>JAFREQ010000005.1:10280000-11653785 GCA_025331565.1 Holacanthus passer
TATAATGTATCAGTCATAGGTTAATGCATGACAATCTGTACACGTGTATGTCTGCAACCTCCAATAATGGTGTTTGTCACACTGAAATAGGGCTTAGTATCAATGTTTCTGTAGTTCATCCCAGTTACTCACCAATGGCCTACTCATAACCTCAGCAACATCTGCATAAACACACTTAAACTCCAATTATTTCTGCATATTGATGTGATGCTAATAATTTACGGCTGGCACAGAGTTCTGAAAGTGTTTTTGCCCTCGTTTGGTAGCACACAGATTTTAGGTTTAATTCAGTGTATTCACGCACACACACCCACACACCAAGCTGGCTCCACCTCAGTTGCAAACATTAAAATACAAAATGAGGGAAAGGGAAAGGGAAGTCAGTCTGCATCTGCAGATGCATGACCACACAAACTGCAGTCCTTTTTTTTTTTTATTTTGCCATTTCTGCTTCATTATGATAGTGACAGCTGGAGAGAGACGGGAAAGGCCAGGGAGAGGGGATGACATGCAACAAAGGGCAAGGGCTCAATCAAGCCTGGGCTGGACTACAATCCTTGATGTAGTTCCCACCTTGGAAAACACACTGAGGTCACATTTCAAACCAGTAATTGCAGGTTCAGCTTAGATATAACTAAATGCAGGATAATTATTCTGTTATCTTTCATTATTCTTCAAAAGCTGGACAAAAACAAATGAACAACAGGTCAGATATTTATTTCATTCTGATTAAATATGGTGGGTTGTGTTAGTCTCACTAACTCCACTCTCAGTGTTTTTAAAAGATCTGACATTGTAGTTAATTATACACTGTAGAGGACGAAATCTTTAAATCTTCACATCCAATCAAAACATGTCAAAAGTCTTCATGCCACATCCATGCAGACCATAGAGACCTTGGAGGACATATTGTTCACTTCAGCCTGAATGATTATCTCCTGGTAAACCATTGTCATATTCAAACAACACACACCATAAACTCAAACAACGACCAGACTGACATGATGAATCATGACACTATAAACTGAAGAACTCATTATTTTTTTTATAGTCACATCGAATTTCAAAGCAGGTGAATGTGTCCCTGTTTAATAGCTCCATTTTTAATACTTCCTCATATTTTTCATCACCATAGCAAAATAACAATCGGGCATTATATTTCTGACAGACTAAAGCTTTTTGAATCAAATACGTTTCGTGAACTGATACACTGTTACTGTGAGGCACGGCGGCTCTTTTTCAGACGTGATTTTTATCATTTTGTCTCTAACAAACTGATTCATGATACACATCAGCTGAGGGTGTATCCAGCCTGCTGGCTGCTGCTAATTCAGGATCTGATGACACAGAGCGCTAATGTTTATGCATGATTCCTCTGAGTAATGTGATCGAGGTACTGTAGGTAAGTAGTTATGAGAGGCAGCAGCCGCTGAGTATTTGAGCTGCCTTTGGGAATTAACTTGCGTCAAAGACAGTCATCCTTTGAGTGACACGACCTTCTCACTCATATATATCACCAATATGCTCACATCGCCTTCAGCCAGCTGGCTGGAGCAGTATCTTGAATAATGTGGTGACCAAAGATACATTCACATAGCAATTTCATGTGTGGCAGCTCTGTTTCACTTGTGAAAGAATCCACTTTAATAACATTCACATTGGGCAACTTGTGAAATATATCTTTTATATATTTATACAATTTGTGACAGGATATCAATTAGTGTTGGGCAATATATGATCAAATTTTCCAACCAGCCACTGTCAGCCCAATGACCCAAGATTGCCAATATGTTTGATCAGAGGGCACAGGAGTCCCCACTCCCCAAATCAGTGATAAGACTGGTTCTTTAAAGTAACCCAGTTCATTTCCTTCACCTGCCACTAGTGAACAAATCAATTGGTTCTGTATTTGCAACCTTTCTCCCCAAATTGTAACACACCCTCATCTTAAAACAAACTTAATTCCAGCTCCACAGAAACAAAATTAAAAAGTCACCTAAACCGTCTTAGTCTTTCCACTCTTCCAACAATCAATTTACCTTAATTTACCAAGTTACATCTGTAAATATTCAGGCTATTTGTGCCACTGGGTTAGCTCGTTGAACGAGAGACAGTCGCTGAGCAGCGACTCTCACTAGTTCCTCAGAGGCAGACCATTAAATTAGCTAAATAAAATGACAAAAAAAGCACCAAAAAGATTTGCCCTGAATAAAACAACCTGCAATGGACTCAGCCAATCAGCCAATCCCTGAGAGTCAATACATTGGTCCAATCGCCCAACCCTAAGAGCCATGTAGGAGCAAATATTTATAGAAAGGCAATAAAGTGGGTATATTTACTTTTTCATCACTGGGAATTGATCGAAAATGGTTTACCAGGAGTCTGATCTTTTTAATTTGCGATGCTACTCTTGAATGAAATTTATATTTAATCATTATGCTGTATATTAAGCCTTTGCATCAGACGACCAATTAGCCCCATTTCCTGATTGGAAAGTTGTTTACTTTTTTTTTTTTTTGCAAAATGTTTGACCACCTTTTTTTATTCACATATCTCATGTGTCTGTGTGTAGCGAACAAGGGGGAAAACACTTTCAGAGCCTCAGAACCACAAACTCTGCACTCTGCAGCTGAAGTACAATGAACAGGAGAGTCTCTGTCATCCAAACAAAACGTGCAATAGTGCAAAGATTGGAGATGACCGATCAAATTTAAAAGAAGGAATTTTAAGAAAACAGTTGTTTGAAGACGTAAGCATGAAGCGTGTGCAACTGGCATATTAAGTCCAGAGTTTGTGGTCTTTCAAGAATGTTTTGAACATCTTCACTCCTGAGGGGTTTTGATAAACGGGACTCGACTGTATTGTTGCCATTTAGGTTCGGTTCGGATTGTGTGATTCATGTGGTAAATCTTTTCCTCACGGGGCCAGAGTTAACGTCAGCAGAAACATGTCATCCTATAAGATACAGTATATTAAGAGTATATTACTATAGGAATATATTTATGCTATTCAGTGCAGCATTGAATATTATATGTTTTATACGACATAACCTCTGCAGCATTGATGCAAATATCTTGATGGGTAGAAAGCCGTAGATAAAATAGATAAACAAAATTATTATAAACTAAATGGCAACAATTCTAATTGCTCAGAATAGTGTTACCAAGTTGTGAATTTGTAGATATCGTGAAATCAATTCCAATAGTTTTTGTGAATATTGATATGTCACGTCATTTATTTTTACATCTGATAAGTACCGCTGTCTTACATTGAGCTCTGTAACACTACGTGTTATGGTATTTTAAAGACGTAGAGATAATATTCATTGAGCTACTTACAAGATCAGTACCTTGTGTGCACTTTTCAAACCTAACTGTGAATTAGCAGCTGTCTGCAAGCAGAGTCGTACACACTGTGTTCTCTCTCTCTCCAGCGATTTCACTGCATGTCCCTACGCATTGAGAGATCAAAGACTTCCTCCACAAAGACAGCTCCAGGAACATAGTGGACTTTGTGTTTTTGTTGGGAAGTTGCTCTCTACAGTGTATGCTCAGTGACTGAACTCTGTGTGTTGCCCTCTCTCGTTCATGCTCTTACTGTATGAGATGTAGCGAATGGAAATGGGGATTAAAAAGGACGTTGTATTTTGTCTCGGAGTTATGAGGCCCTTCTTGGTCACATTCGAGCCTCAGCTCGGTGGACTCGTCTGATGCTCCCTCAGAGGCTCATTTGAAAAGTCTGATTCTTTGCATCATTGTTGGTGGTGTTTTACACTGATTTGTTAGGGATAAAAATCATGACGTCCTACAGGGAACAAAACAATCAAATCAAAGCACAGCCGACTGAAATGTCTCGGGACGTCGAGTTTGGTAACATATGCATCTCACAATATCTAGGATTACTGTGCATCACACATTACGAAAATGTTTATCCCAACAGGTATTTTAAGGGTCAGGATTTGAAATGGAGTTCTCCTATGAAAGCTGCTGTATTCAATGCCTGGCAGGTAGCAAACACCTGCGCTCCCATCTGAAAGCTACTGATAGAAACGCCTTTTCAAGCTGGAATACTGAAGTTAGTCAGAGAGGAAGATTTTGCAGAGTCTGGCGCCCAAACACATTTTAAGACTGCACCGGCGAACTTCGACCAGAAGGTGCTGCAACAATTCACCCATTTGACTTCATTAATGATTTAGTCAAGTAAAAACCGCAAATCCTCAAAGCCTTTTTCCATGAGAAAACTGCCAACTATTCCAAAGCTTTGGTTTTTTCAGCATCGATAATATCCACAATATCTAATCCTGAGATTTCAGAAGTGCAGTGGAATAGAGAGCTCAGCTGAATCCTGTGCAGGGCGTTGAACAAAGCAGAGGGGTTTCAATGTGAACATTACTGAGTGTTTTCAATAAACAAGGCTGTGCTGTTACAGATTTTGAAGGTTACAGTTGCCGTCTGGCTGCAGTCCAGTCCTCACTGCCCTGTAGGTGCCTTCAACTGCACAGGAACGCTATTATGTCTAAAGCCAAAACGCCTCATTTTTCTCAGCACGCCGGGGAAAATGAGCTCTGTAAAACCCCCCCACATGGACATATAAGGTTGTTTGCTTGCTTATGCTTGCTATGATAAATGAAACAATCCATTATGCGTTTACAGGCCGTTGTTCATACCAGCTCCAGGACCAAACAGTGCTTTGTTTTGGTGAGCTGCACCACTGCTGTGCTTATCTGGCTGATCGCAAACACAGAAAATAGAGACGCATATGAGAATCACAATAAGACTAAAGACCTGTGCACATTTATTGTCTACTGGAATAATACTTGTTTGAATAACACGCAGGGTAGAATGACTGACACAAATCTTCAAGGTGCATCATTGAATTACAGAAGATGGTAATTCAAACAGAAGATGAAAGGCGATAGCAGGAACATAAACATCGCTAGGAGTAAAGAATGAGATGAGGGGAAGTGTCGTGAAAATTAATTAGAGTTATCAAGATATAGTCTGAGCAAAGTGAAAGAACAAAACAAACAATCACATAACGCTGGAGATATTATACCCACAAATGACACCAACATGTTTTTCATATAAGCAGCGAGCTGACATCACAGGAGGTCGGCTTTCATTTCCACAAAAATGCCAAGAGTTATCCATGCATGAGAAAAGTGTAATGCAACTGTTTAAGTGTGTACAAACTGTACAAACCTATGACCTTGGTTATTATGGTAAGCCAACGGACGCCAACACTGAACATGCAAACAGGACTAATGTGCTTCTCTCCTTGATGTGAAGTCAGAGCTGTGCAGGAAGGTATTCACAGTGCTTACCTCTCATTGATGTGCAAACCAGGATGAGAAGGAAGAAGGATGCTGGTATCTGATCTCCACTGACTTATGAGGGTGGTTCGGGCCAGTCCTGTCAGACATAAAAGATGCTTCCCCTTTGTTTTTAACCTCTGTTTAAAACTGTTGTTTTGAAAGTGTCCACCTTTCTATTACTGGGGTTTATTTGTGGGGGCTGCTGACAAACTGTTTCCATCCTTTTTTGTCCAGGAATTGCTGTTCTTTACAGTGAATAAACATTAAGTGCTTTCACGTGTCTGTTAGTGTGACTGAGTGTTTGGGAGAATACACAAGCGAGTTCATGAAAAGCATTACAGAGAACACAGTTATTGTCCGGCCCAAACAAACGCCACTCGGGGGAGTCTTCAATCTCTCAGACGTGCTGTTCAGCACAGAGGACGACACCACAAGGCGGGCAGCAGGGTTCAAAGGTGCAGAAATACATCAACATTTCAGTCAGCCAGCTCGCACGGAGCAGATTAATATGAATGCAATACAAGGTTGATCATTTGCGTGTTAACTCTGGTTCAGTGCACCAAGTTCAGCACCTGGTGTCACTCTGCAGAAATAACGGAGCGACAATAACAAACTCCACCACACTGCAATCACATTAGACAACCTTGACGCCATGTAGAATCCACTTTAGTGACGACACCAGTGGTCATGTGACCTTTACCCAAAGGAGCACCAACAAACACTGCAGAGAACAAACTAATAAACTGAGATGGAAGAATATAAGCCCAGCAATCCAGCCGGTATGCAGCAAATAAGCAAATGTCATCCATGCAGCAAATAGTTGTCAACCAAAGCACATTAAACAAAAACAAAAAAAAAATCATGGCTTGATGCAGACAGCCTCTACTTATGTAATGTTATGCAGTGTTGTGAAGCAGCAGATGACCTTAAGTAAGTGGATATGAGTTTAAGTTTGCAGCAGCAGCATAAACAACAGAGCAGTAATAATACTTCCTATAATGGAGAACTCATAACTCAACACTTTTTAGTACATAAATTGCATGAAAGCATCATAATGCACCTGCCACATAGCAACCAAATGAAAAAGCCACAACATGAACTTCATTCACAGTTTAGAGGACAGCAGCATTATAGCAGAAATTAGTTAGCAGATGCCAAGAAAAGAACCACAAGCATCTCAGTGGTTGGAAGAGCAGCAGAAGACAATATTGGATGCATTGAAAGCTTAAATTCACAACAAATCACAGCTTGATGCAGACAGTCTGTACTTATGTAATGTTATGTAGTGTTGTGTTGTGGAGCAGCAGTATGAGCATATGAGTTTAGGTTAGCAGCAGCATAAACTACAGGACAGAAGCTCAGCACTTCACATGAAATCATTTTAAATTAGTAAAAAAAAAAAAAAAGTAAGCATCACTTTAACCCATTACTTTGAGCTGGAACATTTCACTAATACACAGCTGAATATGAAGAGAAAAAGCCTTGAGTTTCCCATGAAACCAATATTACGAGGAAATGTTTATGTGAATGAGCTTTGGGCAAGACAACAGTCACATTTACATCCCTAAAACCAAAACAATTATTTACAGTATTGTCTTCAATAAGAGACTTTTTCTTTCCTATTGAGCCAAAAGCAAAGTCCCACAAAGCAACAAGAAGCTGGGAAAAGAATCAAAGCAAACCTAATTCAGCTCATAATACTTTCTACAATGGAGTACTCATGACATAGAAATTGCATGAATATTGAATGCATAGTATACCAGCCACATGACCACAACACGAACTTCATTCACAAGCAAAATTAAATGATAGCAGCATTATAGCAGACAGTAGAACAGCAGATGCCAACAAAGTGACCACGTGCATGTCAGTGGTAGGAAGAGCAAACAACCAGCAGCCTCAGCAGCCATTTTACCAAACACATAAACAGACAAACAAGCCAAAAGACAAGACTCACAGTAAGTAACCATGCAAACACAAGCACCAAATACTGAGCCTACCTTGTCGAAGTGAAGCCTCTGCGTCTTAGTGAAGAGTCACCGTGGTCCCAGACTCCAGGCAGCAGGAAAAGAACACTCCACATCCATCTTCAGGCTTGTGTTGGAGGTCAACAGGTGCAGCGTGATGAAGAGTCTCTGGATGGTGGCAACTCACACACAGTTTCTCCTCCGCAAAGTCCTCCTGACGACACCACTGGTTGCAGGTGAGCTTGATTAATTGATGTATGACAAGCAGCACAGGTGTGCACAGCAAGTGTTTGTTGCATTAACAGCAGAATGGACTTTCTTATCTCTGTATCTTGGGAGAATACAGATTTATTCAAGTAAAATTTAGTTTAGGAATTTAAGATGTAATTGTATCTTTAAGTTGTGGTATTGGTATTATTTCAATAAAGGATCTTACTTTGTAGACCACGATTGTTGGAGTCATATTAGAGCAAATCTTAATTTACATTCCCAACTCAAAGTCTAATTGGACTAATTTGACCATCTCATTCCACAGGACACCACTGCACCAACCACCCTTGAATATGGCCAGAAGCATATTAGTCCAAGTCATTACAGGGCACTCCAGGAAGCACAGTAGCTGACTCAATTTCCTCTCCAGGCGAACCAAATTTGATGTCAAATATATCCAAACTAACCCAACCATGTAATGTAATATTAATGCAAAATTTCTATATATAGCTCATAACTGTCTTCACCACAGGATGTAAATAAGCATATAAATTTTTTCTTACCATGTCAAAAAATGAACAGTTTAATGGCATTGAACTTGTCCTATTTCTACATACTGTGCATATGAAATGGAAACTTTTTAACATGACGAACTTATGAAAGTACTTATCTGTCCGTGAGATGAATGGAGATTTTTTTTTTACAGATTAGACATTGTCAAGGTGGTCAGGCAGTCAGGTGAATACGAGACACCACAGGTACTGCGTCACTGTGGACTGACATTTAATGAGCCAATCATCTTTCAACTTCTAAAAGCCTGACCTTTATTCCCACTGATGTCTCTGACAACCACGTGAAAGGCGTTATTATTATCTTTAATCGTAGCCATGTTGTGAGCAAGTGCACAGCCTTGTCAAGCCTCCGGGTCAGTTCCTCCTCACTGTCAACTCTGTTCACTACAGCCTGATTCTCTCCGCCGTGCACTTTCAACTTTTCAGGTGAATTCCCTCCAGTTGTTCCATCAGAATACAAGTGCGATCACATTTGTACATGATCCTTCTCAACAATTTAGTCTTCTAGCCTCCCACTGTGACCTCGATGCCGGGCACGACTTGACATTATTCTTTCAGACACTTGTCATTTAGACAAGTGAAATAACCTTTTACTTATCCAGAGAGCATCTGTACTCTGTGTATCTGTGGATTACTGTGTCCCTTGTACCCAATGATATTGTCTGTGTGAAATAAATAGTGAGTCATGTAATTATGAAGTAATCATTGGTGCTAGAAATAATTAGCAATTATGATATAGATAGAGAAATTATTCAAGACAATAACGATTATATATTATATTTTTGTTATTATCAGCCGGTCCTTTTCCCTGGACGTGCTGTCAACATACCCACTAATGTGTGGGGTAAAACTAGTCTATCCAGCATTGTTTACTTTGGTGTCTTTTCCCTCCAGGACCCCTCCACTTTGATGACACCTTGTAATATTGCTACTTTACTGAACCCCGGCTCACCTTGGCGGTTTTCGCTGAAAGAGATAGCGCGGGCCCCCAGTGTATGCTGCTTTTCAGCGATTAGTTCAGGTGCAGGAACCCCGCAGGCAGACACTTCGCCTGAGGGGTTTGTCGGGGCAGGCTTTTGTAGCTTTGTTGTTAATTAGGTTGCTTGTTTTGTGTACTAGTGAAAATAATATTTGAATTGTCATTTATTTTATATATTCTAATACTTTCATTCTACAAAGTACAGAAGTGCTAAAGGGTTTGTATTTACCTGAAAAGTAATAAATATTAATTAAATCATGCAAATTGCCCTATAGGTTCATTCAATACAGCATTAACTATTACTGTGCTGTGCCCTCTAGTGCCTTGAGTGGTGCACAACGTGTAACTACGACCCAGATTCCAAAAAGACTGGGTCACTGTGCAAAACATAAATAAAACACAATGTGATGACTTGCTAATCCTTTCTGACATATACTCAATTGAAAACAGTACAAAGACAATATATTGAATGTCTGACCTCATCAGCTTCATTGATTTTTATAAATATCTGCTGATTCTGAATTTGATGACAGTAACACGTTTCAAACAAGTTGGAACAGGAGCAACAAAAGACTGTGAAAGTTGTGGACTGATCCAAAAACACCTGTTTGGATCCTTCCACAGGTAAACAGGTTCATTGGTAACAGGTGATAGTATCATGATTGGGTATGAAAGGTTCATCCTGGAAAGACTCAGTCGTAAGGATGGAGAGAGGTTCAACACTTTGTCAAACACAAATAATCAACAGGTACAGTAGCTAAAATTTCTTAACCTTAAAGCTTGTAAATCAAATTTCAATACAAAATTTGCTGAAAACTAACAAAAGGTCTTCTTCAGACTGCATTTGTAGAGGAATACAGCTGCCTCTAGATCTTACTAAAGAGTCAAATTTCGCTAATGCACCTTTAATGGCTGGGATTTTTGTTACATGTGAAAAATAATCCCTATAAAACAATTGTTTGTCTTCCAATTGCGAATAACTCTTCTCTGAGATGACTCTGTTTGACGGCTTGTCATTTTATCTGCCTGGGAAGAGATTGCCTCATAAGCGCTGATGATTCCTCAAGCGTACAAGAGCAGACTGGCTGGTCCAAACATGAGGATGAGGCCATTCATCTGCCTTTCAGTTGTGACGCTGCACTCTGCTGCGGGGACAAGCAAAGACCCCCCGTGGCGTCAGACTGTTGGTGACTAACAAATGGGTCTGGAAATAAATAAGGTTATGACCTGAAGAAAACTTGACATGAAGAAAAGTTTACTTGCATACTTACTTGCCTCCAAAGAGGAGGATGGGTCATAGAACAAGACAAACCTGCATGGGCATCACTGGAACATCATATTGTTGTAATGTCACAGCTACATAAACCAATATACAGTAAACAGTAAAGCTGGGAGATCTTCATTTTCTCAACAAATATATTGGGTTTAGTGTCACTGACTTATAGCAGATGCAGCTGAATATAGATCTGGCTAAAAATCTCTCCTCAGCTCAACTGGAGTTTAATTTCACATTCCACCCATGATTTTCAGATGAGGTTATGCCATTGATTAGTGAGTTAAAATGGACTGCGTTGGCATGTTTCGGTAGCTGTTAGCACACTTGACAGTCGTGGTACATTGGATTAGCCGTGGAGTGGAAAGCTCGGATGCCCTGCAGTCAGTATGGGGTATCCTAGGCTCGACAGCTGTACTCATCCTTGGGAAGATAACCCAGCACGAGCAGAAGAAACAGGGAGGCAGAGCAGACATTTTTGAAAGGTGATGAGAGAAAATGCATATTGTAGGTAAAAAGGACCACTTCTGAATTTTCCGGCTACTTGTGTGGCTTATTGGAGCGTCTGGAGGATGAGATAGCAAGATGAATCACATTAACATATGATTCAGAAGTACAGCTTCCTTCTTGCTTTGCCACACAGGAGATTGTTCTTCTCCGATCACTGCTTGGACTGTGGCGTTCTCATCTCTGTCCTCCATCGTTCTAATACAGATTATAACGTGGTTCAGTGAGCTATGCACAAATTTCAGTTTTGATGGTGCCAACTACTTCAGTTTGGCTTTTATTGTCTGTGTGCCTGAAGTCAGCCCACATCATATCTCCTGATAGATGATACCCTGACATACTTACCCATTCAACTCCCTTCCTCAAAGCCCCCCTACGTCCCCCAGGAGATGCATGGATGAGCAAGCTTATTCTCCTCGTGGGGTGTTCCCCATGCATGACTGATGTTTAGATTAATATCCTTGACTGATTCCTCCTCCGCGGTGAAGAGAGGAGTAGGCCTATCAGAGCACAGCCGCCCCCTCAGGAGCCCATTGATTTTCGCACCATTCTGACAAACATAAAGCTCCCAGACCCACAAAATACTTTATTTGTTGTCCATTTAGATACCATGTCCTCAGGCCCAAATGTCCACGTCTGCTTTTTTTAAAATAGCTGTTTGTTCCCCGCCTCTCTTTGCTGCCTGTTATTTATTGTTAATCTCATAATCTCAAATGTATGGAATATGTAAATGACAGAACTATACACGAATACAATGTGCGTGTATTGCTTCAAACATTTATTTGTTAATGTTTGTTTGATTTGGAGCCCGAAAAGCTTCTTCTGGAGCAGCTCTAATCTTCCCGCAGTCCACAGTGTACATAAAGATTAAATCAATATTTCATAAACAAAACTATATAACTTCATAGATCAGCATTAAAGAAAGCCAGTTAAAGCGATAGTGAGAAGCGTAATGAAATAAATGGAAGTGAAATCAAAGCAAAACAACATCAGCACAAACATTTCTGTTCAAATGTAATGACTTGCATTGATTAATGCATAATGCGAGTTCCAAATGTGGTCTGGCAGCTGCACACTGTTGACTTGGCTTCTAACTCTTATGTACTTGCAATGTGAAAATGATGCTATGACAATGAAGCGCTGTTTGCAATCATTAACGTTTGTGCACATTAAACAGCTGGGAGCTAGAAACATGCAGCTCTGTTACTGAACTGTATTTAAGAAGGTTCTGATTTGCAATGATGTGATGCTTTTTCAAAAATATGCTCCAAAAAGCCTTGTGGAATGAAAGCTGAAATCCACACAGGGAGGAAAAATGGTAACATCGCCCCCTGGTGACACTAACAACACTGAGAAAAAGCTTATCCGTTTGAAAGAGAACTGTATTGCAGCATGATATAAACTCAACAGGAAAATTCATTTTGCAAAGATAGTGATATTGTATGTTTGGTGTTAGGTTTCATCCCAAGTCCAGCCACCAGCTTACAGTGTGCAGAACAGCAAAGCGCAGACAGCACTGACAGGTGTGATACAGGATTTTGTGCACCTCTCTTCATGTGTGTTTGTGTCAGACATAATCCACTTTATATTTGAACAGGGGGTTGATTCAGTTGTGACAACACTTGGCTCATAATTTCTGCAGTATAAAGAGCTGCAGTGTCAAACCAGCTTTGAATCCTAATGCTTTTGGTTTTGGACTCGGAGCTTAAAAAGTGACATGCAACTCCGGATGAGCTCAGAAACTGACACTTTCATCAAGGAAGGTACTCCTTTATTGAGGATAATAATAAAGCTACCTACAGTCATGGATGGAACCCAAATAATATTGTTGGAATATGGGGAGAAATGAAATGGTCATCATTGCAAAATAAATCTAACAAACCACCAAAGTACAAAAAATAAATATTAATACCAGGCTGTGTGGGAGGAACGTCATTTGCATACTGTGGCACAATCAAACAAATTCCATCAAGTGTTTCTGTCACACGGGCACAGTTACCCTTGTTTTTAAGAGGATAAATATCAAAATTGTGTATTCCTCTCTGGATAAAACTGAGGCTCACGCTGAAAATGACAGATTTTAGGTGGGAAGAGCTGTCAGAAATACTGTATTCTTATATCTCCACAGGCACTGATCTTGTTCTGTTTCCTGACAAACAATGCAGCCTATATGAACGAACATACAAAACAATAAGAAGCTTAAAAAAGATGTGTGTTTTTTTCTGTGTAGCTGAAGCCATGCTGCTGTTTCTCTCTCTGCCCAGCTGTTCTTTCTCCTCAATCTTCAGCTAATTGGCCTTTTTTTCCCCTCCAGACCTTGAATTTGCTCCTATGTGACAGTTTTTGACTCGAGGAGTTCAGCATCTGGAGCCAGGAGACTTTCTCTTTATCCCTCAGGATTAAATGCTGGGAGGCCAGTTGATCTTTAGCCCTCTCCCTGCTCCTCCCCACAACCTGAAGCGAGGCCTGGACTTTATAGCCCACGTCGGCTTGTAAACTGAGTCAGACTATTTTCCCTGATGGGACTGAGAGAACATACTGTATTACCCTTTTAAGAATGTTGAAAATGGGGTCCATTTTGTTTTCCTGGGCAGCGAGTCATGGTCTGCTGATGAGACAGTTTCCTTATCAAGTGACAGCGGGCCCTCGAGCTCATGAAAGGAGGCCTGAATCACATCAGCAACCTGTTTCTAGTCTTCCAAGTTAACTATATAATATACTATACTATACATACTATATATATATATATATATATATATATATATATATACTATGACTATATAATATGTGCCTTACGAAATGCGATTGAAGAGGGTCACTTTTGATCGGTCAGATCAAGTCACGGCACCTAGATCTATGGCGACAGTCATCCATATGTGTCTTAAATAGAAACTAGTGTTAATATGAGTCACATGAGCCTTGATAAGATTCCAATAATTTGTCATAGACTGATCGTGTTCATGCTGTATATAAAGCTAATCGATCTTTTCCATTACAGGAATCGATTGTGATTGCATTCCTGCTTATGCATATTATTTATTTATGTAAGAATTCATTTTTAACTCACCTCTTTTCATCCTCATGAGTCCTCTCTGTGCACTTACATATCAGTAAATTATGTCATTAATAAATTAGATTTTGATGTAAAACTTATTTATGTAATAATGTCTGAGGCTGGACACTGATGACACGCCCGGGCTCAGTTTCTCCACAACACCACCAGTACATCCACAGCAGAATGTCACGTATTCCCTTACTGTGCATAGGAAAGAAGTTTTGGCCACAATTACAACATTTCAAAAACAGAGCCATTTGCACCCAGAATGCTGGACGTGCTTTCAAACGGGCCCCGCACCGCACTGAGTGCTCCACACACCCCGACACTAATGGAATCATGTCAGCGTGTGGTTGTTTCAAAAACCGAGCTCTGGCCAACCAAAGCAGGCTCTGTGGGAGAAACATTAGATGGCTCTTCATTTCTCATCTTTGCTCTTCACTCACGAGCCCATGTCGGTCGACTCCCTTGTTCAGGCCACTCCATCTCCCCTTGTGCGTTTGTGACAAATATTCGCCAAATTGAAGTGAATCCCAATCGGTCTGTAGAGTGCACACGTCACCACCTCCTACTATGATGGAAACATGATGCCAAGTGAACATGCAGGAAACCAGCATACAAATTAATTCTCGGTGGACTTTGATTTTGGCAAGTATGTATTTTGTGGCTCGCTTCAATCAGACTTCGCTGCCTTTTCCCACGCAAATGAAGTGGTTTCAAAGGAAATATTTAGCTCCCATCATCATCTAAATTATACAACCTTTCTTTTACTGTGGCCCTTGATCATGTTTTCCATAGTTAGAAGGATACATGTGGTATAATAGCATACATAATAAAGTTCTAAACAACAGAGCAACAACCAATAGCCCTGGTGATGGTGGCTTTCTTCCAGCTGTAATGATGGTGTCCAACAGTTACCAGTTCTTTTATTACCTATTGCTCAGTAAGGAGCGCTTTTCTTTTAGAGTGACACCTTGCCAAAATCATTATGACTAACCATTAACTTTAAAAAAACAAAACAAAACAAAAAAACAAGTTATCCTTGACTTTCACTTCAATGTTTTTTATGACAATAAAATGGCCAAAGTTTGTTCTGATGACAGCTCTATGAAAAAGAGCTCACCAAAATCTAATTTATTTTCATTTGGAACAATAGATTTGCGCAGAGAATACTGAGTGTTTATGTCTAATGTTTCAGCGGATACATGGCTCTTGAAGTTTAAAATTTGGCCCGATGGCAGCGCTTGAAGAAAGGCCAGGATGAAAAGGTTTCTTGCTCTTGGCAGAATAAATGTGCACAGGAAATGCCATGCCAATCCTGTCATGAGTTTTCAAGATAAACTGGCGAGTCAAACAAACTGGTGAAAACAGTCACTTTGCATGAAAGGTTAAACTAATTAAAACTGTGTTTAAAAAGTGAAAGTAACTTTATACTGTCATACCAAATAAGGCTCATTCCCAATTACTTCCCACTCACACCATTACCATCATGTAAATGTACTTTAATTAAAATGAATAAGGTTTGAACTCCATGGATCTTTGAAAAAGACTGTGCAGACAACAGAAGGAGAACACATACATGGAGATCATATACTGCTTTCACTCTCTGACATGGACAGTTTCTATTCACTCAATTCTAGTTGCCACACCCAAAACATATTGCAATGCTAGAAGAACATATTGTACTGTACAGGATGTATCCTGTGTGAAGATGCATGGAGGTTTAAGATTAGATAAGAATTTACAACAATGGGGAAATTTCACAAAATTTAACCCTGCCTTTACTGTGTAGTGGCAATGTTAGGTGAAAAATATTGCTCTGAAATAAGCTTAACTGTCTCACATTTATAAACTTTATGAATCAAAGGTAATTAAATACAGGATAAAAAAAATTCTCCCATATTCCTCTTGTTGATAATGGATCCTAAGAACATAGAATGGAACAGAAAATAATGATTATACAGTTTCTCATTACTCCAACATAAGGTGACATGATAGCAATACTCATCTGGGTGATGAGACCCTCTGCTGATGGAGGTTTACAATAGAAACATGACCGTGGCTGCATTCACTGTCAATATATTTCACAGATGCAACAGGAATTGGGTTGTGTCCGTATTGTTCATGACGCATCATCCCCAAATATCACGTGGTGTTGGGTGTCCTCCTCGAGTGTGCAGGTTATCTTATGCCCTCATACTTGCCTCTCAGGCAGAGTACACCATGTGTTTTATACAGTCTATGGTTAGAATAGGATGATCCCAAAAGTAAAAAGACAATTCTACTACGATTAAGTTGCATGTATACATAAAAGTTGTAAATATAACCAGTGTTATTATAGTCACGTTTAATGTATTGATATTAATGTTCAAATATAGTTGCACAGTTAACATCGCAACAACACATTTATATGTGTGCACATGAGCGAAATAGCCTACATTAGCTGAGCAAATTAGCAAGCAGTACAACTGTGCTCCTTTACTTACCTTTTGTGGTGAATGCAGCGCCTGAGCCGTTTACAGTGAGACTTGTGCTCAGCCTGACAGGCTAAACTCTGGGTATAAGAAACCCACGGCGCCGCCTCAGCTCAGTAAGGTGGGCTCGGTGTGGCTAAGCTAGCTCCCTCTCCGGTGTCTGCGCTGATGCTAACACAACGTCCCGCAAACTAAGAGCACGTAGCCAGCACGATAGCTTGACTCATATGATGCCGAGGCCGGGCTGAATGTCCACGTTAGCTAGCTCATAAGATACTACTATCCTCTATCGCCAGCCGCTGCTCGGTCTGTCTCACCCGGTCTGTGGGCTTGACTGACCTGACATCAGCCTCCCGCCGCCAGCTCGCGTTCCTCATCCGGCTGTGGATGAGGTAGTTCGTGGAAGGAGCCGGTGTCCACGCAGCCAGCCCGCCGGTGGGTACATGTCTACCTCTGAACCAGCAGAGCAGCGAGAACAGGGAAATCTTGCAGTTCATGTTTCGCCAAGAAGTCAGTGTGGCGTCTTTTATTCCATCCTGTTCGTATCTTTTCCACCCCGAGAAGAGGAATATGTCCAGATATAACATCTACAGCCTGCTGGACTGGATCTACGGCGGCGTGGACCCCAAGTTTGAGGGCAACGGGGGCCCCGAGTGCGCCGCCTTCATCGCGCCCCAGCAGCGCGTCAGCGAGAGCCTCATCATCGGCCTGGTGTCCCTGCTGGAGATCTGCTGGGCGCTGAAGAAGATCAACCTCTCCAGAGAGCTCAAAGTGCTGGGCAAAGACTGCAACAGGACCAAGGGGGACAGCCTGGGCAAGAACCTGTTGCTGGTCGCCCTCTGCATGACTTTCGGGGTGGAGGTGGGCTTCAAGTTCGCCACCAAGACTGTGATCTACCTGCTGAACCCCTGCCATGTGATCACCATGGTCCAGGTAAGCATCGTGTGTTTGTTAAGACTACGTGGATTTGGATGCACTCCCACGATGGGCTGTTGTGAAAGTAACACCCATCAAATGTGTGTGAGCACAAATTTGTCTCCTTAACACACTTGACTGACAGTTTATGATGTGTATTGTAGTCTGTTAATTGATTTTGGTTGCACTGTTTTCATCAGCTATGCCTTGGCCTCACCCAGGTACAGTGTGGAGAAACACACTGTTACTTAATTCTTTTCTTCTTCTTTTTTTTACTTCCTTGTGATACAACATGCTTTTTCATTTGAGCTATGCAAAACTGGAAGCTCTAGTGCAAAGACTGTTGCAAACAAGTATTGTACATTTAGGCTTTTGCTCTTTTTCACCTCTTGGCCTCCTCAGAAATTAAATTGAATTAAAACCTGACTATTATGACATAATATATATCTTGTGAGATGTGTACTTGTATGACCTTTTTTATATTTATATAGCTTGTTTAAAGATACTCAAAAGCAAGACAGAAACAAACAAATGAACAATAATTCCAACAATAAAAGGGAAACTTCTATAAACAAATAAAACTTTGTGTCTTGTCTTGATGGGACGCTTATCTCATTTGTGTTGGGAAAGTGTTGCCATGAAATAAGACCTGTTGTGTCAAGTTCAGCCCTTGAGATATGCGAAAGGAACTGGGCGTCATCTGATTTGAAGCCATTTGATTGTTTATGACTGGTTGTGAATGGCTTTAAAACTGCTGAGGAGCCAGGTTTATAATTGCACAGGAACCTGTTGAGAGTTTGATTGACATAACATGACATTTAAAGGGTGGTGTATTTGTTGTGTTCTTCAAGTTTGAGTCAGCTGTTAAGTTTCAAAACAGCACAAAGGTTCTGGGTTGTTACTGCTGCCATAAGGACATACAGTACCCACATGCCTTTCTGTCACGCCTCCTGGGTGTCTGACCTTCATGCTATATGATTGCACACTGTGGGTCATAGGAACAGGCCAGTGCCAAGTGCATTTTAATGTGTTTGTCATGCACGTGAATTATGGAGAGCAACTAATACTGATGTATTATGATTATTTCAGATTACATGACAGTAGTGTGATAAATTGTTGACACTGATAAATGACTTGTTGTGATGAAGAATTGACTGATGGCAGTAAAATGCCCTTGATGTGCTGACCAAGGTAAACATGATGCACAGTAGGCGTTTCTCATGCCTGTTGACATGTGAGTGTGATCACAAGAGGAAATTAAAGAATATAAGGCAGAGGTGCTCTGACAGGAGGTGGAAGTTGCCAGTTTCTTGTAATTCTTCTATTTCAGTGTTGAAGCCGGATAAGAGGAAGGAGTTGTTTCTGTCAATGAGACGGCTCTGCACGGATTGCCTGCAGGAGTTTATTTGTTGCAGGGAATAAGGCCTGGGGCTTGACTGTATTATGAGAAAAATAGGTGGAACAGGAAGTGTGTTGTGCTTTCTTACTTTGTTAAAGGTGATGCGTGTGGGCTCGATGGTGCACTGTTACTGCAGCTGTTCTGCAGAGGATATCTCAATTACAGGGCAGGATTTAATATTTTTCAAATATTTGACAGCTTAGTGGTGGTGATTGTATGTGTGGATGTGTCTTTGTTTGTCTGTGGGTTTCTATTGACTCATGATCTGACTCCAACCCAGAGGCAGTGGATTTCCAGTATATGGGTGTGGCATCACTTTTCCGATAAATCTCATGAGGATCACAAAAACCCTGGTCTGGCCCTTTTTCCTGTGTCCTTTTTAACTTGTTAACCCAGCAGCTATGCATAAAAACGGTGAATCTGGAAGTGAGAGTGAGAGAGGTCCAGAATTATGACTACATTTTATAGGCTGAAAAATGTAGACTCCTATAAAGTTCCCATGGTGCCCGTTGAGATGAGCAGAGTCAAGTGTTGCTGTTGTTGAAATTATCACAGTCCTTGAGTAATCAGCGCCGACATCCTCTTCACCTGAGTGTTATTAAAAAGAATATAACCGCTCGACTGTGTTGCCGTGCTGCGGCAGGTTACTTGCCTGTTTGTTGAATCCTACAGATTCTATAGTGAAATGAAGAACCATGTCAATGTTATTACTACTAACTTGCACATACTGGTGCGTACTCCATAGACTGTAATTGTCATAGACTGCACCATAGCAATTTTGGGAAACTGTTTACTGAAATGGAATGGAAAGACATTTCACACCTTTTAAGCAAAACTGCTGTCCTTGCTCAACATGGAGTGGCCTTGTCAGTTGCAGAGTTCACACACGTCAAAAACACCAGGCGAGCAAGCGTCACTCAGCACAAGGTGAGAGCGCCCCACTGTGGGTGAAGAGTTCAGTATCTGATGACTGATGGTTTGATGCTTTTCATCTGACAGCACAGATGTCTGTTAGGTTTCCTCCACATGGAACACAAGCGGTCGTATTGCTAAAATGACAGACGTCCGACTGATCACTGACTAATCAATTTACTGTCGTGCATTTTCATTTGAGTCCGGTGGATATGGCTCTGGCTTTTGGCCTTGTTCTGCAGTTGATGCAGTTTTTTAAGGTACAATACAACCAAAATCTCGTGTAACATGAAAGTGTTGTAATTTGTCAAGACTCCAGTTGGGAAACAAAAATCTGATCTTCAGATGCCAGGAATCAGATTTTAGATGCTGTAAAGGCTGTCATTGAAGTCCACTCCAAATATCATGACAATAATCATGACTGACACTATCTTGAATAGTTGAATTTGTCATTACTGTAAATACGCTGTCCAACACTGTGGATGTTCCAGGATGATAGAAGAGGTTAAGGAAATGGAATTTCTCAGCATCTCCCATTCGGTGTTCAAATGACTCATTGCCTCCTACAGGATTCTCCAGTGAGCTGGGAGTTTCCTTTAAACACATGATGATAGGTAAGCTCCTGTCAGACACACAGCCCTCTTATCAAGTGAACTTTCTTCCCTTGTGGATCTTGCCAAGGGTTAGTGTGACAGAACATACAGGTCATTGAAAACACCGATACGTAGGCTGATGATAAATATTGCTACAGGCACCAGGAAAACAATAAATCACCCCTCTTCAAAACAGGCCTCTGGCATTTCTGGAACAGCTTTGAACGGGGTTTAATAGGAGTTTAAAATACTGATTGGTTGGTTGCACACTGCTGCAATGAACTTGTGCTTTGTCTTTGCGCCATAGGTTGAGAGCTTCCCTATAAATTGAAGTGCCGTGCCGTTAACAAGTGTACAACAAACATTCACCATCAATTTAACAGACCGCAGTATCAGCATTATCTTTAAATATAGCCACATTTATCAGCTGTAGCCAACACTCACACAGCAGATGGTTCACTCCGCCATTTCGTTTTGAGCTCAAGGCACTATGCTGCATTACTTAATGACACTTGCAAAGAGGTGAGTTCTGTCAATCTGTAAATAGACCATTGCTCTTTATTTCAGCAGTTTTCTTTTACAGCTTGAGTGATCATTATACGTTAGTCACAGCTGTACTTATACTTTGAAATTGCTCTGCGACAGCGTCAAAATGTTTTTGTTCAATTAAGACACCACCATACAATCGTGAAGGTAGCTCAAATTTAGCAAATCATAGCCGCCATTACCCACCGTATCAAACCAAGTCACCTTTAAATCTGCATTTTCAGTTCCAGTCTTCTATTGTTTGTCTTCCAGTATTTTTTCTGCAGGCTGAAATTGTAAAGTTCTGTGAGATTTCATCATCTGTTATTTCACTTAGATTAACACATGTTTGAATAGCTGCTCATTTTGCAACCAACTGCCATCAGCTGGAAGATTATGAAATGGAGCTCTTCTTCAAATTTTATGTCTTTTCTCAGTCATCTGTAAGTAGATCAGCATCAGGAAGCAGGAGAGATGACGGCATTATGCCTCATCCTGCTGTATCTCCCGATCAATTTATATTTCCGACATGCTGGCCCTGGTGTTTCACTCTACACTAGAACACTTGGACATTAACAGAACATATGCACACATGCTCTTTCTGGGTTACAGCTCTGCTTTCAACACAATCCTGCCAGTGAAGCTGATTGTGAAACTGGCAGACTTTGAAGCACCAACTCCCACCTGTAACTGGATTTTTGATTTCCTGACAGACAGACAGACCACAGGTGGTGAGGATGGGAAATGGGGTCTCTGCTGAGCTTGAACAGATCATCAAGGGTGGGGATGAGTCATCATAAAGGGAACAGGCGAACAAAATGATTATGGAGACGACCTTGTTCTTAACATAGACAAAATCAAAGAACTAATTCTGAACTTCAGGAGGAGAGCCTCCCCTCTGCAGCCTCTCACCATCAAGGGGACTGAGGTGGAGCAGGCTGACAGTCGCAAGTTTCTAGGCCTTCGCATGACAGAAAACCTGATCTGGACCACCACTGCAGAGCAGAGCAGCAACTTTACTTCATTAGACTGCTGAAAAAGGCCGGACTCAGTCGTCAGCCCTTCGCCCAGGCCTACAGAGGACTCGTTGAGAGCATTCTTACCAGGGGCATCATTGTGTGGTTTGGAAATCTCTTCAGCGAGTCATCAAGACCGCAAGGAGAATCATCAGCTCCGACCTCCCCCTCCTTGGACACACAATCCACACACAACACTGCAGTGGGAAGACACAGATCATCGTCAGTGACTGACACCACCCAGCTCACTCTCTGTTCAGGTGGAAGAACTCAAAGTACAACCTGAGACACCACAGGCCAGAGAACAGCACCACTCACGCTTCCACAGCAGCTTGTTTCCAGCTGCCGTCAGACTGATTGCAAAGAATATTAAGGCTGGAAGGAAACACCACATCCCCCACCTCATTCACACTGTGGACACTTAACACTTGACAACACTCACACATTTACAGACTGTGTTTCTGTATTCATCTGCCTCACCTCCTCTCACTCTGTGACTTCCCTTATCTCCTCTGTACAGTCTTTTCCCAGTCCATTGTTTTCTGCAATAATTCATAGGGAAATAATTTGTTGTGCAATAATTCAGTGTTTATTTTCAGATAATTATAGTGTGTATTTTATCTGTATCTTGTTGACTTTGAGAGATATGCACAAGAATTCCAATGTACCTGTACTGTCTTCTACCTGGACAAATAGCAATGAATCTAATCTAATCTAATGCGGTTGTAAAATTAATAGAGAGAAACAAGCATTAGAGATAATTGTGTCTTTTATGCTGGAACAACAACAGTGTCAAGGCTTGTTTGACTCACATAACTGTGATCATGCGTGTGGATATAGTCCGGGCCCAGCTGTTTATTGGAGCTGCAATGGTACAGAATTTAGTTGAGTCCTTATTGACAGAACTGATTTGCTCAGTAATTTGCATGAAATCCATTTCTGAGTCTGTTCTCACATGCACAGTGAAAACACTGTAGTGATGATGTCACTGCTGGAGCCCAGATATGCATTGCTGCCACAAACGTGCATGTACCCACCTCTAAGAACTGAGTTCATATGCAGCTGTTTTCATCAGCAGAAAATGTTTTACACGTTACCTGAATTCCTGCTGCAGTATGAACCTGTCACCACAAAGAAACCAGAGGGAACAGCATGTCTGTGGAGAATGGAGTGGTACATCTCCTTAGTCAGGGTGGAGTCAGGGGTTAGGGTTAGGGTTAGGTTTGGGCAAAACACCCATAGACTTGAATATTCCCACCATTATGTTTCACTGTCGGCTTGATACACTGTGGTATCATTCTCTCTCCTGTTTGTCTCCTTACATACACCCACATTCAGTTACTGCCATTAATCTCAAACTTGGATTCATCAGTAAATGTTTCCAGTCCACTGTGAAATGCTGGTATTAGTCCACCCAGGGCATTCTGCCTTGCTTCTCCTCCTGAGATGAGATTTGGAAACTGCTATCTGCTCATCCTCTGCTACCACAACAAGACTGCCTTCTTTTGACAGGACGTTTGTTGATTGATTGGTTTTTTATTCTTACTTTAAATAAATTCTGAATCTGTGATGAAGCTCATTTTCTGACTGAGCTTGATGTATTGATCTTCTGATGGTGTGCTCACTTTTGCTCTGCCTGATCTCGCTTTGGATACAACTGATCCACTTTCTACAAAACATTTTAGAGTTTCATGCACTGCCCCCTTGGAAACATTGAGTCTAGTCATGATTCTGATACCACATTTCCCACTATCACAGTGCTACTCAGTAAGCAATGATCTGCTGGAAACTTGAGGCCCAGCCATGTTTATAACAAGTAAACACTGTCTGCAAGTTGAGTTACTTGAATGAGCCTCTGATGAGTAGATCAAATCATGTGTCATGCTTTCACAAAGAAGTTAAGTTGGTCAATACCACAAATTTGCTTCAGTTTGATTGCTGACCTAGAAATAGTGTGGATTCTTAAATATTTCTTCTTTATTTTACATGTCATAACTTTCTGTTTCAAATGTTTCTGAATCCGGCAATTCGTTCGGATTATTTCAAAGTTTACGTGAAAGTATTAGAGATTTTCAATGTTGTATCAGACTTTTGGACCATGCTGTACATACAGAGGAAACAAATGTTACATTTTCTGGAAAATTCCTGTTTGTTTGTTACAGATGGTGCAAAATGTACTTGTCAAAAAAAAGAAAGAAACTTCAGTTCTGTTCACCGTGCAGGTTAATATGAGTTGATAGGTTTACAGCAGATCAATCCTTCAGACATATCCTCTGGCCAGTGGGTATTGTACAACAGTTCTGAAGTAAATTGCTTTCTGGTAATGCTGTTTCCAGCCTGTGCCTTCCAGGCAAACCAACTTTTTCTTGTGTCAGTTGGTGTTTTGAACCAATCCATGTTTGCAGTATCCTCCAGGCCCCAATAGAAGAGTCACAGAGCATAGATGAGATGTAGAACTGGGATCCACATTGTACCCTGTATTCTCTTCAGTTACAGCCAATGTTGATATGAATGCTTTTGACCAAAACCGTTATAAAATACATTAACTAAAATATGAGCAACCTTCACTTGAAGCTGTGAATTTATAGTCTTTAGGTAAATCATTTGTGATTCTGCTGTGAATCCAACCCAGACTCATAAGTCCAAGGTTTGCATTTGTAACACAGTCATTATCATGAAGTTCCAACAGGTCTGGCAGAAGCACATGGGCGTTGTCAGAACTAAGCTGTTGGGGACCAAACGGTCCAGAACTGATACAGGTCCATGCTGCTGTTCTCTAACAGAAATTGATTATTTTCCTTCCCCCGTTCCAGGAGCAATGACTTGTAGATTGTTTCAGTCGACGATCCTGTTTAAAATCAGGCAATAAAGTACATGAATGCCAATACCTGGCAGCCATGTTAATGCTTTCAAATTCCACCCTAATCGTTGACCATCCTCCTGGGTCCCATCTTAACTTGCAGTTTGTTTTCTTTTTTTGAAGCAAGAAGCACTTTACAGTTGCCTGTGGGATGCTCCGTTCAAGGCTCCAGCTCTTATTAATAAAAACTTGTTAAAGCAATTTGTTCATTTTCTTTACGTACAGCATTGAGCGCTGGAAGCTGTTGAAGCGTTCAAGCTGTTCTGTAATGACTGTGAGTTTAATGTGATAATGCAGTTTCTCATCTCTCTGTGTGCTCAACAGATCTTCCTGCTGGCCTGCCCACCATGTAAGACAGCAATGGTTGTATTTAGGTGAGTTACCCCTGGCTCATGTCCTTCTTTGGTGTTTTACCCTTGTTATATTCAGTGAAATTGAACAATGTGTTTGAGCAACATAGATCTCTAGTTGGGCTAAAGTGTTTCGAGCTACAACTCATAATTTGTTGCATTATTTGTCTAAGGAGGAACCTGCCATGAATGTAATATAAAATGACTGGGCAAACAGACCCAAATTAAACATTTTATTTCCATATAAAAGCAATTGCCAGGTTGATTGTAATTACTTGTAGGAACTCTTCAGAGTAAATTGGGTTTTCACCATGTTTTATTGTAATGAATTTGTTGGGGTTTATCGTCTCCTCTCCTCAACAACTGCTCTGGTCTGGGCAGTTAATTATTCAGGAGAAACGACTGTGTTTTCGCCTGTGGGAACACAAAGTTGGATTCACTCAGAAATAAATACGAGCAAGGTCACTTTCTGTTTCCTCAGCCCGTGGGAGTCTCACAGTGAGCAGCTGCAGTGAGTGGTAGCTGCGTCTCACCTGAAGTGACCGTCAAAGTCGGCAGCTAAAAATACAGTTGTGAGTTTTAGAAGCTTTATGAAACACTCTCAGCCGAGTCGTTCATCTTTGGAGAACAAAATACTTCACTTCAGAAAATTATATTTATCCATCAGGCCAAGATGTTCCTTCACACAGCAGACTAGTTTATATAATACTGTATCAGCCGACTGGACATTTCCCACTAGAAATGCTTTTATTGATTCCTCTCCTGGTTCAGCAGATTGACTATTGTAGTTTGTGTAAACATGACATTTTATATGCACTTGGATAAGAAAAAATGCGGTCAAGTGGAACCGCACGGTATTTGTAAATGCCAGCAATACCAAGAAAAAAGAACATACCCACTGATTATGACAAGGAATGTTTTAAGTTGTAGTCCTTGTAAGATTTCAGTCCTGCTTGCTGCTCCTGCTACTTAATTAGAAGTACAGACTTTAGAAGCAACTATAATTGGGCAATATAACAGTATATATCATGTGACAGTAGAAATGTGTCAATCAATAGAGATTTGGCAAAACTGTTTCCACAGCAGGAGCTATCTGTTAATGTGTCTGCCATATATTCAGGGCAGACTATGTAGCAAATCAAGGCTGGATTCTCATTGCGAATCCAGTTGCCTCGCACTGTAATGTGATTTGGGCAGCAGGACTGAGAGGGGTCTATTGGCAGTGTTGCAGACTACACAACAACACACCCACTTCACTACATGATACATCCCCCAAACCTAACCAAGTGGTTTTGGTGCCTAAACCTGTTTCAGGGGTGTATCATGTAATAGCCATGTCCTGTTGTACTGTGAATCCACAGATAGACCTACTTGGCAGGACTCACCACAAAGTAGTACAGTACGCTATCATTATTTTAAACCATTTCATAATTGAACTTGGAGAACAGTTACTACTGATATATACAAATACAGAGATATAAATTACATATACTACGAGGAAAGATTTAGAAGATTTTAGCCATATTGCCCACCCCCAAAAGCAACCACTGTATCCATTGATGGTGTGTCAATAAAAAAGTAAGTCAGTCATGTGCCATATTCTATCACACTATGAGCAACTACTTTTTCCACACAACAGCCAGGACACAGTAAAAGGAGTTGGTAACCTTGATGAGAAGCTGGAGGTTTGCAGTCGATCGTCCACAGTCCTCTGTCTCAGGGCTGCGCCTCCTTGTTCCCTTAGTCTCTACAATATTTAGAACTGATCTGCCGTCAAAAAATGTCCGTCAAAAGTGACTGTAGTCTTGTAGACACATTTTTGATGAACAGTCACCGTCAGCACTAACCTCTGTGTCAAATACATTACATTTCCTGTGACAGCTTCACAATAAAAGCCCCCCTGTGTGTTTCACCAGTCGAACACTTATAATGTGAAGCAGCAGCGGTAGAAAAAGTTTGGTTTGGATTATCACTTGCTAAATACAGCTCTGATACAGCGTGAGGAGAGTGAACAGTAAACAGAGGCTGACAAATTAAATATCCAGCTACAGGGTCCGCCAGTAACAATAAAAACTGCTTTATAGAGGGTAATCACATAATGTAAATGTAATAAATGGTTATTGCAGAAAATACTGACCATGAATAGTCTACAAAAGGGGTTTGATTTCATGAGAATCTTAAGTGTTGTAACTTCAAGAAAACATTTTTACCATTGACGGCAAAGGCATCAAATCACCAGGATACATTTCATCAGTAAAAGCTCAGTAAAAAAGTCTGAAAATGTGACTCACTGTAAAGATTTTTCAGAGAAGATGAAACAATGTTTTATTTTGCCATTTGAGTCCGTAATCTCTGCCCCCTCTTCACACATAATTTGAGCTCTAGCTTTTGTCAGTATGATCGTATCATGGAAACAAACACACAGCATCCATAATCAAGAGTGAGAGACCTTCTGTCTTAAGACACAAGTAGCCTCCATTCTGCTTGATTTCAGCTCTTTTTGTTTGATAGGCAGACAAAGCATCGTATGACAAGCAAACATATACTGTGGCGTAATCTTGTGACAGCAGAATAACATTGGAAACTTCATGTAGTCTAAGATTTATACTTTTCAGTACAGAAATGCATCTGGCTAAAAGTTCAAACACTACAACACTTGGACTAAAAAAATGGAAGAGTGGATATATTTACAGATATGGAATGGTATAATAATTAATATGTATTGATTACTATTTGAAGGTAAAAGCCTATTACCCCCACAACAGTATTGATTGAGAGTCAGTAGCACATAGTAAAGCTCCTTCATAAATACGTAATTTTTAAATCTATGTTCAAACTTATTCAGTCAAAGGGGGAAAACACTGGGCAAAGGTTACTAATGATCAATAAATGTGGTGAATTTGAATGAAGCAGACTGTTTTCTTAAAAAGGTCCGGAGGCCCCCGGAGTGACAGCTGGGCTCATTTGAACCGACATTCCTACAGCACTGCTGTTTTCCCAGTGACCTTGGCTGTCACAACAGTTATTTTGGCTCATTTGACAAAGTGAGCAGTCAGAGGATATAGATGTAGTTCAACACTTTGACACTTAAGCTCCCGGGCTTTTCTATACGGTGGCTCTTAGAATAATTGTCGGTTAAAAGAAACATTTCTCGTCATGTTGGATGTGCAGAAGTTGACTGAACAAGCATCACAGCCCCTCTGTCTGCGGGAGCAGACGGGCTGTGTGTGTGTGTGCGCTGAATGGTGAGCGAGATGGAAGCAGTTGAAGTGTTGACCAAAGACTGGATTATATTTAAACGTACGCTCATGAATAGCAAGAGTTGCCGATTTGTCAGCATCATGACAGCAGCTGTGTGGGATTTCTTAATGAATCGTACAAATGTCAAGTCTCTACAACACACACACAGAGTGAAAGGTTGTAATAGCCTGAAGCATCAGTGACCTGACTTCTCACAATCAACACTCCCACTAGGAACTGACCCTGCCAAAAAAATGAGAGACAGCAGCTGCTAACAGCGTCAGAGGGGACTCTGACTGGTTTTCAGTAACGTAGAACATAATCAACACCGTCCTCCACCTGTTCCTCTGCGCTTATAACAGCACTAATCGATTCAAAGTAATATGTCAATGCATTGATGTGTTCAATGTGGAAATGATTGTTAAAGTCTTCCCGGGGGTCTCAGGCAGGTGTGATGGAAGACGTGAGGTTTATCAGATCCTTTGAAATTTCAGTGTTATTATTATTGGCTTATGTTTTTCTCCCTGTGTGTTTTCAGGCTGCAGGTCCACATGTTGAACGGTGCATTACTGGCTTTAATGTTCCCTGTAGTCAACACTAGACTGGTAAGTAAGCAGTACTGGGTTATCTTCATCAAAGCCTTCTTGTTCTGTCGCTGAGGTTAACATGGATAGGTGTCTTGTTCACAGTACATATATTTAGTTTTTTTATGACAACTCAATAGAAGGGTAAGTTTTATCTCTTAGCTTCGATATGTATGACATTTTATCGTTGTCAAAAATGTGACATTTAAATGAATGTGATGTTTAAATAAATGTAGTTCCTCTGCTGGATCCTGAATCTGACCCGAATCAACATGCAGAAGACAAAAGTGGCAGAAATTATGAGCTTGATAGATGATGGAAATCTGCTGTTTAGCGAAGGAAATCTGAAGGAGTTGGTTCAGATCCAGTGGCACGGCCTGCTTGAAAGGCTTTCACTAAGAGCTGCAGACGAGGACCAGATGCCGCAGATAATGCACTAACTTTAAATTCGTTTTGCTTAAATGGCATCAAGCTTTGACAGTTTGATCTTTGAAAATTCTAAATGATGCTGTATGAGGATCAAACGCTCAGTCTTACCAAAGTAAAGCAAACTCCAGTTCACCATTAGATTGTGAAGTGACTTAGTGATTGTGAAGAACTTGTTTTCTCAAACAAGGGAAGTATGTCTTCACAGAACTGTTGAGGTTTGTAATGGTGGGGCGTTTTTTTTTTTAACATCAACGTACACCATCGTCATTGTGTCATTGGTCGGTTTACCCTTTTAAAAATAGTTTTCACAGCAGATATACCAAACAGAAGTGTGAGGAATGAATACTTATTAGTTTTAACATTAAATAGGCTCTGGAGCTGAAGAGGCAAATTACATCATACCCTCATAAATCTTCCTGT
This sequence comes from Holacanthus passer, assembly GCA_025331565.1. Lineage (NCBI taxonomy): Eukaryota > Metazoa > Chordata > Actinopteri > Pomacanthidae > Holacanthus > Holacanthus passer. The sequence continues at coordinate 10,309,595 of JAFREQ010000005.1, forward strand.
GAAAATATTCAATTATACATTATATGTATTAAAAATGTAAGAAGTAATGGTACACATTTACAGAGAACATAATCATTAAAAAAAACACTGATCTCTGACCTGATTGTGAACATGAATTCTAAATAATTCATTTTATAAATTGTACCATGAATAATAACCATCTCCAGTCATGCACTGTGTGTTCGAGGAATTACTTAAGTAATCCATTGTTTACTTATTTTCATTTGTGCATATTCTGATCATTTCCTTCTCAAAGAGCCTGAGGTGTCTGCTGATCCGAGGTTAGCTTTGGCACAATGAAACATCCAGACAATACCTGCGGGGGTCTAAAATAATAAAAATTTCTGCTTGAGCCTGCAGAAGATGAGGCTCTAAGCACATCATTAATGTGTGTTGAAAGAATTGAAATGGTTTGTTCTCTCCACAGCTACCATTTGAGAAGGAGATCTACTACATTCAGCACTCCATGCTGTACCTGGTGCCGCTTTACCTTTTCAGGAAAGGAGGTAGATTTTAATCTCTCCATGCTCTCTTTGTTCACATTGACACTCACAATGACATACCTTTCCCGTGCCAACCATGCAAGGTTATAATAGCACGACGTCTTGTAGCCTTGGATGGATTCCCTTTTTGTTGATGACGCTCGAGTTGTTGTTGCTGCTCCTGCCTTTTCTTTCTCTTCAACCCTGGTGGCTCTCACTGCCCACGTCAGCTGGCTACGTCAGCACAGTCATCTGTTTATTCTAAATAAATGTCTGTTGCTTCTTGTATAATGCTCCCATTCTTTTCTCCTGTCTGGTATAAAGAGTCGCATGCTACTGAAGTGGAAAGAGAGACATTATATTCAGTGTGTTTTCCAATGTTCGAGATTACTTTGTATGTCAGGGAGGCAAAGATCTTGACTTCTCAAGTTAAAAATGCAGCTTAATTAAACTTTACATATAAGCAGCAGCACATCAAACTCTGCAGCACTTCACCCTTTAGCACAAAACTCAGACTGGGCAGTGTAACAATATGTAGGCATGTTTGCATAAGCCAAAGATGCACTGACAGGATTTCCTCCTGAAGCCACTGTCAGGTTGCCCTCAGAGCCGTTCAGTTGCAGGTCGATGTCGGATAGATTTATCTAGGGCGTAGCTCAGTAATGACACCTCTGCCTGCAGTGTCTCAGTGTTCATTAGTAATATAACACTGGTACCACACAAAAGCAAATCTTCATTGCTCTTGTTAAACTGATATAATCAGTAGACATTTAATACCTTCTACTGGCATTACTCTCGCAAATGCATGTGAGGAAACAGGAAAAGCCAGTTTTTCACCACATCCTGGTTTTACTGTGTTTGCAGGATGTTCCATCTGTTGGCTCAACTGATGGGTTACAAAGCAGGGAAGCGAATAGAAACAGCATTTGCTTCTTTAGTATTTTAACTTGTGGCCAGTGGTGGCACAAAAGGTAACTTCTCTGTTCCTGCTCTCACTTGAAGCCACAAACCTTTTCAGATGTTTTACAACTGTTTTTCTCTGCAGGTGTGTACAAGCCTGAGCCTCTGGGGGACATGTGGTGGGCCCTGCTCTCCAATGGCATCCTGTTCCTCTATCACTTCCTCTTCTTGCAAATCCTTGGCCTGGTAAGATGGAGCCCTCTGCTGGACATTATGTGATACTTACAGCATATATGTTAGTCAGCAAACTGTCATTTGTGATACTGGTTATATTTCCAGGAGGTAATTTATTCAAAAATAGACATGTGGTCAACAGGAATACATTTAAGTGCTTCAGTTAATACAAAAATATTTGTTAAGAAAATATTTTGATTTTCTTTTTCATGAGAGACCTGTGTACAAGAATACATATGTACTGTTTAAGTATAGACAGATGCTTAAAATAAATCTTTTTTTGTAATGTTAATGATTGTACTATATACGTTGATTCAGCTTTGAGTTATAAGATTTTAGGTAGGTGTTATTAACTGCATTTCAGTGACTGATGGTAATGGTCTGCTTGTAGCCACAGACCTCAGTTTTCCTGTGATTTGCTTATATGTTCTCGTGATTCATATTCTGCAGCTTGTTATTTCAAAATTAGTATCAATTTGCAATTATTTTGTCCCCTGACTGTGCATTGAAATTGGAGGCATATTCATATTGAGCTGGATATCAATTAGACTCCCACAAGTGAGTTTCTGAATAGAGATAAGAAATATTAATTTAAAAAGAGGCTAAATAGTGGCTTCCTGGTGGCAAAATTGTGCACAGTAGTACACAGACAAATCTAAACTATCGGGACAATAAAGAGCAAACTTTGCGTTATCAAAGAGAAACAATCACTCTCTCGCTGACTGACAAACATGCAATAAATCCAAAAACTGAAGAAGTATATAAATAGTGAACATTGTAAGCTTCACAAAGTCATGATGTCAGAAGATGCTTATCATTTTTTCCACCATCTGCGGATATTAAACAATCATAAACACTGGAAATCAAGTTTAGCTAAGGTTTACATGGTCAAATGCAAACATCAGTGATGAAATAAGGTGAGCCATTTAACAGTGAAAAATACTTCATATATTATATGAGCCCAGATAGACATGGATGTAAACTGCAACTTGACTGGTTGGCAGAGGCATACAGCCACAAGGCTGTAATTCTGGGTTGAGCAGAAATGAATGATAAGATGTGTGCAGTGAAGTCAACTGTGTTGTTTGCCAAAACCTCATTACCCAACTGAGCAGTTCTTATTATTCTGGTTGGTATTAACATCATATTAGGGCTTGTGCTTACTCAGCCGGTCTGTCTCTGTTCCCCTCCAGGTGACCGAGGTCAACCTGAACAACATGCTGTGTCCGGCCGTGTCCGATCCCTTCTACGGGCCCTGGTACCGGGTGTGGGCCACGGGCCACCAGACCCTGCTGACCCTCCTTCACGGGAAGGTCCTCACACTCCTCTCACAACACACGGGCTCCGTCTGCCGAAACCTGCTGGACACGCTCCGACTGCGCAGCAAGAAAGTGGACTGAACGTCCACAGAGATGCACACACAAACCAAGCCTTTCATTCTAAATGCCTGTTCTCATGGAGATTTTTTTTTTTACTTTAAGTCCTCATTTTAATACATCTTTTACGACTTACCATCTGTTTTACTGAAACAAGTGAGCAGTTCAGGGCCAGTGAACCAACGTGTCATTCTTCTAGTGTTGTAGTTAGCTTGCATACATACTTGCATGCACGCACATGTATTAGGCATTTAAAGGCTGGTAGTTAGCAATGCGGAGTTGGACAGATTTAGTTGGGGTTTTTTTTAATACAATCTCCAGAAATATGGAAGTGAATTTGTGAGAGATTTCTCAAGCTGCCTTTTTTATAAAGTTTTAAGGACAGAAAATAAGAGTCACCCAAATGTCACTACTGATCTGCAGTTGTTACACTTTCAGTTCTTTATGTGCTAGTTATGCTAGATCATGTTAGTGGGTAAAGCTGCCATTTTATTTTCCTCAAGTGCGTTTCGAAAAAGATTGTGAATGTGAGCTGTTGTCAAAGTTATCGCTTGTTTGTAGTCTGAGGACTTTCGTTTGACACGTGCGATCGCCGCTTAGTGTTGTGTCGTCATATGGCGTCCCTCTGTTCCCACCTCACTACACACATCTACACGTTAGGAAAACATTATTGTATGTGGCCTCTTTTACATTTCTGTCTCCAGCCCCTTCAGATCATTCCAGTTGTGATAATCAGGGGACATGAGGTGTATTATGTGCTGAGATTCAAAGTGATGAATGAGGATTTATGGCTCTACACTGGGATGTTGTTATTACCTCTGCCAATGAGGTTGTGTTTCTGTCTTGTGTTATTTTATTGTGATATTGGACCATGTTCGGTGAGATGTGAATTTCAGCGCGTCGCCGGGATGAATGTGATGCCAAGATTGAATCGATCTTGACAAAAATCTGTATCTGGGCTGGAGTCATGCATCATGACACTTGAATAGAATTTGTTGCTTGATCTTACAAGGCAGTCTGAATTCACTCCACCACGAGTTTTGTATAAAAAGATGCATCGGATGATCTGCATGAAGTCACTTTGGGTTAATGACCCAATTCGAAGAAAGTATTAACCTGCATTGATAATTGGAATATGTCGGTCATGGTATATATCATTTCAAGCGTGAGGCGCGTGTGTATTAATGTAGCATATACTGTACTTCACTGTAAAGAAGGGATAAGACAAACTTTTGTATTTCTATGAGTTTGAGTGTATGTGCTGTATTGACAATAAAAGTGATTTCAGTTGAATATTTTGCATTTTTTTTCTTTTATAACCATGTTCAGGATATATTTTAAGACACATCATGGGATTTAGAATTGTGTGCCGACTAAATACTTCAATCCCATGAATTGTACTACACCATTCGAACTGTTTCCTGTCTTTATGCCAAACTAACTGGCTCCAGCTTCATATTAAACAGACAGTTCTGAGAGTGATCTCCTCCTCTAACCCTCAGCAAGAAAGTAAATAAGGTGTTTTTTCCCAAAATGTCGAACTATAAATAATAGCGCCTCTCGGTAGACCACAAAGCACTGATGCCAAGTTGCTGCCTGACTCATAAAAACTCAAGCTTTTGTGCTGTATGTTTAGCTCCACTGTTCTGTGAAAGGCCAGACGGGGTAAAAAGCTTTAAGTGCAGCGTATCGACTGAAGTGAGCAGCGGAGAGTTTTCGCAGGCCTGTAGCACTTCATCAGCGCCGACAGTCAAGAGAGGAGGTCGATCTAATACCACCACGGTGGCTGCAAATAGGCCTCAAGGTGACTGTGGATTAAGAGGAGAAATATGCTAAAATATGCTGCTCTTCTCTTCGAGTGCTCATTGGTGATGCAGAAACGTACAGAACAGTCACTATAGGAAATCTTGGGCGTCCCTTTCATTAAATCCAGAGGAGAGGAGAGGCAACAGAAAAACATTTTTTTCATTTCAAACTTTTCATTCATTGTTAGAAGTGAAAAGTGCTTAGTAACAGCAGGTAATACTAAACTGATAAGGTTGACACATTTTGCATATATATAAAATATATGTAATATTAATCCCTGGTTGAAATAAAGTGACTTGAATGGAAATGCTTTCACGGCACCAGTTTTACATTCAGTCACTCGTCAGAATCATTTATTCACGCAGAAGGAAGCCCAGATGCAGACTCAGGAGAGAAAGCAAAGAGCATGTTGGGTCTGATCTCAGGTCAGCGCTGGGTTCATGTGTGGTTACACACAGGCAGGCAGCACACCGTAGCATTCAACCATCTCCCAGCACTTAGCCCTGACTATCATGTAACGTGCAGCAAAGCATTTTCTTCTTGCTGCTGAGGCTTTTTCAGAGGAGGAGCTGGCAGACTGGGAGGATCCTCCTGATTTCAGTCACAGCTGCACACAAGCTACATGTGGCCATATTTGCTGGGTTTATTACCAGAACAAAACGCTGTGGAAAGTAAAAACACCGATGATCCAAAAAGCATGTTCAAAATTCAAAAGCAACAGAAATTTAAAATGAATCCTATTTTTTTAGGATTCTATAGACAGTCAACTACCAACTTGTACCCATTTTTATTACTAGTTATTACTCTCGCTACATTGCTTTATTCACTAGTGATAATAAATATCAAAGTTAACATTTGCTCTGTCCTTTCCACATACATTTTAAAACAACGCTGCATTAAAAACAAGACTAGAATTTACTAATTTGCACTAAACACAAAGCACAGTTGAGGCTGATGGGAATGTCATTAGTTGTGCACGTATTTTATCATAAACAAAAGTATTGGACAAGTTTAGAATTTGACCTGATGATGGAGTTAGATGAAACCTCAATGGATCATCACATTTATTACAATTCAACCTGAAGGTAACATGAATCTACTAAGTTTCAATCCATCCAATAGTTACAGTAGATTTTTCAGTTTGATTCAAAGTGGTGGACAGACCTATACTGTCACTAACACAGTCCAATACATTCGTGAAGTTTGCAGTGCTGAACAGTGAACAGTATTTTATAAATGCCTCATAAATGTAGCATTTGTTGCGAGACTGTTGTGATGAATACATGAGACACATTGCTAATCTCAAAACCTGGGCAAATAAAAAGCAAACCATCTGTACATCAAGATCCCGCTCAGGATAAGTGAGAAAATATGTCGACCCTTTAAATATGATGATGTTGTTACAGTCCAGCTGGTGCCGCCTGATACTGTACGTTTATGTATCAGTGCTTTTTCTACAATTATGCAGAAATTGAACCATCACACGTGTATGATGTTGGACCACCAGCAGAGCGTCACAGTAACATGTGTACATGTCAGTCTAACATGAAGTGGTCAGTAAAAACGTTATTATGAGCGTCATTATAAACACTGTATCTTCTAATCATGAAAACACTGTAGCCCTGAGCTGGATGGGTGGCAGGTCCCGTCATTCTGAGGGCAGGAGTGGCCTGTTGCACCTTTGACCCCCAGCAGTGATGTAGCCTTGTACTACATTGGTAAAGTGTGACATCAACAATTCTTACAATTTCCATTGAAGCACACCGGTCAAAAATATTAGATAAAAAAAAAAATCACCTAAAGCTCCATCTGCTACTTTTTCTAATGCTTTCAGTCATATCACATGATCTTCATCACCAGATGAAATTTGCCCAGTTGTCACCAAAAGGCAAAATAATATTATATTAGTGCTGTCACATGAAGAACTTGCTTTTTCAACTAAGAGCTCCCTTATTTAGTTAATGCCATAGGATTGTGAAATGGTTTTGTAACTTGAATTTGGGTTGAACTTTCAATGCCATCTTTATCAGTTACTTACTATCAGCCACAAAATCCTTATTTAACCCACTGAAGTGACATCACGTGATTGTAGGAAAAACACTGGTAAATCAATGGACACTAGTGGGAGCAGACTAGGACAACTTCATTAAATACAAAGGGTTAGTTCACAAATTTTCTCAATTTTCACTATTTCAGTTTGTTTATTTGGACAGAGTTTGAGAAATTTGTCTCTGAAATTTCTGCCATTGATCCAGGAGTGAATGAGATTTTGCTTGTCTGACGTGTCTTTCCAGAAGCAATGTACATGTTAGACTGTTGACAGCTTTTATAGGGTCAGTTTCTTAAGTAGAAAATAGTTCAATTAAAACTTGCAAAAAGCAAGTTTGGCATTCAAAAAAGCAGGCCACAACACTTGCAGGGGTCAAATTGTTTCCACTAATCCAATCAAATCAAAGATTGTCCTGGTCTGTCATTTGAGGTCATGTACAACACTGATTCCAAAAAAGTTGGGATGCCATAAAAAGAAAAAAACAGAATGCAATCATTTACATACGAACTGTGTTCACCGACAAGTTTTACAAAGTGTTCCTGAGCCCATGTATTAATCTCCTTTCTACAATCATGTGTTTGACAAAGTGTTGAACCTCTCTCCATCCTTGTTTGTGAACGACTGAGTCTTTCCAGGATGAACCTTTCATACCCAATCATGATACTATCACCTGTTACCAATGAACCTGTTTACCTGTGGAATGATCCAAACAGGTGTTTTTGGATCAGTCCACAACTTTCACAGTCTTTTGTTGCTCCTGTCCCAACTTGTTTGAAAAGTGTTGCTGCCATCAAATTCAGAATAAGCTGATATTTACAAAAATCAATTAAGTTGATGAGGTCAAACATTCAATATATTGTCTCATGTCAAAAAGGATTAGTTAAGCATCACATTATATTTTACATAGCATCCCAACCTTTTTTGGAATCAGAGTTACAGTATAACTAAAAATTTCTCCAACCAGCATTAAACTGAACCCTGATCAGCATCAATCAAGCTCAATAAGGCTATAAAATACTGACAAAGTATATCATGTTATATGTTTTACAGTAAATTATCTTTACTGTAAAACACAATACTACATCTGTGGATGTATGGACTGAAAAAAATAGAATGACACATGTTCTCTTTTCAGTTGATTTTGTATTTTTTATTGAATAAATGATTTTAAAAGGTCATAACAATGTTTAAAACTACATTATCTTCACAGCCATTGCTTACATACTCAGATAACCCATCTATATATATTCTTTCAACCCTCCCCACACTTTTCTTTTGCAATTTTTTTCTAATTTCTTTTTTTCTTTTGTTTGTTTTTTTTTCGAGTGTTTATTTTTGTGGTTTTTTTCTTTTGGAGTCATACTATCATAATAAATGCCCATTTCAAGTCGCGTCACACTAACAGCAATTCAATAGGAAAGGAGGAAGGTTCTAGCTCTACAGGGGATGGATTTGAAGTTCCCAGTTCATATTATTCCATCAACATTTTTCAAGTTACTAAAGCAGAGAAGAAAAAAAAAAAGATCCAAAAATCGAAAGGAAAAGAAACAAATGTTGGTATGAGGAGTTACACCAGGCAACCCTCCCAGCCCATCAGGCCACTGCAACAGAAAAAAGTCATTTTTGTACAGTGACACATCTTAGAAGTCAGTGTCTCAAAAATTCAGAACATAGAAAACCACTAAAATAATTTTGAAACTAGATCCAAAATATTCTTTTGAAAAGAATTTATTTTGATGTACAAAAACAGTCATTTTCTTTTTTTATTTTCTTTTTTAAATCTTTTTTAATAAAAGTTTCAAACACAAGTTTATTGTAGTTCTTATTTCATTTGTCATTATCATTATTATTATTGATTCATTTATTCTTTTTTTTTTTTTAATTCATCTATCAGTGCGATTGTATACCAGTGCAGCTACTGGGTCCAGAGTAAAGAAAACAGGCTTTTTCATCTTTAATGGCATAAAAAATAAGGAAAAATCCATCTTTTATACAAAGTATAACTGCTGGTCTTTAGGGAAAAAAACATTTATAAACCCATAAAGCTAGGAGGCACACCATGGGATTTTCATTTTTGTAAATTATAGCAATAATAATAATAATAATAATAATAATAAACAAGTAACAACAATTTGCAACCATTTTTAACCATCCTTGATGCCATGTACGGCTTCAGAGATAGACAATGAAAATTCATTGAAAAATTGGGTTGCTTAATAAGTCAAGACAGTTGAGAAATCGCACAAAAAAAAAGAGACATAAACAACATTTTGTCAATTGCAGGGGTGTCTTTTGGAAGGACAGGAAGCCAGGCCTGAAGAGCAGCATTTGGGCATGGCCGCTGGCATCTTTGGTTCAGTCGAACATACGAAGGTAACATGAGCTTGAGCATTCCACGAAATATGAGAATGACCACGCAAGGAATGCTGAGGCTGAACTCTAACCCTGGTATGGAACCGAAACACGATCTGCTACAACAAACTACAAATGTCGTTCCATAACATCCCATGAGGTATCGATGCTTTAAACAGTTGATCAGTACAGAAGCAGGACTATTTTCTGCGTGCTCTACGTAAAACATTAACTCTGCGTCCCACTACAGGAGACGCTTACCTTCAATATAGTTTGAGAGGCTGTGAGAGCCTCGACAACACCAGTCAACAACTCAAACCTTGCCTTTTCGAGGTCAAACGTTTCAGCAGCTAAAGGAAAACCGGAGGATGTGCTCGGAGGAAGCAGCATCCAATCTTCCAGGAGAGGCAACAACCATTACTACTACTACTACTGCCACCGTCTACCGAACGACACACATCACACCTGGACAAACTAGGCCATGAGGTCGGGCCACAGTGTGGGGAGTAATCGAGGGGGGAGGGAGGCTAGAGTGACTTCTTGTCCTTTCAAACCTGCAGGGGTGTTGACTTGCACTGGTAGGAAAAAAAAAAAACACCTGTTGAACAGATCTGCATATATCAAGGATAGTAAAGGTAACACATGTAGGATTTTCTCTTAATATATCGCTGTTTCATTTGTAATAACGACCATTAACAGTACATTCCATAGCCCCTATGACGGGTTTGCTGCAGGGACTTTTCCTTCTTCATTATATGTGTAAGAATATCCATCTGGTTTTCCCATAGGGAATTGATCCCAAAATCACCCACATAGGACTTGATTCCAGGGGCTACTGTTATTATCGGTGACAGTCACATCCTTCAATATTAAAAATGTGCCGTCATGACTCACTTCGCAGCGATATACTAAAGAGCAAATCTTACATGTAGCATCTTTAAGTATGATATGATCAATGAGTCCGCATGACCAGTCACGAGCTGTGACCACCCCAATATGAGGTCCAATAGCACCATATTTGTCTTTTAAATCTCTTAATGGTTAATAAGAGTGTCTAAGCCATAGATCAAGCATATCATGGATAAAACCATAGGTCTCATACTCATACATACATGCAACAAAATACATTGCATGTGTATACAAAGACATATATGTAAAAGAGCATGGTCAATTTGGTTTTGCAGCAGAAAAATTCAGGTTGTGCTGTATTAAATGGACCAGGAAATTAAAGCCTGACTGTTCCTCTTTGAAACTCTTGATGTAGTGTATTTATCATAAATGCATACATTTCACTCGAGGCATGAAAGTGTCTTCCCATGTTTTAAACATCAAGGGTGACAACACCCACAGTCACATTATTTCAAGAAAATGTGTGTATATGGGGCTTTCAGAAATGAAAGAATTGAGGACCAGCAGCTGGGTAAGACGTGAGCAAACAGGAGACTGCAGGCATACAGGAGCCCCCATATGTCTAAAAAAGTATTAACAATAGCATTCAAGTGAGTCAAACATTATCTGAGGCCCTTCCCTACACCGTGGTGTGACGATGGAGCTGGGAAAGAGCAAACCATGGGACAGAGGAACACTCAGAGCATCATCTACTGGTCCATCATTTAGTAAATCATTCATTTAAGGCAACACAACTTAAATCTGGGTCATTTCGGGTTACTGTGGATGGAGTGCCAAAAGCCCTTGACATTTTGCATAAAGAAAAATAACCTGTCAGTTAGTAAAGGCTGTTACGAAGAAAGATGTTGGTCAAGTAACAAGAACCTCTCAAAAATTCCAGTTATCACAACTAAAACGGAACCCAAAGCGAGTGGATCGGCATGGCGATCCTCAACGGTTCAAACATTCGAGAAAGTAAATCCAACTAACCTAGTGTGTGTGGATGTGACTCACAACAAGTAATATTTGGATGGGAAATGGCTTCTTAAGTCCTTGCAAAGCCCTGGCTTTTTATTTGTAGACCTTAACTGCAAGCCACTCTGCCCCATGCAGAGATTCGGCTCTAACTAATTCGACTGTGTTTGCTCTAACCTACTGCCAGACAGCTGACAAAACAGACCACAAATCGAAACATTTCCTGTGCCGTGGACACACAGATCAACGGGATCTCACTGAACAGCAGATTAATCAGAGGAGAACGGCGGTAGTGCGGTTTCAACAACTAAATCGACTAGCTGCGTTACTGCAGCAGTTTGAGACTCTAAAGAGCACTATGACATGCACTTCTAAATGACACAAACATGTTCAATCACTTTCATTGTGCGTCAAGTGGTGTATCTTCATTCAAAAATGACAATTTTAATACATCATACTATGTGGACGAGTGACAATGGTTAGCTATAATCTGAAAAGGCAAGACAATGTTTCCACGATGACACAGAATATACAAGACGTCCGACAAATGACTGAAACCGCTGGGTTTGACTAGTATTCAGTGATGCAGCCCTGCCTGAGGCTGGCTGGTGTGTGTTTGCATTCAGAGGCTGAAGACCCAGTATACTGGAGGTTAACGGTGAAGTGCCACCGAATGCAAACACTTGATGCCAAACAGCAGACAACTCTTACAAAGTGTGGAATAAAAAGAGAATATGGCTTTAAGTTGTTACAGCATGTCCCTGTCAAGTGACTCCCTGCCAGTAAACTCAGAAACCAACAGACACAGCAAATCTAAATCAAAGCATTTTTCATGCACATACTTTTTTTTTTTTCCTAGGGACCTGTATATACGCCTGCTCCCCCTCTCCAATGCGGGGAGATCAGACCCACTTGTGGCCCTTTTTAATTAACAAATCACCTGCACAGACATGATTATCCTCAGACGAAATGGCTTCCTCCACAATTACCTTAAATTTCAACAAAAAAGAGGGAACGTAGCTGTAAGCTCTAGCCAAACAAACGCAGTTCAAGGTTTAAAGGTTCCACCACAAAACACTACAAATACTCAGGAGGGGGTTTCCAAAAATCTTTGTAGGGAATCTTTAGGTAAAATCCAATTTCTAATTTACTCTACTGGTTTTTAATCTTGTGGCAGACCAATATCTATATCCACACACAGAAATACACACACGATTGTGAGCCCAAACAATAGACACTACCAGCAAAGGCTGGTTCAAGGGCGTCACAATCCTACTATCTATACTTTGGAGTATACAGATCCCAATATATAGTTCCAACTACAACACTACAAGAGTTTACAAGGCTAAAACAACCTCAACAGTCAATCCTTTTTCTTTTTTGAGAGGAATCAGAATAGAGATGACACAGCCTTTGAGAACTGCAGTTGCCTTGCTACATGGTATACATGTCTGGATAGTAAGATAAAGAATAGGAGGGGAAAAAAGAAGTTTTTTTTTCTTAGTAAATGTAAAAATCGTAGCAAAGCCTAAACGATATAAGCGCAAGACTAATCCACCAAAAGAGACTTCCTTCCATCCACAGAATCAAACACCTGATTAGGTTTTGCTGAAAAAACAGGAGATTATTAAAATCTAGTGTTTGTTTAATTTTTCAAAAAGATGAATGAAGGGGGTTATAGATATAGGTATACATATGCTGCAAAAACTGAACCACAGGCAAAGAAAAAGAAACGTGGATTTCTTGCCGTAATCAAATGATGCTTCGTTGCCACCCGTTGCCATGTCAACGTCTGGGAGACGGCCAGCATGGCAACGGAAACTATCATCATAAAATGGTACAGTAGTAGAAATAGCTAGACCAGGAGGGGGCGGGCTCTCCTGGAAAAAGGTCCGCGGAGAGGTCCAATGATTGGTCATGCGGCTCGCTGTCAGGAATAATGGTTGTAGGGTGGTAGAGGGTGCCCGATGCCATTCTGGTAGTGATGGTGCTGGCGGTGGGCGATGTACTCTGCATAACCCATTGTCATCTTCTCGCTACGGTACCTAAGAACGAGAAGAGGTGTGTTGGTAAAGCCTAGCTGACACTTGTGTCATGTTAGGAAAGCTATGATACACAATACTGCACCTACAGTGACCATGTTCAATCTGTTTAACACAGATGAGTCAATGCTACACTCAGATAAACATTTTTAAGCATGTTTTGTTTCTGAAAAGAGTATTTGACTGATTTAGCAGTGCACAGTGCTGAACTCACAATGGGCCATTTTAAAGACATATAAAGCCCGATACGGCAGAACCACACATTCTTCTTCCTTACCTTCCCCTACATTACCAACATTGCACCTCGAACGCCAACAGTTCATTTGGAGATGGGTTAAGTTATGCTAGTAGCGACATTACTTGAGGCAATACAGCTCCCTCTGGAGCCACAAAAAGCTTTATATGCCTTCATTCACATATGCAGTATTACTCCTCAAGACCTGGAAACACACTTTTCCATGTGTAAAATCAGCGCAGTTCCCCTTTAAGTCACTTGAGCTGCATAGGATTGGTGTATCTCCAAAGCAGGACAACACTGACTTCATGTTAGTTTTATATGTATTGGTTCTACCAAGTATGCATGGCTGACAAAACTAGCATGCTTGTGTGCATCACTCAGTGACTTTGCTCAGGTAAAATTTTGGTGTTTTGTCTTATATTTAAAAACATGGATCTGAATGAACATTTCTGGCAAACAAAGAGTACATCTGTGACACATTAATGGTACTTTAATACAGTGAGTGTATTCTTACCTGGTTAACTTAATGGTCTTCCTGAAGTCATTTGTGATGGGAGCTTTGTAACCTCCCTTTCGTAGTAAGGAATCTATGGTTTGAATGTGGTCCCAACCTTGATAAAATAAGAGTTACATCTGTTTACACATCCCTGAAAATCCACATCTGGCACAACATTACATTGTCTTTATAAACATCAGAGGAGGTTACATTGTTAGGGGCACAAAAAGAACCTCACCTTGCTCCTTTGCAACCTCTGGTAGGTAGGTGGCGGTGCGTTTTGATCCTTTTTCATTGAAAAACTCTATCCTAATACCGTGCACACCCACCTAGAATTCAAGACAGGCACGACAAGGAATCCACGTATTTTAAACCCACAAGTCAGTCTGTCCAAGAAAGTCAAATGCATGTTTTCACAAAGTTTTTGCATTTGTTTGTCTGTGTGGAGGAGCTGCTCTGTATTAATAGCAGAAAAACACCATAAAGACACCTACGAATGAGCATTTAAGCTGTGAAGCACCACAACAAATCTGTATGTAAATGTTTCAGCAAACCTGTGTCTCTTACCTCCCAGTCAAGGTAATCACTGACGTCTTCAAAGTTGGTGAGAAGAGACACTGAGCAGAAGAGGCGAGGCAGCTCATCCCTTGTCATAGGGGGGAAGCGGCTGTCTTTAAGGGCACTGCAGACATAGGAGCACAAAGAAAAATGCTGTTTCAAGAGGTGATTCAGATAAATAGTTATCAGAGTCAAGAATCAAGAGGCTCAACAGTTTGATTACTAGTATGTGTGGGATTTGAATGCAATGCACTTTTTTTAAGATTGAGGGCAAATTTCCACTCAAACTTTCAACATGTGATGAAGGATCAACAAGGCCTTTTCTCGAATGTAGATGACCTGTGGACATACAGAGACCAGTGGCCGCAGCATGGACTCTGATCATGGCTTCTCACAACTACTCAGGGCTGTTTCCAATGTGTGTCTGTACACAATACTAGCAAGGAACTGTGTGTGTTTACAAGTATTTGACATGTCAACTGCGTCTGCCCTCAGGTCAAGAAATGCTAATCAAGAAATTCCACACCAGGTATTTACAGAGGGCCCTGTTTACACTCACTCTTTCCAAAGATTTTTCAGCAGTGTGACTGTAAAGTTGCAAAATAAGTTTTAGTTTCGGTCCCCTAAACACACCTGCCCTCGTGCTGTCTCATTTGTTAAGAGGAGTCACGTAATGGGCCAAATGGCATTTAAATATGAGTAACATAAATACTGAATTAAGATTTCTAATTGAAACACTTGTCCAACAAGGTCAAGTAGTGTCCAACCAGCCTTTAATCCACCAGCCAGACGATCCATTGATCCATTCAGATCAATCAACAGTGTGGGTTCATTGTGTTCATCTGGAAAGGGTATGACTGCAAAAGGACTCTTTATTATCAGTTTTTTACCATGTCATCAAGACTAAACAAATGGTTTTAACATTTTTCTACATTATCCCCAGTGTTAACAACTAATGTTAGCAAATGTAACTGCTGTTTGTCTGACTGTTAAAAGAAAAATGCTTGCACATATACAGTGTTTAAAACCTTGCCATTTCTTTTTTAAAGAATAAACTTCAAAAAAAAAATTCAAGGAAAAACTGACTTAAAGACATGTATAACTTTTTGTTTCTGAAACCCCCAGGACCTGGGATCAAAGAGACCCATGCTGCCCACAGCATTAGAGAAGCTGCATAGATGAAACAGAGAAAAAAACTAATACTATAAGAAACAGAAATGATGTCTTTTGCAGTAGTGCACAGGTTGACTGTCCGTTCTGGGGTTAATTTACAGATTGTAGAAAGTCGCCCATGTTAGGGGTCTTGATTCAAATATGCAGTTCACTTCAATTTACAATAGGTTCAACCTCTTACTCAACCATCATGCTCCATTACAGCTGGTCTACAGCTAGAAAAATAACTTACCTGGTAAGGGTGTACTCCCTGAGTCCTGAGTGCAGATTCATGGCAGAAAATGTACCTATACAACCCCTCAACCGCTTGTCTCTGCCTATTTTCCATGTGACAAACAGCGGGCTGAAAAACAACAAGAAATCATGTTAAAGAAGTTGAACATAAATAACGTGCGCACCAGATGTACATTACTCAGTGTATAAAAGTTGTTCAATAGCACACATCGCCAGGTAATTGTTTCAGTATGCCACAGTTGTTATTTGCATTAAGTAAAACTGGCACCACTGTCTTTTACACCACAATGTTTCCATCCAAGACTGTAGGCTTTTGTTCATAGCCATCTGTCCACCCTTGACCGGAAAACTTATATAGCCAATATATAATAAAGCTGTGGAGGGCAGGAACAGGTGAGTGCAAGTAAAGAGTAAGGAACGAGGCAGGGATCGTTTCATTGGTCAACACTGCACCTGGCAATCTATTGGTTGGAGAATTTTGACAGGGTTGTTGCACAAAAAAATGTGAGAGCAGAGCAGAAATCTAAGTGTGAGGAGAAGGGCTGGAGCGCAAGAAATATGTGCAAGCAACAATGTGAGAGCAAGCATACAGTTTGAACAGAAGCAGAGCACATTTAA
This sequence comes from Holacanthus passer, assembly GCA_025331565.1. Lineage (NCBI taxonomy): Eukaryota > Metazoa > Chordata > Actinopteri > Pomacanthidae > Holacanthus > Holacanthus passer. Next base: position 10,326,017 of record JAFREQ010000005.1, read on the forward strand.
GCACAAGCAGGGGCTATTTGAGTACAAGGGGTTTTAAGGGAAGGCATTACAAAATCTGAACGTGAAATCAATAAGTCATGCTCTCAAATTCAAAGACCACTTTCTTGAATAAATATAGGGGGGGAAAAGCCCCATAAGCAGAGTTCTGTGTCTCTGTCAAATGTTGTATTTGTTTTGCGCATTTCAATAATTCAATGTGACAATGCCCCTGAGTGAAGGACATGCCGAGGACACCACAGACCATAAGTATGAGTTTCTCAGACCTATGGGAGTTTTCACATCGGTGGGCATTAGCCTACTACATTCCTAGTCATGGTTGGCTGGTTTAGACCTTGGTTTCACATGGTGGTTGGACAAAATCTCTGTGTTCACCCTTTAAGACTGACAGACTTGAGCTCAATACAAATGTGGTTTATTTCTAAAGAGAAGCTGGGAGGTCAAAAATGTTGCAAGCTCCAATCAGTCATGCTGTCAGATGGCCCATGTCAATGGATTGGAATCTACTCAAAGTTTAAAACTCACTGACTTTCAGAGCCTTTTATGAACCTTTTCCTAAGTCCACAATTCACAGTGTTGTGAAGGAAGGGGAAAATACAAATAAAAAATACAAGTGTACATAACAACACACTAGTTCTTTGTTCATGAAAGCAAGATAATGTTTTTTCAGTTCACATTACTAATAATACAAAAGCTATTACTGTATTATTCAGTCAGTAGGAAATAATCTATTATAATTGCATATAAAATATGAACCTCAAACTTTGAAAGGCTAATATTTTACATTTTTTGAAATTTTGGTAATTGTAACAAAAAAATTCTTTGCCCAGGCCACATTGGATTTGACAAATTTAAACACATTTCAAGTCCTCACATCCTCTTGCAATGAGGCACCTTTATCCTGATTACACAGATGACATCAGTTAATGTTTACAAAGGTTTAACACTTAGCTTGACCAATGGGGCAGGTCCTTGGGAAAACATCTCAGAAGGCATTTTTACATCAACATACTAACACCAGAGGATCTTTTTATGTGTGTGTTATCAATGGCAACACTAATCTGGCATGCCAAGATAGGTTGGGGGCAACACTGGGAGAATAATCTTAGAAAGGAGTGAGGAACTGTGCACAAATTAATAGTGGCAGCCGTGTATGGGCTCAAGATTGTCTAAAATGAATTCACAAACAAAATAACAAATAACACATTGTTGCATCTGCATTTATTTGACACATGGATTTGGTTAGGCAGGGTACAGTGGGTACAATCTGGGACATGTCAAATCATTGTTCAGTGTTTGCTTCACTGATGTGACTTTTGATTAATTCTCACATTTGAATGTGTGAAGCCTTTTGCCTGGAGTTTGCTGAGGCGATTTTGAGATAGACTCCAGATGGAGACGTTAGTATGATTGAGTCGGAGGATACAGTTTTATAATTAAAGGCTCCAACATGTTGGATTTTCTTTCAAAGGTCAACATGCTAATGGTACTATTTAAACAACCTTATAATTCCATACAGTCTCAACTATAAATGCAAGAAAATATTTTTCATGCGAAGGTGAAAAGTAAGAAGAGATTGGGGACTTGCTCATTGTATACATATACAGCACAGTGTGTATGAAGGATTGTTTCCCCAAACAGATAATGATTACCAGCAAACACGGGGGGGAACTTTTGACATAATTACACCATTCACAACCCATCATATGCATTTGAAATATATGGTACATCGTTTGTTAATGCCTCCATGATGATGTGCAAGACTGCCTTTAATTTTACACTTGAATTTGGCACATGACAGTAGAAAAGGCACATTTAAAAACACATTACAGCAATTTCTTTGACTAGTTTGACACCTTTAAAAAAGGTGGCACTTCTCAATAGGTCACTCCAAAGTTTCTTCAACTATTATAGGTCAATACACTGGAATAGTCCTCTATGGTTGAGATTGTAAACAATCTTTCCATGGCCTCTAAAGGTAAGTTAAACGGCCGCAAAGTCACATGCTATCACGTTACATGGTCTGTATAAGGTGGGGTCAATGTATTTCAGTGCACTGCAGTTACGAACTGAACATATACATTTATTAACCTCACGGTATAACACAAAAACTCATGATCAGTGAATGCTTCGAATGTTTAAACGCCCTGTTTGATTGTTTGTCACTGTTATTTAGCACTGTCAATACTGTTTTAGGTAGATTTGACCATTAGGACTTAGGAGTGCTTAGTACTTAGCAAGAACCATCTTTTCTTTGTTGGTTGATGCTAAATCGGCTGTTACCGTTAATGTCACTTGATTCGACAGTAACATTACACTAACAAACCAAACCTGCTGTAAAATAACCCAGAAATATGACCCCTTATCTGACCGTGATGCCACAGAGACTTTATAATACGCTGGACCATTAAATTAATCACTACAAGCTCATTAGTGCCGCGTTGCTAAGCTAATGTAGCTTATAGCTAACAAAGCTAAGCCTAGTATGTGGCAATCCAGAGTTCATTGAGGGCAACTTAAAGGATTAAGAATAATAACGTTAACTTTTGGTGTTTACTATTCGAGTAGTATTAAGTGTCCATCCCAACTAGCAAAACTGTTGATGTTAAACCAAAAAATAAGCGATGTTATCATATTTGTTCCACCGTCTTTCTTTTGGCTTAAGTGTTAGTGGCTAGCTAATATTAGCGAGTAGCACAGAGGCTTAGCTAACGTTAGCCAGTGTTATTCGAGTTGGACAAACAGGATCGTAAAATGTGTTTTTACACCTAGTAACGAGGGGAGATCTGACATTGACAAACTACATCGATCAGTGATAAGTATCACAGCTTGATAATATCAGATCAAATCATTCATTGTATCGTTAATGTGAGCTTAGTGCAGCTGCGGGCCGGTACAGTCAGTCTCCTCGACAAGGCCCCAAATTCTAACTTGGCCGAATGAAGCTGTGATCGGGAGCTTTTTCGCGTTAAATTCATCCTAAGTGAAATGTTGTTTCGATGTGACAGCTTGTGTCCTGAACGCTGAAGCGGATTTGAGAGGTAAAGCAATCAAGAGCGCGGCAGGAGACATTTGCTGAAAGGATACATGGATGAGCTTTGACATGCAGCAAAAACAACAAAAGACACAAATACTCACTAGGGATCATTTGTAAACCTGGGTGTTCTCGGAGGTTGGTATCCGTACAGATGGCAATAAAGCACGTCAAAACAAAAGCAGCACATCTCCGCTGAGACCACCATTTTTCTGCCTCCACTTCCCGAACCGGGTCCCGAGCTGAGATTCGGGGAGAGGCCGGATGAAGTGTAACCGGCCGGGGCTGGGGACAGAGCGTTCGTGCCGCTGCTACCACTACTACTACTGCTGCCGCTAACGTTACCCCCGGGTCCCCCCAGGCCGTTGGCTCTGCTCACGTTCGCCGCTGCTGCAACGGTCGCGGAGGAGCCAATCCCCAACTCCGAGCCACAATGTCCGGTTCCTGCCACCCCGCTTCCCGCCCCCACCCCGCCGGGACCCCCCGACCCGGGCGATCCCGACAGTTTCTGCTTCTTCACCCCGCAGCACCCGGCCGCCATCTTGGAACAATCTGCACCGACACACCGCTTCCGACCCATAACCGTCACCGCGGGAAGGGTGGGGGGGAACGCCGACCAGACGTAGAAATCCCACTGCGTTGATACGTACGACGGACAATACTCCACTTTCACTCTTTGATTTTTTTTTTGTCGGACGACGAAATAACCGATGTGGCGAGAAGACTGCAATGTCACCCTAGCGTTGCCTTTAAAAATGCGTGACTTCGCTACGCAAAATCCATATCTGGGTGCGCGTTTTTTCCATGAGTAGTCAGCCAGTCCAGCTTTTTTGGACCACAAAAAAAAAAACGTCAAGCCCCGGCCCAAATATTCACCCAGTTCTCCCTTAACACGACACCAGCCTGTCCCCCCCTCTTTTTCTCAACACACAAGTCCAGGGAGTGTGCACAGGCCGCAAACGACAGTAGCCAGGCGGTCCAGATGTGAAGCCGACAGCCAGTGCGCCGTAGCCCCGCAGCGCGCCGCTCCAAGTGGAAGCCGGGAGCTTGAGTACGCAGGACCCATATAAGCTTCAGCACGAACTGCGCACAATGTCTCGGGCAGCGTCGCTTCTCATTGCACCAGCTCGGCGAACTTCTAATTACACAACAGGCCCAGTATGTAGGAATTCCAGACGCTGGGATAACGCAGAGGAAAATGGCATCTGACAATGCGGGGCTGGCATGGCACAATGAACCGCGTCAGCGCCCAGCGAGGCATCTCAGGAGCGTTAGCCCACAGTTTGCACCTGCATCATGGACCCGGGGTTCAAAAAAAAAAACAGATCTCAATAACACCCCCGCGTCAAATGCACAGCTGAAAGTTTTCACTGTAGGTTTGTTTGGAGGCTGTCATCCGTGTGTGGGGGCACATAGAGAGGAGCATTCTAGTCCGTGGACCGTGAGAAATCCTCCGGGTTCGGGCGACCCGTCTCTCAGCTTGCTACCATTCAGTGCTGCTCGGGTAAAAGCCCTGTGATCGCCTCTGTGGGCATCGGTGTCGTCGGCACTCCGGAAGCGGATTCAGAAAATGTGTTGCGCCCAGTTGCTACACATTATGCGTAGTTTTTCTGGAGGTACCAAATTTGCAATTCAGGGGAAATGTGCGGTGCTGTGGAAGCATGCGCGCTCCCGACGTGCAGACGCGTGAATGCGTGCGTGCATGGAAAAAAAAGTATCGGTATCCCTCAGCTATAAAAGGCATAGAGCCATTAAGAGGGGTCTTTTCTTATCTGGACCTTCTATTTACATTGTGGACTTCAGTGTGAGTCCTGTCATTGGAACTGATTCGTCATTTCATTTATCCTTGAAACAAGTGTTCACAGACTAAGATTCCCTCTTTGTAAATAGTCATGTGTCATGCTGGTTTTATTCCCAGTGACTAACATCACATCTTGCACATATCATTGCCTGCATTGAGGGCAGCTGGTAGAAATTCAAGGCCTAATGATCACAGCTTAAGTAAATAAATATAAATACTGTAATCCTGTCACAAGTGTCTCCTGTCCAGTTCTGGGCCCCCATGAATCATTCTCCAAATCCACCCCCCTATCCAGCACCCCTTCTTATTGAGTCATAAATACAAGTATCAGTAAAGAGAGAGCAGTGACCATTGTCTAAATGTCAGTGATTAATATACATCTTGTAGGATCAGCTGATGATGACCATGGCCTGACTCATGATGCTGGACTGGGTGTGTTGGAAGATGAAAACACTGCCTGACAGAGCGTAATATGGTCTGGGTGGGTGGCATGGGCAAAGGGGAGCTTGATCTCTGGATACTAAATAAAACATTTAGGCAGTGAAATTATGAAACGGTGCATTTTCCTCCCCTCCCATGCATCCAGAATAGTTACGTGAAATCATCTCCATAGCTGTACCTACACTTACTGAATTTGAAGAAGATGTGTAAGGCTGACTACTGAGGTCATCCTGGAAACAGTTTGCTCCTGCAATACAGATTCAAGGCACAAATGACTTTGACAGTTGTTTTTCCATAAAGTGAATTTATGGGAAACGTGTCAGAAGAGATATATTTGATTACTAGTCATCCTTATTTGAGGTTTATGGTCCAAAATCATTTTAAAACTTAGGCAAGGCTGCATACTTTGGAGGGAAAATGATAAGACAGTTTATAGTGTCCAGTCGCCAACATCAGACTTCAAACCTCTCAGAGTAAATCACCTCAGAGGAAGGTGATCCCTGTCACTCAGCATTTAAAGCCATGGCTGACAACAGAGAACAGGGTGAGTATGATGAAGTTCAGAGTAGCCTGTAATACACTCAGTGCTATTCACTTTATGTGTGTTGTTGATTCTCATAACAGGACCAGTGCTAATGAAACTGGTGTAAATATCTGCAATATTGCTGTGCCAAGAAGCGCTCGTGCTTATATTAAAGTTATCTTAAGGTTAATGTGCATTCAGTGTCCATTTGCTTTTTGTCTTTACCCCCATTTGCAGTGAAGTCCAGCCATATATGAGTTTATCATCTGAGCCAGGGCGGCGAGCAGAAGCCCGCAGACACCCCTCCCATAAAGTGCCTAATGACTGACTCAGCATAAGGCTTCAAGCCTGTTTTAAAATGTACAGCTAATTTTTGTTGGCTCTTGACTGACTGATATTGACTGGGCATTTTCCTGGTAACGGCCTCTCTGGGCACACTGAAGTGCATACAGTATGAGGCTAAAATACTTTATTTATTAAGCAAGGGTTTGAGTGTAACCATCATTCTCCTGCATGAATGACCTCCCCTTATATGTTTAACTTTCTTGGAAAATTAATCTAGAAACCATTTGAATCTGACAGAAACTGATGTGGATTCACTTGCTTTTGACTAATTTTGTTTTTCATTAAAATGTGTGTTGTACATGAGGCAAGCGCTCATCTGAATATGTCTGATGAAATTACGGGCAAATGACAGCAAAGCCCTTGAAAATCGTTGCCCCACATCTTTCCCATTTTCACTGCCCAGTAATTCACGTAAATGCTGTTGCAGCGGGGTCAACACTCATATGACTTTCCTTATGTGTGCATGTTTTGAGAGTATGTAAACTGTAATGAAAGGATGTTGTTTTAGTGTGTAGAATGAAACAGTGACAGTAAAATATGTCATTTATTCTTTTTGTAATAACAGAACCAGCCAGGGTTGGATTCTATGTTAGAATACAAGTGAACAGTTGTACAGTGAGTCGTCGTAGTATGACATGATGTGATACAATATGATAGGAAGTCACAAGGTCTATAAATTAATCAGCTCTGATGAAATTTGAGCTTGCTCATATTTTAATGATAAATTTCTGCGGCAAAATACTTAGATTCACTCTAATTAACTGATACTCAGCAGGCTTAATTATTATTTTAGCCACTTAGATTGCAATTCTTTTCGTCATAAATTTTCCACAGTTCATGGGAAGCCCGATTATAGTACATTTAGCTTAGTAGAGTATGAAGCTGGTATGTCCATATGGCTTAGAGCAGCTGAGCACAGTGTATCCCCTTCAAAACCCCATTAATGCAACCATTGGATTTTAGGCACGGGTGATGTCATTGCAATGCAATTCACTGCATGCAGATTATCTTTTGAAACTACAACAGGAAAGGGGGAAGCAAGCTGAATTTCCTCCCTTTCCAGAAACAGTATAAGAGTGGGCACTGCTGTTCAAGGTCAACGTTGCTTTAAGTAAGTCCAGTTGGCTGAGCTGAGAGCATCATTGTTGGCATTGTAATCTTCCCATTTAATAAAAAAAAAAATTTACATGCACAATCATCATTTAGTGAGTATATATGGAGAGAATAGAGTTGTTTGTTCCATTCACTGTCTGTTCTATTCTTGGGAGCAGAGACAATCTGGCGTGTTGTTATTAGACCTTGTGGTGGAATTTCCCGCAGCAGCAGGACTCAGTCGCCTCTGATACTACAATAGCTGACTGAAGACATCGAGTGAGCCGTACTTCTGATGATTCAAATAAACAGGAAGTTCGGTAACTTCACAGGTGGTTGAAAAAGTCAGAAAATAGAAAATGACACAGTACACCTCTGGTTGAGTAGAAATGTATTTAAATGGGACTAAATTGAAAATAAGTGATATTTTTACTTCCCTGTGGCGTATAATGGAGAAAGTTATAACAGTAGGGGTTTGATCAATAGTGACCCAAATGATTACATCTCCAGTCTCCTGCTGAGATTTCTGGATGTCAGAACAATCACTTGCTGTTGGCCAGTCTTATGTTTTTCCACACAATATTTCCACCCACTAGAGTTTCACTGCCCTCTGAATCTCCCCTTTACCTTGTGTATTATTATCTCTGCGGTTTCAATTGCTCACTAATGTATGATAAATAATCAATATGATGATTATTCAAGCCAGCAGCCAGCATCAAAAGTCATTTTATCTCCACATTTTGCAACATGATAAGACATGTCCATGAAATACCTCTCATGGATATACGCTCCCATAGCTAATTCAGTCATACCATTAAAAAATGTGACTTCATTGCTTGCAATGTGGGGTCCATCGCAGGAGGTGTGGAGGCTGAGCCAGACATCTGTATTGGAGAGGATAGGCTCCATCAGTGTTGTTGCAGTTCCCAGCGGTCACAAGATTGATAAAGGTCATAGATTGCAATAGGGCTCAATTACAACAGTTCTCATTATTCCTGTATTTCTCTGATGTATTGGTGGGACAAAATTCAGATGCAGGAGAACCATTCTGGTGACACTGTGTGTGAAACTCTTTTTGGAGGAATTTCTGGAAATATTAACACAAATGCAGCACGAGCCCATGCTCTCACTTCTGGCACTATACGCCTGCTTCTCTCTCTCTCCCCTGCAGAAACCTTGTCATCACTTTATCTGGACTCAGCTGTTTTCCCCTCTGGCTCCCAGTGTAATGACCTTTCTGTTTCAGCCAGAACAGAAGAGTCACTCCCCATTTTCCATTGTAGGCTGAAAACTCATCTCATCAAGAGGGATGTCATGTCACCCACTCAGCTCCCCTTCTGTCGTATCTTCCTCTTCTATTTGCACTTATCTTGAAGTGAAAAAAAAATCACTCCTGGGCTTTTTATTTCTTAACTTGGCATGAGTCTCAACCCAATTACTGAGTCGCAGGCTGTTGCCTGGGCAGTGTGGTTTTGATGCTCACTCTCTTCACTTTGCCCTTGTTTTTTTTTTGTTTTTTTTTTTGTAATATTGGTCATCTGGGAATTGAGGCGTATTTTCTGATTACCCTCATTGTTTTCCTGCTTACACTCTGGCCTAAAATTGTGGCAATATTTGGTAGGTAGGTGAATTCAGCTTTCAAGTCATTATAGAGAATTCAGTAAAATTGGTTAAGCCTGCAAGTTTGGGTCTTATGCAAACAAATTAATCAACACAGAAATCAAGTTAGTTCTTCTTTTGGTTCATTTAATTAAGCCTATTGTATATCAAAAAGCTTTCACAGCTATACAAAGTATTGTCATTCTGTTCATGAAAGAATTATTCACACATTATCTGATATATTCTCAGCTCACTGGGACAATGCTGAATGCTGACTCCTTTACAGACTGGACTATTGGTTTTGACAGAATGAATAGAATCCCTCTGAGCTTTTGAAGCTCCAAGTCTGATGAATTTGTTTACCACCTGCTTCCTTGAAGATATCCAGTTTTCTGAACGCACCGAAAAAAAAATAATATGGAAGAAAATCAGAAATTGTTGTCAGTGTGAAAAAGACAGGGGACAGGGAAATTGGAAGAAAAATATTAATTGACTTTAACTGAGAGCTGCATGTGTGTTTTTATGCATGCAGAGTAAAAATGGTGTTGCTTTTTCGTCTTTGTTGGTGTATTGTACAAATACTGTATTTTTTTCTTTTTTCCTGTAGAGGTCAGTGATGCTGCCACCGTGCGTTGACGCTCCCATAAACCACAAGTAGAAGAAGAAGGAGGAGGCGGAGCTCCGTGTTTGAAAGTGGCGGGCAGGACAACAACCATAGAGCCTGGTGTCACTACACGGGCAAAAGGCAAAAGTTTATCAAGTTAGCCGCAGCAAGAAACGTTTTATTAAGAGTGTACGATAGTAGTTCTGCCCGTACCAGAACCGCTGAATGCCGCATTCGTGATATTTAAACGTTGGTACCGGAGGAAACGTTAGGTAAGTTAGCGTTAATGTCAACGTCTTGCTAATAACTGCTGCAGCTAGCTAGTTAGCGATAAACTGACGCAGAGTTTAATTTAATTATCATCCGTCAGCTGTGTTGAAGACGGTTCGTTTGCCCACTGTCATTGCTTTAACTCAATAAAGGTTGCTCTTTAACGGATGTTAAACCATTTAGTGGGTAGCTTTTTCATTAGTATAAACGTTTTAGCTAACTGTTCTGTATAATGGAGGCAGATCGATTCAGTAAAGTTACATATAAAGAGGTAATTCTGATATTCGTTTTGCCGTCTAGCTGAATTCATGTTAACGCAGCATAAAGGTACATTTCACAATAAAAGTCATTTACTGCTTAGCTCGTGTTTGAACTGTCTAGACAGAAGATGGACTGTAGGTAGGTAATGATGTCATCCTCAGACAAATCATGGAGCTGCACCATAGATAATGAATAATGGACTAGCTCCTGGGACAGCATGACAACACCCATGATGTTTTTACAAAGACATGTTGACCTTTACTAATTCACTACTGGAAGATTTACTCCAAAGTAAAACTGATGTGAATGTAACATCTCAAACAAAACCGACTTTAAAGTGTCTTTGACGTTATTGAATGTGGAGACAGTTGTCCACATTTGTAGATACTGATGTTAAGCTTGGAAAGAACTGGAGTAGCACATTTTAATTTCTGTTTTAGGACAGACTTTTCCTTTTGTTTCACTTTTATAATCCTGGCCGCTGTGGTGATCAGTCAGTTTTTATTGATTTCAATGTATAAAGTAATTGTGTGTCCATACTATATATTAGTACTGTATATAAATTATTATATACAGGCACTGACAAACACAAGAGATTGATGTTATTTTTCTTTCCTTTTGTTTTCGCTGAGTACATTTTCACTGTTGATGAGACATTGTTAAGCTTTATTGATGCCCAAGAAACTCACATATGCCATACCAGTGCATACGCTTAACCATAATGTATAAAGTTCACAAAATTCAGTATGCTTCAATACAGGGATGTGATGGTCTAACACATTTTCAACACAGCAAAAATTGTAACTTTTGACTTTATCAGGCTTTGATGCCTTTTGTTGGTATAGAATAGAAAGTCAGAACTATTGTTAAGATTTTTTTCTGCAGTTAATCTCTAAATTCTCCAGTATTCATGCAATGCAATCTGTTCACGTGTTTTTCATTATTCATGTCAGCGCTCAAGAAAAATCTTATCTTGATGATGGGAACTTCTGTATCTCAACATCTGCCATTGCAGTCTGTGTCAACACTGTTTAATTTTGGTGTCGCCTTTTATTGAAAATGAAGGTTTATCAACATCTGTCCATTTAAAATGTTTGATGACATGTTATTATTGGACTGATATTCCTTGGCTTCATTATGATAACCTCTTATGTTTCTAGGTATATCAGACTCCTGCATCATGACAAATGAGGATGATAAGGTGATCCCAGTGCGGGTTGCCTTGAGATGTCGTCCATTGGTACCTAAAGAAATCAATGAGGGATGTCAGTGCTGTCTCACTTTTGTGCCTGGGGAGCCACAGGTCTGTGCTCAAAAATAATTTTTTGTCTGTTTCATTGTGATGTTTTGAGCAAGGTCCATTATATCCATGTAGATATAGTGTGTTTTATAAAACTGATGTAACTACACTAAGCAGTAGGTGAAAAAATAGCTAAATTCTTGTTTGTTTTCAGGTCATTGTTGGCACAGAGAAAGCGTTCACCTATGATTATGTGTTTGATCCCACTGCTGAACAAGAAGAAGTCTTCAATACGGCCGTGTCGTCCTTATTAAGGGGGCTTTTCAAAGGTAGCTGTCTTTTAACATGATATTTTGCCCCCTTCCTTGGAGGTGACAGTGGAGGTTCTGCAACATGAAAACTGCTTGGGATTCATGATCATGACTGAAAGACACTTTGGTGGAGACTGTACCTGCCATTGGCTGTACACAAATGAAAATTACAGCAGATACATTGAAAACAAAAATTAATTAGCTAAGATGTTAAATAATCATTTTTTTATCTTATCTTTTGTTTTTATTTTATTAAATTGTCCTTTTTTGTAGGCTACCATGCCACAGTTCTTGCATACGGACAGACAGGATCCGGAAAGACCTTCTCCATGGGAGGAACATACACATCAGCTCAAGAAAATGATCCTTCAGTTGGAGTTATACCACGAGTTATCAGAAGGATATTTGAGGAAAGGGAGAAGAGGACAGACTGTGAGTTTGGTCTGGAAGTATCGTACCTGGAGGTTGGTAGACAAGTTGTTTCCACTGCATAGATCATTTTTGCTTGTGTCATTTCACTGTTGTGTTTCTTGGCATCCAGCAAATGTTGCTTGATGTCATTGCTTGATGACCTTTTAAAGTGATTTAGTTAAGCTTTCTTCTATTTGATTGTAGATTTATAATGAAGAAATATTGGACTTGCTGTGTACATCTAAAGATAAACCTGCCATCAGCATTCGAGAAGACCCTAAAGATGGCATTAAGGTGAGTGAGTAACGTGTTTATAGGGCCGAATGCACATATTGTCAACTTTTTTTGAATTCTTATATAGAAAGATAAACCTCACTAAACTGCATCCATGTCTAATTTTATACCTTGGTGACACTCGAAATTACACTTGAAATTATGCTGTTTTCTAGATTGTGGGTTTAACTGAGAAGCAGGTGGTCTCAGCCCATGAGATGGTTGCTTGTCTGGAGCTTGGAAATTCAGCTCGCACTGTGGGTTCAACAGCAATGAATGCTGCTTCCTCACGCTCACATGCTATCTTCACCATCACTCTGGAACAACGCAGAGGGACAGACAAGTCAGTTTGGTCTTTTCAATCATATCAGTCCTGTTTCACCATAACAACAGCTAACTCATCTCTATTCATCAAAATTACATGTTTTCTGTGGAAAAAAAATCCCTTCATGCCTTATGTTGACTCAGATGTAACACCTTTGCCTTTTATGTAGTATGTGCAGATCTAAATAGTCTCCGCCTCTATCTCCAACCACCCCTCGCTTGCAGCTTTGACTCTGTTCATCAAACACAGAAACCTCAATTAATTTAGCAGCTTCGCTATCTGTCAAACTGTTTTGAGTAACATTTGTCATAACTTTCTTCATCAACTTTGTCTTTAAAGATGGAATATGCATTATGTTAATAATGTCGAAAAAATAGCAAATTTTAAGCCAGTCAGAAAAGTATTAGGCCATGAGTATAGAATGGGAGGAACACTGTCTTCTAGAGGTTGAATATTTGTTATTATCTTTTGTTACAGAGCTGACTCCATTGTTTCAAAATTGCACCTTGTGGATTTAGCTGGTTCGGAAAGGCAAAAGAAAACCAAAGCGGAGGGAGATCGTTTAAAGGAAGGTAAACTGAATATGTGTTTCTTAAGAGTTACTTGATTTAAAGTTGTCAGTCCTCAATTTGTGATTCTCCCAATCACATATAGTGTACTATAACATTTCTGTGTTGTCTCTTTGTATTTGTAAAGGTGCGTTTGATAACAGCATTTCTATTTTGATGCTATTCATTTTCAGGCATCAGCATCAATCGAGGCCTTTTGTCTTTGGGCAATGTGATCAGTGCCTTAGGGGATGAAAGCAAGAAAAATACCTTTGTTCCTTACAGAGACTCCAAGCTCACCCGCCTGCTACAAGGTACGCTTTGATTTAGATATTCAGAAGTTACTTCATGGTCATTAGGGCAGGCTCGGATACCATCCTCACTTTGAGGACCTTCATACATGAGCAAATCATATTTGGAATGCATTTAGACATTCTGCTTCTCTTGGTTTTGATCATCTAATAGAAAGTTTTCATTACTGCATCTGCTATATTACCACAAAATGAAATTTTGTTTTGCTGTTCTATTGATAGCATTTGTTCACTTTGTGACCTTTAATGTTGGTACATGCCGAACAGGCTCTGCTCTGCTTATTTGTGTAGCACAAGAATGGCAGCATTACTGGTTAATGTAAGCAAAACGAAGCTGCAATGCATCCTTATAAATGATTGCAGAATGATTTTACTAAGCCCTTTTGTGAACTGTGTTCTGTTTCTTTCATCAGATTCTTTGGGAGGCAATAGCCACACTTTGATGATTGCTTGCATCAGTCCTGCAGACTCAAATATGGAGGAGACCATCAACACACTGCGATATGCTGACAGAGCTCGCAAGATTAAAAACAAACCTATCGTCAATGTTGACCCCAGAGCTGCAGAAATGAACCGTTTGAAACAACAGGTACAGAAACTGGAAAAAACATCTATTTTGTGGATCACAGTCAGATCTCAAACTGTCTCGGTTATATAACCATGCAGCACATTAAACGCAGCTCAGTTACTTGTTTACAAGTTGAAATCTTTGTAAAGACTACTGTTTAGGAAAGAGATCAAAAATTGATAGGACTGAAATGAATGATACACACCTTACTTCTACCATTTAGAATGTAATAAATGTCCTAATTCATACACTTACACACACAGGTTCAGGAGCTGCAGGTGATGCTCCTTCATGCCCGTGGAGGAGTAGCTCCGGTGCTCTCTGGGTAAGACCTGAATTTCCCAATAAACCAACGTTCTACCAAAATGTCAGATAGATGCATGCCAGGGTACCTATTACCCATAACAAAAGGCCAGTTACTCTGTCCTATTTTACAGGCCAGAGTCAGCAGACAGTGTGACTAAAGTGCTGGAAAGGAACCGCGCTCTGCAGGACGAAAACAATAAGCTAAGCAGGGAGCTGAGTGAGGCAGCTGGACAAACTGCCTTCATGTTTGAGAAGATCATTATGGTGAGCCAGACAATAACATTTACTAATCCTTACTCCGCAGTCATTGTTGATGGGAAAACTGTTGATGGTGTGTTTGTTTGTAACCCTGGGTAGAAAAAGCCAAGACAATTGAAATTTACGTTAAAATAAAACATTAACTGGTAAAAAAAAAAATTCTTAATTGACAGTCTATGGTTTATCTTTTTAAATGTCTTTTCTCTTACATTTCACCATTTTGCATCCATCATCTTGATCACATTGTGTTTGCTTTACTTTTTCAGACAGAACAAGCAAATGAGAAACTACAAAGCAAACTGGAACTACTGCGGCACCATAAAGCGTAAGTTCACAAAGACATGAAGCCAGCAGGGCTTCAGGCTGGGTCTGACCAAGCTTTAAGAGGACACAGAGTACTTATGCTTTTCTTATTAAAGGTTGTGTTTGGTTTCTAATGGCCTAAGGCAGTATTCATGATTTCAGCTATTTTTTATTGACCACTGCCACAATGATCATATTGAGCCACACTCTTTGTTACACTCTATTTCAGATGTACAGTGGATCTCGAGAAAGTGTTGGAGACACTGGAGGACCAGGAGTTGAAGGAGAATGTTGAGGTGATGAGGAGCCTGCAAGACATCATCTTGGAGCTTAAGGTACACAAGTCGGCCTACATTATAGTCCACCAAAAAACAGCAGTGTGTTGTAGTGCTGAAGTTTGCATTTGGCATTATATTTGGCTTTTTATAGACTAAATTGATGGTGCAATTTTTGTCATCAAATCAGAACTTATGCCGCAAGTAGAACAAATTTAAATCCAACACTGTTCACTGGATGTTAATACTCAATTTCATGGTATATTGTTTGTTGGTTTTTCTCAGAATGAGAGTGCAGGTATCGCTGCCTCCATCGATGCTATGGCTGCAGGAGAGGATGAACCTGACGTGTCTGGGAACGGCAGTAAAAATTCAGCAGATGAGTCCCCATCAGTATGTTGACAGTTTTGTTCTCTTAATGTTAAATTTTGATGATGGTTGGTATCAAAGATACTTCACTGAATTGAGATTTCTGCAGTGTTGTACATATATTTTTCTTCAACAAATGTACTGTAGTAACATATTTCTTCCTTTACTCACGTTAATTGATCAAAGAATAAAGTTTGCCTTTCTCCTCAGCTCTTATTTTATTTCTGTACCAAATGTAAATTAAGATGTTTCCCACCTCTAACACATTAAACAGGATGCCACTGCTATAGTTGATAAGGAGTCCCCGGAGGCCTTTACCACCCATCACGCACTGCGACAGGCCCAGCTCTCCAAGGAACTGATTGACCTCAACAGAGTGTTGAGCTTGAAGGAAGCTTATGTGAGGAAAATGTGCCAGAATGACACCCAGTTGGAGCCAATGCAGTCGGAGCACCAGGTAAGAGGATTTTGTACACACTGACACATTGATTTTCAACATGTGAGTGTATTGGAAAAGTTGGTGAAGATGTCGTACCATCCACTAATTAACATGAGGGGTGTAGTGTGACTCCCATGGTAATACCTATAGTACTAGGTTCCCCCCAAAGAGTTGAAATGGGCTAAGTTTAAAACTTAGAATAAGGCATCATTTTTAATATTGCTGAAAAATGATGGGCAAATTTAAATCTTCTGGGTATTTTGTCCTACAGAAAAATGTGCATACTCTACAGTCTGCTGTGGATTCACTGCAGAAAGAGAAAGAGGACCTGGTTTTGGCACTTCAGTCTGCAAAGAAAGACACTAACCAGGCCAAGTATGAACAATCACAATTTCTTTTGGTTGTGCCTGTCATATTTTTGCCAAGTTACAAAGTTCATTTGTTTTGACATAAAAGTAAAGGCCTTCACTCTTCACTTCCTTCTTTATCTGACAAACTCCATCTTCTTCTAGACTTAGTGAGCAGCGGAGGAAGAGACTGCAGGAGCTTGAGGGCCAGCTCGTAGACATGAAGAAGAAGCTTCTTGAGCAGTCCAAACTGCTGAAGCTCAAGGAGACCTCCGTTCAGAAAGTTAGCAAGCTCATGCAGGAGATACAGGTAACAAGTGCTTTTCTTACTTTTATTTACTTCCTGTGATGGCAGGGGCTGCATAATTTACATTAGGTGTAAACAAACTCAAATGCCATTTTTGGATGCAATGGATTTTTCTCTAGACATAGCTGTAAAGCTGATTTCATACCATAGATATTGATGGAGGTTTACTTTTTGTCCTAAACCAACAGAAGTATTCATTTTATATGAATTTTATTAAGGTGTCATGCCATCTTGTGGCCCATCCATCATGGGATTATAAAACACTTCTACAAACTTGCTAATAATATTTAATACTACTTGTTCCACGTGTAAGCCACAGATGCCAAATCCAAGCACCGTAACACTGTGTTCTCACAGGCCATGAAGACCCAGCGCACACAGCTGATGAGGCAGATGAGGGAGGACTCTGACAAATTCAGACACTGGAAGAGCAAGAAGGACAGGGAGGTGCTGCAGCTAAAGGAGAAGGTATGTGAAGCTCACATTCTTCTTGAGACACTGCAGGACATTTTCTTAAACCAGCATTTTATTCATAACGTTACACCATCAAATCTTATTGCCAGATCCTTTTTTATATTATTGAGATTCTTTGGCTTCATGAACCCCACAGTTGATCATTTATCTGTTTGACAGGATCGTAAACGCCAGTATGAGTTGCTTAAACTTGAGAGGGATTTCCAGAAACAGGCCAATGTCCTGCGTCGTAAAACTGAGGAGGTGAGGCCTCTTAGCCTGTTTCATTTATGCGATCTACAACTAAATATGCCAGCTTTAATATTTTCAATATATCTAAAATAGCAAGTATACTATATATTTTAAATGTGTGAATATTATATGTGACTGGAAAGCTACTTATTACAAGTTTTTTTCCCCCCCTACAGGCTGCAGCTGCAAACAAGCGGCTGAAAGATGCCCTCCAGAAGAGAAGTGAGGTCGCAGAGAAACGCAAAGATGTCCATAACAGAGGAATGGAGGGAGCTGCTGCAAGAGTTAAGGTAGTTTATTAAAAACAAGGGTTCTAGGGTGTCTCTGTAGTCACAGAGACCACATTGTGGTCTACTAGACTTAACTAAGTGCAAAAAAGCATTTTCTGTTATTACAAGAAATGCATGATATATAGGTGACCGATATATTATTGAATTGTTTTTCCATGTTTAATCCTAACAGTATCGTTGTCCATATGAGAATTTTGCTGTCTTAACGCTGGCCATATTCTTGTGTTCAGACATGGTTTCTCAATGAAGTGGAGGTGATGGTCAGCACAGAGGAGGCCCGGCGCCACCTCAGTGATCTGCTCGATGACAGAAAGGTCTTGGCTCAGGAGATCAACCACCTCAAAGAGCAGATCGAGGCAGGGGAGCGACCCGCTGCCAAAATCAGGGTGAGATGTAAATTCTTTACTGTTAAGCATGCCCACCTGTGAGAATATGTACAAGAGACATTCAGTACACCAGCAAAGAAATGTTACAAAGAATCAAGCCTTTGCTTTGTGGTGTCCCTCCATGCAGCGTCGGACACTGATCATATCTGAACTTGAGACCCAGGGGGCGCTGGAAACACCTCTGACCAAACAGGTGGAGAACCTGGAGACAGAAATGGGCCTCAGGTGAGTCAGACGAAGCAGCTTAGTTACTGCCTGAGACAGTTTTCAAAGTTTGATCTTAACATTTGACCAGTGTGGAACACAGGTGGAATTGCCTTCCTATCAATAGCTACGCAACATTTAATGACACACAGAAATGCACTCAGATTTTTAAGAACAATAAGTGCTTTTATTTCAGCTCATTGTGACTCTTTCAAAGGAAACACTGATTTGGACTTTATTGCAAGAATCGTTAAGATTTGCAGCGTGTTGTGTATGTTCACAGGAATGCCCAGATAGCTGACCTTCAGCAGAAAGTTCTCGTCGCAGACAGCGAGGGGCGTCTGAAACAACGCATAGATGGAATCACAAGCATTGTTGAGGCCAAGTGTGCCCTTAAGGTCCTGATGTCTGAGGTGAGCAAGATGCTAATACACTATTTTATATTCAGCCAATGTGTGTTTGTTGCTGTTTGTATTTTCAAAAAACATCAAGTTTTCTAATTTTCTATTTAGCTGGTGTCTGCTAAAACAGCCAGTTCCAAGCTGGAGTGTGAAGTCAATCAGGAGAAAGGGAATGCACAAGATTTAAGGAAGATGCTGGCTGAGGAGAGAACTGTGATGTCAACCATGGACATGGAGCACCAGCAGCAGTTGGTGGAACTTGAGCAGAGGCATCAAGAGAAGGTGCTCATAGCTTTTACTCATATACCCATTTGCATCTCTTTTTAGAGACATGCATATAAATATGAAATCCCCATATATATATTTATATTTTTATCTTTGTATAGGTCCTTTACCTCCTTAACCAGCTACAGAGCAAACCTATATGTGGGGAGTCAGATGAAACAAAGCAGGAGGATGAGGAGACTCCAAAAGAGAAGGAGCTTCTCCAGCGCCTCAAAGTCCAGGTTTGTCTCCACCAGCTGACTGTTCAATCAACCTTTGACTCTGATTTTCTCCTTGTTTGAGAGGAGATCCTGCAGATTTGTCACAAAACGTTAATCATGTGGTTATCTGTAACATCATTTTAGGAAGAAGAGCTCGAAAAGCTGCGGGAATTGAGTGAACAGAACCAGAAACTGGTGGAGCAGAATGAGCTATACGGACAGGTAACTTTATAATTTAGTCAAGCATTATTGGCTTCTATCTGTCTTTTATCATTTTGATCATCAGATTTATTTTAAATAGTTGTTATTGAATGACATCGACCTTGTAGCTATGAAAACTTGGACCATGGAACAGCATGCATGTGTAAAAACAGTGAAGTGCTGACTTTCCTTCAGCTGAGTGAATGGCTCTAACCAAATGTCTGTTTGCTCCACAGAAACTGTCATTGCTACACCTGGCAAGTGCAAAGAAAATCCTTACACCTATGGCCAACAATGAAAACAGCCCAGATGACTCTTTTGAGTTTGTTCCTCCAAAGGTAAATAATTGTAGACATTCTGCTTTCCTCTTTTTTTATATGCTTTTTCTTCAGTTTGTAATGCAGAAGTTGGCCAATCTACCTTATTGAAAATGTGTTATTCAGGGTTAGTGTTTTTATGCAAAAGAAAGCATTGCACTAAGAATGAATAATTCTGTGAACAGTATCCTTTTTTGATGTAATGCACGATTGCAGCTGGATTCCTGGGATTGTCAGTTGAGATGTCATGTAATTTCTTTGTGTTTGTGGATTTTTCTTTGTTGTGTTCTCTACCAATGAAAGCCTAAAGGGAAGCGCCTCACCACAGCTAAAGCACCGCTGAATATGGCTATCAACGTTGAAGAGCTGATGTCTCCCAGTGAGGATGAGAACGACGAAGAAGAGGATGAGTGGCGTCCTGAGAAACCTGAGAAAGGACGCAGAAACTCAAAGAAACCAAAAGCAACTGGGGTAAGACTGGGATTTGGGTTATGGTTCACAGATTCTGACTATACTCAGTGCTCACTGAAAGATCATGAAGTCTGAGAACAAATCATATCCAGGATATTAAATGAGGCTACTTATTAATAAGACCTTTGTCTCATTTCATTGATGCCACTTCATTCAAAATGTGTCAGATCAGTGAAAAGCAGAGGTATCATTTAAAGTCAACTCTTTATTCAGTAAAAAGCTTTAAGTAAAAATTGTAAATCTTAAAGCTTTAAATGAAACTCAGTAATGACCTTCATATTAAATCTATATGTATTACATTGCTATGATATACAATGTTTTAGGATCAGGATAGTTGGGTTACTGATAATGCAAAGAAATGTCATGATGCTAAGTAGTTTCTCTTTATTTAGTGTGCCTGTAAAGGTCGCTGTGTCAACAAGCAGTGCAGGTGCCGCAAAGGAAAGATGACATGTGGGGAGAACTGCCAGTGTGATCATGAGAAATGTCGAAATATGGATAACCAGGTGCCTGCTGAGGTGAGTTATCTAATGATTTTCACCTATTTATAAATAACCTGCCCATTTCTGTGATGCAGTTATACAACTAGACTTCAGACAGGCCAGTCTGGTAGCTGCACCCTTTACTGTGAAGATACACTATTGTAACAACTGCAGAAAGTGACTCGGCATTATCTTGTTGGAATAAGCAGGGACGTCCCTGACAAAGGCGTCTTCTAGATGGCAGCCTATGTTGCTCCGAAACCTGTATGTATCTGTCAACATTAATGGTGCCTTCCACCTGCACACAGCTTAATAATAACTGTAAAAAATGAGCCAACAAATTTCACTAATGTTTCATGCAACTAAAAGTCATATATCAGTTTTCAATTTTTCTTTGTTTGTATATCAGACTTTGATAATCAATCTGCAAACATCTGCAGCTTGGATTGTCAGAATGTTTGTTTTGAACACTCCATTGAACTTTATGACAAACATTCATGTAATAAATACCCCGAAACAGTAAAAGCTCATCAGAGTGAAATGTTGCTTTGATAAATTCCCATTTGACATCCATTACACCAACCAGTATAATATCATAGAAGTTGGAATAAATTGTTGCTAATATAATATTGACTAGTAATGTAATAACTGAGAATAAGACTCAGAACTTATTATTAGACAGACTATTTATTACACCAACTGTACAATATAAATATTAAATATGTTATTGTAAAGTCATAATTAATAAACTGTAATCACCTGGTACTTGTTTAACAGATAACATAATTTGGCATTTATTACCACTGTCACATGTTCCTTCTGTCAGTCATACTTGCCTTTTAATTAATAAGAATAACTTGCTTTGCTGTGTTGAAGCTTTTAGATTCTTTTCTTAAAAAATATAGTGCAGAAAAACAAGTATTGTTCTCAGACTCCTTATTTTCTCATTTCAGGATGCAAGTCAGACAGAAAATGTTTCCAGAGACTCTGTGTCTCTTCAAGATCCCACATCCGTCAGCCCTGACAACACCACATTCTTCAAGCCACCATCTTGCACACCCACTAAGAAGGTAAGCTGGTTCCTCCTGAAGACTTAAGAATACGAGAAATAATCATCCATGTAACATATGCTACATGTTGATGACGTAGACCAGTTTTTGATCCATTCTCTTAGTTATTGATCTGTCACTACATTATTATTCCTGTTCATTTAGGCCAACATTGCAAATCCACAACATGTCAAACAGAGGACTGACAGTGACATTTAAAAACTGTTAGGATCCTAAATATGCATTTTAATCATAGCTTCTTGCTTACAATGCTTGTTGCCACTGGAATTTTAAGGGGTGTAATGCAGAACTGATAACAATGTACTAATATGCACTATTGTAGGTGCTACAAGAAATCGGAGACATGGGACATTCCACTGCAGACCTGAAGCTGGTCAGGAAGACTCTCCTGCCAGACGAAGAGGAGGAGGATGACAACGAGGACAGAACGACAGTCAGCTTCCTCAAGAAGAAGAAAAGACTCCTGACGAGTTTTCAGAACAGTTTCTTCTCTGGCTGCACTCCTATCAGAGAGGAATCCTAATCAGGACAGAGCAGGGTAGGGCTTTTAACGTTAGGTGTCCATATGTGGTGTCTGTAAGTTTCGTCAACGTCGTGTATTTTTTTTATGTGCCTAAACTGTTGTGTACTGTAACTTGAAAGTAGCTGTTGATTCTAAAACTCTTTGTGTCCTGTAGAGGGTAATAGAAGGATTGTGAATAGCGTCAAATCGTTTACTGGAATTTACAATGAGATGATCAAGAAGCCTGTACATAGTGTTTTAGTTTAATGTAGTACATGATTTCCCATAAAGTAAGACTAAGTTTACTTCACTAATATATCAACTCAGTAGTCCACCAAGCCACAGTCAAGCAATTTTACTTGAGTACTATTCAACAAACTGTTATAATACGTCATGAGGAGCAACCTTTAGGTTTTTCACTATGCTTTTACTATCAGAGCTGAATAAAGTCTGTCAGTCAAATCTTGTTTTTATTGAACAACATACTGTTTCTGTTTTGGGTTTTTTTGTCTGAACATGTTTAATATCTCAACGTCACAAGTTGATGTATAATTTATTTCCTTCATTAGTTTGCTATGATTAATGTTTTACTTTCAACTCACTTTCATTGCTGTTTCTTAGCAGCACTTAATCTCTAGCGGAAAGTTGTTTTTTTTACATTGAATTAAAAAAAAATTAAATCTTGAGGTGAAACACTGCATTAATAATTTTGGTAATTTTTGGTATGGGTTACTTTTCTCCTAGTTGTTTTAGAAGTGAATGACTGTATATAGTAGTGCACATACACATTTCTTTCTCACAAACCCCTCAAACACTCAAGACAAAATAAACCACAATTCAGCAAAATGGTCAAACCACATTATGTCTCTGGTATCAAACTAAAGTGGAGGGAGGCTCTCTGTCTGTGTGGCCTGCAATTTTCTCAACAACTGTTCATTGGATTGTTTTTTTAGTAGTAGTAGAGACTGAAGTGAGAAAATATACAGACCAGACATTACACAACTAGACCATCCATCCATCCAAAAAATAATAGCACACAAATTACGATACTAATAGGATATAATAATGCCAGGCAGTTACAGCTGCTAGGGTTGGTTATTTGGATCATGTGTGTGTGCATGTGCATCTACAACAAAAAGAAATAAAAGAAGGAAGATTAAGTAGTAATATTTCATAATGAAGAAGGTGGAGTAAGAGGGAAGTAAAAGCAGGTAAAAAAAAAAGAGGAAAGAAAAAACCTATTGGCACCAAACCTCCAGTGTGAGCCTGCTCTGTCAGGACAGAATAATCTTTTATTTTATTTTCCTACCAGCTGGAAATCCTGATCCTTGCCATCACCCAGCCTGGAAACCCTCCACTCAAGGCAACTGTAGCACACTGGAGACTACTGAGGTCCCAAAGGTGGCACTCCCCAACCTCAACGTAAAATAAATAATTTACAAAATAAATATATTAGTAAATTAATAAATTTCATACATACATAATGGAACAGGCATGTTTTCATTTTTTTATATAAAGCAGTTTTTGTTTTGGTGCTTGAAAAGATTTATTTTCCACATTTTTTTTTTTTTTTACAAGGCAGCAAAGCTGGATGTTTTGATGTCTAGAATGAACTGAATTTATTTAGATCTTGAGTGCAAATTCAGTGTACTGCATCATTTAAGCTTTTTTTGTTATGAGGTTTTACTGTCACATTTATTTTGTGGCTATTTCGGGGAACAAAAGTCTGAACTTTTCTTTTGACTGCTCTCTGGGACATTTCCTTCAGGCTCAATTAAAAGGACAAAGTGTCAACACTAGTATTTCTTGACACATGATCAGAAGTTAATAACATTTGGTCAGCAGCCTTTACATGTTCCACGTTATAGTTAAGTATCATATAAATAACATAGTACAATAACTATAGACTAAAGCTATGTCTGCACGTAATTGTGGAATGGTTTAAGATCAGATGTTTTTAGAGAACAGACAATTTGTTTATCAAGCAAAAATACCAAACATTTGGTGGTTACAGAAGTTTAATGATTTCCTGCTGTTTTTTAGTATAATTGTTATAATTTAATGTCTTTGAGATTGTGGATATTTGTGAACAGAGCCTGGCCAGACTGGATTTTTTTCATGATGAAGCTAGCAATAAAAGTAATAGCAGTATCTTCAGGCTGTTTGGGTTGGATTGTCAGTCATAATAGCAGAGCAACAAAGAAGTAATTTTCTTCTGTACCTTCCAGCTCCTCTTGAAGATTGTCCAGGTTCTCTGAGGGCAGCTGGAGATATACAGCGTTGCCTCTTGTCCTGGGTCCTCTGAGTCTGATTACACACTACACCTGGGGTCTCAGGTGGGACCAGTGGCTCCACGTTCTTCTAGACTGTAGAGCTCCTTGGCTCTCACAACACACCACATTAGTTTTACAAAGTCCAACCACAACATACACAGTATAGGAAGAAATCTCGAGCACATGCTGTGAAAGAAGCAGCTGGTAATAAGAGTGTGATGTGATGGCTTCTGCTGGGAGTGTGTTCCGTACAAAACATGAGCACACTGTTGAATACTGGTAACAGCTGTAAGTGTTTTTTTTTTTTTTTTGTCAAATTCTAAAAACAAGCTTAAACATTATTGAAGCTCCAGTGTCCT
This sequence comes from Holacanthus passer, assembly GCA_025331565.1. NCBI lineage: Eukaryota > Metazoa > Chordata > Actinopteri > Pomacanthidae > Holacanthus > Holacanthus passer. The sequence continues at coordinate 10,350,721 of JAFREQ010000005.1, forward strand.
CTGTGTCACAAGGTGTTGTTGACATCTCCGGCTTTCAGCTCTCACTGCCCAGCCTGTACTTTTTTCAGGAACAAAATCTCTCCGCCTGGTTGCATTTCAAATCACCGTTTCTTCTCCAGAACTCCCCGAACATTTTCACCTGATCAACAACAGACGACGGCGCTCTGAGCAGGGGACGTTTATGGCTGTGACGGCTGCTTCCCAGGCCAAAGACAAAGCAGTATTGTTTGACTGAACCACTTGTTTATTGATTTTTCATACAAAAAACAAAGCACATTCAGACTTTGTGAACAATAACTGGATATTTAACCAAAAATGGAACATGGAGGGAGAGGAACACATGAGAGACATATTACAGATTCAAATATATGAGTCTGCATGAAAGTGAACCAGCGGAGAAAATGGGCGCATCTGCTTTCAGGGGAGAGATTTCATCAGACCTCAGGGAAATAGGTTATGACGGCTCCCTCCGTGAATACACAAAATACTCATTTTGTCTAAATAACAGCATCAGGTTTCTGGCGGTTGGATAAAAGGGAAATGAGAGGTCGCTTCCATTTGATGAGATTCAGTCATTCAGCCAGGAGAGCTGAGGAGGCAAAGGCTTTGTTTAGGATATTAGAAATGGTGTCTGTCTGTAACAAAGGGGCCTCTGCTCAGGAGGTTCTGCTGAACCTCAGGCCTGCTGCTGTTGTTGCAATGCATTCTGGGCACCAATAGAGGTCAGAATACATCTTATAAGGCTCAATGAAAACCCATGTTATATCTCAGTACCTAAGTTTATTTCTCTTTTTATATAGAGCTTGTAGATCGATACTGAGCCTCCCTGTATCAAACACTATCCACTCTGGTTTGACAGGTGTAAAACCTCCTCACCCAAGAACCCAAAGGCTTTATTAAGGCTGAGACTTTCCCACATTTCATCATTGCTTTTACGTGTTAGGATCAAGAAATCAAAACTCAAGCAAAAGAATATGAAATAAGGATATCTCTGAGAGAACGAATACTTGATCCTCACTGATTCACATGTGATAGTAGGGAATGGAAAAGTGTCTGAGGCTGAGGTTTTTCATGTGTACATTACTTAATGTTTAATATATTTCACAGTCCACAGTTTGTAAAAAAATACTTCTGATTCTATTCCTGCTTCTTTTAGTTCACCTCATTAATGCATGTATGAGATTACTTTCAGACAGATTTGTACATTTCAGCTACTCACATCTTATATTTCGACAGCTTCCACTTCTAAACGTCTTCAGTATCATGGCTGTAAGACAGGGGGCAGTGCTGATATTTGTTGTGGGTACTTGCATTTTGCAGGAAGATGAAATAACTCCAGTGATTTAAAATAAAATCATAAAAATTAAATTAACAGTTTCCTCATTGATCATGGAGTTTTGTGTCAGTGTGTACATTTAAATTGTGCAAATGTGCAGCCGTGGATATTAGCAGGCTGTGCACTACAACTCCAGTGCAAATGTTTGCTATTGGTTTATCAGCCTGCATTATGCATTACAATCTGCTATGCACTGAGCAGCACAAATACAACAAAGTGCACCTTCTAATCTGTTATTTTATTGAGAATATTTGATAAATCATTACATTTATATGACAAATAAATTATGTCATTGTCAATATCTGTGTTTGTGTTGGAAAGTTATAACCATGAAACAGCTCAGTGCTATGAGCCCCAAAACTGAAAGACAGGTAAATAGAAGAGGCAAATATTTACGGTGGCTCATGATGAGCTCCTGGTTGGAAGGAAATATGAGTTCTGTGGGAATACAGAAATGGTATGAATCCAAAATAGGGCACAAATACACACAGAAATGTGACTAAACTATAGATGTCTGTGGCAGCTGACTGAAAAATGGTGGATAAACTATAAACTTCAGTGGCGCATGTACAAGACTACAATCAGTGAAACCAAATCATACATCCTTATAAATATATAATTTATTATTATTATCATGGTTGTTTATTTGGTGTACTGGTGTGGGGTACAGATCATTTTGGCTAAGTAAACATTATTTCTTTCATTGGATTTCAAATGTCAAATGTCATAAGTATGTACAAAACTATTTAACTAATCAAGCTTCACATTTGATAATAATAACTAGTGTTGGGCAGTTACTACTAACAGTTTGGAGGATGTATGTAAAACGGAAGGATGTCCACCCAAGTGGGTGTGCGTGCCACAGGACTTTTATTTCATTAGCCTGCAAGCACCAAGGCCACCTTGTCCACCAAGGAGGGGGCAATAAACAGTGAGTAAACAATATAAAAAGGTGATTAAAGGCTGCCCCCCACTGCAACACAGATGAAAATTTCTACAACATTAAATATTCTTGACTCGTCAAAAACACATGTTAAGGTATTATTTTATTGGGCGTGCAACACTGATCTGCTTCATCAGGAATGTGTGGGTGTGGTTTGATCAGAGTGATAATAATCAAAGTCTTCAGGTTTGAATTAAATATTGCTAAATCCTGATTGGTGCACAGACTTATCACTTTTTGAATGAGCTCTGCCCATGTCGAACCAGGAAGAAGAGCATGGAGAGAAACAGAAATACAGAAACCTCTCAAGTGAAATGATCAAAACTGTTCCAGATCCAATTATTCATAGTAAGAAGCTGATTGAGAAAAATAGTTTTTCAGAGTCCTTAAACACATCGTCTTATTGTTATACTGCACCTTAGTAAAAGTTGTGTTTTCAACTATCTGATGGTGCCAACATGTCTGGATATGAAAATATAGAGAAGCTGCAGGTGGATTCCTCAAACATGATCTGTTACACTATTTTTTAAAAAGTCAAACCCAAAAGAAAAAAAACAACTCCTGTTTGTTCTTAATGTGACAAACATTCATCATCAGATATGAGGCTGTATAAAATGCAAATATGTTTGAAGCTTTGAAAAGTGGATGTGTCGCGTTGTCGCGTGTTTGAAAGGAAAACAGGGGGTTGCAGCACGTGAGCGACCCTCTCATCAAAACTCAGTACACATTTAAACAAACTTCATTTGTAGACACGAAACAAAATGAAAGCAATGAGAAGCAACATTTACATTAAATAAGTAAACTGACCTCATATAACAGAACAATTTGTCCATTAAAAGAGCATCAACTATTCTGATTGAGTCAATCATTTCTGAAATGAGCCCATTGTCAACCTCGGCTAAGGTTTGAGGAGTGCGTGTGACCTTGTGCGCCAGGTAATTTCATGCTCAGCAGATTGATGTCATGTTATCTGATCTAAATTGCAGCAGAAATTATTATGACCTCAGATTCAAAGGAACAAGAAACGACTTTATCTGTGTGGCAGATTAATGCTGTGCACATATTCTCTCTCTCTCTCTCTTAGAGACACTGGACTCTGCACTCACGCATACCAATCCCTTAAACTTCAGAGATAAGATAGCCCAAGTTTATGAATAAAAGAGGAGGCAGAAGAAGAAAAAATCCTATTGCTTAGGAGAAACATGTCTATATTTTACTACATATTGTACTATTTTAACTACATTAAAGGAGTTTGTGCAGTGATTAATGATGAAATGTCCACGAGGACAGAAAAACACGTGGAACAACACTGTTTCCTGCTGATGTACATTCAGTTTCAATATGAATCTGTTAATATATTCTTTTGCCCGTCAGATCACCAGATAACACGTCTTTTATTTTCCACTCCTTCAACAGATCAGGGAGGAAAGATATTCAAATAATATCTGTGACAAAGAAGAGTCAGAGGCACAAATCCAGGGGACATAAGAGTAAAAATAATGGAGTGATGGCAAGAGATAGGAGCTAATTTACACCAGAGTAAAACACTAAACTCAAGTGTTAATGTTACTGTCCAAGTGTTTACTAGCAGCACTTTGTGTCACATGGCATGAGTCATTTTACAGTTGCACTAAAGTTAAAGAATTACATATCTGGTAGAGTTTATCATTCAGGGTCATTTACCTTAACTTAAAATGTTCTGTATTGAATGATTTAAAAAAGCCATATTGCTCTCACTTTACTTACTATGATTGCTTTTTGTTGCTTTATTAATAATTTGTAAGCACCAAAGTGCATTCTGCACCCTCTTAAACACACCGTTCAATCATGTGCTTTCATTCACTCTGTATCTACAGTCCACAGTCTTTTGCTTCCTCCCTGCTATTGCTTCATAGCCCTGAGTTTCATATCTCCTTATTCCAGTAATGGTGTGTGTAGGTGTGTGCGTGTGTGTGTGTACGTGAGAAAGACGAGTGCAGCAGTAAATGTACGTTGGCCTCACGTGCTCATGTTGTAGCTCATGTCATGATTTCAACTAAAACACGGAAAGCAGTGGGAGTATTTTTTAACTCATTCTGGTCTTGATCGTTATGGCCGATACAAAAGTGTCTCTTTTACAATATGAATCTCAAATAATATGAATCATGACATGGTAAATCTCACTGAATTGAAGGTTTTCAAACACAAGTAAGACTCAGAAATGGCACATCTTGCCGGGGTGCACTGAGGTCTTCCTGCATGCCACGCGAGGCGTTGAATACATATTTGGTGCAGGGGACAAAAGAGATGTGCTTGACGCTGGCCCTACCCTCCGTGTCAGTCAGTGTGGAATCAGGATGTTGGACTGAGGGGCAGGGCGCTGGGCCTGTTAAATATTGACTGCAAGTGTAATAATTAACCTTCCACCAACTCCTGGTCTCTTAAACTGGCTGCTCTGCCTCGCTGCCATTGCTTCGCCACCACCGCTGACATTTACATCAAAATGCGTTTACTAGCCGCTCGCTGTCTGTGTCAACCTCTGTGTCTTCACCTGTCTCGGTCTTGTCTGCTCTGTTTCTGATGTTCTGTATTTTCACCTCTGCCGCTCTGCTCCCCCGTGTCACGACAGCCTGCCGCTCTTCAAACCTTTGGCCTCGTCCGGGGAAAGCCACCGGGCCATGGTGCATCTAAAGGTGAGTACAGCTCTGAAAAGTGAAAACTGCGTTCTGTGTGAATTTTACAGGGCTAAAACAATGTACAAGGACAAATTATTTTTTGGAAAGAATAGCTCACAAAAGCAGGTGGTAAACCAGAAAAAAACTATTTTTGCTTTCATTTATTTTAATCATTTTTTAATTATGGATTTCAAGATCTTTCTTACTTTAATATATTGAAGACCTCAACTAAGTTTTTTGCTCTTTTCTATTAGTTGCAAAATGTCAAAATTTGTCAAGTCAGTAGTGTTATTAGAGTTTTGGCACAGTTTTAATCAAACTAGGAGTAATTCTATTTTCTGATTAAAGTTAATGTCTTTGAGGACTCAGAAACCTGTGCATTCAGTCTGATTGGTCTATTCAACAGAATAAAAAACGGCCAAGTAGAAGCATAGGTGGTCCAACAGAGCTGCTAATCGTTTAATTGCTTTATTGTTCTGTTTTTCTTTGCAGTTTTACAGCGAGGCAAAGTCTACAGAGATATAACTCTGCAGGCTACGACAGGGTGAAAAAGAACTAAATGCATTACAGAAATCAGAAAATAACTGGTTCAAACTGATAGAATATCAACAAACTATCAAGCCAATCTTTTAGTGATTATGAGGACGAATGTCGGAGTAAGCAGGAAATGCAGGGCCTGCAGGTCCATAGGTCAGACACACCCATATATTCACATATTGAAAAGTGCCCTAATGTTGACAGCTGCCATAAAATCTGTGTTATCTATGCAGGCCTTGGCCCTTTGGCCGTGCTGTTGGAAGAGCGTGAGCAATGATGCCGTTTACTTCAGGCAATAAAACTGGGAGGAGGAAATTGCTGGGTCAAAGTCACTCGCGAGTGGAGAGTCCTCACGTACTAAAGCAACTGCCTCCAAGTCCAAATTTTGAGTTAACCTCAGTTGCTCTTTCTCTCCTCTTTCTTTTTTTTCATCTCAGGTATTTTCACAGCAGCGCCCAGCTCCCCCTCCCTGAGGTGTGATCTCATCTTAGGTTTGTCCATCTTTAACATGACTGACTTTGATTGGAGAAGCTGAGACTTCAGGTGCTCGCTGGATGTAACAGCAACTCCATGTGGAAGATGTGTCCGTTCCAGTGGAGGTGCTGTTACCTGCAGAGAGCCACCGAACGCAACGCGAAACCTCAACTCTTTTTTCTGTTTTCGCTCCGGGGATATTTCCTTTTAACTGGTTAACTTGACTGGTGAGTCTTGATGGGGCACAAGGTGATGACCTATGAATTGACAGCCAGTGATTGTAACATCTGCCTGTCAGTTCTGTAGGCCACTGCTGTGTTTGTCCCTCTGAACGTGTACAGACATTAACAAGACGGTTTTGTTTCATGGATGTGCCAACTGTTAATTTTTTGGCTTTTACATTAATGACAAATATTTTGGAAGCATCTTTTACAATTAATAAAATCTCAATGTGTTGCTTTGTACAAGAATGAGTCTGTCATTTGTCTCTTTTTCGTCTGTGTAAGTTTGACGTATGTTGCCAAAGAAAGTCAAGTGCATTCAATAATGCATTTAATAAATGAACTTGCCTCAGATTTGCATAAATAAAAAAAAGTTTGCAGAATGTTATGCACACACAATTATGACATACTAATAATTACACGGTTGTTTAAGGAATAGCAAGTTACCTCAGTACAAATATTTACTGACCTCATGTGAGCAGCAGAGAATTTGAAATGTCCTCAGCGTGTTTGAATGAAACTGAGTGGGATGAAGAAGCTGCACTTTCAGCCTTATGAAAACGAGTTGAACTTCTACATGAAACTGGTCATTACAGCTGAAAAAAAAAACCCCCAAAACTGTCAAGTTACAATTTGTCAACACGGAAACCGACTGAATAATTGATGTTTCCATAATATATGATGCCATAGAATGCTACCGTAGCGAGTCCTTAATTGAAATCCAGCCTGCAAACAACACTAGCGCGTTCACAAAATCATCATTAAACAACTGTGATTAATAACGACCATCAAACTTTCACTTTTGCATTCTGCTCTATTAATAATTCACCCGCTTGAAAAATGGCGCATGTTCACTGGACTCTTAAGTGATACTGAGGATTAATAATTAAAACAAAATATTAGTTCTCAGCAGCCAGTTTGTGCATTTATATGCATCAACATTTATCGCTGTGCTTTAATCCATCCAGCACAAAACTGAACCATTAAATAGTGATGGGTTGTTCCTTATAATACAGGGTGTTGTTCTGCTAATCTGATCAATGCTTAGGAAAAAATGTAATGAACAGAAAATATTGATTTAGACTAGGGGATGATATTTTCACCAGAAGTGTCACCATGTGGCAGGTAAACGTTAAAACGTTAAAAGTTGACTGATCCAGTAACCTGATTTGAATATCTTTTTCAGCAGGTTATGGGGTGGAAATGGTGAAAGCAAACAGCCACAGTGATTCCATACAGTCTATGTACACAGAAACTACTACTGTGTACATACTTACTACAAATGGCAACAGACTAAATTATGTAGTTCACTAATGAAGTATGACTAATGACCATATATGACTACAAAAATACAACTGTATGATGAATGTGAGAAGTTGTGGTCCAGGAAACCAACCAGCGGCCGTGTCCTGGAATATGACTTGTCTGCTGGTACACTCTGTGTCACTTTGTTTGCTGTGTTTCCATTAAATGCAAATTTTTATTGGAATATGCACCAGGCAGAAGGAAACTGTCTGACCTGCAATGGTGGGGTCTTCCAAGTATACACACAATTGGAAAATGCTGCCTGTGCTGCCACCTAGCAGTTAATAAGACCATCACAATACACACAAACGCAGTGTTCGGTGAAGTCAGAAAAGCACCAGACCTGAAACGTCCAACTCATTGCGATCAGTGAGGTCAGTGTGGAGTAACTCCTGAAGCCCACATTTTGACACAGGGCCCTGAGGTTATACATTGGTGCATGGTTTGTTTGGGCCAAATCATTTCAAACAAGAATAAAACAAAAAACCACTCCACATCTTTACTTTGCTTTGAATGTGTGTCAAAGTGGAGAGCAGCTCAGGGAAAGTTAGAAACTTTGTATAATTAATGGTCCAGGATGTAGGAGGATCTATTGGCAGAAATGGAATATAATATTCGTAATAATGTTTTCATTAGTGTATAATGACCTGAAATTAAGAACCATTGTATTTTTGTTACCTTAGAATGAGCCATTTATATCTACACAGGGAGTGGGTCCTCCATGTTCCACCACCATGTTTCTACAGTAGTCCAGGAAGGACAAACCAAACACTGGACCTAGAGAGGGCCTTTAGGGGCCACCGTAGGTTCTCCTGCACGCTTGGAAGGGGAGGGTGAGCGGACAGGTATTCAGCTGGCTGTGACCTGCAACTTCCCAGCTGGATACAAGTAAACCCTACTTGCCTTTCTCACCGAGATAGGACAGAGGGAGATGGGCTCCACCTCAGGCTCTGGCAGATTTGTCCAAGAATAAATGCTGCGGATGAAAATGACCCAGAATGCATTAATATGTGAAGTTGAGTGAACAAGGTGGGGGGGGAGGGCTATATCACCTAAATCATGGTTCCTCCCTGAACAGTTGTTGAGGAAGTGCCTCTTTCATTGTGCTAAATACTCTCACGTTTATGTCCACACAGGGTCCTTGACAATCGATCAATAGGATTATTTATGAAGGAGTCAAGTGAATAGGATCAATTACTCCAGGTACATTATTTACAGGCTTGAGGCGTGATTGATTTAAATGAGTGGATTAGATGCTTTTTTCAGGAGCGAAGGTAAAGATTTAATTATAATTGCATTTCCCCAGGCAACCGGTATTGGAAGGTCCAATTGAGATTGGCACCAATTTTCTGGTTTATCTCCTCCATTCCAATGCGACTCTGCATCAGAATAAAAGGACAGAACATTACAAATACCTGAGTGTAAAAGAGGCAGATTAAAGTGTGTGTAGAGCTCTGATGACACAAAAGGGAGGAAATAGGACTTGCAGCCAAAGGACAATGTACTCCTGTGATGCAGCCAACATTAGAAGCCAGCATCTGAAAATGATCACATATGAACACTTGTAGCTGTTTTTTTGTTCCATTTCTTTAGGTTGGTTGACACTATTAACAGTTTGTGAAAATTAAGTCAAAATAGTTTAATGTCTCTTGTCTCCTGCTTTTTCAGTCCGGCATGAGTTGAAAAACAGAAAGGTGAAGGAAAAAGTAGTAAGTGCTCTCATTGCAGTGAAGAGCTGTGTGTGATGAGGATATACTACACACACTCTTCAATTACAGTAAGCTAGGTATAGGTGTGTGTGTGTGTGTGTAGGATTGATATCTTTTCAATGTCAAGCCTGAGGCGATGCTGTGTGGATTCTCCCAAAAAACATGCCTTTGTGTAAGAAGCACACACTCACACACACACACACACACACACACACACACACACACACACACACACTACACAGACTTACATCCACTTCCTGGAGGTCACCTGGAGACAAGCTGTGTAGTCTGTCCAGAGGATTAAAGCGAAGGCGGAAGTGGAGAGGAGTGAATCATTTCGTGTTCGTGTCCTCTTTGTGAATCGTCAACGTCGATTATGTGAAATGTAATAATCAAATAAAACTGAAACAAAACAATGAATCCGAGTTAAATATCACGTGTGTGTGACAGTGAATCGATCATAGTCATTCTAACAGATTTATATAGAGAATAAATTAATAATTGTGTCTAAATTAAACATTTTACAGATGTGAGAAGAGCAAACACTGCCATCTAGTGGTGAAGCGAGAGGGAAGGCCTACACTTCCTTCCTGAGAAACGCGGTAAAAAGAACTTCCGGTTTAGAGCAGGGCAGCGGCAGCAGAAGCAGCATGGCATCCGAGATCATCGTGGCTAACGTGAACGGCCGAGAGACCGCGTCCCTGAACGGGGAGCCGGTGGTGAAGCGGCCGCGGGAGAGCGGCTCCCAGGAGCCTCCCGCCCGGGTCCCCAAGGATCCGCAGAACAAAGTGACCGTGGTGCTCGGGGCTCAGTGGGGCGACGAGGGCAAAGGAAAAGTTGTGGACTTGCTCGCTATGGATGCGGATATTGTTTGCAGGTGCCAGGTACACAAATACCGTCGATTTAACTAACATCCAGAGCTTAACTTCACACAGTGTGGGTGTTAGCAAAAGTGTAAAGTGGGAGTTTGGTGAAAGTCCCGTTTCGCTGCTGATAAATATTCATGACCTGGTTGCGACGTCAACAACCTTGTCTGACCTCCCGGATGTGGAAGTGCTAAGTCGATGCTAATGAGCAATGCTAACATGTTTCTCCTGATTTATATCTGCAGCCTCGTAGCTTAATATGTCCTGAATCCAGCAGATGACCTCCACATAGGTTATTGATGACAGCATGCGGTGAATGTAATGTTATGTAATGCACTTCCAGCTCGTTGTTCCCCAGCTGTTCCTCCTCTCTGCACAGTCACATGCATCAGAAATGTGTTTAATCTTTTGAACCACTGTGAATAGTTTGACCCTGTGATCACTGACATTGTTGCTGCCCTCAGTGTTGATGGACTCCTGTTGTTTACTTGCCCTCTCAGTGTTGTGTCTAATCAGAAAGCCAACATACCTGCCAGCAAGTTGAATGTTTGTGCTGTTTGCAGGGAGGCAACAATGCAGGTCACACGGTGGTCGTGGACTCTGTGGAGTACGACTTCCACCTGCTGCCCAGCGGAGTGCTAAACAAGAAGGCCGTCTCCTTCATCGGTTAGACACAATCCTCCAGTTTTGCTTTGAGAGACTTGAAGTTGGCGGGAAGATGAGGGTCCTAATCAAACACCAGTACATGGCTGTTATCAGGGTGTAAAGCACAGCAGACGGCCTTGTTAGTTATGTGTCGTGTAGCTGAGGACGTGACCCTGTTTTTGTAGTGATTAGTATATAAATATGTTAGAATACGCATAGAATTCATATACACTCTCTTTCTAGTTTATGAAATACACCGAGCCAATCACTAATCCAAACCCTGCACTAAAACCTACTTGAAGCTTGTAACAGCATTTGTTTGCATTAAAGCTGATCTAATTTATTCATCTTTATGGTCATTTTGTTTGTAGTATTTCGTCCCCCCGATTATATCAATGAGGCTACCTGAAATAACAAAAGCACTTTTTAGTAAAACACAACAAACTGTCATCTTCAGAATGACCATAAAGTTGAATCAACACCTTTCTGAAACTGTATGATTGTTTTAGACTGCATTAGTTCTTGCATTAGTTCTAGAGTATGCATGTGTACATATAGAAAAATCAATTCCAGACTTTCTGTGACTGTGCATAGTTTCACAAAAGGTAACTAAAGGTTAAATTGAACCAAAGGTAAAAAACCCCCAAAAAACAGTAATTATACACAGTGTTGCTACACTGTATCTTCTTAATTTTGCATTTCCTCTTTTTACTAGCCATTTTTTCCAGTACTGTGAACATGAAATTAGGAAAGAGGAAATATTAAAGGAACATTTGTTAAAGTAACAAGACAGCTTGTGCTTAATAAATAAAACCTTAGGGAAAACTGTGGCAATTTGATACTTGACACTCTGTTATGTGCATGAAGTCATTTTTCATTAGGATTGTAAAAATTTTATTTTACATTACAGGCAACGGAGTGGTGATCCACCTACCAGGTCTGTTTGAGGAGGCCAAAAATAACCTGCAGAAAGGCAAAGGTACAGTTTTTTAAATGGAGATGCAGTGACACCAGCCTATTGTCTTAGAAAGCAATGTCTGTATCAGAGAATTGAGCTTTTTCCACTGTGGACTTTCACATGTCACAGTAGGAAAAGCACAGGTGAAAAAAATAAAATGAATGATGTCTAACTATGGCTACATCACGTTTAGGGTGCTGGTCATGTGCATGGTGGCTCACTGTCTTGACTTATTATGACACTTGAATAGAACAACCATAGTTAATGGTAGTAGGAAAGCACTTGCTTTCCCTTCTATGACGAGTAAAATGTATGTATGTTGTTTAGTGTGTATCTTAAATACAATGCTCAGACTACAAATATAATCAAACTCATGGTGTTAGGGTTAGGGTTAGTATACTTAATTACCTTAAGAAGCAAGTTTAAAAAAAATTAGTCTGAGATTTAAAGATGTGACTCATTATCTTATGAAAGGGAAAACTTAAGGTATTTGTATTGGCTTCAGAAACATGGATGTGTCTCATCCAGGTAACCTGCAATGGAATTTGAAGGCTGCAGTAATACCTGCTACATAGATGAGATATATAGATGTTTGCTGTAGTGCAAATGTGTGACATGGGGTTTGTTGTGTTGCACGCAGGGTTACAAGGATGGGAGGAGAGACTAAAGATTTCTGATCGTGCCCACATTGGTGAGTAGCATTTTGTCACTCGTGTTTTTGAATTAGAAATGTCTCTCGTATTGACGGTCCCTTCCATCCTCCTCTAGTGTTCAACTTCCATCAAGCTGTTGATGGTATCCAGGAGCAGCAGCGGCAGCAACAAGAAGGGAAAAAGTAAATCTACTCTAATTAGTTTAAATAGCGTATAAATCTATACTTTGAAGTACACGCTATAATTTGTACTGTTCTCAAGTAGGAGCGATTATTTTCTATTAAATAAATAGTTTACTATGGTGATTAATGCCGTGCTGGAATTTTCTCTCCAGTTTGGGAACAACTAAGAAGGGCATCGGTCCTGCCTACTCCTCCAAAGCTGCTCGGAACGGTCTGCGAGTCTGTGACCTCGTCTCAGATTTCAAAGTTTTTGAGGACAAGTGAGTTTTTCTTTCCTGTATATTTTCTTTAATTTTACTCTTCTCTTCATATGCTGCCATATCATCAGTGATCTGCAATGAGATAGTGTCAAAGATCAGTGTTTGAAGTCATTATAAGTAATATCTCAAACTTTTTCCTGGTTTTTTTCACTCATTTTGAATCAAAGAACAATCAAGATGGTGAATCTTTTCATAGCGTGCACAGCCTTTAATGTCTATTCATTTTTGGTTGTGCAGTACTGTGACAAGCATCTTTTTATAGGGTAGTTGTGTTTCTATTACTAAATGAGATAAATGAATCTGAAAGATACAAGTTCAGAATACACTTTGAGAGGATTTGAACCAATTTTTGTCCAAGCAATTTTCTGCATTTTTGATAGGATCTTGTAGACGTTAGTGTCCATATGACCACATTTATTTACTAAGCGTCATAATGCATTTATTCAAAAATTGTTGTGTCAGTGTCTGCCATCAGGTGGCAACACCTGGCTGTGGCCCATATGTAAAAACTGCTGCCACCCAGCTGTCGGGGGAAGCATTAAAATAGCCTCTCTGTCCTGTAGGTCATGTTGTAAAATGTAATTGTTGAGATATATTTGCGTACAGAGGAATGCACATAGACTTTAATGAACATGTATTAGCAGACTCTTAAACTGTGTCCTCCTTGCAGGTTTCGTATGTTGGCAGAACATTTCCTGACGATGTATCCAAACCTTAACGTCGACATCAATGATGAGCTGAAGCAGCTGAAGGTGAGGACAGGTTATCATGTGGAGCCAGGAAACACTGGCAGAGTCACAAATGACAGTATTTCTGACTCGGCTGCTCGACATTGCATTGATATGTTGGCTGTTTTTCAGTTTCAGTGTCCTGGTATTGTTCATGCTGGTTCACCGTCACACTCTCATGGTTTACTGGGACACCTGAACAGAACAGAGTCGTTGTTAGTGTTATCACTGACATCTGTGACCTCTCCACTTTGACCGTTTAAAATGTCTGTTGTAAAAAAGGCCTGGGTTTGTATATAGAAACCAGTGTTTCCACTACCATTGCAGTCAATACTAATATTGGCTTCTTTCTTCTGTTCTCTGTGTTGCACCTTGGCTAAACCCTACTGAAACTAAAGTATTCCACCTAAGGGAAGCACTGGAAACAATTATGTCTACATTAATATAGTCTCTTGAGGAAAAATGTGTATGTAATGCTGATATTTTGTTCACACCAATACAGAATTTGTTTTTCATTTAAACAGTGTTTTTGGTGTCACCGTTTTCCAGGTATATGCAGAGAGCCTGCGTCCTCTGGTGACTGACGGTGTGTACTTCATGCACAAAGCTCTTACTGGACCCAGTAAGAAAATCCTGGTGGAGGGAGCCAATGCTGCTCTGCTGGATATTGACTTCGGTGAGCACCACTGAGGTTTGGGGAATTAATTATGTGGATGGATAGATGTTTTTTGCCTCCTCAGCTTAACAGATATTTCTCTCTTCAGGGACCTATCCTTTCGTGACATCTTCCAACTGCACTGTGGGAGGAGTGTGCACCGGGCTCGGCATACCTCCGTCATACGTTGGCCGAGTATATGGTGTTGTCAAAGTGTACACCACCAGGGTGGGCGTTGGTGCTTTCCCAACAGAGCAGGATAATGTGAGTAAAAACATAGTTACTCAGTGTTTAATGATACAGATCCCACAGATTAGAGATCAATGTTGTCATGCTAAAATGATGTCAACATTGTGACGTCCTTCGTACATCTCTTGCTGGTATGGATGTGAAATAGTTCTTAAGTTGCATTCTTAATGGTTTTAAAAGGGTCTTGAAAAGTCTTTACTTTAACTTTTTGAAACCTGCAGTTCTAACCTACACGTTCAACAGCCAAGCATGTTCATTTTTTGAGATGATGGTAATGGAAATGTTTTTGATACTGAAACAACATTCAGGGAAAAAATAAAAATACTAATCAAATCTAAAAAAAATCTAAAAGAAATCTGTTTCTGCTAATATAGGACATCATTTAACTTTCTGACAATTTTCTATTTGGGTGAGTTGGATTTGCTGATGTGGCTTCCCCTCATTCTGAAAAAAACCAATTGTGAACTGGAAAATAAAGCTAATATTGAAAAAGCCACGTCATGATTATAAAGATTAACGCAGTGTGACTTGGAACGATATATTACTGAACAAGGACACACAAACTCAAAAATGTGAGAGGTGCTGCTGAGTGACAGTGAGTAAATGATCTCACCTGTGTGTCCTTTTTCAGTAACAGTTAAATGTAAGCTCACCGTGCACGTATGGATATTAAAAAGCTCCAGTCAGAGCCCAGCTGTTGCCATTATTCCTCAGCAAATGAAGAGAAGGTTGAAGAAAGAGTAGCTGAAGTGACCTGACCGCCCACATTGCTGCTGAAGTCCAAGTAATGCAGATTCTGCCAAAGAGGCCTCAGTGACATCATCTGTCTATCAGGTATTGTGGTCAGCTTCAGCCTTGAGTTTACAGAGGCAGATCTGTGGTCAGACGTAAAGCAAGTCAGTTTAAATCTATGAGATTGCTTGGAAAATCTTTGTGGTGAAGGTGGGACACTTTCACTGGTTGACAGAGTGTGGTCATGCTGTGCAGCTTCCACATGTGAGTGTGTGAAACAAGATGTTACTGGAAAAGAATGTGTGCTCAGCTGACACTTCTTACATTAAAAAAAAAAGAGCATCAGAACAGGCCGAATCAACTCAATCTCCCCTAAAATGGCTGAATTATCTGGGTGATTTTGAAAGTGAAAGTTTTATTTTTCAAACCATTTGTCTTTCCTTTATCTCTCACAGTTGACACTGTGTGCTTCTTGTTTGTTGTATTCTAGGAGGTTGGAGATCTGTTGCAGTCCAGAGGGAGAGAGTTTGGTGTGACGACGGGCAGGAGGAGGCGCTGCGGTTGGCTGGACCTGATTTTGGTCAGATACGCCCACATGGTCAATGGCTTCTCTGCGTAAGAACCATCACGCCATTTCAGAATATCCTCACTCGTTGATGTAATAACTGGAGTTGCAGCTTAGACACAAGCTTCGTCACGCACTCTGACTGTCCATTGTTTTCAAGGTTGAACAGAGTGACTTGTTTTTTTGCAGAATTGCCTTGACGAAGCTGGACATTTTGGACACACTGCCAGAGATTAAAGTGGGCGTGGCCTATAAGGTTGATGGAAAACCTCTACCAAGTTTCCCCGGTGGGTCATTCCAACTGAGATCTTATATAGATGTCCATGTTTTGGGGTTTTTTTATTACAGAAAACAGATACTGGATTTAACCGTTTAAACTAACTTAGTTTAATTACATCAAATGAGATTTTAGAGTTGCCTCAAAGTAGAGGCCAACGTTTGATGATAGTGGGATGGAAGTTATTGATTTGAAGACCTGAAAATAGTAAAAAAAATGCTCTTCACAAGTTCCTGACACTCGTAACATGTTTTAAAGCCTAAAGATATACAATCTTTTTTGATAGTAAACAGCAAAAACATTTGAGAAGCTGGAACCAGTGAATGAACATTTATACTTAAATAAAAGATTTAGATAATTATATAATGGATCAATGATCAAAATTGTTGATTCATTTTCTGCCTGCAACAGGTGACTGCAGTGCCAGGTATATGTTCACTCACATTTAACTTTGATGTCCAGAGCTGATGGTTACTGTAAACACAGAAGAGGAGCTGTATCTCCACAAAGAGATTATTATTTTCAGAACTACTTCTTAGAATTTGGTTTCAGGAGAATAAAGATAGATTTTCTGCTCTTTAATGTCTTATTTTACATTGGTCAGCTTTTGCTTGCAGGAAATCTTCCAGCTGGGGTTTTTAAAAATCTATTTTGCAGCAGATCTGACAGAGCATTTATCTTCATCTCTCTGCTTGTACCTCCAAATGGAGCAAATTGATTTGTTAAGCTAATGAACCAGAGGATGATAAAACCACTACACTCTTTCTGTCTCATATGACGCTGCAGCTGCTCTCGGCCTTATCGTTTCTGTGGTTAGTGTGCTTTGATGTTTTGGGTGAAGTTTCCTGATCCAAATTTGTTTCTTCCAGTGTTTTCCTGTTGCCCTGCATTCCTTAAAAAATTACACACAGGCACTAAGGAGCCAGAACAAAAACATTTAATCTTTCACTCAATGTTATTGATGCGCGTCTGTTGCAGCAAACATGGACGTCTTGACGCGGGTGGCGGTGGAGTACAAGACGTTGCCCGGCTGGTGCTGCAGCACCGAAGGAGCTCGGAGCTTTGAGGACCTGCCATCACAGGCTCAAAATTACGTTCAGTTCATCGAGGACTTCCTGCAAGTGCCAGGTTCGTAAAGAGGCACTTTACATTAATGGAGAGGCTGCAGCCAAACCGTTCTTCACTTTGCCAAAACTGCCAGTCACATCTTTTCCCATTTTTTTTTCATTTCAGTGAAGTGGGTTGGAGTCGGCAAGTCCAGAGAGAGCATGATCAAACTGTTTTGATCCATCTGCAGACCCGTGGTCCTCCTCAACGACAGCTCAGATAACAATTTCAGGTTTTGATAGAATTACCAGAGGGATTTGAAATGCAAACTCCATCCTAAAGGAAATACTTCACCAGCAAGGCTATTTGTGAAACGTTTAGTTGCTGCTTGTGCATCACATTTACAATATTTCTTCTTCCTCTAATTTATGCATTCCACATAATGTTTTCTATATTTATTAGGATGTTAATTTTTAAAACACGGTGAAAAAGGATCAATCATTTCATTCTTTATTCCATTCCACAGTAAAGCACGGTTCTTTTTTTCCCCCTCACATTTCAGGCTAATTAACTTTAATTGATATCTTTTCACCATGTCAGTTTTTTATACATATCTTTGAAGAGCCTTTGATGAACAGATGTGGAATCCTTCATACTAAAGGGCGTCACAATAAAAGCAAAAGATTATTTTCAGGCTTTGTAATGAGATGGAAAAATGACTGAAAGCCATCATGCAATCAGTGCGATTGTGAACTTTTCTATTGAACAATTTTAAAACACTTAAAAACATGAATGCAACTCAGTTGTTAAGTGTGTAACGGTATTTTCATGACGATTGTTGGAATGAACATATTGGTTTTTAAATCACCCTCAAGACGCATAAATCAACACTAAGCAACTTGAGTTTGAATAGATATTAAGAAGTGAAGTGGTATTTGAGAAGTTTATGTAAATGTAAAGAAAATGGCCGATAGGCAATAATGTACCAGAGTACATCTCATTGTGTTTCCTATGCTATTTCATTCATTTTGTCAATAATGTAAAAGACTCTTACTCAGCTTGCTGTTATCAATAAAAGGAAACTGTAACATTCAGTGATCATCACATTTGTGGTCATGGCTGTCTCAAGAGCACACATATTAACCTTTAACCAAAACTGCACCTTGGATGATGTGTGATGCCAAAATGACTCTGTGTCTCCACAACAAAATGTAAGCAAGTTTAAAGCTGCTCTGATCCATATAATATTAATGACAGATCAAGTGATTATGCATAACATGAGAGGAGTAAATAATCACCTGACTGTGTTTCCCCTTAGAGCTACAGAGCTTTTCAAGCATCCTTCAGTTTAATGTTTTCTTTAATTCTTGTCTCTCATTTAGCAGCATCACGAGATGCAGCAAACTCTGATAAAGTGGAGAATTAAGCAGCAAGTGGCAGAAATTTCCCTCAGGAGTTTGTAGAAACCAAAAATCTAACTAAAAGACAGTGAATATTGGATGAACCTCTGGCAGGTGACCAAAAATGTAAAAGCTAAGGTTGCTCCATATTTGCTGAATATATAAATGATAAACTATTTGCTAAAACATTTGCTACATCAACTTTACAAGGTGAGAACATGTCAAAGTCGTGTTTCAGCTTGTTGTGCCCCCAGGTGGCCAAAAAAATAAATAAATGCAGATTTAAAGGAGGCCACAAATAGAAATGCACCAAACTTGAAGTTGCTAAATTAAATTTTAAATTCAATCGTCAGGATCCTATAAATAATAGCAAAAAATCTGATTGAGGAAAAGTTTTTTTTTTCTTTTTCAGAATTGTGTGCAAGATATTTAGTGAGCAGGACATTGTTGTAGTTGCACAATAAACTTGTCAGTGCTTTCTGTCAAACTATGTAAATGGGAACAGTGATTCTTTGGTGTTTCTCTGCTACAGTTTCTTTTTAGACAGGAGATTTATCCATCCAATAATAACATTTAAAGAGCAGCCTAATAGCGGCTGCAGTGCAGATTTCTTGAATGAAGCATATTCCCAATAGAGCTGCATTTCCTCACCAACAGGCCTCCTCCTGCTCCAGTATGACTGAACTTCACTAAGGCATGTATTGGACACATATTTTCCGCCTTCTCTCCAGCACCTTCACACACCTTTCTGCCTGTAATATTTTTCTCTCACTCTTTATCACTTTACACCCTCCTTAGTTATGCTGACTTCCTCTCACAATTTAAAAGCTTTTCAGAACCGGGAGGGATTAGATTAAAGTGTAAAGTGGATTCCTTGGCAAATCGATTCGAGGTATAACAGTGCAGTGGAGCTTCTCAGATATTCCAGGCTTTCTAATGCGTTAAAGGCCCTGCACACCCACACAGGTGTTTTCAGCTATTACGACTGATTAGGCCTCGGCTCGGGCTGATGTTGGGCAGAGATATGCTGGGAAATTACGTGATTTCATTAAAGCCTGCATTCAGATAGAAATATCAAAGGCTGTACGGTCTGTACCCATCCACACAGCCCTGAGAAGAGCACTGATCAGGTGAAATAATAAAAAAAAAAAGCCAAGTCTTTTGGGGCCAATTGTCATAAAAAACTATTCAAATGCTGTCAGACATCCAGCCAGCCATCCCATCTCACCTAAGTACTAAATAAATCAGTTGAACTTCATTGCTCTCCAGGTCGCGTTCTGCACTTGGGTCTACTTTCTGAACTAAAATCTGTCAAGCTCAATTTAAATTATAAGACAAGAATCATTTTAAAAGCTTATTGTTAATGTCAGCTAAAGACAAGTAGTAATTATTAAAGTCAGAGGAAGATTTGCTTCAAATTGTATTGCACCATATTCCATATATGGAGGCTAAAACTGTCCAATGTGTATTTAAAAATATCCTTTTAAAAAGTCTGATTTTATTTTCTAATGGCATTTTCCACAGTGACACTTGACTGATGCCCCCAACTAACAACAATCATATAGTATGTGATTGGGATTATTAATATACAGGTTAATATACAAGTTAACAGGCAATTACTCCAAATTCTAATAAGTTAAAAATGTGAATATCCACCGCTTCACATTGTGTAAATCAAAATACCTTAGGCCTACTTCCCTTTGAATACAGGAAACTGCACATCATGTAGCCATTTTTAAATCTCATTTTCAATTCATTCGTTTATTCATTCATTCATTCACTCACTCAACAAGACATGTCATCTTTCTGCTGTTGCCCTTTAGACTAAAACATTTTTCTGACGTTTTTCTCTTCTACTGTGCGTTGAAAGTGCATCTTCGGTTAAATGAGCAAAGTTGCAGACGTTGGCTAACCAATCAATTTCCAGTCCAAGAAGTCCCTGCATCATCAAAAATGGCAGAAAGTGAGCTTACAGTAGACGCAAGAAGGCTTAATTGAAAATAAAGTGCTCATAATAGCAGTGTAGTCGTCCTCCTCCCCCTCGTATTTCTGCCCCTACCTCCCTCTCTTTTGTTTACTACCACCTTCCTTTACTTGTAATTGTGAGCATGTTTATCATCAGGTCAATCAATTTGAGTTTTGTTCAAGTGAAGCCTCTTCTCAGATGTTCTTCCTTCCTCAGATCTCTTTCCAAAATCTGACTCTTGCTTTTCTCTACTGGCCGGACCCTAATTAATTTATCTCCACATCAACGTAACGACACACAAAATAAAAAGGACACCTGGAGCTGAAGCCATCGACCTACAAGAAGTAAGGATTCTTTTTTTAATGTCTTTGCATGTGTGACCAGGAGCTTGATGGATTTCAAGGCTGATTTTGTTTTATAGGGCGTGATATGATCAGAAACAAATTATGCGAAATGACTAATAACAGAGTGAGCAAAATTAAAATCTGCCTTTGATTGTGACCCTGAGAAATAATGTCAAGTGTTATTTGTAGATGTGATGAGATTTTTGATCTGAGCATGACCTTTCAGTGGAGACCTTGTCGTAATGTTTGTATTTCGGAGTGTTCTCCATACTTGAAGTATATATGATGATCAGAGGAGTTCTTTGCAGCAGGAAGGAAAGGTTTTGCATGAGCAAAGCAAAACTACCAAATCTTGCTTTTCCTGCAGTATTCATCTCATGTGTATTCCACGGAGCTTTTTTATTAACACTGATCTTTTATTTATTTTTCCTCAGAATAAATAATCATTCCTTTTTTCCATTTCCGCAAAAACCTTCCACATCCCGCGCTGTGTCATAATTTATGTAGCCAGGGCAATAAGACACCTCTTTCACTGCAGTTGGACTGTGTTCAGTTTTCGTAAGAACAAGGAGACAGCAGCTCTCACACAGATTGAATTGAAGGAGCTAAATGTATTTAACAGTTTATTTGGTGAGAGCATGAAATAAAATCCAATTCTGCTGCTCAGCAAAATGAGATCAAGTACAAAGTATTTGCTGGAAAAGATGGACAAAGATGTGTCAAGTTCTGTCTCATTACTGAATATACACGCTCATTTGGTAAAGCATCTAAATACATTACAATGCACTTGTTTAAAGTATTGTTATAATACTGATGTGTGCTTGTCTACTTGCCATTTGTTACTTAAATCCAAGCACAGTAAAGTACTTTCTCATTTATTAATTAGTGATAAGACATCATCTGTTTATTACACCACATTGCTAATAGGCTACATTTGCACATCTTAAAAAACTAGTGTAAAAAAATTGCACTAAATGTGTCAAACATTGTCCTTTTTTAAAGTAAACTGAACGTTGCACAGCAGAAAAACAAAGTGTACATTTTGAGGTATGTTTGTATTTTCCTTGCTTCAGTGAACCTGACATGAAAAATACCATTTTCACACCTGACCACACAGTTTCACTATCTATCCTTGTAAAAACGGCATTGATCCATATTTTTATGTTACATGAAATCCCACCTCTTTTGGTTCCTGTAAAGAGTAAAAAAAAAAAAGAGCTGCCAACTCATCTCACTCAGGAGGGCGTGTCCAACATTTCATCCAATCAGATTGATAGATCCTCAGATGTGCTGATCAACAGAGCAACATCCTGTGATGGTGTATATCTGGCTGTCAGTTTGCAAATAATGTGTTTTCCACTTCCCAAATTGCTGTGGTTGTGAGTAATACATGTGAACACTTCAGCAGAAGAAAAGAAAAAAATTTGAATCTTTTAAAATAAATATGCAGAGATTCCATTTTGGTCATATTTGCTTACTGAATCATGATTGAAATTAACAACTATATCTGAACACAAATATGCGACACTGACAAGGGTTAACACTGGCTATAGATTGTTGGAAAAATAGATTGTTGAAAGTCCAACTGAAATGAATTTAATACAAAAATAAAGCTTGCTGAATGACCAACCAAAAAAATATTCACTGGGGAAAAGTGCACCGCTAACATTGGTTAGCCAGTTAGCTAATTAGCTGCTCAGCTGCAGCAACTTCAACAGCCTGTAAATGTACCTGCAAATATCACTTCCGTTCATGTAAAACCTGGTGTGGTCCTTCCTGTTTAACACCAGCGCAAACAACAGGCTGTGCCAGTTTGTTTACTTTCTCTTGTTCTCCTGCTGGGGCCCAGCCTGCCAGCTGCTGTCAATCAAACACAGACACACCCCTTTCCTTTTAGTAATAAATAACAATTTTGAAAACAGCAACACATCCATAAAATATAAAACATGAAATATATTCTTACTGCAAAGATGGATGATGGGTGGATTTTAATTCAAATGTGACATTTACAGAGTCTTTTCCTGTATTCAAGTAACCTCCGGCCAATACAGATGTTTTGCTGACGGCTTCAAAAGCTTAGACACAGACAGTCAGTCAGTCTGCCTGATCCCACCAACCTGCTCCTCTCACATGAGCTCGTTCAGACCACTTTGTCATTTTCCTC
The DNA here is from genome assembly GCA_025331565.1 of Holacanthus passer. NCBI lineage: Eukaryota > Metazoa > Chordata > Actinopteri > Pomacanthidae > Holacanthus > Holacanthus passer. The sequence goes on from JAFREQ010000005.1 coordinate 10,373,591, forward strand.
ACCAGCACATGTGAATGTTGGCACAGCTATCCTATGTTTGTCAGGACTTTTCCGATTTCTCACTTCTCTCAAAATGACATGTGCAAATCCAGGTTTCTCTCGTCACAGTTAAACAATATATTTCTGTCCTGTTACCCTAAGCGGTGTCAGCCAGGATAGGGTGCCAGGGCAGTATATCAGGCCGAGCAGAATGAGCCCAGTTATTGTTTCGAGAGGAACTTGGACCTGGAGTTGGAGCTGGTACAAGTAACAGACAGTTGCTGTAAAAGGATTAAATATGGCATCCGGACAGCAGCCATTTATATATACAGCCAATGCTTGAGTCTGTGAGTAATAATCAGTCACTTTCCACTCCTGATCGGGACGAACTCTATTGAATGCAGATGTCAACGATTGTTTGACTGATTATTGATTGATTGCCATCATCCCAGCTCTCCACTGAGCAGCTGTAAGACTCCTCATGTCCTTTGTGGTCAGAAGCAACACTGATTCTATCAGGAGGCAACATGGGTTTTCATGTGTACACACAAACGCCCCACCCACAAAAGCAGCCATTTAAAATCAAACTCTGATGCTGAAACAAGAGTTATTTTTATGATTGATTACGCCGATCAGCACTTTAGCTGCTCAGCATCAAGTCTCTGTTTTCCTATAAAATGTTTTTTAGCTGAGTAACACAATAATAGATTTGCTCTCTGGCTCTGAATGAGCAACATCTTGTCTTAGTTTTCTGTCTGTGCCACTTTTGTCTCTCTTTCAAAAAACAAGAAAAACGTTACAACGGTTCTTTTTTTTACTAGTTATAAATATGATATAGCATCACATTAGTATTCTCTTTATGCCAGTTCAGTGGAGCTATTACTTATATTGTTTGTATAATAACAGTAAATATTGCAAAATATTCTCAGTGATAATAATGCGACGTTAACGCAGCTAGTTACTGCAAAATGTTTTAGTTTTTAGCGACAAATTTTTTTTATTAGCTCTGCTGGCAGCGTGGCCCTAGGAATGACAACGCCAATTGGACGGACTGTCACTCCACCACTTCCTGACTGGTCATCTCTCAGTGACTGTTAGATGGATTGCCATGACATTTGTACAGATGTTCATGGTCCCCAGATGATGAATCCTATTTGGTGACTTTTCATCTACAGCTCATTTGCAAATATGAGCATGCTGCCACACTAAACTAAGATGTGTACATAGTAAACAGTATATCTGCGTTGCATCATGCGTCATCATTGTGAGCATGTTGTTAGTCTTGTTGTAAATTATGATGAAAGTTGAGAAAAAAAAATTAGAATATGATTTGAGCATCTCCACTGAACAGACATAGCAGCTCAGAATAAATGAGGATGTAGTGAGACTGTGTTAAAATGCAACAACAATCCCTGCAGTTGCAATTTAAACTACGCTAATGTATGATGAGGATAACTATGACATTATAGGATAATTATCATATGATGTAATTAATGTAATTAAACCTTATCCCAGCCCCTGTAAACACACACACACACACACACACACACAGAAAGAGAGCGGCAGCAGTTCTGACGAGCAGCTTGTGAGGAAGATGGGATATTTAGAGCGGGGTGAAGGGTGGCTGAGCTGGCTTCCCCCTGCAGAGTCGGCAACACCGGCCGGACCTCGATGAATCTGCAACCACTGCTTCTGTACAGTGCACGTGCAGTTTAACGCAATGCACGGGGAGAAAACTGTGAAATATGAAAACCAAACTGATGTAAAACTGGAAAACACTTAATAAATCCAAAACCTGGCTCAAGCTTCATCATCATCACTACTCTCTATCTCTTTAATTCACTCTCTGACTCTCTACACAATGTCAGTTTGATTGAGTATCTTTTTCTCTCTTGTGTGTGGTCAGCAACAGCCTCCCGCCTCACCCACAGGCAGGCACACACACTCACGCTCACACACACCTCCCTGTAAGCTGCTGCCTGAACTCATGAAACACTCCGCATGAGGCGACTGGTACTCTTGGATTCTTATGATCCTTCATTTTGAGGTAAGCACACATGGGCTGGACTGTCTGGCGCGTTGGTCACTATCATACATCTTACGGACCCTGAGGGACTCTAAGTGGTAATAAAACGGAATCACTATGGCTATGACTCGGTTGGAGCAGCAGCTCTGTTGGCACTTAATGCAAGCCGTACTACAATTTCCTTTCCTCTAGTGTTGTAGAATCTGTCTGGCAGTTTGTGTTTTACTGTATGAGGTAGGTATACAGTCGATAAACTGCGTATTAGAGGCTTTAGTGCGCTGCATTTTGTTTGTTGTATGTTGATAAATGTTGGATTATCAGTTCTTTTTAACTTGGGCCAGAGCATGTAAAATAATGTATTTGGATCATTATGGTCTTTAAGTAACTCATGAACTACTGTACATTGTTGCCCACATGGACAATCACACATGTATTGCTGTAATTTTTTCATGGTTGTTTTACTTGTGCATGAAATGTATGTATCTTGTATCTCGTGCCAATGTACACACAGTTTCTTTGTGTATTCCCAGTGAGTGTTTGTGGAGGAAGTGTATTTTTTGGTGTCACTCCACGACTGTTTATTGCTCTAATTGTGGATGAAGACCAACAGATCTGCTGACTAAAGAGCTGCAGTCACCGAACCTCAGAGGACGGGAGGTTTTTAAATTTTTATTTTGGCTTTCAGTCCAGTGGTGCAGAATGAATTGCAAGTGGCAGGCCTCCTGGTCCAAATGATAAAACCCTTCCCTCTTAAATCAAGTCGCTCCGGACAAAGGGAGTGTCTGACAGATCTAACCAGTTTTTCAACTCCATTGCTTTAACAAGGTAAAGATGCATCAGAGTGCAGATCCAGTTTCAGTTTTAAATGAGAATGTTTGAGCCGACAATAACCAACATCATCACACTGAACCAGGTTTCACAGCTGGACATTCCTCATCTTATGACTTCTGCTTCTCTAAAGAGATACAACTATCTCTGAAGTTCATATCTGCTGTATTTGGAGGTATCTGCACTTTACCATATTCCTTCTCCAGCTGATCAGCATCACTTAAAGGAAGTAAATATTTATCTCCAATGAGGCATCAATTTCATCTAGAGCAGCAAATCCCCCCTTTTCTTCCACATGATGAGCAACTTGTGTGATCATGTGTGTGTGACTCTGCCACACCTGATAGCTGATACCTGATAGCTTCACCTTACTGTTGATTGTTGCTCATCATTAAGGATGATCCTAATGACTGACAGCTTTTGTGTTTTTGACAAAAGCGAACGTATTGTCTGCTGAACTGCATATGAAAATACATGTGTCTGGTTGTGTCTAGTGTCCCCTTCTTCAGAGTGTGAGGGGGACGGGCTCCCCAGCGGCTACGGATCCAGGGACTCCATCCTCAGGCCTGGGGAGAAGAAGGACTGGAAGAGACGAAGACGTGGGCAATTAAACAGGTAAGCTCGTATTCATGGCATTGATCTTTATGTTTTATAGCCACTAATGCAATCACATCTGTGTCAGGCAGGTCACATGATGGGCGTTTTTATCAGGGATGTTGCATTTACTGTGTGTCAGCACTGTGGTGGGGCCCGAGTCCATTTAATGCCTCATGTGCAGCTAATAGGCATGCTGCTGCAGACGTGCATGTTGCTGTCAGTCGCTGTGGTCGGTACCAAACCCTTGTGTTTGTGCGGTTGCTGATGTTTCAGCTGCAGCAGCTGGGGTTCGGGCCGCGCCGGCGCTGAGGCTGCCAAAGGCAAGGAGCAACCTGCGTTCGGACTGAGCGGAGGTGCAGCCATGCGCTGCTCCACCCTGCTCGCCATCCTCACGGGGGTGCTTCTCTACTTGGTGCTGGGAGCGGTGGTGTTCCGGGCCCTGGAGGCTCCACGTGAGGAGGGCAAGCACATGCAGCTGCAGGACACGCGGCGGGACTTCTTGTTGAACTTCACGTGCGTCGGCCCGGATAACCTTCAGGATCTCATAGAGGTACAGCATCATTATCAAGCTTTTAGTCTGGAATATTTTCACTTGTTTAACAGATAAACAAGCACCAATGAATGGTGCAGTCTCTCTAGGACAGCTAAGCTACTCCTCCTCTCTTTCATACAGTTTCCAGTGGGTGGGGCATCATGGTGGATAGAGAAGTGCTTCTTCCTCTTGGCCTCTCAGTTTATAAATGGGCTTGAGCATATTAGTGAAACACCACAGCCACCATTGTGTCAATTTTGTGTTACCTAAATCGGTTATTCCCAAATTTGTGGCTTGTGACTGCTTTGAATTTGTCAATATCTGCTTGTGTTGCCTGATCACAGGTTATGTGGTAGGCCTTTGACATGAGTTTTGAACAGTTACACCAAACAGTGATTTTCCTTCTCAGATCATGTCATTTGAAGGATTTTTACAGGCCTGATGAGGTAAACGGATTCAGTATATCATCAAGAAGTTTTGTGTTTCTTCCCCTGTCTTATCATGTAAATCACCTACCTGACCCTGACCCTATAGATTTAATTAGGGAGCCCTTTGGGTGTCCTGACTGGGAACCACTGAAAAGTAATCTAAGAACAGCTTGTGGCCAGCTATAATGCTGTAGTATACCATTGTCATATAAATGTGACACCTATTTGGTTTATAGATCATTTTTTCGGCTAAACCTTACTTTTAGCCGAGAGACTTTTTAGTTTTTAGTTACTTTAATATACTCAAAAAGCTGAAATGCTAATGAAATTAAGCTGGAGCTGATTATTGAGACTGAAAGCTGGCATCAAGGAGGCAAAGTGGAGACCTCAGTAGAGACTAGAGACCTGAACACCAAAGACACAGTATGTGGCAGGCGATCCAGACCATCACAGGCTACTAAAGCAAGAGTGCCCCCATCATGTGTGAGGAGCCAGATGAGCTTAACACAACCTCTCTTTGATCTCAACAAAGAGTCAGCTGTAAAGTCCTCTCTGCCTCCAGAGGACCTGCCACTATCAGTATCCACAGCAGATGTGAGAAGAGTCCCGCTGTGAGTGAATACGAGTAAAGCTGCTGGGCCTGATAACATCCCTGAGTGACATTTTTAACATGTGACTGTCACAGGAGAGTGTTCCCACCTGCTTCAACACAGCCACCATCGTGACTGCGCCTAAAACATCTGCAGTGTCTTTTCTAAATGACTTCGGTCCTTTGTTTCTCAGCCCTGTACATGAACCTTGAACCTTTGATCATTTCTATGGAATATTTTCCTACATATTCTTTAATATTATAGAGAGGTCAAATTTTGTGTTCACATCTTTGATTGTCTACTTCTGTCCAACATGCAAGAGGTTCTCAGTAAGTGAACCTGCAAATTGCACATGCAAAAGTGACTCTACCAGCGTCCAAAGTCACAGGTTGTTGTTATTTATACATAAACAAACTCAGAAGAGGATCTGATGCTTAGAGACTGACCATCTCTTGTATCTAAAAATATACTTTGGCCTGGTGTCTGACAGATAACTGTCTCTGCTGCGCATTTTATATTCACAGGGAACTCGGTTGACCCTGACAGAACAACTTACCATATTCAATCAGTTTTGTGGGTCCTCAGGGTGACCCTTCAGATTTATATAGTGTTTGGTGCTAATCAGTGAAGCTCTCTGTGACCTGAGCAGCACAGCATGACTTTGGGCCAGAGAACAGGTGTGGTCAGAGCAGCTATGTAAGGATGAGTGAGTCTAGACTAGTTTTCAGTCTGTGTGTGTGTGTGTGTGTGTGTGAGTGAGTGCATGAAAGCTGATCCATGCATAGGTTGAGCGTTACGAGCTGGGTTGGCAACCGCGCTGTGACCCTGAGATGTTTGTCCTTGCTCCAGAATGAAAGTTGTAAAATACTGTTTTAGTCTGCAAAGTGATCTATAGATGCAGCGGCTGACATTTGGATAAAGGTTAAAGGGACTGAAAGGCATGACAGAAGTAAACTGTGCATCCTTATTACTATTTGCTCATTACTGATTAAATTAAATACCTGAGAGGATGATGAGAACACACGCATTATGGTTCAAAACATTAGGAGTGAATGAACAATTAATATGGAACCTCAATGTGTTCAATATGAAATAATAAAAAGAAAACATTATGAAATAATAGCTTAGATAAATAGTTTGAAATATATAACAATTTGTAAAATAACCAATGGAAATGGTCTCATTATTATGAAACATTATATCATTATAGAAAACTGTTATTTATTCTTTATTTCATAATGGCATTTTTCCAATGACACTTTAATGTCATGTCAAGTTCTAGTTCATAATGGCACATTTTATATCACAAAGTCACTTTAGTGCTGTTGTCACTGCCCTCTCACCTTTCAGCTAATCACATAATCCCTGTCTCTCTTAAACCAGCAAGTTCAATAACAATGGCAGAAGTCAAAAAGTTTGGAAACCACTGGTTTTATCTTAAACATTTTTGAAAAAGATTGTCATATTGTCTGCTGTGTAAAATTTTCATCTTAAAAGTATCTATGTGAAATAAATGTAGTGGAGTAGAGAGTCCAATATCTCCCCTGAAATATCGTGGAGTGGAAGTATAAGGTGGCATAAAACAGAAACACTGAAGTACCTTTAAATTTTAATTAAGTACAGTACTTGAATGAACATACTTAGGTCTGTTAATCACTGCTTACTTATTTATTTGAAATTGAACGCATTTGGGCTCCACAAATAAAAGTGAGTGAATGATTAACTATAGCCTCAAGGACATTATCTACAATTCATTCATCTTTAAGAAAAAGACAATACAAAAACATACAAAGAATATGTTGGTTTTGTAAAAAGAAAGCTTCCAGTACAATTTTTACATGCATTTATAATAAGTTCTAAGTTATAGATACACTCACAAAATAAGCACCCAGGGATTTGATTGTCTCTGTTGTTATGTACTGTCAGATATTCAGAGAATAGGTGGAATGGTTTAAATGAGCTTGCACTATTGCAACACTTACAAAAACCTGAACACATGTGCACTTAATGACAGCTTACATAAGAGCTGGAGTCATTTTATTCATGAGCGAAGCAGACAGCTGTTAAAAAGTCATTCTTCAGATGTCGTTCTGTTCGACAAGCAGCATTGTCGGTCGGGTTACACCGAGCCAGTGTCAGCTGATGTTTCAACAGGTCTTCAATAGATCCAAAGTTCCCTCCTACTACAACGTGTTCACAACTTCAGTAATGTGACATGTTGCACTCTGCATGATGCCACTCATGTACCACTGGCTCTGAATGTGATTGAGCATGTGAGTGGTGATAGTACATGTTGTGATGGCTGGGACACAGCTGGTGTGCAGGTGTGAATACTACAGCCAGTCCTCAGACCTTCTGCTGTATGTCAGAGAATAATGCACAGTGGACACCTTTCTAACCCTAAACCATAAGATAAGATAAGATAAGATAAGATATTCCTTTATTCGTCCCACAGTGGGAAAATTCACATTGTCCAGCAGCAAAGACAATAGAGCAATTAAGTGGTAACAGACAATAAACAATATAAACAGAAAAGTTTAAAAAAGTATTAACAACTTAGCTACCATTAAAAGTATTAACAATTGTACTAGAAGAAATGCAATAATTATTAACACTTTAAACAGGCTAAATAAAAGTATTAACAAATTTACACAAGACTTTTTACAAGAATTTTTACAAATTTACATGAGAATATAACTAAGAAATTGAGAATCTACTGCAGATGAAAGAAAGACCAGTGTCACTCTTGTCATTGTGCATTTTCTGTTTTTACATTTTTTCATTTCATTTGAAAGATCATATTTGCATTGTTCTGTTTTTCAAAAACTTAAAGAGTAAAAGAGCTAAATCTATGGTCACTAGTAGTAGTTGCAGTAGCTGCACAGTCATATATGTCAGTATATGAACATCCAAAGCTGAAGTGCACTGCTCTCACTTGAGACTAGTATTTCCCTCTACAGTCTTACTCCCTGTGTTGTTTGATTTTACATAGAGATATTACAACACTGAAATCCAGCTTAATAGTCTGACAGAACATAATGTGAGACGATATTGTTTGTTTGGTTCCAAAACTCCTGCTGTGTTGAACAGACTGCACAGAGGCTGATGTGCATGTGGCTAACCTCATAATTTACCCTAAATGATTTTAATTTAACATGAGCCAGTTGAGGACTAAACACAGCTTTCATTTCCACATTTCAAATCATTCTAGCCACAAAACCAAGGCTCTACTGTCCAAAGTCTTTACCCACTATTACAGTCAGTGTGATCGCTCTGGCTGCCTGGTCCCACCCAGTAATTTTGTTTGCTTTGGATACTAATAAAAGCGCACTTTTAACCATCATTCATATGTCATATCAAATCATATCAAATTATAATTCAAGTTAAATTGTCAATATTTACTTTACTTGTCAATAGATACTTTTTATTCTACTTAAATTGTTAATACTTTTTATACTTCTCTTGCTTATATTGCTTACTTACTATTTATCTATATATATATGAATTTCCCTGTTGGAGGACTAATAAAGGAATATCTTATCTTATATTAGTTTTTTCTCATTTTACGGACATAAGCAATGTGTAAAGCCCAATAAATGTAAAATTTTTCATTTTTTTGAACTGTGAATTAATTTAAAACTAATGTCAACTAATGTTTAAAGATAAATGACATAAACAACAATGCTTACACTAATTTGGAGCTTCAGCGATTCAAATTAATGCACAGCCGGAATTAGAAAACGTTTGCAGTCGGTCAGTTTTCCCACATGAGTCGGGACAGACGAAGTGGCATCAGCCCAACAGACAGCTTCAGCCAGACACAGCCATGTCTCTGTGATCACCAGCTTCTGATTTACTAGAAGTAATAACGTCTGCAGAGGCCATATTCAATCACAACTTCATCATAGTCAGTTTTAAATTCAGAGTTAACAAATGGCGACAAGAACCAACAGACACAAAACAGATAATGAGATCAGGGAATTAGATTATCTGTGCTGGCAGTGGTTCGATACACCCGGGACAGAATGGAGCCATCACAGTTGTACATCACCAGTTATTTCTTTGTCGCTGACTGCCAGCTGCTGATACAGTGACAGTGCATTGTCTCCACTAAAGCGTTTTTAACATCACTGGAGGACGTAAATCCTTGCAACTCATTGTAAAGTAATAAATGGATTCACATTTAATTAGACAATAAAAAGAAACTAGCGCTCATGACTCATGAATCATGGACACAAATGAATGAATTGATGGGCTCATTTATTAAATTGTAAGGTTTTGCTAACCTCTTTTTATTGTCCAATTAGATATCAATTACCGAGCTGTTTCATAGATTAACCACTAAACTCTTCTCCACCGTCCCGTCTCAGGAAGTGGTGGAGGCCGTCGGCGCAGGTGTGGACCCCAGCAGCAATGTCACCTTTGTCAGTCAGTGGGATCTGGCCAGTGCCTTTTTTTTCTCAGGGACAATCATCACAACCATCGGTGGGTGTCCACATTAAGACCACCAAAATACATTCTGATGAGATATTTGTGACTGGAATCTGTTTAAATTATTACCTTTAATTTTGTGTTGTCATATAACTGCTCTTCCACCTTTTACCCCACGTGTCCAGGTTTTGGAAACATCTCCCCCAAGACAGAAGGAGGGCAGCTGTTCTGCATTTTCTACGCTCTGGTGGGAATCCCGATGTTTGGTATCCTGCTCGCTGGAGTCGGAGACCATCTGGGTACCGGGCTGAGGAAAACTGTTGCCAAAATAGAAACCCTCTTCCTGGTCAGACCCTAAACAGAGCTCTCTTCTTTGCTTGCACTGTCCATGCACTTCCCTTTATTGCTCTCATCCCACTACCTTGTTTCACTGTGCTGACAGAAATGGCGAGTCAGTCCAACCATCGTGCGAGTGATCTCGGCTGTCCTGTCCATCCTGCTGGGCTGCCTGCTCTTCGTCGCAGTGCCGATCCTGGTTTTCCAAGAGGTGGAGAAATGGACCCTTCTGGAGTCAGCCTATTTTGTAGTTATCACGCTCACAACAGTGGGGTTTGGAGACTATGTTGCAGGTATACAACAGTTAATCAACCACCCAGGTGTTTCTTAAAATACCCAGCAGAGGTGTGTAGACTGTGTGAGGGAAAATGATATAGGGGCATCATTTCTCAGGGCAGACTTTCCCACTACCACCTGGTACCTGGTATACTTAAATTATGCTGTTTAGATATGAAACATATAATTTATGTTCCCATTACAAACTACTGTACATTTATACACTTTTCACTGTGCACCTAAACATACTGCTAAAAACACTGAAACTGGTGTTTGAGCCTGGAGGCAACACGTTATTCTACACAGCATCAAACCCTGAAACAGAGTCGTCATAATGGGCATTTGAACAAAACACACAATAAAGCATTAATTGCAAAAGTAATCTCATTTATTTAAATCCTCTGTAACCATTAACAACATCATGCCACCAACAGCTTCCCCCTGAGGCATCAACAAAAGCCCCAGAGATAATTATGAAAATGCAAGAAATAAAATCTGCATTCCAGAAAAGAGAGAGACACGTAGAGAGAGAAGACACAGCCAAGTGCTAGTCCCAGAAATGTTCAGATCCCTTATTTGAGTTGTCTTGTTTATTCAAGAACTTTGCATCATGTCATGGAAGTAAAATCAGAACCTGTAAACACATACGTGGTAATGGAAAGTACAACATTTCCTTCAAACTTGTTGAGTGGAGTCAAGCACTAGCAGAGTAAAGTACAAGTACCTCAAAGTTAGATTTAGATAAAGTACTTGAGTAAGTATTTTTTTTGATGGTTGGTCCAGTGAGAGATTTATGTCAGGGGAGGAGGGGAAAACCAAGGTAAACAATTTTATCCATGAAAATCAGTAACCTTCATAAAAACATCTAATCAGTGCAGTGAGACATCCCCATTAAATATCCTACAGTTTATTTTAAAGAGGGCCCTGAACCATGTACACACCACTGATAGCTTGTCGTCTTGCTTTAATATACAGATCAATAAAAATGTACTCTGGATATTTCCCTGTTTGTGCCAGGCAGCTGAGGTAAAAACATTGTTTCTGTTGCAGTCTAATTTGTTAATATCTGACTTGTGCTTGCTTTTGCATATTTTGGCTTTCCGTTGAATTTATTGATCTGAAAATGAGTTGCTGGTATGACTTAATTAGTCATCCATAAATATTACTGTCAGGTGTAATGCATTAAGTTCACTTAGCACAGATAATTTTCATTTACCTCCTGAATTATTCAGGATTTTGTTCTTGTAACAGATGAATTATTGATCGTTGAATCTGCTATGTAGTAACTTCCAACTTAAAGGTTTATTTACTCCACAGAAAAGGATGGATGGATACATGTATTGCCCTTGTGTTGCTCCTGTTTACTGTGTCTTTGTAGGGGACTCTGGACTCGAGGGGAGTGACCACTGGTATAAGCCTTTGGTGTGGTTCTGGATCTTGCTGGGTCTTGCCTACTTTGCATCTATCCTGACAATGATTGGTAACTGGCTTCGGGTTCTGTCAAAGAAAACCAGAGCTGAGGTACTTCTTCTTCTCTCTTGACTGTTTTATCATGTCTCGTCTCTACCACATCCTTTTCCATCATCTCTGGTTTTATCTCCTTTCCTTAGATGGAGGGACTTCGAGCCCATGCCACTGACTGGACCCAAAACATCCAGAATATGTCAGTAGATTTTCGTATTGCTGGAAAAATCGATGACCCCTTCAAACGACGTCGCCGAAAGCGTCGCCATCGCAACCATGGTCAAAGTGTGTCCGCCAACGGGGATCCTGAGGGGAAAGAAGAGCAGCATGAGAGTCAGACAGGATCTGGATCTTACACCTCTTCCTCCTCCTCCAACGAATCAGAGTCTGGATCAGAAACAGACTCTCAGGCCACTCAGACGGACCGAGTGCCTGAAGAAAAAACTGCAGAGAAAGAAAAGGAGCAGACTCCTCCAGATCCCCACCTGTCTCAGCCTCTGGACTACTTCGGTGAAAACCTCGCCTTTATCGACGAGTCTTCAGATGCTCAGAGCGGTAAACTACATTTGGATCCTCTGCTGGATCCAGCAAAACCCAACTCTGCACGGTCCCGTCATCCCAAGAGGAGACGCCACAGGAGACCCGTTCCACCGAGAAGCCCCAAAATCAACCGCTCCAACGCTGACAAGAAGCAGCCCAATGGAAACCCAAAACCAGTTCCAGGTCTACCAGTGAACGCTTAAGATCGAAGCTGATTACAGAAACTGCACTGCTAGCACAAGTATCGACTCGAGAGATGCGTTCATAATCTGACAGAGGAGTTCTCAGTGTAGCAATTTATTTGTGTATATGCACTGCTTACTTACAGACACTTAAGATGAGACCATGTTGCCGAAGCCTTAGCCACTTGTGGTCTGCATTTAATGCTCTTAGCATGCGAGTGTGTATGCCTCAATCAAAGATGATGAAGTGATTTTTATGCAGATGTTCGCACTACTTTCTTTTTTCCAAGATTATTTTTTCTGCTTTAGTATAGTAGAGAGACAGGAAAGGCAGGAGAGAGAGTCAGTGACATGAGGCAAAGGGTCAAAGGTCAGAATCGAACCTGGGCGACAGTCTTTATATGTTGTATGTGCTCTACCAGGTGAGCTACTGGGGCACCTGTTCCCTTTGCTTTCTGAGGAGTTACTGCTCTCTACTGGCCAAAACAGAAATGCACTACCACTGCCTCAACATGACAGCTCCCGCATTTTACTAATCTAAATCAGGAAAGAAAAACCAAAAAAAAACATGAAGTCAGAGCAGCCACAGCAGCGTGGTGGAAGAGAGGTTGATTTGGTCTGAGACAGTTACTCTTGAATCCTGCCACCACTTAAACAGGCACTAATCAGGCTCTTTTTCTTACGTAGCAAACCTTTTTTTAAAATACCGTGTACACCCATAATATTTGCATTTTCAAGGCCAAATGCATTAATCCCACTGTACTGCATATATGTAATAAAGATTTTTTTAAATGAAAGAAGCAATGTGTCTTACAAGCATGTTTATACATATTATTTTAAGATGAAGCTCCAGCCTATGAGCTTCTCTGGACAACATGAGAGTTGCTGTGTGGAGCAAACAATTTTTATCGTCACATGCCGGGGTCAGTGTCCTGGTGCATTAAGAATGACACATTCTCAATTTTCTTACATGAAAAAGTAGGTCAACATTTCTAACAAAGCTGGGGTCAAGCACTATAAAGTGCATTAGGGAGAGCTGAATCACTTTGGGGGTTTAAAATGTTTCGCCAGAGAAATCACTCATCCACTGAAAACCAGGATCTAGCTACAATATGTTTCCCCAGCAGCAGTTTTCACACCGCCGAGCTTACAGCGGCACTTCATAAGGATCATCTATAGGTTGGAGTATCACGTTGCATACCAGATTAAATTACTCATGTCAAATATCTGTCCCGTTCCAAAATGCCCTGCTCACAGAATCAGTCACGTTACTGAGCTGAGAAAATGTCCCACACCTCTTGGTGGCAGCATGAGCCTCTACTAGGACGAAAGAGGGGCCCCGGCTTTGTCGTCATATAAAATGTCTGTCACTACTTTTTGTACTTAATTTAGTGTCTGCACACCTACAACTAAAAACCACCTTGATTGGCAAAAGGGGAAGAGGAATCATTTTCTAATTTATATAAATAGGAGTTGTTTTGAAATTACTTTTGGTATTTGTAAAGGCTCAAAGTTAAAGTCACACGCTGCTTCCCCAGGTCACTCTGGGGTCATTTGCAAACCTAAAAGCAGCAGGTCCAGCCTGTGTCTTTCAGAGCAATGGGTTCAGTTCTCTGCCTCCTAAGGATGACTGGGCAGTGCAGCTGTCCTGATAAGGCTGGACTGTCTCCTTGTCCCAGGGGAGCCAAGGTCGTAAAAGAAATGCCGTACTCTGCCTCAGACTCGACACACTGACAGACTGTATTACATGAGTGTATCATACAATGTGATGTCGGTTAACTTAGGTGGGCATCGTTTCTTGTTTAGGATCCAATACCCAATAGAATCCCCACACATACAAGTAAAGAATATGCTTACTTGGACAAATAGTAAATCTAATACGTCTAAGAAGAGTTAAATACCCTCAGACCTGGGTGGCATTACACAGTGATTCACTTGTACTGCTCATCTCTATTCCCCTCGATCAAGCTTTAATAAAGCAGACACCGACAATGCTCACAATGACGTTGATGTTTAGCAGGTATAATGTTTACCGTGCTCACCGTCTGAGTTTAGTGTATTTGCATGCTAACATGTGCTAGGTGCTAATTAGCGCTAAACACATAGCAGAGGTTGTTGGGAGTGTGCTTAGTTTTGCAGGAATTTGGCCATAAACCAAAGTATTGAGCAAACTGAAATTTGGACCTGATGTTTTAACGTGGCAGCATGATAACACTTGCTAAGAAGCGTGAAACAAAGTGCAGCCAAGGCTGATGTCATTAGTTGTGCAATTATTAATCAGACACAAAAGTGCTAGATGAATATACATTTTGACCTGATAATGGTGCTAGAGGAAATGTCAGGGGACTGTCAAAGTCATTAGAATTCATCCTCCGGGCACCATGAAAGTTTGTATGACATTAGAAGGCAATCCATTGATTGGTTGTTGAAATATTTCAGTCTGGATCAATATGTAGGACCAACAGTACGACAACGCTACTAAAAATGACACGACCAAGAGAATCAAATACAAGACAAGGTTTCAAATTGATTCCAGGCAATATAAGTTGTTTCTACTTTCTCTGAGTTTTGTCAGTAAAGTGAAATACAGGCCATCAGCCTGAGGGCTTAATAATGTGTACACTCATGGAGACAGTTCAGACATGTGCTGCAGGATTTGAACAGCACACACACAGGACTGTACTGTGGAGGTCTAGTATAAATGTCCTTCAAGCTGCCAATATGGGCCTTTTAGCATGTGCCGTTGATCCATCTAAGTGATACTGTGCTGGAAACTCCACCTTGGCGTTCCTATTTGAAAGCGGCACCAAGGACAAACACGGCGCAGCAGCAAACTGTGATTACAGCTCTTTTGTCATGCATATTTAATCTTTTAAAAAGAAAATCTGATGTGCCTTTATATCACAAAATATTAAATACATAAGAGTTGATGCTGTAACTAATTTATAATGACCGTCCTCCCTCTCTGAGTAAATTACTGCAAATTCCTGCCTATGAACACAACCAGCAGATGGCTTACACTGACACATTTCCCTCCATGTTACAGATGAACTTATACATCAATACATCCAAGGTTTTCTGACTGAAATTGATTTGCATTTGTTTGGTAGTGACCATCTGAATGAACTGACAGACAGATTGCTGTCTGCCTTTTGTCGCCCTCCTGTCACGCTTTTATGGTGAGTAAGCAAAACATTTTAAAGGGGCAGAAAGCAGGTGAATAATCATCAACCCTTTGGAAATCTGACACTTTCCTGCAGGATATGTAAAAAAGAAAAGGCAGCCTTCTGGCATTGTGATCAAGTCAGCAGGCAGCGATGATGTGCTGTGGCAGTGGGTGACCTTTTACTGGAGGACACACACACTCATCTGCTATAACGTCATCGGTGCTGCTGCTGCACTTCCCCTGTGCTGCCACTAGAGGACAAATAATGGGGTAGTGTTAATAGTGCTGATGTAGGCTACACGCCTGACCTGCAGTTAAAGGGAAAATCCACCCTAAATTACAATCCAAATATGTTACTTCTGCTATTTTGCTCATTCCAGGTTTGCACAGGGGTTTTCTTCAGCTTAACTTCAGAGACACAGACTGCAGTGATCATGTTGTTTAGAGACTGGTGCAACTGCATAATGGCGATATTTTTATAATTCACAAATATGATCATCGTCATATTATAAATCTTCAACAAAACCTCAGCGGCCTGACACTCCCTTAAGGCCAACCTGATGACATTATCATTTAATGACGAATTGATCACCAGTTTAGCAAAACAAATTTGTAGATAATGACCTTACTATTTATAACCACAATAATATATTGCAAATGTAAATTCTTTTAAGGGTGAATTTTCTCTTTAAATTTAATATAAATGCAGTAAGTAATAAGAGCATGTATTGATGTAGCAACACAGACATTAGCTACCAGTAATCAATAATATGTTCAAGTCATCTGATTGTTCAGCTGTGGACCAGGACACAGTGACACTGAAGACCACCATGCTGTTTGGAAGTCAAATCCTTGAACCCACTCTGTGTGATGATTCTATCCTGATCAAGGTGTTTGTAGTATACAGTAGTTGTAGACTGTTCTCCATCAGTTGTGTTAGCTATGACTCACTGATGCAGTGCCCAGTGCTATTTGTGTAACATAGCCACAATGGTTTCTTAGCTGTCATGTAGCCCATCAGCTGACACCTGTCTGAGGTCATGACCTGCTGTAAGGAGCACCCCAGGGACCCCAGCTGGCATCCACAGTGTGTTTCTACTCCTCAGCTCTACAACACATAGCCTCTGCCGCTACACGTGCTAAGACAGCTGTACTTATATTATTATAATGCAGCAAATCTCAAAACAGTTTCTGACAAATCCAGCTTCCAGTCTAATGAATATAACATGGCCGGATCTCTCGCCTCTAACAGGATGATCATGCAGACTCTGCAGCAGCGTGATGCAGCCCCGCAGAAGTGCAGTGTCTGCAGCAGAGACTGAGTGACCTTCATTCAAGGTCGCAGTGACACTGCCGTCAGTTTTTCCTGTCCCGGTCCTGCTGCACGCATGTGACCACATCAAGACACACACACACTTACACACACACGCACGCACGCACACACACACTGCTGTCCTGCACTCCTCACACAGAGAAGGGAAAATACAAGTGTGGCTTTAGTGCTGACTGTATTTTAGCAGCCTGGACTAATGTTTATTGGACTGATTACAGCCAGATAATGCTGGACTCTTTACATATGCATACATGTTTTATCCAGTGTCCACTTGTTTATTTTTTTGATTCTCTCTCTCGCTCTCTTTGTTAAATTAGTGAACAAGCTTATGAACCTCTTTCCTCAGCAGGCATGTTGGTGAGCACAACACAAATAGCAACACACACACACACACGAGAGATCTGAGACTTTGTTAATATCGTATCTGGTAAACTGTATTCCAGTGCTACTGTTTGGGTTTTTTTTCAAGCTACTATCCCTTGATTAGTTCCCTTTCTTATCCCATTGATCTCCTGATCTCCTCTTCCTTGGCTCCCGCCCAAACAGTGTAGTGGTGGAGTGAGCCGGGTGTCGGTGTCACAAGACCACATTCAGCATGACTACATTTTCCATAGTGGTGCGCTGTCGGGGACATGCGGTCTGTTCTTTTGAGTCTTCATGCAGTCACATTAAAACATGAGGCATCATTGACATAAAATATCCCCATAACAACCGTTCTTATATTAAACTGTGAGGTATTTTGGATTACACAACTACTACTACTACTACTAGTATTACATGAGGACAACGTGTACAATAAGGATAGAATTACATTTAAACTAGTATTGAACTCCCTTTGTGAATTTCATAATTTCCCACTTTCATTATGGGAATTTTGTTGCTGCAAGGACGTTTCCAGATTTTGCGGCTCATCTGATTCGTAAACAGCTGATCTGACACTCTTTACGCAGCAGGTCTAAATAAATCGAGCCTACCTGGGCTACATTAGGATTAAAGTAGACCGGGTCATATTGGGGGTTTTTTCACGAGTTGCAGACCCTCATTATAACGCCGATGACGCTGGTGGAAGGTGCGTGCGGACGTAACGGAGACACAGCGGACGCAAACTGGGATAGAGGCTACGTCACCGGGCTACGGCAAGCTAGCAGGAAGAAGCGAGGAGAAACCCGGAAGTAGCTTAGCTTTAGCACGTTAAAATAAAAGAACGAGTGTGTTCATTTTGATAGTATTATTAGTTATATGATTCTGGGGAGGATGTTGCTTTAGGTAGCAGGTAGCAGCTCTCTCATGTTAGACCCTGGTTCATTTTGCGACTCGGAAAGTTCAAATCTCATCTAGTCGATAAAGTTTTATTGTGAAACTTTCCTTCTAACCGGACGTTGGTTGCTCCTTGTTGAAACCTTGACGCCGATGAACAACTACAACCTCGGTTGTGGCAGCCGAAGACGAGAATTTATAACCCCAGCGTAGGGGACCGATCAGGCGGATAAGACGGTGTGTCGCCGGTCGTTTCTGTCACCTCATTTCACGGTAACGGAGGGATGCGATGTGAGAATCAGCGCGAGGCTCGGACGGCGCCGTTAAACCGGTTCAACCGACAGTGGACCTGCCAGCCGCAAAGACTTGACTGACTTCAGATTAGAAAAAAACCCTGCGATGTTTTTACATTTCCCTGTAAGTATCTGTCCAATCGCTGTGATGCAGACATAGATCATAGTGTGTTTATGTTATTATGGATCCTCATCATCTTTGTTATGAATCTATTCGTGGAGATGGCAGAGCTAAGTTCGCATGGCCACGTTATTGGGGGTAGGGGGCACGAGCTGCTGAATAAATATTTAGTACATGGTGTAATAATTTGCAGGACAAGCTTCCTGTGCAGGATACACGACAATCAGAAACTACCTCCTGGCTAATTTGCACATAAATGATGCTCTGATCGCCTTCAAAATGTCTTAAGAAATTGGATGCATGGTCTCCTATTGAGTAAATTAAGAATGCATGGTTGAATATGATGCAGATGTCCTCTTATGGTCCTCAGTTAAAAGGCGAGTCCTGCATGGACACTTCTTCCACTGTGCATACTTTTTAATATATATGCATGTGCTTTTAACCCCCTCCCTGAGTTATTCTTCTTTCTGTCTTAACACACTGAACTGTGCAAGACACCGAGCCTGTTGGACCTGGATTGAGGTCACTGATCTTAAGGCATAATCCACTATGGCAATTAACCTTTCACCGGTCCGAGATCAGTAGGCAAGGTCACCCCTGGGTGCTGTTCTCTGCGTCTCCACAGTGCGCCGCGTTTAAAAGCCTCCAACTGAGTTTTATGTCCAGTCAGTGCGATGCATTATCAGAGTCAAAGACCGCCTTACAAAGCTATGATAAGGCAGCTTTAAAACCATTAAAGACAAAGGAAGGACCGCTTTATGTGCTCTGTCGTGTGACTTTATAGATTCATGGTGGGGAAAAAAGTGTTTTCAGAAATAAGATTTAGCACAAAGAATTATTTGGGTTCATGCCAGCTACTGGTTTGTTTAATTGTCTACTAGGATTAAAATCTAAACCAGATTTTTACTTCAAATGATTGTCTTTTTCAGAAATGTCACTTTAATATATAAAGTTGTCAGTTCTGATCACTTCCAAAAAATGTGAATAAAGCATTGCAGTTTGTTTCCGTATATTACAGCACTGTTACCCAATTTTAATGTTGCTTGAAAAAACCCCTCTTTACTTAAATTTGGCATTTAATGTATTTGTCCAAAGCAAGTCATATTTAAACTCTAAAGAGTAACTCAAATGTTTTATGCCATGCTTTATTTATTAATGTTTATTAAAATTGGCCTCTTTAATTATTTACAGAGAGTTATCACCAAACTTCAGCTTATGACTTTGTATGAGTGAGAGACAAGGTGTTGGCTTTACTCTGTCTGTCCTTCAAACATTCCTGTGACTGTGACCTTTGGAGTGTGTCACGCAGTGTAAGGGGGAGGGTACTCGAGCAGCGTGTAGAAATCTGGGTAGATACAGTGGAATATGAATCTTAAGAAGGAAAAGTACATAATACACATGATTTACCACAGAGACAACAAAACTATTGTCAGCATATATTTGGTACATGTGAAAATTGGCTCTGCTATTACTGTTAAGATCCTTTTAATGATCAAATATGTACAACTAGTTCTCAGACACTGTGGTTGTTATGAGACTGAACAGTGTGTAGGTTTGTGGCCATTAAAATTACAAGTGTCAGGTGGGAACATGAAAAGCGACCTGGCTGTAAATTCTGTGATTGCACTCAAAACCCTTTGCTTACTTTGCAGGTGTCCTGAGAACTGCACACTTCGACTGAAAGCAATAGCACTTCATTGAGCGACCACTGGGAGTCACAAATATATAGGCTTCAAACTCCAGCTCAGCAAACAGGTAATCTGTGTTCACGTCAGTTTTTATGCTGATGAAATATTATGCCTCCACTAGGATTATGCCTGTTATTTGTGTTCTGTTGCCAAGTGCCTCCCCGGCCTCGCAATTCATTCTCTTAAGGCTGTGATGGACTTTTAGCTGGCAATGTTAATGTCTCCTTCAGAAAGTACTCACGGACAAAAGGGGGATGTGGAGAAATGCAGCAAAAACAATAGAGAATGACTTTGAAGGTGTTTGCTTCTCATTTCACATCCAAAATATTACGAGTGGGAAGTGATAGCTTTGTGCATATCACTCTGTTACGATCGAGCCTGCTGAAAGGATGGACTGGTGGTTGCACTGCAAACTTGCAAACAAGAGAGAAGTAGTGTATGGAGGAGAGAAAGGATTGCTTTCTGCTTAAGTTGCATCATCCAAAATCTTGTGTGACAAGAAAGAAATTAGTCTGAGGGGACAAATGATGCCATAACTTTGAAGTTCTTTGTTGCTCTTCTTTGTTTTTGGGAGGCTGTATGCAACCTGGGGAAATAATAAAAGCTTTCTGCAGCCATTTGTCTTCAAAATTTGTGCCGAACACACGTTAATAGATTTCTGGAATTTTCAGGTTTGTGGCACAGAAAAAAAAGAACACCAAATAAATTAACACCAGACTTTATCATTAGTAATCTCTTTTGTAATCTGTCTGTAATAAGTCAAGACTTCTGATTTGAGACCAATACACTTATAGTAAGTTCATTCATGACCTTTCCAGTTTATTATAGCCTTATATCAGGTTTACAATCAGGACATATTCCTCCAATGTCACCTCTTAACTTTGTGACGCTCCTCCATCATATGAGAGATTATTTTTATTTCTAATCTCTAAATATCTGATGGTGTAAAGTTACTATATGACATTTACACCTATGTAATTTCTACTAACATCTAACAGTTAAATGATGACTGTCAGACTGGATCCAGACTGATCCTTGAACTAACGTGCTTTAGCCTCAGCACATCCATCCATAATCATCTACCAGCTGTTAGAGAGAGCCGACTGTAGCCCGGCCCATCTCCCCACACACAGCCGACACGAGCTAGCAGGCGCTGGCGCTGCTGGAGCCGATCTTCTGTCAGCCCTGTGCCATGATATCACGCCGTGTAGAGACTTAAGTGCTATACTAGTCACCGTTATCAGGTAAGATGCTGCCTAGTCCGGGTTAGAGCGACGAAAATAAACCACAGGAGGAGAGAGCTGGTCAGTCGGGATTAACTGCTAGCCGCTGCTAGCTTACTTAGCCCGGGTAGCTAACCTGCTGTTATCCTAATGTGTGCGCTGTTGTTGAAGCTAATGCTAACGCTAGTCAAAACATGCTGGTACATTAGTTTACAGTACACACTACATGTTTCTGTGGCCAGCTCAACAGATTACAAAGCTCGTCTCAGCTGGTTTTACACAACCTTTCATCTGCTTTAGTCAAAATATAAGTAACCACATTGCTATTATAGTTTGATTTTTTAACATATTTTTTCTTATTGAAAGCGACGTTTGCCAGAGCAGATGTGAAGCTGGCCAGCGGTGCACATGGTGGAGGGAGACTTGTTGGTCTGATTCAGCTCTCAGCAAAACTGAGTCACATTCTTGATCTTGTCTGGCATCAGATACTAGTCCTGATCTTATTTCCTGATCCATTCACTGAGCTGTAAAGTCGTTTGCATGGAACAGTTAGGCTAAAGTTTAAACAGGCTGGGCTTGCTGTGACCCCCTGCTTGCCAAACACTGCTACAATCAAGTCCAGAGGGGGCAAACTCCAAAGAAAGTGTGGGCTGCTAGCTACTATAGGAGTGGATTATCTGCTCTAGCACCAAATATGATAAAGAAATACTTGGTTTGTAATGAGCAAGTGTTAAATTCATATCTTGGTGTCTTGCACCCAGAATGGATTTCAGGTCAAAAGCCTTTATCTGCAAATATGCTTCCCTGTTTTACATGTTGTACTGTGTTTATGTAAAGCAGAAACAGTCTGAGATGTTGGTTTTAGTTTTCATCAATGCATCGAGCATCAATCATTAACTCAAGTATTTCCATTATTTGCTACTTTATACATTTACTCCATTACACTTTGAAACCAATATTGTACATTTTACTCCACTACATTTATTTGACAACATTACTTACTAATTACTTTGCAGATTCAGATTATTGAATCAAATATAAATCAGCTAGTGAATAATGATGTATTATTATGGCATCAGCTGTCCAGCAGTATATAAAGTAGGCGAGATTAGCCCCACCTTTCCCACTGGAAACAATATTGATGGTTTCACATTACTGGATCAGTAATTACAATCCAACAATACTATATACATTATTCTGAAATGGGCCATTCGGCATAATGTGTACTTTTGATACTTTAAGTATATTTTGATGCTAATACTTTTGAACTTTTACTTAAGCAAGACCTTTACTTGTAAGATAGTATTTTTACACTGCGGTATTGCTATTTTCACTTAAGTAAAGGATCTGAATACTTTTTCCACCACTGCTGACAGCCAACCTAGTTCAGACGCCTGATACTGAGCAGCTTTAATTACCTTCAAATTACATTTTCATGTTCATGCAGTGACTGAAGGATGGAGGCTAAAGTGTTTAACAGATGAGTTAGAACATGGTGTCTTGTTAGTAGTGTGTGTTTGTGTAATGAAATGCAGAAAATCAAGTTTTCAGAAGAGTCGTGTCCAATAAATGCACTCTGATGTGAAATGTATCTGGGTGTGAGGTTGTCAGTAGAGGACTTTTTGTCTGTAAATGAGTAATATACTGTGTAACATATATTCATAGTGCTGCAGACTGACATAGACAGACAGCGCAGATCAGGTATGAGCCCTTGATTATATGTCATAAACACAAATATTGCTGAATAATATTATTCTAGTCAGGCTGATTGATAGTTAATGAGTTAGTTAATGAGTTTTGAGACTGCATGTCAGTGCTTACCTCCATTTAGCTGTAGTGAACTTTGCAAATAAAACAGACAATTAATTATCTATTACTCAGTTAATTAGGCCAGTAACCCATTCCAGTGTGTACAGAACACACAACTGCATGTAATGTTGTCATTGTGGGCAGGGCGAGGGATTGGAGCATTGAACCGACCATAAGCAACGCATTTTAAATATTGCAACACTTTGTAAATATACTTGATTATCAGCCCATCTGATAAAGGAAAAAAAAGTTTCATAATTGCAGTGGATTGCCAGCATGGGCACAGGAGAAAATCACAAGTCACTTTCAAGTCTTAACTGGATTGAGGCTGCAGAGATCTCATCTCAGCGTCCTCACACAGCGATCTATTCAGTTGGAACAAGAGCACAATCGTTCATGTAAGGCTCTGCATTAGTGTATCGATTGATGAGTTAAAGCCCAGAGACAGACATGGCACACACTACAATTCATGCCTCTGCCCTGTTAATTCCCTTTTTCCTTCACCCATTTTTCTGATCCCTGAAGTGCTGTTGTAGAAGTCAATTTAACCGCAGTGGAATCTAAATTCATGTCATAATTTCCTAAGAAGTCAATTTCAGACAGTATAATGAAACATGAACAATTTGTCTTTGTTTGGCTGTATGGTATATTGACTAGGCCTCCTTATAGGGGTGTGAATAGAGTAGTAGTACACTCTTGGTACACACTTCTGAATGGGTTATTATTACCATAATTTGAGCAGGTTAGAGTAGTGGTCACCTTGCTCGGTTTGTTTAGATACTTTATTGCTAGAATCCTCCTGACACAGACCCATGTGATATTACTACATTATGTGTCAAAGAGATCAGACTGCTTTTAGGCTAATTACCTTATTTATAATGAATGCAATGTATGATTGACATTAAGAGCCCTGACAGTTGGCATTAGAAGTAAGTTACTGGAAGGTCATAACTGTGCACTCACTTAAGAAATTACTTCTTTTAATTCTCATAAGGAGATGTATTTCTCCAACAGTGCAGCATTCTGAATTTATTCAATTTGTTCATAAAGCCTTTCTGCATTATACTGTCTTAACTTTGTTGCAGTTTGATTTTCACATTTGTGGCAATCTTGACCTTGGATAATCAGCTGAAAGTGAGACGTCTGTAGTGTACAAGAGTGAATGTGTGTGTGCTTTTCATGATTTGGAGGAATAGTTGTTTGTTGCTATCGCTCTTATTGAGATGGAGGAGGAAATTGTAATGGTTTACTAATAGATTTAAGGATAAACGTTGGTGATTTCGTCCCCTGCAGGGCTGAAATTGTGCCACAGATGTTTTAGTCATTTAAGAAGATATGGATGCATATATTAGCTATAATTTTGTACTCATGAGCCTGCTGTGTGCTTGTATTAAGATTCATGAACATACTTTTAATTTCATCGCAAGCGTAAAGTATTTACCACGCTTGCTCCTGTAATGAAATTGAGCACTATAGACAGCCTTTGGCAGGCAAGCAGGTTGCTGCAGTCCTCTTACTGCCATACTTGAACATAAGTTATGTGTCTGAATAGGAATAGGGAAGAGCGGTCACTGTTCATGAGCACGGCGACCTTCATCCAGTCACCTTGGCTATTTTAATGTCTAGAAATGTCACAGACAAAGACTTCACACTTGGGGGGGGATGATTGAGGACTGTATAGTTTTATTTTAGGCGTGGAAGGTTCCGGTTTGGTGAATCTAAGGTGTTTTTGATGGCTTGAAAAGCCTAACTGAGGAAAAAATAGCACAAACAGCACAGGGACTAAGTGCTGCTTAAGAACAAGAGAGGGAACAAGCAGGTCCTTTGTGATGTTAGCATGCTGATAATGCAAAATCTGGGTGCTTTATGCAGTCCATGCTTCCAGCGCAGAAAATTGACCATAATCTTAATGTGAAGTAACTGCAGGGTACTGGTTAGCAGTCACTGCGGGTGGTTTAGTGTAAGTTAGGTGGGCTTTAATTGATCTTAGAAGTTGGTCTAAATGCACAGGTACATTTGGTTTCTTTTTGTTTTATACAGTCTTTGATTTCTACTGGATTAATACTGCATTTACAATTCAGGTCTTCAGTCCCATTTCAGAATCTGCATTCATTTTGCTTTTTGGCCTTGTGTTTCCTTCAGACTCTTGTGTTTACATCCCAACCATCCCACATGGATAATCTGTAGGTGCAGTAATCATTCAGTAATGGTTGGTGTAAAGACTTGAAGACTGCATTTTAGGCAGTGCTAGGGTCCTGTAGTCCGTGATGGGGCATTAGTGGCACCATCTCTTTTCGTTGAAAGATGCCACAAAGGAAAAAAAACAAAAGCTTGCTAGAGAATTGATTATAAAAATGCCAGTCTGTGCTTAGATGTCTGTTTATACATTTATAATCTGACCTGCCACTTGTGAGCCAAAGTCTGATTTTGGTCTTCTGCCCGAAGGTAGTTTAAAAGACAAAGATGCGAGGTGAAAGGTCGTATGCCTTTATTCACTTTGACCTTTCTTTGTTGTTTATTTTTTCCCCTCTAGACATCATGTCTTCCAGGGAGCGCCGGTCAGATGTCTACATAAAGGCGGAACCGAGCAGTCCAGAGGGAGGTGGGGGAGGTCGGACCAGCCCTGGCGGAGCCTCCTCAGACTCCTCTCAAAGTGGAGGTGGAGGAACCAGAGGAGAAGGCGGTAAACGTTACTCCCCACCACTGTACACACCAGCTCTGCGTTGCCACTTCAAAGACGAGGGCGGTGATGGGGCAGAGGAGGGCTCCACTGGAAACGGTGCAGGGCGATGCAAATACGCTCTGAGCACACTGCCCAAGAGGCTGTGTTTAGTATGTGGGGATGTGGCCTCGGGTTACCACTACGGCGTGGCATCATGTGAGGCCTGCAAAGCATTCTTCAAGAGAACCATCCAAGGTGTGTGTTATGGTGAAGTTTAAGTATTTGCATAGCAGAACAACAGTAAAAAGTTAATGTTTTCCTCTGACACCTTCTGTAATGTTGAGTGGTTTGGAGTACTTAAATCATGTGAAAAGCAGAGTCCTTGGTATGACACTGACCGCCCTTGACCACCAACTTCTGAGAACCAAATTGGCAAAGAATACTTCATAAAATTATCTGCTGTGTTGCAATATTTATATTTTTCCATACACAGCTGCACAGTGCCAGTATTCCAGTATGTTGTTAAAAGCTGTCATTAAACTAACGTAAGAGCAGTGTTTGTCAAAGTAGTTAAACTATTGAGATATAGTAAAAAAAAAAAAAGAGTCAGTGGAAGAGTCACTAAGGACCCACATCACATACTAATGGTGTTATTCTTTAACTTGCTTCAGTACACTGTTGCTACAACCACCCCATCTGGTTTGTACTGGTCTGTTAAACAAAAAACATTAACACTTGGCAGTTACTGCACTGTATGTGTAATATGTTGGGAAACTTGCTGCTAAGATCAGGAAAATTTAAGAAATAGAGTGTGGTTTTCATTTGTATCAAATTATCATTCATTTTGTATTTCTTAATCATCTTCTGAACTGTAAATGTTTCTTTTCTTCCATAAAGGTAACATTGAATACAGCTGTCCAGCATCGAATGAGTGTGAGATCACCAAGAGGCGCAGAAAGGCTTGTCAGGCATGCCGCTTCACCAAGTGCCTCAAAGTAGGCATGCTGAAAGAGGGTGAGTGATTGTGGTCTATTTAATTTATATTATATAAGGGTCTTTGTTGTAATATTTTAAATGTGGTATGTGTTTATTCCTTGTTTTCCTGGCATCAAACCTAACATTTATTTATTTTCTTTTACAATGTAGGAGTCCGTCTTGACAGGGTCAGAGGTGGAAGGCAGAAGTACAAAAGGCGTCCAGAAGTGGAGAATGCAACATACCAGAGTGCCCCTCTACCACTGACAAAGGAGAGTGAAAAAGGTGGGATTTCTATTCTTGTTTTGTCATTTGTTGCTTTTTCTACAACAGGCCACATGGTGTAATACTATCAAGAAAACCTATTTGTGCAAATGAGATGAAAAGGGGCTCATTAACACAGCTTAGTTTATTTTTAACTATCAAATGAGAACCAAATGGCATCAGCCAGAGCTCAAATAATGTGGGTTCACTGTTTCAAATTGTAAAGGTACAATCTGTCCACATTACATCAGGGAATGGGTCATGGGTCATGCTCCCCCCTGTGCTCTCCTGATTCAGAGGTAAAGATAGAGAGTTCATCAGCTCAGAGCTAAACCTTTTTTCCTCTTTTAAACTTGAGATGCTCAGAGTGTTCCTCCAAAAAATGTGTGATGCCCAGAGCATAAAAGCAACACACTCAACTAATTAATTAGAAAACAGCACCCTCTGCTGCCAAACAATGGCTCTGCGCAGGCCCTTAGTTTTTCAGTGAGTACAAGAGTGAAATACTGCAGCTGTGCTAATTTGCACAAATTTAGATGACCTAACCTAGAGCTCTTGATTAACATAAATCTGGTTGAGGAATTGAGCAAATTTAAGGCAAAAACATTATTTTGTACTCACAGCAATAAGAAGATGTGTCGGTCAATAAGAAGTCAGTTGACAGGTCTAAAGCCTATATTAGAAATAAGGATATGGAAATTTGCAGTGTGGATATAGGGCAGTATATAGTATAGTTAACACCAGTGCAGCATGTTTTCAAAAGCAAAATCTAATGTATTAGTTTTGATAATGACAATATTGGATGACTGACAATGTGCTGAGATTTTGGGGATCAGTGTGTCTGTGAAAGTGCACTGAATTTTTACGTGTACATCATATTAATCCATTTTATGTCTATTTTGTGTCATAGGTTCCTCCAACATCATTGTGTCCCACCTTCTAGTGGCAGAGCCAGAAAAATTATTTGCCATGCCTGACCCTCTGCAGCCCGACACAGCCCAGCGCACACTCACCACCCTTTGTGACCTTGCTGACCGTGAGCTGGTTGTTATCATTGGCTGGGCCAAACACATTCCTGGTAAGAGATGCAGAGAGGATAAATTAGGTGTGAAAAATATCCAGTGATGGCATGGCAGCAGTGGAAGAGATACAGTGATCCAATCTGACAGACCAGGAAAAAATTTGCATCATCTTTCACTCAGGCCATGACTTCTGCATGTATTTTTACAGAACTAGAATACTGACTATTTTTAATGACCTGTGTCAACCCGATTGTGATGGCTGAACAGCCTCATTGATAGGTACAAGAAAAAGAAAGGCTAAAACAAAATGTCTGGGAAAAAAACATAGTCAAAACAAATTAAAATAATTTATTGGTGTCTGTGGTGTGTTAGAAGGAAGTGGAAATGGGAGGAACTGCTGAATTTCTGCTGACTGAGTTCAACTGAACTGATGCAGTGCTTAACTCTGTTACAAGCTAGAGTTAGGTCACCAGCTGCCTACAGCATGTAGCCCATTATTTGACTCATGTAAAGACATGGGACCAGTGCTTGCTGTGTCAGTTGACACCAAAAACGTGAACCTACTGCCAGTTTGCCTCCTCTGCATTTAAATTCTTCCCCCTCTCTCTGTCTGTTTATTCCCCTGCAGGCTTCCTGTCACTGTCCCTAGCAGACCAGATGTCCGTGCTGCAGTCAGTGTGGCTGGAGGTGCTGGTGCTGGGCGTAGCGTACCGCTCGCTTGGCTGTGAGGACGAGGTGGTGTTTGCAGAGGATTTTGTCCTTGATGAGGAAATGTCACGTGTTGCTGGACTGACAGAGCTAAATGCAGCAATTAGTCAACTTGCTCGCCGTTTCCGCGCACTAAACGTGGACCGGGAGGAATTTGTCATGCTAAAAGCCATCGCACTCACTAACTCAGGTACTTATACTTGTGCAGTTGGACAGTTATGTGCACATATAAATTGTAGTAAGTATTTCGGAAAACCAACATTTATATGCATCTCCTAGTGTAGTATCAATCAAAATAGTATAGAATAGTTAACAGTGGCATACTTTATCTTGTAGGTTTCCATATCACTTGCCATGATTAGACCAAACTGAAACTATGTTCTCTGGTATTATTGAACACATCAGGATTTTCTCCAGCCTTTTACAGTAAAGTCTGAAATTCAGAGTGCCTCCACTAATGTCAGAGGAAGTTATTACATTACATTACCACCTTCATTAATAAATGTCTTGGAAATACCTGCCACAACTAAGTGGAATATTCATACTGTGTAACAAAAACTACACTCATTTTCCAATTCATGATGTACATTATTAGATCGTTTATTAGCTAAAACTAATTTAGTCCAGTCCAATAAATTCTACCTTCATTAAGGTTATGGTGGTTATAGCATCTCAAACCACAGCCACCAAAATGACCATAAATTTCAGCATCTCTCTAAAAGAACAAAAAAAAAAGAACATTATAACCTTCATGAAGGGAGGATTTATTGCAGGACTGTTTTAAGTCGATTTAGTTGTAGCTAGGTGTAGCAGTTAAACCCGTGACTACTTTAAGTCTATGTTTTCCTGGTTCAATCATACTGGCATGCACTGAGAATTATTTTGGTCTTTAAACCCACTATTTAATTGGTGCCATACAGTTTCTCGTATTAGTATGGTCTAAGTACCTGGTTAATCAATGTAATCAGTCTCTGTTGTCCAGCTTTTTAGCTTAATGGGATTATGAGCAACTCAGCAGCAGCCAAAGGCCCAGGACAAGAGAGGAAAGCTCTTGTATTGCCAGTGTTAGGTGTCATGAATGCTACTGCAAAATAAAATAAAAATAATGTTTACATTTCTAATGGGCTTCTTGTCTTTGGCAGGCAGATCCACCATTGCAGAAGCATACATTAGAAACGGGTCTAATAGTTGTGGCAACGTTACCAGTCATAACTTTTATGTAGATTTCCTTTAAAGATTTGCTTAAGATTACTGTCAACAGCAGGTCATCAAACATGTCCTGCTTGCACTACAGATCTACTGTTTGCTTTGTAAACAAAGGCCATTAGTTTGTATTTGTGGTAAGTTACTGAGTAACAAAGGCTTTCTTTCTGTTGCAAAAGCTGATAAAGTGTTAACACCCTACACTGTGTCTTACCAAGTGCTCCCTGCTGTTCTGTCAGACTCTGTTTACATCGAGGACATGGAGGCTGTGCAGAAGCTGCGGGACCTCCTCCACCAGGCCCTGCTGGAGCTGGAATGTCAGCGGCGCCCAGACGACCCCCAGCGGGCAGGACGTCTCCTTTTAACATTGCCCCTCCTCCGACAGACTGCTGGTCGTGCTCTGACCACCTTCTACAGCATCAAGACCCGCGGTGGTGTACCCATGCACAAACTATTCCTGGAGATGCTGGAAGCTATGATGGACTCTCCCTAGAGCGGAAAGCAGCGGAAGTAAAGAGGACGCAGAGAAAGACCCAACAGAGACCGAGTCTTCAAGAGTGGATGAGTGGTTTAAGAGGAATGAAAGATTTTATTAGAGAATTAATCATGATGAAAATGACCCTTCTTCCCTAGGCTACATGAAGAAAGGAAAATAATATGAGAAAAGAAAAAACGTGTATTCATGTGACTAAGTGGGAATTGGTTATTTACAGTAAGATGTAACTGCCAGACTTCAGTACAAGGCTCCAAGATCCAAGAGTGAATACATACAGTCCCCTCCAAAAGTATTGGAACGGTAAGGCCAATTCCTTTGTTTTTGTTGTTCACTGAAGATATTTGGGTATAAGATCAAAAGATGAATATGAGACAAGAGTTGAGAATGTCAGCTTTTATTTCCAGGTATTTACATCTAGATGTGTTAAAGAACTTAGGACATACCACCTTTTGTTTGAACCCACCCATCTTTCAAGTGAGCAAAACTATTGGAACATGTGCCTGACAGGTGTTTCTTGTTGCCCCAGTGTTGCCTTTTAGATTGATTGTTTAAACATTAGGTACCTCTGAATGACTACTCTTCGTTTTAGCCTTGGGTTTCACCTGAAAAGACTGCATTTCTTGTTAAAAAGGATAAACTAACATGAAGACAAGAGAGCTGTCTATGGGAGAAAAGCAAGCCATTTTGAAGCTGAGAAAAGAAGGAAAATCGATCAGAGCCATTGGACAAACATTGGGCATAGCCAACACAACAATTTGGAATGTCCTGAAAAAGAAAGAAACTACTGGTGTACTGAGCAACAGACATCGAACAGGTCGGCCAAGGAAAACAACAGCAGTTGATGACAGAAACATTGTGAGAGCTGTGAAGAAAATCCCAAAAACAACAGTCAGTGACATCACCAATGACCTCCACAGTGCAGGCGTGAAGGTATCACAATCAACCGTTCGCAGAGGACTTCGAGAGCAGAAATATAGAGGCCATACCACAAGGTGCAAACCACTCAGCAGCAGTAAGAATCAGACGGCCAGATAGGAATTTGCAAAGAAGTACAGAGATGAGTCGCAAAAGTTGTGGAACAAAGTCTTATGGACTGATGAGACTGAGATTAATCTCTACCAAAGTGATGTAAAGGCCAATGTGGGGAGAAAGAAAAGATCAGCTTATGATCCAAAACATACAAGCTCGTCTGTGAAGCATGGTGGAGGTAGTGTCATGACTTGTGCTTGCATGGCCACTTCTGGAACAGGCTCATTCATGTTTATTGATGATGTAACTCATGATGGTAACAGCAGAATGAATTCAGAAGTCTACAGAAACATTTTGTCTGCCAATTTACAGAGAAATGCATCCAAGCTGATCGGGAGGAAGTTTATCATGCAGCAGGACAATGACCCAAAACACACTGCCAATGAAACAAAGGACTTGATCAGGGGGGAAAAGTGTAAGACTGGCCAAGTCAACCACTGGACCTTAACCCAATAGAGCGTGCATTTCACCTCCTCAAGAGGAGACTGAAGGGAGCAACCCCTGAAACAAACAAGAACTGAAAGAGGCTGTGGTAAAATCCTGGAAAGGCATCACAAATGAAGAATGCAACAGTTTAGTGATGCCAGTGGGTCACAGGCTTGATGTAAGTATTGCAAGCAAGGGTTATGCAACCAAATATTAAATGTTATTTACCTTAAGACTATGTTCCTTTACTTTTGCTCACATAAAAATGGGGTGGTCTGATACAAAAAGCGGTATGTCCTAAGTTGTTTAACACATCTAGATGTAAATACCTGGAAATAGAAGCTGACATTCTGAACTCTTGTCTCATATTCATCTTTTGATCTTAAACCCAAATGTCTTTGGTGAACAACAAAAACAAAGGAATTGGCCTTGCTGTTCCAATACTTTTGGAGGGGACTCCAAAATGAATGCCAGAAAACATCTCAGTCTCAACTATTTTCATGACGTGTTCCATCACAGCATCGATCTGCAGTTGCATAACCACTGAAGAACAACATTTAAGTACCCAACAACAGACTGCAATCATGTGGCTTTTGAACTTTTTAAAAATAAGAAATAAGGCAACATCTGCTCATGAAAGCCATAATAACATATCCGGTAAAAGGCTTGAGGGTCCAGTATAGGGTCAGATTGACATGCACATGGAGTGCTTGTATTTACTATAGTTTAGTGTGCCGTTGTAGGCAAATTCATAGGAATTACTTGCAATATGTTAAAAGCAATATAATGACTCGATTATTTTCTGTCACATTTAAAATGTGGATAAAATGGTAAGACATCTAGTTGTGCATGTATATCAGTAGTTCTCCGCTCTCAGGACCCCAAGTGTTGATTTTTTTATTTTTTATTCTAGCTTCTAGTAGAGACTGGTTTGAGTCAGAGATGCCAGGCGAGTAGATTTAAAAATCTGGTAAGAGAAAACCACCAGCACTTCTGGGGTCAAACGCTGGAGTTGGGAACCACTGGTGTACATAGTAGGTGCAGGGTTGTTTATAAAAGGTTGTGCAATCGATTTGTAGTCCAGGAGAAGTGCATATGAAGATTGTGTGCTCATGAAATGCTCTACTTGGAAGGTAATATATTCCGTGTTGTATGTAAATCCCTTTGGCACACAAAAAACTGGCTTCCATACAAGCAAGAGTGTGCGTTCGTGTGCAGTCTAAACCAATGAGCTACACTGAGATCAGGGAAGAACACAAGTCTTTGACATTAAAGCCAGTGTGGCAACAACAGTGGTTAGAAAAGAAATGCATATGCCTCATCTGCTTTTTTTTATACTATCCTCCTCCACTAGATCGAACCACTATTTTTGACTTCAGCAACTGTGATGTGCAGAAATAATGGTCTGACCTATTTGACCTGTTTGATTTGTGGGCGATAATGTCTAACA
This sequence comes from Holacanthus passer, assembly GCA_025331565.1. Classification (NCBI taxonomy): domain Eukaryota; kingdom Metazoa; phylum Chordata; class Actinopteri; family Pomacanthidae; genus Holacanthus; species Holacanthus passer. The sequence continues at coordinate 10,406,925 of JAFREQ010000005.1, forward strand.
CTAACCCATGTGACTGATGTATGATGAGATTATGCTGCATTTTCTGCAGCAGTGAAGAACGTTGCATAAAAGATCTCAGTTGTTTCAATGCGAGATCTCTCCTTTGTGTATCTGTTGAACTTTAACTTCTGAGTGGCCGTAATGGGCTCAGGACAATAAGAAGTGCAACATATGCAACATCTTCCTTTTGGATGTTGAAACCTTGTGTGACAATGTCCTGATAGTCCTACTCATTGTTCAGCAGGTTTGTATACTTACAATAGAAACGATCATTGTAGGAAGCTTCACATGCAATGCAAGGCTACAGTATCTGATGTCCACATCAGATCTGTAAATATAATATTTAGTGGCCAAGGGGCCATTAATCTTTTAGCCATGTACAGTTCCATTTAAATAAACACAAACATGCAATTTATAGTGGAAGATAATAAAGCCAGCAAATGTGATACAAATTCCCCATTACAATTATATTTGTGCAGCTTACAGTGTTCTGAAATTTGTAAAGACTTGAAACTTGCTTTTTCATACATTTTCCTTTCTAGGATTTAAGGGTATTTTATTTACATTGTGACGCTGTTGTGGGTTTGGTATTGAAATGAAGCTTTCCATTCAGGATATTATGAATACTAATTGTTTTTTTGTTTTTTTTATGTAAGCAGTGGTGTGTTTTTCGGAAGCCGGTTGTCATTTTAGGGATCAATTACATGGCTCTATAGATTTCGCAGCATGGTGAGGCTACAGAGGGCTACCTCAGGAGGCAGAGCAAGCCAGATGGCCAAATAACTGTGGAGACAAATGTAATCGTTGATCTTTTGATTTGTCAGTTTGAATATTGGGTTTATTGAATGTCTTGGAGTTGCGCAAAAACCTGAGATGATTTTTTTTAACTTTAGTGTATTTGGCTCATTAATCATGCTTTATAAGATGCCCTATGGTACAAAGCCTCTCTCTCACACTGGGGGGGAGGCCTGCAGATGGTATGTTTCACAGGAATAATGGTGCAGCTCGAAAACACTGGAGGTCACTCATGGCAGTTCAAATTGAAAATGGTTCAAGTTGTAACACACAGGTGTTACATTAGCAACAGCAAGCACTGTGGAGCAGAGACTGCTATCTCTGATTCACAGGTTCTTGTCATCTAAGAACGTTTTTTGCTCTCTGATTTGTTTACTAACCTAATTTCTCCAATAGTAAGCTGAATTCTGAAGCAAACAAATAAATATAGGCGCCTCGGTTGAATTAGAGCTGTTAAATTAACTTCATGGTAACATGGTCATTTTACACAAAGGTAGATTTTTCATTAGCGTACAAATATGTTTTAGGTACGGTGGGTTAGGGTGAAAGCAAGGTCATTTTCAGTGTCACTGTTAAAAATTATACAGTCATTTGTAGTTTTATTAAATATGTGCGCATTAATATAAATGAGCAATACAATAAATTACCAAACCTCACACATTTCCTTGTATAGCCACAGTGTACATTTAACATTGCCAGTTATAATGAAGAATAGCAACTAAATGTTATATTATTTAGAAGTTCAAATCAATGTTTGTATTTTGAAAGACTATTTAAATGATTAAATTCTATTTTTTACTCAATTTACCGTTGTTTGTTGACACTGCTTTATTTTTGTGTGTGATATTGGCTGTGAATTTCTGTGTGTAGGCTATTTTTTTTTTGTTTGTTTCATTTAGATAAAACAGTTTGATGTCCTTGTCTAAACATGTCCACATTAAAAATCACTGTGAAAAAAGTGAGATCTTCCGCTGTCTGACGCAACAGGGAGTGGATTATTGTAGGTGCTTTGTGTTGTGTAATAAATGGACACACCACCACCACATATCATCGGTCTCATCTCTCCCTGTGTATATTTATGTATGTGTATTTGTGTGTGTATGTGTTGGATGGGGAGGGGGGGGCAGTGTTATCAAGACTGCTGTTGAAACTTTCAACTTTTTGGTTAATATAATATTTCTGACCAATGCAATGTATCACATCTGGACACACTCTTTAACTGATGATCACAGTCTATGCTGATGATGAGGGTCACTCCTTCACAGATGGTGCAGAACACTAAATGCTGGACAGAATTCACATGCAGATAATGAGCATTAGAAATTAGATAAATGGCACTACTTGATTATATATCTGACCATACTGCCATTATAAACAACTTGCATCCATGTGTTTGTGTTTATTTTGCAGCTCTGCCATCACTTTGACTGCAGGTGTCAGCTTTGTAGAAGCATTGAAAGCATCATCCTCTGCAGCTATATTATTATCATCATTATTAGTATGTCTGTGCATGACTGCAAATGAGTGTGCATGAGCTAATGTACTAAGCAGGCTCAGGGTTTGCAACTAGCACTGGTGTAAATGTGCATATATTTTTAAATATTGATAAAATATATCAATGCACGATTCCCTTGCTTAATATATAAGAGGATGCACAGATTGTCCAGGATAGTTCATTTTCTCTATTACATCAGTCTAATAAATACATTAGACACATGGCTTCTTGCTAGCAGATGGCGCAGTAAGTAAAGATCTAGCAGGCCCAGATCCTGAAACCAGGTCCCAGCTGCCAAACTCAATGTGGGACAAATGATCAGTGTAGTAAGTTGAGAGTGACAGGACCGCTAAGTCAGGTCGAGGTGTGTCTGGGAACTTAAACGCATCACGGGACACACCGCTCATTCCGCAGAGTTACATCAAAATATTACTTAAGGCTAGCTTATTCAACAGGGAGCTACAATGCTTTCCATCAGAGCCAGTGTTATCAGGAGCGTCCGAGTCGTCCAGAGCTTAAAGCCGCTTCACACGTCTGCGATCACCAAAATGCCGATTCAGGTGAGACCTAGCATGCGTTAGCTAACGTTAGCTGTACGTGCTAACTCGTTGATGCACGGACGTGTCGTTGCATTTTAATGAGAATGAGCCAAAGTAACGTAGACGGCTTCATCCTTGGCTTTTCATTCTGTAGCTCCTTATGCTAACAGTCCCTGTAAGCCGCCATGATATCCGCTGGCTCTGCAATAATGTGTTCAACTCGGTGCTCGGGTGCTTTTACCAGCCGCTTTCTCAACACCTGCAGGCGTCATTTGAACGCATCATAATGCAATCTGTCAGTGATTTACATTAGCGGTCACCTGGCTGGTCTTTTATAAGGCGACATCAATCGGACAAAGATTATACCTCATTAAAGACCTGCAAATTATCAATAAACTTGCGTTGTCCTGTCTTAGTTTCTTTGTTTAATATAGTGTCAATCAATGTGTGTGTGTAAGCCTAACTTGTGAGTACAGTTAACTTAAAGCTCTGAAAGTGTGTCACGTCACTGCTGCCCTGCTTACAAACACTATTTCATGAAAATATCTTTAAGAGTATAACATTGTTAAGGTGTACTCTACATTTCCTTTCGCTTTTTGAAAAGGACTTTGAGCACTAAGTGTGATCTAGTGCGACACTTTATAATCCGTCAATGTCAGTATTAAATTTAGGCTTTCGGCCATTTTAACGAGAGACCTGCAGCTGTATATGGTGATTTGTCGCCCTCCAGTGGCCGCCAGTCCAAGTGCACGTCTACTACAATTCAAATTTTAATCCTGTTGAGATTATCAGATCTGCATCATTTGTTCAACCACCAGGCTTTAATCTGAGCCTCACTGAGAGGCCTAATTGGGGGCTGGTTTATTTCAATAATCCATGTAGTGATTAAGTTTAAGAAATTATGGAATGAAAAAAAATGCTTTTTTGATCTGTCCTAAATGTTTTGTGCAGATCTCTCCTAAAAGATCTAAAAAGACCTAAAAAATAATAGTAAAATAATATAATAATATGTAATAATAATAAAAAAAAAATAAAAGTATATGTGTGACTATAGATGACTATAAACATTGGTCTGCTTTCTACAAAGGTCATTAGCAAAAAAACAACAATGTTATTCTGTTGATGTCCATAATAAATGTTGTTGTGCATGCAGAGTTAGCAGCATTTAAGAAGTCTAAAGCATAAAAAACATAGATACTGTACGTAGATTGTGTGAATGCTGTGTGAGTCTGCTTACACTTTCTTGACATAAGGAATCAATAGATTGTATGGTAATTTGAGAAAGTGAGTCTACTTCTTTGTGCATTGTCTTCTCCATCCCCAACAGGTTGGTGAACAACTCCCTGCAGTGGAGGTCCAGGAGGGGGAGCCAGGAAATAAGGTGTCTATGGATCAGCTCTTCAAGGGGAAGAAGGGAGTCCTCTTTGCTGTACCTGGAGCTTTTACCCCTGGCTGCTCCAAGGTCGAGCCCATGCTCTCGTCTCTCTTTGCTGTGTCTTGTGCACAATGATCTGTGCATCAGCTGATGTTATATTTCTCCTGTTGTTTTCAGACTCACCTCCCAGGTTTTGTGCAGCAGGCTGCGGACTTGAAGAGCAAAGGTGTACAGGAAGTCGCCTGCATTTCTGTCAATGACGCATTTGTCATGGCTGCCTGGGGGAAGGAGCATGGAACAGATGGCAAGGTATGGGCTATTTTTTTATGTGGTGAGCAATTCCTGTGACGACATGCATGATATTAATAATCACACAACTTAGATGTTAAAGAGCTGTGGATAGTTCAGATGTCATGCATAAAGTAAATTGGGAACCCATCTGTGGTGAATTTGACCAGCAGTTAGTATTTTATTATAGTGCCCTGGCCTGTGTGTACAATAAGACATTTTAGAAATCATTACTAAATGCACACAACCTTTTTGTCCCTCTGACAATAATATGCTCACAGTAGATGATAATACAAAGATGAGATATCACATTCTTGATCTACTTTACGCTCATTGACATTATCCTTGTGTCTTTTAAAGTCAGCTTAGGACATTGGTTCCCTTTCATCATAGTTTCTAAGTGTTTAAGAATAGAGCAGACATATTTAATAAGATACATGAAATACACTATGATGTTTAACATTAAGATTGTTGATCTTACTGCCACTTTCTCTTGCAGGTTCGAATGCTGGCTGATCCCACTGGAGCTTTTACAAAGGTAAGACTAAGCGCCTGGTATTTTTAAGTTGCATTTAATGGGACTGTGTTCACTCATCTGTCTTTTCTTTCTGTCTCATAGGCAGTCGACCTGTTACTCGACAGTGATCAGATTGTGCAGGTACTTGGGAACAAGCGATCCAAAAGGTAATGATCCCTTTGCCTTTTGCAGTTTTGTAACAACAGATTGATTGCATGTGTTATTTGATCTTTTCTTTCCATCAGTTAAAGCCAATAAAAATAAACTCAGGCTGTATCAGAAATCAGTCCCTATTCACTGTAATAGTGCACTCTATGAACTATCCAACAGTTTATTTTGCAAGTGCGAATCATATGTGTCTGAAAATTCAGTTCAGGAGATTGTGTGTGTCTGTTCTCCACCTACATGGCCTCAAACACACCTGGCAGACGTCTGCACTCTTCTGTTTTTTTTATTCTAGTATTAATTTTTCTTTAAGTGCTTACTAAATTACACTCAGGACCATGTTTTAAAATATATATAATAAATACATATTTTATTCAGTCAATCTTTAAAGTAAGTGCATCATAGTCAGTGTCTGGCTTTTACTGGTACATTTGAAGTTCACAGCTATAAATCAGTTTATCCTCTGTTTCAGATATTCTATGTTGGTGGAAGATGGAGTTGTGAAGAAGATCAATGTGGAGCCTGATGGCACTGGGCTGACCTGCAGCCTGGCTTCCAATATTCTGTCTGATCTGTAGGGTTATTTAGAGCTTATTTAACCAAACTGCACTGAGTTCCTGTAAAAGCTGCACTAACAGAACCCTGTACCTAGTATTCAAGCTTCCTCCTTTTCTCAAAGACGGATGCAAATGTCACATGGATGCTAATGTCGAAAACAGAGCTGGAAGGTAATTAATGCGCACAACTATGACATAAGTGGCCATCCAAAAGTACATGCATCATCCATGTATATTGTTACTTGTGAGTAAATAAACTTCTCCCTGAAAGCAATAATCACTGTTTTTCTTGTATTGCTCTTTTTGTAAGTTATTTAGTGTGTGTCAATCAAATATTCCACAGCTGTGCTCTTCTCATAATGAACAATGCAAGAGGATAAAATGCCCAGTTTCATAATGTTTTCATCATATTATCATTTACAGTACAAACAAGACATTTTGACTCCAAATAAGCATGCACAGGACATAAAAATAAAACTGGTTCACATTTGCCATCTGAAAATGGGGTAGACATGCACATTGTATGAACATACTATATGAACAATATTTATATGAGACTACATCCGTGCAAAGTGTAGTTTTCAGAAACACATTTCTATAATTATTCGTGCAAACTATGCTTCAGTGCCTCAGCGCCACACAGGTACGAAAATCTATGTTGACTAATTCCCAAATATGGACTTACTGTAGAAAGCTATGCACCAATGTTTGATACATTTGTTGTGAATTTCAACATAATTTAGATAATAGTATTATCTGAATCCCACTGATCTACAAGAACATCTGATAGGTCTGTGGCTAGGAAAGGTGTAACCACTATGCCTGTAAATATTGTTTGTGACACCAATTTTCACACACATCTGTACAAAGTTATGGTATGTTTGAAAATTGTGATAAAGATATCAAGCTTCCTAAAATGGACAATGTGGGACTCTGTGTTGGATAGCTACTGTATATATTAAAACTTTTCTTAAAAGTTCTTCATAATAACCCAATATAACTTACTTACTTGTTAGTTATTTGTATTGTATTGCAACAAATTCATGACATAACAAATTCATTCTTTTTATTGTAAAATCTTGCATATTCTTATACTTATCTATTTTTTGACCTCCTTGTATGTATGTTACAGTTGAAAGTTTATTTTACGTATCAATTTTGTTGCTCTTGTTTAAAGCTGTAAGTGTATCTCTATCTTCTTGGAACTGTGTGTAACATTGAGAGCAACTTAAAACCGCAGTCAGATTCCTTCTGTGTGTTCACATACTTGGCCAAGATGTTGAAATGTAAAGTTACAGTGCAGATCATTGTTCAGAAGGCTGCACTGTTTATCCTGTGAGACAACAATCAGGGACATATCAACGTAGACTAAATCCGTGACGTCAGGGCGCAAGGGGCGAGCGCATTGCATTGTGGTCGCCGGTGCCTGGACAGAAACAGAAACTACACGACTCTCCTGCGAGCTCCGCTGATATTTAGCCAGGACTGAAGATTCAAAAGGTGAGTTCATATTCTGAATAAAATCTTGTGCCCGTCTGTAGCTAAAATATGTCGCAAACAACAAAGTAGCATGAGACGATAAGAAGCTGTAAAGTTCAGAGTAATTAGCGGTTTACCGTTGAAACTAGCTGCGTTAGCGTTAAGTTAATTCAATTCAGAGCTGCTAATGTTTCACTCCAGCTTCACGGCGATAACTTCTTCGACTTTGCAACGGCGAGGATTGTTTAAGGAGCAGGAAATATTTTAAAAAGGCGAACACTCCCTGCTAACAGTCAATGGCATGTCCGGGGGAAATGAACGCTAACGCAGTATGAAGCTAGTGAACGTTAGCTCGTTGTGCTAAAGCTATTAGCAGTGTATTGCGCGCGCAATTCAACGCTGCAAGTGTGCGTTACCATATTCTTGCTAGTCAATTTATCAATGAGTGTAAACATAAGCATGAATGTCCAAGTTGGTGTCTTTAGATGAGAAAATATTTGAATACTGGACAAACATTAGCGTTATTCAAATAATGACCCAGTTAATGAAGCCTTTTTTCCAGTGCCCGCTCGTTTGGTTCCTTGTGGCAACAGGCCTTTGATGCCAGTGAAAAACACTACCAGTATATTTTTACACTTGATTGCTTCCGCCAACCTGTGCTTAACTCTTAAGTATTGAGAGTTTATGAATCGATTGAACTATGTCTATCAATGATCTATAACAATCAGTCATATTGAACGCTACTATAGCTTCTCAATTCAATGCACATGGTAGATCAAACCAAATACATAACTTGGCAGACCATCACGAGAGAAGATATCAAGTGTCTGCTGATGGGTGTAGACTTAAACCAAGTATCCAACAAGGTTTCAGTTTCCGATTTCTGTAACTTCCCAGTGACTGTACACTGCAATAGCCCCACTGTTCATGTGGATGAAAATATGTTCAGCTAAATGTTGAGTCAGAAGTTTAACCCTGTAGTCAGTTCCCCTTAATTCATTCAGAGAAAATGCACAAAAATAATAACGGGGAAAACAAAATGATTTGAACATTAGAACATTTAAGTGACTGGGTTACATTGTCTGTGTAGCATAAATTTTACTGTATTTGAATGTCCATTGCTTGTGTTTCAGTTCATTAGCTTGGGATTTGTGACCACCTACGAAGCAGCCATGTCGTCAACGTCCCAAAAACATAAAGATTTTGTGGCCGAGCCCATGGGGGAGAAGTCTGTGACGGCTCTCGCTGGCATTGGAGAGGTCCTTGGCAAAAGACTGGAGGAGAAAGGTTTTGACAAGGTGATTTGATTTCTTACACATTTTAACACAATATGAGCATATTTGGCATGCACCTTAAAATAGAATACACTGTCAAAGGTATCTTTGCTGAGATGGTGGTATTCTCACACTAATTTTTTCAGTGTCTTGAAATCAGTAAAATAAAATGATTTTTGAAAATTCAGAATGTAGCAGCTTATAACATTCAGTCATTTTAGTTAAGTGATCAATTTGCGTTTAGTTTGCCACATCCATTGCAATTGTCCTACTCTGTCAAAGTAAATTCCAGTTTAGGCAATTATTGTGTAAAATTTTAGTAGCAGAGAAAATCATTGTGTAAAAGCAGGTGACCTTTTGAGTACGAACCAGTATTAGGGTGTTGCTATAATGATTTCACCTGTCATGTTAGCACTTCAGGTTATTGTGCTTGAAGTCTGATTAAGGTCTAATTAAGTATAAGTTGATTGACAAGTTATTCAGCATTGTTTTTATGTCCTCAGATCTGTCTGGGCATGATTGTACTGTAAGGTGACAAACCATCCCTGATCCTCATATGACTATCGAGCTGTAAATAAATACTCACCTGTCCTGATTAAACATTGGCTCCTTGACTGATATGGGAAGTCCTTCAACGCTTGCATTCCTGTCTTAATTAGACTATTGTGTGTTCATCCCTCCCTCAGGCGTACGTTGTCCTCGGGCAGTTTCTAGTGCTGAAGAAAGACGAGGAGCTTTTCCGGGACTGGCTGAAGGACACTTGCGGCGCAAATGTCAAACAACAAGGTGACTGCTATGGCTGTCTCAAAGAATGGTGTGACGCCTTCCTATAAAGCATTCAGTTGTTTTCTACTTCTGACGTCCAAACTGTACATTACCTCTTAATTCAATTCAGCCACAACATATGTGTGAACTGACACAATACACACTGAGGTTTATTGAAGTCAAATTGTTTTTAAATTATACTTAAAGGTGTTGGTGTATTTCTGTAATCCTTTGACCCCCAAATAATATTCACACATGCCCGTCTCATGGCCTTAGACAGATTATTAGTCTAGACCTACTTGCCACTCTTTAAATTGCCATGAAATTGGTAGGTTGAGTGGACACTCATAAAATGTGACAGTTTTGTCTGCCTGTAATGTCTGCTCACTATCAATAGCCCTTTTTACTGTGGACATTTTGACTTGTCATATTCGTAAAATCACAGGTGTAACTAATAACATTCATGATGGCGTCTTTCCATTAGGGTTTACCAATAAGTCATATCACAGAGCTGGCACACAGATTAGCAGGGTTGTGACACTGGTACACCTAAATGTAAAGCAGCCTTTATTAATGTAAGTACACCTATGTTTGACAAGTTAAAATGTCTGCTGTGACTACGGTAAATGGATGAGCTTCAGACTGAATGTTTAGCTTCCAGTTTTGGGGAAGAGCTGCTCAAGTTAATAATGCTCAGTTTGCCCAAGCTCATTCAAGTTTCTGTGAAAGGTTTTAAATGTATGATTCATTCGTTGTTGGTCACGTACTGAGATTTTACATTTTTAAGCTACACACAACTAGTTTGTTCTGTGTTTAAAACAGCTTTGCTTCAGCCACATTTTGATTTCTGTTCAAGCACACATTTCTTTCTTTCTGTGTAATGTTATGACTCACCAGGACAATCCAGACTAAAACTTGTGCTCATTCGGCTCTTGGGCTTTTTGGCCCTTTTGGTTGTTTATAAAGCCATTGGAAAACTGATGTAAGCTGTATTATTTTAAATGGCACATCGTATCACAGTTTAGGATAATGCACTGTCTACAAAAATGTGTCTTGCAGAGGATGCGATTGATTTATGTGACACAAAATTAAACTTCAAAACTAATGTGACACTAGTCTTTGCAGCAAAGATTTCTTTTTTAGTACAAAAATTTAACTTCTGATTTTGCAAATGAAGAAGCAGCATGGCCAGACCCCCACATCTGGTCTGCTCAGAGCTTGTTTGAACCTGAAGATGAAAATGTATTTAAATAAAGGTGCTGATGCAACAAACTCAAACACTGTCAAAAACGTGTCAGTCTATCGCCCATGAGCTGGCTGCAACTTTTGTATCGAACAATTAACTTACCAGTATCTGTCCACAGACAACACTGCTAATTTTTCATTGTAGTGAACAAGCATTTTTTTTAAAGATAAGATATACCTTTATTCGTCCCACAGTGGGGAAAACTACTGCCTGAACTGCTGGGGGTCGAGGTAAATGAGTAGAACACATTCAGAGAAGAGTTCTGTTTTGATTAAACAGTGTCAGGATCATATGGCCACAATCGAAATCAAAACCAATAACCACGATACAGTAAATTAATCAGCACCCTGTTTGTTCAGTAACAGTTAAGAGGCTCAAGTAGTGGATATGCTGTATTTGTATGATAGAATGTATTTGAAGCTTCAATAGAAGTTGACCTTACGCTAATCAAAAACCCGACAAGAGGGAGGCAAAACATCCATCCAAAACATCTTACTCAACTTTGTCTATTAATGACCTCCAAACAGGATAAGGTAAATCACTGATCACCTGTATTGTTTATTTTGTGACATCAACTAGCCTGATTTAGATGAGGTCTTCATAACTGAGCTTGATGTTATCTTTGACTGTCTTTCTAAACATGAGATGCCTTAATGCATGTTAGTTTAAACATACTATTCAGTCAGACGATCTCTAAGATCTGCGGTAGTGCATGTTTTGGCTGTGTCACGTAACCTTCCACACATCACAAGCTGTTTGAAGATGTAACCATTGTGTAGCAGCTTTTTGTTAAAACACTGGCTGATGTGTTTGCATTTGACTGTGAAAATTCTTCAGTTTTTATATTGCTGTTATTATAAAAAACAATAAAAGGCAAACTATCAGATTTGGACATGCTGGTTTTTTTACATGTTCATTAACGATTTCACTTTTTATCAAATAAAATCACAAACAAGAAAACCCTTTGATAACAGGAGGTTTTATTTCAATGCCTGATATTCCATGGTTACTTTTCCGACAACACTTCGAATTTGACATTTGTATGATATTGAAAATACATTGGTTAATTTTTGAAATGATCCAGAGCAAGGGGTTCCCAAATGCTTTATCGTGTTGAAAGTTGCCATAGAGCTCATGTGATGGGATCATGTCTGAGGGAGTTCCAAATGAGCGCAGGATGAGATTTAACAGAACTAAACCACTGCCTGTTCTGTAGATGGAGAGATAGCCGTAGAGAAAGTGAAACTTGTAATCAAAATAGGAATCTTAAGTCATTCACATCAGTCTTCACCTCACATGAATGAGTGAAGATGTTAAGCTGTTCCTTGAATTTTCCCAAAACCGCTAAAGGACCCCTCTGCTCTGGAGAACCTCTCGGACCTGATTGGTTAAAATGACGATGTACACCTGTCTTTAAAAGTACATTATAACTGCTGTATTTATTTTTTGCCTTAAAGTAATAGAAAATAGTTCATGTGACAGACTCACAGTAACCGATTAGCTGATTTTGCTTTAATGGCTTACGTTATTTATTGAATGTCCATAACCCCTGGAATGTTTTTTTTTTTTTTGGGTCTGTGTGCTATTGAACTATAAAATCTTGATTTGACAGTGATCAAATGCTCAGAATTGTTGCTTAAGTTTCACAGTAGCACCTATGCGCACACACACACGTCCACATCCACACTACAGCAACAGTATATAAATGAGCAAAATGCTAAGATCTTAATAAAATCTGGAAATAAATGTATATGATTAGAGTCCACTCATACACAGCTGTTGTCCTTGGTAGATGCAAGTAACTGCCAAAACAGGAAACACCTAAGAGAATGAGGAATACAAAATATGTTGATAATAAATGCGATGAAGCTCTAAAGGACAATCTAAATGTTGATGGAGAAAAAACATTCTGCGTGAAGATATCTGTCTTTAAGGAAAGCCTTAATCTGCAGACGAGTGTTATTACCTCCATCTACAAGTCATTAAATTTGTAACTCGATTATTACTTGACAGTCTTTTTCTCAGTTGCCAGATCTCAAATGTATGGACAATTTATATGAGGAGAACTGAGCCCTGACCTGATCAGAGCAGGTTCTGAGACCTGTAGCTACTATAATCCATAGTTATAATCCAAAGACTTAATGTGGGTATTTAACCTCCCAGTTCAAAGTTAACAAATGCTGCAGAATCCATATGAATCTTCCTATTAAGACACTTGATGCTCAGAATGTTTCCTTTGTTGGCAGTTACCTGTAAATATTTATGAGCATGAAATGTCTGTTTTCAACCAGATGATTGCTGTTTTTTGTATTTCTTTTCTTTATACTTCTTGTTTTTGATAGCAATAGCTGACTCTTTATTGATTGAATGTGTGAGTTTTGTTTCAAATTCCCATGTTGTTTCTGTTCTCACCCTCTAACACTGAGACAGACGTTAGCAGTTAAAGAATTTAGTTCAAGACGTTTTGGAGTTTGATTATGTACTGTACATCGGCAGCTTTTATGCAAGGTTACTATAGTACATTGATGTCTTATTTAGATTGGAAGTACATGTACACACTGTACATACATGTACATACTGTACAGTTGTACTTTTGATCACAACAATCCCTGATTGGTCTCAAAGCAGAGCGCAGAAGAATTTCTTCTCCCTGAAAGGGTTCTCTGAGGTGGGCACGGGGGTGATCAGAGGGTCGTCACAGGAGTGTGCGTCACAGTACGCCATCAGGTCGGCTGCTGCCTTTGATACCTGGAGAGGAGGAGGATCAGATTCAGGGCGGCTCATCAACGTGATTGTACTGTTTTCAACCATTGGGCCATCACACAAACCAGCTAAAAAGCAAAGGTTTTGCTTTTATTAATCAGTTTCTGGTCAGAGGTAGTGGTGCATTTAGAGAGGGTAAGAAATTAAAGTTCTCAACTGGGAAACTTATGCAATGTCTAAAGACCAGGTTCCCTCCTAATGAGTATAATCAGATATTTTACATCCTTAAAACCCTCGTCTCGGTTGTACATGTTTTCTGATGGATATATTTTTTTGTTAAGACTATGTATGTACAATGTTTTGTTTTTGTTTAATGTCCTTCTGTTTAGTCACAGACTACAGATACAAACTCTAACAGTGTATACAGGGTCAGACAGATAGACTCTGCCTGTATGACCCTCCTGAAGAACATTAGTAGATTGTCTTACAGCTCTGGTAATGATGAGTGTTATTTCCCACTTTTGGAACTCTGCTCTTTACATGATCTTTTCTTCCCCCAGCTTGTTTTGGCACCAAGTGGCTCAAGCAAATGTGCTCAGTCCATGCATTCTGTCTGATGCCATTGTACCCAGTGTATAGTCATAATACTATTTCATAATAATGACTGTTTCCATTAACAACCTCTCACCAGATTGTTTTACTCAGCCTTTGCCTGAAGATTTCAGCTCAAATTTGGCTAATAAAGACTCAACAATGCACATCAGTCAACACCTAAAATTGAATTATATCAAAACTGGAAAAGATGGAGAGTCTTGAATGTGTTTGGACATAGAAAATGTAAATGGGTATGCTACCATGCATACTACTACCATACTACTACTAACAACATGAGCTGATGAGATGTATGGATTCATTTAAAGGAAACTGGATATTTGCTGTTACAAAGGTATCATCATACAGCAGAGAACACAGGAGTAAAAGAACATGAGGACAAAAATAGACAATGAAACAATACAGAATCAATAACAGTAGAAATCTGTGGCAAGTATGTAAATCAGTACGTAAATATTTCGATTCACTACAGTTTTTTTTTTACAGATTTTATTGGTTAGTTAGTTTGAAAGTGAAATGTGTAAATATATAAAAATAAAAAATCTAAAATTAAACCCTCATTTCGGCCTAGAATACCTCTTAATTTGCTGTATGGATATATGTGTAGAATGATTTGAAGCTTCACATTAAAAAGCTAAATACATATTGGTTACATATATTTTTAGGTTAATGATGCACAATCAGTTTTGAAAGACTGAAGTAAAAATAAGGAAGCACTTCCGGTTCAAACTTTTAAAATGTCCTTTTCTCTCAAGTTATACTGGCAGCTGAATATGGTCTCTACAACATGATGTTATTAGCCTTATATATAAGTTTGACCCCTGCTTAATTTTTACACTAATGGATTGTTCTTTTTAAAGATTCAAGGTGCCTCTGCAGTGGTGTTTTTGGTGCCATTAGGAACATGACAGACGCCAATACCATTTGGAAACTCTCCAACGGGAAACATTGACTTAAAATGCATTTGAGAAGGTCAGCGGTGATTTTCTTCATCTGCAAACCAATGTGGATAATTAAAGTTTGTCATGTTTATATGTGCGAAAGAGAATCAAAGCAAAGTCGAGTATTAATCAGTATTCAGTATTAATCATTTAATGTGGTCCAGTAATTACGACATGATTTGTATGGACATGTATTTGACCTAGTGCAACATAGGAACATAACACACGTACTTTCAGTGTTGGACAGTGTCATATCGACTTAAACACAGGATTTTGTTTTTATCTTTGCAGAGAGTCAATTTAAGTTGAAAATGTGATTTAATCCACTGTATTGTTTCTACTTGCTTCTTTTCCCTCCTTTGTGCTCTAACCTATTACACGATCATGATTCATATCTGACTGTGAGGTGTTCAGATTGTCTTACCTTTATCCTGCAGAAACTAGCCTCTATCTTCAGTTGCTCCACCAGCTTCCTGGCTTGGCCGACACTCATGGTGCTGTTCACTGGGGTGTCTCCTTTCATCCTTGCCACAAACACAGCATTAATTAAGCTTCATGGAATCAGATGGAAATACATTTTGTAAAGTTTTGCAGTTATTTTTTTTATTTTTACATTTTTCAATTGAGTATAGTTTTCCTGTTTCCCTAGCAGTGATTGATCCAGAAAGCATAGACTTTGACTAAATGTGTAAGTAAATATATTGATAATTTATAAATCATGTTTATAGGCTGCAATAAGTTATGATTGAAACACATTCTAATGAACAATATGTAGGAAATAAGAGGCTTAAGACAAATACATTATAGAGCACTGTTATAAAAATAGATTCAATTAAAGCTCTGCTCAAAAATTATAATATTTTATTGCTGTATAGATTTTGACAGCTTTGCCTGTAAAGCAAGCAGGCATGAAACCAGTCAGTCTCCAGCAATGAAGTATAAATATCCGTCAATATTGTGTCATAGAATTGGCACAGCATTATGTCATCTCATATGGCAACAAAGCCATATACATTTTATCAAATGCAAACCAAACATGTAAACTGGGCCAAATGGTCAGATTTATTCACCATGGCCCACAGATTCTGCCACTACGAGCTGGAATGGCCACAGAAAAATCAAATGTGGAATGAAATAAGCACTGCAGCCACACAGACATTTGTGAAATGATGAATACATATGCATATGACTGAAAATAAATGTGTCACAGATGGAAAAGGAATCATGCAGGATGGATTGTCAACAGGAAAGGGAAAAAAACAGCAAAGGAGCGAATCTATTTGAACCATTCTGGACCTTTCCCCATTGTCTTTTTCCTTCTCCCTCCTTCCACCCCCTTTTCTCCTTACCCGTATTATATTCCTCTTCAGGTGCAATCTTCCCCCCTCTTCTTTCTCTTTTTTCCTCTCTTTTTTCCTGCCTCTCTGTGTCCCTCTGTAAGCTTATGTTTGGTGGTATCAGTGTAGCCGGACCCCACCCCTCACAGACAACAGCCTGGATGGTACCCTGCTCTGTACAGTCCAGTGCACTGCAATTCTGCCACAATGAGCACTAGATTTGTGGTGGATGGAGAGGATCACCCCCTCGGCTGGGAGTGGTACCTGCCAGACGGAGGGAGGGGGGAGGCCGTGGGTGAAGCTTTTCTTATGAGGGTGGATCGTACCATATGTGTGCCTGGGAAATTGGGGCCAACTGGAATCTCTCTGGTTTCCATCTCTGACATGGAGCAGGGTGGTCTGATGTGGTGTGTGGTTTTGGTTTTTTTTAGTGCTAAAGCATTACATACAGCTTGTGATGTGAACTGCAGTGGCCTGAATCATTTTGTGTGTCTGTGTCTTTTGTGATGCTCATCCTCTCCTCTGTTGCTATGGGGACTGCTGCAGTCTCATGTTGTGGTTTACATCACAGATTCAAATGTGAAATGAATGCTGGGATTTAAATGGGACTGTGTGTGTGCTGCAGATGACAGAAATGTCTGATCTGAAAATTAGAATAGTAGATAGAACAAAGAAAAGGAAAAGCAGAGAGGATGTATGTTTGTTGCTGTTGCTTATGACGCTCTCAGATCAGAGACCCTGTGGAGGAAAGAGCATCATCAGCTCCATTAACAGCTCTTTTACGTCTGTTTGAATGAACAATACGTTGTATTTATGTAACTGTTAAATAAAGATTGTTTTACAAAAAATGTATTGCGGTAAATCTGATACATCTTCAACAAGGTGATAATTCAAAGGCTACAAGAGCAGACGGGCAGGCAACCAGTTCGAAAACTGCCCGACGCCATCTTTGCTAAGCTAGTGTTTCCTCGGCTTTAATGGCGCTATAATTGTTTCCCTCACTTCTCTTTACCGGCGGTGACATATCTTATAGTATTACTATCTCTGGCGTGGAGGCAAATTCGCGTTCTTGCTAGTTTGTCCTTTGTGCTTGCCGTCGTATGTATCTCACTAGCTAACTGGGGCAAAACAGAATGAAAGGAAATAATTGATTTGGATTTTGTTTGGTGTTGAGTTTTATTCAGATTTTTTTATACACTTAAACCAACATTTCTTGTTCTCTTTTTTTAATCTTGGAGTTAAATAACAAAAACAGTTTACTAAAATGATGATGTATTTGTTGAATCCACCAAAACTATTTATATGTTTTTTCTTTAATCATTCATTATTTTCTTTTTTGTATTATTTTGTAATGCAGGATATATCTGATGTCACTACAGCTTACCAGGTCTGGTAACATTATTTGCCAAGTTTGATTGTACCTTGAATTTCAATGAAAGATGCAAAACAAAAAGAAAGAAACAAAAAAAAAAAAAATGCAAGTTATTTGTGCATTTACAGAAGTGTAAATGACTATGTCTTCTAGGAAATTGCAATGAATTCATGCCAATGTAAGACGGTGATGAAAATGACCTTTTGCATAAGCACCAGAGAGCAAAGAGCTGTACACACTGTGTCTATACTCTTAACTTGATATCAACATTTTGCTTTTTATTGTGTTGAAATGACTAATTTTAGTCTTGATCTTTGCATTTGGATTGCAGATGGACTTCATGCGAGCAAAGTGAGCAGCAGTTTATTTACAAGCTGCAGTTTAAGGACTCCATCTGCTGGATGATGCTGGCAGGTTTGACTGCATCACTGAAGACTACAGGAACAACAAGACTGCTCCTCATGAACCAGCCGGGAGGTATGTGAATGCCAGTTTCTTTTGAGGTAAATAGTAAAATAAAATGATCCAAATTCTAATAGTAACTTGGTTTACACAGTAGACAGTAATAAGTGGAAGTAGAGAAGATTTAAGGACGTTAATGAAGTATAAAACTCATGGAACTCAAGTTGACTTCACCTTCTGTCTGAAGCAAATCTCAATTTGTTGTAAGAGAAGAAATGTCTCATTCATTTATATTATGGTGAAATGTCAGTATCAGGTTTTAGCTGAAAAAAAGCACAACACATGCTGAATGACGTTTGACAGCTTTTATCTTAAAGATTATGTCTTGGTGGTTTGATCAGATCAACTGATTAACCGGTTGCTATAAAGACACTGTGAAAAGGCTACTTTTCATGGATTTTGAAAATCATGGATTTTGGCGCAAGTAACAACCACATTATACCCTACAATAATTTGATCAGGGTTCATAACCAAGTAGCTGAAAATGTATCCACAACTGTAAGTGACTCTTTACTTTTATAATGTCTGTTTAAAAGATAATATATTGATATCCCGCTTAAGATAAAGAGAAATGATCATGATAGAGTTTACTCTGTTGTCACAGTTGAAACAGGTGAAAGTAATTGAACCTTAAAAATGTACATCTCTTAAAATTGGTGAACACATAGAATAATAATGATTTATCTCAGGAAAATCACTCAGAGTTGATGTCATTTTGAAAAGCAGCTATCTACTGTCACTGGTTCTGTCACAAATTCACAACTGGTTTCAGGCAACTCATGTACCATTTAAACCTACATTTTAATTCAGCAGGGACTTGGCACCATTGCTCGTAATTTGAGGACCAATTTTAATCCTTGTGAACCTTTTTTTTTTTGTCCTGGCACAAACTCTGAAAAACAGTGACAGCAGGTACAAACCAGTACATGACTGCAAGGGCTGTGTCTAAAATGCTCACCAGATGGTCCTCGAGAGCTCCCGTTTCATCTCTGCAGGTTGTGCTCTGTTGTAATTAGTGTGGGTGCACGGCGTCCAGCAAATAAGTCATTTAATAATATGCTGCTACAATGATCATAACGTCACAATTAAGACAATACACCAGTGAGCTATGGAAACTTATATAGATCTTATACAGATACAAGAAAAATAGACCGTCTTTCCAAAAATAGGAGTATGAAATGCTTAACACATAAATGCGGCAATGTCTGTCAGTAAAAAACATAGTTTGAATCTCGATTATTAACTCACTTGTATGTTTAATTATCTGTTATGCTATAAATATAACAATGAATTAGCTCTGAATACATTTATTTTTACTTAATTACTAATCCTTAATTAAGCTGAACTTAATTACTGTAGTGGCACACTGGAGCCTTCAAGTCTGGAGACCTCAAAGCTGAGACACAGCCTGAGTTTTCTCACTCCATTTCTCACTCGCTCGATTCAAAATATAAGGTCAATCTGTGACGCACATACAAATTCGTAGTTTGGTAAATTGGATAGTGACGAGAAATTTTGATTTGTCTCATTAAAGTTGGAATGAGACCTTAAAGCTGTCTTCTTATCTACCTGTGTAAACTGTGTCATTTCCCTCTCAAACAAACTGCTGTTTCACATAAAACTTACTTATGTGACCCAGTCGATGCATTGTTGACATTTTGATTTGAATCCATGCAGCAGATGGTGCAGTTCCCCGCCTCGAGGTTGATGTCGATAAATATTGAAAGAATGTTGGTAAATGATTTTCATTTCAACCCATTTGGGCCATTGATTCCATGATTGGACCAGATGACTAACAGACACTGAAGTGCTTCAACCTTAACAGTAACTGTGGCGTTGATATTGAAGAACAAAATGCACGATGCATTATCCGTCTGACTCTGAGCGTTAATGTCCGATGACTAGGGGCTTTTTAACGCAGCTGCTGCATCTAGATGTTCTCAGAATCGAACTAGGCCCATGCAGCCGTAACCACTGACTGATATTATATGCTATTGTGTAAAATATCTGAACTTTGATTGCAACTGCAAAAAACAGTTTCCATTACATTTTACAAATTAAATCTTCAAGTTATGAATAAAAAATTTAAAAAATAAACCAGAGCTCCATATACTTCATTGGAGGTGAACCGATTTTCTAGCAGTTGTGAGACAAAAAAAAAAGACTATGGAAACATTCATGGTGGTAAATATATCATTGACACTCTTATATAAAATACACTATAGCTACCTATGGCCTGTTTGCCTGGCGAGGATGGTGTCATCACCGGTTCTACGTGGGTATGTTTCAATCTGTATGTAGGGATTGTGAGGTAAATGCTAACATCACCATGCTCACAGTGCCAATGCTAATATTAGCAGGTCACCATCTTCAACATCTTGCCATGTTAGCATGCTAGCATTTGCTAATTAGCACTGAACAAAAAGTACAGCTGAGGCTGATGGGGATGTCTTTAATTTGGCTAGTAATTGGTCATGAGTCAATATTGATTGGATTTTAGATTCTTAGTATTGGACAAATGCAAATTTTGGCCTGATGATGGTGCTAGATTAAAAAAATGAAGGGATTACAAAAAGATTACAATTCATTTTGAGGGGGAATGAATGTCTGAACCAAATTTCATAGCAGTCCATCCAATAGTTGTAGAGACATTTCACTCAAAACCACAAATGTGAACTTCATGGTGATCAACAGAGTCTGCAGGATTCATCCTCTGAAGATCATGAATGTTTGTACAAACTTCCATAGCAATCCATCCAATAGTTGATAAGATATTTCAGTCTGGACCAAAGACTGAAATATTAGTTTTAACCATGTTAGGGGGTAACATGGCTCAAACTGAAAATGGGTTCAAACCAGAAAAACTGAGATTACCAGTTGAACTGAGATTTTCAAGTTAGGGATTGAGGAGTCATTATGAAATACAAACCTGGTCAGTTAAATACAGTCAGTACAGTAATGCTCCTCACCACACATGCTTTTTATTTGCAGTGGTTATTCAGGCAGGCAGACAGTGAGTTTGTTTTAACTCCTCTCACTCATCGATCGGCCCCCGGGTGCTCACACAGCTGTGAATCCAGAACCAGATCTTATGTAATGATGAGCAAAGCAGATCTGGGTGGGGTGATCATCTGAATCATCAATTGCAATTGGCCGTTTGTATTGACGGTAATGTAACTGCTCAATACTTTCCAAATAGACACTGCTGACTTCATTCACAGCGCTGGTGATCAATCAGCTTCAGAGTGAGCTTTACCCTATCACACTGCATGGTTTTATTGGATATTTGTGTTTTCACTCACAGAAAAAAATTAAAACAAATATGCCCAAAAAGGATCATTTCATTTTTTTTTTTTTTATTAAAAGAGCCAGTTCCAGTGTTGTTTACTAGAAATTAACATGGAGAACAACTTCACAATCCAGCCATCAGGTTTTTGCACTGCACACTTTAGGATGCTATTAAGGTAACATTATCATATTCATCTAGAACCAACAAAAGAGAAGACAAGACAAGCAATTAAATCACTTAATGGGAAATTGGTCAGTCATGTCACCAACACAGGAGCCAGATGAATTGGAGCTGCTAATCAAACGTGTAAAATGGAAGAGAAAGTACATGTGTGAACCGAGTTTGTCGCTCACACAGAGCAGCTACTGTCCAGAGAGCATCGCCACAAAACGCCTTGTTTTTCAAACCTCTTTAAGCAGCTATGTGCTGCACAACTGTTCTGCCTGGATGGGAGTTTGACATCATGCCAAAAAGTATAGTAACATCTAAAACAATGATCAGTTTCTTCATCTACCTCCTTGAAACTCCACAGACAGACGCTGCTGTCAAAACCCTCAAACATCTAAACTTCCTTCTTCTCTGGGAAGTCATGGATGCATGGAAGGCCTGCGTGTATTTGAGATAATAATCTTGACACTGGCTGACTTGCTAGCTACAGGTTCTCTGAAGCACATTTCAGTAGAACTCCACTTGACTTTTTGCATATTATTTTGTGCTACACGATGATTTATAGATGCATGTTATTTTTGGACTTTTAAGTCTGAGATCCACTCAAGATTTTCAAAGTTTGAAGCCCCAAAGCCCATGTACGCTCAGGATATAATTTATATTAGGAGGCAAATTAAATCCAAACATATTCAAAATGCAGTTTTACATAAGCTTTAACATCAGGCAGTTTACCTCAAAGCAAACATAAAACACAAAAAGCCCCTAATTCATCTTTCTCTAGCCTACAAACGTTTGTTTATAACTTTGTATTATTGACATTGTAGTAGGCTTTATTGTTGTTCAGTATGAATTTTGACTACCAATTCTATTTTAAAAGTACTTGACATCACATCATAACATGAGATCAATTACATATACTGTATATAGGTGTTACTGATATTGTCAGATTGTTGTTTACTGAACCTGTCAAAAAACAATCATGACAAGAAGTTTTATCTTATAGAGTTACAATGAACTGAAATCATGCAACTGAAACATGTGCAAGTTGTGAATGAGTATTATAATTAGCAGATTTGTATCACAATGATGTTAATATGAGCAGTAAAATTCACTTGACAGAAATGTATCTGTAATGTACATTATTAAAATGCTAGCAGCTTAAGCACAGCGGTGCCTAGAGCCAAATGCTAATGTCAGCATGCTAACATGCTCACAATGATTATGGCAACACGTTGATGTTTATCAGATATACTGTATGTTTAACATCTTAGTTTAGTGTGTTAGCATGATAACATTTGTGAATTAGCACTAATCACAAAGTGAAGCTGAGGCTTGAAGAAATGTCATTAATTTTGCAGGTATTTGATCATAAACCAAAGTAGAGTGGGATTAAAGTTTTTACAAATCGTCCTCTGGGGGACATGACTGTCTGAACCAAATTTCATGGCAATCTATCCAATAGTTGGCATGATTTTTCAGTAAAAAGCAAAACTGTCACTGTCATAGGGGTGCTACAGGAAAAGTCAGGGAATCATCAAAGTCAGTAGGATACATCATCTGGGAACCATGAATGTCTGTGCACAACTTCATGGCAATCCATCCAACAGATGTTGATATTTCAGTCAGGAGTAAAGTGGAGGACCAACCTGCCAGCCAACAGTGCCATGTCGCTAATGTGGCTAAAAAATAATTAGGATTATTTTGAAATCTGTGTTCAATCCTGTCATGGATGTGTTAAAATTAAAAATTAAAAAAAAATAAAATTGAAAGTAAACCATAACATGCTGCACATGTCAACACTGCAGCATACATGCATGCAATTTAATTATACATACAAACATGTATACAACATGTGATACAAATATGCACCTTGTCAAAATTTCAGTTACAGAATTAGCATTTTATCTCAAGTGTTTTAGAGTCATTTGAGGACAGAGTCTAGATTGGTGTCAAATACTCCTACGTTTGGACATTTTTCTCAGATACTGTAACTAAAGTCATGCATAAAACTATGGGCAAAAAATTTCTGCCAAAATTAACACTGTTGCAGAAAAAGCATCATCACAGTTTTATTGAACCACAGTGAGCAATGAGATGGGCCTTTAAAAAGATTTTACTGCTACATTTTACTGTCTCTTTTCTTTCTATCATGCTTTGTAAAGGAAGACCAACAGGAGCAGCTACAGATCCTACGCTTGTGCACACAGTCACTCTGAGATTAATACGCTGCACCGAGGCAGCACAATGAAGCCCGGACTGAATTGGAACAATGTAAGCAGGGCCGTCGTATTTTAGGCCCACTTTGTAACAGTCACCTTTAGCGATATTCACCATCAGCTAAATGTGACGTACAAAAGAAAAGTCTTTGTGATATAGCAGCATTGTATTCGTCACAGTGCATGAAGGTAAAAACATTGTCTAAATACAAGGACCAGTTACTACAATATCAAAATATTACATTTGCTCAAGAGAAACAATCCATTATGAAAAGGAAGAGGGCAACAGAAGAGCATCACAGGTTAGATAACATGAGTTTTTGGGTCTCTGGAGGAGGCGGGACAGTGGGGGTGAAACAGCACAGCGTCACTATGATAGTCGTACCTGAAGAGTTCTTACCCCCGTTTAAGAAGGAAGGAGGTGATCTACTTTTTTTTTTCTTGAATCATCGCGTCGTCATTCCTATGAATCAATGTCCTTAAAGTCAATATTTGGTACAGGAAATAACACAATGTTTTCAAATGAGCAATAAAATACAAACAGGAATATTTCCCACAAATAAGCAATGCACAGATATACAATGTCCTCAAAAAGTTATCATACATACAGTAACAACTTTCCTCTTTTCAACAGAAGATTTTTACACTGACACTCACAGAGACACTGGCCCTTCAGTTTATATGAATTAAAGACAAAATGTCCAGTTTCCTTCGACGTGTCTCTTGAGTACAAACTGAGGTCAGCATCGACTCAACTGCACAGCAAGTCCATACAGCCCAGAATTAAAGAAATTGCTTCGACAGCCATTTTGCATATAAAGTCCGTATAAAAATCAGGGAGCGACAGCAACAGGCCCTCTTCAAAGGTTAATACTACACCTACTATGAGCTGAGCTGGAGAGACCGGAGGAGTGAACAGCATGTTTGGTTGAAGTCTCTCCAGCTGAAATAAAGGCGAGAGGTAAAAACAGGAATACGGTATGTTGACCCACGTTTACTGAGGTCTGATAACAGCGAAACTGTAACACTGCAACGCAAAGCACAGTTGAAAATCCTTGTCATCACTGTGGAGTTGGAAGATGTCATTCTGCCTGAACGGCCTTTCGTACAAAACAAAGAGTCATGTAAAAAACTGTAAATACACAGTACATGTGCATACCAAACATGATGAAGAAGTCTGACTGTAGAAAAATATATAGCCTATATCAAAGTCACTTAGCCAGAAAATAAATCAAACAAGCAGAATTCAGGATCATTTTACAAAGTCATATTTATAATGACAACACCGGAGGACCAAATTACACAAGGCTAAACCGAAGGCATTTTGGTTGTAGAAACTTGGAACAGGGCGTTTTCTCAATCACGAGTTAAAATCTGGAAAAGGGGCACCTGGAGTTTTGGTGAAAATATTACAAGAATTAAAAACAATACTAACAAAGTGTGTAAGTTTATATTCACTCACATGCACTTCTGGGATTTTGATTTGTTTGGGTTTTCATGGACACACGGGCTAGTGCTGTACTTTCCCTCTTTAACCTAATGTGTGTCAAATGAGCTATAATCAATAATAGATGTGTGCCAAAACCCTGGGCTGTCAGAGAGCCCGGGCATCCCTGTCAGACTGTGCAACCATTTACTATATTTATAAGAAGAGGACGCAAATAAATAAAATAAGAAGAGCACAAGTGTCCCCTCTTCCTCCACCCTTGCATAAAGGAACTGCATCTTTCTTTACAATTATGTCATATTCGACACTGTCTAACAATGAATGCGTGCAAAAAATGTTCTTTTTTTCCCAAATGCTTAAGTCATAAATTATTGTATATATTAAGAGCATGTTATCAAAAAATGTGTATGGCATCAGTTTAGAAAATGTGCAAAGTAATTCTCATCTCTAGCAAACGGATTAGAAAACATCAGATCTCCTCTAATTGCTGATTCCTCCCATCAAGTGAATTCACTGACATAATATGGAGTTTTAACAGATGCTTTAAAAAGCCTGCGAATCAAATATAAACGTTGTATCTCGTCGTTTTTTTGTCGTTTACAGGCCCAAATTTATGAGCTGCACAACACAGAAGGCAATCTGCTCTGACTTTGTGCATTTTAATTGATTTATGAGCCACTTTTGGGGAAAGTTTTGCAACTGTTCTGCAGTAAGAAGATACTTTTTAAAAAGCCCCATTTTTCATATTTTCCTATGTCCAGTGCTGTTTTTTGCTAATCAGAAGAGTCACCGTGCAATGGGACCTACAACTTTGATTTAATGTGCACTGAATAGGACTCAGGCCTTGACCTTAACTATACAGAGGAAGAGCTCAAAGTGAATCAAGTCACCTTCTCTAATCAAACTTTCATAATAAAAATAATGCATAGTCATGATGGACACGGTTAAGAAGTTCAGTTAGGACAATAAGGCGAAAGAACAGATAAGGAGTAACAACTAATCAGCTACAACATCACCATCTTATCTCTCCCTCACAAAGGTGTTAAACGAACTAAATAGAAAGTAGATTTGGCTTCAAGAGTGTTCATGACATAAGTTAGTGTAAGCTACATTTTTCAAATCGGTACTTGGTTGTCAGTCCCTTTCTGGTACTGTGGGACTAAGAAAAGTAAGTCAAGATCTGAAATCAAGAATTACAAAATAAAAGCTTATAGTTTCATACAATTTTTCCACCTTAACACATAATAAATATTCTCTATGCTCCCTACCAGACAGGCTAAGCAGGATGTTAATTGTTGCCTCTTTGCTGCTATTGTGTCGTCTCCAATAAGTCAAACCACCATGTGCTCTTTTTCACTTTAAGAAATATCTGTCCGTGCACCATGACGAGACTGTTTCATGCTAAACACCAAACAAGAACAAAGTTGGTTTTTTTACATCGTAAAAAAAACAAATAAAAATAATGCATTTCTCTTATGAGATAACCACAAAATAAATAGTGCACAGTTGGAGAAGGTCTGTTGTTTTAAAGCACATTATTACAGCAGGACGATACCTGCCAACCTGCCCTCTGTTCAAATTAAAAAAATATAATTAAAAAAAAATCTCTGAAAGTACTGTTGGGGTGTGGTTTTAGCTCTGCTGTGAATGTGTTTATAATGAGCTTATTTCAGTGTGTTCACCTACATATTAAAATGTAGTTTTTGTTCATGACACATTAACACTGTGTTGATGCACATCATCGTTGTAGACTTTTTCTCTGCTAATGTACAGGCTGTTCCACTGAAATAAATCCATTCTGACACATTTCCATGAGCTCTTTTGCCCCTTTTGTCCCAGGTTAATGCTACTCAATGGTTCCTAGTAGGTCCAGGCTACTCTATTGCACCGTTCCCACGTAGGTGAAAAACGCATAGACATGATCGTATTTACCAATAACAGTGACTGAGGTCTGTTCTTCTCATCCTTGTAACAATTCAGTTGGTGATATTGAAACAAATCCATGGCAAGTAAAGTGCATTGTAATAATGTGTGTGTTGCTACATGTGGTGGAAACATCTGAGTGGTGTTGTAGATGAAGTAGGACATTACCAGTGAACCCTTTCCATGTTTGCGTTCTGAGTCTGCATGCATTTATGATTAATGGCAGCAAAGTCACTGTATTTCTGTGTGTGGCTTTGAATGTAAACGACAGGAACAAAAAGGAAGAGTCATCAGAATCAAAGAAATGAGATATCTGAGAGTGATGTTAGGTCTATACAAAATATTGGCACATTATCTTATAAACAGTATACTGGATGATGATCACATTGTCTAAGAGTTACTACTTAAACAAATGAACATCCAGTCTTTTGTCTCGTGGTTCACAGTATTAAAAGTGCACTAATTGCCCAACCCACCACCATTTCCCAATTGTAATATTCCTCATCACGTCTCTGTTCTAAAATCTGACGCACTCTGTCCTTAACACTCATTAATGCTACTTTTATCTCTCTGGTTTCTCTCGTCTTTACCTGCGATAAACAACCCCTGACCTTTCTCACACCTGCGTCTCCACACCGTTAAGTTTAGGCATTAAGATACGAGGAGTCACCCCAGAGTTGAGGTCCCTCTCGAACTCCAAAAGCTGACCCATGAAGTTTAGATTCGGGGACACCACCGGGCGACGGCTCCGCACGTATTTGTAGGCATCTGTCATTGTCATGAGGGTGTGCTTCATAAGGTAGGCGATGACAATGGTTGCAGAACGGGACACACCTGCCTGGCAGTGGACCAACACTCCCTGTCCACTCTGATATGCCTCCTCTGGGGGTGAGAGCAAACACAACAGATGAGCTCAATTTGCTGAATTCAAGAAGTAAAACTGGCACAACATGATGGCCAGCTATGATCATATCGTGATCAAGTATCATGTCATTAGAACTTACAACTATTGTACGCTTGGCAAGGCCTAAGACAGGCATCATTGCATCCTAAATAAAGAATTAAGCTGGTTTACAACATGTTCCTACTTTAATTCAAGCTTCTATAAAGCATCAATGATTGTCTTTTCAACAGTAAATTCACCAATAATCTCTCTCAACAATTTATTAAAAATACCACCCACCAGCCACGTGGCTATGCAGCATGTGCTGTTACCACTGAAGCACCAAGGCACTCCAGAAATAAACTAAATGTTGATATTAAAAGCTGATCAATGCATTCTTTTTTTGAGTAGAAATCGTCACGAAAAAATCAGGTTACCAGGTAACAGTTACAGGTGAGACAGACCGCTGACTTCAGTATGTCGATGTCCTATTATCCAGCATAATCACATAATCATTTATTATATTTCCACTAATCATCAGTGTTGGGCAGGTTACTTTATAAATGTCATAGAATATCATAAAATGCCAATGTCATAGAAGGCTCACAAATACAGCAATAAATCAGAGGTGGGACTCACCAATGAACTCAAAAACCTCCTCAAAATACTGTCGAAGGTTTTGCTTGCTATTATCAGTGGCCGGCAGCCTTTTGTATCGCAGTCCAGAGTTGACGTGGTAGAGGGGCAGGTGTGTGGTCACATTGACCACGTAGCCGATGTTGAGGCGCAGCAGCAGGTCCAGGTCTTGGGCGTCCCTCTCGTTCCCTAGAAATAGGAAGGGCAGGATGGGACTGACCACGGCGTTCTCCGCATCAGGAGTCATCACACTCTCGTCGGACAGAGAAGCCGGCAATGAAGAAGAGAGTGGCAGAGAAAGGTGCACTGGAAGAAGATGAGACAGAGATAAAGTGTGTGGAGACATTGTCTGCAGTGTGTGAAGACAATCTGCTATGGAGCAAGCATGTACAGAGTGACAAGAGAAAACGAACAAAACGGGAAGTAGCTAAATCATCAATGAAATCTCTGATTCAAAAGTGGGTCACATTAGTGGCATTAGTTTAAACTACATTTAGTTTTGTCTAGCCTGGCCATTAGCCCTTTGATTATTTCATAAGTTAAATGAAACCACTTGCTGAGATCCAAATAAGCTTGATGTTCCCAGTGTGGGTTTATCTGTTAAAACCACACAGCAAAATTATTTAACACTTCAAGGGGAACGGGCTCAGAATCATGACAGCATATGTCAAACACAGACAGGCTGCACTCACAGAGAGGAACACCAGTCGCACATTGAAACCAACCAACAGGGATCTTTTGATGGACATCTGAAGTATATGAGGGGTTGAAAAATACTGCTAAGTGACATTCAACCCAATATGACCCAGACTTGTCTCAGTGATTGCAGTGGGAAATTAGTCACTTTGTACTGTAGATATTATATATATTTTACCACTTGCACAGGTGAACTATAAGCTTTTCTTACTTCTGCTGTTCTCCTCATCTTGCTCTCTGTTGAGGGAGTTGAGGGCCAGGTGAAGTGACTGAGCCGACGGCAGTGAATGTCCTCCCTCCCTGTCTCTCTGCCAGGGTTTGGGTTTGATGAGTGTGCTTGGGGCGGACGGTGGAGGCGAAAAGGACACAGGTGATGGTGGGGAGGCAGAGTGGGGAGAGGGGGAACGTGGATATGCTACATCTCCATCTTGCTCATGACCATCGCCCAGGTCTTCGGCTTTATTCAGGAGCCTCTTCAGCGAGTTTCGGCCTTCGTCATACCCAGATCCTGACCTGCAGCCCATAAAATCGAGGGCAGCCATTTTTCCTTGCTGAAGCCGCCGTCTGCCGGCATGGTCTGTTAGCTGAGACTGCGCGTATTCCTGGAGGTTTTGACAGTCCAGAAGGACAAGGCCTGTTCCGTTACTGCCATTTTGGGCCTGGCTTGCACAGGTCTTCCCAACTCCTAGACCCATCCCAGCACAGTGATTCTTTTGGGCTTTAGAATGGGTCATCTTCTTGGCCAGTTCTTCAGGCCAAATAGTACGCACGCTGTAGTCATCATCATCAGCTTGGAACATACCCATCGGATGAGCCGCTCCGATGCCTCTTCCTGGGGGTTTGCCTCGCCGAGGGTTGAATGTCACCACTATGGGGTCGCTGCTGCAGTAACTGCAGGTAGAGCTGCCTGTCTGAGAGGCTTTTGGGTTGCAGCCTGTGACGCAGCTCTGTATCGCCCGGAGAGGGGCTGAGGAGGACAGTGGTGCACAGGGCAGACATCCCCCTACCAGTTTTTTGCGAAGGATAGCAGGACTCTCAAAGTTTCCAGCCTCACCGGAGCAGGAGGCACAGCGGAGAGGTTTGAACAGGGTTGCTCGGCAGTCAGACACAGTGCTGTTAGAAGAGGAGGTGTTGGAGGTGGAGGCGGTGGAAAGACACCCACCCAGATTTCTCAAGCCCATTTCTTTGCCTCCTCTCTTCACTGCTCCAACATTGTGAACACAGGAAAAAGAGGTGGAAGAGCTTCCTCCACCTCCTTGGCAGCTAGCAGAGTGCGCCTTACACCCCCGACATCTTACCAACCTCCAGCAGCCGCAGCTGAACGGGTGGGTGCAGTCGATGGTGCAGGTGTGGTCAGGGCTGGGGAACCCTCCGGCATGGGAGGAGCAGGGGGAAAGGGGTAGACCATGAAGAATGTGAGGACGGTGATCCCTGTTGCGGGACGGGTGCGGCTGGCTGAGTTGCTGAAAAGAGATCGGGACATGGGTGGGTTGGGAGGGAGGGGATGAGGAATAGTTGGAGTTTAGGATGGCAGCATGGGGCACAGGGACAGAGTTGTGGTGGTAGGGCAGACTGTGACTATTATGGCTTTGATGGACAGTTCCCAGTTTGGAAGTCTTTTTGTGACCTAGAGAGGGAAATTCCTGGTCGCTTCTGTTAAGAAAGCTAGCGTTTTCCTTTTCACTCCTGGATTTATGCTGCTGCGCCTGAGCAGGGACAAATTGTAAGACACCTCCGGGGGAAGATGACAGCTGACTATGTCGACTTCGCTGTGACTTGTGTTCGGCTCCACCTGGCCTCCCTGCAGTTCCAGTTTTTCTCTCACATTGTCCTTGATCCAACTGTGAAAATGCACATTTCCCTTTGCCACCTTTTACACTTCCGCTGCGCCCTAACGAGTTGCTGAATCCTCCTCCCCGTCCTCCTTTGTCCAGTGACACCCTGATATCAATAGTATGTGTGTGGGAGGGAAGCCGTGGGCCCAGAGTTACTGTGCCATTGCTGTGGCAGTGGCTAGGGACGTGTCTGACACCCGCTGGGATGACAGGCTGGTCGCCCTTGAATTTCTGCACACGGGAGGATCTGCGCTTGCATTCCAGAGTCAGAGATTTACAGGCGGGTGAGTAGAAATGGGACTGAGAAGGGTGGAGATGAGGAGGGTGACTGACTTGTCCATTGGAAGAGGCTGATATTTGAGAGGAGTGCTGCGGGATGGTTTGTGGGGACGCCTCACACAGGACTAAGTTTTTAGGGCGCTGAATGACCACTATGCGCTCATCAAGAGGGAGGGGAGGCATCTGGGTTTATGCAAAGCTGTCCAATGGAGAGGAAGAGAGAGACAAAAAGAGAGTAGTCAGGAAATTACTGTAATTTCACAAACACAGGAAATGTGGGGCACACTTTACATCCCATCAGCTTCGACACAAATAGCACATTCAGATGCAAAATTATGAACATTGCCTTACAGCTCTGAAATATTTATACATTACAGTGCTTACACATAATTGTAAGTATAATTGTGTCTTTTCTGCTGATATAGTATGTTTACAATATTGTGTAATTACATAAAAAGAATGGCTATTTGTGAAATGTAAAGCAAAACCCCAAATCCACCACAAGAATACCAACATGTCTTGACACAAACAATACATTTTTATGTTTTGTATATTTTTGTAAGTCATCATCAATGTGTCTTAAACATACCAAAACATACCAAGAACAACCAACAATATTACATCTCAGTTTCGACCATTAACATGTCACACATTTCCTTTCACATTTGCTGCAAATGAAAGGAGAAATTATATAAAGAGAATACCCACTGAGGTGCATGTTTGATTTCAATGGATAACACTGCAGTGATTCTGTTCTCCAAATCCATTTAAACATGCACATCACAGTCTGAGACCTGCTTATACCAGGGCCACTTGCTGGGCATTTAATGCTCATGTACGGTTAAAGGAGTTTGACGCTCAAATTTGAACTGTTTACAAGTAATATTGTTATCATTAGGGCGTAAAATTCAAAATCCAAATGTACAAGACTGTGCACCTGTTTGCTGTTGGCAGCAAATAATCCCAGCTAATCCTGACGGCGGTGAGGCTTCTTAAAAGCTCAGTCACAAAAGCTGCATCAAATGAGTGGCAACAACCTTCATCCCTCTGATGAGTCCTCATTCTTAACAGGACGTATTCAGTCACATGAAATAATAAGACAAGTCAAGTCGTGGCTGATGGTAAAAATAGCTGAATATACGATAAAACATGGTGCATGTTCACTGCTCTGGATGTAGAGGTGCACTATATAATGATGCTGAAGCTTGCAATTGAACTACAAATGCTTCTGTGACGTGTACAATTCATTTTTACGCGCTACATAAAATGGACAAAAATCGTATTGCATGCTGTCTTTGCGATGCTTTGTTACAGAAAAACAACATGGTGACTCTCCAAATTAGCTAATGGCTCATTGGGATTCTTCACTTTAAAGACTGTTTAATGCTGCAGAGCCATGTGATTATCTGAAATGAAACACTTCCCGCTCCCAGCCATCGAGCCCGTTCATTCAGCCCGTGGAAGAAACTAAATTAACTGGATCCTTTGGGCCAATTAGAAATGAGCATTTGTCCAGGCCATGGTATAAACAGAAGGTCACCACATACACAACAATACAGCTGAGCTGGAGAGAAAGCTTTCTCCCCATGACACAGCAAACAGAGATTAACTGGCTGTAGCTTATAAATATGCACGTTGTAATGAAATACATATAGAAGACGTTTTTTCCCCATATCATTAAATTGCCTTTATGATTAATGTTATTAATAACAGGTTACTACGGTTACAACAGGACCACAAGACTTGAAATTTTTATAGTCATTTGGGCCGTTCATTATAACGCTGCTCTCAAATGTTATGATGAAAAACGATTGTTGTTAAAGTGAAAATCCGCCCTCTCATACACACACTGTTAAATACAATCAATCTGAGATGTCCAGCGCACACAGGAGTTGTTTGGTTGATGAAGTGCTTTAATTTGCTTTTTGCCACACTAGCGGCATGGCTGTAGAGGTGGGTCAGTTGGGAGGATGTTAACATGCTAATGTTAGCATTAAGCTCAAAGCACAGCTGAGGCAGGCAAAGTGTAAGAGGTCTTTTTGAAGGAGAGCGTGAGATTTAACAGTCAAGAAAGGAAAAATCATGCATTTTCCTGCAGACATGACAAGTGTGCATTGTAGTCTGCTGGTGTAAAGTGATGAGTCTAGAAAGACACGCTTGCTCTTTGATTGCGTCTTTGGTTGCTGACACCATGGTCTGAGGTTTGATGTTTTAGATCACTGAAAATGTTACTAATCTTAAAGGATCAGTCGATCAGTCCACCACTTTGGTCCAGACTGAAGTGTTTCAGTAGTTAATTGTTAGATTGCTACAATCGACATTCATGATTACCAGAGGATGAATCCTAATAATGTGATCATTTGACCTTTCCTCTACTGCCAACATGAGGTTGACATTTTTGTTTTTGCGTGAAATGTCTTGATAATGATTGGATGGATTTCCATAAAATAATACTTTGGCGATGCCTTTTCATTTAGCACCACCATCTAGTCAAACTCATATTGTGCAATACTTTATGAACAAACACTGTTAAAACTGACCTTCCCATCAACCTCAGCTGCACTTTGTGTTTAATGCAAATTTTAGCATATTAGCACACAATACTAAGCAAACATAGATTCTTAGTCTTAATTGTTCTAAAATTAAACAGTCAACATTTATTTTTCTTGCACTCCCAGTGATATCTAGCCATGCATATAATTTATTTGTCTAGGATTTGACAGATCCATCATTTCTGCCAAAATGAGCTGAAATAGAGATGAATGGAATTTTATTTGTTGTGCTCACAGAAATTTAAAAAAAAAAAAAAAAGCTTTTAAGTGCTCAATTGTAATATATCCAAAGACCTCACAGTGAATCATTTTTACTGGGACTATTTTCTAGCAAGGAAATAGTCCCAGTGGAATCAGCTGACATCATATTCTCCTTTGTCTCCACCCCCATTGCATACGGATTGAGATAGATATTTCAAAACCTGGACAAGTAAAATACAATCTATCTGCATGGCTTGATACCACTAAAGTAAGTGAGAAATTTAGGTATGTATGTTTTAGATAAAGTCAAATAAAGCATAAAGGTGTAGATGCACCATCCTCCCATAACATTATTCATAACAACATTGTTTTTAAACAGTGTCTGTAAAGCTGGATTTTCATTTTAACCGTTCAAGCCATATTAATCAAGAATCTCTCAGGGAGCTGAAGACCATGAAGTTCAAAGGGAGGAACAGATACTGAGGACAACACTGGCTGACAGAAACAAAGTGGATAGAGAGAAAATACAGGGGGACAGATTCTAACGTGACACTGTAAAAGCACAGACTACAGGGGAGGAAGGAGCATGTCAAAATAATCTGGGGAAGCCTACAGTCCCAACACAACACAGATACCGACCCATGGAGAAAGCAAACCACGCTCCAGTGTCCCCATGCTTATATCCACGCACAGAGTCTGGTGATGGTATCCTCATCTTTTTTTTTTCCTTTTTCAGCCTTGCCTGTGGTGGAGGGGGGTGGGGGTTACATTGACCCAGTTTTATCATGGTGGAAGTCACTATCACTCTGATCACTTTTCTCTCACACACTGTAAACTGCAGGCTGGCTAGTGGCCTTTTCACTCACTCATAGCTCTCATAGCTTCAGCAGACAGAAAGGGCCACAGAGCGAGAGAGATGGAAAATACTAAAGCAAAGTGCAGCAGTGATGCCTCGTGAAATTTCACCGCTACATGTTGACGTGATACTTCACAGCAAGAATAAAATATAATGCTCTACATACTATAGTGAAGCATTACTCTCACACTTAATAGCATTTCACATTCCTCCATACAGTCAAATCTGCAACAGAATTTAAATGGGGTTTGCCTGCTGAAGCTTTGAATATTGAATATTTGTAGTTATACAATACTACTTCATACTTCTTCTCAACACATTTGCATTTATCTTACAGCTGTTACTTTTCCGATTAAGATTTTACATAAATATATTTATGATACACTCATAAAATACCAAGCAATATTAAAGACTAAGCCAGTGGTTCCAAACGTATTTGGCTTGTGGCCCCTTGCAAAAAAGCAGTGTCTGGTTGGGACCTTCTCATCTTGTTGAGATGTCTTTGAGTTGTTTGCAGTTCTGCCAAAGAGACACGTCCTCTCTAATCTTATCAGATGCTTTCACTTAAGTGACTTAAGTTATACAATATTTCACAAAAAAAAATCTAAGATTAGAGAAAAGTCTGAAAATGAAGATAGTGTATCAGAACCTTGTTTTTCCTTATTCCCCGTCACATTAATTATGTCACCCCGTCCCTTCGGAGGAGGCCAGACCCTTAGGTTGGGAACCACTGAACTGAACTACCAAACTGTGAATACAGTAGTTAAAACCAGTTCCACCTTGACCAGCTACAACTGTTAAATGCTATTTACAGCACACATTTGTGCATCAGTCTTAACTATCTGATCAGTTACAGGAGACATTTCCTGTAGAAAGAGTAAATTTAGAGTTTGATGATATTACTTTCGTAGTTTAACATTAGTAGAATTTTAAATGCAGTACTTTTTCCGTAGTCATTTTACATTGTTGTATTGGTACTTATATGTGAGTAAAGGGTTTGAGTATTTCTTCCACCTCTGGTCAGTTGTACTGATCTGGTTTTGCAAGACTTTTGGTTTATTAACCTCTTGACAGAACAAGGCAAATAGGCAAATTGAGAATTCATATAATCTGTCATCTCTGTGCATTTGTTCTCTCGGCCTGAAGGCAACTGCTGCCAAAGGGCAGTTACTGAGAGGATTCACCCAAAAACCTGTTAAACTGTGTGAGCGCTGTTGAATAGGAGGTTAATTGAAATTGCGTTTAATTAACTGTGTTTATGTGAAATGACTCTGTCCTAATTAATCTGTCTTTCTAACACACTAATGGAGTCTGATAAAAGGCTGTAAGCTACTCGCTCTGCCAACATACAGTACATGCTGAGTGCCGTTGCGTGTGTTAGCAGTGACTGTCTTTCAAAAATTAGTCGCCTCAATCTGCTTCACTTGGAACAGCCGAGCAGTACAAAATGTACAAAGTGTATAGATTTGTTTGACGCTTGTCAGATGAGGAAACTGTTGCTTGCATGATCAAGGAAACAGACTGTTCGTTTTTTGCGATTTGACAGTTTTTCATGATTGGCCTCTTGTTAATAGCTTCAACTGCCAGATCCCAGATCTGAGGTGGCAGCCAATCTGACAGCTTTGATGCAAAACAGAACAGAGAAGAGTGCAGACAAAAGCAACTTGCTCACTGCTGACTGAGAAATAGTTTAAAAAGGAACTCAGTTTGATGGTGGCCAAAACTGATGCCATCAGACACTCTGTAATGTATAAATAATATATGTAATATTGTAGACTATGGCCGGACTACACTGGCACAATAATAAACTCCTACACCTATGTGTGTTGACACTTACGAGGCAGCTCATCCCTTTGGAAGAATCACAGCCAACTCCCAAGTGCACAAGTCATATCAGTGTGTGAGATTGCACAATATATCTACAAGGCATATATGACTTGAGAGGTTGACAGTAAAGTGTGAATAAGTTATGATTCTCTTTCAGAAGAACTGAGGCAGAGCGGCCGCGGAGGATCCTATAAGACATTTTTTGACAGCGTTCGCTACTTACATTAGGCTGAGTAAACAAATGTCGCAGGACGGATCAAGGAGCGCACAGGCAAATGCAAATGTATGCGCATGATTAGGTGCATATTAACATTTAAGGGGTGTATGCCGAGCTTTGCAATCACGTTAACTGCTTGAGAATTCCAGCACATGAAAGTGTAACCGGTTCAAATAAGAACTCACGTGGATAAAATATTAAAAAAGAAAAAAAAAAGGAAGAACAGTGCCACTCAGTTCCTGTTAGCGAGAGCCGCATGAGCCTTCCGGGGGAGATCATGACGCCCTCCCTCGGCTCGCTGCTACCCCACCAGCAGAATGAAGATAACAGCTTTACAGTCATGAGCCGGAGAGAGGAGAACGGTACACACACATACTAATGTTTTTCCAGGTGATTTAACTCTTTCCCAAACACCTGAGCAAAAAACCTGCAGTGTAATAAAAAACTGTTTGCTTAGCACCCCCGAACTGTGTCATATGTCATAGATTCAGTCACAGTTGGGATCATTTTATGTAGTGAGCACAATAAAAAGTCATTAATTTTGGTTTGAAAAGAGAACACAGTGTTTACTGACGTGCATAAATGATGGGGCCTCACAAACAGGACGACGGTGCATGACTTATAACAGAGAGTCGACTATGAAGACCATCACAGTGTAGGCACGGTGCACGATGCGTCTCCAGCTGCAGAGTTGATGTAGTGAGTGTTTTTGGGGGACAAGCTGCTGAGGGAGCTGGTGTTTTTGGGAGCAGATGGCTGTCTGGCTGTGCAAGATTGATGGCGATCTTTCCGTTCCCACTCTCCGCCCCGGCTGTATGCGGCTCCTTCATCAAAAGGCACCTGACAGCCAAACACCCACGCAGCGGAGAGTGGACAACACCAGAGCAAAAAACCAGGCAATAATGTGAGGATGTGCTGCTAAATTACTGGCTCATAAATCTGCTCGAGCATCTCTTCCTCTGCTGCATGAAAGAGATTTTTTTTTCCATCGCAGTAAAAAGGGCTTTTCGAGATAGTGTACGGCTGGAAAATTAGTCATCTGAGTCACTTGTTTCCAGAGGCTGATGAGCAGGCTGTTTCTGTCCGAGGACAATCCACGTCTCCACATTTTTTTTGCTCGGGTTTAGCTCTGAGTTGGCACAAAATGACAGGAGGCGGTCCACTTCTCTCTTTATATGGTCGTCCTCACACATAACCGAACTGACAGATGGACTGAGAGAGCTATGGGCGCTAAGTGCAGAGGAGAAAGAGACTAGGATGTTCATAATAATGTACCTAACAGCACTGAGGGTCAAATAGTTGGTGGCACAGATCCTGCAGGAGGTTCGACATCCACACACACACTCAGGAAAGTTTGATGATGATGTGACTTAAAATCAATGAACAGGCTTTACATAACGAAGAGAAGATGGGCTAAAGAATGTAATCATGCAATATCAGAACAATGCAGTTCCTCTAATGCGAGCATGTGAAGCTACACAAGAAAAAGACTTGTGATGTCAAAGGAATAGTTTGACAGTATGGGAACTATGCTTATTCACCTTCTTGAGAATATTGATTCCATGCATGAGCCAGACTATTTCTTATCCGGGAGCAGTGACTGGCTGAGGCCTCCACTGGTTGGCTGGTGACCTCATGCTGATGACAAGACTTCAGGAAGTCACTGCTACTGGACAATAAAGAGTCAAGCTCAAAACCATCATATAAGATGTTAATTAAGGAGCTTTTGACAGAACCAGGCTACCTGTTTCCCCCTGCTTCATATTTATCTGACAATTTGCAATCCAATGCTAAAATATAATCATTGAAAGTTTCTGTTTTCTTTCCGCAAACAGTTTAATTGATAGGAAATAGTGTGAGTGCGTGTGTTGATGGAAGGAAGATAAATGGAAGCTGCTGCCTTTGTGTTCTCATGTGGTGGTCGTTTTCTTAATCTTCTTAAGACAAATTATTGTACACGTTGGGAGTAAAAGAGCCTTCGGCTATAAGCGAACGTTGGTCTCATGAATGAAAAGAAAGACTTTTCTTGGCTGGCACAGATGTTCATATCAGAAAACCAGCTAATTCAAATCAGCAGAGGAGCAGAAAATTATCAAGCTTATCCTGGTTTAAACGTTCGAACATGACTTGGCTTCCAACTTTAACAAGCCAAACATCCAGCAACAGACTCTCTGATGTATTGCTTCACACTGAAGATACAGTTGGCTTGCGAGTAAAATTCAATTTAGTACCAAATTGAGGTTAAAGTCTACTTCTAAGAAATACAAATACACTGGTGTCAAGGCAGCATGTAGAGTCCCCCCCTTTAGCGTCCACCAGGGTGGAAATGTTAATTGTAAGTGCAGCAGAACGGGTTGTAGATGGAGAAAAGCAGCAGAGAGTGAAGCACCTCCTGCCTTTTGCAAATATAATATGAATGATAATGACTACTAAAGCACCCTGTACAGATGGCTGCTTGCCAAACTGGGCAAAAATCACTTTTTAATGAGATATTCGACCCCACACTTCTATAACATAAGTCATTACCAACAGCAAGGATGTAGTAAGCAGAGTCCGTATGTTGATGTGAGTCATTGTGTGATCAGCTTTATCTACTGTACATACAGATTAAATAATTAATCAGTTATACTCACACTGCAGCGCTCAAACAAAGCTTTGGAAGAGCATTTAACCACATTTTAAAACAGTGGAAATGATGCTGTATTATTATACAGTACCAGTCAAATGTTTGGACACACTTTCCCATTTACTTCAACAACAAAGTGTGTCCAAACTTTTGACTGGTATTATAATCTGAAGCATGTTTTTACATATGTCTGCAGCTCTTTCTATTCGAACTTAAATCTCAGAAGAGATTTGAAATGATTTGAAGACCGTGTCACCCACAAATAAAGTGAACATATAGTTCTATTGCCCACCAAGTGGAGTGGAACAGAAAACCAAGTGACGTTCAAGAAAAATAAAGATAGATAAATCTGGGTTGTACCATACAAAGTGCACTTAAGTCATTATGACTCACTCCCTCTCATCAGGCTAAAGTTACACATCTAATGATGTAAGACTAACTCCGGACAAAGGAAAAATGACTTGCAACTTGAAATCCGGCTGTATGTGATGACTTGATTGTGACTCAGTCTGTTTTGTCAACAGTGCAATAATAATGGTACAATAATGAAACACAGGGATGAGCCTTGTGTTGATTTATGCCATCGTTCAATTGTCTAAAATTCTGTGGTTTGAATGATTCAGACTGATTCCACATCACAACACTGCATTAATCCCAAATTACTCCAGAAGGCAAATACGTTTTTTTGTTTACTGCAAATGTATGTTAGCGTATTGCTAAATTTGCTTTTCACTGTAATCTGCTATGTTTCGCTGTCTCATCAGAGCTCACACCACTACAGGCTACTGGGGGGGGAAGTCAAAATAATTACATCACCTAATCTCCACAGTCAGCGGACAGAAAGTGATGGAAGCAACTGCACAAACCGGCCAATCAGAGGGCAGCGTGATTGGGAACATTCAGCCGTCTCTGCTGTCCCTCCACTATTCAGTCAAACTGAGTACTTGACTTTTAGGACATAATCCTCACACATCCAAAGATGAACAATTGTTATTTTCATCTATTATTTTGTAGGAGAAAAAATGGGGTTGGTGGCTGCATGACCAGAATTGGCTGTGCCTTTATTTAGTCATATTGAATAATGAAATTAAGGAGCAAAACAAATACTAATCAGACAGACAGTGCCTCTATTAGCACAATAATTTCTATAAATGCTCATAAAAAGAGCTAGGTCAGCACATTGCAAGGTTAAAAAATAAGACAGGTTTGACCTCCGATTGAATAAAAATCCCAAAAACGACTGTCCTGAAATAGAATGCTAAGAATAGAACCTGACAAAAGCAGCTTGGAGAAAGGTTTTGTGGATGGTTGGGATTTGAGCCCTCTGCCACATAAAGATAAGGAGAGCAGTAATGCGCTTTGAATATATTTTCAACTCTTTGAAGAATGATCTCTTTAAAAAGCACACTGTCATGGTTAGTGATTGCTATGAAACTGTCAATCAGCTGACATTGGAAATCCCAGATCTGAACGCCAAACAAAATGCAGTCTGATGCTTGTGCCGAAGCATGTCTGTCCACCAAATGTCCTCCCAACTGTAACTTTGTGACATACGGGATCCTGCAAACAAACAGTGAAAAATACAGACGTGCCGTGAATAACATAATCATTCAGATTAATTGGTGGAGGCGCCGACTGAGCAAACTAATATTACACATTGAAAGCCAGTGTGTGAGTGTGTTCTGGCAGTATTTGATCAACGACAGGGAAGAAGTGGTACGACCTCAGATACACAGGAACAAAGAAACTTGTTGAATCAAGCACAATCGTCCTAATGTGTATTACAGGTCCAGCGAGTCCCCAAACCATTTTGTCTCCTGCAGGCTTTTCCTCTCAGAAAAATAACACCAAAAACGATCCTATTTGACAGGAGGTTGCTCAACTCGAACAAAAAAAAAAAAAAACCTACAGCAACATCTGTTAGTTGCTGCGTGTTAACAACAGCCTGTTTCCATTTCCCCCACTCTGGAATTTATGCCAGACCATCTTCATATCCTTGAAGAAAACCTCTAAGAAAGTATGAGTGTGCATGAAAACAACAACACAAGACGCCCTGCGGCTGTAACAGCATCTCCCTCAGCGACGCAGCGGGCCTGCAGCATCAACATTTAAGAGAAGGGGTGCTTAATGAAATTATCATTATTAATGGTGGGAGTAATTGAGGTTAAACTCGAAGTGTTTGGTCTCGTCTGGAGCCACCAAAAAAGCTGAAGCTCTGCTGTTTAAGAAACCCTAACCACGCATTTTATTATGTTTTCATATTTGAACATTGAAGAGCCTGTTAATGGGGCCTTGACATTAATACTCACTTAAAGCAGCCTGTGTTAAGCCTGTTTGTATTTTAGTGCAGATATATACTAAAAAAAAGAGAATTGTTGGACCACTTTGAAATGAATGAAATCCATTTCAAAGCAATTGTGTTAATCTAAAAAGATGATTTGAATAAACTCAATTCATTTGTGTGCTACCAGTTTTTTAAAGTTGGTTAACTGATAATTCTGATTTTCATTTCATTTAAATTCTTCTGATGGGCTAAAGTACGAGATGAAGCGATATTAAACCAGTTATAGTGTCCTCTATATTCACTCAGATTAATTTGCATTCATTCACTGCAGAAGACAAATTACGGTGCATTAAATCATGGTGAAACAGCAGTTTTTAAACTCGTTGTAAATTTTAAAATGAATGACAAAGAGCTGTCTACTCCTAAATGATGCTCGATAGATCATTTTAATTTCGGCTCCTAAGCACCACAGAACTTTACTTCTCTCATGCAGTCTAGAAATAATTCATCCAGTGTCTTCCTGCTCCTTCCTATTAAGTCATCAGAGACTGTCCCAGCATGCACTGGGCAAAAGGCAGGCAAACAGGATAGGTCATCACATGGATCACACATAAACAAACATAGTCACATCTCTGAGAGTTACTAGTCTTCCTGACCTTTGGCTGGACAAAAAAAAGCCATTTGAAAATGTGACCTCGAGGCATCATGATGGACATTTGTCTCAATTTTCTAGTTTTATAGATCAGACTAAACTAATTAAAGAAATAAGCTGTAGATCAATCGATAATGAAAATAATCCTTAGCTTCGGCCCTGAGGCAAACTCAGA
The DNA here is from genome assembly GCA_025331565.1 of Holacanthus passer. NCBI lineage: Eukaryota > Metazoa > Chordata > Actinopteri > Pomacanthidae > Holacanthus > Holacanthus passer. Next base: position 10,449,609 of record JAFREQ010000005.1, read on the forward strand.
CTTAATCCTTCTTATTGTTAGGAGACAATATTATTCACTGAGTCGTCATGAAGTCACTCTACAACATCCTTTTGGTAAAATCTTTAGCACTGTGTTTGATCTTTACCTCTCTTATATTTCATAACTAAATTTAAAAAATATCTCGTATATATTTTCAGGATTAATCATTTTCTCTTCCTGAGCAGTCCCTTTGTTTCATTGTAAACAGATTGTTGCAGAGTTTATCACTTCAGTTCTTTTTTTTAAATTGTATCATTGCAATCATGTGGAATAAGATCTGACAATACACTGAATCTTCCAAACTCGATTTAATCATCGTACCGCTGAAACATTACACCATCACCGGTAATGGCTGCATATGGGGGGTAGATGAAAGAATTGAGTCAACTTTATAGTCTCTATAGTTCGTGCCAGGAAACCAACATAGTGTATGAACTAAAAGCAGCTTCACACTGTGAGCTGCAGGGTTGGATGACTAGCCTCAGTATGGTGGTCACTACAACTTACAGAGTCATATTAAGATCAAAAATACTGATTGATGCAGGTTGAAGTTTTGAACTGGTTTATATAGTGAGCTACTGCTTGATCCTGAAAATGCACTGCAGTGATTCTTCTGTGCATGTGTCTTAATGTTTGCAGTTTTCTACCTTTTAAGAGAATAAATGAGTGAGCTTCAACCTTATATGCACTGCATGTTTGATTTGAAGCCTTTCATCAGTCAATTAGCATATGTGTGTGTGTTCTCCTTCATCCCTGTAGAGCTGCTATCCATGGCAGGCACATCCTTTTAACACACTTATTTTTGTCTCTGCTGGATTTGTGCACAACTGTGCACAGGGATGACACATGCTTGACTATGAAATACATGTCAATAAATCACTGGCTGATGCTTTTTAAAATATGCTCACACATGCACATCTCTCCTGCATCACCTCTCTGCTGCACCACCTCAAGCAGAAATAAAACCACACATCAACATCCACATTCTTCCTCTGCACTGTTGTTTATCTCTTCTGCAGGGCCGGTCATGGAAAATCTATTAGCTGTTGTTTACGCAGTCGCTAGGTGGCGCACCGCCTAATTTCTCCCTATTTGTAATCGCGTCTTGGTCGCACATCCTTTGAACCTTTCCCGTGATGAGAAGTGATGCTGATGTGGGCGACAGGGCCCGAGCCAGCAGGCCTGCACCTTCACCTCCTCACTCTGATCCAGTTGCTGGCTACAACCATTTGTTCCCCTGCACTTGGCTCTTTTCACATGGCTGCAGTTATTTTCCTCATAAATAATACACGGCTCGTTGTGCTGATCGCTTCACACGAGGATAATAAAATGCATGGTTTTTAATACGTGGCATCAGTTTTGTGCGTTCAAATGCATGCATCCGGACACGATGTGTCGGTGCTGAAGCTGCACGCAGCCCGGTGCTGTGAACACAAGGCCGATCACAACAAGAAGTAGAGAAGCATCACTCACATCAACAGAGGCGCTCCTGTGGTGTGTTCATGTCACCGTGCAGCTGGATGACAGATCCTCATGTGTGCACGAGCCGACGCGCTGCCTGGATCCAGATGTGTAACACCGCTTCTTATTAAAACAAAACAAAACAACAAAAGCAGATGAGATGAGGAGAGCCGGTGTGTGTCTGCAGGCTGCACAGCTCCGCCGGAGCCGCGGATCGTCAGAGAGAGGAGGGCTGCTGCTGCTGCTGCTGCTGGGCTCACTCAGCTGAGCGGCTGTCACTCCGAGCGGCGCTGCGTGTGTGAGGAGACGCTGACGGGGAGGTGGGCTCTATTGTCTTCGCTGTGGATGACATCATCCCAGACCAATGGCGACACACACGAGACGAAAGGGCTCAGGGACGAGCACGCAGCACGTGCGGGCCGCTGGAGGAGGAGGAGGAGGAGGAAGGTGGTGTTGAAGCAGCAACACTGGGGGAAAATAAAAGTAGTTAAATCACAGTTTGGTTTGCACGAGATGTCATTAAATATCTATCAGTGCTGGAATGTAACTAAGTACATTTACTCAAATATTGTACAGATTTGAGGTACTTGTACTTTACTTGAGTACTGCTACACTACTTTTCTGAGTGAAATATTGTAGGCCTACTTTTTATTCAACTACAGTTATTTAACAGCTCTAGTTACTAAATACTTTTATGAGGCACTGCTTGGTTATAGATTACACTACTAAACAGTTAACATTAGTAATAGTTAAAATTCGCTCCGCTTCAGCAGCTCAAGGGTGAAAAGCTACTTACACAATCATTAATATTATAGTACCATTTGCATAATACATAGGCGAATAGTATAATATTCACAGGAGATCTGCATTATTAATACTTTTACTTTTGATACCTAAAGTACATGTTTGTAAAATTACTTATTAATCAGGTGATGTACAAGCAGCATCGCTCCCAGTAGACCACGCACCTAATTGTGTCATTACACTGTGCAATATTCATTTTAATGTCATTATATTTCACTGTGCAATATTTCATTTCATCCAATCTTTAATTCCTGTCTATAGTGTATATCTTGTTTAAATTGTTAATACTGTTAATACTTTTATATTTTTCTAGCTGAATTTTATTTACTGTTTATCTACTCTATCCTCTTTGCTGCTGTACACTAGAAATGTCCCTGTTGTGGGTTGAATAAAGGACTATCTTATTCTCAATGCAGGAAATTAATTTGTAATGGAGTAATTTTATATTGAATTACTACTTCTATTACTTGATTGAATGATCTGTCAGGATCTGTGTGTCTATAATAATATACACAATACGCTGCAGAAACATAAAAGAAATATGTGCAAAGGTATAAAATTCTATCACCAAAATGTACTACAACCATCAAAAGTAAAAGTACTTAGTATGCACAAGAGTGACATCTTTAAAAGTTATATATTATTATTATTATTGATGGAATATTTTTACTCTATGCATCATAATGTAAGCAGCATTTCAATGTTGCAGCTGGTTATAAATGTCCATCACAGTTCATCAGCGACCAAAGTAATGTCATGTTTTATGAATTAATAAATGGAAACATTAAATCCAAAATTAATAGAAGATAAATATTTATCTTCTATCAACTAATCGATGGACAAACTAATTACATTACATTTGATAATATTGGTAGGTTTTTTTGTATGTTTGTGTGAAATGGCTAATTTAAAAAAATGGTACATAGACTTTTTATTGGCTGTGCTCTTTTGCACACACACACACACACACACACACACACACTGACACCATTATCTGTATGTTATTTCTGGCAAAGCTGTCTCAGCTTAGAAAAATCCACTTTCTCTCTTCACAAGAGAGGAGATGATTGACGCGGATGTCATGCTGACCAGAAATGATCATGAAGCAGAATGAAGCCACCAGTTCCAGACTAATTTTAGCAGCTGAAGAAATTTTAGCTGTTGTGGCTGCTGAGAAGAGCAGCAAGCAGAGACATAGAGACGTTTTGCCTGGATTTGTTTTTTCCACATAATTTGCTATGTATTTGTCTCTTAAAGACCTTTTGTGTTTTCATCTTCTGTTTTTTCAGCCACAACTACAAGGCTTATCAGCCTTTAGTCTGTACTCTGTGACAGTACTGCCACATTTTACCAAATCATTTCAAGCCCCTATTTACATTTTAAAAGCTTCCTAAAAGATTCCCATAGATGCCGTTTCGGTTCGACAAAGATGTCACCGATCGTTGCCAAACAGCAACTTGGCACCAACCATCTGCTAACCAGCTGGCACTTTGATGGCCTGTGCCCACTTTCAGCCCCGGAAAAGAGCTCTGGCTGAGGGTCTCTTAAGCTGACCCACCCCATGCAAACTTCTGCACCGACACCTCTGATCACACAAGCCTGCTCATGATTAGAGGAATTAGAATTGAGCAGTGGTGGACATTACCCGGTCTCCCTTATTATAGCCACATCTGAGCTTTGCATTTCTACTGTAACCTCTGAAAAGTGTCTCGCAGCCTCCACGCAGACAAGAATCACAGCTCGTCCTCCTTGCATCGCCGCTGCTACAAATGCTACTACTTCTTGACACGTCGGTCCACTTGTCTCGCTCTGCCAACGCCGGAGACACTTCACCCACCAGCCTCAATCCAGGCCCATTCGCAGCTTTGACTGCAACGTGCAAAGAAAAGTCTCTCAGATTCCCAAATTAACAGCACGGGCCTGTTCACATCCCCGTGGATAAACTGAGGATATGCTAGCACCTGCTACACTCTGTAATGTAATGGCGTGTAAATTTGATAATGTGAATTATCGCGTTTGACACCTGCACTGTAAATTAGATAATGTGAGTGGTTGGGTTTTTTTTAAAATGTCTTCACTGAAAACATCTGTGAACCTCTAAATGCGTCACAGTTGCAGTAATGACTGTAATCCAGAGAGAAATTACCTATGATTATATAAAGAGCTTGCGTCCAAAATATATATATATATTTTTTTTTAAAAACATGGAAGTAGTTAACACACAGGAACATTACCAGCCTCCCACTCCTCCCTTCACATTCACTTCAATGGGTGTACTCCTTTCCATCTATGGTCAACTGTTTATACAATTAAATTATGTTTTGAAAAGTATATAAAGACAATTGTTTAACTCAAAATAAAAGTTATTAAGGTGTCATGTGGGTCCTCTCAGTGCTGGGATATAATCATAGGAGGGGTTGCCCTATCTGTTTGCATCTCCTTGCTCTCCCTCACGTCTGCTGTCAGATTTTCTCCATGTACTATAAAGTACTAGGTTTTAAAACAGGGGGGTATCACTTTGCTCCAGACCTTAAATGATTTTCTTTGCAGTGACAATTACTTTCTGGCTTGAGAAAGTTTTGCAGTGAGTCTCAAGCTGTTGTGACCAGATCCATAAACATCTAGCAATTAAAAACTTCTGACCAAAACTTCTAGAATCTGGTGCAGAACCAAAATATATGAGCCATCGTATAATCTATAAATAAATATGTTTGCACTTAATACAAAGTGGTGATGAGGATGTGTAGAATGAATGTAATCTAACGTGAATAATAGTCTATGCATGACCTTATACTGAATTCACTTGTCCTGAGTTAATTGAGCAAGTGTATGCTGTGAAGACATATTAAGAAATTTCTACCAGGACGCCCTCAGGTGCTGTAGATGGAGCAGTCTGACCCATGCAGACATTTGCAAACATACCAGCATCAAGCTCAGTTTTCAATAAGGACTGAAGTTCATCATCAGGAGAATTTTAAGTTTCAAAACTTGACAACTCGGTTCCAGATTTGTAGATAAAAATGGGATGACTGCAGTATAAATTTGCTTTCAGCTGCGAGCAAATGAAGAGAATGCATCATCAGTGCACAGGCCATGAATAATAACAAGACCTTTGTGTCCTTAATATATGTAATCTGTCTTTAGAGCCCGTTCTCTATTGCTCAAATGATTTAACATCCCTCCAAGACTTTTATCTTGTCCTGACGTGTCTCGTACAGCAGAGGTTTCATTATAAGTTTTTCATACTGGCATAGTTCTTCTTCATTTCAGAGCAGCCGGCATGGAGGGACAGTGTTGAATCCCAATGTGCTTCTCTAACCTCTTTATATCCGATTAGGAGGTTACCTCACAATCTGCGGCCAAAGTACTGTTGATTCATCTGGTCCCTGGAGGTGTAAGTGACACCTCCTCTAAGCCTGTTGAAGCAGCAAACCAGACTCCGACTAGACTCTGCTGAGGACTTTAAAAGCATGATCTCTGCTGAATATTTTCCAGATATATGAAGGAAAAAGTAAGTTGAAATTTTTTATGCTGCAGATTCAGTCAGTAACAAACAGTATCCTCAGCAGAAAAATGACGGCATTGCTCATTTAATCAACCACATTTATTTATCAGTCATTTTCTTTACCTGTATATTCATTCTGAGGGGGCTGGAGCGTATCCCAGCATGCTCTTGGCAGCCTTGGCATCCATATGCATATTAAGTCCAAGGCTCATTTCCCGCTCAATACACCAAAATGGGAGCGCTGGGAAATGTGGATGACGAGTAATAATCCAGTATTTGTAAGCCTTGATGAAATGAAAGATTTCACAAAGAGATTTTTGTAAACACAACGATCATTTAGACCAGCCAGCCTTTATTAAAGGCTATTAGATTTGAACAGGCCAGTACAAACATTTCTTTCACTGAATCTTATGAAGCATGTTTATTTAATCTTTGTAAAAAAATAAAAGTATTATGAAAATTGATATTGAAAATAATTGGGTCCCTGCTAAATGTCTCTCCAGCACTGCAATGTGCTGCTGTGAACTCGGTGTTTTCTTGTCTTGTTGTTAGTTGCTAGACAGATGCAAAAGAAAGGAAACAGTGTTCACTCCTCCGACTTTCATCATAAACAGCTGGAGGGACACTGCCAGAGGGCTGACAGTGTGTGGAACTACGTTTCTATCGTCCATAAAATGAAAAAAAAACAACACTCTTTTTGAGTTATTGAGCACAAGGTAATCTCACAGTCCAGAAAATTCACAACTACAAGACATAATAATAATCCTCTGTCACAGCGGGGGTTCACTTCCTAGTTAATGTGTTTAGAATTAGCGCATTTTAATGCTTGCAATTAAAAAGAAATAATTATAAAGTATGAAATTATTTTGTTATATCAAAACTCTTTTCAATTATTTTCTGTGATTTGTTGCAGCTGTTAAGCATCCGGCTACACAATCCTCAATATGATGAAACCTAAAACCACCAGCTCAGAGGTCCTTTTCATCAAAGACTCACCTCAGCCAGAGGAGCTCCAGCTCCCCTTAACCGTGGTCTTTAATGATAGTGAGAAAAAAAAGACTCCAAATTTGTGCAGCAGAGCTTTGTTTTTCTTTCTTCTCTCAAACCTTAATTATCTCACGACCCCCGGACTTATCTCGTAATCCTCTGGAAAGGGCCCAACCCCAAGGTTGGGAACCATTGCATTAAACTACTGATCTTTATAAAGTATTAAAACTAATATATATCACTGACAGCAGGCATTTTTCTGCTGAATTGAGCTGCCAGTATACTTTAGCTTCAGAACCGCCTCAGCCCACACCTTTCTGACTTTTCTGAGTACTTTTACTTTTCATTATGTACAGTTTTCTTATGACACTTATGTACTTTTACTGATGTATGAATGCAGGATCTTAACTTGTAGTCAAATATTTTTTACATCACTATACTGGCACTTTTTCTTAAGTAAAGGATCTGAGTACTTCTACCACCACTGACCAGAGTGTTGTTTGACTGTGGTGAGTTTTAAGGCTCTAGTTTGTAGAGTTGTGACACTGGGTTGCATTATATTGTCAGAAAATCCTGTTTTGTCTATCTGGTTTTGTAATATCTCATTTTAATAAAAGGGTTCCTATTCTGATAAGTTTTGAATCTAACTAAACTATCTAAAGTAACGTTCAGGAGTTATTTTAACCATGTACATTGGTGCTTGTGTAGACATAATCCCTTTCGAAAAACAGCTTTCTGTGAGAGTACTCAGTTTTTTCTCTTGAAATGTAGAATTACGACAAGAAGCATCTTATGGCATCATAAATCAGCAACATTTATTTCCACTTTTTATACATTAAACGTGCATATCAATAAAACTAAAATTGATCATATAAATACCTCTACTGTAATACTGTTACAATAAATATGGCTCTACAGATTCTAGGTTAAATAAAAAAACAAACTTCAATATCAACTGCTGTGTGACACAGGGAGACACTCTCAGGAAATACTGTACAAGTCGTCTCTTTTAGCACATTTTTCATCTCGACTGATGGACCTGTTCGGCTCATTGTGCTGTGATTAGGACCTAATAACTCATGAAAAGTGGCCCTTTGCTCTCCGCTGTGCTTTTTCTAAAAGTGATGTTGAAAAAAATGTTCACAGTGTCAGCATGACAGATAAGAAAACTGGTGTCCTTCTCTTATTCACAGACTGCACTTTTTTTTTTTTGTCACGAACACCCGTAACAGTTGGAGTCACTGATGAGATAGTGCCATGCCTGTCACCAATTTGTGCTGAAGAGCAGAGTATCACACCTACACTCACACACTCACCACCACACACACACACACACACACACACACGAAAATCATAAATGTGCTTAAAAGAATTTATAGTTCATAGTACAATTTAAAGCGGGCACTCTGCTTCAGGTTGATTTATATTGTAAAAAAAAAGGCATTTTTAACCCTGGCTATGTCGAACGTGATACTGATTGACAAAGTGTCGCTGGAAAGGGGACCAGGCAGTGAAAAGATTATGATACAGCTGTGAGTCACATGTACAGGAACACATCAACACGTCAACAGCCATGTCAAAATATTACATACAGTACTTTAAAATAGATTACCAAGAAACTCTTAATCTGAGAACGTGCAAAAATAAACACACCTACTCTTTCACAAAACTCCCACACACAATGTTCATCTTTTATATGATATACAATGAATAATTAATGTATAGATTGAGTAATAAATATCAACACACGAATATGTTTTACGCGTCACTTCAGCCTCTTTCCTTTTATGTAAATGTCAAGTATAATGTCATCCCATGCACTGTCTTTAATTTCCCATTTTTATAACACCCTTCAAAATACAAGGAGAATCTTTTAGATGCTCGCTTTAATCTTGTGCTTTCTTAACACTGAGTAAAATAATTGTCCACACAGAGAGAGGACATGACGCCAGAAGTTTTATGTGTCAAGTGACAGAAGGTTTTGATGCGATTTATGCTGATAGCAGTGATTAGATAAATGTCTGGTGTGTTTCCAAAAAAAAGGAAGAAAAGTTGAAAAGAGGTTCAATTTCAGTGGCAAAAGCTATACTTCACAGCATAGTGGGTGGTAGCAAAGTTCCAAAGTCTAAAGATTCAAAGTCAATCAGATATTGTGCGGTATCAATAATAACTAATGATACAAATAGTTATAAACTTTTGTGAAAATAGACAAAAACTGAGAGAAAACACATTCAGTAGACTGTAAAAACAAGGAGAGGAGCTGTGTCTGTGCGTTTCCCTCAGTCTCAGAAGCCAGGCACGTGGCAGTACGCCTCCAGGGAGGCCAACAGGATGTAGATGAACCACAGGGAGAGGAACATGAAGAAGGTGAGGAGCTTGGGTGTCCGTGGGCCCCCGAGCTCTCCGCCCGACACGCTGGGACGCCGGCGGTAGAGCAGCACCAGCACGCACACCAGCGCCATGATGGTGAAGAGGGTGACGGAAAAGGCCAGGGAGCCCGGGTTCACCTTGAACACCTTGCCTTTGGTATGCCAGTAAACGGACGCGATGGTCCACGCCACGCCGATGCCCAGGAACACGTTCACCGCGTTGCTGCCCGTCACGTTGCCGATGGAGGCGTCGGCATATTGGTCCTGAATGGCCGCCACCTTACTCGCAAATGTATCTGTGGAAGAAAGAGAGATGTGAATGAAGCATCAGGAAATAGGAAATCAGTTACTGATGGAGATCAGTGGTGTCCACAAGGGGCCGAATTCCCTTAAAACCCTCTGTAAGGCTTAAACCCTACGACTACCAGGGACGTTAGAGAAAAAAGTATTTAATTGAATGCAATATAAAATCAAACAACTTTCAAATGTCACTCTGGGGCACAACAGATGTCAAACAATTTAAAGCAAGCAAGGATATGATGCTTAAAAGTTTTTGGATCCTTTATCCTTGGCAGCCTTTAGATAAAGGTTTATAAGTAGTGAAAACTATTTTAAAAATGGTCTTACATTTTATTATTCTTGGTGGCATTTTATGCCTTTATTGAATAGCGATACTTTAGAGAGAAACTGGCAACAAAGGGCCCGGTCTGATCCAAACCAGGGGCAATGCTGTTCATGGTCATTGCCTCAACCCCTCACACTCCACTGTGGATTTATTAATGATTAATAAATCATTCATTAATGCTTCATGGATCAGTTAGAAACTAAAAATAAGAACATGGTGTTGCCAGGTTGTGAAAATTGGCGGGTGTCTTTTCTATTTGGTAATAATATACTTAAATATTTATAATCATTGCTTACTAGTGATCTGTGTCTCACTTGCCAACAAAGCATTAAGTCTGCAGTTATAAATATTCATAATGACAGTGTTTGACATATTGGAAAATGCTCTTATTTACTTTCTGGTGGAGGGATAGACAAGAAGATTGATCTCTGATTTATGTTGCCTGCAGCAGGTCTGCTTAGCTTAGATGGTGTTTGCAGATGATGTTACAGACCAAAGTTTGCACTTTGTTGTTGACTAAGGTGAGGCAGATTGTTTAGTTTGTGGTTTAGTGGCTCTGAGGAGTGCCATGCAAGCAGCGGAGAATGCACAGTAGTTACTGCATGAGATGAATATCATATTTTGAAATCTGAAAGAAAAGGTTTGAAAGGTTGAAATCGAATTTTAAAAAGGGTTTTGCATGACTGAAACTTAAAACAATAGGTTAACGCCCCTGCCTCCAGGATCCAGGCTTTTTTCCCCCCAGACCGTCTGTTTCAGTATTTCATGGTTTCAGAGCAGAACTGTGAGACAACGCTGCCAGAAATTACGTGACTCGCAAGCCTGCAACTGTGTGGGGAGATCTCTGAAAAGTGGGTGTAATACACTTATTTCTGAAAGAACAGTCTGTAATACGAGTGCATATAAACAGCCTATCTGAACTTTATGCAAGCCTTTGAAACTTACTTTCAATCTTGCAAAACCTTTTTAGATTTCAACCTTCCAACCAAGAAACACTCTGAAACATAACTGCCTGTAAAAAGACAAAACTGTAACTTTTACACTTTGACTTACAGGACAAATGACTGTACATAGACGCTTTCCAAAGCACAGGTATAGTAGATGAAAGTAAATCACAACAAGTGTAGAAAGGCGATAATGTCTCTAGAACTCTCTGCCCACCAAAATGAACTGTCACTATCTGTGGATACTGTAAGTTCCTGATGATTGCCCTCTAACTAATTCATGTAGATAATACATAAATTAGTTAGAGGTTAGAGTCTGGCAGCTTGAAGGAGAGTGTGCGGGGCTTACTGAGCTAAAACCTGTCAAAACCTCATTTTCATTTTCTCATTTGTGCCGCGTTTAGGACGTGGTGGAATGGGAATACAATTAGGCAGCACAGAGAGACTAACAAGTGAAACAGCGCTTTTCCTTAGTTTACAGCTTTTTAAATTTCAAGGCAGGAACTCTGCAGAGAGTTACTCCGCCGGTGGAGGCAGAGGTTACCCAAGTTTCCCCAAGCAGCTGCTTCTTCTGCAAGGGCAAAGCCCAGAGGAAACCCAGAACCAAGTCCACTGTTAGAGCTGACAGACACTGCTGACGCCCACCTGGAACAGAGGTGCCGAGGGCCACGAACACCACGGCGGTGACCGAGTCTTTGAGGCCGATGGTGCAGCCAAAATGGGAGGCTAAGTCCCCGGTCACAGCTGTCAGAACGCCGATGAGGGAAATGGACACGAAGAAGCAGGCCCAGCCGTTCCAGTACTCAGTGGGCGGGACAAAAGCGAAGAGGACTTTCCAGAAAACTGTCAGGAAGTGCATAATGTAATCAAAGCAGGATGGCAGGCGTTCCTCCCCGCTCTCTTCCTCATCGTCGTCACCTGGCAAAGACAGAATAGATAAATGAAGGCCTGCAAAATACTTAGATAGATTTCCTGCCTCCTCTGCTGATAGATTATCTGACGGCCACATCCTGCAGTATGCAAACCTGAATCAGGCCTTTGTTTGGGAGAATTAAGATAAGATATAAGATATTCCTTTATTAGATGCTAAGTATCATGTGATCCAGCTGTGACGTCACATCTCACTTCAGAAATGCTCTTTTTAATGAAAAGTTAAACAGAACATAGTTCCAGCTTCCTGCTTTCATCAAGCTTAGATAAGATCTTACAGCAGACGCCAAAATCTATATCTATAACTACACTAACCCCCAACACATTTAAGCCATTTGACGAATGTGTGGGAGCTAACCTTTTCAAACCATTACATTAAATCTGTAAATATAGCTATGACTCAGTGATTGAGACATGCATACAGGCATGAAGCATACTTTCTATTTATACATACGCTCTCTGCATGAAAATCGGAGCGAACTCAACCACAGGGAGAAAATGAGAGAAAAGAGCGTATTAGCAAAATGACACATCCCTGTGTCTCAGTCAGCTTTTAGCCCAAATGCTTTGTGCACCAGTGCAGATCTAAAAGGTTCACAAAGCCAAGTGAATGGCTTTTGAAAGGGCAAAATAAAAAGGGTTCACCATACCACGTACATCTACATAAATTCTTCAGAGCCATTAATTGTCCGGGCCGAGCCGGTCAGTTTAGTTTTTATGGTGAACCACATGAGGAATTCACCACATCATGCATTTTTAATAAACCCTCTGGGTTAAAAGAAGGCAGCAAATAAGCAAAAAATTGCCAAAATTTATTACAACAGGCCATGTTTCTGTAAAGCTCTTTCATTTATTATCTGTTAAATTGGGCTATTTTAAAATTCAGCCAATGTCCAACCGGTGCATTTGGGATTTTATTAAAAAAGTATCTAAAAAAAAATAAGCTTGACACTGAGGTTGGCGAGAAGCAGCTGGTGGGCCAGATCTGGCTGCAGGCTCAATCTTCCACAGGTCCGGTCACAGAGGGATGAACAGATGAGACATCTCAGGATGCCACGACTCACCTGCGCTGACAGTGACAGCGCTAACAAACTGTTCTCTCCAGCTGCTGCTCCCCACCACCAGAGCCAGGTTCGTCTTCTTGATCAGCTTGTCCACTGTGCTCTGCAGACACAAGGGCAATGAAGCAAAAGAAAAGGGACAACTTATAATATTAAGACTATCATATGAGACTAGGGACACTAATGTGATGAATTAAGGTGCGATTACAACCCTGATTCCAAAAAAGTTGGGACGCTGTGTAAAAGTTCCCGAGTCCATGTTGTAATCTCCGTTCTACAATCATGTGTTCACAAAGTGTTGAACCTCTCTCCATCCTTGCTTGTGAATGACTGAGTCTTTCCAGGATGAACCTTTCATACCCAATCATGATACTATCACCTGTTACCAATGAACCTGTTTACCTGTGGAATGATCCAAACAGGTGTTTTCAATCAGTCCACAACTTTCACAGTCCTTTGTTGCTTCTGTTCCAACTTGTTTGAAACATGTTGCTGCCATCAAATTCAGAATAAGCAGATATTTACAAAAATCAATGTTGATGAGGTCAAACATTTAATATATTGTTTTGTATTGTTTTCAATTGAGTATATGTCAGAAAGGATTAGCCGATAATCACGTTCTGTTTTATCTATCTTTTACACAGCTTCTCAACTTTTTCGAAAGCAGGGTTGTATGTGTGTCTCTCCTCCACAGTGGTGCACAGTGAGTCACCAAAACAGATGCAGGGGAGCACAGAACCCCACTATCCCTCAGGAAAAAAGGCACGGCGCCAGCATAAAGCAGCTTTACACCAGTGCAGAAAGAAGAGCTGCAAGTATCAGCACATGAAACTGGAGCCTCGAGTATCACTGCAATATCTTGTTACAGCCTAAAATTGGTCTTAAAGGGGCACCACCACCGCAGGAGCTTTCTAAAGTCTGAGAAAATACCTCTGTTGATGCCATATGTCTGGGTTGTCTCAGCTTATGTTTGGAGACTAAGCAAAAATGGAGATTACAGTTGAAAGAAAGAAAAGGACATTTAAGAGACGGGGAGTGTTGAAGACACTCTCATGTTGCATCATGGGACAAGAGGCATCCAGCGTTTTTTGAGTTTTAAGTCAGGATATCTCAGTCTGTGCTGCATTGATTTTGAGTCTTTCTTTTTTGAATCTGTGTCTCTCAAGACCCCCAAAACCCAGCTTTAGTACCTCCCTGAAGCATCCTTTAAAGGCTGCATTACAGTTAAATGGTGCAATCGCCTCAACTTATTTGACTATTCAAGTGAAAACGATGAAACCATGAGTGAATGACTCTACTGGCAGAGCCATTAGTTACATGCACATCACTAATAATTTATAGCAAATTCCTAGTTAGATTAAATATTCATCTCCAACAGTCATACCCAAAATATTGTGACATAACTGATGTTGGTCTAAAATAGCAACGTTTTGACCAATTCCCCAGCTCCATGTTCAGAAAAAAAAAAAGATGCTGCAAAAGTGCCCTCTATGGTAGATAAAATATGATAAAGGCTGCTCCTCAATTTAATTCAACTCAGCTTATAAACCGCCAAATCACAACAGAAGTCATCAAGTGGACAAAACAATATATTTAATGTGCCATATAAATATATACATGCTGTGCAATATAAGCTGCCCTACATACTATAAAATGAGTTGGTCTCTAAAGTAGGCAAGAGTTCCCTTAGTGTTTGTATTACAGAGGTGTAGTAGTTTAAATCTCATCACATAGTAAATGTATTTCTTATATTCTTCTTCATGATTATATTAAATTGTAGGTCAACACGGGGGATAACTGATGGATAATAATTCTTAAATATCATGTTGTTTGCCCTCATACTGTGTATGATATAGTTTAAGGATTTGAAGGTTTTGAGCCTCTCTGAAGTTCAGAGAACTGCTGTGATGGGTATTCAGTGGGAAGATATCAGGGAAATCCTGTGAGGACAAATCAAGATTCATCATCACTGTGAGAAATTCCAAAATATGCAAACATCAGTCGGACAGTTGGGCGTGGCTCTGAGATAAAAAAGCTGTGTTACCTTGAATTCATAAGACTCCTCAATGACGACCTCCAGCTTAGTGTGCTCGCCCAGACAGGGGCAGCCCATCTTGGACACGTCCTCCGGCCCCACTGCTGTCTTGTTATCATTGGTGTCTCCTGCGGCAGAGGGGCAGGTGTGTAAACTATCAGCCAGTATTTCCCACACGGCCTTTTGTAACAATTGATTTGTTACAAAATGAGTGTATCTACTGATAATAAAACCCAGTCGTCCATGTTTGAATGAAAGTTAAGTGAAATAAAGACCACAAGTGACATTAGGATTTAAATATTTGCTGAGGACAGGACACATATTTCCAATTACTGCCTGATTAATTTCAGGTACAAAAATTGGCAAACCATCTTTATATATTCTGTAGTTTTTGATCATTTCTAACATGTTTTTGTGTGTATGCATTATTTTCTCACTTTGACAATGCTGACTTAATTACTTGGAGATCTCATGGTGGATATAGACGTTCTTATTAAAGAATCTGTGATAAGAATTTGGTTGCAGAAAAACACCAAATTTAGCCAAGGTGCCCTTCATGTAAGTACTCATATAAATAATACTGAAATAACAAAATACCAAATCTGAAATCAATAATGTTTCTATTCTCTTTTGCAGTGTTGTGAAAGTCATTATGGTGCATTTAAAGAATATGATTAATGTGCAGCTGTGTAAGGTATGTGGATAAATGCACAACTTATTGCCCCTTTCAGCTCTAACCTTGCTTCAACTTTAGCCAAGTCTGTTTAAAGGGCAGCATAAAGCCTGGCCATGAAATACACCAAAGGGACTAAAGGGATCACACCTCAGACCTCAGAGAGCCTCAGAGTTAAGAGGAATTTGTATCATTGGATATAAACCAGTCCAGCTGAAGAATTTAAATAAAACATAAGGAGAGTGGATGCGATGTAAAATCTATTTTATGTCATAAGATAATGAGTAAAATCAGTGCTGCTGTAGCCTGCAGCTGCGTCCCCAGCTCACCGTGTCTCTGCCCCACCTCCAGCAGGATGGGCTCCTCCAGCACAATCGTGAAAGTCTTGTTCTTCTCGTACTCCTCGTCATCGATGATCTTCACATTCAACAGCTTCCTAAAAGCAGAAGGATCGAGGAACAAGGAGAGGATGGAGCCAATCAGAGAGAGATGAATTAATTCATTAGCATTATTTAGGACATAACAGCAGCTGTCAATATGAATTAATCTGCAATGTGCAATATGTATTTGTTACCTAAATTATATCAAAAATACATCCCAGGCCACCAGTAAGTGCAGTTTCTGTGCTTTTATACACATAAATATTGAATAAATAAATAATAAATCGGCAGCGTAGCCAAAAGGTAGACTGCCTACACAATGAATCATGAAACAGAGATGTTAGATAAGAAGATGGAAGCTTGAGATTTTTAACAAATTAACAAATATCCTGCAGTACAGAACATCACGTACAAAAAAAAAAAAAATATTTAGATTCGTGGCACTGACCGACTTAACTCCTTTGAACAAAAGGTCAAAAGCATAGCCTACAAATATCAAGTATTACAATGAGATATGATTGAAGTCTGCGTTCAGATGATACTCGGGTGGATTTTTAATCTACTCATCAGAGACCGTTAAAGTAACTCAACTTGTAGGCAGAAACATGACTGTGCCTCAAATTTCTAGCAAACCACTGCAGAAACACCTAATAAGTGGCATTGTGAACATGGCATCATAACTGTGAAAGTGAAAGTGAAGTCAAATTGTTAAGAGGGGCTTTCTCATCAAATCATGACTAGACTAAGTGTTTCTAACTGGGCAGTGCATGAAACTCTAAAACACTTTGCAGAAACAGGATCAGTTGTATCCAAGTGAACACACCATCAGAAGATCAATACATCAAGCTGAGTTGACTGAGAGATAGAAAAGCAGCTTCATTGCAGTTACAGAATTTATTTGACTTAAGAATGAAAAACCAATCAATCAACAAAAGTCCTGTCAACAGAAGGCTGTCGTGTTGTGGTAGCAGAGGATGAGTAGCAGTTTCGAAACCTCTTCTCAGGAGGAGAAGCAAGGCCGAATGCTTGGGGTGGGCTAACACATTTTACAAAAGATGACTGGAAAAAAGTCCTATTTACTGATGAATCCAAGTTTGAGATTTATGGCAGGAACTGAATGTGGGTTAATGTAAGGACACAAACAGGAGAGAGAATGATACCACAGTGTATCAAGTGAAACATGGTGGTGGGAATATTCAAGACTAATTATTGCCTCCTCTGGAATTGGACACATGCACTAAATTGACTCCGCCCAGACTAAGAAGAAGTACCACTCCATTCTCCAGACACATGCGAGACCCTCTGGTTTGCATCTTTGTGGAGACAGATTCATACTGCAGCAGGACAATGATCTCAAGGCATTGAGAGAACTACCTGAAGACTAAAGAAGACCAAGGTGTCCTGACTGTCATGCACTTTCCTCCACAGTCACCTGACCTCAACCCCACTGAACATTTACAGGGGCGTAGAAGAAGCAAAGCAAGCTGAGTCACTCGAACGAGCCTCTGATGAGTAGATTAAATCCACCCGAGTGTCAATCTGAATCTTTATATTTCACCTTCATTTTACATGTCATAGCTTCTTCATATGTTCCGCAAACTTCTGATCATTTCTAGGTTTATGTGAAAATATCTGACTTTTGGACCCCAAGTGTGTGTCTGTCTGTCTCTCTCTCTCTCTAGATAGATAAATAGATTGATAGATAGATAGATAGAGAGACAGATAGATACACACACACACACACACACAGTATATTTCCCAGTACCCCACAAGAGGGCTTCTACACCATTAATTCCATTTGAACACAAGAGAACTGTAGTGAAATAGCCCACACCCCTCCCACACACTTCAAGTTACAGGTCATGGGAAATTGAATTGTTATCTCGTTCTCAGTGGAAATTAAGCGCCGCCTATCTAAGAATTCATGCAGGTTGAAGCAAACTCTTATGGCTTATTTAGAAATATAGTCTGCACTGGTAAATCTGAGCGCTACACGTGAGGATGCGGTGTCATACTGTGACCGACATATTTGCCTGAGCCCCGCTTCATTCTCCTACACTGTCACAGCGAGTCTTTCTCTCCCTCTCTCTCCATCTCCCTAATGATATGTGGGTGGCTGTCTATTTCTGTCTACACTTGTACACTCAGGATTCGACAACACGCAGGAAGAGCTTTTGCTTGCAGAAGAGAAGAAGTTTATTTTAAACATGAATGGTATGTCATCGGCTGTGTAATGTCAGGCAGAGTCATGCCAGTGGGAACAAAGGGAATTGCAGTATAGCCTTACAATGGAAACAAAAGAGCTTATCCTTTAAACTAGGTGTTATTTCAAGTGGGATGTGTACAGGAATACAGTAAGCTTCCTTTAAAAGGCCTTGAAATAAAAAAAAGTGTGATGGTTCAGGAGCTATATGCCGTATTCACGCAGCAGCCATTTTGCTATCACATCTCTTTTGGGCAGATTCTGTTAATCCTACACAACATGAGCGGCATATAACTGCAGGGGATCAAACAAACATTTACATTTTTGCAGACCTCTCAGTGAAATACAAGCCAGAATTCAAATGCTGTCAAAAAAGCAGCAGGGAAGTTGGTTCACATGCTGCATTAGGCTGATTAGGTGGCAATTTATAGCTCAACCTCTGCCAGAGTCGACCGCTCGTTTGCGCTCATTTCAGACAAAAGGTGGGCGATAATAACACAAATGGTGAAGAAATCGAAACAACTCAGGTGTTTCATGAGTCTTACAAGTAAAATAGTTCTTTTGGTCTTTTTTAAATTGTGTTTTGTTTTTTTTACCTGGTTGAATCATCAATCATCAAGTGCAACTAATGAGCAACCACCTTCGGAATTGAAAGATTTGGGTCCAATGAAATAATCAAAGTACAAAAGCACAAAATATAAAGGAAAAACTCAAGTAAATGTCTGGTTTTAATATAGTTTTCTCACCTGGTTGAATCATTAGTACAACTAATGAGCAACTGCCTTGAAAATTGTAAAATGTCTGCAAATAGGGTAAAAGTAGTTGAATGTTGTTGACTCAACAATCAATTCAGTTTGGATTTTGGATAAGTTATGAATCAATTACAAATGTGCCAGAACTCTAAACTTGCAAGCTCAGTGGCTTGTGGGTAATTGACAATCAACATACTCAACTAACTAGAAACCATGGCCACTAATAAACAAGTCAAAGAAATAGTTCATTTTGGGAGGCTTGCTTTCTTGCAGAGAGTTAGGTATAAAGATCAATACTACTCTCATATCTGTCTGCTGAATATAAAGCTAGAGCTACCAGTTGGAAATTGTGATCAAAATATTTCTTAAAATCCCTGTAAACCACAACTTGGTTAGAGTATTTTAAAAAATGTCTTTCTATCCTTTAAACTGATGTTAAATTCATGAGTTCCTTGTATTTGTCTCCCTGCATGTTTGAAATGGTAAAGCAGCACCGACCAGTTCTGCTTCTGAATCTCTTTATCTCTGCAGGTCGATGTAAACTCACATTACAACAGGCACAGTTACATTTTATCAAGACAGTAAAGCCCTCACTTCACCCTCACTGCATATCATATTTCACCGTGTCCACCCGACGGCTCCATTCCTGGATTACATACCGTACTATAGTATCTGTCACACACAAACGTGAAGGCCTGGACTATGTTGTCCGAGCCCCGAAGATTGATCCCTGATCCACAGCCATAATCTGTGCCGCATATGTGGAATACACTGCTGCGGAAGATCTGCTCTTTTATAACTTCCAATAAAAATGTGGAAGGCGTCAGTACTTTTTTTTTTTCTCTGGTTTTGTTCTCTCTCTCTCACTCTCTTTCTGACTGCAAAAAAAAAGTGCACGCTTTGTCTATAAATGGATTAACCTGTTAAATTAAGGCTGAGTAAAGGGAAAATCAGCTGGCTCCAGGGTGGTCTGGCTCTGCAGTCGAGACTGTCACCTCTGGAAAAGAAGGACCAGGCAGCTGCGTGACCTTTTTTTTATTTGGAGTTTCCCTCTCCTCCACATTCTGCGTCGGTTTGATAAGGATGCTCCAGTTTCCTCCCACAGTCAAAAGACAGTACAGTAAGTCATGAGGACTGGAGACTCCAAACTGCCTACAGGTATGAGTGTGAGTGATTGCATGCTGGGATAGGCTCCAGCCCTCCTGAGAGCCTGACAAAAAAACGAAGCCAGCAAGGCAGAATGAGTGAATGCATAGATGCATGACAGTGTGTCAGATACCCTCGTCTGAACGGAGCGCCGCCGTTCAGATGAAGAACTGTGGATCAGACCTGTGTGTCAGCATGTATCTGCCTTGCTGAAGTGTCCTTGAGCAAGATACTAAATCTCTACCAGACAGACTGCATTGTGGTCGAATGTGAGCGCGAAGCATCAGCTCAATGCCACCGAGAATTATGTTTTTACAGCAGAAGAAATATGAACATTTTATTGTCTCCGCTCTAATGTGTTATTATGCGCAGGGTATTTATATGGAAACAAAAGGTTTTTGAGACAGATAATGATATTTGACCCTGTCTCTGACAACTTGTACTTGCAAATATTGTGTGGCGACATAATGGAAAAGAGCTGCTTCATCCTCCTGATATCTGAACTAACGAGCCCTGAGGCAGACGAGAGGAATAAGAAGGAATTCAATATATAACACAAGTCTGGAGCTGCCGGCAACTTCAGAACTGCTCATCCGACGGTTGAACAGCTTTGGCAACCTGCACAATTTTTCTGACATCAGAATGAACATTTCTGTACCTTTTTCGAAGCCGACAACCTGGCATTCACATCCACTTCATGTCGTGATTGGCCAAGTGTGCGGTGGCGAGACGGGAGTCAGGGTTTCATAACTTCTCTCTTGAACTCTCGCATTGTCGACGGCGACCAGAGACTCTGTGAAGCTGTACTTGCTTTGAGCTAAATGCTAATGTCAGCTGATGTTCATCATGTTTACCGTGATCACCATCTCTAGTTTAGCCTGTCATCATGCTAACATTTGCTAATTAGTACAAAACAGTACAGCTAGGGCTAATGGGAACGTCATTAGTTTTTAAGTATTGGATTAATTAAATTTTTGTACTGATGATGGCGCTAGATGAAAAGTCAGAGAGGATCAAGGTTATTACAATTCATCTTCAGAGGGACACAAATGTGCAATAGTTATCGAGACGTTTCACTCAAAACCATAAATTGCAACCTCATGGTGGCACTAGAGGAAAAGTAAGGGGATCATCAGAAGTTATTGAGATACATCATCTGGGAACCATGAATGTTTTTTTTGTGCCAATCCAAGCAGATGTCAAGCTATTTCAGAGAATAAATGAAAACTTTGACCTGTTGGTGGCGCTAAAGGAAAAGTCAGGGGATCACCAAAGTCATGAATACATCCTCGATCATCCTAATCTGTACAAAATGGCAATTCATCTAATAGTTGCTGGGATATTTCAGTCTGAACCAACGAGCTAAAAAGTGAAGCTTAATAATATCGAGAATTAAAATAATATATGATGAACTGTTGTGAGCATTAAATATGAGAACGAATGTTTAACAAGAGAAAACCTGCCAGTGCCGCTCAAACAGAACGAACCCTTCCTTCCACCCTGAAAGGTTTTAACTGTTCCAAATGTGTTAATGCTCCCCAAACCCCGACCCTGCAGCTCCGCTTTTATCCATGTTTGTCAGGAAGTTCAGGATCTTATTGATCCTGACTACATTAAGAGTGAGAAATAAAGAATATCAGGGTATTGATTTCCCTTTTCAGAAGTGATCTCCTCACATCTCTTTCATCTTAGCTTATGTAACTGGCCCCGTTCTCCACCTCAGCCTCAACTAGTGTATGGTGCCACACATTTTGAGGCGCTAAACAAAAACAGATACAAGAGGGAGCTCCACACAGGCATCAAAGGGTCTGTGCAGATCTTCCTCTAATCCATAAACACAGAAATGTGAAATGGTTCTCTATGTCAGCCTGTTTATTTTGGCTCCGAGGTTTGGGTCTCTACATCATAATCTATTTACTGCAGTGCAGAATTGAGATGGTAAATTATTTTTTAACTGAGTGCCTGGATTTTTACCCGTTCCTCCTGGCTCTGTGTCAAAAGCTTACAAACTTGCCTTCCTGGTCTTTTGCTCCTCTGCATTCTCAAACATCGACCGGGACAGGCGGACGTACGCAGACACAAAGGCCCACAAAGCGAGAGGCGCTGTGACAAACACACATTGGGAGCTGCCTGGGGGCCCGCTGCTGAGTGTCAGCTCTTTGTCCTGAACGCCCAGGGAAACACTCGGGTAAGAAAAGGCAGCTCTGTTTGAAGGATGAACTTTGGCAGGCTGCTGAGCAGGAAGGAGATACATGTTTAACAATGTGCAGAAACACGTATGCACGCTCAGGTACTTACCTACAGAAGCCAAAATGCTTTAAGACCCGGTGATGGGGATTGACCTCCATTTTTTAACAGGACTAGCTCCAAATTAAAAAACTTCATAAAAAATTCAATGTGACTCCAGCATCTGAGTAGCATAACGCAGGAGAGGAATGTGATCTTTAAGAAAGACTGAGAGCCTTAGAAATCTGTTCAGTTGGGTAACTTTGGCTGGTGGCTTTGATAAATAGCTTTTATGTGGCACATAGAAATAACCACTGCCCTTTTCCAACCATAAAATGCCTTTCTCTGACCTTCTGACACCAGGTATCCTAGATTAAAAATTCAGCTGGCTAAGAAGATAAGTAAGCTGCTGTGTCTTGACCCATCTGCACCTGGCAAGATCTGAGTCAAACCTTTTTACCTATGATCAGAGTGCTCCTGCAATGCCCCTTTAAGTCCTTGTTTGCTATTCAAAGGAGCACAGGAGCAGCTGAGCACAGCTTTGGCATTCCCCGTTGCGTTTGGGTTTTCCTTTCATCGGATTTCTGGTAGCAAACTGTCCTGCTCTGCTGGATCCTGCTCTCCACAGTCCTTCCTCTCCCGCTGCACGGGCGACTGTTGAGGGAAGCATGACTCCAGATAATATAAAGTGTGCAGATGCTTGTGTCGCTGTCAGCTCGCTACAGTCAGATGAACAGAGCCTCGGCTCAGTAGGTGAGGATTTTATCTACTGCTCAGTCTCCATTTGAATGCAGATGCAAGCTGCCGGCCTCTCATCTCACATTGTTATACGCTGCCGTCTCATTAACGGCAGCTTCTGTAGCTGTGGGCGCTCTGTTGAGAACTTTTGGGACTCCTTTAACCCCTCTTCACTCTCTTTAATTGCTTTGGGTGCTCAAGAAGCTCTTTTCAGTTCCCCTTTGGAGCGACATTTTGTTTGATGTGGGTTTAAAGTGGGTTCAGCGCACAGGCGCGCACACAAACACCCTTAAAAATACATAGAGGCACGCATGCAAAAAAGCAAGGAGATAAATGTGCACAAGCAAACCGAGAAACACACAGATACATTCAAATTTCACCTGCACTGCGAGGCAAAAAAAGACAAATAGGGAGATCTGCATTCTCTTTGACACCATGTATTCACCTGCCTTTCCTCCCACTCAGCCGACCTACACAATACACCTACACACGAGCCCTGAAAGCCTCCTCACACAGACGGATTCATCTGACACATTTTATTCCTTTGTTTTGTCCTTTGCTGTGCTGTAAATCATTTTTGCGATGAGCTTGATATTGTTACGGCGATTTTCTTTTTTTGAGCTAAAAAAAAAATCACCGCTGTGGATAATTGCCAGGTCCTTCATCACATCATGAAACAAACACTACAAGTGTACTCGTCATCCCGAACCTTCCACACAATGTTCAAGAGAGAAAAGCTGGAAAAACATCACACTTTCGCCGCTCTCTCTGTAGCCTTCCTCTCTCTGCTCTTTTTAGCCGCCTCTCTGCTGGTGCATCCATGAATCCTTTTGTAGAAAATTATCACACAGGCACATGCACCTGTTTCAGGAGCTGCTCAGCCCTCATCCCCTCCTCGCTGCTGTGTAAGTCACCTGTCTGATTTTCTTTCCTCTACTCTGTCACCAAGATACACTTCCTTTGTTTTCTGCAGTGGAGTTTTCACTGCTCTGCATTACAATGAACTCCCATATAACCTCCACAGAAATCCCAAAGGGCCGCATGTTAATTCATTCACAGAAAGCAGCTTCGATGCCTCTTCTTCTTCTTCTTCTTCTTCTTTTACATCAGCCACAATGTTTCATTATCTCCCGCACAATTATATCCTCTTATCCTCCCACGTCCTCCCTCTGAAAGATCTAAACTTCTCAGAGCGAACGTATCTGTGACTCATGAAAATAGTCTTTTATCCCTATAGATAACTTGCAGTAATCTAGCAGGACTGTTTAACATACCAATGTGTGGGCTGTGATGAGATCAAGTGATGAGAAGCAACAACAAGACATCACCTCAAAGAAGAAGAAATTGTCACTCACATGGTCTCGTCATTCTGAAACTCCAGCTTGCCAGACACCTCCTCGTAGTCCTCCCCTGCCTTGGCAGTGCCCTCGACGGTGTGGTAAGGCACCGCCACCTTCCCCCTCGCCCCGGACGTCCGGTGAACCTTCACCTGCATGTTGCCGACGCTCTCGCTGACCCTCGTGGAGTTACTCTCAAATGTAAAAATGCCAGCGTGGTCGTCATCGTAGATAGTAACCGTGGCAGTGTGAGCGTTGCCCAAGGCTGCCTTTGGAGGAACGTGGGAGGAAACTCCCACCGTGCTGTTGCTGGAGGTGATAGAGCTCGGCTCCAGGACGGAGACCTCAGCTCGGTGCACGATGCGTGGATTACTCAGGCGCACGTAGAAGTGCTCGTCTTCTTCAAAAATATCATCATCGATAACGCCGACAGTGAACTCTTTGGTCGTCTCACCAGGTTTGAAGACCAAAGTGCCCTCAGCAAACTCGTAGTCTGAGCCAGCATTGGCAGTCGCATCCTCTGTGCGGTAATCCACCTGTGGGTCACAAGCAAAGGAAGAAACTTCTGTCATAAATATTTAAATATTCAGTGTCTGGAGTTAAAATAAAATTCTGAATTATTAATACCCTCAATGCCTCAAGCTGTTGAAGTTGATTTTAAATTGACCTTGAGCATTTATAATATTTCTCTCATTACTTCTTCTTACCTTCACGGTGCAGCCACTCTCTCCTCCGTGCCGGCTCACCGACAGCTTCAGCGAGCCGCAGTTCTCAAAGCACTGGTAGTGAGAGGGTTCAAACTGCAGGTAGATGGTGTTGGGATCCTCTTCTTGCCCGCTGGCCTCGTGACAGCTCACCACCTTCCTGGCCTGGTCGGCGGCGTGCTTTTTCAAGATGTTCCCAGCTCCGATCATCATGCGTGTGGCTTGAATGCGATAGAATGCCCGGCTCTTCTGCTGTTGGACCAGAACTTGGTAGTTGGCCATCTCAATCAGCTGCTCCATGTCCTTCTCCGGGTGCCTCTGTTTTAACTCCTTCAGAGTGCGAGCCATCTCCCGTCTGGCCTCTTCTTCTTGATCTTGCTCCGCACTCATCCCTCCACCTTCTTCCACCCCCTCCAGCATCCCATCCAGAGCCTCTTTTGGATGAGTGTGGGAGTTCACACCCTGGCCGTCCATCTCCAAGTCCATTTTAGTGAACATGGCATCGCCCTCTGACTCGATGATGATGCCACGGTTCTTGTCGGCACGGTAACGCTTGTGGACATACTTGTAGAAGAGCAGGCGTCGGTCTGCGATCCAGGCTTGCAGCACGCAGAGAGGGAAGAAGAGGAAGGTGAGGACGGCCTCCCAGACATCCACCTCTCCGGGGGAGAACACAGACAGGATGAGATACAGCCAGACATAGGCGAACATGCTCCAGGCAGCGGTGACAAAAAACACCCGCAGG
Organism: Holacanthus passer; assembly: GCA_025331565.1. Classification (NCBI taxonomy): domain Eukaryota; kingdom Metazoa; phylum Chordata; class Actinopteri; family Pomacanthidae; genus Holacanthus; species Holacanthus passer. The sequence goes on from JAFREQ010000005.1 coordinate 10,475,234, forward strand.
TGCTTTATCTTGCGGGTTTCATTTTCTGGCACCACGTAGACACAGATAGCGATGATAATGAACATGTTGAACGCAGCGCTGCCCACGATGGTGCTGGGACCCAAAGAGCCAGCCTCGAAGTTGTGGCCAATCACTTCAATGACAGACAGCAGGATCTCCGGTGCGGATGAGCCCAGCGCCATCAGAGTCAGGTTGGATACCGTCTCGTTCCAGATGCGCACTGTAGTCGTCGTCGTCTCACCGTTGGGCTTCTTGATGGTGATCTCCTTTTCCTGAGAGGTGATGACCTCGATAGAAGACATAAAGCGGTCTGCAATGATGGACATGCCCAGGAACATGTATATGAGGGCTGCAAAGTAAACAATTGCACGCGCCACCTTGTCGCCCACTGCAGGGTTTTGAGGGTTCCACATGGGCAGCACCACGCCATCGGAGCAGTTATCTTCACTGGAGCAGTTGCCTGGTGTGCTGCCAGTATCTTCATGGCTGGCGCTGCCCTGGGATAAATGAGTGACTCCTGGGAGCAGAACCAGCAGAACGGAGAAGAACATACATGGCGTGAAAGATGGAGTGAAATTCTGGATACGCTTGGGCAGAAACATGGCAGCGGGAATGTGCTTGGAGTCTTCTGGTGTCGGAGTTTAATCCACGTCACATGCGGAGGGTCTACACAAGCCTCTGAAAGACAGAAGAAAAATAAATGCGTGTGGAGGATGAGATCGTCACATTCGCTACGTCAGACATTCATCGTTCGGAGTTCTGTTCTTGGAATAACCTCAACAAGCAAAGGTGTAACAGCGCAAAAGCACTCATAGCCATGCTCTTTTGTATGCAAATGACGTGGGATCCAACGGTTTGCTTGGTCCGAGTTTGGAAAGCCAGAAATATTGGCACCTACTAATCGTTGAGTCACCGGTATTGAACTACCTTGTCAAACTCCCACACATATAATGTGGTCATTTTGTGCGGAGCTGCAGTAGAAATGTTACCCTCTGCACCTGTAGTATTGAGGGAAAAACTGACTCAGTCCACCATGTACTCATGTCAGGTTAGATGGGAATCCAAAAATACTCTTCACTAACAATGAGTGTAACAAGAGAAGAGCAGTTGTTCTCAGACCTACTATATGATAATTCAAAGAATAAACAATCTTGCTCTCTCATTGAAGCGCAGTATACCTCTGAACTCGAGTCGTTCATATATTGTTTAAGGCTAAAAAATGCGCTAAACACCTTTTTTTCCTATTTGTGAAAGCCATTTGAACTATGTCAGGGGAGAACTTAAAATGATTTCAGAGTGGTTATCTTGGCAGTAGAGTGGCCATCAACAGCACAGCATCAATGCTGCCCACAGGATTAACATCTGCATCAGTGTGAACAGAGAGACAGAGAGGGAAAGAACGTAATCTGGTGCTTCCTAATTAAAATTTTAAGACCATCTCCAAAAATAGGTTGCCTACCTGCAGCAGAAGAGATCTGACAATGCTTTATGTACAGCACATGCTCTCATTGACATGCAGCAGAGAAAAGCTGTAATCTTCACTCTGACCTGCATAACAGGAGAGCATGTTTTCCATCAAGGCTACATTTCAGGGTGAAGCAGCTCAGCACAGATGTAGAAATTAATTTGCCATTTTCTGGGCTAGCTCATAAACAACTGACTAACAGACTACTTGTTCGGCGACGACGGCTTTATGTAACAACTCAACACGTATCTGCTGATCAGACTGAGCGAAACATCAGTGAGATCAGCACCATGGACAGCGACTCCTGTCACAAGAAAGAGGAACACAGCGATACAGGAAACATGTGACCCTCAGCCTGGTCTTCAAAGGAGGTTTCATCCATATTCAACACGGGCGTTACAGAAAGTCCTGATACAGGGAGTTTGAAGCTCTTAAAGCTTTGAGATGAATCACAAGTCCATTTTATTACAGCCAAGGGTACAAGATTGAGCACTTAATGTACTTTTGAGTGAATACTCTACAGCACTAATATAATATAATATAATATAACATAATATAATATAATATAGCTCTTATCTGGCACACGACCCTGCACAAATTTTGAGTGGGTGATGTTTCTATGGTAAAAGCAAGCTCTCCAACTGATGGGAATACAGAAGTAAAACATGTTTTTTTGACAATGCTATAGAGACAAAAGGTGTCTACATATTTCCATCTGCTCTAGTGTTGCCATTCACTGTTACATAAAGTCCACCCCCCCACTGAAATCATCAGGTAGCGACAAGCTAACCAGGTACACAAACTTACCATTAGAGGCACTCTGAGAGGAACACAGGATTTTTCAGTCAACAAAACAAACAAGGCTGACAAATGTTCACCTCACTTTGATCATTTGCAAATCTTGGGTCTCAGCAAAGATATTTCATAGATGGTGAGGATGCAAACCCCCTGCTGGGACCTGCAAAATTAGAATTCTCTGCACTACTGATATTAAACATGAAGTTCTTGATTAACTGCCTCAGTTCAGCTAATGACAAGCCCAACAAGATACCACTCTTCTGTTTCATACAGTTTCTCATTAACCTTTTCCAAAATTATCCAAATCTGAAACAAAACAACAACCTTTCACTCAAACAGAATTATGATGATTTAGTCCTCAAACATGTTTCTGTTTGGTAAGCCGGGGTCTTAGGTTGGCAACTAAACACTTGTGCATAATGAGTCACCCTTTGATGCCAGCACTCCTTTTGTGAGAGAAGGTGTCTTTTTTTTTTTTTTCCTTTCAAATGGTGGCAGTCTCAATTTGTAATGAGACTCCTCATAAATGTCATTTCTGCTATCTTGGGAATGAAAAGTCATGAAAAATAACAAACAGCAGGAAAATGAAACAGTGTAAACAGAAAGTGACTTCCTTGAGACCTTGTGTTGAACGAAAGATACACAACCAAGAAAGAGCAAGAACATTAAAATATTTACACATGCACTACTAGTTTGCATGCAGCTGTGAGCTTTAGAGCCCAGCATGAAGATGCTCCTGCAGGAATCTGCTTCATGTGTTAGTATGGTTTTTAATATTCCCCCCAAAAGTGCATTACTCACCTGGGTCCAGCTGTCAGTGAGTCAGCTCAGCGTGGAACTTGTGGCCTCAGGAGGTGAACTTATCTTTCATATCTCTCTGTAACATTAGAGTTTTATAATTACCATGAAACAGACTTTGAAGAAGCTTATTAAAAACTGAGTAAAAACACAAGCAAGGCATCACACTAGAGGGATCACTGAACATGTTAAGTTGCAACTAGATTGTTGAGCATTACAGATGCTGTGCATGGCTGTGCATGAGGGACAAACAGATACTCACAGAGAGCTGGATGTGAGCAGGAGCCTGCTCTCAGCCTGCCTCCCCCCCCCTGCAGCAGCTCGGTCAGCCGGCAGCCTGCTGGACTGGTGCGGGCTTGTTGCGCCGGTGCCTTGGAAATGACGCGGAGCTCTCCACGGTGCCTCTGCTCTTTTTTTTTTTGAAAAAAAATTCTGACAGCCAACTTAACACACACACACTTTGCTCCACCGAGGCGACACCTTCCGCCTGGCTAAGTGATTTTTTTTCCCTGTTCTTCCAAACCCCTCAATGCGTTTCTGCAGCTCTCTCCTCTCCAGGCTGTTGATGCGTAAAAATAACAAATACCAAAAAAAAAAAAAAAGAGTCTCTCGTCCCGCTTGTATCAGTGACACGTTCCTCCAAACTGCATGTGTGTAAAAAAAAAAAAGAAGAAGAAGGCTTTGAGAGTGTTGCATGCACCCGAAAAACAAACTGGAGTTGAAAAAAAAAATCCCCCTCGCTTTTCAGTCTGTCTGAGCTTGGAGAAGAGAACATGAGAGTAGGCGTGAATGGATGGTGGAGGACTGAGAGGCAGCACCACAAGATGGATATCAAGCAGATGAGAGAGAGGGAGAGGGAGAGGGTGAGAGAGAGAGAGAGAGAGAGAGAGGGGGTGTGCTGTTCTGCAGATGGAGGTCTTGGTCTTACTCTGGCGGTGGGCAGCTTTGGCACCAGGAACCATGGGCGAGATGGAGGCGAGCAGCCACACTGCAGAGCCGGGGGGAGGAGGCGTCCAGGAGCAGGAGCTGCTCCTCCTGACTGCGCATCAGGAGCATCCAGCACGGATCCACCGTCTCACTCCTCGACCCTCCTCATCTGCTCATCGGTGCTGTCGGCCAGACACATAGCCTGCTTTAATGTGAGAGCTGAATTTAAAGACTCCCTGGTGCTGCTGCCTGCTGGTCTGTTGTTGGCTTGTTGTAGTCTGGATGGTTAGAGACAGAGATGTAGTAGAGGGGGGGAAACATACTGGTGTGAATTCATGATAATCAATACTAGTGTATGAAACTAGGAGAAGTTGAACACGTGATCTATTGTTGGAGAAAAACGAAACAAGCTAAACTAGGCTAAAAGTCTATTCTATCCATAATTCTCGTAACTCAACTTAAATGATAAATGGCCGAACAAGTTTGCCTTTCCAATCATTAACACTAGTGGGGTGAGACAAGGTGTAAAGTTTGTCTTTAGGGTGGACAAAAGTCACCAATGAGCAGGTCAGTGGTTTGATCCCTGGTCTCTGCAGTCTGCATGTCCAAGCGTCCTTGAGCAAGATACTGAAACCCAAATGGCTGTTCCATCAGTGTGTGAATGTGTGGGCATGGTTAACGGTGGTGGCACTTTCCATTCAGCCATCATGCACGAATGTGTATGAATGAATGCTGGCTTGTTTTGTGAAAGCCCTTCGAGTGGACTAATAAGACTAGAGAAGCACTATATAAATGCAGTCCACTTACCATTTAATTTTAATCATAAAAGTCAGTCTACTTCTCATGAGTATGTCTCAGCCTGTGAAATGAGTTGTATAATATCTGCTGTACCTCTGGAGGGGCTAAAAAAATAACCCTGATCATGTCATAGCGATGTCATCGGGGTTATCTTCAGTTTGACTTCAAATATTTGACAGAAAACCTGCATTCTAATCTGGAGGCATTTGAAAAATGAGCGCGCCTAACAGGCATGGAAGGTGATGCAATTGAGTTGCATTTTGGGAATTGTAGGATCCAGTGTTTTTGGAGTTTGAGCCCCATACTAGGTGCTAAAAGTCAGGATTTCTGGACACAAACGCTGACTAGTCTTTTTAAAACCAGCCTCTTGTGAGTCATTTGTGGAAGTGGATTCCTAAATTGCTGGATTACCCTTTTAAAAAGTATCTATTCATATGGACTAAACCTTCATCAATCTATGCTGTATTTATTCTACTTAGGTTTAGCTTTGCTTTAAGTTGACTCCTAATGTTAGAATGCTAACATGCCTGTCAACATGCATGTTTACAGTTATTCAATGGCTGACATATAGCATATTTTCATGCTCACATACTCTGTTTACCCTCATTTCAAAGTACATGTGAGAGTGACGAAAATTCAGTCTCTCAGCTTCCACCAGCCTGGAAGCGTTGAACTACAGACTGACAGAACAATATCGTCATCCCTCGAGCCACATGCTGCAAGCAAAGCTAAAAATATAGCTTTAATTTGGATAAAATTCATTTAGCTTTTATTGGTGGATGATTGCCTGTAATAAGGACTGGAAGCTGTAGATTACCCACCTGAAGGGATGATTATGGCACACCTCGGAGAGACATAAAAAAGATTAGACTGAGATCTGGAGGACAGAAAGCACCGGGGGAGGGGACACACCCCAAACATCATGAGGAGGAGCGGCGCATTGGAAACTCAGTTTAATAAGAAGAGTTTGCACTGGTTACCTGTGGAGATGTTACATTCCAACACATGTTGTGCAACAGATAAGAGCACAGTGCTCATGAGTAGCCTCTCCTCTTGACTTTGTGCACGTAACAACACTGACACACGCTGTTCTATTAAAAGAAGAGAGATCCTCTAAACATAACTCACCCTCATTAATGTGAAGTGACTGACCCTCCTGTTTGTGTTGGAAATGTACGCAGCCAAAAGGTTAAATGAGAGAACAGAAATTCCACGCATTTGCATAAACATGGAGACACACACTCAAACATATTTAATCTGATTAAATGTGTGTTTGAATATGAAAGCACACATGTAATCTCTTAATTCAAAACTAACACTGACCCACAGAACTGCTGAGCCTTTTTCATCTTAGCAGAATATATCTAGTGTAATACTAATTAACACCATTATAGCTAGTTATCCATTCACTATAAATGGAAGCATAATGGTGCCTGCAGCTTAAGAGAGGAGGTGCCGTTCAGTGTAACCCATGATACTGATGGGTCCTTTCCCAGACGCACTATCACACTCTCCAATGTCTTCAGATTAGCAGATATGTCTGTCACAGGCCAGTCAGCTCGAATAATGTCACTCTCCATCCTTCATATTTCAGACGCTGTCAGTCAGCGCCATGGAGCACCCCAGACCTTCTCTAACGCTGAATAATAGCAGGCAAAATAAGTAGCAATGGCTGGGAACGAAAACAATGTCTCTCTCTACAAAGCTCAAAGTTTTTGGTGACATTGTCAAAAATATGTAAAATCGGTCAAATGTTTATTATGGAGATCATAGTTAAAGGTGGTGTTGTATATTGGTCTACATAGTGTTTCTATTTTTTTGTCCTACTCATTTACACGCTGTACACGATGAGGACAGAATATTAGAAACACCTCGGAATATGATGCGGCTCAGTACGGCGCCATCGTTAACTATGACCTCAATGCTAAAACGTAACATTTAATCAACACCTTTATGACAAGTCCAAAAAATAAATGAATAAATAAACCGAACATTATAGGCATCGTAAAAGTAGACTTTATGGCAGAGCTGGTGTATTGGATTGCATTAAACTGGACAGGTGTACCTAATAAAGTTGCCTCTGAGTGTATAGTTCTCTGATTGGGTGTTGCCAGACTGAAATAAAAAGTTGGTGGCCGCTGATGAAGTCCAGACCTGTGTGAAAACGGTGAGTCGGTAGGCGATTATGCAACAAACAACTCAAATCAAGGTTCACTTACTAGCTTTACCTGAGCCTTCAACTACATCTCACAGTCTTCATCAGCAAACGGAACCAGCTCAGGTGTCATCATGCCATTATTGGTGAGAACGACATTTCTTGGTGATATGGGAGGTTTGTCGTGTTTTGGGGACAGATGAGCATCGAGTTGGAATATGTGGACCCCAGATTACTGATATAACATAAATGAAATGCATGTTTCAGGAAGAAGCCAAAACCTTTTGTTTGAGTTTTTTTCTGTAAAGCATCTACTTAGTTTTCTGTGATTTCCACCTCAGCTGTGCCGTCTGGCCATGGACTCCGAGCTTTGTTGGGTTGTTCATTGCGTCAAAGTGTATGAAACGATATTGTTAAACAATAATTGAGTTTTTGTCTTTCACTGATATACGGTTTGATCTTTTACAAAATGCTGGTGAGCAATACAAATGCAAGAAAATATCCACAAAAGTGTGTCCTTCCTTTAAGGAGAGGCTCCTTACAGTATTTGTTTTTTCCTGGTAAGTGCTTGCTTTCTTATGTATCTGCCAATTATTTTCTCAAGTTACTAATTTTGAATGAATATCTCCTCTCAAGTCCTATTTGATGAATAAACAAACACTATTTTATAAGAATCCAAAGGTCGGATTTTAAGTGTGTATTTACATGAACAGAGTTATGTGTCTTTAGATATCTTTCCATGGGTTCGCCCTTCTGTCAGCAAGACCTTTGTGGAAGGAGACAATGAAATGAGACTTTTAAAGCTTGAATTTCAGAAACTCAGAGAATGAAGCCAGAAACATATCTCTACAAGTAAAGATGGCAACAGGTGGCTGCAGGACAGCACTGCCCATTTTTTAACAAGTTTTTCTGTACAACAGAAGTGTATTGTTATTTTGCCTTGGATTGAAAGAAACATTTCAAATTCCTTTCAAATTTTTGACATGGTGACTCAGTGCAGTTTGATTTTTTTTTTTTTTATTGTCAGTTTTGTTCCGAGTTATTACACAGCTACTATTAAAACCGGCCAATGAATGCATTCTGAAATAGGAGACGACTGATTCACATGAAACGATATCAATCCTCGAGCCATCTTTGTTAACTTCTTTCCAAATCAATATCTCGTTCTGGCTGGTGCCAAAGAGAAGTATTGGTGCAAAACAACAGCTAAGCTCAATGAAAACACAGAGACGTCGTCCAAGATTATTTGACCCTGTATTTAAAGGGCACAAAACATTTGATTTCTGGTTAGAGGCTGAAAAGCAACCTTATTGGATTTGTTTTGGTTGCCATGGTAACTGTTGGGTTACTGTGTATCCATGGATGTTAAGGACGTCTTTATGGCTGCGGTCCTGCCGAGCTTTCTTTTGGCAGACGCTTGTGCATTTATTTTTAGCGTGTCATAAATTAATTGAAAATGTGATGATGTTCAGCAAACCACTAACTGTATCGTTGCTTTACATCGTCCTGTGACAGCCGCTGGTGAGTTGTGAGCAGTGTCTGCTCCTTACCGGCATCAACGTCAAGGAAAAGTAGTCGTCCCTTTGTTGCGTTAAAGACACTGATGTTTGTTGGTGTCCCTCGAACACAACAAACCAACCATCATGTGCGTACTTGACTTTACTTTATTGCTTCTGCAGATGTTTGTTCAGCTTGAAGGGCAGACAGAAAATGCATCATAGTCCTGTTGCATCTCAGTGATTAAAAAAATGGGGCTTGTCAGGACATCCTGTTAGACAAGAAACTCCAGGAGGTTCTTGACTGGCAGCAATTAACCCCGGTATCCTACAGCTCCTTAAGCACAATATAAAGCTGTTTTGTCTTGTAAACTTGTCAGTGGGGTGCTGTAAGCTGAAATTTATGCTTTAGGTTTTAATGCCTCCTCACCGCACTGCGCCCTTTGGGTGCTCTGTTGGTTTACTTTCTTTTTTTCCTTGTTAAAGTGACCAATAAAGCTGTTAGAAAGCAGCACTAGAAAGCATTTCATTTCAGCCCAAAGGGCAGCAGGTCAGGAGACATTAAACTGGACTTGTTTCTCAGTGTATTGGCAGCACAGATGATGACTTCAGCGCCCCTCGGGATGGTCTTGATATGTAGTAATTGATGCGATATCCCACTAAACACTGCCCTCAGCTGTTCAGTGCACAGAGCTGTGCTGCACTGAGGTCCTGTGACTGGGGTTAATGAGTCATCAGTCCAGCTTGCAATCATCATAATCCTGCTGCAAATCTTCAAATCTAGGTACAGATTGAATGACTCGACCTCTTTTTTTTTGGACACTTAACAGCATTTTTCTCCGAGTCCCTTTTCTCAGCTATCAACGAGGGTGCTTTCTGTCCATCAAACGAGCTGGCATGCACGCCTCAAAGCCCACATGTACAGCAAATACAGTTAAACCACGGGAGGGATTTAGGATTCTGCTGTGAGAGTGAGTCATTTGTAAATCAATACTGCTGTTAGACACCTAATGTGACCATCTGTTGCTGCCTCTGCCTCTCATATGTTGCCATCTTGTGGACAATTTTAAATCTGCCAGTCTTCATTTGCACTAAAACGCCAATTAAAATGTTCTCGGACTCCCACATGCAGATTTGAACCGGATGAGTGAATTACAGTGTAGGTCCTCAGCTGCACCAGTCAACACAACCGATCTGATTGTTGTCCCTGAAAAACAAGTAATAAGAAATAAGCTAAAATAACAGTGATTTTATTCTGCAGTAATGCATATGATGGTTGCATTTTCATTTACGGAAACACCAGCAGTTTTTTAATGACGCAGGAGTGAACACACCTGATTAATGTGAGAATTGTGGTAATGAGATAAATAATCTCACTCTGCCATGACCATTATTATGATTTTGAGATCTGCATAATTGGCTTAAAGGATGAAAAGCTGTGATTTGTGGAGGTCATTGCTATTACATTATCATAAGGTAAAGGATAAGGGACAGTAATATTCTATGTAATGCTTTTAATCTTTTTTTTTTTTTTTTTTAAATCCTTCCTCTTCATGTATCTACATTTTTTTTTAGTAAAATAAAAAGAGTGTCACTGAAATATGAAAATGAGATCATCATTAAGAATGTGCACTTCTACTTTAACATTTTTAATTGAGCGAAATAAACAAGCTAGACATATTACTTTAGCCAACACTGCAACATATGTGTTCAGCTGCAATGTCAATTATGCTGGCTAAAGTATTTTTGGGTTTTCGTGCCATGCTTTTGCAGAGTGACAGGAATGTGGGAGTACATCAAGGAGCTGCAGTCACTTTTTATCACCACTAGTGGGAAGTCTAAAGCCAGCAATGAGACACACTCTGTGGGTTACAGGTGACTGAAGATCCTCCAAGGATTTAACAAGAGGTTTGATTACTCTCAGTAGTCAGCAGTTCGTGTATGATGGTGTTCCATACATACGATCAAAACATATTCTTTAGATCAATGTGCATTTTTCAGCTGTCTTGCCTCTATCAGAGTCTGGGAAGCCTATATCCTCCAGTGTGATGACAAAAAGATTATGTAAGTCATTATAATGAGAGACTTTCTCAAAAAAATGACTTTCTTATTTCAAAAATAATGAGAAGCTTTCTCAAAATAATAAGTCAGCATTACAATGCAAAGACTTTGTATTTCAAAAGAATGAGTTGCAATCAAAATAATAAAGTTGTATCTCAAAATAAAGCTGCTTCTTTTGTAGCTTTCTCTCTATGGTCCTGAGGCTTAATTTGATATCGTGTGATTCCTCCAAAGCCACTAAAGTGATTAGGTGATTAGGTAAGTGATTATTTTGAGAAGGTGTCTCATTATTTTGTGGTCGTAACTAATTATTACTGTCCTTTATTATAATGTTTTTTATTATAGTGACTTACAGGGTCTATTTTTTCATCACATTAGTGGAAATGGATTTCCATAGCTGTCTGAGGTTGTTCATTTTTACCAGTAGATCACCATAGTATATGAAATTATTAGCATTATATAATTATTATCTTTACATCATCTTTACTTTTTTTTGCACAAACACATTCATTCCCATTAGATACAGAATATATCTATAAATTACCTTGACACAAAACATGATATTACTGACAGCTTTTCATAATATTCAAATACAATCTTTTATTTTCAATGGGACCCTCAAAGAATCACCACCTTAGCATGGTAGAGAGGTTTGTGGGTCCATGTGAACCTGGGAGCAGTGTTGTCGGGACCATTAGTTCCTGGTAGCGTCTCTCAAAACAAACTGGTTCCAGACAAGGGGACAGAGCGATCCACAGACCTGTGCTGTCCTGGCTGACACACCTCTTCAGTGTTGGGGAGGTGGTTCACATTTTCAAGACTGGAGGGTGTGCTCCAGTCATTGGGGTATCAGACTTTCAGCATGCAATGGGATGGTTCCAGTATTCTCATACTGATTTTATCTCTAAATATTTATGCATAACCATAACCAGTTTTAAAGTTAATCTGCATTTGACCTTGACACATCCACCCTTTAACTAAATTTCCAACAGTGAAACAAGTAAAAGTCCAAATGGAAATCCTTTGTATAGTCAGTGTAAATAATGTGGAATGGAAAAGGTCCATCCTTCTACACAGCAATCATCAGCACCAGCAATTGTGGATGGTCCTTTGGTCTCTAACTGTCACTGTCAAAGCCAGGGTCAAATTCAAATTTGAAATAATAAGAAAGCAGCAAGCAATTGCAGAATACATTTGTGCTGCTGTGTTTATTAACTTAATGTAGTTAATAATCTCATGTGGCTGAACATCAAGTGAGTGTAAGTTTTAATGAGGGCCAGAGGAATAACCTTCTTGGACTTCTTCCGGTGGTTTCGGTCCAGACACACTCATGTGCTGTTTATGATTTCTGAGCTACTGGCTCACGATGTAGCCAAACGTCTCAGCTCGGGGCTGTCTGGCAACGTTCAGCTCCTGTGACATCTAACTGCAGTTCATATTACTATATTACTAAACTAATACACAGATAAGCCCACTGTGTCAGAGGAAGAGGAAACTGCTTACTCCAACCAATATGTGCTTTTTCATTCACTGTTTTTCTCTGGCTTTGTCAGCTTAACAAACCAAACTGCTTTAGGAATAATGCAACATTTACATTAAAAATAACATCTCTGCGCAGTTCGACCAGACTGCAGGGAATCCCCGACCATCAACAACACTGTAAACCAGAATAGACCAGCAACCTCTGCTTAACCATTCGATGGCTAACACACTAACCCAGATTGCTGAAAACCATCCATTCACTGCTCCGCGCTGTAACCCAGATTGCATTCTTCACACCATAGTTTCATGACAAACCATCAGCCATATGCACTGTTATGTGCTGTATGTATAAGCCTGATAATCACACTGAGCTGCCATTTCTTTTCACTTTAAGATGTGGGTGGCGTTTCAGAGGTCTGGAGCCAGGATATATAAATGTATATGTACATATATATATATACAGTCATGTAACTGTGTAGATCAGCAATGTATCCAGGACACATGCAGCATATATTTCTGTCTGTCATTCATTTTGTTTTCAGTTTGACATTAAGTGATTTTTGTTAATCAGTGTCTGAAATTCCAGAGAGTCCAAGAATTACTGGTAGATCACGTACACAGCTAAAGTGTTATTCTTATAGGAGCTAAGTAACAAGTCTTGTAGTATAAAATCTGGCATGACAAGTCTATAAAACATGACAACAGCAAAGACAGATGTTTGCATGGCAAGCTATATGGCAGATTCCTAAACATTTAAAATCAGAAATCTGAATACGCTGCTTTAATCTCATTTCTTTTTTCTTAGCCAAATGAACACCTGCATGAATAAATGTTAAAAGCTGTATTTCTGAAAGTTTGGCAACTGCTCCCATTCTGATAATGGTTATATTTTTTTAAGTAATAAATAAATAGGTGAAACAGTCAAAAGTCATGAATATCATTTAAAACAATTAGTAGCAGAAACGTCCAACTTCTACTACTCAAAGTAGTGCTACGAACGCAAGCTTAACGAAACTTTGACAATTCAGTTGTGTCAAAAAATATTGTAATAATATTCACTTTTATCAACATCCCTGATTCTAAAAGTGTAAAACACAAATAAAAACTGAATGCAATCATTTACATACAAACTGTGTTTACTGACAACAATTTCTCAAAGTGTTCCTGAGCCCATGTAGTAATCTCCTTTATACTATCATGTGTTTGACAAAGTGTTGAACCTCCCTCCATCCTTGCTTGTGGACAACTGAGTCTTTCCAGGATGAACCTTTCATACCCAATCATGATACTATCACCTGTTACCAATGAACCTGTTTACCTGTGGACTGATCCAAACAGGTGTTTTTGGATCAGTCCACAACTTTCACAGTCTTTTGTTGCTCCTGTCCCAACTTGTTTGAAACATGTTGCTGCCATCAAATTCAGAATTAGCAGATATTTACAAAAATCAATGAAGTTGATGAGGTTGAACATTAAATATATTGTATTTGTACTGTTTTCATTGAGTATATGTCAAAAAGAATTAGCAGATTATCACATTCTGTTTAATTTATGTTTTACGCAGCATCACATCTCTTTTGGAATCAGTTAGTATAACTAATAGTGTTAAATAACTAGTTTATAATATATTTTATAGGAGCATAGGTGGAACATAGCAGGTGGTGTTGATGAAGGGGTGTTTGAGCTCATCTGACAGGACTGTGTCAGACAGGAAGGTGCGCACTGTAATGCAACATTACATCATCACATCACCCCTGTCCTGACATTTCCCTTTAACAACAGTGTGGCAATAACCAGACAGTGGTGAAATATTGATTGGTGAAGTATTTGTGTGGTGTTTTTGTGATGCAGTTGATCCTTACAGATTTTGGCATTTGCCAAAAAAAATGCTGTGCAGATCAACATGGAGAATCAGTGATGATAATTGGATGCTTTTAAAAAAAAGATGTGAACATGCATTAGAGCACCAGTGGTTTCTAAAGTCTGTTCAGGTTGAAAAAAAAAGCAAAGAAATGAGAAAGAACAGAGAGTGAAATTTAGCTTTTTAATAGATGTTGAGTGAACAGCTCATAGAGCAGAGAATTGAAAGAAATGACAGGTGATTGAGAGCAAAATCAGACTTACATTTCATGAAATGACGGATGACTGAAGGCTTTGGTGAAATGAAATAAGGGAATGAGGGAGAGAGACGGAAAGAGAGAGAGATGCAGACAAAAGGAAAAAAAAAAACATTTGCAGCCCGCCCTGCCCCCTCATCACTCTCTGGGGAACAAGGGATTATGGAAATGTATAAATGCAAGAGAGAGGGAGACTGACAGACAAGGAGGAGGAGAGAGAGGGGAGGGAGAGAGGAAGAGAGAGAGCAAATAAGAGAGGGAGGGAGACAGAGCGATGCTATTGGTTGACCGTTATAACATCAAGCGTGATAGAAATATTTCTCTCTCAGTCTAAGAAACAGAGAAAGAGACAGATAGAGACAGTAGACTCAGGAAACACATTCAGGTCTGTTTTCAAAATCTCTGGAAGAGATAAATAAGAAAGGGGACTTTAGGAAGGAAGACAGGCAAATAAGGAAAGGAGAGACAATAGAAAGATGGACTAATTAACTTATGACTTCTGAGGGCTGTGGAGATTTTTGCTTAACAACTGGCGTGACTTCAGAATCAGAATAAATGCGACTCAACATGTAGATGTTCTGCAGGTTTCTGGTTTAAAAATTCCCCCCTTTTTTCCCCCCCAAGAATTGAAAATCATTTACCCTGCGCATCAGCAAAGACAAATTCAAATGCTTTTGGAGAAACCTGAGGGATGCGTCTGAGGGAAAGATGCAGAGCAGAGAATTCTGACATGGTGCCGACCCAAATTGACAGAGACGAGGACAGAGTGGACTGTTCAGTGGCAGACACGTCTCCAACCAGACACAGGTATTCTCTACTCGATATTAAGATCAGTCAAGATATTGATCCATGCTAACTGAGACTGTCATCAATATTGTGCTCTTGCATTTGTAAGTCCTCAAATGCGTGATGTTGGCATTGTGATGTTAAGTTGTTTCATTTTCAAACCTGATTCCAATAGTTGCCGGCTCACAGATTTATACTTGTGTTATTGCATTGCAAAATCAACAACTAGTAATTTGCTTTGTCGGAATATAATAATGTCTAATATGCAAAGCAATACTTTGTGTCCTCAGCACATGATCAGATTTATGTGGAGGTAAATCAATATTAGTAACAAAATAAGAAATATACCAAGAGACTGTCTCTGCAACTAATAACTTACAGCTAATCTGCAAACTACGGTTGTTTACAAATGTGTGAAATGTGATTTAGAAATATACGTCACCAGTGGTGTTCTTGAATTAGTGCAACAGATGAACCGAAAGCCATACGACAAACTACTGAACTATCACAAGCCATAACCATCTTAGACAATAATCCTCACTGTTTTTGAAACGCAGTGCTGCTTAGTATCGACAAGAATCCTGTGCTTCTGCTGTCAGCGTGTCAGTCCGACACTTTGTGGTTCGCGTTACTGTGAGGGGGGGAAAAAAAAAATGTGTAGGCTTTGTCTAAAGAGAAACTACATGGAGGAGGAGGAGGAGACAGACATTTTGCCTGTCAGAGACTGAAAAGAGGAGCATCAGGCCAACAACAGACAACTGTGGCTGTGAACAGACATATAAGTGCTTCCTGAATCAAAGCCAGAAAAGAGGTCGCCCGCTGTGACATATACAAGAAGAGACAAAGGCAGAGCATGAGTGGAAGCAGCGAAGCCACTGTTCAAGCTGATTATTGATTGTTACTAAAACTGAGTGCTCTACCCACCTGGAGGACTCAGCTCGCGTCGGAGGGGGGAGAACAGACAATAACCTCCACTAAAAGAAGGAGGGAGAGTGGGCAATAGCCAAAAGAGAGGCAGAGAGCAGGGGGGAAGTTCCCTTTCTCTCTCTCGACCCATCTCGTCGTCAGGCTGGCTGGCACAGCCATGGCGTTCACCTTTGCGGCCTTCTGCTACATGCTCACCTTGGTGCTGTGCGCTGCTCTCATCTTCTTTGTCATATGGCAGGTGAGTAGCAACGTGCACACTTGAACCACTGCACACACACACGCACGCACACACACTGAAACTAAAATGGGCACATGTAGGGCCTGTGAGCATCCATGCTCCGTCCCACGCAGGCAGACAAACACATCCACCTACACACAGTTGTACAACACTGACAGGAACACAGCATGCGCACACCTCGCTCAGGTCCTCAACAGGCAATGACATGCAGAAATATGTCAGCTGGATCTCAAAGAAACGCTCAGTGTAATTGTGCTTATGGGTGACTGACATTTTGAATTGCCTCTTAAAAGCCAAAGGAAAAAAAGAAAGACAAAGAAAGAAAAGTCGACCAAATGACACTTGCTCCATTTTATTTCAAACGTCTAACAAAGACGTAATTAGTTGGATAAAGATTCATTTTTGACCACATTAGAACACAGAGTTTGCAGGAGATGCATGAAAAATAACTGAAAAGGATGTTCAGTCTGAATTTCATCTATTTCAATGCAGTGACTTTGGGTGACCTGCTTGCATCCTTGTATATCACTAGGATAATTCACTGGAGCTGTTCTGACCCTTGCATATTCAACAAAAACACAGATTCCAACCGGCTCCATCCCTCCACATTAAAGCGACCTATGATCCCAGAGAACTGACAACAAACACTTCCTCAAACAAGGTTTTCAGGCTTCTGCAAACTGTACGAAATGAGTGCAGGGAGGCGGCAAAACACAGCGATCATAAATTTTGCTGCCAGACTGTTGAGAATCTGTGTGCCAGCGGCATTTTGAGTGGAATTTGCACAGATATCGCTGGACACCGGCACGCTCGGCTTTCTGGTTACACAAGTGCCAACTCAACAAACACTTCGCTTTGATCCCTCACCTTTAACATTCGATCCCAGGAGGCAGGGATAATGTGAGAACTTATCATTATGAATATAAGACTTGAAATGACTAACGTACCAATTGACTAAGTGGGTGAGACTACATATGAGTCAGTCAGTGTGTCTGTGTGTGAGAGAGACGGGGAGAAGCGTGCGTCTGGCTCAGCACGCAGCCATGTGATTGAAACGCTTATCAAACTGATTTTGTTCACCCCTTCCCCCAGTCTGCCTCCACCCACGGCCGCAGCACCCCAATCCTATGCGGCTCTCGACCAATCAGAACGCTCGTTCACTGCTATAGTAACCATGGTGCCCACTGAGGGGCTCACCATGTCGCCATGGAAACTGCATCTGTTTACAACAGAGCAAAGTGTGAAAGAAGACGAGGGAGAGTCACAGAGACTCATATGGGGGACCGACCACCAGGGGGGTTTCTATTTCAAACAGATTGAAGTGTTTTCATATGATCAGTCACTGTGGACGCAAATCAGATGCTCACTTATCTGCAAATAGTGTCTTTTTTTATTGCTTTTCAATGAGCCGTCAAAGTGAAGCATTACTGTTTAAAAGCTGAGGTGATGATAAGCACAGCAGGTGGCCTTTACACTGAGAATTATTAGTATTTTTATGGAGCCATTAATCAGGGAGCTTGTGAGGAAAAATGATCACTCATGCTCACCTCGCAGGGAGCAGTTAGAGAGCTATCAGCACAGTGACAATGACATTGTTTTCTCTACAGTGGCCTCAATTTCACAATTTGGATGCTTTACTAAAAACAAAAGTATGCAAGATTTTATACGACCTCTATGATACCAGAAAAAACTTACACACAAACTCAACAAGACTTTTGCACTAATTGTTTGAATCCTGCCTGATTATGAACAAATAAAAGAATTAATTTGCAGGAACAGATAAACACCATTCTTAAAATAAATAATCCAAAACCAGTCTGATTAATATTCCCTTGAGTGCACGATAAAAAAACATTATTTATTTCAGTACAAACTAACACCAGTCTGATTGATATTCCTTGGAGTGCACACAAAAAACACGATTTAGGAAAATGAATACAAATTTTTGCAAATGAAGCCTTCAGATGCTAATTGTAATTAAAATGAGCTTCTTTGACAGATGGCTACGTCTTCATGGATATTGTGTAGTTTCTAATGTGAACTTTATTATCAGACATAATAAAAAAGAGACTGGTATTAAATTTTTTGAAGAGATGGAAAACAGTGGGAACAAAAGGTCAAATCCAACAGTTTGTGACGACACAGGTTGGAATTTAAATTTGAATTTTATCTCTTTAGATTTCTTATCTAAAGAGAAGAGCTACTTAATGACACATAAACACAGCAGGAGCTCATATACGATCTGAAGAGAAAGAGCAAGGCTGAAACTAATTATACATGTACTCATTCACCATTTAATCACCATGTGTGCTCAGGCAAAGTGATCAATGTGGCTGCAGCTGTACAAGATGTAGTGAGTGTGCAGAACGGTGAACTGATCCAAGTTACCATCCCACTGCAAGCGTGTGGCACTACACTTTCTTAAGATATCTGTACAGTACAGTTACAGTATGTGCATTTGTATTCTAAAGGTAACTGAAGGAAAACAAACTCACGCGTCTGTTATTTTTCAGATCATTGCGTTTGATGAGCTTCGCACAGACTTCAAAAACCCCATTGATCAGAGCAATCCCACCAGAGCGGTAAGAACCCTGCTGTTTCCACTTCTTACAAGAATGATCACACAGAAATCCCTTCTTTTAAGTTCCAAGAAGATCCCTCAATGATTTTCATCTATAGACTGAGAACAAATTGAGAGTTTCACTCTGGAAATGTTGCACATCACTACACATTTCCTCATATAGAGCTTATGAATAATGGCCTTTCATGGAAAAACCCACAGCACAGTGTCTTTAAACGCCTGTAATCACAGTGGAAAAACAAGCATAATTTCATGTAAATGAAGGTTTTGTGATTTTGGAATGAAATCAAATGTTTTATTCAGCTACATTTAGCCTCTCCATTAATTTATCAACATCAAATATTTGGACTACTTTGACAACAATTCCTACTAATCCAGGCTTCCAGGTGATTGCAGCCTCGAACGCTCATTTGTATGCAGATTGAAGCAATCAACCTTCTGCAAAGACGACGGCTCGTTGGCTTTATCAATTAAAGAGACTGATGCAAATGAAGCCGCCATTTATACAGTGAGATACTGTGCTGTCGCCACAGTGAAAGTGCAGATACAGGGTTTCACCTCGCTGTAACAAGGACAGACTTATTCAACCCATGCTCTAGAGTGAAAGCGTGTTCTGGCAAAAAAAGCAAAAAACACAAACAAACAAACAAACAAAAATTAATTAACTAAGATATTTTGTCTTCCACTCTTGCAGGGTTGCTTATGCACAGTCTGCATTCTTTTTTTAATCTTTTGCAAAACATAAATCACGAGTCAAAAAAGAAAAAAAAAAAGAAAAAAAGACGCCATTATTCACTTAGCGAGTTAACAGCAGCCGTGAATGTCTTTTTCACAAGTTAGCTAATGTTCTAGCAATCATGTGAACCTGCATCTGAACTGCAAAGTGATGAGGAGTGGGAGAGGAAACTGTGAAAGCCGACTGTGGGAGTGTGGAGGCACGCCAGCTCCAGAGGGTGGACACAATAACTGCAACACCTGTAAAATATAATAATACTGTGGCAGTGCAATAAACACAGACGTACATGTTCGGTTCAAAGTGGATGTGTTATTTTCCCCCTGCTCAGACAAAGTTGGAAGGACTGTTTCTCTGACAAAGCACCGACAAATATTGAACATGACAACCTTCATGGCGGCAGGATTTCTATTAAGGCTGCCGTATTGGATTGCATTCCACTGTACAGGTGTTTTTTCGATCGATAACAAACAACCCTAACGTGTCATCTTAACCGATGTCAACATGTCAGATCTGTTCTGTAAGACCACGATCAGCCGCTCTCTCCCAAAATCAATAAACCGTGCAAACAGAAGAAAACATACAACATGGCAACAGCCTTGGAAAATAAACAGCAATTATTTCCGAGAGCAACTCGACTGCTGTTGTCTACAAAAATGACACAAGCAGTAAATATTTGTCAGCGAGAGAGAAATAACAAAAGAGCATAATGGAGGAGACTAAACTCGCTTGTCCAAATTAGGCTTATGAGCACAGCCATTAATCACAGTTACAGTCTAAAAGGGAGACACATTGCCGTTATACAAAGCAGTGTGATTGGCTGGTTGACAAAACATTAGTGGCCATAGAAAAATTTTACCTTCTACTTTCTCTATACTGTTCTGTATACTGTCTCCACCGCCTTTGATTAATGTCTCAGTCGTGTTTTCTCATTTGGGACAATTAAATATTCAGAGTGAACTGGATGACCTTACACTATTTAGGACACCTCAGGGAGGCTCCAGGCTGTAAAATCCAAGCAGAGCTACCGAAGGACAATTTCTAAGCGTAATAGCAAACCATACAATGTACAATAGCTTAGCTGGAAGGGTCGGCACTGTGCTCTTTTCATTTTAAAGCTCGGTGTCGTGGAAGGATGTGGCGCACAAAAGCAAGCAGAAAGAAAATAATACATAGACCAAAAAACCAGCAAGATAAAGAGTGAGGCCGGAGAGACGGCGTCTGGTGTGGAGGCTGGATGCTGTAGATTCAAGGCGAATTCCATTTTCAGGTCACCGGGGGAGTTTGAGTTTATGTCCATGGATTCATGAAAGGTGCAGCCTGTGGCTCTGGCCAAAGGAAACGGACGACACAGGGGACTGTAACTAAGACAGATGCCTCAATATGATGCAAAATTTGTGTGAGTGATTCCAGTTGAGGCTTCATTAAAACAGAGGAAACAAACACCAGCTTGGTTTACACACACTAATATGAGGCAAGCATTAAAGATGTGGCATATATATGTATGCTGCTCATCTACTTTTTATACATTTGTTCCGCAAAACAGACTGAGATCTGTTTGTTAATTACCTGAATATTGGAACTTTTATTTACCTGCTCCGTTTGCCTGCTGATTGAAACTGGAAACCGTGGTTGGGCTCCAGCGAAACATCTCGTTTGCTTTGATGGCTAATCAATGGACACCTAAATAAAACATCACCATGAGAGGCCTCTAGCTGCTGGCGAGTAGATGCAGCAGAGGATGGATGACTTTCATTCCCAAAACTGCTCGTTGAGCCCTCTCTCATGGTTCAGTGGAGGCTCAAAATAACACGGTTTACAAGGCAAAGTGCGAAAGGTCTGCACCGAACATCACTGCTCTTGTTGCTTCAAATGTGGCTGCTGTGTTTTTGTACTGAGGAGCAGTTTCAATCAGTTTGCTTTCTCAGCAACCCACAATTTATTTTTCATGGAAGGAAAATATTTCAATAGATAATGGAAGACACAGCTAAAGAGTCAGAGATAGAAAACAAAGTCGGTTTGACAGAAAATTGCTTTTCATTAAATCGCACTGGGCTAAGTCTATTTTTCAGCGGTTGAGGTGATGTTATGTTGGACAGGTGCATCATTTACCACAGCCATGACATTTATATTCAAGCAGGAATCTCGCATTTGAAAGCACTCATCAGGCTTAGTTTTGCATTTTATTGATGTGTCACCAAGACGTGTCAGAATTTACCAGCTGAAATCCCTCAAAACAGAATTCTCTGAAACTTAAAAACACTTATTAGCTCTGCCTTGAGATTTATTTTCATGGACAGGCGCAATTAGTAAAAAGAGTGAAGAGATGTTCAGACTGTTAATCAGACTCTGTCTTTATTTGCTCTCCACAGAGGGAAAGGATTCTCAACATTGAAAGAATCTGCAACCTGCTTCGCAGAGTGAGTAATAGTTGTCGTTCACCTGCTGCTGGTGGGTGACTAAACGGAGGGGCTTCAGACAAGTATGACCATTTGTCTGTCTGACCATTGTGAGGACCGTGACGCACACTGAATCATTTCACATGTAGCCCCTCCTCATAACCCACCGCCGCTGCTCTGCACACACACTGAGATGAACGCTGTATTATGTATTATGTGTGTTGTGATGCGTTTTCTTTTCCCTCACATTTTAAAGCTTTCAAAAAGAGAACTCGGTGTCCTTGAAATGTGACATAGTGTGGAGGCCATTTTGAATGTGTGTGTTAGAAAATGGTAAATAGCATTACATACAACAAAAGCTTCACATAGGCTCAAGTTATTATATCATGACAAACACGTAATACAACAATATTATGTATAGTCATATCGTACAAGGTTAATTCTAAGAACATAATTTGAGCCATTATGTGTTTTACATCTGTGAAAAGACAAATGCTTTCATGACTGAATTAATTAAATTAAAGGAAAAAAGTCTATTAGCTTTAAAAGGAGGAACATGGTTTTTGAAGGTTTGGAGGTAACTGCACTTTAGATTCTCACATGTTTGCTATTGACTGATTTATTGATTCATTATTTTCCACAGTGGTGCATTGCAAGTGCCACTCATATATACCCACTCCTTCCCTATGTACAATATATGAAAAAGAAATGAGATGATACATTTTTGTTTAATATCTTTGTTGTAGTGCAAATATCATTTCAGTTGCTTTGAACTGAGAGAGACAACATGCAGAGAGGTACAGATTTCATCTTCAGCATCTACTTGATTAGCTAAAACCAGATGGATTAAAAAAAAATCTGCTACTCTAGTAATCAATTTTCAAAAAGAAAGGTGATCAATCTAGTCTGGTTATCAGACTAAATTGCCATTTTGTTTTCACTTCTTTGTTCAGTCTGACATCATGGTCATGGCATCCAGGCCTGGAGGTTTTTTGCCCCCAACTCAATAAGTGGCGAAAAATCTGTCCCATTAATAATATTGTCAGAAAGCAGTTGCTTGAAGCAGTTAACAGTTGAAGATGTTTTGAAAGTTGTTGTTTCTTTAAAATGGCTATAATCAACATTTTTACATTAATAGTGACTCACATGACTACCTGTATGTGAAAGTGGAATCATCACCCAATTCTGCGCTTCCTTTGGGTCAACATAAACTTTGCATTTGCTTTTTCAGCAAACAGACAATTTTAGTGACAAAGTGAACACGAACATAGTGGATCATCGAACAGCTAAAGAGACAGATGTTTCCCACAGGAGTTGGTTTGCAGCTGGATGCGCAAATTAGCAACTCTTTGCCAAAACAACTTTGTCACATCAACTTAAAAGGTGATAATATGTCAGTGTTCACAGCTTGTTGATTCAGAGGTCTGGGAGCAAGCTGGCGATCTGAGTGACCTGAAGCGTCTGTGTCACACTCCATCAACTTCTACTAACATCCATGCGTGCGTGCGTTTGAAAGTATATTTGCACTCGTAACAGCAGAGAGCCATGAGTAACATTAACACCTCCTGTGTGAAAGTGTTTGCCGCACGGTGTAATTCTGGTTTTAGTGGATCGTAGTTATAGCACAACATGCAGCCCATGAGTGTTTCAGCAGTTTCCTGAGGAGTTGTTACAGAGCCATTACTGAATCATTTCAGTCTCTAAGTAACATGCAGACCTGTAACCTGACTCCCTGTGTCTGCTCTGGTTAGCTGGTGGTGCCGGAGTACTCCATCCACGGGCTCTTCTGCCTGATGTTCATGTGTGCTGGAGAGTGGGTCACACTTGGCCTAAATATCCCGCTGCTCTTCTACCATCTGTGGAGGTACAGTCCCATAACAGATGTCTGATAAGCTTCCGTCGGTCCGGAGCGAGTGTGAGCCAGATCTCTTTGCTTTTTCAGGTTTTTTCATCGGCCAGCCGACGGGTCAGAGGTCATGTACGATCCCGTCAGTGTGATGAACGCCGACATTCTCAATTATTGCCAGAAGGAGTCCTGGTGTAAGCTGGGCTTTTATCTGCTCTCTTTCTTCTATTATCTCTACAGGTGAGTGCTAATTCACAGTCTTTTTAATACACTATAACTTGGTTCGGTTTCAGTGATACCTTTCAAATTTGTTGAGATGTTGTATGAAAAGCAGAACAATCACTGTTCTCTCCCCATTTTTCCATCTGTTGCCACGGTCTACTTCCTGCTGAAGTATGGTCTACGCCTTGGTGAGCTTCTAACAGACAGGAGAAATAACAGGAAGAAAGTATAAGAAAGACACAATGAACAAAATGGAGACATCAACACTTCCTCTCTCCATGTATCCTTCCCATCACTGGCTTGGGTTTTCAACCGTCTAACTTTGGACAAAACCAGAAGACCAATCTGAGTGATAATGTGAATGTAAAGGTGTTGCCTCCGCTCGATTATATTGCTTTATCCCAGATACTGCTGTCGGACGGCCGGAGACAATTTTTTGAGGGACTGAAATGAAAGAGACGGAGGACGCAGCAGGTGTTTGTGTTGCCTTTGACCCATTATACGAGATAACAATATATTTCTGAAGGGCTGGAGTTTTCCCGTGCTGCTCTTACTGATCCAGTCGCTCAACTCACTGTGAATCTCCAAACACTTAGGGGCTGGAAAAACAAAAAAAATAAAACGTCTGTAGTCTTTGACTTTGAAAATGTACTCAAAGCAGGATTGTTTCAGTATCATTCCATGTATTTAAGACGATAGACACCTCTAATATCAAACCACTGCTTTGATTGTGTTACAGGTACATAAAAGAAACAGGTTCAATCGAACAGGAGAACTTTAAAGTACTGTAAGAAATGCAGGAGGCCTGGCAGGGAAATAACAGATTGGTGTGCGCACAGACACTTTGAAACAGGGTGAGGATAAAGCGAAGACTAATACAACATCTCCTCCACGCCAGCCTCTGCCAAAATTTCACAAAAGCAACGAGGAATTAATCATGAGTTTGACTTCAAGGGTCAGCGCTTGTAACGTGCATTCGAAATAAGTATGTCCATAGCTGTAAGGACGTCTTTTATGCTACATGCTAGGCTCATGCTTTCCAAAGAGCTTCGTGCTCAGACGTATAATGCCAAAAGTTTCTATCTGAAAAACATTGTGCCAAATTAAGAAAAGAAAAAAGATGAGGCGAGAAAGTGCTTGCAGTAGCTTCATCTACACGCTGAGGCATTCTTTATTTTCACTTTCTTTAACACACAGTTGATTTTGGCACAATGTTTTTTTTTTTTCTTGGAAAAATAGAAAAAAAAATACTTAGTTCTGTTGTATTTTTTAGTGTGCAGGGAGCGCCTTATTCCTATATCCAGTGAAGTTTACTCTTACTCATCTGCGTCTATACTATAGTCATTTTAGCACAGCAACTTTTCTCTGATCAGAGGTAGAATATAGAAATCTCATGTACAAAAAGCAATTAAAAAACAGCAAACTAGCAACGTAATACGATTCATGAGACATACCGATGCAGTGCTGTTCAGTGTATGTGACAACGGTGAGTGACAGGTGAGACAATAATGACTCGATGACGATGTTTCAGTGAGGAAGTCATATCAATACGTCTACAATCACACAGCTTCAGAAGGGACAGACGTCAACGCAGCCGATGGCCGAGACTTTTAAACAGCAAAGCCTTTCCTGGTGCTGCCTTTGCTATCATGTGTGCATTAGTTTGAGCTATTTGTAGATAAGCGATGGTTCAAATGTGTCATTTTAACATAGAAAAACAGAAACTCAGGAGCCTGAGAACAAACGGTGATGTTTGTCATGCCGGCTCCACGTGTAGTAAATGGTGGTGATCACACGTCTGGTATATAAACTGTGGGACTCACTTCAAAAAAAAAAACAAACGTCTTGAATACTGCAGCCTATTGAAGTCGTTTCTTCCTGAGGTCACATGAAGATCCAACAATAGTTGCGTCACTGATCCTTTACGACCACTGATAGTCAGGGTTTTCTTTTTTCATTCTTAAAAAGGCCTCTGAAAACTTACATACTACACAAATCATTTCGCTGTACATTTTGTGTGTGTTACCATATTTATGAAACTGAATTTCAATTGAAAGTATATAACTATTATCAATATTAATCAAATAGCAATACATAAGATAAGGCTGGCATAGTTCTGTCGTTTCATCATCAACAAATTAGATGAAAAGACTAAAACCAACACTTTACTGTGTCTGTCAATATCTCTATACTCTATGTGGCACCTGTATAGTCCTATATTGCTTCTATTGAAGAAATAAGTCTGGGTACAAAGATATTTTTTGTCCATTTTTAGCAAATGTCACTCAAACAGGACTAAATATTGCATATGTTGGGGACTATTGCCAAGCAGTGGATTAATACACATGTGGTGCAGTAGTGAGTATTTGAGACAACAGGACGTTGTATGTGGGATTGATTCAAAATAAACTACAGTGCTCGTGTTGACCATAGTGAAGGAATCCTGTGAAACAATGGTTTATAATAGTTTAATAGCTCCATGGCACAGAACAAGATAAATCAAGCTTTTGCTGCACAGACATTGTTGGTTTTGGTCTTTTCATAATATTTGTTGAATATCAGTCTTATCCTTTAAATAAGAATTTCATTCCCAATCCCAAACTGTTTTAAAAAGTAATACACAGATTGCTTTCAAAATTCATCTGTAGTGACTGCTTCATATAATACAACACATATGCTTTACATTCCGGGAAGCGTCGTTGCTCTTATTCATTTAAAGTGCCACATAATAGCTTGAAAAAAAAAAAAAAAAAAAGCAGTTTGTCCTCACTGCCGCCGCTGCAGTAGTCGTTCTTTGTTGAACGTTATCCGCATGAGACAGAATGTTCTTGTGGGCAACAGAAATAAAATGCCACCAATTAAGAAAGCTCTGTGATAGAGCTTCACACACACACACATGTACACACACACACACACACACCTCTTGTGTCAATCACAGTCCTTTTCATGTCACTTTTATTTTTTACTAATGAGGGGTTTAGAGTGAGCAGCTCGAACCGCTTGCGTGATTTGAATATCAACCAAATTGCAACATTTACTTGACTGAAGCAACTTTAATAGTCTGTCAGTGTTCCTGAAGACACGCAGTAGACTGTACATGTTGTGCCAAATGATGTTCCCATTAAAAGAAATCGCAGGACACTGAGACCTCAAAACTCTGCCAACATTGTGTGTGTTGAGTCTGGACAATCACTATTAAAGCACAGGAACACGAGGAAACGGTGGAGAAATACAGCTCGGTTGAATGTCATTATGTAGTTGCTCTAAAACAAAGCATTTTAGAAAATTGTATTTAAGTATATCTATTTGTATCTGTCTTTTATACATTTATCATCAACGTACGCTACAGTAAATTTGGTGGATTACTTTATATTTATCAGGTTACACTATGATGTACAGTTAATAAACAGCGATTCTCATGCCATATTCTAATAAAACAGTAATGCCAAAAAGATCACCTCCGAGTTTCTTATTTCCTGTCTGTTGAGGGTCACTGTTTTGCCCGTCTGTGAGGAGTTATGCAGACATGATGCTCTGCCAACGCCAGAGATGTGCTAGAGCAGAAAAAATATAACTCTGAGGACGACGAGGGGAATTTGCCAGCCAGGATATTGAGTGGTGCATTAGACGGAGCAGAGCAGACGAACTGCTGTCGAACCAACAGCTGCATTCAGAAGTGGTTTCAGAGACACTTACGCGGCCTCTTAAAAAGCACCAAAATAACTGAGTCCCCTGAAAATGCCTCACTGATGTGAAAAGAGCTTCTGCTGAGAGGCAGCGAAGAGAGGATGATAACCTTTCATTAATGTCTGTACCTGCTGAATACTAACATATACAGCACAAAACAAAACTGAGTTGTTCATCTCCGCAGCAAGAGATCGCTCATGAAGCTGTAACACGTTCAACGTTTCCTGACCATTTTTTCATTTTGATTTCAGGACGAGAAAAAGCAGAAAATGCTGAGTGCGTCTCCGAGGAACTCATTTGTGGGTTCTGTGAGGTTTGCCAGGTTATCACTTGTCTAAATAATGATTCAGACAGAAAACAGAGCAGCGACGAGGCTTCAAGCTGGCGTTTTCCTTCTGTTTGAAAAAGGACATATCATTCCCCGCTGTCACCATGGAAACTAAATTGTATTAGAGATTCCTCTTGACTCACTCTGAGGCGCTCACTCAAAACACAGAAAGATCCTCTTCAAGTTGGTTCACATGGCCGGCAGCAGTTTTTCTGCACAATGCATTCTTTTTAAATTTATGTTACATCCAGTGCACATCTAACAGGTTCATGCATGTACGACCACCACAACCTCGCTGCTTCTGTGCATGACACCTGCTCATCCCAGGATATGGACACACACACACGCATACACACACATAAAATCACTCTCTCACTCACAACACATGCATCTGTTTCTCTTTCTGTCTTGTCCCACGGTTCACACTGTTTCACACTCATCATCCCGGGCTCTTCCTCTCCATGCGCCCTCCACCACCATAATTGTCTCAACTCCTTCCCCCTCTCTCCTACGTCTGTGCTCTCAGAGAGCTGTTACCATGGAAACTGGCTACAACTGATGGGCCCGAAACGTCACGATTGGCATACACAATTGGCAAGTGCACGCACACACACACACACACACACTAATTTTGCTCATTCATTATTATGCAAGGCACTCTGGGATGGTGCATATTATTATGGCTGTATAGACATGCATACACAGGAAAAGCATGAGGACATACTTTGCATTAGGGTCATGCACTTGGTAAGTAAACATGATGTAACTGAAGCTCCATGTCAAGCTTTCCTGGCAGAATGCCCCAGCAATGACAATTAGAAGAAGACTAGAGAGACTGAGGCAGCAAAACTCAAAAGTTAACTATTTCATTAAAAGAAGAGATTTAATTGAAAAGTACAAAAAGAGAAAGAGGAAAAAAGGTTGTTGTGTAGCCAGTGGGAATTTTGTTAATAATAATGTTAATAATTGTTCATACTCAGACTTTTCTTTTGGGCATATTTTCACCTAAAGACTGAGAAAGAAAAAATGAAAATCACGACCTTACCCTCAAATCAACTGTCGTCATTAAATCCACTGTTTGATTTTAAAATTGGATCATTTCTGTTTTGTCATTACAAAACGAAGATGTTGTGTTTGGATTCTTCCGTCGTCAGAACGAAGCAGGAGCAGATGTGCTGCCTTTACAGTGGCTGCTTGCATCCAAGAATGTGTCAAGCCTGTTCACACTTATGTTTTTATTTGGACTGTGGATCGTCTGTCCAGACAGACACTTGAGCGTGACTCACTCTGTCAGCTGCTGTCTCTTTTATAAAAATATCTGTCGCTTTCATCTGTAACTGAATACCAGCTCCGTTTTCAATTAAAGGTCCTCTTTATTAAAAATCATGACATTTCATTTATCAATTATGCGCAAATTACTCTAAAATAGTGACCTTCAAAATGTGCTTTTGCTAAAAATGACAATCAAATTGGTGTCGTTATTTATAAACTATGAATCTGTGGTGACATAAAAACACACATTCATCTGTAGCCATGCTGCTGTTTTAGACAGGTAAGACATGCAGGGTGTTGATATATGGTCAAATTCCTGGTTTTAATCCTAATTTAGGCACAACTGTAATGATCTTTTTAATCAGACAGGTCGGCTCACAACTAACTTTAAGATTAAATTTTAAGATCAAATCCCAGCATATGTTTTATGAATGAGGCCCAGAGGCTTTTATATCTGAGCTGTGCTCCTTTTGCTCTTAGTAATGATCATGACGGTGTCTAATTTTACCCCTGATGACAGACTACTGAAATATTGATCACAGTGGAGGTTAAATACTTGAAAGATCTTTAAAACTTTCTATGAGGAGGAAGGACAGCAGCAACGTTTCTCAGTAAAAACAAACTAAATATCCCATAAGTATCAAACACATTCTGAAAATATTAATATACTTATATTAATTAATATATTAGCTGCCTGGTCAAAGAAGTGTTTTGGGCCTAATTTCCCACATTCACATTCATTCAACACTTAATGTTTGGATCAGTGGTGAACGTAAGTAAAAATAGCAAAACTACAATATAAAAATATTGCTTTACAAGTAAAGGTCCTGCATTCAAAATCCTACTTTAATATTTGGATTATAACTAAAGTGAAAATAAGTATTCTGCAGAGAAAAATATCCCCTGAGTAATAGATATTACATTCTTAAAATTGCTAAAACAAACAATAAGTGTTTTACTGTTGTAGCAGGTCAAGCCCATTTTAAACTCTTTAGTGAAATATTGGATTTGAACATTTATTTAAATGAAACTAAGTTTAGAGGGTGCAGTATTGTTTTGTAAAAGTCAAAAAGGCTACAAATCACTTAATCTTTAAAAATGTATTGTATTTTACGAGTTTCTTACAAAATCTTCTGAAATCTGAAAACTAACTGTCAAATAAATGTAGTGGAGTAAAAAGTACAGTATTTCCCTCTAAATTGTAATGGGGTAGAAGTGTAAAGTAGCATCAAATGCCACTAAATGTCACTACCATAACTACCATTAAAATTGTACTGAAGAACAATACTAGAGTAAATATATTTAGTTACTTTCCAGCACAGCTTTGGATGGCACTATAATAAAGAAATATTGGAGTGATTATTATCTACCAGTTGCCATGGCTACAGTCAAATAATGCAGAATGACATTCAAACTAAAGTTTAGCATAAAGGAAGGCAACATTCAAATGACTAATCTCATATGAGAACAACAATATTACATTTCATCATGCACTTTTCTTAACAGAGTTATGAGGTAGCACAAATGACCAGAATCAGGGGAAAAATAAAAAGACACACAGCACATATAGATAAAAACAAAGATGCTTATATTAAATCAGCATAAATCCAGCCTCTATATAGTCAACCATGGCATTATACAAGCACACTCCTAATTTGCACTCAGCGTATGAAAAACAACACAAAATAGCTTGAGTGCTGTGTGGGCGAGGCCAGAGGCCAGCTGAACTGTAAATGGGCTTATAAGGTGAAAAATGAAGGTGTGCATCAGCAGAGCGCTCTGTCGTCTGCACGCCTCAGTGCATGTGAGAGAAATATTATTTGCAGGAGGGTGATTTATAATTGAAAAGGGCAAATTTGATGTACAGGTGTTTTTTTTTTTTGGCAGACTGCATTGTCTGTTAATAGAATTGGGGTCTAAATCTATTTTTTGACCACCTGTGGCCTCCACAGTGAATCAGCTTGCTCTGAATAAAGCTTCAAGAGGAAACACATGCTGATTGAGGCCATTTACCACGACCCCCTCCGACTGCATTTCCTTGTACGAATAGGACCCATATACCTTTTGTTCCTTCAGAGTCATTTGGAGCTGAAGCCTGACAGATGTGAAAGAACCCCACAGGCTTGGTGAACATCTGCTAATAAGGCTGGAAAGAGAAATCCATTAAAACAAGATGATAACAGGTTGGAAAAGATTATTAAAACTGCTGCCATGTTCACGGAGAAGATGGCAGCTAATAGCTATTAGTTGTTCTGGTATTTCAGCTCCATCAGCAAAATGTAGATTCAAATCTTCAGACAAAGGAAAAATTCATTTTTTCCCACAGATTGAAATAACTCTTGAATAACTGTCTAACAAGAGCAATTAAGATGCATGATAGAGTGTTTTTTGCTGTTTTGTATTCATTTATTTCAAATGTATTTCACAGATAACAACACATTTAAAAAAAAAAAAAAGACATTGTAAAAAAGCAAACATGGTAAAAGTGCTGTGAGCCAGTCTTTTCATTAAAAAAAGGCACTGGTGTTTATATGGAAATGCATTTGTTAAAAAATGTTTTCTCATTAGAATAAGATTTTTTTTTTCTTATCTCGTTTTTATGAGAAAGGAATCACAAAGCCAGCACTGTTTTTACAACAGCTTTAGCGTCTTATGCTGGACTGCTTTATCTGTGGAAACACAGAAGAACTAACTTCATCTATATCAGATCCCTGTGAAGTTTTTAATGTCGAAAATGCAATGAATTAGAAACAGCGATTCATCAAAGATCATTCTGTAACTGAACTGCAGCCTTTATGAATCAAGGCTGATTAAAACAAAGCTTCCTGCAGATCCCTAATAGCAGCACCTTGTGTTCCTTGTGTTCTGTGTAACTGAAAATGGATTTACATTTGAAAGTTATTGCTAAGTTTGTGTAGACATTGTGTGACAGTTTTGGTCCCGTTCCATTGACCTGCTTTCCTCTTCAGTATAAATAAGGGAAGATCCTGTAGGGGACACGTCGACAGTAGGTGTCCCAGGCCAGTCCGTATTTGGCCCTGCACTGTCTCTCATCGCGGTCCTCCCGGTGAATCAGCAGGATGGTGAAGTATATGACGTAGAAGTAAGGCAGCAGATGTGAGAATCCTAAAGACAAGAGAAGCTGTAAGCTGTAGTCGACCAGCATAAATTATAAAGACATAACATAATTTCAAAGTATAATATATTTATGATTCACTTTCAAATGATCATCCAAAAAAAAAAAAAACTAACTTATTCTACTTCTTCTACTACTGACATCATTGTTCATGATGTGAACGACATGAAACGAGCTGTAATCAATGTACATCCTCCTTCTGCAAATAGCTGTACATTTGCTTTTATATCTGCCTTATACAAAAGCCCTGCAGTGAATAGCAGCTTAATTGAGCTTATAATGTTCCCAGTGCTGATTCATCTCAATGGTCTTTTTGTGGTATCGCACTCTATAGCGTTTTTGAGCAAGTCCCTTTTTGTCTTTCAGTCGGTGTTTCTTCAGTAAAGGTCTGGATGGGACCACTGTTCCTCTTTGTCAGTGAAGCTTTCATCCGTCTGGAATATGCCATCATGACTTTTTTTTTTTTTTTTTTTTTTTTTGAATGCATAATTTAGCAGTTTTTGACTTTTGGAGCCCCAATTAAGGCAGAAACTACAGTACATCTCAATTACAAAGGCAGCTACACCAGTTGAGTCATAGAAAGTTTGAATACCAATGAGCAGAATGTGTCAGCTGTAACAAAAGTCTGACAGTCACCATTTTAGGAAGCCGGTTTTCAAGAGAACATAAGGCAGCTTACAGAGGAACAAAGAGAACAGACTTGTTGTTGCTGCCTTTATCGCTTGTACATCAGTCACAAACACGGTATAATTATCTAATAAAGACGGGAAGGAAATCTGAAAACAATCGCAATGGTTAAAGGCTGCAAATCAAACTTTAATACCTATTTGATACCAACCAAAATGTGACAGAGCATCGGAAACTGGTACTGAAAGTTAGCATTAAAAATCAGACATGTGTTCGTCTCGTAGTTCCTAATTTAAAGCGGCTTATAATCAGTATTTCTATGGCAACAATGGTGATTACTGAAAATGAAAATGGTAGCTTGTAAGGGCGAACCTGCAAATCATTATGACATGACTCTGCAGTTCCCCTCGGCCCTGCAGAAATTTTTTTTAGCATCTTTAAGCTCATTGTTTTGGTTTTCGGTCACAGCAGGCAACTGTTTTTAGTGATGCTCTCAAAACTCACTACATCACCTGCTCAGCACCAAACAGCAGACAAACACAGTTAGTGACTAGCTGGTGAACACAGTGGAGCATTTAGCAGCTAAAGAGCCATAAATCTCCATCGGGAGTTGGTGGAGACCAAAAATAGTGATAAAAGGAGTGTGAATATTTGGCTTATATTCATCAGGTGGCCACAAACACAATTCCAAATCAATGTTCCTGTTGCTCCTTATCTACTGAGCTGTACAAGGAAAGAGAAACCGAAACTGATAAAAAAGACACTTGGCAGAAAATGTACTTCACAAATGCTACAAACTTAAAACCTTTAAACTGACCATTCAGATGAATCAACACACCTGACAGTCTCTTAACATTATCAGCTTCACCAACCTTCAAACACTTCTGAAATTGTGTTGTTGTCCAGTTGGATTGCAGGTAAAAGTCAGAATGAAGTGATATGTGTCAGATAAGAATATGCACTATTGCTTTTGAAATGTGTTTTGCATCATTAAAAACACAGATGCATCAATTTATTCTAATGATAAATATGGCTGGATATTATTAATACTCAGTCTGACATTAATCTTTTATCTATGACTTCATCTTCATATTCCAATGAAGTCAGTGTTGACTGCATGCAGAACAAGCACTGGAAGTGGCTTTTAAGCTGTCTTACCACATGGCAGGGACCACGCCAGAGCCATGAGGAGGTCACCGAGGTAATTGGGATGACGAACGAGACCCCACCAGCCGGACACCAGCAGTCGTTTCCCTGTTGCTGTGGCGATGGTCTCCAGTCCTGCAAGGAGTCACGGAAAACGTCATTTCAACTGCACTTCTGACACAAAGAGGAAATGCATTTTCCTCCTCTGCATATATACAGCTGAGTCGAGATCTATTCTTAGAAATGAGATGTGGAAGAGTTTAAGTGAGAGTTGTCTTGATTGAGAGAATACATTAAAAGAGATAAAATGAAATTACTGACTTGCAACACTTGGATGTGAAGGGTCTCGTCTGAACTGGTTCTTCTGCGAGTTGGATTTTCTGAAGATATAATATCCAATACCTGATGGCGAGGAGAAAAATATTAACAATCCCATCTTTAACCATGAGACACAACATAATACAGCCTCATGGAAAAGAGCAAACACATCATTACCATTCAGCGCTATTATAACTGCTGCTCCAAGGGAGCTCAGGGCCTGTGGGTGCACAACCAGGAAGGTAGCCTGCAGGCTATATGTGAAGGGAACCCAGGCCAGGTCTCCAAAGACCAGCATGAAACCGAAACCATCGTGCACAATGTCCATGGTTGTCAGGACCGCCTCCTGTTGTAACACAAAAAGTGCGTGAGATGAAGTGAAATAATAATAGTGAGAACAAAAAATGCAAGGATGAGCCAATTTTTAAATGTCTGCAGGACTGAAATGAGAATTCATGTATGACATTTGGATGAACAGCACTTATCATAATCTTTATCCCTGACTCTGCTGCCCCCCTCACCTCATTCCACAGAGCATCTGCCACATACAGCAGCTGGAAACTGTTGACCAGGATCATGGCGAGTGAGGGGGAACCTCGAAGCTCCACCTCCTTCATCAGCATGCCAAGGTTTATGACCACCTGAGAGGAAAACAGATGAAGTGAATACTGATTAAGAGCTGACAGTGAAATGGCATTTTTCGCCTGCACTTCCAAAGTATTGATAGAGGAATTCATTATATGAGTCGTTGGACAAAACAAAAAAAATCAATGTGAGGTGAAACATCAAACAAACCAGTAAAATGTTAACATCAAATAAAACATTTCTATAAAACTGTTTTATCAGTTTTTCATGTAAAGAATACTTTCTAATGTATCCATGACTTGGGGGTTGAACATTTTAAGGTGAGAACAAGGTGGTTAGGTGGTTTTAAAGTTGAAATGTTGGAATCATCATGTCATGAATAGCTCACAAATAATATCAATAGTGTTTAATTCACTTCATTAACCCTTAAAATGTTCATTATTTTGGATATTATCAGCAATTGTGAGACGTTGAAAGTTAAAAGAAAATAGTTTTAACATTCAACAGGAAGCAAAAATCTCCCACACGCTGTCTGTAGTCAGTTGGTGGGAGCTTTT
Organism: Holacanthus passer; assembly: GCA_025331565.1. Classification (NCBI taxonomy): domain Eukaryota; kingdom Metazoa; phylum Chordata; class Actinopteri; family Pomacanthidae; genus Holacanthus; species Holacanthus passer. Next base: position 10,510,719 of record JAFREQ010000005.1, read on the forward strand.
TCTGTCCTCTCCTACGCACCTGGCTTTAAAACATTCAATGTGCAAAGGTTTTACTGTTTATACTGTAAATATACAGAAAAAAATGTAAATAAAGGAGTTATTACATCCACTTTCTCCAGTATGACTGTATCCTTTTACTGTCTCTGTGCTGTTTTTTGTTAAGATAAAGAGAACCGTGTTGTAATTTTAGGAACCTTTTCCATAATCCTCACTGGACTTTCTATATTTTGTCTTATTGGGTCTGATGACTCAGACACAGATAATGATGCATGCCCCTGTCCTCCAACAAACGTCTCACTGGGTCAGGTCATCAGGGAGAAAAGTTTCTGACTCTGACTGTGTCAAAGTAAGACTGCAAATTATAATGGTCGATCGAGGGAGAGTAACATCGCCACCTGTTGGCCTTGTTGGGTTGGATCAACAACAGTGTTAATTAATATTATGTATTTACATTTTTCTGACTTACAAATAAAATCATAGATTACAAAAGGGTTTTGTAATATTTTGCACATGTCACAAGAGCTTTAGATACATCAGCTTTGTTGCAATTTTTCTTCTTTAGAGGTTTTTTGCTTTCGAATTAAATTCTATTGTTTTACTGCACCATTTCCTCTTTATACGAGAAAATGACAGAGTACAGTATATATGAACATTTTAGCACAACTTTTTATCAGTGTTTTGAATCCCAAACTTTCAAAAATGGGTGGGTTTAAAGGTGAATTGATCCTGCAGGTTAACTCACCCAGCCAATCAGACCTGGCCTGAGCTCACAGAAATATTTAAGGTCAAAGTTCCCAATCCGTGGGTTTAGCTCTCGTCCAATGAAGAAGTCATACAGCGGATTTCCTAGAAAGGACAGAAAGATGAATTCATTAAAAAAAAAATCCCCAGGAGGATTGGACATATATCTACAAATATAACTCTGTTCTTTCTGTGTCTGTATTTATTGTAATTAAAAAAGTAAAAAGAGAATTAATATCATGTTTACTCAAGTCTGTCATGTCACTGAATTTATCAGCAATTTTTTAAATAACCTATTAGCAAATTGAATTAGCAATTAGCAGAAACCTATTTGTAGTCAAAAGCTGTTTGTCTATTAGCCTAATTAATTGTGACTGTGTGATACACTCACTTTGTCAGACCTTTTTCACAGCACACATTTTGTCACAGTAGGAAAAGCACAGCTGTAATCAACAACCTGGATTAATGGCTGCATTCCATTTAAACGTGTTCAAAGGTCCAGGTTTATTTGACTTACTAGCATAAATGGAACAGAGCCATGTTTAACAGTGCTAGTGCCTATGCTTTTCCTGCAATTACACATCAAAATGTGTGCTGTGAAAAAGGCCGATATCGATCTGTGATGTGAAGTGTTTTTTGTGTGGAGCCACATTTCACCTGCCTCTCTTGGCTATATTTCAGGCATCATGCATGCATGCGCCTGTTTTACATGTTAAATAAATTCATTTATAACTGAATCACCGAGAAAGGTTATTTTTTTCCCATTTTATCTTAATAGCGCGGTGCTGGAAACAACATGTTCTGGTAGCCTTGCTCCTTTCTTCTTTTCACAAACTGGGGCGAACATTGTCATCAGCGAGCCAGAGCTGAATCATAAGACTGGACGCTCTCGGGTTTCTGCTTTCAGATGCAGCAGAGCAGCAGCACAGCGGAGCCGGTGTAGCGGGGTCAGCTTACTTGAAAGAGTCTTCCTGATGCCTGCAGGCTCCTGAAGAGCTCGGCTCTAAATAATTACCCACAGGAACACCAAAAATCCACCATCCTCCATCTCTGCCAGACAATAAAAACAGGCCTACAAAATGCACAGTGCTTTGTTTAAACAGTGTTTTAGTGTGGATTCTTCCTTTAATGATGAACCTCCACTCTCACCTGTGTTGCCCCCCAAAGCGAGAGCATGAGAAGGAGCCCAAAAGGAGCGGACGTAGAGGTAGACTGAGAACAGGAATGACACTGCTATTGCACACAGGGCCAGAGGCAACAGCAGCTCAAACAGATACCCCAGAGGAACCCCGAGCCCCACCAACAACATCAGCAACACGCCGCTGATGCACAGGCCGTGAAAACCTGAGGGAGAGAAACAAACAAAACTAAATGCTGTAGCCTGCAGGACGGAGATAAGCAGACTGACACAGGCTGGTGGAAAAAAGGTAAAAGTTGGAAGATGTGGAACTCTAGATCGTGTAGCTCGACTTCAGCTCAACTTTAGAACTTTAGCTCAAGGTCAGAACAGGCAGGAAGTGTAGAGGTCAAACTGAAAATAAAATGTCAGAGCAGGTGAACTTTACTACAGCGAAGTTTTACAAATGTGAAAAGCATTTGCACTCAAAACTGTAGAATAGCTGTGCATTATTACAGCATTGATATTGTTTTATAGTACCACATTACTACAGACAATAATGTTCCAGAACGCTATTATCCTCCATTAGTCACAGCACAAACAACATTGTTGGTCAACATGTCTCAAAGCCTTTAACATATCAATGTTAAATCCTATAAACAAATAATCATAAAAACACAGCCCAACATTACCATTTATGGGATACTTCAGACGGGTTCCATCCCTCAGGACTAATCCTTCAGACACCTGCAGGGAAACAAACTCAATTTGAATATGGACACATAAAACATATCCTCTGCATATAATGGGAACAGAGTCATAGGCTCAGTCACAGCATATACAAATTTTCTAAATGTTATTAATAAAGTTATCTTATATTTTCAGTCAACTAATCAAAATCATGCAATTCATGTACATGTGTAATATGGCCATAATTAATATCACTATATCAGTGAGAATGTTTTCCCATATCAGTATATATATTGTGGTATGGCAAATACATGCAAAATCACAAATAGAATTATGAATTAATGTCCACTGAAATTAACTGTGTCCTACTTTTAAGTATTACATAATAAAACCCTGAAGTGAGACTATGTAACTTTTGAATGATGGAAAAACATATTCACTCTTTAACAAATGAAAAGTTAAATTCACGAATACTTATGAGATATACTGTTTAATGGTTTATAAAGCTTTAGAGGTGGTGCATGGGGGACCAGGCTAACTGGTTTCCTCTGTTTCCAGTCATTATGCTAAGCTAACTGGCTTCTGGCTGTATCCTTAAATTTAGAAGATAGATATAAGAGTGGTTTCAGTCTTCTCGTCTAACTCTTAGCGAGAAAGCCAACAAGTGCAAAATGTTGAAATAATCCTTTAAAGCAGCTGACTCAAGAGAATGTTGGGAAATTAAGGCAAAGTCAAGGTGTCATAAGTTACATTCTTATTTTGTTGGTTTTTAATTACAATATGTTTGGAATCATTAATTTAAACAGTGATTACACTATATGACCATATTATCACAATTCTACTGAAAGTTGCGAGACGATAATTACTATTTCATTTATTAGTATTAATTATAATTCTATCACCAATTATTTTAATTTATTTTAACACACAACAGATGATTCTATGGTTGGTTGTATCATCAAAGTCACCACATGCCTTAAAAAAAGAGGCAGCATCTTGTTGATGTGTTCCGCACCACAGCTGGTTTTAATTTCAGTTCAACATTTGAGCAGGCTGATGAACGGATCATACCTTTCCTAATGGCGTCAAATAGAGGAGGGCGTGCAGAGCGATCCAGCCCAGGAGAACAACAAGGGCCAGGGGGTCCCACAGCTGGTCAGTGGAGGGGAGGGAAGGGGGCCACTGGAGCACACTGGCCTCAGGGGATCGACTCGTGCAGATCAGGAACAGCACGGTCAAGGGAAGAAAGACGGGAATGCATATGGCACCTGAGAGACGATTACAGATAAAAGTGAGATGACTGGGTGTCATTACTGAGAAGTGGAAGGAAGCAGCATCACAGGAAAAACTTAATAATGGAGAACATTTGAGCAGTGACACTATCTAATGTACCAAGAGAATATAGCAAACATATGTTAACTGTGAATAATTAAGCATGGTTAATAGCAAAAGCAAAACAATTAGATTAGCTGTCAGTATTGGTGCAACGAAAGTCGTTTCACTTCAGCAGTCACATCTGTAGTCTGCTGAGAGCTGAGCTGGCATGTTCAAGACATGATTTCACTTTAAAAACAAGTAGAGAGCTAATTGGATCCGATGCTCAAATTAAGGAACGCAGCAGGAGACGCTCTCACACGCAAACACACGCAGAAGCTGTGATGTATTTGTCCTCTCGTTTCATGTCATGTCTGCAGTGACAAATCTTACTTGGGTGGTTGTGATGATTCTCAATTAGAGCTGTAATGAACAATCCTATGCTGATGGAGCTCATGCTGTGAAACTAGTGATCTTTACCGCAGCGAGGTTTGTCGTCCTATTATTTCTGTTGTGGCATCAGTTTGAGCAATTTTATGAAACGACAGTCGTATTGCGACAGTGTCTATATATCAAATAGTGAATTATTATCAATGCTCTTTTGTGTTCTGGTAGTTAATGTCATCGCCTTTTATTTGTTTTCATTAAAACTTGCTTTTGTTCTCTAAGAAATAAATGCAGCTCTTGTTTCACTTTGACGCTCACATTTACCTGTAAACAACACAGTGTGATGAACATGTAATTCAGCATTTCAAACAGGAGTGTGAAGTGACACATGAGAGGAGTGCATGAAAAGAATGAAAGAAAACGGTTTGATTATTCTCTGCCTCGCTGCAGCAAATGTGGTATTCACTTTTGCTATACAATGTGGAGTTCATGGTTATGTAAAGGGCAAAATGTCTTAAATAAAACAGCAGAAGCAGTGTGATGTAAGGTAAGGCGGTCTGGTCTGCTGTCACTCACCCAGGGTGCCTCCAAATTCCCTCTCAGTGTCATGTGAGGATTTGTGTTTGAGAGCTTGACTGTTTGGCCTCATTGTTGGTCTCCTGTGAAAATATTAAGGTTGATATATCTCAGTGAAAAATACAGACATCTGAAAAAGCATCTAAATAGCAGTAATTAGATGGTAACGGACACATCCCAAGGTAACAGAGCCTTACGAGGTTGTTGAATTCTTTAACTTTGATATTTCTTTCATTTTCTACAATTCACCTTATCTGACAGCTACAATGATCATTAGTATAATCTGCAGGAAAACCTCTTGCAATTAACCTCTCAATCATTTATATTAACACCAAGTGTTCCTTTTTAAACAGGCCGTAAATGACTTTAGTGTAACCTTTGACCTGTACTTAAAGTACAACCACAAGGTATTTTTACTTTACTTAGGTACTTCCAATTTATGCTACTATATACTATGTACTCCACAACACTTATTTAACAGTTATAATACCTGTGACTTTGAGTTAACATACAAAATACATGATCAGCTTATAAAGCATAATATGATGCATTATTATAAATCAAAGGTCCTGCATATCCAATATATCCATTTTTAATCATTATGGCATATCAGAGGTTAGAGTTGTCCAAACTTATGCTGGGATTTACATGATGTTACAAAACTGTACTAACAAGAAAGATAAAGTTTTATCAGGACGGTGAGACAGATGATGCTGTCCACCATTTAACATATCAACAGTAATAATCAACTTATTATATCTATCATTTTGAAAGGGGCCATTCTACCAAGTTTGATACTTTAAGTACATTTGCTGATAACACCTCTATACTTTCAATGTAGTTGAATTTTGTGTACAAGAACTTCACATGCACTTGAGTAATAATGAGTTAGGCAATTATTCTCACAGACATTTCAAACAGGAGGACACCTCAAGTAAGCCAATAATAACGCCTATATTAATATTTCCTGAAAGGGAATTCTACATACAGTTGATCACAAATTGACCAAAAAAATGACCCATATGCAAATACAAGTGGAATAATTGAAATTTTGAATGAAGGTCAAAAGAATCAGAGATGAGATGATTCGGTGTCAACAAAATCTACATTAAAATATCTTTTTTTTTTTTAAACATTCTGTGTGATCATATAAATTAGCTGTTATTTGGTTTACTAGTGTTGTATTATTGCAACTGCTGCCATAAACCCTGGAGACAAAGTTCAGGTCAACCTGATCATAGTCCATGTGTGTCCATGCATTTCTATTATGAAACCTGAGACAAACAGCTGCAAATGTTAAAATGATTAAAATGATCCGAAAGGAACAAAAGCTTTGCACATAAACACAGCAAATGTAAAGGTCAAAAAGAGCTTGTCTTGTCTTGTAACACAGTAAATATAGTGTCTTACCGGTGTAAATAGCATGGACGTTTAGACGGGACTGTGCTGATAATATAATGTGTCCATCCTGCAGCCTGCTCAAGGACACGCCCCCACAATTACGTTCAACCGTACGAAACTGCCTCTCAGCCAATCAGATCCCTCCGCGGTCATCAGAAGAGGGTGGGGAGAAGAGGGTTCAGCCAATCAAATGAGCTCATCAGGTGGCGACAGACAACAATGAAGACTGGCTGGTGGATGTTGTGAAATACACATGTATAATATTAATCCATTGTTATAATGTTGAATTAACGCCCATCATTTAAACCGAAGCGGCAAAAAAACAAACAAAAAAATATATATATCATTGCTTCGCCATGTTTCCAAATTTGCCCTTTTCAACTGCAGATTTGTAAAAGAACACACATTTTGAATCTCACAATCATACTTTTATTTAAGACATACACATTATAACCATTTCCATAATCTGTGGAAGACATGCACAGACAACAGAGAATCAGCCAACCTGAAGGCAAGAGCTCCCGAAAAATGTGCTGCAGTCACTTTAGTGTTAGACATGAATTACATAATCAGATGACATTCAGATTGCAAATTATTCAACACAAAGACGCCTAAAAGCATTTATTAACACATGAGATTGCCACAGAACACAACTTTTCTCTTTAGTCATTTAGATTCTGTATTTGCATTAAACGTGTTTCCTTCAAGGGGAACATGTGCTAAAAAAGTTCAGCTTGTAGACAGAGGAGACGAGAGGAGTTTCTCTTCTCATCTTTTAATATTAAACCCCCGAAAGGTGCAGGTGCACTTTGTATTACAAATGCCTTGAATGTGATGTAGATCTGGCTTAATCTTCTTGACAACATAACAGCCAGGTGTTGTTTTTTCTCTTTAGTGTTGTAAGATGTATTCCGATTTTTACAGTAATATGAGGTGCAATCACTATAACTCAAACACAAGAAAATGGACTGTTGCGGAGACTTTGATCAGTACTTCATTGAGAACTGTAATCATTGGGGTTAAGCTGATGTGTGACAGGACTATTGAGATCATCACAAATGTTAATGAGCATTTATACAGTATAATTTGAATCTGGATCAATAAATTTAACATTAACAGTAATTATGTAACATAAAGAGTGTTTAAATTTGGATGCATGATTCCAGTGTAAATGGTTATTCTGGTTCTATTAGTGATATGGTGTTTGGAGTTTATCTATCTGTGCCGCACTTTGAGCTTTAGCCGCGCTCACAGATGACTTCGATCACACTCTGCTCCATCGGGGCAGGATCCAGGCAGCGGTGGGCGGAGCTCCCCACTATCTCATCCAGCAGGAAGTGCACGAGGTTCTCATCGGAGACGAACCGCCACAGGTACATCTGCAGGTAGTGGCAGTCGACCTGGATCTGCTGCAGCCCGTAACGGCCGAACGTACGCAGGCGGACACACTCCAGGAATGTCTTTAAACTGATTTTGATAATTCCAGTCATCACAGAGACCTGGGACAGTGGAGAGGTGTTGTGAGTGTGAGAGATGATTTTCATGATGAGATGAAGACTGCACCACAGCATAACAAAGACCTGCACTCACCTTGTTGAACTCCACTGAGCTGAAGATGTCGATCCTCTCAGAAAACAGCTTGTGTATGTTGCTCAGTAGATTAGTATCCATGGGAGCACTTCAGGCAGACAGGAGACAAATCACTCAAGTAAATCCACAATTAAAACAATGACCTTATTCTTTCTAATTAAAGTCAACAATTGCCTCCCCTGCAGTGGAAGTGAACGAGGTAATGCAAATTAGCTGCATGCATCTGTTTGTATGCCTGTCACATACAATATCTTAAGAAGTTATTCAAATATGGTACGTACAAAATTACTTTACTTTGGTACTGAATGCCTTCCAAGAGTGACAGTTATCCCCATATTTAAATGACATCATGTCTCTTCCCTCTCTATGACGGCCTGTTTTTCACTCCGCCTTCCAGTGTTTTGTGTTCATATGAACAAGTTAGTTTCTAGAATAACCCGGTCCTAACATTTCATGGAGACATTTGCAACTGAAACATGCAAACGTCACTTCATTTCACCTGTATTTCAAAGACAACACATGCTTTCGTTGTTTTTGTTGTTTGATTTTGAAGTCTGTTATTAAGAGTAAACTCGAGAACATGTTTGTGCAATAAAAAAATCACTCTTAATTCTCCCTGATAAGTAGAATTTATGGCAGATATGTGGAACTGTGTGGAACAATGTGTAGTGATGGATCTTGGCTTTAGATTTGGGAAAGAGCTCTTATTATATAACTTAGATTTACATATTTTCCATTTAAATTATGCATCCTACATGTCACAAAAATTCACAAAATTAAGTCCAAGACTTCATTCTATCCCTGACAGAGTCTGATATGTTGTAAATATATTAAAATGCTGTCTTTAAAGCGAACATAACCTAGAGGACTGAACTTTGTTTCAGGACTTCTCTGGTCTGTTTGCTGCTGATTTACCTTGGAGTGTAGCTGGCAGCGTAGCGGGCTTGCTGTCTGGAACTGCTGTAGACAGAGAAAGTCCTTTTGCTGGAGTCACTGCTGTGTGCTTTCCTCACACCTTCTTCATACAAAAGACCAACCTGTGGCAGAGCACAGAAGTTTCATAAGACAGCCTACTCATAGTACATACTCATAGGACATAATGCAGATGGTGAGATTGCAATTATGCAAACTGTCACCTGCACATCAATTGAGGTGGTGTCCTCTACTACTCTCTTCATCACAGCACGGACATTCCGTGGCTCGATGGTGTTGACCCAGTCTCGTGTTTCCACGCTCTTTCTTAACATTTGGGAGATAATCAGGCCCTGAACCTGCAAAAACAAGAAAAGGTTATTTGAAGAAGTACTTTCCTGCACTAATGTCTGTTTTCCCTCAGTAAGAAAAGTGAATGTTGTAGGTGAAAACCTACCTTTACATAATGGTTCAGTAGTTTCTGTGCTGCTTCCCTGGCTTCTGCACATAAAGTTGTGACAGGTGTGACGGGACTGTGGTGCTGAGGAAGTACAAAAAAAGAAGAAGGCCTGCATTAGGATGCATACAGTGAAACCTTTTGGGAGTGAAGGAGTTTCAAAAATGCATTCAAAAACATTACAGATTAGTCATATTTCTAAGGACTGATGTAATAAAATGCAACTTTCAAACATCTATCTGACGTTAAATAAGGCATTTTTACAGTGTAATATGGTATTTTGTGTGTGCTGCTGCATTTAAGGTGACAGGCCATTTACCTGCACAAGGAACTGCTCATCTGTGAGAGTGAGTATGTAGGATATAGTGGAGGTTTCATAGTCCAAGCAGAGGCGCGACAGCAGCAGCAGAAGGGCTGGAGGAGTCGAACCTCCCTTGTCGCCAGCGCTCTCACAAAACTGGCGAGAAGACTGGCACACAAACTTTATAAAGCTCACCACCAGGCTCTCACGTACACCCTGGCTGCAGAATTCACCCTATGAGGAGAAGGCACGACAGAAAAGGTGTAACACTCAGAAACAAAATAGAAGGTAACAATTACAGAGGAAAACACAAAGCAACACTTTATCCAATTTGAAAACTAAGTCATGGTTTAATCACTTCCTGAGGAAGTTTTGGCTAGTATGAAGTAGAGCAGAAAATGACTTTTTGGAGTAAACTGGCAAATAAACAAAAACACCATTCACCTTGAAGTACGGCTTGTTGGAGAATGTAATGTCCTTAGCTGTGAAGAGATGCACTGATGCCAGCACTGACTTAATCTGATTGAGAATAGAGGCTGATAGGGAAGACAGCAGCTCTGGCAGGCTGGTAGGAGCGTCTCTGCCCGAGGCCGGCCCCCCTAGAAGAGCCCCGCCTCCAGCCACTGAAGCACTGGCCACAGAGAGCCGCGGTGTGGCGAGGGCCTGCCTCACGTCTGTCAAGCTGTCCATGTAGAAGCTCTGCAGGGCAGAGAGGTACTGCTTGACTCGCTCTGTTGCTGCCCGGATCACAATCTCAGTCCCCTGGTTTGGCACGGCGGAGCCTGGCAGCAGTTTGGCCACGGCCTGAAGTCTGCGGTGGAAGCGGTCGAGTGCACGGACCAAGAGGGAGTTATCCGCGACCCCTTTCTCCTCTTGTATCCTCCGCTCCACAAGCGAGAAATACCGAGCAGCCAGATCATCCACGAAGGCATGCAACTTCCCATTTGCCATCTGTGGAATATTTTTGGATGCCAATTCGCCTTTCTGAGCATGGTTGATAAATAGTTCTTGATAGGATGTAATTACTAAACATAGGCTGCTGACAAATTCATTGCAGCCTCTATCAATGAATTCCAGGATGTCAGTGTTTGAGGAGGGAGAAGGTACAGTGCTCATTTTAGGGGAATTATCAGTCGGAGATCCAGCGGGTGCAGCAGATGACAAGCTGCGTGCAGAAGCATCTTTCACGGCTGAGGCAGACGGGTACGGTCTTATCTCTGCTTCCAGACCCTGGAGGTCCGACTCCAGTCGAGACCGAGCATGGCTCAGGAATTTATCACAAAGCTCTTCTGCTGGCTCATCCAACTGTAGCAGCAGCTCCACACACTCTGATAAATCTTTGGCACTAGACCCACCATCCCTGTAAAACAAAAACACAGCAGGTAGAAAGAGATGACCTACAGGAAATGTAAACAGACACAAATAAATCTCTCCTTAAGCATTTTAAAATGCAAAAAGGATTTTGTTCAGGCCAGCACAACATTCAATAATGACAAAACATGTGTGATACAGCAAATGTTTTCTTGATTCTTTAGTTGTCAGCAATGTACAATATAGCAAATTTGCAATATTAGTTTGAGTGAAATCTGGGTAAAATAGAGCCTGAAAGAACAAAGTGAGGAGTGATTTTCAGGTAATTAAATTTTACCCTAACTTATTTCTGTGGTTCATATAATCTTGGTGCCCTTATCAGTCATTCATTCGTCATAAATACCTTAACTTGACTCTCACCCACCTGAACTTCTGTCGAAGCTCCTGCGCCAGCTTGTCCATGATGGCGTGACAGTCGTCCTGAATTCCCTTGAAGGAGGGCAGGTGGCTGTACTGCTGCAGCACACAGCGGGCACGGCGGTGGGATCTCACTGCCTGAGCATAGGCCTGCAGCTCCAGACACTTATTTAATCTAGCAGGTAGTTCAAACAGAAACTGCAGCTTCCTTAAGAGGGTGTGAACCCCTGAAATAAAAAAAATGGCAAGACAAAAATGTCAAAAACAATAACCATCATGAAGTCCCCCCACAACTCACTCAACAAAGTAAACTGCCAGTTTAGGTCTCACCTGAGAGTTTTGTAATCTGTGCATGCTGGTCTTGAAGAGTACCACTGATACGAGCACTGAAGTCAGTAATTGCCGCCATGTTAGCAGACAGGCAATCCATTTCATCCTCCATCTTCTTGAAATCATTCTTCATCTTTCTTATGGTGTCTGGAAAACATGGAAAGACGGGTCAACTATCTAATTCAACATAATCTGACGACATTTTCACAGTAACTTGACAGTGAGTGAGACATTCCCTCACCTGTAGCAGATATGAATTTGTTATAGTTTTCATACACCAGCGTCTGCATGTCACTGTCCAAAGAGCGGATCTGCTTCACCATGCAGGTCTCCTGGTCCATCAGCTCCGCAAGAGAGCACTCCCTTCTAAGCTGCATTGGGACACAAAATGCACAATCGGTCCAGTCACACTTAAAACCAATGCAAAATACAAAGTCAAATGATCCACTGTTGACTACATTGCTATCTTTGCTGCCTTTTTTATGATAGTTTTAACCATAGCAGTGTTAACTTTTTATCCACTGCCAGTAAATGTGTGCACATTCAATCACTACCATTCTCTGCAAACACTGTTTTCAGAATGCAAGATGTGTATACAATTTAAGTTACTGTATGTTTACTGGTGTTTTGTTGTGCAATATGGTTAAAATGTCCTTTCCACCAGTTGAACCAGCACTGGTTATTTTATGCATGGTTTGATAATGAAAACTGAATTAGAGTCCCACAAAGGTTTTTGGTTCTTAAGCCTTTTATACCAAGGTGATCAGATGCATGATCAGGTCAGATGCATCCCAGACACAAACATTTCCTTTCATTCAAATGTTATCATAATTTCTCCCTACCACATTAAAGCAAATTGCACAATGGGAATTAGTGTTTCTGTGCAGTGATGGAGGCTGAAACAATGACACAATGAATGGACTTAATTTCTGTTCTAATTACTCCTCCTTAACAATATCATATAGAACAGTTACTGGGCCTCTAGTTTAGCAGCTCCAGCTGACACAGATATTGACAGCAGCGTTAACAGTGATACAACATCATGTTGTTGCATCAGCCGTGGACACAGGTAACATCACATCAGTGCTCTCTCACCTTGTTGAGGAAGAGCTCGGGATCGAAATGCGGCCCGTTGATGTCGCAGGGATCCAGAGACTCCGGCTGCTCCTCGGCCTTTCCATCCTCGTTCAGCCCGTAGTAGAGCTTCAGCATGCCGTGCACCTTCCGCCTCCTGCCGGGACCGGAGTCCTCCGACACCGAGTCGTCCATACTGTACAGCTGCCAGCTGAGAGGAGCACAAATATAACGACGACAAACACAGATGACGAGCGTCCAGCTGGCCGGAGAAAACTGAAAACACCTGCCTGAACGTTAACTTCCTTCTCCAGATGGATTAATGTTCGTGTAGCTTAGCTGTCTGCTCTTAATATGAGGGCTTTTCAAAATACTTCACAAGAAAATGTCATAATCACTCACAACACAAGCAGCTAGCTTGCAAACGTTACTACTTCCGGGGTTGTAAATTTACGATTCCTACTACAGCGAAGGAATGACCCGCCCTACTCTACCTCTGATTGGCTTACACCGATAATCTTTGCCTACTTCTAACCAATCGCGTTCCTGGTGCCTAAAACCAACCAACCCGAACAACGAAGGCAACGGGTACTAGCCAATGAGAGTCAGAATAGGGTCATGACTTCCTGGGAACGAAAATGGCATCCGGTTCTGGTTTCAAAGAGTAAATGTAGTCAAGACATTACTATTGAGCTTTATATGGGGAATGCATACAGTCCATGAGAGAGGAATGATGTAGTTCTGCTCTGACAATCCGGAAGTGCATTACTGCGCAAGGCATTGTATTATATAGCCGTTAAATGAGAGAATAAATATAAATGCATTTATTACATTTGTGTTTCAGAATTGATCAAATGATGAATCAAATGAACAAGTGGATGGGCTGCACCATCAATGCTGCCATAACAGTGGTAAATGACTGTTTTAAAAAAGGAAGAAAAAAAATCAATAATATACTGAAAACTTTAAAATTTTGAAGATGTCTTTCATGACATTGAAAAATCAATCATGAATCCCTGATGCTAAATTGTGTCAGTCTGAAATGCTGAAGAGGAATCAAGGAGACATCTGAAGCCAGAATAAACACAGGAACAAAACTAAAGGGCAACAGGCTTCATCTTTAGAGAAAACAATTTTCATTTTATTGGTCAACAATTCATAATCTGACAAAAGACTATTTATTGAATCATGAACAAACTGGAACAGTGGAATAATAACCTGCGATTCGAGTAATTTTCAAGTCATTAGTAATCATTTATAGTAAATAAGAGTTTGTGCATTTAAAACTGTTTCCACAGGACTGATCACAAATCAACTGTTTAAATATGCATGAACAGTGTTAGATCACTCTCACACCTCTGCTCATTATATTACCAATATCAAAATGTAACACTAGAATGCTTTTGCTTATTAAATGCATCTAGCTGAAGTGTTAAAGAAGGTCTAAGCAGTGAGTTGTTACGTTCATTGTAAAATAAACCTCCAATATCTGAGCCATACATGTTGCAAAATAAAGGGTTGCAGGAAATAGAGGTTGGCTGATGGGTGGGTAGAATGGGTCTAAATGTAGATACAAAACATGCATTGCTGAATAAAATAAAAAAATCACACACAAGTTAATGGTTACTGTTAATGAAAGTGAGTATGACTTCAGTTTGCTTAGGTTCTAGGTAGTGAAGTAGTAAACAGACTTTATATTCTCCCAGAAATGGGCCCACTTTACATCTGTTTATTTAAAAAAAGCATATATTTTAATGAAGGCAGAACCGACCACTCCAACAAGAGGAACCACAATACACTGTTCAACAGCAGCCCAGTGTAGTTATCCATTATATCCATATACTCACATCAGATAGGAAAAGTGAAATGCATGGTCTAGTTGAAAATGTGTGTATATTACAAAACACAATTGAACTTTTTAAACCATAGCAATAACAAAAAAAAAAAAGTCAATTTCTGGTTTCCAAGCACCAAGAGTCATTCAGATGCCAACTCAGTACAAACAAAAAGGCACTTAATGCTTCTGCAAAGTGATGCTTAAGAAGATAATGCTCAAAATGACCTATTTCTTCACTTCATCCTTGTGTACAAACACTGACAAGTATATGAAAATGAAAGTAAAAATATTTTCTCATAAAAGCTAACAAACAATACAAAAACTTCTGTTGATGTAAAAGATTTACAAACAGTGTATTAGTATTAATAGTGCAGTATCACATGATGTGTAGTCTGTCGGAATGCCTATTCTACAATGTGACATGCATAGTGTAAGTTAGCAACAATATACTGGACTGCTGCAGTTAGGTTACAGACTGTAGCTGAAATATAACAAGTCAAAGCATAGAAAAGTAAAAACATTTTGCAGTTTGCATGCTCAGAATCAGAAGAATACATAATGCCGCCACATCTCAAATCAGGACATACGTTGTGGAGGGGAAGGCAGGTATTATAAAGATGTATACCTTCTTTCATGGCCTAAATTAGTGAGGTGAGCTTGTTAAGTGTACGGCAAAGACAGAAAGTGCCTGTATCAGCATTAGTGTGAAGTTCAGAGAGACAGCTGGAGGACTCGGCCATGTGGTGGACATGGAAATCTGTCTCTGGAGAGTTAAGGTAGCATACTGTGTTGCAGCATGTTAGAGAGGCTTGCTTTGGTGTACAGACGTTCTGACAGCATAGTGAAAAGTTCTTGGTCAGTTGGTCTGTGCCATGAGCACAGAGCATATCTGCTGTCCAATGAAAACCATGTATCTCAGAATTCGACGATTTTTAACTTTTCAGATAAACTGAAGCATTTAATGTTTACTTATGGGCTAAGTAAAGTGTACTATTTTTACACTACATTACTCATTAAAACCCCTATGGGAGTATGTAAAAATCTATTGTCACAAAGCTGAAAACAGGTGTAGACATAGTGTTCCCCATCTTCTTTCAAATATTGTCAACCTTGACTGCGTGAAAACAATCATTTCAAATGGCTACCTGAAACATAGACCTATAGGCTGCGCTGAGTTGTTTGAGTCAGTAGGTTAAAGTAGTGCTGACAACGGCTGAACAGGACTATTTTAGTCCATTAGTTGCCGATACGGTATTGCATCAGTTTTACTCTGCCAATCAGGTCTGACCAAGCAAGTAATACTCAAGTCAACACCTGTGCATGGATGTCACTTGTACTGGTGACAATTTGAAAGTTAAACACTGAATATGACATGCTAACTGATATGGAACGGTACATTAACTGCTTAGGAAGAGAGCTCCTAGTAGATTCATTTATACTTCTTTTTACTATCTTACTGTATAGTTTGGGTAGTTTTTGACCCCAATTTGATTCTTTTATTGGTGCCAGTCAATTCATGCTTCCCAATGAGGACTTGATATGGTGTAATTTTAGCTTCTACAACTGGATGCTGTAAAATGTCTGTTTCACACATTTAGTCAACATTCACGCCATTTTGCTTTTACAAATAAAACGTGGGAGGTGCCACATGTGCTTTCTTTCCACGACAACCTGCTGCAAATATTAATCATGTTAAACTCTTAAAAGCATGTACTTACAAGAAATTTCCACAGCACAGATAATGTGCTCCCATATGGACTCTTTATGATCAGTAAGACCAACCACTAAACGTTTCTACCACTACTTTTGTCTTCACCCTTTCATGAGAACAAGGCACTGGTAGTTTGAGCAAGCAGAATAGTGGGGACACGCCCTTAGATCGTCCCCTGAAAGTGTTTGTCATGCTGACTGGAAAGAGTTTGTGGTAACTCTTGCGGCTTTGACAAGTTACAAAATGTTCACTGTTATATGGAGATATATCGCCATGTTCTTAATGTTTGACCCCCAACAAGAGTTAAAGTAAAAAGAGGTAAAGCAGTGGTTATACTCAAGTGAGGTTTAACATTTTTGAATAATTGCAGTAGAAACAGCTCCAGAGCTCTGCAGGAGGGTCAAAAAGTTCATGAGATATCATACAGTCACCAATTAGAGTCACTGTCTGAGGATTTCTCTAAGGCGTATCTCAGACTTAAGAATCAATAGCCATCTAATGAATAGCCACTTCAGTTTAACCTTGGAAGCATCGCTGTTAATAGATCAGTTTGTTTTTCACATTACTGTACTCCCGTAATATACACAACTTCAAAAGATAAATATTGCCACTCACACTTAGATCCGTCTCTTGGTCCTTTGCATGTTCATATATTATCAGTTATATGTCTCAAACTTGTATCAAGTCTTTAAATCTCAGTGTAAAATGTTCAGGTTTGGTCTTTGTGAGGCATGTTGCGGAGCTGGTCAGAGAGTTTAACCTTGCTCTAGACTCTCTGTCACTTGCACTGCAGAGTATGAGGGTGCAGACGCCTGTCGGGTGAAAAAGGATGCAGCTCTTTTCGGTTTCAAGCGTTTGATTTCTTTTCCTGAAAGACAACAAAGGAAAAACATTGAGAAAGAAAAATCACTGAAGTGACTACAGGAAGATCTTCATCTAGATGCAGGAATGTTATACTAGAATCTCACCATTGTCCACGTAGCTGATGGTGTCAAGTGTATGGACCCGACTGCACACCACACTGTTCTGCCTGTGCAGCATCCCGCGCCGTCCTCCACGTCCGTTCTTGTTGCTGCCTTCCTGCCCAGCAGGCTGCTGAGACAGACTCACCTCACCGTCCATTTCGGCAGCAGCCCCTCCCTCAGACGCAGACTTCAGCTCCACGCAGAACTCGATGAAGCCGTTCATTAGCTCTGCCTGTGTCGACAGAAAAAAATATATACAAATGATTAAGTCTGATACTTAGAAGTATATGTAATAAACAGCTGCACTTTACTTTCTGATGGTCCATTAGCCTTGGATTAGGGCCTGGTGTGATTATGTATTACTGCCTCTACCATTATGTAACATCTCTTCACCATCTGGTGGCTGACACAGTCCTATTCAACACAGCAATCACCAAGCAAGGATGCTATGCAGTATACGTGAGTGCAAAAAAATGATTTGAACTCCATTAGGTTTCAACATTAATATCAAGTGTTAGGTTCCTCTGAGAACATATGGGCACAGCAGCTGCACCTGATCCTGAAGCTCTCAAAAACACCAGGTGCAGTTTACTCTCTAGAGATGCTGTGTATCTTCTCTTCTTGTTGAAAACATTTGAAGTGAGACACACATAAGAGGACTACATCTGTCACCCTCTGCAGTGGCAAGATGTTCTTAAATTGATGTTCTACTACAGCCAATCAACACAACGCACTCAACAGTTCTGAGGCAATCTAAAGCCACAGTATGAGTGCTGGTTGATGACACTCCACCATACAGATAGTAATGTATGTACAGGTGTTAAGTATAATCATCTTAGGTGATTTGTGGATTTAATTTCACAAACATTTTCATACTTGTTTTGAGTAGATCTTTAGCAACTTGTTGACAGGAGTGCCGTCTTCCTCTCCATCGAACTCCAGCCACAGAATGTGCGAGTCCCCCTCCTCCTCGGGGTAGCTGTGGTCCCAGGAAAGCTCGTTGAAACGCAGGCCAAGCAGCACATGCTGCAAGAAGATGTTTTCAACAAGAGGAATCAGGATAGGTTTCATGGAGAGAAATGAAAACTGTCTTCAGTATTTCTGCAGTGTGCACGATGATTATCCCAGTATGCACACGCATGCAAAGTGAGAAGCATGGCATAGTGTTGTTGTTTTACAGAGCTACCATCCAAAGACAATTGATCACTCACCTTCTCTTTGACATCCATCACATAAACTCCCTCCAGGCAGATCCCAACATTGACAGCTTTGCGTTTTACTCTTTGGAGAATCCCTTGCGCTGGTTTGTCAATCTCCCCGAGGAAGAAAGCGCACCTGTTGGCATAGATAAAGTAAAATTAAACATAATAAATATGAAGTGATTTGAAGTATCGTACGTATGATGTATGTATGAATCAGTTGATGTAACAATAACTTTTTCGGACAAATATAGAGCATAAATGGCTCATTACACAAATCCTTACCCATAATAAGGCAGAGTGTGACACGTGTTGAGGTACTGATGGAGGAGCTGTGTGGGCTCAGGAGAGCTTCCAGCAGATGTGCTGATCTTTCTGTACGCCTCCAAGAGGTTCTGCTCCAGCCCTGCCTGACGGCTTGACTTCCCTCTCAGAGTAGAGAGCAAACCTCCACTCCCCATGGCAACATGTGCGGGCAGAAAAGAAGACAGTTTCTTCTCTCTGTGGAAAGCAGAAGAGACAAGTTTGTGTTATGAATTTAGAGGATATTATTTGTGCAAATCTGGAGTCAATATTGTATTTAATGTATAATTCTTATTCTTAAATTCTGTTAACATTTACTGTTTATACTCATGTTGTCGTTTGCTTCAGTTGCTCTGTCTTTATAATTAACAGGATGCTGAAACCACCTACCGCATTGCAATCTTCTTGTGCTACTATACTATGCCATTGTGACTGTGCGGTTTGCATCACAATGCATTTCTTCTTAAATCATCTGTTTTCTTCACTACTGCAGGTGTTGCGAAATTCAATGCTACAGATTGTTTCCTTTCCTCCTTTCATCCCATTTAAATTGAGTTTTGAACTCCTCTCAATGACTACCAGTCATGATACAAAAAAAAAAATTTGACAGCTTCTGTTCTTCAGCGTCATAAACAATGTCAACTGATGATCACCTAGAGATTCTCTGAAAAGAACCTCTTGGTCTAAAATATAACCTGCAACAGGTAATGATAATCAAAAGCATGATTATCATGCTTACAATTGTGTTATTCTCCTCTTCAATGGCCTAATCACATCACATTTGAGAATCTGACTGTGTATTTAGGACATGTTAAAGA
Organism: Holacanthus passer; assembly: GCA_025331565.1. Classification (NCBI taxonomy): domain Eukaryota; kingdom Metazoa; phylum Chordata; class Actinopteri; family Pomacanthidae; genus Holacanthus; species Holacanthus passer. Next base: position 10,530,170 of record JAFREQ010000005.1, read on the forward strand.
TTCTGTGATCAGCCACAGTATTAAAACCACTGGCACGTAATCTGAATATCATTAATCATCTTGTTACAATGCAATGTTCTGCTGGGAAACGTTGGGTCCTGGCATTCATGTGGATGCCACTTTGACATGCACCACCCACCCAAACACCATTGCAGACTAAGTCCACCCCATTATGGCAACAGCACTCCCTGATGGCAGTGGCCTCCCCCAGCAGGACAATGTGCCCTGCCACACAACAAATACTGCTCAGGAATGACCCGAGGAACAGAGCTCAAGTTGCCGACCTGGCCTCCAAATTCCCCACATCCCAATTCGATCAAGCATCCGCGGGACGTGTCGAAACACGTCTGATCCACAGAGGCCCCACCTCGCAACCCACAGGGCCACCAAAGCCCTGGTGCCACATACCACAGGACAACCACAGATCCAGGTCCTGGGTCGATGCCTTAACAGGTCAGAGCTGTTTTGGACCTCCACAATATTAGGCAGGTGGTTTCAATGCTGTGGCTGATCGGTGTATGTGTAGAGGATAGACTAAGTGTCTTCTCTCATCTCCTCTCATCTCCATGTGTTGGGAACACTAATACTATGCAAAATGATTTTGGATTTTTGGGATGAAGTCATAATGTTCATTTTGATGCAGCACAGACCTAGAATTGTCTAATTTGGTTTAAAATCGTCAAACACCAAATAAAAGAAGATTGTTTTACAGTATGAAGCTGTAAAATAGTTAAAGGGAAGTAGACACAACAACCACAAGCCACAGACACCAACTGAGACATTATTACAACACCGTAAGCAAACAAAAAAAAAAGACATTCTCATAAACATGTAAATATCTATTTAGAAGCAAGTTACGACTATACTACCTATAACGTGTGTCGTGAGGACCTAAAATAAGAACAGCGACTCCAGTATTTCAGCATTACAGTGATATATAGGCCCTGTCAAGTATCTATAACTCTCAACCCTTTAATCACAATCAAGGACTTTACAAAGAAAAAAGACACACGTTCCCATGATCATCCCACTCCAGTCATCAATGTCATTTTGTGCATTCTTACACTGGCAACTTACAAACCAACAAGCAACTGAACAAAACACTGCTGTGGCACAAAATGAATGTTATCAACATTTAAAAAATCACCATCGAACAAAAGAAGCACTGTTGACCTTTTCACAATGCAACAATGTTGTCACTGATTATGCCAAAGTACTTGAAGCTGCACAGTCTACCAGCTGCCCTTTAAACTTATGTGGGTTGAGGGACTGGAGTTTGGTCGTGCGTTTTTTTTTTCTAGTACATTAAGCTGAAGCGAGACGTCCTCTCGACATTTGAGGAAATGAACAGCAGGGGCCATAACACACTTCTTCATTTTCTAAAAAGGTGAACTAAAAACAAGTCATCTGTGAACTTCGCAAAACGTTCATTTAAGCAAGTGCTGGAGCCAAAGAACAGAAGGTCAAATAGGATCATGTGTTGACAAAAAAATGAGATGAAGTGTTGATTATCTTTCCAGAAAGTGGGAGACAACTGACTCACTTTCAAGTTAACAGTGTATGTGGAAACGGTTGCATCACACTTACTGTATATATTTAAATTAATTATATATTTAAAGGAATAGTTCGACAATTTGGGAAATATGCCTCTTAGTTTTCTTGCCAAAAGTTAAAGTCTGTTGAGTAGGAAGCTACAGCCAGGAGATATCAACTTAGCTTAGCATAAAGACTGGAAACTGAGGCATCGTCAAATTGACCACCTATAAAATTCAAAATTAGATATGCATTTAAAACCTGCGTATATGTTGTCAGCCAAACTTTCCAACTTACCTGATAGTGGTAGTAAATTGTTGGCTGTCGAGACCAGTTCCCTCATCAAGAGCAAGAGACAGGGCTCCGAGATTCGTCCAGTGTTCGGGATCGCAGGGGTATCGACCAGTGAGAATGTTGCTTCTGGCCTCTTCGTACAGGAGCCTCAGCACGGCCTCATCATCTATCTGCTCAGGGGTGAGACAATTATAACATTTATTATTTTGGATAACCAAAAGTCTTCATTACAACCCTTCTCAGCATTTTGTACATCAGCAGGTTTACTAAACTTGGACTCAAAGTACCCCATGATTGATAACAGTGTCTTTATAATTCACTTAACATCAATGAATGTTCTTGTGGAGAATCAGAGTCAATAGTACCTGCAGCTCTTTCGATTTATGATAAAACACGTTCCGACGGTACTGCAGATATGGTTCATCTGGAAAAAAAAGCAGAGGATACATTAGGGTCAGACAACCATTTGTATTTTCAGTTTGAACACTGTGGTAGATGTGGCGTTATCTACCACTCAGCCCCCTCCAACCCACCCTGCCCCAGCTCTTTGTACTGTACTGTGGGTAGAAGCCCCATCTACTCCACAAAAAAAACATAAAAGCATTTAAGGGATTGGGACGTAATACTGATGAAACTGGGTGATACATTTTTGTTTTACTAGTGGTAAGCTGTCACTGTTGTCTTTTTTTTTTGGCAATGCACTTTGTGACAGCCAGCCTGCAGTGCCACCAATTCTTCTAAAAGGACCTGCCACACCACAAGCAAGCAAGTGTGGGCTGTTCTACTTTGACTAATGACAAATAACACCAGACTTTGACTCAATGCCTGACACCTCATTTACAACTTATTAAAATTGTGTTACAGTTTACCAGAAGTCCATTATGGCTAACAGTTTTTGACAGAAAAACAGCCAACAGTTGATTAAAATTTCTGCATACTGTGTAAAAATCAAACTTTTGTGTCTTCTCAATTCTGTCTTCTTTCAGTTAACTTGGCAGGTAGTTGTAGCCTTGACTACACTTAAGAGATGCATCATGTTGTTCAACAATACTGAGTGTGCAGTATAACTTATTGTAACACTTGCTGTAATCCTTAATTCAATGTCAAGAAAGTCATGTAAGTATGCATCATAATTTCTCATAATCATAAAATGGGATCACAAATAATTATGATCACACTTGTAAGGCTTTACGACTGATGTTATAAGAGATCATTAAGATTATGAAGGTTTGCAGTAACCCTAATAATGAATTATGCATGCATCTGAAAGGATTATGCATCTATAATATTTTATAGATAGGAGATTCATGGAATTACAACACACTTAAAGTACTGGTTCATGTTGTTTCCACAGTGTTCTTCAAACAAAAGTCAGTCTGTGTTTCCTTAACCAGTGTTTCCTGGCTGAGCTTTGGTGGAGGGATACTAACACAAAGAGGCAATTTGCACTAATAAAATTAACACTGAAAGCCTCATATTAGCTTCAGTTCAACTTCAGAATGCATTTTTTACAGAATGAGGACTGTGGATTTTGTCACCTATCAGTTCACAGGGAGTCTTTTCACAGCCAGTATTAACAGGAGGAACAATTTCAACAAAAACAAAATCTTTCACTGTACTTATAGGCATGCAAGAGTTGTTTTAAGGGAGACCTTGAATCTTAGATTTAGAGCTGCAATTGATGATTACTGTCATTATCAATTGGTCAGAATACTATTTTTTTTTATTCGTTGGTCCATAAAATGTCATAAAATGGTTAAAAATCTTCTAAACCTGAAGGTAACATATTCAAATTACTTGTTTAGTCCAACCATAGGTTCAAAATCCAAAGACATTCAATCATATTTCAATTCAGCATTACATAAGACAAATGAAAACAGCAACATCTTCACATTTAAGAAGCCAAGATCAAAGTCACTTTTGGCATTTTTGCTTGAAAAATTGCAGAGATTACTCAATCAAAAATAGTGGCCAAATAATTTTCTTCAATCATCTAATCAATTTATTGACATGTTGTTACAACTGTACTTAGATGAGCTAACTGGCAATAATAACAATGCTACATGGCCGACTCTGTATGACAGGCTAGTGCCTTTTAAATGTTGTACATCAGGTTCAGTTTTGGACAGGATTTGTCAACATATTGTGGAAGCTGCTACACATTGACTAGTCAGGTTCACTTCCTCATCCTAAAAGTGCTTCAAAATAATATGTATTTATAAATATATCATGGTGTCTAAACTAATGTGGTATCTGTTCAGGTGGATTATTTTACAAGGAAATCTTGCAGCAGCTGTAATCTCTTCTCTGCTCTCTTTCTCTGAGGGGTTTCTGTTCATGTTGTTTGATATTCAACATGTTTCAGCCTTTACTTTGCTTGTTCAGCCACAGGTGCTTATTGCTTATCATGCAGACTCCCTCGTTTTCCTTTTATTTATTCCAAACAAGCCTGACAGCGCTTTTACCTTTATTTACCCTGAGTAAGCTACTAAGCACCAACGATTTATAAGCGAGCTATAAATCCACAGGGAACAGCTGCAAAGAACTGGCGGCGCTTGGCATACAATCGCACACTCTGTTAAAAAAAAAAAAAATCAGGTTACTGAGAGAAACCAGCTTAAGGCAGGAAATCAGACAATGCATTTCCTATACTCGCACTGTGATAACTTAGTTAGTCTTAAACTGATCTTTACATTCAGCTAATAAGTAATCACATTTCTCCCCTACACAATGCCACATTTTTGAACCAAAGTGGGCATACAGTAGTTTATGTGTTTTAGTGGATGCAGTTTGTCATGATCTGAAGAGGATGTAGCCTTTTTTATTGTTGATTTTAGAGGCACAGTGAAGGGGCTGTAGTCACAGAGCTGTTAGTGGATACATGGCCAAGAAATCATGTTTCTCCAGCAGAAATCTTGCTTTATAAACTAAGCCCTCCAATCCTTGCCTTGATTAAACCAACCAGGTTTCTTGTTTAGTCAACTTCCTAAACAATTGTGCTCATTGAGGAAACCCAACAAAATAGCAGTTTACTTAGTCCATGTAAACACATCGAGATACAGACCACACTCTCACCTTGTGAAATGTCTTCCTCTGAGGCCTCGGTGAAGCGATACAGCAAGTCCTGCCACTGCCGGCACAGTTTGTATGGTTGGTGCCTTGCCTTTAACTGCAAATCTGAGAAGTAATGAGGAGGCAAATGTAACACAGTGAGATCCGTCTGTTTTCCAGCTCCGATTCTTGGGCCTTTTGTTATTGTGAGCAATCATTTTAAAGAGTAATATGACAGGATATATTTCAAAGGCAAAGCCACAGGGCAAAAGTAATTCATTTTCTGTGACTGATCTGATTTTTAAACTAAATTATTCTTGCTGTAACAGCTGAATACATAAAATAAACACACTGTATTGAAACAGCTTGTACTATTTTATTCCTAATTATAGTTGTACAGTACTGTATTAAGTATATATCATTCAAGCTTGTTCAGGCAACTTGACACATAGCCTGCCAAACATCCTGCCAAAAATATCACATATTATGTAATATTTTATCACCAGACTATGATATTTCTAAAGAAGCATCAACATCCTCATAGCTATCCCAGATGCAGCATTTACAAATGTCAAAAGTGTGGGAAAAAATTTCTTACCCAGTAGTGGAGAACAAAGCCAGAAGGCAAAAGCATCCTGTGCAGACTCAGGGATATGGAGAGCCTCACGGACACTGCGGCCCAACTCTTGCACATTGACACTGCCAAGCCCTTCTACTGATAAGTGTACTGCACTCTCACCAAACAGGTATACAAGCACATCTTGAGCTGTGTGAACAAACACAAATAAACAAAATTAAACAAATCATTTCGAAAAATACAAAGACAAGTAGGCCAAAGAGAAACAACACAACCAAAATTTAAACTTTCTTTAAAGTTTATTTACTAAAAATAAAACTAATGCACATAGAAAACACTGAGAGGTGATTTTATCCTCCATGAGTTATGTTAATATTTGCTGCACCGTACAGCGGGAAAGTGTTGCGGAGGAAGCAACACTTCCTCTTTGCGAGTGATCATCCGATGAATCTGGAGGAAAACTGCAGTCATCTCCTTCCATCTCTAATCTGAAACACAATGACCAAGCACAAGATCAGTCACAACATATGCACAGTATTATAACATGTACATTACAACATATTTTAGAAACAGGGAGAAAAAAACATCAAGCATTAGAGTTGATATCTATTTCACACGGAAACTCCTCACATGTGGCAGTTTGCAGGTGTGCAGGTGGCTGTAACTTAAAGCATGAGATGCACAAATGCCAACAGCACATCTGCAGCTCCCTCCTATGCAAAATTCATAACCCATGCTTCCTAAAATTAACTGTCTGATATGGGACACAGGACCAGGACTCCTCTAATATACATGTGTGATGGGGTGGAAGACAAATTGTGGTATTAGTCAGCACAGATCTACGTGATTTCTTTAAATCCCAGTTATCTATGTACAGCTGGTTGACCACAGTGGCCTATAAATGGGTGTATGTATATGTGGTGCTCATAATAACATCAGTCTCATCTACCTGCTTCAGAGATGACTGGACAGATATTGGCCATCATCACTGACAGATGCCACTTCATCCATATCCTCTAGTCGTGTTTGAACAAGTAATCAGGCTAATTTAGCCCATGTCTCAATGAGCATCAGCGCCACCATGCGGTATTAGACTGGAAAAGTCCTGTACAATCAGAACATCTCAGTCGACTACTGCTAACCTCACCCTGGTGAACTAGACTAATCGTTTGGCCCCAACATGTCACTGTTATTCATCCTTGTTTATATAGTATTTAACAGCTTCAGACATTGATATAAACGCTTAAACACATAGAGGAATTAAATACAGAGACCTAACACCCCGAGGCCTGTGGACAAGGGCTAGCTAGAGTTTAACTGGATTGTCCTGTAGCGACGTTACATGTCCAAACAAACCTAAACAATGGTCGAAATATTCCAGGAAACTATTCAATGCCACTAAATTGAACCTGGCTAGCTAAGGCACAAGAGAAGCCACCATGCTAGCTATCGGCGTATTGGATTGGATTGTCACTAAACGTTATTGCGACACTTTAAGACATAATAATAGATTTTCAGTAATCAGTTGACATCGAGTTTGTCACTTCAGTGGTTAGTTAGCTAACTGTTACCTTTGCTAACTAACATCTGACACACTGTGAATAGCAAGTGAAGGAACACAATGTATCCACCTACCAGGCAGTTGTGGTAAATTTCCCTCCACTTGCTGTTAATGCTCTGGAAGGGATCCTACTGATTTTGTGAAGACTGTAGCTAAATACATTAGCTGTTCTACGACCCGCTGTTATTCTCCTGGCTACAGCTAGCCACTTATCTAAAACTAGCTTTCCGGGCAGCTGCAACAGTTAGCGCGTGAGAGTCGGGAACGATTCGGTTATTTTGAACCACTCTTTACTGGGCGTGACAGCCACTCTGGAGGATTTGAAACACCTCTTTAGATGAGGCATTCGTGAATGGAGTAGCCATTAAAACAGCTGTGAGCAAATATATGCAAAGTGTTGGCCGGGAGATCAATTAAAAGCACATTAAGAGACATATTGTGTATATTTTGAACGCTGTTACGCGGGACCGGTTCAAAAGATCTGATCTCGAGAACGAGTCGAAGAATGAGTTGAATATCGGAGAGCGCGTTGTCATCAGGTCACATGACCGACACGTCACAATGTGACGCATAATATACGGTCTATGGTATCTACTCAGGCAGCAGATTAATTTTATTTAGCTGCTGATATATGAAGATATGAATAATAGTTTGCAGCCAAAGTTAAACCATGTTTTTATTAGAATCGGAACATCAAACTGTCAATAAATAGACTCAAGGTAGAATAACAAAATGCTCTCCAGTGTACATTTACTACACTGTAATACACTTCAGTCCATTGAGTCATGCATCAGATATGTAGTGATGTTGGAAGCCAGTGGAAGCTAGATGTTGTTGTACCATAGTATCGTTCATGTTTTTCCTCCAGATGAACAGAAATACCATATGACTCAAATGTGATCAGCAACAAGCAAAGGTTGTTGTAAGCTACAGCCTCAAAAATAACTATTTATCAATACTTTTCTGTCTCAACAAAAACTGCACATTAACCTTCAGAAAGTAATATTTTTTTGCATGGCTCTGGCTTACAGTGAGTTATATATATCAATCAACTGGTTTATCGCCTGCCACAATATGCAAATATTATATAAGGGCCAAATCTGACGCATTAGTTTTAAATAACAGAAATGAATGGCTTACACTGTACAATATACAGTATACCCAAAAGATATGATGGAAATATTGGACATCTAGTGGCGAGCATAAACAGTACATCTTCAAAAAACGACAAGATAAAACATGAATAACAGCATATAGTTACAAACCAGAGAATCAAGATACTAAATAATATTGATTGTTACAGTTGCATTATTGAGATTTACAGATTGGAGCTTTTGCAATAAGGATACATGGGAAGCCCCAGAGATCTTTATTGGTGATTCTAGACCCAAATATGTTCAGTTATAGGTCTGCATAGGAGTGCTACTGGTTTTGATAAAATCACACAAGACACAGTGACATTTTTAAAAGGACCTTTAATAAAGCTATTCGCATGGGTTGACTTTACAAATAGATCCCAGACATGAACCAATCTTTTGTTTCTGGTAATAATAAGGGTGTAGAATAATTCTCCTTTATATTTAATGAACTGGCCAGCATTGGCATTTGAAAAGTTGAATTTCAATATTATCATTTTGTCAGTATTTAGATTTTTATAAGCAAACAAAGCCGTGGCATAGTTCACTCTGCATCTCACATCCAACCTGACGCAGGTGTCTAACTGCAAGGGCAGCAGGTTGAGTATTAATAAATGGGATTAAAAGCTTTAACAAAGATGCCAGAACAGAGGACACTCTTGATGGCTTTCATCAGTGACAATGATTAATCAGTCGCCATAATCCTATTCCTTTCACTGACAGGGAGAAGATGGAATTTGAATGGGAAAATACAGTATTATAGTATACAATTACTTTCCCTGTGATGGTCATCTGACAGTAAAAAATGCTACTCCTAAATCTGTGAAATTCGTAGACATTTGTGTTAACATTCTTTTATTCAAATTAAAATCATTATTCATTAGTTGCCCTCTCTGTGTAAAAATTATTTACATGTGTGTACATCATGTGTGGTTTAGGTGGTGGCTGGGGCAGGAGCTGGGGTGCCCTCTTCCACCTGGTTTGTAAGCAGGAGGAACTTCATCACAGGGTCAAGGTACTCCATGATGGTCTCCTTCACTCCTTTCTCCAGCAGGTACCCTTCTGTCTCAATCTCTGTGTTTTCCTTCCCTGCCACTGCCTCCATGGAGGTCTGCAGGAACCGCAGGCTCACCAACACGGAGCCCTGAGCAGGAAGAAGGTGGAGAAATAGGGGGAGTTAGATGTAGAGCAGTAGAGAGCTTCATCAAGGATCCACATACACTACCAAAGGGAGGTGGTGATTGATGGATGCTGTAAAAACTGTCAGACCCAAGAAATGAATGAGGAACAGTTGATGCTCACTCTCAATCAAGTCAGGATTCTCATGGATGAAATCTGCAACTGCAATTTTGCATTTTAAACTTTGCATCTAGTGTAAGCTTACTGTATATAAAAATCGTAGGATTATTGCAGCACAGTGCTTCAGGTGCTTGTGAGGGCATGACACAATCCTTAAAAAGCCAACCATCTTCCTAATAAAAAGCTCACCTTAGCGCCACCAACTGCCTGCAATCACTGTAATCCTCCATATAGTTTACCTGTAAGAGGAAGACTGACAGTACTCCAGCCCCAATGGTGTTCATCAGGCCCATGTAGTAGTGGACCAGGGCCTCTCTGCAGCCTTGGAGGTAGATGTTGAGCTCCTCGGTTTGGTATTCATAGTTGTAGTGCGCCGAGTTGTTGGTGAGCTGGTACTGGATGCATGGCCGTGGAGAGCTGGGGTTGCAGCAGCTGAACGGGACTCCATCTACCAAGTAACGGCCATCCACGTTGCTCTTGATGCGGCTAAGGAGACAAGTGAAATACGTGTTTCAGATTACTAACATGTCACTTTATGATTCTTCACCTGTACTGTAGTCAGATGTCAACTTACTCTTTCACTTCCTTAGAGTTGAAATCAAGGTAACGGTTGCTGATCCACTGGACCTCAAACCAGTCCCTGAAATCATTGTTTCCACAGCACTGAAACTCCATCTGCAGGCGATCGATGTTCTGTTTCTGGAAGCAGCGGCCCGGGGTGTCTGTGTCCTTGTAGAAGCGGATGCCGTTCCTCAGGCCAACCTTCAGAGAAGACTCCAGAGTGCCCTTCATTGCATAGCTCATGATGACAGCCAGCAGCATGAGGACGGTGAAGAAACAAGAGACGGCAAAATAGGGCTTCAAGAAGTTCTTCCAGCGAGGAAATCGCCCGGCGTCCAGAGCGTCCTGACAGATCTTTGAAGCAAAGTAGTTGATACCCAAGGAGGCCAGACCAACAATCATGAGGGTGTTGGGTACAATATGGATGTCTGAGTTATCCATTACCTGTAAGTGAGTCACACAATAATATAATGGATATACATTCTATTTGTTTGTTGTAAGGAAAGAAGGCAAACTTTCATTAGAATATACCTCATTAAAAATTACACCTAATAGCCCTGAAAATTCACCTGGAAATATATGTTGAACCTCAACTTCCAAACACTCACAAACAAGCCATGTTCAACCAGTTAATAAATAGCATTTTTTTTTCAATTGATACTAATATGTTGCTGATACTTACTCAGGCTGGCTGGTTACAGCATAATTCAGCCTGGCTTTACAACCTTTAAAGTTAAAGTTCTGTGGGTTTGAGCAATGCTTGACATCACAATATGCATGACAATGAACCCTCGAGCATTCAAAAGATAAGAGAGTTCAACCTTTATTTATAAAGGGGACATCTCTTTAATGCATGCATAATAATTTTCATCGTTAGCATTACAGTCACTCGCATAATAATTCATAATTAAGAGCTTTGCAGTTTAATCAGAGTCTGCTGAGCAGCTCACATCAAGCCGTTGAGACTCAGCTGTGTTGCTCAAGGGCAAATACAGTTGCTGAGGATGGCTACAGCACATGTCATTCACTCACCCACTAGGATTCATGCCCACACTGTTCAAAAACATGTTTCTCTAAAGACAAACAGGTTTGTCCCTTGTCAAATGTAGTATTGTCCACTTTGGTTACAGTATATGAGGAGTATATGAGACTTTGTATTGTAGGTAAACATTTTTGGTAAACTAGCACATTCCTCTACCAGTAGTCTGTAAATTCTCATACAAAATGAAAGCCAAAGTGTTTGATTTTAATAAAATGGAAATTTGAAAGATCTCTTTTAAGACGACAAAAGCTTAATAAGCTTGCATAGTTTAGCATTTCTGGAAAAGCCCCTTTTGATGTGGGGAAGACACCGAAAATATCAAACAGAATCTGGCGGATTTGGATGTTTTACATTGATTACACTGACTTTTTCAAATTTTTTATTTACTTGTCTTATGTATTTAATTTTCTTTTTTCTTTTCCCGTTCTTCTTCTTCTTCTTCTATGCACATATAAATTTACATTTTTTGCAGTCATGCTCAAAGAAAAGCACCAATTTCTTATTATTGAAAATAATTATTTGATACTTTTAAGAATACTTGAAACAATGTGAATAACACAGTAATAGCTGTAATTTAGTTGCGCAAAAATCATGTTTTTGATGCTGACAGATAGCTAAATTGTGCAAAGTATTTAAATGTGGCAATAAAATACATTCAAAATAAGCAGAAAATTATGTAGGTTTGTTAATGATATAAAGTTATGATGACCACCTTCAGATGTAGGGATTAGAGTGATTAAGACTGACAGAGCCTGGTTTATTAAATGATGAGTCAGGATCCAAAGTGGGTCACAGGTGTATCAACCTCTTGTTGTTCTCCAATTAACAAGGACAAGTCTTTGACAGTATCAGACTTAATTTTTCCTTTTAAGACACTTTGTATCATTTTCATGTTTTCTGCCCAAAAGAAAACCATTTAAAAGTAAGACAGGTACAGACGGCATCTGTCTGGTGTACTGTTATTGGTGTAGATCAATAGAATGGTGTGTATTTAACCGTATCACCTTACAACTTGCAGATATGCTGTTCTCCTGTGCAGATATTTACTGTGTGTGTATAATCAGACCAAAGGCAACTAGACATATTGATTTTCTTCCCAGCATGAACACAGTTGCAGTGTATAGACTACATACACTGAGAAACACAATCATTACATGCCACACACTTTTGCAATTAAACTGTAAGTAATTGCACAACAATCAATTGTCATTTGTTGCCAAGTTAGATATGAAAAAATAATAAAAAACAACAAATCTTTGGAATTATGAAGCTTCAAAGTCTTAACAAGTAAAACTTGAAAAGTACCTCTGCCCTCCTGCGGAGCTCTGTCTTCAGGATGCACCCCAAGCTGAAGGTCATAGCTCCGGCCACTGTGGCGCTCCAGGAGAGGAGCCACAGTCCCTGGGCCAGCTTCACCCTTTTCTGAAAGGGGAACTTCATCTTCATCACCACCATGGTTGCAGCAAGGGAATCCGAGTCTTACCGGGGGAATAGGGGAAGGAGAACGACGAGGCAACGAGGGACGATGCTGTGCTTTGTCTGTGAGGAAGAGGGAGAGGTGAGAGGCATGACTCCGAAAACTCAGAGGTGAAGATGACAACACTGAAATTCAACACTGAATTTGAAAAAAGTTCACCTTATTTGTCTCCCCAAACCGTGCTGAAAAAAGTCCAGATATCTCCACCAACCAGTATGTACTATCCAGTGTGCCACACAGTGGATTTGGCACACTGGATTTGGCAAACCTGGATGCTGGGAGTGTCTTACCCCTAATGCCTACCTATCCTCTTAAACTGGTCTGTGAATCCAGGCCATTGTCTGCTCAGCACCCATCACTCATACAGACGGATATGGATGATGAAACAAATTGAACCTGACAGGGAGATGGATATTCTTAACTGTGTAAACCTCATGCTCAGGACACAACTTCAAATGCACACTTGAACTGGAATACATTTGAAGATGAAAAGACACTTAAGATAAAACTGAGATATGCAGTCAGATAAAGAATTTTGATAAATATTTGATCAGAGTACTTTATTTTCAAACATTTTATTTATTATATATTTTATTTAATAAAAAAAAAAAAAATCTTTATTGCCTGTAGTCAGTCGAATAAATTCATATTGATATGGGTCTCCTATAATACCCATGAGGAGCACAGAGGGATAAATATAATTTTCTTGTGGTGGAAATTTCAGAATCCTTGCACATCATTTTGCTGTGTTTCAATTTAGCTCACTGAAAGTAGAGAGCAGAGTTAAGCAGACAATCTTCAGGGTTATTTCTGTGTTTAGTCCATGGCTGTGCAAATTCCTTTGGTTAGTTGGAGGTCAAGGTGTGACCTCAAAAGGAGATGCCAGAAGAGACTATTTTTGCATGCCAATCAGAAAAGGGACTTCATGTCAGACCACTTGATGTATTGTGCAGGTGTTGCAGATGCATGTATAAAAGACGCCTTAAGGAAAAACTGGACACACATCCATCTGCTGCATTTTTTGTTGCTTGGTTGGTGTGTCGTCTTGCAAGAAAAATAAAAGCCACGGTTACATCTGGGACGTCCATCTCCTGTATCAGTCTCCTGATTTTAAGCTTCTTGTCAGAAATTACCACAACAGTCTCTTTGGAGCCCATGTGCTGATCATAACCTTGGTTTGCCTGCAGACTTTCAGAAAGTTTCAGGCAGACTCAGGTCAGTAGGAAGTGGCTGTTGTTGCGTACTCTGACTGTTTTTTTATACAAACCAAAACCAGGTACAGGATCCATCACTTCATATTTTTCCTGCTTATCCAGGTCAAGGTCACAACAGGGCAGCTTCCTTTAGCTTCCATATGAGAAGCTGCTGGGAGATGTCGTCCTTGCCTGTATCTTACACAGAGTCAGAGCGAAAGGTTCTGAAAAAGTACCAAAACTGCATTGTAAGCATTCTGTTATATGGGTGGAATTAAACTTGTACAATATGGTCGATACACAAACAAGACTAAAAGTCTCCAGCCGTGCCAGCAGCTCTGTGAGGCTGCGCTTTGAGCCAAGTGCTGGCTTTGCAAAAAGTTTACAAAAGCATGCACATCCAAACACGATAAATAGTAGGTGCTGAACATAAATACATGTGGAAAATGGAAAAATGCAGTGCACACACGAGACAATGCTCCAATACATTTTTAATGGGTGTATTATTTAGTGTGCAGACTGTATAGCTCTGTTTTCTAAAGGTTTATTTATCATGCAAACATGCACACAATGACAATACTAATATGCTGATGTTTAGCAGATATACTGTAGTAGCTTAGTGTGTGTGTGTGTGTGTTAGTTTAGCACTAAGCACAAAGTACAGCTGGGGTTGGTTGGAATGTCATTAGCTTTGCAGGTATTTGGTCATAAACAATAAATTAAAATTTTGACCTGATGATGGTGTTGAGAACCATGAGAACTTAGGGGATCATTAATAAGTTATTACAATTCATGCTGAGGGGAACATGAATGTCGGTACAGCGTTTTTCCATCCAATAGTTATTGAAATAATTCCATCTGGACCAAAGAGGTGGATGAAACAAAATAATAATTGCATTGCTATGTTCCTTCCTCGTGACCGCTTGATAAACTGTGAAGCAGCATAGAGCTGGACCACTGCTCTGAAACCTGGACAAGATCCAGTCTTGAGGCTGGAAAAATCCTGACGTCCTGCCCAGCTACAATCTCACTGACCTCCTTTAAGGAGATAGGCTCCATACTCTGCCTGGTCTGGCCTGCTGAACAATTTAGCGGCATGTCTAGTGACGTCAACTATATTTATATAGCCTGTCATTAAAAAAATAAAAACCATGTCTCACAGACACCTGGCAAGTTTAGTTCAGCAAGGCATCTCTTCCTCTTTCTAACAGTGTCCCTGGTCAATCTGTCATTCATTTTAACTTTCCAGAACTTCTTCTGTGTAACTTAACATAGAACAACTCCTCCCTAGACCTGTCTTTATCTATACATGTACCATTAACAGTAAAGTAGATAAAACAAATGTAGACAGTTGAAATTGTGTCTCATTGCAGTTTATTAGATGTTACATGAACAGAGGATGAATTAAAGAATGACATTTACATAAACTTGACTTTTTTTCAATTACAAGCTTTGTCTTTTGGCAGGTTAATTATTGTAACCAGAGGAAACAAAGACAGGACACAGTTTTGCATATACACATATTTAAAGTTATTTCATGATTTGTGTTTGTAAGTTTACATTGTGTTATATAATACGTATCGACTAAAACTACTTGACAGGAGAACACTGATGTTTTTAGATTGTGCTTAACACAGTATATAACATTATAACACATTCAACAATAATTATGGCTACCTACACTATAAGTACACGTTATATAAATAGATAATGTTTCATGCAATAAAGCCAACAGATAAAGAGAGTAACTACTTTTTGTATTCTGCAGAGATGAAACAACAGGAAGGAAAAATGCTTATATCTGCATTTATACAAGAAAAATACGCATTTACATTTTACCAATAAATGACCAAATCTAAGCTGTAGAGGAAGTTAGGAAGGTACAGAAAAATACAGTTTATGTTTAAATACATAGAGTATATTATTCATCTGCTCCCAGTTCCACTTGCAAATGTTGGTTGTACTGGCCTTATTTTTAAAGCTTTGGTTAAAACAGCAAATGTGTGTTGAATGTATGTTATACAATTATTTATTTGAGAGTACATTTTTATTGAGAAACATAAGAGGGAGACCAATATTCTTTTTGAAATGAAAAATGTTAATTGGAGACAGGCTATCAAAGTAAATCCAGCAAGTCTTACAGTTTGAATTCAAAGGTCAGCGCTCCTCACACCACATGCTAATTAGAGGGGCTGAACCACTGTGCCGCTGCAGAAGAGCTTCATTGAACTTTTCCCACTTAATTAAGATCAACGTAAATTACAATTTCAGACACAACTAAATGTGCGCTCGTGTCTCTGTCACAGCTGTGTTCGCTCCCCTTTCAGCACCTCATCTGGAATCCCTCCCGTCCAGCCGTGCACCTCAGCCCTGCCCTGACCTTTTCCTTCACCGGGCTGCGGTTCACAGACGAAGTGGTTGAGCATCTGCTCGGCTGACTGCAGGCTGCCGGCCAGGCTGCTTTCCACCTCTGACATCCTGCCTTCTATCACCCTCCCGATAGCTGCATCCCTGTCGTTGCTCGCTCTCCAGTGATGAATGATCTCATTGTCTAAATCATCGATGGCTTCTTCCCCTCGATGGTGAAGGTCCATCATGGCCTCCGTGCCTCTGAGCTCCTTCTGCATCTGATGGCGCGCCAGAGGGATTTCCTCCAGGCTAGCAGACCGGATCAGGATGGCAGAGCCGAGGGTCGGACTCGTGGCGATCCTGTACGTGCCCTCGCCTGTCATGCCATCAGAGAGGTTCTCATTGTGGATGGTGAACTGGAGATGAGGTATCTGCAGCGGGCGCGGAGAGTGTCGTCTGGCGATTTCCTCGCCCCCTGACTCGCTGTCTTTGTCCACGTCTCCTTCCCGGTGTCTCCACGCTCGCCCTGTGTTTGAACCTGTCAGTATAAATCGTGGGGTCTCTTCTCCTATCTCTGACCAGTCCGATTCCTCCTCCTCTGGAACTGAACCTAGAGACTGCTCCTGCCCGCTGGCTTTGGCCTTTCCATAGTTATGGCTGTCCATGAATTGAGCCGGAGGGGGAGTGATGGGGAGAACCACCTGATTAATGCCATCATCTGACTGAAAATGCAGATCGGTTTTGTGTAGCAGTGGTGTTACCTACAGTAAGTAGAGGTTACAAACTGATCAGAAATTCAGAAAATGCTGTAGGTGCACTACACAGTCTCATAAGGAATATTTTTCAGTAATTGTGGCAATGCCCTTTTCTTGCTTCCCTCCCCTGTTCTCTGAATGTTTGGAATGCTAAAATTTAAGATAGAGTTAAAGATCTTACATTAAATGTCTCCACACTGTTGGCAAATTTTGCATCAGCGAGCTTCTCCGTCAGTGCCAAAATACGCTGGTTCAACCTCTCACGTTCTCCTTCAATATTCTGAGTCTGACACAGAAAATAGAAGGTAGAGGCACAGTTAATCACACGTCAGACATGAGGTTTCCCTTCCCAAGTGTTTTTAGAACTTTAAAACTACTTAGTCAACCTTAAAAAGGCACTGACGTGTCTCAAAACTTGTTTCTATAACCATGTTCACGTCTCTAATCAGTCAGGCTGAAGCACAAGAAACATAGAAATGCCTCCAACTCACCACTGAATTAAGCTTTTGCTCAAGAAGATTATTGGTCTGTTGTGTGGAGGAGCAGTTGTCGTGTAGTCTAAAAGAAAGACCGAGAGAAAGAGAGAAGTTACACAACAAACGATATATTGTATACATGAAATAAAAAGTACTATCATTTAAGGTCTTGAAGCTTGAGACATTTAGTAAAATCAGAGGTCGAATCTCATTTCAAAGCAGTTCAAAGTCTATTTTTGAGAACAAGAGGTCAGGGCCGGCAGACTGAAACTCACACATTGAAACTCACATTGATTAAACTGAATAACACTTTCAGATTTCAGATCTGGCCCATAACCTTTAAGCATATTCATGGCAGTAGCATAACATAATCCACTGTTGTACCTAATTGCAAATGTATGTAATCTAAACATATACTCCAAGACATGGTAACATGCACCTCAGTTTTCTTATGTTTTATATTTGAGATGACTTAAAGGATGTGTGCAGTATGTATAGTCAGTGGAGGAGTTTTCTGTGTGGTGTTGTCCGTGTGTTCTTTGCCTCTTAAACCTCTCTGTGAGGTTGCTGAGCTCCAAACGCGTCCTCTGGAGTTCTGCCTCCAGGACCTTTTGGCTGCTCATGAACTCCTCTCCCAAACACTCCATCCTCACTGCTGTCTTCAGCAAACTTTGATGCAGCCCCACGTTCTGCTCCTGTAGGATCCTGTCAGGATAGATGCACAAAAGAAAAATGAAATTGAGTGAAAAATAATTTGAGTGTCCAACCAATAAATGTACGAAGAATGTGATGTCAAGGTTGTCACTATTGTCACACTACAATTTCATCACACTTACATGATTCTACCCAGCTCATCTGCTTTTTCCTGTATTAAAGAAAACAATATTAATTTAACAAATAGCATTCAGATATAATATTAATGATACCCAAAAAGTGAAGTGAAAAAAATGAGCTGAAGTTGAATTTGAATTTGATTACTATCACTTTGTGCAAGATAACTTGTCTATTCTTCTGTAATAGCTAATCTAGTGTCCGCAGTGACATTCACACTGGTGCCCAGATCAATACGCACGCAAATGAGTGGAACATGATTACATAACCAGTTAATCAAGCATGTTACACAGGGAACTATTGACTTGCCAATAATTACTTTATGGACGTGCTGGCTGTGATAGGGGTGTTCATGAATGAGTGCAGTCTCAACCACAAGAGAAATGTCATACCTTATGCACTTCCGAGCTAGTGAAACTTGTCTGTTCCTCTTCCTGACTGGAGGGGCCGCCGGTGTTCCTGGTTGAATCTGCCTTGATGGACAGAGGCTCCAGCTTCCTGTGTGATGGTGGACTGGCACCAGAATGCCCCTTTGAATGAGTGCTGTGGTCCTCATGGTCAGGATCATTGTTTCTGGAGTGGGGCTGGTTCAGATGTGACTCAGAGTGATGTCCTTTGTGATGACATGGACTGTAGTAATCACCATGGTGACGATGATGGTCTGGACTGTGGTGGTCGCCATGGTGATGATGATGCGATTCACTGTGATGGTCTCCATGGTGCTGATGATGTTTTGGGTTGTGGTGGTCACAGTGGTGATGATGAATGGTTGGGCTTTGGTGATCTTCACTGTCATTGGTTGGACTGTGGTGTCCCTGGTGATGTGCTGGGATGTGATGGTCTCCATGGTGATGAGAATGGCCATGGTGGTCTCCGTGGTGATGAGCATGGCCATGGTGGTGAGCATGGCCATGGTGGTCTCCGTGGTGATGAGCATGATGGTCTTCATGATGATGAGCATGGCCATGGTGATCTCCGTGGTGATGAGCATGATGGTCTCCATGGTTACGAGGATGGCCATGGTGGTCTCCATGGTTACGAGGATGGCCATGGTGGTCTCCATGGTGATGAGTATGGCCAAGGTGGTCTCCATGGTGATGAGCATGGCCATGGTGGTCTCCATGGTGATGAGTTGGGGTGTGATGGTCTCCGTGGTCATGTGTTGGCGTGTGATGGTCTCCATAGTGATGACCATGATGGTCTCCATGGTGATTAGCATGGCCATGGTGGTCTTCATGGTGATGTGTTGGGATGTGATGGTCTCCATGGTGATGTGTTGGGGTGTGATGGTCTTCATGGTGATGAGCATGATCATGGTCGTCTCCGTGGTGATGAGCATGGCCATGGTGGTCTCCATGGTGATGTGTTGGGGTGTGATGGTCTCCATGGTGATGTGTTGAGGTGTGATGGTCTCCATGCTGATGAGTATGGCCATGGTGGTCTCCATGGTGATGAGCATGGCCATGGTGGTCTCCATGGTGATGAGCATGGCCTTGGTGGTCTCTATGGTGATGGTGATGTTGTGTATTGTGATGATCTCCATGGTGATAGGCAGGCCTGAGGTGGTCTCCGTGGTGATGGTGGTGGTCTCCATGGTGATGATGATGATGATGATGATGACTAGCAGTGTGGTGACGGTGCTGGTGGTTATGAGACGGTGAATGAGAGCGATGATGCTGAGGAATTTGAGACCATGAGTGACGTCTCTTCAAACAGCTCACGTCAGTGCAGCTTCTGGACCTGTGAGACACGTGATGGGCTGAGTCTGTAGAACGGTGACCATGATGGTGGTGGAGACATTTAGAGTGTGGGATTCCAGTAGAGCGCTTGCTGGAGCGCGTTGAGTCTGCAGTGGCAGGCCGACTCCTCCGCCGTTGCAGTTTCTCAGTGCTGCTGTCTACCTTACCAGACCTAACAGAGGCCTGACCTGGGCTGCAGGGTCTCTGAGCGTCAGTGACCCCGAGAGTGGTGAGTCTCATCGGACTGAGCACCTGCCGAGTGATCTCGTTGAGGAAGGCAGAGAACTTCATTTTTTCCTTCATCAAATTCTTCCTGGCTTCAGTTTTTCTCTTCTCTTTTTCAGCTTCATCTTCATTTCCATGCCATTCTCTTTCTTTGGGTCCACTGAGAGCCTCCAGTGATTTGGTTTTGCGGAAGCTTCCATCATTTCCTGAGCCTCTTGTAATCCTCTGTGTGTTCTTCGGGGCGCCGCGGGCAGTGCCGCTGCGAGAGGACCTGCTTTTCT
Organism: Holacanthus passer; assembly: GCA_025331565.1. Classification (NCBI taxonomy): domain Eukaryota; kingdom Metazoa; phylum Chordata; class Actinopteri; family Pomacanthidae; genus Holacanthus; species Holacanthus passer. Next base: position 10,550,550 of record JAFREQ010000005.1, read on the forward strand.
GACGTTCCTGTTTGGCAGGGAGCCTGTTTAAAATACCACTTTTATCTATCAAAGGAGCCGTGTCGTCTCCTTCTTCAAAGTACCTGTGTTTCTCCGAAATGTCAGTGCAGGACTGAGAATGCCGTGGCTTCTTAAGTAGATACTTGTCTAAACACTCACTGCTGCTCTCAGAGGACAGGCTGGAGGAAGACGTGGAAGAGGAAGAGGAAGAGGAAGAGGAGGAAGAGGAAGAAGAGGAGGATGAGGCCGATGAAGAGGAAGAAGAAGAGGAGGAGGAGGAGGAGGAGGTGGATGAAGAGGAACCAATTGAGGAACTCAAGGGACTTTCTGGTAGAGAAAGGTGGCGATGGTTTTGCTTGCGATGGTAATGGTGAGAGTGAAAATGATGAGTCTTGTCATCGTCACGCTCATGTCGATGGTCAGGGTGATGATCGCTGAAAATGCTGTCCTCTGCTGTTGAATGGGTGCTATTTGAAAAAGAAAACATGGGGGTCAAAGACACACAAATGATAATAATTATTTTTATTTTTTGTAATATTAGAGCAAATCTATGAATCAAAAGTCTTTAACAAAAGAACTCAGAAGGACACAGATCTCTGCTACGTCAATCCTTTTTATGTAAAAACTAAAGCAAAATAAATGCAGAAAGTTTAAATATCTCAGTTGATTTTAAAATCAAGTACAGATTTCAAACACAAGAAAAAAATGGAAAAAGTCCAAACTTACTCATGGCTGTCATTGTCTTCTGACTGATGTGATTTTTGCTGGTTGCAGTGACGGCGATGGCCTTGGTTTTGGTGATGGTGCTTCATTTGTTGAGATTTTGAGTTAGCAGTCTTTCCGCGCTTGTGGTCTTTTTCTTGATGGTCACACATGTCAGACTTACGACCTTTGACTCCTCTGGCGTCCTGATGAGGATGCACAGGTTTGAAATATTTCTCCATCAAGTGGCGCTGCAGCTGAGAGTCGTCCTCAGAAACTGGCACAATGTTGATCTCTGGGGATTAAGTATAACAACACATATTTCAGTCTGTCGTGGCCAATTTGTTGCAGCAAATTAGGAAAAACTTGATAATTACATATTTTATGATCAATAATTAGTACTTATACCAGTACTACTATACTACTTCGTCAGAACATGATTGATAATCAGTTTTATGCACATCATTTCTGAAGTGTAAACTATGAATTAAAAATCATTGTGAAACATAATTAATGCAGTGCTACATGCAGGATAAAAGGAAAATAAAAAAATAAAAAATAGGCCCATGCAGACAAAATACATCTGTATAAAGTTACAAGTCATGAAACATTCAATTCTAAAACTAGTTCTAGGTTTCAAATTCAAGTTCATTCTAGTTCAGAGAAGCTCATTCAAATATTTGTAATCTGCCACAGAGTCAGCATCTGTACTTACGTTCTGACAGAAGCCACAGGAATGACGCCGGCAGTGATGTTCATTGAAACACATGTGAAACCCACTTACACGTCAATATATACTCCTGTGCCATCCAATGACAGACGGGCCAGTCGTTGCACGCAGCCACGTTGACCTGTATTAGTACTATACACTATTCTGTATGTGACCACTTACGCTTGTACTGTATTTTAAAGATACTATGAATGAGTTTTTGTGATGTACATAAGCAACATAACCTCAAACGCAACAAACAGATGATCAATACATGTTGTACATTTGTATCAACTATATGCACAGCCCTTCAAAAAATAGTATTTCATTAAATCCACCAAGGAATATTTGTTTAATAAATCACTCAAACTGCCAAACATTTATGTAACAACACATGTTTTTGCAGTTTGGTTTTCCACAGTCTCTCAGCACATCTCTGTTGTCTCTGATATTTTTATTTGAGATTCCCTGAGCACATAATGATATATGGATGTCATAATGTGTAGGATCTGGGTCACTGTACCAGCCAAAAAAAACCACTGGCTTCCAGCATTTATTCCTCAACTTTTACAGGGGTCCCTTCAACGTGACAGATCAAAAGCAGAGGAAAGAAAGTCATAGGTACTCTCGGCTGTTGAAGTGAGCCTGTATAACTTCAGGCATGGTGGGTGGGTGGGTGTCAGATGTCACCCGCTATCCTCTTATATTGCTTAAGTTTTTGGAATATTCACAAAATATTATGTCCAGAGTGAGAATATATTAGTGCTTGCTTTGCTATTGTGAAAATAGTCCTGGAAAAAGGCAAAGCTAAGAACTGTAAAACTTTAAAAAGCACAATAAATAATCACTGCAGATATCAGCAGTTCATCGCAAAGATCATTTTCCACCAGTGATTGTCGTCATGAGAACAGGGACGAGATACAGAAAAACTGTGCTGCTTTCACAGTTTGCATGTTACAAAGTGTTAAGTCATTGATCAGGATGCCCCTATTATGTCAGTGCAATGGGCAATCTAATAACTCAGAGTTACGGAGAAATACATTGAACTCCAATAGAGTGACAAAGGCAATTACACATCACAAGACATCATGATGTTATGTTCAACCACTCACGACTGAAACAATTTTCATAGTCAAGTAACCCATCAGACGATACAAACCACAGCTTTGCGGTGTGTTCAAGTGCCAGATCTTTCGTCCTCATTGTAATTTTGCAGCATGTATCTTCAATGCCGCCGGCAGCTTTCCCTCAATCAATGTAATATGGCTCATATCCACTGACAATCAATGGCAAACCCCCACTGCTGTGACAGTTCGGCCAACGCAATGGAAAGAGAACACGTGACCTATCAGTGAATATTTGTAACACTGATATCTATACTTGGAGGGAGTTATTACGAGGATTCCCAAGGACGGTGTGTGGTGAAGTTACGTCATATAAGATGGCATCATAGGCCCAATAATGACAGGACTCTCCGTGCTGTTGGAACACTGCTGCACTGACACTGTCCTATGCAATTATTTACTTAAGGCATTTTCAATATGAATTTAATTGTTATAGCCTTCAGGAAAATAACTTAAAATTTGTGAGGAGCTACATGTGCGTCCACAATGGAAAAAACAAACTTTTGATATTGAATTTGAATTTGAATTGCAATGGAAGAAGTAAATGTGCTTAGGGTAAGATGATGCTATTAATTCATTGAATTGTGAGGTTTTAAATGCCAGTTGTCCATATGTCATAAAACATCATACTATATTACAAAAAGAGGGCAGAAAACACGAAGCTGGGGGTAAATGGGGTAAAGTTGGAAGTGACTGTGAACAAGAACACAAGCACAGAATCACATAAGAAAGGCAGTTTTCCTGGAGAGTTGAGTGGTATGCAACAACATTTCTAATAGAATGAATGTGACAATATAAGATGAAGAATTAGTGAATAATTAGTACAATGTCGTAATTCTGTGTTCACTGACTTCTATAGGACGTCACTGGGGAGCAGTGTGCAAAATAGCTGTAGAGTAATGTCTGAGCACCACAGTGAGTCCATTCATCAGGTTTGATCTGAGAGGCAGGTCTGCCCCCTTCACACAGTGAGTAAAAAGTACATAATGTTCAGATTCAAGTTCAAGGTTGGAACATCTAATACCCATGTTGTCTTTATTTAAAGTCCATTCCACACCCTTTGTGGGAGAATTATTTACATCTGGGATATTGACATTATGCACAAAATACATTTTCAATGAAGTTCTGTCTGCCCAAAAAATCTTCCTCATCTGAATTGCACCTCTGCGTCTTTTCACAAAGTTGTGAAGTTACAAATATTTTCCAAAAAACACATTTTTATGGAATTTGAGCTGCAAGTGCTGCTGCCCTTTCCTAAAATAAACAAGAAGTTGACAACAACTGAGTCATTATGAAACTTATTTTTGTTATTCACACGTTAACACAGAGATCAGTGTCCCGGCTATGAGTCACACACTGTACGCACACAAAACATGTGACTGTTTGTGAGCTTGTATTTACAACACAGCATTGCAGTTATTCAGAGGTGGTCTGAGTTTAAAGCATCAGAGTGAAATCTTTATTTTTACATTCCACCTCCTGAAATAAGATACAAAGCTAGATTATCTTTGAAAGCAAACTTTTTTATTAGAGAAACAGACATATAAGTAGTGTCCTGCCACAGTGACAAACTGCAAAAGAGAGTAAGTGAGTGGTTATTTGCGTCACCGCTCCAGTTCTTGTGTAAGTAATTATTCATAAAGGTCATCACTTTAGTGCAAATATTATTTAGAAAAGGAATTCAGCAGTTTACAGTGTCGTGCACAGAGAGCCAAGCACTGCATCTAAAGTGTTGGATGTTATTTACTCTTCTTATCACTGGTCCATGAAAGCATCTTCAGCTGCTTCATGTGAACTGGGCAATGGAATAACAACATTGTTGTTTGAGCAACTGCACTCAAATGTGCAACAGTAATATAAAGTTTTATCTATGTTTTAAGACATATTCTTTCTAAGTGAAAGTGCATAACTCAACTGATATTTCACACATTTTTCACTCTTGATTTGGTCTATGCACAGCAGTATAGTGTCAATTCATGGACTTTAAAAAACATTATAATACTGAAATTCTGTAGTATTCCCATTTAATAGACAGTCAAAAAACATCAGGAAAATGTACATACAGTATGTATGTCAAACCTAAAAGCAATGCACTCAATTTCAGAAGTAATGCAGACACCCATAAATAGTTATGTATTAATTATGTGTGGAAGTTATGTGTATATTCGATTCCAGTTCTGGCCACACCTTCTCTAAAGGAGAAATGCACAAGGCCACTCAAATCAAATCAGCAGGTGGAATCAGTTTATCAACTTTTAGACACTATTGAACGCATCCTTGCTGATTATATACATTCTGACTTTTCTGCCAGCAAAAGATCTTTCAACATTGACAGTGTTTATGTACTTTCTACTGAAGTTAAAAAATAATCAACTTACAAAGATCACTGACAAATGTTAGCTGGAACCGTAAATATAAATACAACCCCACCTCATCATTTGCTTTTCAAAGCAACAATTATAGGATCCTTTGTCTAAATGCACTGGGCCTTGGTCACCTTTGGAGTTTGCAGGTTGCCTTGCATGGATCACAGGAAAGCTTCTGAATGTTGTGTTTTTTTATGGTCTGTGAAGGGCCCTGGCATGTTCCTACTGCCAGATGTAAAGGAATGGAGCCAGAGATTGCCTCCATTCTGGAGAGGTACAGCGTCTCTTTCTCTTTTCCATTCAAGTTGGGTAAACAGCTCCCTCTGTTGGGCTAACCATGCAGTGGACAGTCCCATTTCAGCTCAGTCTACACAGGCTTATATTGTGTAACAGATGGAAAAGAAGGAATCAATTCTTGTTATCAGTTTTTCCCCACACGGATGTTGGGGTTAAGAAGAGGATCTAAATTTGGGTCTGAGCCAGCGGAGGCACGTCCAAGTTTAGCCATGATGATTATCAACGTAAAGAATCCCAGAACTCCGACCAGCAGAAGCATGAAGACCCGCTGTTTCCAAGAGAAACCTGTTCGCTTTCCTCCTGTGCGATTTCTGAATAGACAGATAAGAAAAATGTCAAAAATCAGAGATCACAATGACATTTCTGTATTGATTCGTTTGTCGTGAGAAAGCACTAAAAGAGAGCCGAAGTTGCACAGCAGATCATGATACTAACTTGAGAATTTGAGCAAACCAACTTAACGCTGGTCGTCTCCGGTACTTGTCATCATCAAAGTCAATCTGTGTGATGGAGCTGTGACCAATGTCCCGGGTGTCGTAGATCTTTCTTGGTGATGATGCTGGAGAACAACAACAAATAATTGTGTTAACTTTTTCAACACTGAAGGCAAAACACTATGTTCAATGTTCAGTGTGCGCCTAAAACTGACCTAAAAATTATTTTGAATGTTTTAGCATAAATAAAGACAAAGCTGTACTTTACAAGCAGTAGGAGACAGCAGAGTCAGAGGGCTTCCCATTGCTTTACCTGTGTGTATTGTGATCGTGTCACAGGTGGAGGCAGTAGTAAAGTTGACCACAGAGTGCTCCTGTATATTTGGATCCCCATTTTTACGAGGACCTCCAAAGTCTTCCTGTGCAGCAGGTGAGACAGAATTTGGTGGTGGGCTGATGCTGGTGTTGTAGGAGTGGCTGGGGTAAATGTTACTTTGTTCTTGCGCTGTGGACAGAAAAAAGAGAGTTTGATTAAACTACTTAAATAATACTCTCTGTCCCTTATAAATAAAGATGTTGTACTGAAACTAAGCATTAAGGCTCACCATCAAATGTTGACCAGTCAGTGTAATCAGTGACATCATTAGCTGTGTTCTCTTCAAGGACCCCAACGGGCTCTTCAATCTGTCAAAGACGACATGTCATTAATATCTTAGAACATTACACCTGTACAATTAGCTTTTTAAACACATCTAGATGTACAGCTCTAAATGTGAATTTTTTTCTCATTGGATGTTATAGTTTTTTCAGGAAGACTGTCTAAAAGTTAAGATCACCAAAAAAGGGACTATTAACAATAATAGGTCCTTACCAGCGGCAGCCCCAAACCAGCCCTGGCCCAGTTAACAGATGACAGCTGTTCTTTTAGCACATCAGCAATTGGGCTGGCCAGGTTGGAAGGAGGAAACACTGGACCCTGACAGGCAGGACACTGATATCCCGCTGGAGCAGTATGGAGGGGCAGCCGAGATGCCAAGTTATTAAGACAGGACCAGTGGAAGACATCTGTGGAAGGAAGTAACAGTTACAGTAACATTGATGGGATGTCATTTTTAAATGCTGCATTTCAACACACAACAAAATTACATTAATCTTGATTGTTTTGCGATCCTAGATACAACTGGTGGCAAAATATTTTTTCTGTTTCTTTAAACATCTGTGGATTTGCTTGACACAGATAAACATGTATTCCCAATGACTTTATAATATACAGTAACTTGATAATCTTACCATAGCAGACAAGTCTGACAGTGTCTTGAGCAGTCAGTGGATGATTACACAGAGTACAGTTGGGGTTGTAATCGCTGTCCTGAAGCCATTGCAAATATGACTGCACGATACACTGAAAGGCAGCAAGCGGAAAAACAGAATTTTTATGTCATGTTACAAGTTTTGCACAAACATAAATCATGTGATACTTGTTCACTCACTGACCTTGTTGTGGTTGGAGACGAGGCAATGCTCGCACACATTTACGCGATGCTCGAAGCAGAATAAATTGGTCACCTTCCTCTTTGGACACTTGCAGAGACCCATAGTCACCTGCGCTGTGTTGAGAACAAACAAATGTGGATTTCTGTAAAATGAAAGACTGTCCTCCTGTTTATCATGTCACATTAGTTATGTTAAAGACAATCTCAAATATGTCTGTAAGGAAAAAATTAAATAGGGAATAAAAGCTTGAAGATATGCTGATATATCAGTATTGAGTTAGGAGGAGAGAATGTAAATTTGTCAATTATCATATTCTGTATATGCCACTTATATTTCTCTATGGGCATTCTTGTCTGGCTGTCTCATCCATTAACACTTTCTCGATTGATTTTTCAAAATAAACTGACCTCATCTTGACTTACTGAAATAGTGGGATAAAAAAATTACATCATACTGTGATTGATGATTTAAGCCATAATACCCACATATTATTAATATCGCTAGGAATTTTGGTCATGGTGATATAGTGTTGCCTTTACTGAACTTTTTTTTTATTCTTCAGTGACATTTTTTGTCCTAGCTTGGTGAAAATAAATACAAAGGCCTTTTCATACGTCTTCATCATGTCTACATTATTAATGTTAAGCTACTGTCATTTCACAATTAGTGGGTGGGACAGTCCCAGAAGAGGCTAGCAGCCCTAGTAGATTGTAATGTGTAGTAACGTTATGAGAGCAACAATTCTCAGTCGAATCATCGCCAGGCTATTAGGTTAACCTGTGTTGCAATTAATTGATTAATAGCTGGTGTTCAATGGCACTCAGCACTAGATGCTAGTCATTTTCTATTGGCGTGGTTTATACTTCTGTAACTAGCTTCATCTTGAATGTTGTGGTTTTAGCAAACTTGACATAAGTTGTCGCGAACATTTCGGGAGGTCATGCGTCAGTTTGTCTGCTCTAAAATCCAATTTCAACGCCAACAAACACGTCTTATCCACGTTAAAACCTTCTGGCAGCTTAACATTTACCTAAGCTAACATTTGCTGCTACCTTAGCTGGAAGTTGTCAGGTGAGCTAACGTCAGCGAGCTAATCTAGCTAGCTGGTGGAGTTGAGGAAGTTCCAACGCAAATGATGTAATAATTACACGTTACCTGTCACACAGACTTTAATCAAGTCCCGTTCGGTTCAGATAAAGTTGGACCACTGTCATTTAAGCTTCCTTATCAAATTCACGTGGAAGGCGGCTCCAGGAGCTGTCATCAGCAAACTTGAATGCAGCTAGCTGGTTTCTTCCTCCCTCTGTTTATGTGCCACGTCTCTTCCGCTTCTGCTTCTTCTTCGTGTCTTTTTGTGACAAGCCAACAGGTGCATTCTGCCATCTGCTGTGCCGGAGTGCATGTTCATGTAGATCCCTTTTAAAAATTACCGATTTTTTTCAGTTTAGTAATTCGTATATATGTACAGAAGTGACAACTATAGAAAATAACTCTATCAGCAATAAGGCACCAATTTAGCTACTTATACATATATAGACAGTTGTTTGTTTATAATCTTAAACGCCGCCATTTTGTTTTTTCTTCTTCTCCGTTAACTGCATTTTCAAAATCAGTGTGAAAAAGCACAAAGTCACTTCACAGTGTACTGGAGGGGGATCTTTATTTTACATGCACAGGTGCTTAAAAGCATCCAACTATCTGTGCAGGACTCACAGTGACCTGCAGATTATATGAATAAAGATGTTATGTGATTAATGACTAAAAGGTGGCAGGAATTCTTCATTATCCACATCTCTCTTGTATTGGATTAATGATTTAGTGCATGCTATCTTATGTCTTATACACATTTAAATCTGTTGATTATTTAACTCATCCCATCTTCCCATCCTTTACACCTATACTTGAAGCACACTTCACTAGATATACAGATATCTATATCATGTGAATTGCAATCCAGCACAGATATTAAATCTAGTTAATATTTTAAGATTTTAAATTTGACTCTATAATGCTACTTACTGTATCCAGCAGTTTTGGCAAAGCTGTGTTAATAATGTTACCCCAGAGCCTCTCTTATCTTAATGGCAGCTCTTCCAAACGCTTGATCTGATTAACTAAGTTCAATAAGATAAACTTAATTGACCCAAAAGGACCAAAACACGGTACAAGAACAGATGCACAATACAGATAAGCAACTGTAAAAACTTGAATATATTTAACCAACCATATACAATGTGTTACAAAAAAAATCTGTGTTTCAATCCAAGGTAGTGAATGATAATGTGCAGTGATGATGAATCATGGAGGAGAAGCATCAAAGTGATGAAAATGCCATTAATTTTTCATGTAGTGAAACACTTTCATATATTTTTCCATGCAAGACAGCAGCGAAAAAAGCCTCCTTGTTTTGCTGGGCTCTTGCCTTTTTGTACTTGGCAGGTCTGTGTCAGATTGCAGTTAGCGTGTTCAGTCAGCAGATGGTGTACAAACTAATAGCCAATAAAGTATTGGCTATGTCCAAAAGTGCACAGAATGCTGGGTTCAATCATTCACCAGTCAGCTCTGTCTAAGCAGATAAAGATATCAACCTTTCATCATCAGAACAGACCCCAAAATGCAGTAATCACAGATATAGATTATTGATTTCTTCTATGTGTATGTGTGGATCTTTGAAAGAGATGATCAATGATGGCAGGGGACTACCATCATAAACTTTTGAATTACTGATACGACATAATTAAAAGTAATAAAAGACAGAGGAGAACAGATGTCATGCAGGAGTTGTGTAGGTTTTCTTGCACTTATAATCAGCAGATAACTGGGATGATTTGATTGCAGCCAAATGTGTGTCATCATTTGGTCTGATGGCGTGTTCTTAATGAGCAACATTTTGAGTCGGTCTGCTGGAGAATGTCTGCCAAATGTCATAAATGTAAATGTAAATGGATGTAAAGAGATAGTAAGGGACTGTAAATGTAGGAAATGACTGTCATAAAAACCTTGGCTGTCCCTGACAGACATCAACAGTGTTACAATAATTCAGAGCCGCTGCTTTAAAAAGTTGGGACTTAACAGCTTGCACATGGCAGCCATGATAACGCTCAATCCAGCCATGACCATCATTTTTTAAATGCATGGTAATGACATCGACGTGTCCATGATGCTGCCTGTTCATGCATAATAATGACTTTTTGTCTTTACAGTATGCATGTATGCTTGTGTGTGTAAATGGCCATGCATACATTTGAGAATGAGAGTACAATTTTTTTCTTTCACAGTTCAATGCACATGGGAATTGCCTGTAGAGGGAAGCGACGAGAGTCAAATGAGAAAAAAGCAAGAGAAAAAACAAGAAGTGCAGAGGAAGGACTCAGAGATGTTCCTTTACATCTTACAAGGGTCTAAATCACCAAATCAAATTAAGCTGCAAAGTTGTTTAATGCAGCGTTGAATGTACAAACCTTCACATTTTTCATTACAGGGAAACAAAATGTACATTTGCAAATTAATTTAGTTGCTCTAATTCTTTTAATAAAGCTAAATTTAACAATAAACTAGATTGTATGAGTGCTGGAGCATATCACTCTCATCCAACCTTGTTAGCAGACATTTCTGTGTATGGGCAATTTTTCAAACAGCATACTTGAAGAACTCTGGATACATGTCAGATCATCTCACCCCCTGTGGCAAATTGTTTAACATCTTTGAAGGAAAAAATGAATATGAGACTAAATGACTGTGCAAATGAGCATGAACTTGCAGTGTCCTCAGTGATGAGCGGGGACACATATAAATCACTGACAGGGGGTAAGGACATGTGGAAAGGGCATTTGAAAAGCATTGGCGCTATCAGATGGAAGGGAAATCTAAAGACAAATGACAGAGACTCTGGAGGACAAATCAGGCCTGGGGCTGAGGCAGCTGGGTCTAAAGTGACCGGCGAGGTTGTCGGGTTGGGCGGGGGGGCATTGATTGAGTCTGGCAACTATTGATCAGCTATCAGCTCTATCTGTGAGGGAAAGCGTTAAGATTCAGGCATGGCTTGTTAAATGAATCGGTTCCATGATGTTACTGTAAAGGGAGTGGCCCTAAATCAGAGGGGTGCTGAAAATCCAGATAAATCTATGGTGGCTGTTGCTCACTAGAGTTATGATATTATGATGGGTTATACCTTTTAAACGTGTTGCATTTCCTATACTGCAAAAGAAGACAGTAAGAAGTTTAATCACAGGTTGGTTACTTATATTAAAGTGTGCATGGATTGGAGAGACACTTCAATCCACACAGCTCAGGCTTTGTCACTGACTTGAGAAGACAATTTGCTACTCATCATGTCATGTCATGTTTACAAATCTAACCTTAATTATAAGCCTTGCACATTCAGCGATGATTTTCACACTAATCATGCTATTCTCTACACATCTGCCCGACACACAGAGGCACCGTTCACTGTACAAAATCTGGATTTGTTTCATTTCTCATCTGGTTTTATTTCTTAAATCGAAAGGTTTTCAACACCTTTGTATCTGCATATAGATCTCAAGATGAGATATGAATCACTTGTTAATGTGACCTCAGTGTAAAAACTTTCTGAAACTTCTGAAGATTTGAGCTTATGTGCATCTATTTTTGGAACAATTCTGAAACTCAAGTGCAGAGAACCACACAGAACACGAGGTAAAGTTCAGAAAGGCAAAGTCTTCACTGAGACAACAGGCAGTCGTGCACAGGAAGTCAGTCCGGACACAGCAAACAAATCCAGGCATGCAGGGAGGAGGCAAAAATCCAAAATCCAATAAACAAAGCTGAGTCAAAACCCATAGAAACTAACACTAGGAAACGCTGGAATGTGATGAACACACGAGGACGAACAAAGGCAGGGAAAACATGGAAGGATATATGCAGGGTTGATTATCAGAAGGTGAGTAAAGAGACACAGGTGTGGATAATCAGGAAGGCGGGAAGACGCACGAGGGCAGGAACTGAAACGACAGGAGAAGTTAGTTACCAAAATAAAACAGGAAATAGAATATGCACAGATTAGCAGGATGTTACAGACGAGTTTTGAAGAGGTGAAAACTGGCATTTATCTGAGAGGAAAAATATGAAAAAATAAAATGTACATTAGAGTAGGAATGTGTTTTATTCTTGTTCCACTGTCATGTGGAGTACCTGAAACAATCTAGCACCCCTCTGGGGGTCCAAGTCTCCAGGATGGAAACCACTGTGTTTATCCCATTTCACAGTGAGCTCAGGCAGCGAAATGCTTTTCTTTCTGACTGTATTTGTTTGTATGTGTTTTGTTGTTCCTCTTGTACTTTTGTGTGTGATCACTGAAAATGAAGCAAAATCAAATCCATGGTCATAACCACATCATCTAATTTGGAATGTAATTATACTGTGGCCACTGTTACTTTATCAGGATGGTGGCTCAGAAGCAAATCCATCAGGCTTTGCTCTGAACGAAATTGGATTGACTGATTGATTTATGTATGTCAAGTGAAGGGCAAAGAGACAGACAAAAAGAAACCACAGTGTGAGAGTGGGTCAGGCGAGGGGGAGGCGCAGATGTATGGATGAAGCATGGCCCCCTGATGGGGGAAGGAGAGTATTGAATCAGACAGAGATAAATGGAGTGTGAGAGACAGAGAGAAAGAAATTCAGACATATGCCTGCTGACCTCAACCCTTTTTTTTCAGCTAATCAATACAGGGAAATGCATGCGTGTTTTGTGTTTGTGTGTGTGTGTGTGTGTGTGCTTGTTTGGAGGGAGGGAGGTTCTTCTCTGTGTCGAACCCAGTAAAGATCAGAAACACAGTGACATTACCACAGCCCTGTCTGACTCCCCCCCTGGCCTCCCAACCTTTGCACATGCCTCTATTTAATTTTGGAGCCTGTAATCCGATAAAAGACAGAGAGGTCTGGAGCACTTAGACGGTCCTCGTCACCGAGCTGGGTGAGGAAAGTGGGAGATAAAACATAAAACATCACTGCCGCACAAATGACATATGCATTCTCAGGTTGGGCATTAAATGTACAAAGTGTGTTTTTGCACCCTGTGTTTCATTTGGTGCAACAAATAGAGCTGCATTTTCGCACAAAATAATTGATAACAAACAATAAAAATGAATGGTTGGTTATTGGTTATTTGACTGCCAGACTCTCTCTCTCCCACTCACTACCTCAGAAACACACAGAAACACATTGGCTGACAGAGAAAAGACACCAGCATTTTCGGAGGAATAATTTCTTTGACAGATGCCTGCTGTATGCTGTATATTGCTCTGAGCTGCACATTTTCCCAGCAGAGAATTCTTCAAAGTTTCTATTAATCAGCTACAATGTGTTATATTCCACCTAGGATTCGCCCCCTATCAGCCTTATTATTGGTTCCTCCTGCCGTTTAAGACTGAAAAAAAAAAATCCATACACATCTTCAGCCAATTAGGAAAGAAGCCCCAATGTTCAATTATCCAGACTTCTTGAAATGACAGACAGGAAGTGAAGCTCTGCAGGTAAAAAAAAAAGAAAGGAAAATTTACCCCTATGCTTTCTGTGAAATCCAGACAGGGGACACCACAGTAGTAGCCCGGATCAGACGGAGCAGTGCCTGGTGTTTACAGTGAAGCTTCACCCGTGGAGAGAGCACGCAGGCAAGGATCAAGTGCTCCGGCTGAAAGCTGTGCAGAGGATGAAGGTAGCCTCCCCATCCTCAGCCACTCAGCTGTTATTGGTTCTCAGGACGGCCTGCAATCGCCATTAAAATCTCAAAGGGCCCTGCTTTATGAGACAGTAAATTAAATTGACACTCCCCGACGTGTGATCCTCAGCGAGTGCAAGATAAAGCTCCCATGAAGATCTCGTGATGGGCCAAGAAATGCTAAAAACCTCGAGGAAGGTGTCACAGAGTGGGCTGCACCCCGACTGTGATTGATTGCGAACAGAACAGAACATGAATAAAACACATAGAGAACAGTTGGGTGAGACACTTTGATGGTGCAGGGTATCAAACCTCTAACCACTGTCATTGAGTCACTGAGGCTGTTATAACAAGACTAAGAACTGCCATGCTACCAGCTGAGGCTGTAGACCAGTGATGCTTTGAGCTGAGTGCTAACATCCTCAAAATGACAGTGATAACATGCTGATGTCAAGCAGGTGTAATGTTTACCATCACCACCAGTACCTTCACCGTCTGATTTTATTAGGATACTAACATTACTTAATTATCACTAAAGACAAAGTACAGCTGAGGCTAATCGGAACGTCATTCCTTTTGTAGGTATTCAGTCATAGAGAAATTGAATTTTTGACCTGAGGATGGCACCAGATATAGCAATCAATCCAATAGTTGTTGACATTTCACTCGAAGCCTCAGATGTGAGCCACATGGGGACATTACATGAAAGTGGTCACCAGAGACAGTGGGCTTCATCCTCTGGGGACCATGCATGTTCAAAATTTCATGGTACTTCATCCAATCTAAATCCACAGTGGTGGACCGGCCACCTGACTGACACAGTCACAGGAACGATTCCATCTTGGTCATGTACAATCAGTTTGTGCGAAATTTTTTACACCACAAAGTCTCATGCATATTGTTTGATTCATTATTTACTGTAATAAACACATGGGCCTCAGAAAAAAAATACACGTTATATTGCAGGAACTGATAAGATGGAACATCGGCTGCTTGATTTTTTGTTTGCTTCACATTGGAGGTGTACTTGCATGTTTATGCCTGGAAAGCAGAAAGGATGGTCTGAAGCTCACCAAAAGAACACTAGGTTTCTATTTGCTTCTGTGTTTGTGTTAATTAGGCCAGATGAATCACGCTTTTTTTTATCTCTGGATCTAGCAGCTGAACACTGAACCTGAAGTCTCGTATCTTGCAAGTACACTAGTAAAAAAAAAAAGTCACAGCTTCCAAAAATTGATTTTTGCATCACAAAAACCCCCCACAATTAATACATATTTGCTTATTTCCATTTAAAATTGACTTTCAAATGTTTTGTTGAGCTTACTTTCCACTGAGACAGACAGATGGTCAACATTTTCAGAGATGTCTTATTTAGCTGTTGTTCATGGTGTGTACTGACTCACTCTCTGGGAACCTGCGTGCTTGATAAAATCAGATCCTGACCTGTTATCAGCATCCTTGGCCCAGCACTGGCTTGTTCCTGCCTCTGAAACGCTGCTGACTAACAGTTTGAGCCCAGTTTAGCACATCCCTCACCACTAGTGTTTCTCCTTAGTGAAGAGTGTGATGGATCCTATTGATGCAAGGTTATTATACACCCATTAGCTTTGTTGTGTATATGGGACGGGGGGAGAATGCAGATTTTTGCCGGCTGTGATCTGTGAACTCTCTGGTCTGATGTAATGTCCAGCAGCTGCCTGAGAGTTAGTGAGCCATCTGTGACTCGCCTCACCCAGTGGATCTGGTAGGCCCAGTTTGTCCAAGCTTAAATTGCACTTGACCTTTCAATGTCAAAGCAGAGTCAACAAACGCCAAAGAGTTCGGTCATGCTAAAATCATGGTAATTTTAGATAAAGTATGTCCACCACACCCTCTGCTTCTTCATGGGAAGTGTAGAGAGAAAAAGATGGGAGCCACAACCAAGTTGTTTAGCACATTTGATGACAATGATTGGATCAGCATAATGGGCATGTTCAGTCAGAGCGGAGGGAGATGAACCATTAAAGTGATGTGTCAGTACTACCTGCCTTTGAAGCGTTTGATCAGAACGGCTTTGTCGACAATATCAGAGCGCTGCTCGCGTCTCAAATGATTAAATGTGAACACCCCAACGGATCTGTCGTAGGGAGAAAATAACTCTTGATATTAAGATGAGTAGTCACTGTGAATTTGTCATAACAATTTCTCTGACTCTTGGCCCGGTAAGTCTTAATCCACTGAGATTCTTCAAAGATCAAACTGTTGAAAGACAAACCTACCTGAGAGCCAAAGAGACAGGCCACATTCAGATTGTACTGAACAGGATGGTTTGAAAAAGTGGGTTGAACTTGAATTTGAGAGAACTTGAACTTGCAGAAAGTGTTGCCCTCCTTTAGATATCCAGTTGGGTCCGTGTCAGTGATGAGAGATGTTGTTTTCTCCAGGACCAGAGGTGAAATGGCACAGCACAGCTCCATCTCACAAGGCTATTATTCTTTTTGCCGCCTAACAAACACCTACTGCCAACATTTTTCAGCGGCCTTTCATTGTTAAATCTGAATTGGCCTGGCTAGATTTTTGTGCATAAATGAGACAATGAATTTTAGTGTATGGAAACGTGTACAACACACTGTAATGCAACAAGACAGGTGCATGAGAAGGGGACACTTCTATTTGAGTATATAATGAGGTGGTGGAGAGGTTATGGGAGTTAGAAATGATGTCAACAGCTGGGCTGATGTCTATCAGACAGAAGGTAACTGGGGGACAATAGCAATAGAAATCAATGGTTCCTCTACAAACACCCAGGGTGCTGTGAGTATTTTCTTTTCAGGAATTCATTCAATGTGAAGACAAAGGGACCAGGAAACATTCTAAATGGTACAATACATTCACTATATCCTAAGAGAGCATAACAAAATCCTGATCAAATTTTAGATGAAAAGTCAGAGGAAAACGATTACTCATCATCCTGAGAGCGATGTGATGTCTGGACCGAAGAGGCCGACAGACCAACATTGCCATCCCGAGAGCCATGCTGAACTGACAGCTTTAAAAAATGACTGAAAACCAAAAGGTGTTAGAACGTGGTTATGGAACAAAGTGCAACTGAGACCATTCGAGGAGTAAATTCTATGTGTTGAATTTCATCAGTGCTAAATTTTGAGTGATGAATTTCAAGTAACCTTCTTATAATATAAACCGTGTTTTGGAGTAAAAAAACTTTTCCTTTCGTCCCACAGCTCATATTTAATCACATACCAATGAGAAGCCCTTTCTACAAAATATTTATTTTTCCCTTCAGTATCCAACAAAGGAAGAGAGTGATCATTCAGAGGCAGTCATTTACAAAAACACACAAATGAAAGATGATTAGACAAAAAATACAAAATGATTCTCTCCTGATAATAACAAAGCAGGCTAGCAGTTTTTACAATAGTTTTTCAAATAGATAATCCTGTTTGAAAATGTTGTCTGACTAAAAACTGAAATCACAATCACACGCCTATTTTGGCAGTGGGAAGACGCGACGATAACACTGATGAGCACAGTTTTCCTAGAAACAGATTCAAGCAGCACGGTTCATTTGTGCTCTCTATTATTTCTTATCCAGACCAAGTTTGAGCATGGACACACACACACACACACACATAGACCACCACCACCTGTCCACAAAGAGCAGCCAAGTTGCACAAACTCAGCCAGCATGCACATACGCTTTTTCTTAATGGTATTAGTTTTATTAAGTGACTCCTGTGGAATGTATTCACTATCTGAGCCCATCCAGAACAACCGAGTCAGTAATATCCCCCTGATGTAATTGTAAAACAGCTAGGCTAAATTGGTTTACAAAATGTAATTTTATTCCAGTCTGGAGCACCACCTCAGTAATTTGAGCCACATCACGGTGATTACTACCACTTCAGAATAAATAGCGCGCTTCACACAGATGTCAGGGTACCTACAGTGGATTTGTGCAACAAATTTTTCTTTGGTAATGCTCTGCTTCAATCCACTGTTGGAGAAAATCTCTCACACCTACGCACCAACATTCTGTCTCAATTATTTCTCTCCTACATGAGCTAATCAGATAAAGAATGCAAGCTTTACAGTGTGTCTGCAGGTTAGAGCTCGACACGATGTACAAAACACAGACTGTTTCTGAGACTTTGGAACAGACAAGAATAGGGTGAACTAGATTAGGCCGGTTTAGTATTATTGTGGATTGTTGTGCAGTCATAAAATGTCTGATGACAAAAAATCCTGGCTGATAAATGCTGAAGTGTCACTTGAAGAAAGTAAAGTCACTGAGTCAAAGAAAACAGCAAGATGTTTAAAACTAAAAGCTGAGTTTTCAGGTCCCTTCCATCTGGGCAACTATGTGGTTTTACTCTTTTAACAACACATCACATTTAGTAATTAGAGTTCAGCTGAAGCCAAAGCAGGATAAAGAGCATATACGGTACTGTTATTCCGATATACAGCATCAGGGTCTGCTTCACGCCACAGTCACAGCAGCGAGCTCCAGCTAACAAGCTCAGCTACATCTCTCGGGGACAGGGATTATGCCTGGCTCCCAATCTGCAGATTTGTCTTTGTTTGCACACCCCAAGGCCGTCAGTGCATGGTCGGTGTCCAGAGCGAAACAGCAGCTCGAGAGAGAGTAACATTTAAGTGTCACTCCAGTGCCATCGTCCTGACAGGTCTTTCCTTGTGTACAGCAACACAATCCAGGTCCATCGTAATCAGGTTCTTACTGCAGAGACTCCTGAACGTTCTCTACCTTTCTATTTGTACCTCTCAGCTATCTGGCTGATCACTTCCTGAGATACAGGTGGTATTTTTCTGTTGCTTTCTCTATTTACAGAGTTCTTCGATTAGATTTTGTGATTACAGATTGGAGACAGAAAAGGTCTTAACCTGATCTTTAGTAATAAGTTGCAGCAACTTGTTTGAGATTTTTTTTTAACTGCTCTATTGTGACTTCTCAAAAAGGAAAAACTTAAAATCGAGTTTGGGATTGCTGTGTTGCTTACCCTGCAGGGAGCCACCAACACAGTTTGTCTCTCTACACTTTTAGCATTTGTGAGTGTGGCCATTGCAGTCTCCTCAGGATCCTAAGGGCTCAGACAAGGCGTTCCTTCCAAAACCCATGCAGTATTATATTACGCTTATCCAAGATGATCAGACTGCCAGCTTATCAGCCCTTAACAGTTGAAATCTTGGAAAAACATTATTAAACCATCTGTGTTAGAAACCAAGCAAGTCCATCTGCCGTGGGACTCCACAACGACTCCCATCGCCAACATCTCCACGATCTCTTTCTCTGCAATATCCCCCGCCTTTTGGCCTCATTTCCAATATCGTATTTCTCATATTTCATTCCCCTCGCCTTTCTTCTCGCTGCACAATGAGATTTACAGGGGGCGGTCTTAAATCGTCCAGGAGTGAGGCAAGAAATAGGTTACTGCCCAACCTTCGGGCCACAGTTATTTGAGTTGCGATCCGGCTGACCATGACAATAGGATACTCTTTCATCTCTGTGAGCACAAAAGGTGCTTGAGAGGGGGAGCGCGCTGTCAAAGACCAGCTGAGACATATGTACTGCTGGCAGTGAAGCCGTCTTTGGTGACCACGAGGGCAAAGAGGACTTTCCTTCAGACAAATGCTGCAATGGGCAAAGAATGATCTTTCTTAACCATCTTTCTTGAGGCAATACCAATTTACTTACTCCATCGATCCACACTAATTGTCGGCTGTAATGCCACTGATTCCCGATGGAAGGGTCTTCATTTCCAAGGTGATGTTGCTCTACAGCAGCCTCTTCTCATTTTTTTTGACATATTAGTTTCCACAATAAATTGGTCTCTTTTAGTGAGACAGACCAATTTAACATTTCCTTCCTAGAAATTTGTGGAACTCACACCGGACAGAATTGATGCAACAAAACCAGAGATCATCTTTTTTGTTCCAAATGTTCTTCTTTCTTGTCAAAACATTACTCACAATTGAACTCAATCGCTGATTTGTCCGTTGGAGATTCTGGTAATGCTTGTAGTGGGTAGCCTCCAGTAAAGATGAGGAGAATGGAGGCAGAGGTCTGGTGAACTCATTTCTTTCGAACTCCATATCCCCAGATTTGTTTCACTTTCAAACAGTTATTCTTCATTTATCCGATTTCAGCTCCAAAAAAGGCTTTATACAACTTTTTCACATATGCAGTAGTGATGACCTGTAAACTGACTTTGATGTGTAAAACTGATGGAGTTTCCCTTTAATCAGATCAAATTGGTAATACAGGAGGTGTGTACCTGCAGATTATAATGCATTTATGCTTATTATTAATTACCTCGACCATACCTGGCCAAAGCCAACAGGATGCAAAGAGGTGCTTTCAAATCATATTCAAATTTCATTCAGGGTCTCAGATGTATGTATGAACATTTTTTTGTATTTCTGTCACCTTTGAAATTAATTAAAGTTGTGCTGGGTTGACTCACAGCTCCAGTATGTTGAGAAGGGGATAATCCAATCAACTTCTGTTGCTCTGCATGGAGAATTCAGCTGCCGTTACAAACTGTTCACAACACTTTGCAACAGCAGTACATTGTTGATACTCATTAAATCTCTCACAGACCTACCACACTCCCATGGGCACAGACAGTAAAAAATGGCAGCAGGTTTCACTTCCATGGCAATCGAATGTGCGATGGCAAGAAATACAAGTTGCACTGAGGATGGAAAATGAAACAAACAAAACAATGGCAGTGAGGTAACAAAAGGAGGCTCACTTCCTTTGGAGTTTCAACATTTTGTACCTCAAGTTAACAGTTGGTGGTTCTCTTGAGTGCCTTTTCAGTCCAACACCCGGTAATTCCACTATTCAGACCACAGACGTGGGAATAAGCTTTGCTCTGACACAGCCAAACACGACAGGACTGTGGGTACACAAAGGCTGCCAATTCTAAATTTCTAAATTTCTACTCAATCACTTTTCACTGTTTACAAGCACAGGAGATAAATGCGAGGCGTTGCTTCTGTGTCTACAGCTTGCAATAATGTAGCCGACAAATTTCGCTTTTTGTCACAATAGCGGACAATAAATCGGGAGAGTACCACTTTCACAACACGTTTGTGGGTGAATCTGTTTTTCTCACCCCATTGTACAAAGACAAATTTGCACAAATAAACATGAGAATTTGTATATTTGCTTGTTTGAAGAGTAATTTAACACCCACAAGAATGTTTTTCCTGACCAGTGGTTTAACTTCTCGCCTCGCTGCAGTGATGCAGAAATGGACTCCAGGGTGTGTCAGCACACTGTGGCATCACCACCAGCTGGGGTTACAGTCGTCTGACCCCATCCAACCACACCCTTCAGTGACAGCTTCAGGATGTGGTCAGAGGTGACACAGTTGAAGCTTGCAGCCAGAGAGGGCAGTGAAATAGTGTTAGTCAAGCCTGGTGTTACTATAAAAGCTGGCATAATTCAGTTTTTACGAACTGACCTGTACTCACTTGTATTGCAAAATGACACAAGTCTGTTTTGTGGCTGTGTCAGGGTATCCAGCTGATACACAGACACAGTCTCTTAATTTGACTGAAATTTAAACTAAGCAGAGGCTCATTACTCTATATCATCCTAAGTGTTTTGATGAAAACGTTCATTTGGATTTGGGCTTTTTCAGCCTTGTGGAGTCCCAGGCTGCATGTCAACATGAAGTCACTGAGGGCAGCTTCTTGTTGACTTCCAAGCACCATCTCAGCTTGTTCCAAGTGTCTGGCCTCAGGCTGTAGCTGGCTCTGTTTTATCCCAGTGATACTCAGGGCTTTTCTCAAATGAAAACAATATTCAGGTCTACCTTTTGCTTGAAAGCCCATTTCCAGGGATAGAATTTTATCCCCTACCAATACCTCTATGAGTTATAAAAATATTCTCCTCAGGTGAAATGACAGGTTGCAGTAATAACAAGATTATAAAACTTTTTATTGATCCCCTCTGAAGATGAATTTATAAAGCAAATTCCACACATATCTCAGGTTCACATAATTTTTTTTTACGCAAAGTTATGGCACCATTACTTTCTATAATTTCACCAGAAAAAATATTCATGTGGCTGTGGCCATGGTTTTATTTATACAAATGATGAGGAAGTACGTGTCTTGAATAGACCCACTGCAAAATAGTAATTACACTATATCAACATTCCCCAAAAACAGAATTAGCCAGGCCAATATAGATGTTGTTTGTTTAAGCCAGTAATTTCGGGTGCAAGATAAAATATACATTCCACTGACATATTGTCTGACACCAGTGTAAAACTCTAGCGGACAGAACAGTCAAGGAAGCACAATTGGTTTCCCCTTTGGAAGCAACACAGTGGTAAACAACTGATGGACAATATTAAACCCAAGGGGAGAAGCTGAGGATGACAAACAGATTTATGCATGGGTGAACTCCACTGCGCCAGAGCCATCAATTCTCTATCTTTCTCAGTGCCTGGAGATGTTTCTTTACCCTCCGTCTCCCCGTGCCTGTCATTACATTTATCCCTGTTCTCTGCTAAGTGCTAATACATTTACATTTTTAGTGCTGCTCAGTAATAAACGAGGTGGAATGAGTGGAGGCCTTTTACCATTGCTAAAACAAACATCAATGAACTCACCTCACTGAGGAGTCACCCCACTCCCACCCCCACCCCAAACTCCCCTGCCAGTCCATCCACCCACCCACAGCTTGGCTGCTGCTCCACAGTGCAGGTCAACAGTGTTGCGGTTTGAGTCTCCTCAGTCTCACTCACAGTTCTTGCCCTCATTTCGAGGTTCACTAACAAGAGTCTTGAGTTCCACATTTTGTCCAGTCTGGATTCTCTGTGAACGCCACCATCGCTTTGAGAATGTGGAGGAAACATTTTGTAACCAAAAGTTGCCAACTGAAGTCACAGGGTCAGTATACAGGCAATACCGTAAACGAGAGAAGAGGGATTGAGGTTGGTCTCTACTGTCTCAGTGGACTGACATGCTCGTCTTTTGGTGGGGTCAAATTACATATTAGAGACAGTTTCACTCTGCTGCATTTCAGAAAACACGAACCTGGAGACAGCCATCAGGATATTTTCTTCGCTTCTCCTATTTTGCTGTTTAGATGAAACAAATCCTTCATCAAAGCTGGGTTTCATCAGTAATGACAAACATGAGGGTGAAAATAAGAAAGAAAAAACAATTTTAGACAAAAAACCATCACATAAGGAACAAAATAAATAAATAAAGAGAGCTGTGCGGGATTTGATTACCAAACAAACCACTGATAAAAATAGCAAAGCGTTTTTCAAACACAGCCCAATCAGGATCTAAGTAAATTATCTACACGCTCGTGCTGCATCTCATCCGACGCAACACTACAATACTGATCTCAGGCGAATGATCTTGAGAGGTATAACCAAGGCTGACCAGCCCTGATAAGATCTTCACCCTGCCAACTACTGAATAAGGTAATAACAAGCCTACTTTAAGACACGTGGTTATTGGGTCATTTGAAATAGAACAATTCACAGCTTTACAAAGCCCTTTCCTTTGATAGCTGGTAGGGCACATCAATATAGTTGAGGCATTTGGAACAATGAGTTGATCAGACTACATACTGTGTATGACTGGTGAGCAGGAAAGAGTACCAAAAATGTCACTTTCTCATTATGTCTTAATCCATTTTGTATTGACTGCTGTGGCTCCTGCGTGTGAGAGAGGAACTCTACCTGCACCCACGCTAAGTTTGACCTTTCCACAGTGTATACATTCTTTGCTTACATGTCAGACGGAAAGAGCAGAAAAGAAAACGTACACAGGCCATTACTAAGATGGTGAAGAAACAGTCAGCTGTGCATTTACACCTGGGGCACTGGCTGCTGCTTCCTGCAGTGAACTGTTCCCATACAGTTTCAGTTCCACTTAATCACATACAGTACGTTCAGTGCAGTGAACAGCAGGTAATTTTGGAATGGGAGACCAGAAGAAGAAGGCACAGAGGGGTGCTTCAGAAGTGTCCATGCGAAGGGAAATTGTGCATCTATACAGTTTACCAATAACACTGAACAGGATCTGGTACAGTACATCATGTGTAACAATAGTCTACATCTGGGATTCCTCCTTCTCTGTAACCACGGTTGGTGCCATGTCCTGCGTTAGAAACATGGTTGGCACCTTTGTACAGGCCAGTGCCATTGGAGGGGAATATGGTATGAATAATGTAATCCTCTCGTAGGGGTTTAGGCTGCATTGGCTGGCAAGCTGCCATAGGCGTCATCTGAAACCCTGGGCCGCGGATCTCCAAGATGGTATTGTCCTTCTTGGTGCCTGACTCAATGTAATCATCATAGGTTTTGTTTTTTCGGGAGCTGCTGCGAGTATAGTGGTCACGGGGACACAGATGCCCAGTCCTATGTCCATACCAGCAGAAGACACCAAAAATAAGAGCCAAAGATACAATGGCGGTAGCCCCACCAATGATGCCTGCCAGGGGCAGCACTGTCATCTGCTGTGAGTCTTCATCCTCCTCCTCCTCCAATGGGCTGACATCTGATGTTTCCGCTTTTGCACACACCAGCGCTTCATCAGAGTCAGCATCTCCAGAAATTGCCCCTTTGCTTTCTGAACTGGCTGGGAGGGGCACCATGCAGATGATGTAGCTGGAGCGTGGTTGCAGGGAGGTAAGCAGGTACTCTCGGCGGTCACCCCGGACCAGAGTTTCTGTGATTGATCCCATGGCGTTCCCAGTACCTAGTCGGAGCCAGCTCAGCCTGAAGGAGGAGCTGGGCTGGGCCACGCTCCAGGTAACACGGACGCTGTTGTGGGAGAGGGGCTTCACGTTGAGGGCCAGGCTCTTCCCCACACCGCTGCTGCTAAGAGTGTAGTCTAAGCCAGAGTCAGGAAGCCCCAGGCCAGGTCGCTTTGAGCGGAGGGTGAAAAGAGAACCCTGTGGAGGAGTTTGTGTCGTAGAGCTATCGACCCCACCTCCGCCAACTCTGTCTCTGGTCCCCGCTGTCCTCACCACCTCACATTCCTCCATCTCACTGGTGAGGTCTGTCAAAGGCATGTCTCGCACCCGGTCAGGCCCGTGGCAGGTGAGACCTCTCACAGTGATGGAGTTTCCACGGGCATGCAGCCAGTCATACAGCCAGCGTAGATTGCAGCCGCAGTGCCAAGGATTACCTCGCACCAGAAGCTGACCAAGGTTGTCCAGGTCTTTGAACAGTCCCCTCGGCAGGGTGGTCAGGTTGTTTCCTGACAGGTCCAGCCTCTGCAGCCTGCGCATGCCATCCAAGGAACCACGTGGCATATGAGTCAGGGCATTGTCCTGTAGAGACAGGCGCTGCAGATGGGCACTGGGTAGGTTGACAGGTGGGGTCTGGAGGGAGTTACGGACTAGGGACAACTCAGTCAAGTTGGAAAGGCGGGAGAATGTGTCATCAGCAATGCGCTGGTTTGCCAGAAGGTTCCCATCCAGGACAAGACACCTAAGTGAGGTGAGGCCTCGGAAGGCATGGGTTGGGATAGTGGAGATTCTGTTGTCATCCAAACGGAGTTCTTCCAGAGAGGCCGGCAGTCCTGAGGGGATGCTAGACAGGTGATTACGTGAAAGGAAAAGTAGGCGCAGCCGTGGGTTGTCAGCAAAAGCCTGGTCCTCAATACTGACAGTGGAAATAGAGTTGTCGTCCAAGTGGAGCTTCTCTAGCAAGGGCATCCGAGCCAGCGCACTACGTGGAATAGTGCGTATGTTGTTGTCCTGCAAATGCAGTTCACGGACAGATGGTGGCAGGTGCAGGGGGAACTCATCCAGTTCATTATCATAGAGGTAGACCACACGGACGGCAAGATGGTGCTCCAAGGAGGTGGGCAAACCCGGGTTGTTTATCTGGTTGTTTTGAAGGTAGAGGACAGACGCCGAAGGAGGCAGTGACGGGATGGAGCTCAGGCCACGGTCATTACAGTAGATAAAGTCCTCATCGCACCTACATACAGATGGGCATATCATGTCCATGTCTCCAATGTACCCTTGTATGGTGGCTGCAGCAAACTGAAGCATGCCAGCACGTACTGTCAAGCAAATAAACAGCAGAAACAGCCGAGCCCGCAGTTTGGACACACCTACAGGTGCCATTATGGTGAACATAAGCACTGTCTCTCTTTTCCAGGTCCGTTGTTAATCCTCAAATCGTTGCGGTGAGCTGGAATCCTGTGACCTCCACCCTGAGAGAAAAAGAGAAATTACAGTCAGCACTGATGCACAAATGAATTAGTCAATGGTCACTGGTGCCAACTAAGGTGATTTCAGTGAAATTTCACGAGCTCACACTATAGGGTGATGATATAAGGCTGATGTAAAGAGAAAAATTTAAAAAAAAAAAAGTTTTTATGCTTGCTGGTTTTTGGTCTTTTTCAAAAAAGAGTTAATGTGCTCAATGGGCTACGGAAACACCTTTTCAAAATAAGTTCTGAATATTGTGAGCATCTTGCCAGACATTGCCATAACGTGTGAAAACATGGTTGGCAGTAGCAACTGGATTTGTTTCTTCTTCTCTGAGGTTTATTGGCAGTTTGACATCAATTGGTTTTGTTTCCGGTTTGTGAACTCTACTTCTTCTACTCTGTTTATTACAGCCATCTGCCAACTGACAAAACAATTTGCTTCACACCAGTTGATGGAAATGTTCCGAACTTACATTTTCTTTTTTACGATATCCAAAATTTCACTTCAAATTACCTTGACAATTGGATGGAAACACACAATTGTCTTGTGTCTATTATGCAATATTATATTTTAGAAACATGCTACAATCATCATATTATCATATAAACAGAAGCTAAAGAGACATTGTTTACTCAATAAAAGATTGTTTTTTTCAGAATTAATAATCATATCCTCAGGGAAATGTGCACACAAGGATGGATCTGTGAGGATCCCATTCACAGCCTCTTAACATTCTGTCATTGATTCAAAGCCAAAGAGACATAAAAATAACCGTACAACTAACAATCATTATGTTGAATTGACAGCAATCCAGGATTACACAGTTATGAGACCAAATAGTGTCCTGTACTAAATAAGATAAGATATACCTTTATTCAAGCAGAGCGAATATTTAGTCTTAGAAAAAGCAACTCTGGAATTGATAAATCCAATCCTATGTTTTGAATTATGACTTGTGCATAAATATGAAGTCTGGAGAATATTCTCCACTTTTAAATTACCATAACTACATCAGGAGTTGCCAGCAGATGGCTGCATGAGCCACACCGAGCGGAAAATGCTTTTCATTATCAAGAAGGAACAGTATTTACAGAACAACATGTTTTTGCTCAGAGCCATCGAGTCCAAGAGCTAAACTTTCAGGCAGGCAGTCAAGACTGACCACCATAAAACTTCATAAAATCTTCTATACATATCATGTTTTCTTAATTTAGTTGCGCCACATAAATAAAGTATAATAAAATAGCAATGGAAAAACATAAGTATTTGCAGAAAAATGCAGATAATGTGACAACTAATTAACTATTCACAGTCACCACAATTGTGCTGTGGATGTCTGCTCAGAACTTGATTGGCATCGCAATTTGTTGTTGTTACTGATTAACCGAGAGATGTCAAAACAGTAAGTACATTATTGACTACGGAGATTTGGAAACTGGTAAATTGCAACTCAGTGTCAACTTGAGCCCATCACAGTCTTCAATAACCAGGGCCATTAGTCAAACTGTTAAGGCCCACACAGCAGCAAACATAGGCAGACTGTAGTATTGATTTTCTCACAAATCCGAGGTGATCTGCCAGAGCCGGTCGGCTCTCGTGCAGATTACAGGACTCCCAGGAGTGTAAGTTAGACAGCGAGATAATTAACCAAATAAATGACAACTCTGCTGGGATTCACTACGCTGAATATATATTTGCAAACATCCGTCTCTATGTGCTCATTCAGTAGCACAATATTGAAAATTTTGTTTGGAAACTTTGTTGACATTTCGCTCATTTTCAAATGCAATCAATCAGCGTTTGAAAAAAACAAAAACACTGCAGCAGTTGTTCCGGCGTGGTCGGTCAGGGATCATTTAATGGAAAAGTAATTACTGTCTATCCTTTGTCAACTCAAAAGTTTTTTTAATTTTCTTTTTCAAATGGAGGATTTATTACATCTTATTAACACTTATTCTCCAGTGAGCGTTGATGTGAGCATGATTTCATACCCATTTTATAACCAACCATCATAACTATTTGCCATTATATTAAATTTGACTTGGACTTCAGGGATTTATTTTCCAACCTATTTGGACACTTCAAAAATTGCCAGTATGCTTTTTCAGAAGTCGGATGGACAAACAGCTGTGGGGGGCCACATCTTTCTGACATCAGAAATAGGGGGGCCGTGCCCAACAATTTATGTAACTGTCCTAAACCGTCAATCTTACATTCACACCCACTTCGCGCAGTGATTGACAAGCTGTGTGAAGAGGAGAAAAGAACCTGGGTTTTCTTCCTAGCTCTCTTTTTTCATTCTTGACACAACTATTTCTGTCTGTTTTCATAAGAGCAGAGTGCAAATGAATGAAAACGATTATCACAACCCTCTTTATGCCTGTTGGCCATGACCATCAGGTGGTCGTGTGAACGATGTGTGTAGATCATATCAATCTCTTCATAAAGCCTCTAAAACTATTGTAATAAGAATGAGATTGACCAAATTCAGAAAACAATATTTGTAAGGTAACATGTTATTATACATGAGAAAATCGACGTTTGAGATTGAGACTGGCTGAATATAATTCATATTTTGGCAGCTGCAGAATGTGTCTCTTGATTTTATCACAATGTTTGCACCATTCTCTACTCAGTCCTGCACAACATCACAGAGAAAAATATCATTTTCAAAGCCGTCAAGTTTTAAGAAAAAAAATCAAGTTATGACAAACTTCTAATTTGGGGTGCTTAAAGACATTTTGCTTTCTTTCCTCTGTTCTATCCAGATATTGTTCATTTATTCCTACATTTATGACCCTGGCAGGGCAGACTATTACAGAAATAATATGTGAAATCTGTTCTCCAAGATGTTGTACTATTAATATATTTCTTCACTGGATATCAGACTTGGGAAAAAAAATAACAGTATCACAGCACTATTATTAACAATGTCACCATTTGCCGCTGCATTATTATCCAAGTTCAATCCTTATTTTATATTTCTTGTTTCAGCTGTTAGATTTATGTCCGTCACCATCAGCTGAAACATCACCCAACTCAGTGCTCACTAATCATCAAACTCCATTTTTTAGCCCATTTCTACCTCCCACCTCTTGACACAGTGAAGTGGTGTCAGTGCACTTCAAGCGGAACCTGAAGAGTAAAATCCTTTATGAGATTTAAACAGCTGATATTGTTTATACTCTGTGGAGTTTAATATTAATTCATTATATGAGCCAGAAGAATTTACAGTTTATTCTGCTGCAAATGTTCACAAGGCTTTGTTGTGTGCATGTTTGTGTGTGAGGCTGAGCAGTGCTAAAGAATGGATGACTTTTGAATCCCAGGAGCATCGGCAGTGAGTCTGAACACTGGGGTATTTGGGTCAGCCCTTTAAAAACAAGATAGATGTGGTGTGAGATTGAAGTGGTGCGCAGAGCCAGAGGGATTAATAGAGCATATTGAGCTGTGATTCTCTGGATTAAGCAGCCACTACAAAGAAAGGCAAACAGTCATTTCAGGAATTCTTTTGCCTCGCGGTTGGTCATTTTTCTTCTATGAGCTAATGATGTAAAAGCATAAAGAGCACCTGGCTGCTCTTTGTGGTAATGCGTGTGAATGTTTCTGCTTCGGAAATACTGTGTGTTTGTCTAGCCATGCACGATCAAATTGCAAACATTAACCCATATGGGGACAATCTATATGGTTGCAGTCTACATTTCAGTTGTCTGCAGAGGGGAGTAAAGCAGGGATGTGGGGTAATGTGTAAGCCAGACAGCCAGCCGCCTCAGGCAGACTACAGTACACACAACAACCCCCAATCCAATACTGGAACCCAAGACTGGATCGATTTACATAAAAAAACAGGGAGGGAGAGAGAGTGACAGAAAGCAGCTTTGAGCAAGACCTTTGAATCGCATCTACCCATTAAGACCCCCACAGAGGGATAGGAAGGGGAAAGCTGGAAAACCGGATTTTGGATGACCGAAGGGGCTGCTGCTGTATCAGGAAATCCACTTTACTGATGGCAGGGAATAGATAATAGTGGCCCACGTCTTATCTTACATGCCGTGTCCATGGATCGTATTTTAGATTTACAGATTGGACATGTGGAAAGGGGGAAAGGATGACGCAAAACATGATAGTTACAGTGATGACAGAAATAAATCGAGGGATCTGAGGCCAGAAAAGCATGGCCTATTCATTTTGGTTAATCATAGAGGTTTGCTGGGTTTTATTTGTGTGTGTGTGTGTGTGTGTGTGTGTGTATAAAATATTTCTTCTAATACTCCAGCTAAAAGACCATGTCTTTGCAATAATGTACTATAATCTTCATGCTATTAAAATAGGGAGATAAAAAATGGACTTTAATCCCCAAAAGAAACAAACAACCGCAGCATAGAAAATTTGCTTCTTTCACATATGAAAATCCTGATCTCTGTTATAAATAAACCAACATTACTGTCATCATCACAAACGATGTTCAAGTGTTGTGAATAAAGCCATCTTCATATATTGCATATTTTCAAACCGAATGAGCCCCTGCGTTTGTGGCTCATAATAAATTATAATTATGAATTATTTGATGTGCCAGTGCATTACAATCCTTTTAACTCTCTTATCATCTTCTTTTCTTTGAAATCATGCCATGTAAAGATGTTATAGAGGCAAACTGAATAACATGTTAAAGGCTTAATGAGTAATGGATTCATCCCCCCATACAAACTCCGCTTTTTTTCTTGGTTTATGCACCAATTCCCTGGCATGAAGGAATGATTGGATTTGCACTCAGCACTTTCTCATCTGAGCTGCTGACACAAAGGCCCAGGGTATGTGACACTTATAAAGATTTGTGTTTCCAGATGAAAATCATTTTCTTATTTTTGTCATATATTCTATATTAACATTCGAATGAAAAAGTTTGTGTTGTGTAAGGGTGGATTAAGTAATAAAAAAAAACCTCCACCAAGGGCTTAAATTCTTCAATTACATGTACAAACAAACCAAAAATTCAATTCTGTTTTGACTGAATTACACAGCTGCATGCACGTAAAATTGGATCTGGATTCACTAAAACTGGGCCAATGCCTTCAATACACATGCACACGTGCTTATGACAACACAAGCACTTTCGGAGACGCTGCGACACGTCTGCTTCCGATTGCCATATGAATATAAAAGAGAAGTGACAATGAAAACAAATAAAGAGCACAATACAAATAAATGTTGGACCTACAAATTAATAGTTCATATAGTGCAGTTTACTAAATAGTGCTTTGAAAATATGCTGTAGCAAAGTAATAGAGATGCCACAGCAGCTGTAGAGTGCTTGACATAATTCACAGTTGGGGATGTACCTTTATCCTGGGGGGGGGTTGTTTGCTGTTGGGTAAGCAGCTCACAGGGCCCTGAAGTGACTTGATATATAGCTCTACAGCACTTTGACATGTTTTATTTTTACAGCCCTATAATATGTTCTGTCGTGCCACCAGTCTAATTCCCCGGTC
This sequence comes from Holacanthus passer, assembly GCA_025331565.1. Lineage (NCBI taxonomy): Eukaryota > Metazoa > Chordata > Actinopteri > Pomacanthidae > Holacanthus > Holacanthus passer. Next base: position 10,582,088 of record JAFREQ010000005.1, read on the forward strand.
CTCTCCACTGCAGCTGCTGCTGCCCCTGCATTATTTTGGCTCAGTGTTTCTTCCTGCAGACAGCAAGATTACAGGTAAATCCTTCCAGCATTAACAAAAGGGCCGCAGCTCCTTGCAGCAATATGCTCCCGCATTGTGTGCAAAGGTAAGAACAAATCTTACATGATGCTGACAGGGTGTTGAGGGAGGTGTGTTCAAAATGTAGCCGGTGCTTACCCTCATGCACAGTGTAATACAGGGTGTATCAAGGGTATTACAGTAACTGTCAACTGCATTGAAGTGAACTGGATAATTTTATCGTTAAAAGGGTAGTATGTGTTTTTGAAATGGGCTTGTATGAGGTACTTATCTACAGTAAGTGTATTACCTACAGTCGATTGCCGTCGACATGCCCCCAGTTTGGAGAAGCAGCAGGAGTCGCCTGCCAGTGTAGGAAACTAAGCAATGTACTGTAATGTACAGTAAAACACATTGATCAGATCCACCTAAAAACAAGCAAGATTAGTTTAAGTGTATGCTCTATTTAAAATATTTTCACCACTTTATCTTGCCATCAGACAACCCTTTCTCTCCAAAGACACCGAACACCTTTGACAAAATACGGTTATTTTACCTTGCAGAACACTCTGGTCCATCGCTGCCTCAATCAGACAGTTTGCGTTATTGTGTGACTTTGTTAATTCAGTGATTCTGAATTCAGTGAATGCGAATTAATCCACAAAACAAGGTCACAAAATAAGACAAACTACCCAACCGATCAAGGCAGTGGTGAACCAGAAACTCCCGTGGTCTGCAAGGTAAAATTGGATATAACTGCTTCAGTTTACCACCAGAAAGGGCTGTCTGACATGAAGTAAAGTAGTGAAAATATTCTAAATACGGTGCACTTAAACTGATATTGATTCATTTTAGGTGGGTCTTTGTTTTTAGTCGCTGAAATCCATTTTGCTGCTGCCCCCAGCACTACTCCTGTCTGCTTCTCCAAACTATGATCAACCACTATCTACTGTATAATACAAGAAATTATCCCATTTCAAAAATATTAATGAGTAATCCAACAAACAATTCGTTTTTTAGCCACGTTTGCAGCAGACTGAAATAATCATCAGGTTGAAATTTCAGTTTGTCCAATAAGTCGATCTATGATGAAATACCTGCAGAACTAATAACTCCCATCAGCCTCAGCAGTGCTTTGCTTTGCAGTGCTATTTCTATTTATTGTAATCTTTCCACTGGAATAGATGAAAAAAAAAGCCTTTCTAATATCAAATGACTTTAATATTCTTCACAAATATTCTTTACTGGACCTTACTGCAGTGTTCCTGCCTTTGCTTACTAACTAACAAAACAGAAACTACATGCATCTGGATTTTATCTATGAAAACATGCAAAATAAAGGTCTTGATATTTAATGGTAGCTCTGCTGTTGCACCACACTGATGGATGATACAGTGGGATAGTAGGAGCTTGGCAGACTGGCTGGCAAGTAAACTTCAGATGTGTCAGTCTGTGTCAGTGGTCATAACACCGTCTTTGATCAGCAGCTCTCTGGCTTCTGAAATCATTTGCACTGCTTTTAATGTTGCTGGGGTTTCCAGTAGTGTTGGTGCTACATAAAATAGAGGAAACAGTTTATTCTCAGTAGTCTGGCTCCTCTGCTTTGAGAAAACACACTTGATCATTTTAAACGGGACTTATAAGGCGAATTTATCTCCAGCCTTTCAGTCAAGGAGTCAGGCTGTGGTTGTCATGCTTCAGCTGGGACTCTGATTGGATTTTTTTGGGGGGGGGAGAAAAGGAGAGAGGAAGCCTGGTTAGCTTAATTAGTTAAATTTTAATTCAATCCTGACGAGTTGCAATATAAATACAGCGCTGTGGGAGGCCCGGGCAGCTGAGTCACACAACAACACGGTGCTTTCAGGATGAAAATTAACCTCCACATCAGAAACACAAGAGAGGGAAAAAGAAAAGATAACAGCGATGATAAACCTCCCTGACACCTTTACTGAGTTGTCAGGTTATGTCTGGCAGCCATACTAGAGGTCCAACAGCTATGAAAAGCTGAGAACGCCTACCATCTCACCACTGCTGTAATGATGTGAAAAATATATGTGCTTTTGAGTGCAAACTGATCCTTTCACTGTGCGTCCCTGCCATGTCGTGAAAACACCTGCTTTTCACACAGCAGCATCTGCAGCAGCTGCTACTTGAGGCATAGTTAAACTGTAACCTTTAACAATTAAGAGAATGCATCTTTCATCTTTGCATTTGTTTTGAATGTAATTTATGTATTTGTGTATTTTATATACAACGCTGTAATCAGATGTTTTGATCACCCCTTTTATTTATTTGACTATAGAAATAAAAATGTTTTTGGATTCAACTTCACGTCAGGTCTGTATTTTTGTTTTGTTTTCGTTCTGTATCTGGATGAAAGTGATGGACATGTTCGCATTAAAAGAAAGTTAACATTCTTTGCTTTTCCATTCGAAGGCCCAGACAGTGTTATTCTGTTTGCATTTATGTCCTGACTTCGGCGTCTGGCAGGCAGCTGTCACAGCTATAAACACAATGAACGATGAAGAAATTTGTTTTTTTGTTTTAACATCATAATGGGTTTTTTTTTCCAGGAAAGTGAAATATTATGCAGCCTTTTATATACAGATTTTCAAAGTAAAGCTTAATTTATGGTTGTGCGTTATAGAGCTTGCATATATCAGTATCGGTGTGTACGTTGGCTGATGAGTAAAAAAATATTGCAGTACCTAAGCCGAGCTAGGTTTGTGGTACTTTAGAAACAATGTCACCACTACAGAGTTTGCCATAGTTGTTTGGAGGGCAGCGACCATTTGATTTCTCTGCTGTAAAGTGTCCTAGTCAGTATGTATCTTCTAAACAAATCTAAGGGATCTGTATCAAGATTGTGGTTTATGTTATGTGCATATGTTGAAAAAAATTACAATCAGCTGGTATATGATTATCAGGTTTTTGAATCTTCCAAATATTGATACCAGTATCTGCCTCAATAATCCAGTAGGTAACAAGTTGGGCCACAGTGCGTTAAGGTGTTATGGTGCGGCAACAGAGTTACGATGTGGAGAATGTGATTGGCTGCTAGTGTCCGATGCTGGCGGCGATTATTGGTGGGGAAAACAACATTAAGTCACACACACATAGCGAAGCCATTTCCAGCGCAAACCCTGTGCTCACCACGATCACTGCCTTCTATTAATGAATGAACGTACCATGCTGACGGCACAGCAGTCGTCTCCAATCAGTCATACGAAAGGGTGAAAAGAAGTTACCTAGGTATAACTTAATGTGCCTATACCTTCGTTCTATATTACAAAGGGAAGTGAAACAGTTAGGGTGGGGAACATAATTAGAGCATGATATGGCCCAATAATGTACAATTCATTGGTTCAACATTGTGGTAATGCTGAACTAAAAACTCAAAACCTTAATTAACCCCTTGCATCAAATATAAATTCAGCTTACTTCTCAGGTTGATCTTTGTCATAGCTCATAATCTTCCAATCTAATATAGTTTTTCACACTCAGCTCAATTTGTCCTTGGTCGCAACAACATCTCAAAACTAAATTGACATCCTGCTGCTCATCCACCAAAATAGAAAATACAAGCACTCTACTATTTCAGTGCTTGCTTGGACTGATCACAGGCCAGTTCCCATCGCATGTCGGTGTCCTGATCTCAGCCCGTGGCTCCCAACCTACAGCATTACTCATCCCCCTATCAGCTCCTCGGATCTTTATATTCTCATCGACACCCTCCGCACAACAATTCACACATCGAATCCTACACTGTACTTTCCAGAATCAAAACATGTTTGTGCATGTCTTCACACACAAGCAGCAGCGGGCATCTGAGGACTCAATTTCAGCCTGCACCGATTTAACAAAAGCAAGTCTGTTTTTCAGTTACGAGAATCGTATTTTTTCATCCTTTTCTCTCCCTGTCACGGCTCCTCCACTCGCATATGTGGCTTGTGGGAACGATGAGGCGGCTGACTGAGACCCACTTTCCTTTTGCTTCATCATTGCCACCTCCCTTGGCAATCGCACCTTCCTTTCACTGTCGTCTGGCCTCTCACCTGCTTTGTGTTACGTTTACAAATGTCAAAAAATGTCCTAAATCGTCCATGTCGACTGAATTTTATAATGTTTTCATCCTTCCACCTGTGATTTTATGTTTTCTTTGTCTGCATATTTTATTCCTAGGATTCAAGCTGTAGCGTCTTCTCTCTCTGTCTTTATGCAACATTTGCTTTATCCCATTATAAACAGTCTTTATATCGTCACAACAGAGATCAAAATGCAAACAAATTTTCTTGTGACTGATAGAAATAACAAATGTTGACAACAGTTAAAATCCTCTTCTGTCTAATAAAATATCATCCAAAGGAAAATTACAGCATCAAATTAACAACAGTGCCTTTAAATAAATATGATTTAAGTGAATGTACAGAAATATCTCCATGGTGAGACAGAATTGTAGTTGTGCTTTAAAAGCCACTAGTGTATTCATGCAGGCTTTTGTTAATAACGCAGTATTAAGTATAATATTGTGTTGTCACTCTCGGAGCTGTATACGTTCGTCTTTCACCATATGAGAAATCACGGTGGATAAATAGATACAGGCCGCCTCCAGGGCTCAGAAAAGATCCTGTGCAGTGTACACTTGACTCTGACTTCTCAGTGTGTGTGTGTGTGGGTTTCTCCTGCATGAAATATCAGCTGTAGGAGTGTTCAGATCTTAAGAAAAAGTTTACTTTGAATCCCGAAACGCTCCGCACAGTCACTCGAAACTCTACGCTGTCTTGTGGCTCCACATGAGCTCACTTTCGCTGCTGAGATCTGGTCAGACTGGGTTCAAAACACTTGCAGAACACATTATATTTTTCTTTGTATGGAAAGTGAATCTATGAAAATTATGTATTAGAATATAATTTCTTAAACAGATTTATGGTTCATAAGAGAGAAATTAAATCGTCCCCCTGTGAACCAATGTCTGCCAGCTTTGGAATTGAAAAACAAATGGAGGCAGTCCTGGTGTCACGAGATACAGTCCACCACAAAGAATTGACCGATAGCAGCCAGTTAGTATATTTCATTAATGGGTGCTGGCTTTTAGTGCAACCTTTACTGATTGCTTTGTTTGGCCTGCTGCCCAAAAGGAGAAAATGAGGGGGATAATCGAGCTTTATTGCTCACTGTTTAACCGTTGATAAGTGTTAGTTTGTTAAATGGCTTCATTTATCTCTTATTTAATTACTGGCACCATTTGAGAAGGATGTACAGTCAAGGTGCTCCTCTGGCTTCTCTTTCTCTAAAAAATAAGTCCTCTGCGATCCTTGAAAAACCCCACAACATTGTTAGACAACACTAACGGTGTCTAAAGGTAGTTCCAGATTCCTAAACAGACTCCTCGAACTATCTGGATGAAAAAATATTTTGTTTGCTGTTGGAAAAACATGTTTTTTAAAACCCATGATTGCATTTCCACATTGCTCCTTTTGCAAAATGTAAGCAAAATATTAATGCATTATTCAGTATGAAAATAGAAAATATTGGAAAGAACCATCAGTGTACCAATATAGTGCATTGTTAATAAAATTTTGAATTTGGATAGATGTTAGTAAGGAGATTTGTCATTTCCAGCTACCATCTTTGTTTGGATTGGAATAAAGAGGTAACTTGAGAAATGGGTTACAAACCATTTGTTATTGTGCAGAGGACAGAATAAAAAAGAGTTTGGACATATATTCAGAAAACAGTTAATTGTTGTCAATCAACTTTTTGGATTTTTTAAGGTCTCCAGGTATTTATTTTTCAGAGGAACAGATGCTCATCACAGGACTCAGATGTAAATGTAATTCATGTAGCTATAGGGTTAAACAAATTCTACTACAGATGAAAATACTTGGATTATATTATGGTTTGATCACAAAACACATATCAAAGGTATAAACTACATTTCAAATGCATTGACTGAAATGAATACATCCTTACTTTTTGAAGTGGGGCTGCCAGGGACGGAGGTGCTGCAGCACCATTTGCACTATTCTTCCCAACACGATGCCTTCAAACTGTATCGACTCCGGCTTTTGTCGACATGTAGTCCATAAAGTGTGGGAAGCTTGTGCAGGAGGTGGTTCATAGGGTGCGTTCTCACGTTTTGTCAGGAACAAGTCTTTCTTCTGTGTTTTTACGTTGGGCTTTGATGTCGATCAGTTGTCGGCGCCGGCTTCAGATCTGTTCTCTGCGGAGAAAGAGAGTGACAGAAAAATCACAAGGGAACACAGCTGACCATCAATGCCAATCAAATGTCACGTTTCCTGATGAAACTGTAATGGCGTTACAGATCTTTCTGCGTGACTCTTCCTGCCATGTGCATTGTCACTACAGTATATGTCATTCTGTTTATTGTATTACTGTTTTTATTTTTATTACTTCTCTTAATCTACTCTTGGTTAGAGGATTAAGTGATTTATTCTTCATTTACCAAACTTTCATTGCATTTATTCTAAACAATCACGTGCGTTTGCATTGATTGTGACTCAATTTAATTGGAAGATTTAAAAAAAAGATGACCGAACGTGCTGTTTAAGTGGTTTTAATGCCAATTATAAAAGTATAACGTCAGCAAACTTTCCATCAGATTTAATGCTGTGCTGTTTAATGCTAAGTTGATGATTGCATCACCACTATAGTCATTTAGGTTGTTAAATCAAACTAAGTTTAAAAAAATAGCATCAATCTCAGCTAAAATATGTAGATGTGAAAGATTTCCACCAAAGCAACCTCACACAAACGTTCTGCCTCTAACCTCTCCAAACTATTGTCAACTCCTCCCTCCTCCCTCATCAAGCTCCCTCACACCTCCCCTTGAGGATTTTGTCACATACTTGGAAAAGAAAATGGTTAATGGCATCTGAATCTCCCAACCAACAACCATCTCTCTTCTTTTCCGAGACGAAGCCTTGAAACTCTGCCAAGCAGCCCCCTCCACCCCGATCACTGTCTTTCCTTCACATCGATGCTGATCGTGTCTCTTTCTCACAGCGAACATCGACTGCTGTGTGACACGAGACAGCACGCCATCTTCCTTCTAGTCGCTTCGACTTACCCCTCCTGTCACGAAACCGAACCTCATCTGATCAGACATTTAAAACTGCAGACTCGTATCACTCCTTTAACATTTATTCTTAAACTCCTGAACATGCTGCCTTCAATGAGCTCTGTAAAAAATCTTTTCCAGAACAAACAAACTGACAAGGACACTTTTAATGCCACGCTTTCTGAAACCTTGGCTCAAAATGCTTGACGTAATTGCAGAGTAATTTCAACAAGGTATCTATAAAAGGCATTTATGTAGATCAGGGTTTTTTAAACTCTGACACTGTGCCTGAGACAGCTGCACCACTGCTCAATTTAGCACCATTAAAAGTATGCTCGATTGGCTATTAGCACTTCTTGTTTGCAATGTACCCACGGATGTACAGACAACCATCGCTGGATTAGTCTGATGCTGAAGAAAATGTTATGACGAGGCAAGTTCTGAAGTTACAAGGAGCATCTTTTTTTTACTGTGATTTCGAAGTGCATTTACGGACAATTGTGTAATATGAAAATATTTGTATCAGGTCTGTGGGCTCAGATTTGACTGTTATGCCTCAGAAAATGAATTTTTGATGCTCATCGTGACAATTGGGCGCTAAGGTCTGTGAAGTACCTTATTTCTTTTTTATATTCAACTGTTGATTGCGTTGGTGAAATCAGCACAGCAAACTACACTAACTTCCTATTATTTTCAACATTTTATGGACCTGTCCCTTTGACGTCATGCAGTATCTTTGCCTCATGTTTCTCCCCCCATGCCCCCTCTTCGACTCCCTCATGCCCCCCTCGCAGTTGGAAAACCTCTGACGTAGATAAGGGTGAAAACCTGTACTTGGAGTTAGAAATGTGATCATGCCTGAGAGCTGGAACTGAAACACGTGCCAAATATCTATGTGTTGGACAGACAGCGCACCTTGTCTGTGATTTATTTGCAGTATACCATCAGTAATACAGTTGGGTTATGATTTAACAATCCTTCATGCCAGATGTCAGTACAGCATTAGTGAGTCAAGAGAAACTAACACACAGGGGCAATATCAGAGCCTGGTTAGGATTGTGCATATGTTACACTTCTATATGAGAGAAAAAAGCAACTTAGTGTGAGCGAGAGCAATAATTTTATGAGAATAACCGCTGTAACTCACTGTGCTCATAAGGGGAACTCGCCATATTCATTCACAGGCACAGTTTAAATTATTTCATTGCACTTTCCGAAAGTGTGTGTGTTTGCTGAAACTAGAAGTTATTGTTTTGAAGAAAAGAAATGTGGGGACAGGTTTCTCTGACTGGTGACTACAAGACTTTTAACACTAATACATCAATCGATTCAAGAAAATTATTGCTGAAAGAGTTGCTGCCTCTAATTTCAGCCACCGTCTGTCCAGCCAACGATTGGTGCTTTTAGAAAACATTGTGTTACAGCCATCATCTGCAGCTTCCTCTCCCAGGGGGTCCAACAAGGCCAAACCATCTTCTTTCGCAACACTAAACCCCTTGGCTCTGTCACCGCATCCCATAATTCCTCCTATCATTGCGATGACACTTAACTGACCTTTTGATCCCAGCTCTGACACGCAGGTTGGGTTGCATACCTCCAATTTTCTAGCTGAAATCTCCGATTGGATTCCTGCCAAACACCTCCCGATTGACCTTGACAAGACTGAGCCGCTGTTCTCCTCTCAGGATTCCTGCCCTTAACAAGAGCCGTCAATCACAATGACAACCGCGTCGTCGCTCATGCCCAGACCGACGTTTAACTTGATCTTAGACAACCAACTGCTACAGCTGCTAATGCAGGTTTTGCTGTGTGTAAAATCTGCTGACTCAGGCGCGGTTGCTTGTTGATGGAAGTCAGGCGTAACCTTCTTAAGGTCAACCTGATTGAAGTCTCCAGCATCAGGATTACTGGTCTGTGAGCAGTTCAAGTCTGTGCAGAGATCCGACAGGGCGGCCTCTGTACTCTCCTGTGGTGGGATGAAAACCACTGAGATGATGGCTGATATAAAATCCCCTGGTAGAAAGTCCAGATCAGGTGAGCACAAATCCTTATCCACCATAAAGCACACGTCTCCTCCACTGTTCTCACCTGGTTGAATGGCACTGTCCACTATTCCAGGATGTAGCCAAGTTTCAGTGAGACAAAGGACGTTACAGTTCCTGATAACCTGTTGGAAAGTGATGCTGGCTTGAAGGTTGTCCAGTTTATTATCCAACACCTGTGGGACCTTCTGGGAATTCTTCAATGTTGATGGACGCAGAGATGGTCTTGCTTGTCTTTGTGGGCGGGATCATAGCTGTGTCCACCTTTTCCTCCATGTTTACGTTAAGCTCAACCAGCCAGGTAGCAGAGTCGGCAGTAGAGCAGAGTTCGCAAAGTGGGGAACTGACCATTTCCCTATCATACGTGACTCATAGTTGTATTTTATCAGCGTTCAATCTTATTCACAAAAACACAACTGATATTTTTAAAATAAAGGTAAGGTCTGTGCTTTCGATAAGGACCCTATTAAAAGAAATGTTGCAGGTTGACAAAAAATATTTCCCAACTCTTTCTTTCCAGATGGGCCTTGAATGTGTGCAACCTCAACAAACACAATAATCCACCTTGTTGTAAACTAGTGAAAAAGGACACCACCACCTACTACCCAGGCTCAGGGACACCAACTCCTTTATGTGACGTCAACTGATCAATGTGAAAAAAAAGAGCCTTTTTAAAGGGCACTGCTCAAAACTGCATATTCTGTCCTCTGGATTTCTGCCTCATATCTTGCAAAACACATAAAATCATGCATCACTGTTCAAAAGATCATTCCTCTAAAATGTAAAGATTCGGTAAGAAATTGCTCTTGCTCTTTAGCACACATGACATGGAATTCACATCAATCTTCTCCGCTTACTTTCAAAAAGAAAGCAAACAAGTGTATGTCCCAAAACATTAAGTATTCATTAAAGTCATTATCTGTATGTCACGCATTGGAAAACAATCATAGTGATACATTTCAGTTCAAGGTTCAGGCTTTGTTATATCTCTGTTACTATTGTGCATCTCTAAGTAACTGTTAAAAGATTCAAATGAGTGCGTGTGTGTGTGTTTTAAATCGTTTCATACCTCACTGTGATTTAGTAGTGACGGACAGAGAAAGGTGCAGAACCTGAAGCTGAAATGATCCACACACACACACACACACGACTCTCACACACACAGATACCCTGCGATGTGATCAGACTTTCAACGCAGCAGCACATAATGTCTATTCACTGACAGGGCGGTGGTGGAGAGCAGCGTGGACTGGGATGACAAAGATGACAGATAATTGAGACAAAACGCACAAAGTCAGATGATTACACACGAACAGTTAGTTCAGACCTTTCTTTATCATTGTCCCCCAAGTTGTTCTCGCCCTTTTCCTATTCAGTGCTTTGCTGTTTCACTTTTCCCTCTGAGGCCCATCTCAATGACAACTGAAAGAGCATTCTCTCTTCCCTCGTTAACTGAGGAGTGCATCAGTCCTAATAAGAAAGCTTTTACACGGTTAATTAAGAGACACTGTAATGCAGTATGTAATGCTCAATTTACTCATCTCATTCTCCCCCTCGTCCTCTTTAATTTCATTCAGAATCAATCTGTCGGACTCTCTTTTCTTCCCTATTATGTGGACTTTTCTCCATCCACGCCGCGCTTACGACCGTCCAATTTGCTCGTGCCGGCTCCATTTTGAGCCTTTCCAATGGTTTCCTCTTCCACCGCGCTCTCTCTGATCGGCCATTTCTTTTAATTCTCAGCCTTGATGTTGCTAATTTGGGGCCCAGAGAAAGAGGAGAGGAGACAAAAAAAAAAAAGGGGGGGGGGGTAAGAAAATAAATGAGCTGTTTGGGAGAGATATTAAGATGATAAAATGCTGGAAATAGGGGGCAGCATTCACCACAACACAAATATTGGCAGGGGCCGAGCCACAAAGGACTCGCCAGTGAAACTAATGTAAACACGGAGGGAATATAGAGTGGAGAGGAAAGGAGAGGAGCTGTGAAAATAGAGTGGGATAGTGTTGAAGTGGACGTGGATGAGTAAATAGACCGGGCCGCACTTTAAGGACAAAGAGGAAAAAGAAGAAGGTGTGGACGTGGAGAGAAGGAAACAAACAGGGCGGAAACTGGAGAAGGGGGGGGCGAGCTGAGGTTGCCGTTTTAAAGGTGCGCTCGTTTGAACATTAATTAAAAGTTATCCACTGATGAATTGCCCTGTGATGAATTGTTTCCCTTACCATAAAAACTGTGTATGCATCCCAGAGGGATAGAGGCAGGCCACTAAATCTGTCACCCATGTTTTTCATGCTCTCTGCCTTTGACAGTAATGAGCCAGGCCAGTATGATTGGCTGCTCAGCGGCTGATTAAAAGTAGTTTCCTCTAATACATGGATTTACTTTGACATTTCTTGCACCGGAAAACCAAATGGCTTCATAACAATAATGAAAGTAATTGTTTTCATTAGCATTTCATCTGAGTTGTTCTTCTTCTTCTTTAAAATGTTATAGAGCTTAAAGAGCTCAAGGTGACATGTTAAAGCACCTATGGCTGATATTTCTATATGAATACTGCATCAAATGACAACATTAAAACAATGTGTTGCTCATAGATGAACCTCCAGAACATGATCATTGTGAGTTCAGGACAAAGACACGTCATGATTGTAAGTTAGATAAGAAGGTGACGTTTGCAGGAAAGCTGTCGTTCAAAGTCTGTGGCTCCAGTGTTGTGTAACAGGCTGCTGTCTGGCTGTTAGTCAGTGTGATCGTCTGCATATGACAGAACGCTGACTTTACTGCTTTATCCAAATATGGTTTCAAATGAAGCGATCTGATTGGCTGTGTGGAAACGAGCTCTTTGTCTGCGTAGACAGATACCGGATCAGTAGTGATGAATTTATGCAAAAATAGAGGGTGAAATCATTAAAGCAAAAAATATAAAATATGCATTTCTCTGTTTTGGTTTCAGATTTTTTTCTCAAAGGAGAACACACAGAGCAGATGTGCAGACTGTAGCAGACAAAAAACATGACATTTTAGTTCAGTTAGACTTTAAAATTGCTTGTTTGGTAATTTTTGAGAGGATGGAGCCAGTGACACTGGGGCCTTTTTACCTGTCAATGATTAATTGATTATCAGACTTACTGCTGATTAATCTTCTGTCAGTTCACTAGAGCTGCAATAATGAGTCCATCGACTAGCTGATGGACAGAAAATTGCAACTATTTTGAAAATCAAATGATCATTTTAGCATTTTTTAAAAGCCAAAAATGGTAAACAGGTTTGAGTTTCTCAAATATCAGGATTTTAGACATTAGTAAACAGAATATCTTTGGACTATTAGTTGGACAGAATAAGACATTGGAAGACGTCACCTTGGATTGTGAAAATCAGGCATATCTCTGACATCTTATAGACCATTAATTGACTATTCAAGAAAATAATTGGCAGATTGATCTAATATGAATAATAGTCCTTATTTGCACCTCTACAATCAAAATTGTTTTTTCCCTAACAAGCTTTGAACACAACACGTATTTAAAGCAAAATTTCAGTAAAACTGAAATAAACATAACTCAAATGTATTGTATTGATATCAGTATACTGATAGTGATACTATCTCCCTCATGTAAAATGCTTTGTCATGCAAACATATGATTCCTAACATCTCACCATTCATGAATGCAAATACAGCCTCTCCATAGGAGACACACTCAGAAATGAAAAAGGCGAGAAAAATCACGCATGTTGCAAACGGGCAGAAGCGAGCCGCATTGAGGCTGAGAGACAAATTGCAGAGTTGCAGGCTGAAATGGTTCATGGCCTCGGCTGAGTCTGATAAATTCTGTCCGCTGTGCTCCACTAATCACTGCAGCCTGTCACAGACACGCCCCTCTTCCCCAGAGAGCCGACGATCACGCTCCTGATCTCAGGGCAGCCACTGACTGACCCCACGTAACACACACTGGCGGACACACCCATGCGGACCCCGTCCACACACTCAGAAGTGCGCTCTTTATGCATGAATTCACTGATTGTCAAACGGATCCCAATCAAAATACGGTCTGAGCTTCCTCTGCCTCTCTCCCTGGAAAGAGAACAAAAAAAAGAATCCCTTTTTTCTGCCCCCCGTGTGTTTTTTTTTGTGACTCGCAGGAAGCCAGAAAATGCACACTACAGCACAAAAATTTCCATATCTATCATTCTTAATCGTTTCTCTATTCCACCCCCATCTCGCACATGCACACAAACACACTCAGTGCACTCGTTTGTAAGCCGTATCAGTGTAATTGATGCAATGACTGGAAATAAACAGGCAATTTAAGTGCTGGACACCTCACTGCTCTCTCCCTCGCTCTCTCTCGCTCTCTCTCTCTCTGCTGCTCTCTCTCCCACCTCTATGTTTCCTCTTTGTCCGTTCACACACACACACACACACACAGTCACACACATACATTGTGGACTATCTCACAATCGAGAAAGGTGGAATAAGGGACAAGGTCAACATGCTGGGGAAAAAAACCGTGTGAGACGAAGAGGAAATTAGGCAGGATAAGAATAGAGAGGGACAGAGGGCATGTAGAAAACAAAGACTAATCTCACAGATGACTCATGTCTGGATGGCCTGTTTAATGACAAATTTACAGCCGCATGAGAGAGAGAGAGAAACAGACCACGTTATCACTGAGCATTTAAAAAAAAATCATTTTCGATTTTTGCTGCTTCGACCACTACGCTTGTTCCTTCACGTCATCCGGTGGGCCTGCAGCTCGCAGGAGATGCAGTTCAGCGAGCGCTTTCACCTTCCAAAATGTTTCCTCTCAAAAGTCTTCCCTGCTTGCGTGCCGGGTCGCCCTCAGCTCGTCCACTCAGCCGAGCGGACAGCGCTCCAGCCGCTCCTTCCTGCAGCGAGCTTGGACCAAAAAAAAGACAGAAATAGCCTAAGCCGATCCGACTGGCCACGTCAATCTGACCATGCTGCAGGACAAAACAACAGACTTTATCTTTTGGCCGTTCTAAAGATCCCTCATGTGTGCATTCACGTGCTCCACTGTGTAAGTACATCATGTGCATGCGTGCATCTACATCCTACCAGCACTAATTATTAAAAAGCCACACGTCAAAATGCGTCGTCTCATTCTACACGTGTATGTGACAGCATTAGTCTGATCCCACTTGGTCCTGTTAGCATCAGGGAACAGTCATGCTGCATGAATATTAAACAGTTGCAGCCAGTTCTTTATGCTTCATAATAAACAAGGTCTAATAATTTAATGGATCTGAATGTTGACATATCCCATGGGCTGCCATACCGCCTGTACACGAGGTAATAGGAAAAGAAAGTCAAGCATAAAATGATACAGCAGGACTTGACAAATGGAGAAGGGCAGAAACCAAGAACACAAGGACGAGAGCAGGGGGTGCGGTTTCCTCCGCTTTCTTGAGGTTTCCTCTATTCTTGATGGAAGAAAGAGCCTTGAGAGTATCCTTGGATGGCCCCGGGGACCAAGATCATCAAGAGCTTCAAAAAAACAGTTTTATGTGCCTGTGCAGGCAAATTAAAGTCAAAATAAACATGTGCAACATTTCCATTTTGAAAATAAAAAGTGTTATTTTAGAGCTGTTTCTGTTACTGTTTGTTCAGTTTGGAAGGTGGGATTCACACTGAACATAGTGAGATCTTGAAGGGGTCAGTGCGTGTGCATCTATCTATAGAGTGGAAATGCCAATCATCTACAGTGGCGGTGAATGAATCATAAGAATTTTTTTTTTTCCCAGGCCACCCTGACACCACCACCAGATTTTATCTCTGTCATTTAAACTGTTTATAACCATCATTAAGTTTCTGCAGGAAGAAGCTCCGTGTGTGAATACTGTCCCTCGTGACCTTTGACCACAGCACTGCTGCTCAGCCATATTTTCAGGACTGATGACATTTGCTCTCCCGCTGAGAAAAATACAGCCGACATCTTTCAAACTGCACGTCCTTGACTCAGAATACAGAGCAACTCGACCTTGACTTGTGACCAGATATCGCATTGACAACGTTTTACAGAACTAAGTAAACATTCGAAAGATAAATTGCTTCAGCACACCCATGTCCTTGTTGCTGCATGGATCTTTGTACTGTGCTCTCCTATGTACATGTCTTTGTTTTGTTGGAGTTAGTCTTGTAGTTACAATAATACAGCTAATACAGTTCACATGAACAGTCTATGCAGGATAGTGTAGGTGAAAGTGTGAACTACTGCAGTTTGACATTTAAGCCATGAGTCTAAATTGATCTAAATATATGAATAATTAATACAAACCCACCAAGCTGAGTCATATTTTTAAGGTTTTTGGGAAAAAAATCTAAATGATTATAATTTCATTGTTTTTAGCACCATCAGCTTCAAATTACAACAGACTGAATAGTGTATTTCAACAAATCACTGTTTCCTATACTGCTAACCACAAGTCATGTTTCTGCCCACCTGATGAATGTAAGTCCAATATTCATATGCAACAACAACGGGAGCATCGAATAAAACACATACATACTTGAAGTTTACTGCGATGAATTTCACAACTCATACATCAAGAGGCTGCTTATTGATATTTCAACAATTTGGTCCAGACATTCATGTCGCCCTCTGGATAAACTGTTTTAACTTTGGTGATCCTCTAACTTTTCATCTAGCGCCATCATTTTTGATTTCTCCAATCCTTTGGTTCACCTCAGCTGTACTTTGTGTTTATTGCTAATTAGCAAATGTATGCAAACTCAACAAAAACGGGTTAAAATGGATATGGATAAATGCATATTAGCATTGCTGCGTCGAGACTCACAGAGGTGCAAGCATGGCTGTGGACTCTTAGTGGAAATTAATGGGAAAATCAATGGCTGTATGAAAAGTGGGGAAAACATAAAACAGTGTTAAATCCTACATTTGATCATTTGTAGATTTGCGTCTAAAATGAGCAAAAACACTGATACTGTCCTACAATATGTGAACATATGATATGACTGATATAAATTCTTGTCATAGTACAGTTCTGTCTCTCTACCTCTCTTCCATTTCTTATTTTGCTCCAACAGTTTCCTCACTATGATTCTCTGTTCCACTGAAATCTCACCTCTCCCTCCCTCTCCTCTCCTCTCCTCCTGACGTGCATGCTCATTCTCCCTTGAAAGACTTCTTCTCCACTTCTTGATGGTGGCATTATCAGCGCAACCTCCCGACAAACAAACCCCCACTCATACAACAAAAGCGCGCTGACGCACACACTATACATACACACACACGCGCGCACACACACACACACACTGCGTAGGCTCTCTGCAGTGCCTCTACCTCATTGACCACAGTATAATACTTCATTAGCTATATAGCAGATTTTACCGTTCTAAGTGAGATTAGCTTCCTTTGTCTCCTTTTAGCCTCTGAAAAGCTCCCCGCCATAAACCTTCTCTCCAGTCACAAAGCCAGTAACCTCAATGTCAAGACATTTTATGTTTTCCTGGCATTTTTTTTTTTTTATTATCAATTTATTCCTTTATTCTCAGAGTGTGTGTGTGTTCTGGACAAGATCCACAGCCATATGACTGATTGCGACTCTGAAAACTGTGACACTGTAAAAATACACACGAAGGACTCCCAGAGGGGTCAAAAGCTTCCGTTTACAAGTTAGAAAATAGAGAAACCTGATACTCGTATAAAAAGGGTATGATGCAATTTTCTAAAAAGCTCATAAATCATAAAATGTATTGTAACGTGTTTATATATTTAACAACTCTCTCCTGTAATATTAAACACCCCCAGTATTAACAATCAAACTGCTTAAGGCAGTTCCATAAAGGGCAGCCATTTGTCTTTCTGCGCGGAGGAAAGTTAAAAAATTCAGGAGGCAGTCCGGGGCCACAGAACTCCATTTTAAACCTTCTGAGAAATTTTCAGCGCAATTGATCATCGCACTTCATTTCACAAAGCACAAAGCCTGAAGCGCGGAGAAAGGACTGCTGGGTGGCAGGAGGAGGGAAGGAAATCAGAAACAGTAAACCTGTCCATCTGGGCCCCGTCTGTGTGGGCTGGTGGTTATTGCACCCTGACAGGGCGTCCACACTGCGAGCGGCTGATGTGTCGCTGTAATCTGACCTAGTGTGGGAGGTGCAACAGATTGCTCTGATTGCTTCTGTGTTCTGGTCTTGTGCAGCTACAAAGTTTGGAACAGGCAAATTATTAACGTTTTTGCCGCTTTGCCATAGCAATTACCACAGCTGACTGCACACAAGCACTAAATGGGAAGCATTAATCTGAGAGAATAAACTGAGTATTTCTCACAAGAAGAATAAAGCTGCAAGCAGACATCTTCACTTTGACAAAATAGTAAACAGGAAATGATGATATGTCATGCTTTTAGGTCCTATAGGCAAAGTTTGTGACAATGTACTGCATATAATACACGTTACATGTATCTGTGATACCATGTTAATAAGTCAAGCAGCATGTTAATTATGAAGGTCTGACTTAAAAACTTTATTACAGATACATTTAGTGTCACAAGTAATTTTCTCTCTTCCCTTCTGTTACTCTCTGGTTCTAACTTTGTATTTCTCTATAATGTTAAATATTCATGACTGAATGAGTAAAAATGAAAGTAAAAAAAAAAAAATCATCTTTCGCAGTTATGATTAGTGTAACGCTCAAAAGCTAATCAGCTTCATCAGGAGTGTGTGGGTGTGGTAGTGGATCACAGAGTTAATTAACGGTAACCGAACAGCACAGCAAGATTTGAACCAGATTCTGATTTAGATGCTGCTAAATTACACATACAGACGTGTGTGACATCACCTTTTTGTAAGCCCCACCCACTTCAAAAGCAGCGAGGAAAGCGTAGAGAAAAAAAAAATTAAACTGTCCTAACCTTTACAGAAAATATGTAGGATCACTGCTCATAGTAAAAAAAAGCTCATTGAATCAGAGATGACTGGAACCGATTCTCTGTGCACATGACAATAAAGCTTTGAAACTTCACTGTGCCTGTATTTTGATATTCGGCAGTAAAGAGGTGACAGGAAATGAATGGAGGGAAAGGAGGGATGACACCAAGCAATAAATGTCCCCGGCTGGACTCAAACCTTTGACACTGGAATTACATGGTCAGCATCAACCTCTAGAAAACTGCTCTGCACACATTTATTTCTGTAGCTATAGACACACTTTGAGCAACTGCAATCAGCTTCTCATCCATTTCTCCGTTTTTCACATATTGACCATAGATTGAAATCACAACAACATTCACATCAGTTGTTGGCTGCTTGTTTCCAGCTATTCACATTTCTGGTGGCATGTTGATCACGTTGCTCGCAGACAGAGCGTCTGAACACAGCACAGTGATACACAAACTGTCTCGTTTTATACATTTTCATCTCATCCAGTTTTATTTTGGACTGATTCCATTCGGGCCTCCTTGCAGTATAAGAGCGGCGTTCTGCTCGTGGGGCCATTTCACTGAGCTTTCTGTGATGGTTTGTGAATTATTCATTTAAACATGATTGACCGGGGGATTGAATTACGGGATTGATTGATCATTGGGCTCGTAAAGAGGAATCCCAATGACCACTGAAACCTAAGTGTGACTTAAACGACTAAAGGGCGGAGCGGCCTCAGCAGGGTGAACATGCATCACTCTGGTTTTGGTTCACATCGTCCATCATTCTTGTTACTTTGTAAAAAAAAAAAAAACATGGTGGATGTAAGCTGGGGTTGCCTAAATGGATAAAATAAAAATAAATAAGAATGGACGAATGGAGGAAAAATCTTTTATCTGTCACTTTATTGAAGAGGCCACATATTAGGGCTGCAACTAGCAATTATTTGTCTGAATGATTAATGGATTGGTCCATCAAATATCAACAAATTGTGAAAAAAGCTCTTCCCAAAGAAATTCATTTCCCTCATCAAAGATTCCCATGTGAACACTTTTCACATGGGAGAAGCTGGAACTTCATTGAGGCGTTTCTGCTTGAAGAATGACTTAAACTATTAATCTACTACCAAAGCTGTTGCCAATTAATTTCCTGACAATCTATCAATTGATCGACTTATCATAGCAGCTCTAATAAAGACGCCGGAGGTAATTTTAAGTGCTCTCCTCCTGTCCTGTCCAACCACCACCAATCTCCCTTTACGTGTCATGAAGCAATTTATCAGATTTCTAGTGCAATGCAAAGACGCGTAATGTCATCTGCAGTCTAAAGGCTTCGTGGCAGCTGCCCTGTTTGTTTTGGTAATTATACAAATGTCTCAGGCGTCATTGTAGTAATGGTTGTAATCAGCGTTAGAATGCTGGATGCTAACACCTTTAAGTGGCGCTAATAGCAAGAGCAACACAGATATCGCATTTATATAGAAATGTGTGTGAGCTGTCTCCAGGAGATTATTGTTGCTGGTGTTTCTGTCTCACACTCTGATTCTCTCTCTGCGTTCGACTCCCC
Source organism: Holacanthus passer (assembly GCA_025331565.1). Lineage (NCBI taxonomy): Eukaryota > Metazoa > Chordata > Actinopteri > Pomacanthidae > Holacanthus > Holacanthus passer. The sequence goes on from JAFREQ010000005.1 coordinate 10,601,733, forward strand.
CATCAAAGCAGAACAACAAATCTCTGTATCCCTGATTTTTCATTACTGCTTGTCTTGCTTTATCCCTTAAGGTTCAAGTCTGAGCCTTGTGTTTTGTCCATTCTTTTTTTCTATTTTGTGTATTTCTGCATTGCACGGGCTGCCAGACATGCCCTCCTTCCGTACTAGAATAATCCCAGATTACACATAGATGTTGTGCATGTGTGTGTGTGTGTGTGTGTGTGTGTGTGTGTGCATACATGGCACACATCTTGTTTTCTTTTACTCTATGTATGTTTTATCTAATCCAGTGTCTTGTCGTTTCCTCATTGCAATCACTGACCTCTGCACCCCCATAAAACTGTTGTTAAATTCTGCAATCCAGGCCCCAGAACACACTCATCAGATCTTGGATTTCCAGAGCTGCTGTTCAGTCTCCCATCAACTAGAGAAACTGACCCAATTGTCACTTCCCATTTAGAGCAATGGAAGGGGGGAAACAAAGCTGTCTGCCATTGGGGAATTGTTGAAAGTGAACAAATTGTGAAAATTATAAAAGAATAATCCTGGTAAGTGCTGCTCCTTCTCCTGTTTTCACCTTATAGCATCAGTCAGAATGTCTCATATTCAAGTCTCAGGTCAGTATAAGCTGTGCTGTACAAAGTGTGAAGCTGAACATTTATATATGTGCCTGAGTGTTTTCGCACAGGGGGGGAGCGGGACGACGCTCGCTGTTTGTATTATAAAAGGTGCTGTTTGCATATTGCAGAGTCATTACAGGAGATGTCTGCCTTTTGCTCTGTGCTATGAAGCTCCTGAATTTAAAGGCAAAGCACCAGCCTTTTTTTGAGAGAGAGAGAGAAAAAGGGAGGAAAAAAGCCACATGAGCGACAAAGCGGAACTTAATTATTGCTCCAGTCAAAACAAAAAAGAAACTAATCGTCGCAGCCTTCCAGAAGCAATCAGCACATCTTCATCGTGAAATGTTATTATATAGGGATCTTAGGATTTAATCTTCAGCTTCATATTTATTAAAAAATCAAGTGAAATTTAAAATCAGTCCATATCTGTTTTCATTCTGATCAATTCTTCTCCACATGCTGCCGCTTCCAACGGTGGGTTTTATGGCGGCTGCCTGTGTGGCCTCTGCCTCCAGTCCGTCCCGCTGGATTCATTTACAGGCCTTCTGCGAACGTACTGTTGCATGTTTTAATGGCCACAAAGCTCTGTGGGCAGCAGGCGGTGTAATGTGTGCTGCATGTGTGCTTGAGCCGTCCAAAAAAAAAGAGCAGCAATAGGAGACACAGAGCTCCCGCGCGCATGAGTCAGTCACGTTCAAATGTGTATTTTCTCAAGTCAGTTGGCAAATATCTGCACTTGGGTTGGCATGCCCACTGTACCCTACTGGCTGCCAGCTGTCACTCAGGAAGACGGAAAGATGGAGGATAGAGAAGGAGAAGGAGGGGGTGGTGGCGAGGGGGGCGATAAAGGGAGTGGTGATGATGTGAGGACACGAGCCCCGAGGCTTTCTTTCTCTCTTGTTTCTCATTTGTCTCTCTGATGATAACAAAACCATGGCAGCTCGAAAGAAGAAGAGAGGTCGGCATCGGAGAAAAAAAAAAGGAGAAAACAATGCTGATGGAAAAGAAAGAGAGGGAGAGAGAGAGGAATATTGACAGGAATGACAAACCATTTTTCATTTTCATAGCTAAATTACTAAGTGTTCAGGCCACAACATAGTGATTCTTAATGCATTAGTGCAAATGAGTGCACCCTGTGGTTCAGCACAGCATTAACCATGTGTAACAATGTGGTGATGTATTCATACTTTTACATATACTTTGCACAAAAAAAATACAAGTTCATCAAGATGAGTGGAAAATATGATGGGTCTCTTCTTGATGCCACATTGGCTGCATTTTGTTTTCTGTAAGTAAATGGAGATTTTTTTTAGAGGAGTCCCATCCCTATTAGGCTCCAACCACAAGTAATATAAAAAAAAAAAACCAGCAGGAAAATGAACCATCCATTTTTAAGAAAAGCTTGTTTTCTGCTCCTGTATGATAAATGAAGACTGTTGTGAACCCCTAATGGTGCCTGCTTGCACTAAAACGCGCTGTGCAAAATGTGATGTCATGACTTCTCTCTCTGACTTTGGGACTATCAATCAACATACAGTGACAGAATTTCAGCTAAAAAAAAAAAAAAAAAGCAGCATGTGCATCTACGCCAGAAACACTGTATGTCAGCGCGCACTGTGCGTCGGATTTGACATGCAGTTACTTGATATTCTTTTCACAGCCGCAGCAGCAGATTTGCAGATTAATGGATTTCTTGAAGCCTTTCATGTTACACAACTGAGCAAGACACATGTAGATACAACTTGCTCATATTCCACCTCATGGGAAACATTAACATTTAATACCTGTGCACCAGCTACTAGTTTACAAGTAGCAATCTACAGCCAGTGTGACTCTGACAGCTTTTGAAATTGTGCGTACATTTTGTCAACAAACGTCGGATACAGCTCCATTACAAACATGTTAAACTCAGCATGAACGCTTTCTATAAGACACTCGTTCCTGTGATTTACAGAGTACAAGGGGGGTTGACACATCAGTAAATCATTAGAAAACACGTTCTGCGACTTCTGCTAGATTTAACCGGTTCAGTGTTTGCAAGTGTCAATACTACTGGGCCTCATAAAGCTTCCTCCATGTCTCATTCGGAGCCTCAACATTAAAAAAAAAAAAAAAACACCATTAAGTGCTGTTGTTTGCATTTAGATTGTAAATGTCTCAGCTTTCTAAATGTGTCTTTTGAATCAGAATTACTGTTGTGATTTTCCAAATCACTCATGCAATTAATAGCATGAGTGATAGCATGAGTGATAGCATGTTCACCTTAATTCAGGCCTCAAACTCTGGCTCTGTTACACAATAAGATTTTATTCTGGTTAAATTGTTGATACTTTTTATTCTAGTTAAATTGTTGATTTTTTTTTAGCTGAGTCGAATTGCCAACACTTTTTATACTTCTTGTAAATTGACCCACTATTTATCTATCTATCTTTGCTGCTGGAACATTGCAAATTTCCCCGTTGTGGGACTAATAAAGGAATATCTTATCTTATCTTATCTGATCTTACCAGAGCAATGCAACATGAACAATATTCCACAAACCCAGCCAGCACGTATACTAACAAGCTTAAATGAACCATTTTTTCAAGGCTGTGTGAGAGTGCATTGTCAAAGAGATATTATTACAGTCAGATAAACAGTATTTGTACATACAGTATTTGCGTTCCATGTTGTATTAAAGCGATTATGAGCTACATATTATTCAAAAGATGTCAGTGAGGGCTCAGCTGGTGCATTCAGGGTAAAAAGCTCCGAGAGCGCGTAGGATAAAGCAAATTAAGTTCACATGCCAGAAGAACATATTTCCAATGGGAACGCTGGGCTCTGACAAGCAGGCAGAAGGTTTGATTTTTTTTTCATTACCACGTTGAATATGATCAACGTTATATCTCCTGCATCTATGTACCCAGAGCCTGTTCATAAAATGAAGGACAAATGAAAATTGAGTGAGGACGTAGTTTGCTTTTTCAGTCTCTCAGCACGGCAGCGTAATGTATGAAGGAGGAAATGATATTGCCTGTGGTAGAACAACACAGGCTCTTTTGAGACAGAAGAATTGTGATTTTATTCCAGCTCAGTACACTTCTCACAAGCAGCTTCAAGCTATTGATGTCTGCTCCCACAACCATTGTTATTCGACATTCAATTCAGGGACCGACTCTAGGACGCTGCTTTTAAAAGCAAAGCCGCGCATTGGATGCCGTCAATGCAATGATGACCCCCACGTCCTCACGCAGCTTTCATCTGCCCGGAGCTTACATCCACTGTATGGATGAACTGGTCACCACGCACAAGTAAATCAGCTCAGTTACTCACGTCGTTAAACCGGCTTTGTGTTTTGAAGACTGAGACATCAAATGGCAGACATTCGAAATACTCAAAAAAAAAAAAAGACTAAATTAATGCAGGAAGTCGTGTTTCTTCAGCCTCAAACCACAGTTAATGGTTGTATCAGCACCACAGCTGATGTAATCAGGCGGAGATATGCACTGCACACACAGCAAGGCTGAAGCATAGCAGGGGAGGGAGAACGGTTCCTGTCTGCTCTTTTTAGTCATATCGTCAAATTGTCAATCTCTCATCTTTGCACCTGCTCTGGCTTTAGATTCAATTTTAGAATGCGAGCTTAGACCTCGCAACTTCCTCTGCATATTTACCAAAGCCTGTGATCTGATAGAAAGGATCTATAGGAGGGTCTACATGCCATTAGAGTGACAGCAGGTACGACGCCGGTGGCGCCCGACCAGATGAACTCAGGTGCTCCTTCAACACTTGTCATGTTCAGAATGTGTTTGAATTAACGGGATGCCATTTTATAAAAGTGGAAATTAGAATCATTTCAACTATGTGTCCATTACTTTGAGCTCAACATTTCAGCTATTTATCCATTACTGTAACCATATCGCAGTTACAAGCTCTCAGTGCTCGACCTTATTAAGTTTAGATTCTTGGAAACGTGTAATGTAAAAAGGCATGTTTGAACGTCCATTTCATCACAGCACCTGAAAATACATGTTTTTTTGTTAGCTGGTTGTTAAAGTAAATGCTATGTTGCAGAAATAAAGTCAATATAGAGAAGAGGTGTCTTTGATTGATTGACCTGAGTGTGTTTGAATTGCTGTTACCTGCTATCATATGGATTACCTTGAACAAAAATGAGTGAAGACTACATATTGCTGAAAGTATTTATAACTTCCTGGTGGATGATATTGATTGATATACCATACTTCACGCTAATATGCAATCAGCATTACAACAATCAACAGCAATTAGAGGACAATTGGGAATGTTTTCATGTCCATTTGTTTTTTTATTTGGCTTGGAAGGATGTTGTTTTGGAGTGCATGTGCTGATATCACTATTCCCACCCTGCCAAATAAATAGCACTCATAAAACTCAGGCGTCCGCCTCACAGGATGGCAGGAAGTTTACAATAAATGTCTGGATAAATCCACCAAAGACACTGTTGCCAACTCCTCCCCAATGAAACACACTAATGGCTGTTCAAAAAGTCACACAAAGATGATGATGCAATGCCTTCATTTACATGCAAATGAAGTTAATAGGTGTTTATCACGGGAGCGAAAGAATGAGAAAGAGAAAGATGGCGTGAGTGGATAAGTGAGCTGAGGCTGGGCTGTGGGGATGCAGTTGTTCCATCAGCTGAAGGTAGAACGACACATCCTGACACAAGCTGCCCCTCTCTGTTCTCCCAGCCAGCTGACTAACACTGATCCAATGAACCTCAGTTTTGTCAGCAGTAGTTCAACGTGCTGTTTACCCTGCAAATGTACAACTAATTAATTTGTGGTCATGGCCAAAGATAGAGGCTGTCCAGCTCAGCTCAGGCCTGTGGCAAGGGTACAACACCAAAGGCTCCGCTGGTTCCAGAAAGCCCTCCCTCTCCTCGCCTTCCCTTCCTCCCCTCTGATGCTTTCACCGGAGAAGAGAGGGACTGTGTTTCTGTTCCTGCTGCTGCGAAAAAAGGCGAGAGGCTCAAGAATGGCTTTCATTAAAACAGCCAAAACAGCTGGATGCCAAATCCATTTATAATATGACAAATTCCTTTTAAACTAGTGCACGCATGCCCACAGAGATTTTTGCAGAAATTAGATCTCTAAAAGAGGCTGAAAGGTCACTGAAAAACATACACAACAAAGGCATTGCTCAAGTCCTTTATAATAAAAGATTATTTACTTTCATACAATATTAGATTTGGCCAATTTCTCCCTGCTATGCAAGTGTAAGGAGCGTTAAAATGCGTTCCACCAGATGAATGTAGCTGTACTTCACAATAAGTAGTCCTTTTTATACCTATCATTTGAATACACGCACAAACAAGTTTCCATTTTGTCTGAGTAGCATGAATTGGCACTCACGTGTCTCCTTAATCAGCATTGTTTTAACACTGCAACATTGGAAATAACACGGTGGGATTCTTGGAATGACTTACCTGGCAATTAACAATCTGACTCAATAGACTCACTATAGGTGCTTTCCGTCAAAATCAATCGGAACTTATTTTTATGAGCTGTTTTAATCCTGTTTCTTAGTCCACCTCCAGTCTGTTCTGACAAGTTTCCACCTACTGCCCACTATACAGACACAGCAAACCATCAATTTTTCAGCTGTAATGGCAACAATGGGCAGCAGGAAGGCTGTCATTCCTATAATGACTGTGCTGTCATGAATATAATGGCTATGCTGTTATGTTTTATAGACAGGAAGTTCACATATTCCCAGTTTGAGCGAGCAAGTACTGTGGCTGAGGGCTGTTGGCTTTGCTGGTCTGAAATTGCCCCATTTCCACCTGATTCTGTGAGGTTGTTCTGAAGCAGTCAGTAATGGTAAAAAAAAAAAAAAAGAGGATGCCGTGAGAAAAAAAGGTCTCAGGCAGGTTTGAATGTGCAGCGGATATGAGGCCAGCTGATCTTTCAGTTTCTATCTCATCTCTGTAAAAGGTTTGATGCGCCATTTTCTTCCCTGTTTCAAATGATTTCTCCATGAAAGAGCTGTGTTGGTGTTACGTGTGGTGTTGAAACTAATCTGTCAGAGATCAGTACAGAATGATCTGGATGTCAGTCGAACGTCAATAACATCCATACGTCAAACGTCACTAAGCAATGTTACCTTGCATTGGCAGCCAATTGAAACGAGCGGTAATGATTCGGGACCGGCCTATCACTGGCAGCAGCAACACGAGTCTGTGATTTGCTACAGGTTGCCAAGTGAAGCACACTTACAGCGAGCTGGTCATTATTGAAAGTAAGTCCCGAGGCGATATGCAATAATGAATAGCTCCCAATACATTATCCTGCTTTTTACATTGCTCCTTACCAAAGACATTAATCATCTGACACAATATACTGATTTTAAATGTTTGTCTTTAATGCAATGAAGTCATTAACAAGGCCGCTAAGTACTGCAGCCATAGAAATGTTGTGACTAGTATCCTTGGCTTGGCTGTGAAACACCTGGACAGCAACATAAATAAACCTAACAGGACTGCTGCACAGTCTCTGACAGGCGACAGAAAGTATTGCGCCTTCCAGATAAATCAGTATCCCCACGCAATCATCTGGGTTTTGCAGTAACTTCAAATCAGCAGATACAAAAAAAAAACACAATGAAAGGCCACTTACACCACAAATACCGTGCACTCTAATGTGCTTGCTCCGTCTACAAATGAATGTATTAGACGGCCACACTTTTCAATAACCATGTTAATGACCGGGCATCTAATAGAACTGGAAGAGGCTGCATTGTGCCTGAGCCAGTCATCCAATTGCAAAATCTCAATTGCTCGCATATTTATTGATGTATGATGAAGCCATGCAAATCAATTTGGGCGACACTCTGCAGCAAGAGGGATTTGTTCTAAAGGTACGGTTAAGTCATAAGACTGAGCAATGTAATCAGCAAGGCCATTCACCATGACTGCCATCATTACTGCCAGTCGCGGGCCTCGGTGCCAGCTAGTCAGAGGGTAGTCCGTCCAAGAATATCTCTTCCAACTTTCGGAAGATGAATACCTTCGGAGATGCCATCTGCTTGTCTAACGCCCGTGTGCCATGAGGTTAGATCAAGTTATTGCAGAAGACGCGTCTCAAGCGTCCTTTTCCATTTGAGTCCTCGTCACCCCGTTATGTTCCACCTGTGTGAAGTGCCCCTCTGTGGACTTCCTCAAGCCAAATCTACATTCATCCTCATATTCAGCACACAGGATTATTTAATTAGTTGCATTGGAAGTGTGGGTGGAATATACTGCGCTTTACACGCTTGGGTGGGTCAACACCATCCTCCGAAATCCTTCCATAATCACACACTTATGCTTGAAATTTTGTTTCCTCCGAGCTGTTGAAAGAGCTGCTGTTATCATGAGGTCGGCCCACGGCACTGACAGAACATTTAGATGAAAGAGGCTTGATTTGTTTTTTGACAAGATGCCGCAAAAGTATCCACATTTGACTCCCTTTGCTTATAAGTTGCATTAAAACCTAGATCAGCTCGGCAAGCGGACGAAGCGAGCCACGGACACAGTAGCACTCCCCCGACCGATCCTGTGAACCGCAACGTTTCCTGTTTCACGCGTTTGTATTTACTGCACGTTGTGTTGATTCCAGCTTTATTACATCCAACTGTTTTACCAACTTAATGACAATTTAATGGGCATACATGGTGGGAGGCACTGCTGCAGGAGTAATATATGCAGTAATTCTGTCCACAAGTCAGATAAGTCAATGGGAGCCTGGCAGTGGGGGTGGGGTGTGTGGGCTTTTCAGGTTATCCAGCACTCACCTTCCTAAACTTCAATCATCAATCAAGCCCAAATCAGAATAGGGGGGGCTCTATAGGATTTGAGGTTGCATCCACACAGATTTTTGCAGGCATTATTTTTAAAATGCATCACCTTCCACCTAACTGTGACTCAAATGCAGACCTCCATCAAAAGCTCAAGTGCAAATGAAACTCACGTTTTGTTTGCTTCCAATATATATATTTTTTTTTTCCTCTTGCATGCACCAATCACCGTCTGATCCCTGTAGCATGTTGTGTCTTGTCCCTTTGTTTGAATTAATATCCAGGACTGGGCCTTGGAACCAGAATCCACTGCTCTCTGGATGTGACTGCCAGCTATTCACTGACACACACACACACAGCAATCAAAGTGCTTTGGCATTTGCAAAAGAGGCGATTGTATTGTCTCAGACATGGCTCACTCATTTTATTTATTTTTTTTTGCACCGTGCAAAAAAACACAAATGAGCCAAATACTTGTTGGACTATATTGATTTAAAAAATGAGATGATTTTCTTTTTAGTGCATGCTCGGATGATGGAAAGCATATTGGCAGTCCGTGCACATCAATCAGGGCTCACCTACCGGATGGTCCTTCTTCTTCTTCTTCTTCTCCCGCCCCGGGTTTGATGCAAAGTCCCCCAGATCTGACGCCCTTTTTCCCCGCACGAGAAGCAGGTGTGACCGCGGTCTCTCTCCCGGTTGTTGTATTCCCATATGTTGTCGCCAGCGCGATTATGAATGCTCCAGTTGATGGGTGACTGGATAGCCTGTGTGATCATGTGCTGCCAGCTCTCTCTCTCTCTCTCTCTCTCGGTGTCTCTCGGTTGTCTCCCCGCTGCGGCACTCTCTGCCTACATGTCAGTCTAACACGGAGGAATAAAAACGTGCCCGTGAGAACTTGTGCTGCCTTATTATGGCAATTAGTCGCCGGGCCGGTCCGTGCTTGCTCATCCGTGCCCCCCCTCCTTTTATTTTTAATCCAAAAAATTAAAAAAAATGTGCTGCCTCTCAGCTACATCCGCTATTTGCGCTGAATAAATTGCCCCCGAGACGCTGTTTTATTTTGTGAAAGAAGGGGAGAAAAAGAGACGTCCAGCGGCAGGAGAAGAGGAGCAGAGAGACCGAGGCTGCAGGAGGATGGAGAGGATTAAAGGAGAAGCGGGCTGGAGCACATTTGTGAAAGCCTTTCCTCTCTGTGTCATTTGAATAACGGGGAGACGCGCTGCATATTTACCATGTGGGCAGAACTAGTGCTAAACAGTCTCTACACACCAGTGAGATATACATGTGGCAAATTCAACTCTCTGTCTGCCTATCTATCTATCTATCTATCTATCTATCTATGTGTCTGTCTATCTATCTATCTGTCTGTCTGTCTGTCTGTCATCCATCCATTCATCTATCTATCTGTCTGTATGTCCATCCATCCAGCTTTCTGTCTGTGTCTGTCTGTCTAACATACATGCATCCATTCATCTATGTATCTATCTATCTATCTATCTATCTGTCTGTCTGTCTGTCTATCTGCCTCTATGTCTGTCTGTCTGTCCTTCTGCCTATCCATCATCCATCCCATCTATCTGTCCATCTGTCTGTCTGTCTATCTGTCTATCCATGCATCCATGCATCTATCTATCTATCTATCTATCTATCTATCTATCTATCTATCCATGTGAATGACTCTTATCGTCACCAGGAGTCTCTGTGCTGTTGCATTTTGAACAGTTTCCCACAGATTTTGCTCTGGTCGCTCTCAGTCTCGCTCCCTCTTTGTCAGACTGATGGATGTTGTTTTCTTTTTTTTCTGTTTTTTTTTTTCTTTTTTTAATTAGACCTCCTCTCTGATCTGCACAGCATGTTGGGCAGGTTATGATTCTGTCCAATCATGGCACCGTTAGTCCGAGCCTTGACAGCGAGTGTTTTCAAAGTGGTCCTCAAATTGGTTGGACATCTGTTTTGGTCCCCAGAGTGATGTGGACCGCAGCTCGCTGTGGGAGGAACCGAGCCTGTGCGAGGACGGAGTGTTGTGAATCCCACCGCTGGGACTGAGCTCAGACCAGCTGCTTACATTTCAGTTGTGCATCAAAAACCAACACTTGTCAGCTTGAGAGCTCTCTGCGAATCAGCTGGTGTGATTAGGTGTGGCACAGCCTTCGCCCCTCTTTCCATACATTCATGTGCACATTTCGATGTACAAAATGTGCTGTCTCCACGGTTCTGGCGTTTTGTTATGTCCCTCGATCACGTTCCAGGAAAAGTCAGGCTCGTGATTTGTGTGGAAGAGCAGAATTTTATACTTAAAAGGCAAAAGGGTAAGCAAAGCTCGGTGGCTCCTATAATTACAATGCAGAGCGTCAGCATCTAACATTAATGATTCAGTAGGACCTTGAAAAATGAAAAATGCAGCTACTCATAGCTTTCTGTGCCATCATGCACTCCTGCGCTCGCGGTGCATTTGATGTAATTTTTCTGAGCGTCAAATTTACGTCAGTGTTTCTCTGAGAAACTATTACTGAAACATCTGAGGGTGTTAAAGCGTGGCGAAAATGATAACCCCAGCCCTTTGGAACAGAGAGCAGAAGGGACCGGGCGCGTGGAGCGAGTAACCTACAAGTGTGGCTCTCCTCTCTGAGAGATGAAGCTTGACAGGAAGGCGCAGAGGCCTGTAACCCAAGCTAAAACCTGTTTGAGCCGTGCTGAGTCTCAGCGCTGTGACAGGCCCTGTCTCTTCGCTTGACGCCTACAGTGTCTGGTACGAACGGGGATGTGCGGCCTAATAATCCTAATGTGAATGACGTGCACTGAGGAGTCACAAACCTTTTCATTAAGCTGCCTCGATTTCTTAAAAATGTTTGCAATGGATGATTTGTATGCAGGCTTGTTTGGAGTTGTCAGTGTTGCTTATCAAGGGCGCGCCCCTGGCAAACTGTGTGACACCGGCTGAATGTGCCGCTCAGACATGTGCTGCTGGAGATATATATGTCGCTCTGTGCATGCAGAAGTCGTTGATAGGTCCAATCACTGCTGCAGTCATGCTGGCGGGTCCACGAGGTTTCAGCTCCCCTGCAGGCTGACTGTTGATTTTTTTTTTTTTACAGCTGCTAAACAGTCAAACAGTAAGGTGAGCTGATCTTTATGGACTCATTTATTCAGCTGCATGTTGAAACGCTAAGAGGACGACTATGCCAATTGTGTTGGACTGGATGTGTTGATTAAATTTACCTGGTTCTCATATAGTTTAACTCTATGATTTGCTATATGGGCAAGCTGACAACCGTCGCTGTCCTTGAAGGCTGTGTGTATCTGCTTCTTGTTTATAGCCAGCTGTTAAGATCCTTTTGTGATAAAGTGGCTCTCAGTCCATCCATTGAACGATTGTGCTGCTAAATGTGATGTGCCATTAACGGGGCCATATTGTAATTAGACTGCAGATTGAGTGAGAGCTCGAGTGTTACGTGACATTGTCTGCAGAAGAAAACGCACAAGGTCCAATGGCTCATATATGTAAATCCTCAACAAGGATGCAGAGATGCAAAGGCTGCAGGTAGCTCCAGAGGAAACAGTTCGCAGTAGTTTGGATTCATATTTTGAAGTAGTTTGCAGTATTTTGCTGCATATCATTAAGATGTAATGACCAATACGGTGATTAAGATCATGATGTTCAAAGTCACCTTTCCCCCCGCCTCATCTGTAGGAGAGCCCAGGCAGCGTTCAGGACTCAGCGAAGGAGTGAATCTAATATCTGACCCCCCTTGTGACATTTTGTTCACGTTTCCTCTCTCCCACCGCCACCACTCTCCATCTAACGCTGCATTTCTTTCCTTATCCTCCCTCTCCATGGCGTCTCAGTGGGAGTGGGAGTGTAATTACGCAGTCAGACGGTGTTTACAGACGCAAAAGCGCCTTAATTTATTCCAACAGTTAGCAGTAATTCCCCACTTTAATTTATAGCTCCTCCACCCAGTGGGAAAAAGGAGAGAAGCAGATAGTGAGAGCGAGGCGGAGAGAGAAGGAGCATATGGACGTTATATTACAGGAAACAGTTGACGACAACTCCTACAAGGCTCGGGCACGTGTAAAAGCCGTCGGCGCTGGTTTTACTGCACATTTAAGTTGTTTTTTTCCCAATCAACGGTGGGTTTTAGCCTTTCCTATATAATGTAGGGGATGTAAGCAAAAAGATATGCATGCGTACATATTTGTACCTTAAAACGTTTGTGTTTGTTATTCAGCCGTGATTATCATCCTGCAGTCGGTCGACAGCGGTCTTCATGTCATGGTCGGGCTACAGAGGAGTGAAGGGGAGTTTGTCTTAACTGCCATTTAATCAACGCTGTGACTGGGTGGTAATTCACCCTCACCAGCATGTTACACCTCTTGTAAACAGGTTTCCAGCTGCTTTTAGGTGTGATTTACTACAAACAGGGAGTCTTTTCAGGCCAAAAGTGCATTCACGCCTGCGTTTCCTTAACTTGTAAACCCCTCTAAAGCTGTGAACACCGGTGAGAAAACTGGCATTGATTACATTCATGCTACAGCCTCACAACAGCTACAATGGTTCTTTATTGACTTTTTTGGAAACTATGCGATGCAAGGTACAAAACCTTAATGACCGCACCAAAAGAATTATGTCAAGATACCCAAGAAAAACAGCTCGCTGAACTGTGGCAGCTGGTGCGGAAACATGCCTCTCCCGTCTCCGGCATGAAAGTGCGGTATTGATGCAGCTGTTTTGACAGCAATTTGAGGCAGGAACGAGTCAGAACGGAAAAAGAAAGCGTGGATCAAAATTTTGCATTGAGGGCTGTTTTTTTTAAAGATATATTCAAGAAAGATATTGAGTCTGCTTAAAGAGTTCTACATTGATAGAGACACTAAATGCAGTGTCATCCCCCTGGACCATATTTGCCATCGTCATGCAGAAAACCAAACAATGACAAACCTAACGGTTTCTCCAAATTGGACGGACCTGATTTACATTTAGTCATTTAGCTTCTGTTCTCATGCAGAAGGCAAATTGCATTTAGTGTAATGCGAGAATAAGGTTTCATTCCTCTATAGCCAACATTACAGCGAAACATTATTAAGACCATTAGTAGGAGTGCAAGAGTCAAAGCCACAGGGGCCTGACAATGAATGTAACAAATCTTCCTGCGCGGCGAGAATGACCATTTATAATAGAGAAACACTAATTAAAGAAACAAGGAATTTTGAGTACAACAGAGAGAAAGAAGATATATTATTATATTATGTAGAGGGAAGCTTCACAGGTGAGAGGACTGTAGTGGAGAAAAGGACATGCAGATATTAGATTTTAGGTGATGACTGTGTTGACTGGGAACATGCAGCTGGCTCCAGCGATGATGAACCAGGAATGAGTAGCTGATGAGACGCTGGGTGGAGCCACGGTTTTCTCGCCACAGGGAAAAGAGAGCTAACCAAAGAGCAGGCACATAAACATCATGTGCACTTCAGCAAATAAGCCGCATCTGTCACTGGTCACACATGTCAGCGGTAAAACCACACAAATTTGGCAGAGGGTTGGCTCATCTGGCAAGTGTGTTCAGTAATTAGGCCAGACTAAATGATATCACCGGGTTGTTCTGGTGAGCCAGCACTCAACACACGCCATGTAACTGAGATCCGAGTTTAGCCAGAAACTTGGAAAATGTCAGCTCCATTTTAAAGAGACTCGGCAAAGTGGGACGAATTGGATGCAAGCGCAGGCAATTTGTGGTCAAGTATTTCAAAAACAATATTTAGGAAATGGACAAAAATTATCAGTGTGATCAAGAGAGGATGGACCTCGTTTCACAAAAACAAATGAAAACAAGCAAAAATATTGCAATACCTTCTTCTCAATATTTCAAAATAATGTAACAAAGCATAAAGATTTTAAGATGTTTCACTCTTCTTTAAACCTCACTGTCACACACATGATAGACAGTTTTGCCAGCACAACTGGAGATATATATTTTGATCCACGCATTTATTGTCACGTACATTACCCACAATGCAACTCAAGTCACTCCACTGTGGAGATTTGGGTTTGTTATACTAATAGTGGCTAATGTAGTCACGAGCCTCAGCTAGCCTCAAGCAGAGATGAGGAGCGGTCAACAGAGACTTACTTCTTTCTATTTCTGTGTTTTTCATTTTCAAATTCTAATCGCCAGCCCCAACTGAGACGGACTCTGGAGCCACAAAAGACTTTATATAACTTTTTTCATATATGCAATAATCCTCCCCAACGCACTGATGAAAATTAGACACATGCAGGCATATTTATCCAAGGCGAGAAAAAAAAAATAAAAGACCCTCCTCCTGCCCTCCATAAACATTGAGACTATCCTCCTTCAGCCACAGAAGAATTCCAATACCCTCCCCTTTTTCTGACCCCCCCCCACCCGGCTAATAATTTTCACACAATCCCTAAAAGTCCCTGAAAACCTGGTTTGAAATCCTCAATACTAAATCACATTTAGTATTTATGACTAAATGAGAAACAATTAAAGTTAATGTCTGAAAAAAAAGTATTATTATTATTAGGTAGCAATAGGACAAACAAAGGAAAAATCAGGACTGTGTGGGTGTGGTTAGGTCACATTTGTTTGACAGTGTTGGCAACACCAGCAAACAACTGTCATCTGATTCTGACTCTAATATTGTTAAAATCTGATTGATGCACGGAAATACGTGACATCACCTGTTTCCTTCAAACCAGTGAGAAGAGCACCAAAAAACAAACACTGACATAAATCTATCAAGTGAAACAAACACAACTGTTCAAACCTGGCAGAAAATAGTGTGTTCAAGTCCATTTGTTGCTCATAATAAGAAGCAGATGGGGAAAATAGCTTTTAAAGGGGTTTCAGGTCTGTCTTCTTATAAAGCTTAAAATAAAGATGCAATGACAAAACCTCTGCATAACCTCCAACAGTTTGTACAACATGACTTATTTCACCAAAATATTACAATGAATTATTGCATTTAACCATTTAAGATGCTATGTGTCATGATTTAAAAACTAATGGTTCAAGTGTGATATCGATATTGAACGGCAACATTAGACACCACAGAGGCCCACAAACACTGTAGAGACTGAGACAGATCAATCTTGTGTCCAGATTGTGAACGGATAAAAAAAACACTGATCAAGTTTTTGGATGCTGCTTCCTGATATTCTTTGCACCCAGCAATTGAAAAAAGGTGTAAATCATTGCAGTAAAATTTCCACAAAAACCCTCAAGACCCAATGCAAGCACATCATAAAACACAATCACGGAACAATTTGTGGATAATAAATTTAGTGTACAGTCTGTGAAGCTTGCAACGGTGGGCCGTTTCAGAGACACTTTTACTATAAATGGCTCAAAGCCTTCTTCATCTTAAACACATTTACATATTCAGAATTGCTACAGTATAAAGATTAAAGAACTGAAGTTGAAATTTCCGTACCTGTCACATCATCCAATTTTAAGCAGTTAGATAAAACTGAGGAAAGCATGTAACGTTCAAAGGACTGCTTATGAACGCGGGAAATTTCACATTCATGTGAAAGTAAATGGGTTTTGTGAGAACCATAACAATGTGCTTCCCAACCGTATCACCTTTCTGTCGGGCGTCAAACCATAAACACAATCACGTCCCCTCTCTGTCATTTACATAGACAATTTCAGTCTTCATTCTTTAAACCATTCATCCTGCTTCATTTTCTTCAGTCAAGACACATAAAATAAGCAATAGATGGGTAAACCATGTCAATCAGCACTTAAACAGGAGAAGGGAAAAACGGTTTATTGCTGGATGATAAAATAGGTTATAAGCAGGTGTGGAAAGAGGAAAGAGTTAAAATGTTCATTTCAGACTTTAATATCCCCTTTTCCTATTCATGCAATCAACAAACCATCTAACTGTACTGCGAAGGGTGGTGATCCATTACAGCTGGGGTGGGGGACGTCTGGAGACAGTTTGATCCAGCCCACAAGGCAATTAATAAATATAAAAGAGGCTATAAAAAAACCTCTAGACACCAATTATTTTCTTCTGTGATAGAAGAAAATAATAGAGTAGACATCTTTCCAGGTGGTCCCTACTGGCTGTATACCTGTCCAGGTCAGAGTCAACACAACACCTGCGTAGTGGACATCGATGACTTGAATCATGATACCTGCTACGAAAGGAAAAACAGATGTGGCGTGTCGCACTTTCCAAGAGAAATGTGCAAACACTTATTTTTTTTGTCGAAGTAAAAGGCAGGACAGTGGTGAGTCTATTTGTGGAGACGTGCCTGCAGTGATGAAAAAGGCCAGTCTCGAGCGTCATCACGGGTGGAAACAAGCTTCGCTGGTTCCGTTGCCTGGACGAATACTCTTGGGTAAAGTTAACACTCTTCTGCGAAGAGCGCATTTTGACAGAGGCCGTGTTATGCAGGCAAGTTTTGTGCTGTCACTTTATCTTGAAGAATTCACGGAGATGAAGGGAAAACCTGTCGTGGAAGGAAGTGATAGCAAGTCACTGTGTGATCGGGCCTGTATGGTGGACATTACCAAGTACCTCTCAGAGCTCAACTTCAAGCTCCAAAGTCCCAACCAGCTTCTCAACTCTGTGCTTTCAAATGTTAAATCATATGAAGGGAAATTAAAGCTGTGGCAGGTGCAACAATAAAAGGGTAACACCGTGCATTTTCCTATTCTGAAAGATCAAAAGCTTGCTATGAATTTGCTGGTGAGTGTGCAGAACTCCTTCATCGACCTGCAAAGCAACGACAAGCACTGACGTTTGCACCTCTGTTTGGGACAACTTACTACTGTGAGCAGATCTTTTCAAAACTGACTCCTGCAAAAATTTCCTTAAGACTGACTGAACCAAACCTGGAAAACCAGCTGCAAGCAGCATCAACATCTCTTCCATCTGACATCAGATGCCTCGCCAAAGAGAAGTAGTTCCAGCCATCGCATTAGAGGTTAGTGTGATATATGTGTTCAATATTTCAGTATGGCTCTCGAAGGATGTTATAAAAATTGAAATGGCTCTTGATAGGAAAAAGGTTTCCCACCCCTGCATTACAGCATGATAACAGTCATTTTCTGTAGATGAACTGAGTCGGACCACTCAGCTGAACCCGAAGCGGTCGTCAAATTCAACTTAAATGACATGACCTGCTAACTAATAAATCCGCACTGCTCAGTATATTTTGTTTGTCCTTGCGGGTAATTTAATTATGTCTTTATACGAGTGATGTTGCTCTCATCTATTTCGTCTGTCCTTGTTTCTCCTATTTCACTAAATACTCCTGGGATCCTCTTGCTGCTGGTGTTGCCGGAGGAGAGGAATTACTGTCAGGCCGGACTCCTTCAGATTACAGTGAGGAGGTGACTGTCGACAGTCCTGTTATTTTGCCATAAAGAGTGGCATTTTCCCCCCAGGACTCACCAGGGCACAACCAAATATTTACAGAGGCACACATTCTTAAATCCACATCGCAGCCATCATTTGTACCCTGCAGAGGCAGATGTGAAGCTTTCTTGGCACGGAGCAGGCCGGCACAGCGGGGCGAGCGAGGCGGAGAGGAAGGGAAAGGCAAAGTGAGAGAAACTCGGGGTTAAGTAGGTATTTGGGCCCAGCATCACCACACGTTGGAGAGCCAACAGCGGTAATGTTTCTGTGGATTCTTGGTATTTTTCACCAAATCCCACGAAAAGACCAAAACCAACAATGGATTGATAAAACTAACAACTATTGTTTGCGTAGCTAAACCCTTGTATATCTTATTCATCTGTGCCATAGAGCTACATTGCTAAAAATAACTGTTAAAAATGAATGAATGAGTCTGGGTGACATCTTCTTTCTCTCACAACCATCAACATGGGCACTGTATTTATATTGGGTCATCCCACATGCACTAAATGTAGATTAATCCGCAGCTGAAAATAGTCCCCAACAAATGCACTTTTTATTCCTGTTTGAGTCCATTTTGCTAAAAACTACAGTGTCCAGCTGTTTTAGAAAACTCTTTACTACTACTTTTTTGAGAATGGAAGTAAATATTCATGAGACTATTTTTTATGAATTACATCTTAACTGGTAGTTAATGGACTTGAGGCTGAGAGACAGAATAAGGCATTGTTGGTTCACTCTATTCATAGAATTTGTTGGTAATAACAAACATAAAATATTGCCAACCTCATCCTTTATTAGTCTATAGAGGGTGAGTTATTCTCAGCATAAAGCTCACCCCCCACAACCGCTGAACACTCGCTAAATTACTTATCAAAGATTCCTTGTTGATGATTCCCAAGTAATGATCTAATTTTCCACACCACTGAGCTGACTTACTCTGTCCCACAACATACGGGACAGAAATATTGGAGGCAGGGAAGGGAGACAAAATCACCACAGTTGCATATTGTTGGGGAGTGTGAGTGAGTGTTAACAGGAAAATCCTCTTCCCTCATATGACACCAGTGCTGTGGCTTCCTCACGTGGACGGCGCATACAGCACGTATCACAACGGGCACCAGCGAAGAGAGGAATTGTAATTGTTAGTTTTATTTGCTGTTTATTGGGTTGTTTGCTCCCCTACAGGCTTGTTGCTTTGTTAACTCACAATTAGAGTTAGAACTCCTTCCATTTTAAAAGTAACCCAGTGTTTCCAGTTTCCATTAAGTCTCTACATCGGTGGTTCACAAAGTGGGCGCACCCTGGGGTGCCTTAAGGACAGGCCGAGTGTGCCGCAAGATTTACCATCTCATTGTTCATTTATTGTGCATTTTTAATGATGTTTCACCACATAAAAATTTTTTTAGCTACATTAAGGTTTTATGTTATGTCCTCGCACACTTCAAAACAGAGAAAAAGCATAAAATATCCTAATCACCATATTAAAAACTGATATGCAGTAATGCTGCAGCTAATGACGTGACAACTCACAGTTTCCAGGTGTCAGAGTGCCACAACGCGCTTTGCGGCTCTGTCTTTCAGGAGCTCAGCAGTCAGAAAATCGTGACAGTCAGAGGATGGAAAGATATGACACAGCAAACAAGGGTCAAAAAAACAGTGGTATATCTCAGCCCTCAACATGGTCTGACAGGACTGGATCTGAAAACACCTCAGTGAGTCAGGCCGGCAGGTTTTGATCTCTCTCTCCGTATCAACAGCAGCCTCGCATGTCTCATTAAAATGCCTGTCACCATTTTTTTGTCCTTGTACACCTCAAATATCAGCTATTTTCAATGTATAATAATAATAATAATATTAATAATAATAATAATGTGGCTCTGTTGTACAGTTCTTTAACATCAGTGCTTTACACCGACTCTTTGGGCTTTTGACTTGAATAATAATAAGCATATAATTATCCAGACTGTTTGTACATGAATTAAGAAGTGATGTTTGGGCAGAGAAATCATGAAAAAGCCTCAGCCTTAAGCAGAGTGGTTGGCAATAAGTGACCAGCAGCTTATAAATACATATTTAATGAGTTAACCTGAAAGAAATGAGAGGGTAAGTGCATAGCAAGATTTGATCTGTAATTTAACGGTGAAATGGGTCTTGTGTTGTCGGAGGTAGAAATGTTAGGTACCTTTAGAGCTGTGTTATTTGAGGGAGCAGTTTCAGTGCCACTGACAGCACTCGCCCTCCCAAGGGGAGCTGATGGGGAGAGAAACTGAGGGCAGCGATCGATCCAGTGATCTGCTCTGCATGTGGGCAGGGAGTCACAAGTGCAATACAGTCCTTTATTTCCCGCTAACCAACATGAAATGGTTTTATGGCAGAAGGAGGCAGAAAAGCTTTAGAGTTTGCAAGGAGGTCAGAGCTGCGTCCAGCTCCCTGGTGCAGTAAATGGCTTCATGCCAAGCTGTGAGAGCAGCTCTGGATGTCACTGTTGTTGATTTTCTGTCACACCTTTCTCATCTGTCCGGCCCAGTGCAACATCTGCCAGAACCTCAACAGGATCAAAAAAGGTCAGCAGGGACAGATGTTCCCCCTTTTATACCTTTATACCTATTTACAGTAAATGACCTTTTGCTGAAATTGAGCTCAGTGGTGGATTTGCTAACTGGGCTTTTGAGACAAAATTAAACATGACTTAGTCTAAGTCAGAGAAGTTGGCCATCATTCCCACAATGGTCAATGTTTTTCATATTGTCAACAACATCCTTGAAAAGATTTAAACCAACAATGTGTTGCTGCATCTCGCATTACTTTCTGATTTCCTTATTCAGTTTTTCTGCACCATTGTTTTTCAGGCCATTTTCTTTTACTGTAAAAATGAATCTTTAAAAGCAGATCACAAATTTATATCCACACTGTATATATTATATGATTTGCATGTCCTTTTAAAGGCTCAGCGGGGCACTGTAGTTTTTAGCACACATCACTCAAACAGGAGGAAATAGTGCATTTGTTGAGGACTATTTTCCGCTGCAGAATAAAACACATTTGGTATCTAAAGGTATTTTAGTATTTCGAGCAGCAGGACAGTGTACGTGGGATCAGGACCAGTGGGAAAAGCGCAGCTCATCAATGTGTTTTTAATAGTTTTTGGACAACCATGGAGCTCAGAGGAATAAGATATGTCACGTGGGGTGTGGATGGCCTCAAATGCAACACACGAGAACTGATGGTTGGTAAGAGCCTTTATTAAAGGCAAAAGAAATCTTTACAAACAAAAGCTCACGGAAGGGGTTGTGTCCAGGATTGCCCACAGGGACACACAGACAGAAACCATAAACATGAACTATAAATCGGGGACCGAAGCCTTGATACAACAGAGAGCAGATCCAACAAAGCCATGGGCACAGAACAAGAATGAGAGGAAGAACAATCCGACAAAGTGAGAGTGCAGTGGAGTGGCTTATATAGAGTCCTGATTGGTAACGGAAAACAGCTGGGTGCACAGGTGAGATGATTAGGTGGGAGTGGCCGGCAGGTGAGGGGAGGCAGAGGCGGGGTGAGTGGAAAAACACTCAATACCTGAATGCAGAATCACAGCAGACAGAACAGAGACCAGAACATAGAACTAAAACAGACAGAACTTATACATGAGAGGAATGAGGCTGACAGGACTACGGCATAACAGACTATGACAGAACAGAGACTGAGAACTAAGACAGATCTTAACTGAGACTAAGGCTGAACAGAAACTAAGACAGAACCATGACATAGAACACAGACAGAGAACTAAGACATAGAACTAAGACAGAAATCTAATGAAACGACATGGCAGGACAAATACAAGACATGAACAGGACAAACACATGGACAGAGACAGAGAGACTGGACTAAGACATGGCGGACTGAAACTAAGACAGAGACTGAAGCTAAGACACTGACTGACACAGAAACATGTCTGGCAGAACTGTGACAAAGATATATCAGGCTTTATCAAAGATTGAAATAATATGAAAAATATAAAATATCGTCAGACTCATCCTTTACATTGCATTTCTAAAATGTGCTTTTCTTTTTCAGTTATGAACAAATAAATTAGATCATGGTTAAAGTGTGGGAGTATGTAGGTGGATGTTCTTTGCCAAAGTTGTCAAGCAAAGAGGCAACTGGACATACTTGAATACTAAACACGTATCTTCATCCACCGTTTGGGAAAGTTTGCCTCACATGAGGAGTGTGTATCCGTTTGTAGTGTGCAAGTAAATCCAGGAACACTACATGAGGACATCAGTGAGGTAATGCATGAGGAGGAACTAAATTAATAATGAAGCTACCACAACACTGATTTCTTCCTTCATTGTGCATTATCAAACCGCCCACCCCAGCCTCCACCACGCTGCCTCAACACACACACACACACACACACTGCCTCCACACGTCCTCCTGCATTCAGCATCTGAAGCATTTCAGTGGTAATTACTTTGTGCACAGCAATGCAGGGATGCATTTAAAGTCTCCTTCATCAGCTTTGGCCAGTTTCAGCACATGCGTGGCCCATAAACGTGTTGTGGCTGCGGGGCTTGAGTGATAGCTGTAGGCGCTCGGCTGCGCACATAAACATTAGCTAAGAGCGATTTAGTGACTGCTAATAAGAGCAGCGCAGACTCCACAATAGAGTTGATTGTGTTTCCTCTGAATCGGTGGTCCTGTGTGCTGCATGTCGGTCTTGTGTGCGCCTGTAAAGGCACTCATGCATTACAAGGGCTTGACCCAGATCACAGTGAGACATGATAATGCATGACAGGTTGTCCTTTTGAAAGCCCTGTGTCCTAAAAGGCAGACCGACTGTTCACAGCCTCCATGTCGGATACCCTGACAAATAAAGGAGAAGTCTGCTCCAAACATGTCAGTTTCCCTTCACATTCCACCATATATTTATTTCAATCTATAAAACAAATCCATACTGTGAGATGATCATGTATTTATTCAGTAACTGCTCAAACCTTAAAGAGTGTTTCTTACTGCAGCAAATGTAAATATTAGATGTGTCTTGTGCATCATTTTAGTTCAAGAGGTCATATTGGAAAATGTCCTCAGACTGAGCTCTCATGTTAATGTGTGAGACTTGTGGCTTTTGACTTTGGACATGTAAACATATTCACAAAAACCTTGTCTAGCCAGACCTTGTTCCAGTCACAAGAAGCTCTAAAAATACTCTGAGGATGTGCTCGCATACCAGGATGTCAACTTAAGCACAGTTTCCATGGCATCTGTGAGCATATTCAGATTATATTTATTCATTATACATGGGGACGTGTGAGCATGACATTAAAGTTGCATACGAACAGCTTATCCCAAAGACTTTAAAGGTGCTCTTCACCAAACAAACAAAGATAGTGTATTATTCAAATAATCTCATGTCGTGAAACTGTACCACAAATTCCTCTGCTCTGAGTTATTCAGAGTTAATGAGGCTGAATTCATCCTGTGAGTGGTGTCATCTGAGGGACACGTACTCCATGTGGAGGGGAAGTGACAGTTCATCCTGGTGGATCATTAACATTTTATAGTTCACGGCTGCTAACTGTGCGTGACCTCATGAGCGTTAATCCAACAATTTGGCGACTCTGATGATTTTTAGTCAACAGGATTCGACTTGTTTTCATTTTGTGCAGTTATTAATGTTGAGGGTTTGTGGAGATGAAATGCCAGCAGGCCCGCGGGGCGGCTAATACTGTAGGCCGGACCGCTCCTCAACTTCTCTGGTGGTACAGCGAGCATGCTGAGCAGAGAAAAGCGTTCCACTAAAGGGAAATCACTCAGAATGCAGCTCTGTGAATCGCTGGAGCTGAGCAGTACAGTGGCCTTGAGAGCTGCAGCTCAAGAAAACACATGCAAATAGACAAAACACCAGCAAATGAATAAAACATCTTCGTCAAATTTGACAACACACGCTCAGCATTTAGAAGGAAAAAAAACAACACTGCAAAGTAAGAAAACTAAAGAAACATGCTGCAAATACAGAAATCACAGCCAAACACACAAACACTGTGACACAGGATCAGCAAAAGGCAGCGGACTGAAACTATAGCGAACAACACCAGCAAATATCTGCAACGATATCGAGTCAATATCAGAATGTTAAAACAAGATGTTAAAACTTTTCAAACACCACTGATGGTCGACTTCAGGAGCTTCAAGAGCCACAAAGCAAGGCAAATAACGTCTCCCAGCTTAGTGAAACTGTTGTGTGCAAGCATTCCTGCATTTGCTTGTCTTTTCTGTTTTTGCAGCTCATTTCTATATTTTGATGTGTTTCCTGAATTTAGTTGGGTTTCGTTTATTTCGTTGTGTTTTCCATTTGCAAGCGTTTTCTTAAGCTGCAGCGCGTTGAGCTTTCAGGGCCACCATAGGAGCGGCTTTTCTGTCATTTCAATGAGGTTTAATGCCTGATAATTTAGTTATAACGGTGCGATACATAAGACATTATGAGGAATCGATAGCACAAAGGCTACAGCATGAGGTCAGTATATTCTTTCAGCTTTTCATATCTGAATTTATCTGGTGCGTGTAAACACACTCGCTGAATTTAATCACGACCGCATCCAACGTTCCATCTGAACGTATGTGCTGGTTAGTATTCATCTCTCTCCATAATCTAGTCTGTTAACGTTTCTCGCTGTCTCCTCGAGCGTTTAACCTTGTCAGAGATAGGCTGGGATCCATTAAGATTTCCTGAAAGGGTTGAGCATTACAGGCTCATTTAGAATGACTTCCATTTTTAATAAACTGCTCACAGCAGATCAGATACCGAGGAGGTGCACTTAACAATGCCAGAGAGATAGATATGCCTCATAATTTATATTGCACAAAAGCTTAGGAAATCATACCAGTGCTCCCTCCATGATTTCCCCCCTTTTTATTTTGTTCTGCTCCTTCCTCCTCTTTGTGAAAGCTCTTTTCATGCCACGCGCTCTCGGTTTGACATATTCAGCACGCTTAAAGCGGCTTCGTCATCTTTTCAGGTTTGCCCCGCAGAAGCTCTGGTGTCATTCTTTATACGCTGTAATAATGTTTACCTTTTTTTTTTTTTTTTTTTTTACAGACTCGGATTATTTTGTTTGTACATGGCATCGACTCTGCCAACTGAATCTATAACAGTCTGAGCAAGCTTGTTAAAGCGGATCACTGGCAGAGAAACTGTCCTGCTGATGTTAACACCGGTGATTTTACATTTTTACAACATGCTCAAGAGCACCTCAGTATTTGTATCAGTGCACTATCATGCCTGTAGATGGACGTGTGCGGAGAGGTAATGATCATATCTCTGCTGAACCAGAAACGATGGGATAAGAATAAAGCGGCCGGGGTTAACAGACAGTGAGAGGGGTGACGGGTGCCAGAGGGGAGGGTGAGGTTAATGGAACTGGTGGAGTAAAAAGTGTAGGGAAGGCTGTTTAAATGGTATGTGAATTGAAAATGCCTTTATAGCTGCTGAATCAATACACACTTTCTCTGTTCTGAGTATCTGTCAGTTAGTGAAGGCTCTTTTACCAGAGAGGTGAGAGGGTGGAGGGCGGAGAGGAACACCAAGTAAAGACCTCTCTATCTGCACTCTAATACACTTAGAACAGGAATCCCATTGCGTCGACATATTCATGCAAGACATCTCAGGTTTGCACACATTTTTTTCTTTCAAAATCAAAACACGTCAGCCACATTGCAATCCTCCGCGTCGATTTAGCAAAGACATCCGCTGCAGGAGGAATATGTCTTTATCCTTCCGATATCTGTTGAGTTGACCTGCATGATTAAGTGAAAGCAGCTCTATGCGCACGGCGTGAGTCAGTTTTTTCACAGGTGTTAGCTGCAGCGGAATTAAAGTTGCTCGTGTAAATGCCACTGAGTCAGAGGAGGACAAAAGGTAAGAGAGAGGAAGCAGACGCGCACGACAAAGGATCGTTCTCACTCATCCTCCAACACAAGGTTGTCGGCCGGCGATGCACTCGACAGCTCACGGAGCAATTACATAAAATCCAAGTATGCTTTCAGCCAACAATACAGAGAAGATTCATTCATTAGCTGAAAAGTATTAATTTACATACTGCAGTTAATCTACAAACTGTCAGTGGCAGGTGAAAGCCTCCTTACTGGTTATTTTTAATTCCTGACTTCAATTAAAGGAATCTGAAAGCTATGAAAATTCGTTGACCCTCAGGTTAATGAAACCACTTCAACGCAAAAAAACACAAAAACAAAAAAATGCCTGTGCAAAATTTAGTCCCTGACATTTTGGAGATCAACTGACAGCAGCAATAGAAAACAACATCTGTGTCGTGACACGTTTAATGTTCCTTCTTGCTTTCTCGCTCAGGTATTAATTTACACTACTGAAAGCAACAACACGTTGAGGAAATGTTTAAGCAAGGCTGAAGGGTGATTTTGTGTTTAAAGGAGTATTCTGGCATTCTGTTGTGCACATCCTTTTGGGAAATCTGTGAGATAGAGTGAAAATAAGAAGATGGTCAAAATTGGTGCAACAGAGGCTGAGAAATCCTAACTTTTAGTCACTAGTGTAGGTCAAGCTTCAAAATCTCTGTCGTCCATTTATAACACGGGTTTTCAAGTCTCAAGCCCAACTCAAGATAACCCTGTTGACATCACCATGACATCATCAGGGTTATTTTTTTGAAGCCTGAGAAAGCTCCTCCTCTTCCTAGAAGATGTTACACAACAGGTGGAGTAGCGCTCTTGATGATGAGTACATTGACCTTTACATGTAAAAATGGACTGCTCCTTTAAATTCACCTTATATTCTAGTGCTTTTTTCCCTCCAGTCTAAAAATACTGTATCATTTCCATCACATGGCACAAGTCAATACAGTGTCTTGATGCCCCCTTTGCTTCCCTGTGGAGCCGATGTGCAACTCAAACACATTTTGCGACTATCGAGCTGTTTAATAGTGGAATCGCGAGGCCGCATCTTTATGTGTGACCTGCTCTGAAAACTCATCAATAAGTGAATTATTCCTCCGGCACGATGGTGCTACTGGTAAATGTTTCGCATGTGTGTGTGCGCCGCTGACTGAAGGAAGTGCACTCTGCTCTTGGGTCACTTCCAAAGCCGGACTGTAATTGATGATTTTGAGCAAGTGTTCCATCCAGCTCCGTCTTTGTCGTGCTCAATATATTACATTTATTCTGCGCAAATCATCCACCCAAGGAACTGATTTGATTAATGACTCAATGACACATTTTATTCATGTTATCCATCGCTTCTCCATTGCTCACCGTGGCTCTTGCGCTGTCAGTGCCAAGCACCCTACTGACCCCCGGTGGTGTGGAATTTATGATGCAGGGCTCAGGACCACGGACAGCGTCAGAGTTCATGAAACTTACCAGGGAGCTAATGGAGCATCGTGGGTCCCTGATGGGCAACATTTTGTGACATATAGATATTATCACAAACCACATATTTTAATAGCCTGTTAAATATTTCATTAAGCGCTCTCATCAGTTAAAACACTTAGTGTACAGTTTCTAACATAGTGGACAGCTGTACGAGAGCAGCCCATTTTCAGAGCAGAGCTGCAGACCTGTTTTTTAGTGCAATGTTATATTTCATTGCTTCATTAAAGCTGCAAGGTCTCACACTATGGCGAAATGTAACTCATTGCAAAATATTGTTGTCCACAACTGTAAATGGATGGCATCTCGAAGGACTTTTATATTTTAGTGCACTGCAGATTGTTACTGGGAATCTAATAACAGCTTTTATGGCACTTTCAAAGGTGTCTGCGGGACTGTTAATATGCTTAAGATGACATTTTAATTCCACCCTCTAATTAATATTTAATTCCTCCCAATATCTAAACATAGTTTCAATTTACTGTGCCAGCAGAGCTGGTTTTTTCCCCCAACGGTTTGCTGGCTTTCATTCTTGTTCCGTATGAAAGTGTGAGTTTTATGAGTAAACATTTGCTTCTTCCAGCAGAGACAAAAGTCCTGCCCTTCAGAAAGTGCAGCTGTTTGTAAGCGATGCGGTGCCAATAACAGCGGCCTTTGCTGCAGCACACAGTCGGTAGAATATGTGAAGCGAAGAGTTTGATTAGCCCAGGGGCTCTGCAGGGACTTCATCTGCTGCCAACAATCAATGAGCGGGCTGCAAAGCATGCCAATCAGTTTTATTGGTTTCTCCTTGCTTCTGCGTTATCACATGCATCATCACCACCAATATAATATCACCTTTTGTGGCTCTATGGCAATGTCGGTGTGCAGGTTCACCACTAGGGTCCAGACTGAAATACGTCAGTGACTATTCAATTGGTTTGCATTGAAATTTGGTACAGACATTCAAGGTGCACAGAAGATGAACCCTAAAGACGTTGGTGATCCTGACTTTTCCTCTAATGCACAATTTGTGGTTTGACGTTTGTGGTTCTGGGTTTAATGTCACAACAACTGTTGAATGGATTGGAATGAAATTTGGTACAGATTGTTATCAGTGGTGCCCAGAGGATGAACCCTAATGACTTTGGTGATCCTCTGACTGACTGAAAACTAATGACATTCTCATCAGGCTCAGGTGTATTTTATGTTTAGTGCTCAGTAGCAAATGTGAGCAACTAAGATGGTGAACATGATAAACATTATACCTAAAAGTGCATATGTTGTACAACCACTTCCATTATTTATATATCAATTTCAGAATGGTTTTGTATTGGATATTAATTTTAAAGAATAAGTTGCCCCCTCCTCCAAATAAGAAAACATAATTACATCCAACACAGAGTCAGAGGTGTTTGACTCACTCAGCAGATTCTTTGATCGCTGCTTCTCTTCAGGGCCACAAAGTCTTTACTGTACACTGTCTTTTACAGGCTCCCGGCTTGGTGCTACAGGAGAGCGGGTGTAATTTAGTGAGAAGGTGTAATTTAGCAGCTTGTCCTGTGTAATGAAGCCTTTGTATCATTAGGGTGGACACCGTGTCCTTTCCTGTCCTGCCCTGTGTCGGCCGTGTCCTGCTCCTTTTGTCCAGTGCTGTTAATTGCTGTCTTGTCTTGAGCGATGTCTCAAACGTTCGTGTGGCCAAATGAGGTCCGGTGTCATTGACCGTCACACATCACATCAGGTAAGGAAAAAAATCAACTGATACAATATGGGGCATTTTAAAAGTGTCTTATTTTTATTGAGAAGTGTGACATATCTTTCACAGAAGTAACCCAAGAAGAGATGGAACACCTAAGATAAAAGGACACAAGGGACAGAGGACAGCACACAGCAGCCACCTAATGGTACAATAAACTCATTACACAGAATGGAATATTGCAGCCCCCTGTTAATCACAGAGAAGCTAAATAAGAAATAGAGTTGAAGGGTCACCAGGCCACATGTACCTGTGTGTGAGCATCAGCATGTGTGTAACTGTTCAGAAAGATGAATAGAATCGAATGTTGTTTTGCAAAGACAAGGTGAAAAAAACTGTGTAGGAGCAGCAGGATAGAGGAATGTTTGAATGAAAAGAAAGTATTACACAATTTTGAAAGAGGGTTGAAATCACTCATCTTACTCTCCTGTTCTTGCCACCTAACATCCTGTTACTACAAAAAAAAATCAGGTAAAAGATTTCAACAAAAGCCTAAGGAATTTCAAGGACATGAAGGTGAAGTCGCAGAACAGAAATAAATAAGTGCAACACCACCCTGTGTGTTATCTAGAGGGTGAAGCCTTCCTGTGCCACCTTCTAACCAAAATCAAATTACATGCACTGCGTGATTAATTCAGGGTTGTTGTTTTTTTATATAAGAGGATATTTGGAACAAGACCTCAGCATGTCAGTATTATCTGCTTCAAGTAATATGAAAGGATATGAAGAACCCAAGTACAGAAAAGTTGCCATCAAAAAGCAAATCTTAGTAACTGCTGGGAAACTTGTTTCAACGCTGAAAAACAATTTGATCAAGACCACAGAATAATTTCTAGGTTCCAGACTAGAGGGAGACTGTGTTGAGTCTCGGCCACAAACTGTCTTTGGCTGGTAACGATAGCATATTAATTGCTGTTTAAAGCAGCAGTGTTTAAAGATGAAAGGCATTCATATCCAGAGGGGAGCTTTTCTAAAAACCTGGCTGAGGATCAGATGAAATGAAGACGCTCAGAAATCAACTTAACCCCAAATTTTGTCATGTCGTTTTTGTGCCATATGCAAGAAAGGGGGGGTTAGTTGAAACGGCTCCACGATTTATGATATAAACTGATGTGTGGTAAAAGGTCTCATCCTGGCAGTATGACATCATTTCAGAAGGAGCTGACAGACCCTTCACACTATTGGCTCTTGTCAAATGGAAAAGTTATTATCCTTCCTGTATAATTTATTATGTTTGCACTTAGTACCAACAATTCAAAGTCTCACCATCAGTATTAATGGATCTCAGCGTAGAAGGTGCTGACAATGCTCAAACTAATGAGCCATGTGATCACGAGCATTTACAGAACTATTACAACTCTCAACAATCACAAGACAAAACACACAAGCATCTATTTAAAAGTAATGTTTATTTTGCACCAACCAAAAAAAAAAATCTTGGTGCAAAAGATAAATTCCCAGTTACGACATCGGTGACAGTGCATCTCAGTAAAATAGTAATGCTCAAGGAAAGAAAGAGAAGAAAAATGTCATTTACTACAACAAAAGAATATCAACACCAATAAAAGCACAGTTTCTCAAAGGCAGAATGAGCTGGATTTGTTGGTTGCAGGTTGTAAACATGACATTCAAAAGCTGGCCCCTCCTCCCTGGCTCAGAGACACCAGAACGGCACGCTGTAGCTTCCTCTTGGATGCGTGCTTTCGAGCTGGTGATCTGGATGCGCACTGTTATGGGCTGAGGGCTACAAACCCACTGCCCAAAGGTTGACGCTCAGAAACGTCCCCAACACAACAACATAAGAAAATACAGGCTGAGGGCAGGGTCTTTGTAAATACAGACACCACACACTTCTAGAGGGTCAAAAGTAATGACTGATATGGATTATTTTTTGCACAAGTCTATACATCGTTTTTTAAAATCCCACTCATTCTGCCTTCAAGTAAATATTTCAATGTTCAAACACAAACAACCAGTTACCTTTCAAAAGACAAAGGCGGCAAACAACAAGAAAATAATACAGTAACTTGCAATAATGCTTCATCTGGTACAGAAATATCAGTATAACCAACCTCCCAGCGTCACTCATGCTCTCTTACACGCATACACACACCCACACACACACACACACAGTCCTGGTACACAACAAGAGCCAATTTAATTATCAATCCCATTACCACAGCATTAAAATCAATTACATGTAATAAATATCAGGGAAAGCACCTTTAAAGCTGAAATGTGTTTAATTGATAAACTGACTGTGCAACATGTAAAAAAAAAAACAAAAAAAAAAAACATAATTACATCAGGAAACTAATATACCATTAAAACGGTTGTCAAATTTTAAATCATTACATCTCTTTTTTTGCTCTAAATCAAGGATGAGTATGTACACACCAGGTCTTGCAGGTTGGTCTCACATAGAACCGTATTAAAGTCATTATTAAGTGTCTCATTCTGTAACATAATTTGAATTGCAAAGCCATACAATGTTTTAAAACCACATCTGTAAAAAGACATATCTGGGTGACCCTTTGTGATAGCCGCATACGGCGCTGGTCTGGTAGGGCAACAGAAAACTTTAATACCCTTTTAAAATTCACAAGCCCAAGGCGACGCTCACACAAAATCACCAAAATGGATTTTGCTCCAACCTTCGTGCAAACACTCAGCTGCACTCGGTAGCATAAAAACATTCTGGGTGAGGTTTCCTCAGTGAGCCCGAGATACCAAAATATTGAAAAAGTTCTTACAGCTAATCATCACAACAGAATAGCATGCTAGAGATTTTCAGACCGGCACAATAATGCGAGTAATTTACAGCAAGTATGACGAGAAAAATCACTCTATTTAATGACTGCTTCTGTGTCTTCAGCGGTTTTTACACGTGCTACTGTTGGACACTATACTGTACTGCGAACACTTCAAGTCAAACTCCGATTGCTTGTCAAAATGCTTCATCAGAGCCATCAAGACATGCGCTCCACGTTGTGTTCAATGCGATCTGTAGAGCTGGTAGTGTATTGGAGGTGCGACTGCTTTGCAAAGTCAGTGCTCTTCGGACTGACACAGTTAAAACTGAACGCATCCAATAGAGAAGATTTCCACAACAGCATTATCCCTCCTCTGCAGTCTCAAAGGTTGTACATCACAAGCATCTCCCTCTGTGCTCAGTCATTCCAGCAATTTGCCTCTTTTTTTTTTCTTACCATTTGATCATTTACATTCTCTGCAAATAGTGCAAACACTTTTTTTTGCTCAACCTACACAACTGAGAAAAGCAAAAAAGAAAATGTAGGTCTCCACAAAACTGCTCTCTGTACAGAGCAGAGTGCCCACATGTGGCACAGCACTTGTGGCCAAACTTTTAAGTTTTGTTTGCCAATCATTATACGTGTGGCAAAGTTCAAAATAACTTGATAAAATCAAAGGGTTTAGCCCACTAATTTCTGGAAGGACTATTCATTTGCTATGTGCAAATTTGTGTGTATTTGTAAGGGCTCGATTGATATATTCACTGTTTTGCTGTATATATGGCTTCTGCTCATTTATGGCTCCTTTTTCCCTTTATCCCTATATAGCCAGGCACTGTTTCTTACCCACAGTGAAAACAGGTAAGCATCTCATTTTTAACTTTTAGTGTGTCATATCACCATATTATGGTGGGAGAATACTGAATAAGTATACGTTTTTCTCAAGGCCACAGATTTCTGTACATCTTTTCCATCCACTCAAGGAAAATACATGTTTGGTTTGGGGAGAATATGGCATGTTGAATGAAGTTAAAAGGTGGGATTCAATTTTGTATTGAAAACTTAACACTAACCTAAACCAGTCTTTTGGTTGTTTTGGAACTGGGTGACCCTATCACCAGTGGAGGACACTGTGTTGGCAGTATAAGCACATACCACTTCACTTTCCTTCTGCTCTCTCCCCTGCCGATTAGGCTAGCTCTGCTTTGGGGTCACAGTTTGCTTTGGCTGCGCTTTGGATGCTGTTGCAGAGGCAGAGGAGGAGGTGGAAGAAGAGGAGGAGGAAGAGGATGAACTCCATCTGGTCTCCACTCCAGTGCTTGTCATCTTCAGCTTCCGTCGTTTCGCGAGGGGAGCATTGTCGACACTTTTGAGAAAGAAGCCCTCTCTCTTACCGCGGTTGAAAGCCTGAGAGGAAAAGCACCAAAGATAGGAAGAGAGTAGGATGTAAGATGAAGCACATTCAGTTCAATTCGCATCTTCTTTTTTAAGACCTCGAAGAAATTTGGTACACAATGCTATTACCTTGTAGGTGGCATTGACATAGGTGCGGACAGTAGGCCCACTGGACTCAAGCACATCTGGGGTGCACAAAGGAGTGGTGGACATGGATGCTCCACCCTGCAGCCAGCTGTTCTCCTTCAGATCAGAGAGTTTGAGACGCCTCTCTGGATCCACTGTTAGTAGGCCTAAAATCACAGAGGGATGGGTTAAAACAAAGATAAGAACACGGCATAAGGGATGCAAACAAAACAAGCTGACTAGCAAAGTCATTTCTTTGCTAAATAAAAAGTCCTAAAAACGTCATATTCTCCAACAGCACAGGCAGAAACAAAACACTTAAAACTTTGTGTAATGTGGCTTTTAACTAAAGCAAACAGCAAATGTTTAACTAAAGACCTTTAACAAGCTCTTTGGCATCCTCTGATACGCCCTTCCAGGCCTCCCCATCCAATGAGAAATCGCCCTCTTTAATCTTCTGCATGATGTCAGCAGCATATGATGAGGTCATCCCACGCTGCTCACTCTGAAACGGCACCTGGCCTGACAGCATGGTGTACTGACGAAAACACAACCAGAGAGGCATTAGCACTTTTGGTCGGCCTTCCTGATGTGACAGAATTATCTTTTCTGAGGTTAAATTACCAGGATGACCCCGAGACTCCAGAGGTCGCAGGCTTTGTCGTATCCTGCGCTCTCAAAAAGTTCAGGTGCAGCGTACTGCAGCGTGAAGCAGGGAGTCTGCAGGGGGGCGCTGCCTGCAGGGCAGAGGCGGGCAAATCCAAAATCTATGACTTTCAGCACAGAGTCCTCCCCCTCATCTGCAAACAGCACGTTCTGTAAGATCAAAAAATAAAATCCATCATCATCCTCTTTTTCTTTACCTTTTACAAGGCTCAATTTTCCTGACAAACAAAGACTACTAAATACTACAAGTAGGTATGTTCTGAACCTTGATATATTCTCTGCCCGTGTGCACATGTGGCGTAAAGGTGGAGGTAGAAATCAAACAGATGGGAGTTTCATTCAAATGAGGCACCACAAAATCAGTTGTTGATATTGTGGAAAAATTAGATTAGATGCCGGGGGACAAGAGCTATTTCCACATCACTCATCTCAACATGATTCATTATTTGGTGAATCTGTCAACAAGCACAAACTCAGTACTTAAGAGGAAATGCAAAGGAATTGTGGAATGATGTAGATAAACAGTTTTAATCAAACACCCTCCATCCACTAAATGTGTTTAGATTGGCATCAAAAATAAAAGTTTATGAAATTATGACAGGCGCCTCGGTAAAACACTGCGCAGGACTAAAAGTTAATGGGTGGTTCTGACCACTATCTGTCATTCACAGCTGCGTTGTACTTTATGAAAGCCTTCTCCTTCAGTTAATTAAATTCCACAGCCATCTGAAGACGGCAGGATGTGTGTGTGATAAATCTGCAGCGTTCATTTTGAAGAGTGCCACACTGCAGCACAGAGGCATTAAGAACTGTTGTCCACTGTTTACCTCGATTAAAACATGTGCAAATAACCACACTAACATCCCCACACATCAAACCGGTCACTTATAACTTTGTATTCAGCCAGTTTAGACGAGCAGAGGAAACGTTCACAGTGGAAAAACACTGAGACAATTCTAATTTCACTCTGTTCTTGTTCCCACTCACCACATTACTCAGGCCAAATAACATGCTCGGGCTTCCTTTCTAATTTCTAACTTCTCTGGCAATTTTTAATTATTGAAATCTATTTCTAATAAGATGTGATACAGTAGAATTATGACTGTAATAACTGTTGGACTGATGTTTTCATATGAACAGAATTACATACAAGACACTGCTTGGTGCTGTCGTGTCATTAGAGTCAATCATCACTTGTTTTTTTGTTTGAGATATTATATAATCAGGAATGAATCAAGCCATCAAAGTACAGCCCACCTCTGGTTTGAGGTCTCTATGCACGACTCCGGCCTCGTGCATGAAGCTGACAGCTGAGACCAGGCTCTGTAACAGCTGACTGGCCTCCGCCTCGCCAAAGAGTTTCTTCCTCTTGATCCTTTCCAGCAACTCTCCGCCTCGCAGAAGCTCCATCACTAAATATGTGTGGTACTGACAGAAGGGGACAAAAAGAAGACTTTAATCAATGGTTTTGTTGTAGCACACTGCTTAATATCTTGCACTGCAAAGTTTCCATTCTTGGAAGTACATACAGTATGTTCACTATTTGTTGTGTTAATGGTATGTCAGTAATTGTACACATCATTATTTGTGAGTTTCCTCACTGTACCTGATCAGTATAGACTTCATGCAGCTTGACAATGTTTGGGTGAGTCTCACATTGCCTCAAAGCAGCGATCTCCCTCTGTGTGTTTGCTTCCATTCTAACAGTCAAAAGAAACGTTCAGTGTTAACAAGGACATTTGGAGACTTATACCATCAGAGGGTACAGTGATACTGCAAAGCATAGCAAGGCACACAAAGTCAAAGCTATTGCTAAGACAGTGTAGCAGCATCACATCTCCTCTCACCTGCGGCTGATGATCTTGACAGCGTACTCGTGGTCGCTTTGCTTGTGTCGGCATTTCCTGCACACAGAGAAACTGCCCTCGCCTAGCGGTGGCCCGTGAAGACACAGCTCATAGTGCTGAAAAAACTGGGATTCCTGAACAAAGAAGAGATGGTGTGACTCACATTGAGCTGTTAAAGACATGTGTTGTGTTTTTTTTTCCTCTGTACAATAGGCTTTGGTGTGCATTGACCAATATGTGATACAACCTCAAAAGTCAATATTTACGTCCCTGAGAAGGGTTTGCAAGAGAGGAACATGCTCGGTTTTATATAGAGATGCAATTCTATTCTTTTTCATCTGTCACTGTAATCAAATACAGGGTTTTATTTTATATAACAAGACATTTTAATGTTAAATAACCACTACAAAGAAATGACTTGGTCAGATTTCTGTATTCTTTAATATTTGCCATGTGAAAATAATCTCACCTGAGATTTCCCATTACAAAACAGATACAATAATATTGGATAATGTTATCAGAACAGTCTCCTGGTAGTTGTGATACTTCTTCACTATCACCTAGCTCTTGATAAAATATGACAAAACATGCTGTGAAATAAAGGTGTGCCAGCTTTTGGTAGTAAACATAGACTAGTTTCTCTTCCTCTCTTCCTTCCTGTCTGTCCTAATTTACAAACACTGCTGAGCCTTTTTTAGATGCTATTTTACATCTGTCTAGATTACAGAAGGGATTCAAATAAAGATATGTTGGTTCTGCAAAACTGCCTCTCAACCATAAGGTAAAGAAGAACAACTAATGGGCAAATATTTCAAACCTTAAGTAAAAATGATCCATACCTCTAACATAGCACTGCGTTGGACAGAGGCCGAACCTGGTCGATCAGCCCCGACCTGGGATTCTACAAAGTCTCCCATGACTGCGTTCTTATTGAACAGGATGGAGGGAGCAATAAAGGAGTAACCCTAAAATAACAGAAAAGTAATGTTAGGTGTATGACGGGGTAGTACACGTTGAGTAGTAAGCTTTGAGAGAGAGAGAGAGAGAGAGAGAGAGAGAGAGAGAGAGAGAGAGAGAGAGAGAGAGAGAGAGAGCAGGCTGCCTAAAATCCCACAGCACAACATCCCAAGGCATTAAAACATCTATCTGATTTATTGTTAGGCAGGCACCTACTTTGACAGAATGTTAATAATTTCAGATGGTGGTTATAAGTATTTTATTTTGGACATCCAGCTTTTATTATAAGTGTCATTGTTGAGACAGCAAGGACTAACCTTGAACAGGCGGCCAGTGCTTGGGGGTGTGCTCGCCGGAGAGTAGACGGGATCCATCCCTGTGAACTCCTCAGCAAAATTCCCCACGTCAAGTTCGCTCTTCAGCTCTGGCTTGAACGGACTTGGCACCTTCTTCTGTGCCAAGTCAGCCCAGTTCAGGCCCTGTTAGGAGAGAAAAAGCAGATGGGAAGAGTTACGGATGAATGACAAGAGGGCACAGGGGAAGAGAGATATTCGAGTGAGTGGCAGATGAGGTGAGTAGGACCTTGAAGAAGGAATGCGCTTTGATGTCTTCAGACCCTCGCGGTCCAGAGCCCAGCCTCTTGTGGGGATCTTTAACCAACAATTTCCTCAGCAGGTCCTGAGCAGTGGGTCCAATCATAGAGGGAAACGGTGGATCACAGCGCAAAATACGTCTGACAGAACAGGGGTGGAAAAGATGGAAGGAAAACAATGGCCTTTCTGTTAGCATAGTACCCTCAGAATACTACATTATAAGTATCGCAAATCTCTGTGTTAATGGCTGAGATCATTTTTATGATTTGAGGATAAAGAAATGGTGGGTATAAGATTTGAATACATGTTTGGAGATGCAGGTGAAGTCAGCAGCACTCACTTTGACACCTCACTCTGGGAGTTCAACTCTCCCTCCAAGGTAAAAGGAGATGCTCCTGTCAGCAGCTCAAACATCAGGATCCCAAGGCTCCACCAATCTACCGACTGAAGGAGAAGACCATTTAAAAAAAAAAACAAAACAAAGAGAACAGAACATGAGCAGATGTGTATTTGTTTAGTGGAACCTGGGTTGTCTGTTATTATACCGACTGACTTCCATAACCAAGAATGTCTATCTTACCTTTGATCTAATGTATGGTACATCAGTCCATAGAGTGTTCAAAACAGATGTTATTGCCTCAGAATTATATATTTACCTTGCCATGACCGGCTTTCCCCCTGATGATTTCAGGTGCCATGTACTCAATGGTGCCACAGAAAGAGTAGGTCCTCTCCTTCTGTAGTGAGTAGAAATGAAGGATAAACTATAACAGTGAAAACAAATTTTATTTACAAGGTGCATGGTGCATTTATTCGTCATTCTACAACACAGAGCTGTATAAGAAAATGCTAGTTCTAGTCGATTTATACTCAGAAAAGAAAAATTACATGAATTAATGAATTCTTCAAAGTAGACACCTTTTGCTTTGATTACAGCTTTACACACTATTGGAATTCTCTCAACCAGCCTCCAACTGTGTTGACAGTCTTGATACCATGACACCTTCTCCTCCATGATTCACAGTGAAAACCACACATGCAGATACCATCCATTCACCTTCTCTAAGATTACAAAGACACAGTGGTTGGAACCAAAAAACTCAAATTTGGACTCATCAGACCAGGAACAGATTTCCACTGGTCTAATGTCCTTGTGTTTTGGTCTCCCTCAGTGGTGGTCTCTTTGCAGCGATTTGACCATGAAGGTCTCATTCACACAGTCTCCTCCCAACAGTTGATGTTGTGATGTGTCTGCTACTGAACTCTGTGAAGTATTTATGTGGTTTGTGTGGCTGCATTTGAAGATACATTCAAAGTTCTTTAAATTCATGTCTTAAAGTAATAATGGACTGTTGTTTCTCTTTAATTAGTTGAGTGGTTCTTCATAATATGGATTACCACAGTAGTCAAATAGGGCTATTTCATGTAGACCAACACTACCATGGTATAACACAACTAGTCTTGAATGCATTAAGAAGGCAACAAATTCCACTAATTAGCTTTGACAAGCACAGCCAGTAACTGAAAACCATTCAAGGTGACTACCTCATGAAGTTGGTTAAGATAGTGTCAATAGTGTGTAAAGCTGTTATCAAGGCAAATAGTGGCTATTTGAAAAATTAAAGAGTACAACACATATTTTGCTTACTTTAACACAGTTTTGTTTACTACATAATTCCATTTGTATTATTGCGTAGTTTTGATGTCTTCAGTACCAATGTAAAGTGCAGAAAACAAAAAAAAAGAAAAACCATTGAAAGAAAAAGTGTGTCAAAATGTTTGACTGATACTGCATATAAAGTCTATATATACTGTATATATGAACAAAATGTTGTTATGATTACAATAACAGAAAACACACATTCCATATATCATCGCCCACATGCACATATATTCTTATGTTAAAATTTTGGTATCGCGTTTACGTACCTCTTCTTCCAGAAACTCCTTGCTGAGCCCGAAATCTGTCAATACCACATGGCCTTCACTGTCTAGAAGAATGTTTTCCAATTTGATGTCTCGGTACACAATCCCAAGCTGCACAAAAACACAGTGAACACTTACCAGCTGCAATCATGTTAAGTGTGGAAAACTGTGAACAAAGATGGCATGTAGTGTACACAAAAGAACACAGTAAACATTATACCAAGCAAAGAAGACAAAAATGGCTTATTATCCACCGGTTATTTTCAGTCATCACAGCATTTTCTAAGTCCATTCAATAGTTCTAATCCCCAAAACTGTCAATGTAAACAACAGTCCAGACAGCAACACAAACTGCAACAGCACCCCAGGAAATGAGAACACCAGTCACCAAAGGTGCTGTTGCTTAAATGGTTTTATTTGATGCTTTTCAAACTCATAAGAGTCAACGTTATGGTTTTTAAGCAAATTTGGATGATTTGTATGAATGGTGATTTTTCCACAAGCTGCAAGAATCTACCATCTCAAAGTTTTCCAATGTAAAGATTTGTATTCATTTAAAAGATGCACCACTAGATTAGTATGCTGAAGTTACAGACGACTGCTAATGAATAAAAACATGTGGGGTGTAAACAACCTTAAAAATGCACACATTCTAACACACTTTGTGCACAGCCTTCAAATAGAAGCAAGGATCCCTTAATGCCCCAGTGGCCTTAGAGGCTGGTTTAGAGCGAAATGTATAGCTAAATACCTCTGAAATGTTATTAGGTAACCACCAGGTAACTTTAGTGAGCTAGAATGTATTTCATTTAGTAAAGTAAGAGCCCAGAGGGAACTTGCTGCCCAGCACCAAACCCTAGACAGCCACAGAGTTAGTGACTCTCTGGCGCAGAAAGTCAAACATTTTGCTGTCAAAGGCCCATTTATTTAATCAAGGTGTTGGTCACAATCAAATCAGAGCTCTGTGTCTGTGTGTAATTAGGCAACTGCATGGCAACACTTCAGCCACAACAATATGTAAGGGAATAAGTTAGTGAAGTATCTCTCTAAGATTGCTTTGTCTTTCTTCTGCCCCTCGTATCCAAAAACCAATAAATGTAGCTTGAACTTACAGAGCTGAAAGGAGCAACACCTACCTTGTGCAGGTGCTCCAGAGCAAGGATTATTTCCCCAATATAAATCCGCACCGCCTCCTCGGGAAAGTGATCCCTCTGGTACAAATGAGTGAACATCTCCCCACCGCTCACATAGTCTGTACTCACACAACACAGACAAATACACAGGGAGCTTGAATAGACATAATACAAAGAATCCACAAACGCACATTATGCACAAAATGCCAACAAACAGACATACAGTCATAGACACAAACATGAAGAGAATGTCATCTATTCAGCACTTCAAGACCGAAGAGACAACAGTTGGCCGTATTCTGTTGTAGCTCCCCATCACTCACCCAGGATGAGGTGCAGCTTGCTCTGCGTCTGAAAGGCATAGTGGAGCGTGACCAGGAAAGGAGATTGGCGGATGTGCTCCAGCACCTGCCTCTCAGTGCGAGTATGTTCTGTTGTCTTTGCCTTTTGAACAATAGCTGCTTTCTTTAACACCTAGGGTGACAATCAAAATAAACTTCACTTACATTTTGACAAATGGTCATTTTTCATCAGTGTCTTAAGTCAACACACACAAAATCTAGACATCCTGAATATAATCAATTTCAAAGACCGGATAAAGTAAAATATTGTATTAAGCTATAGCATCTCTCCACACAGCAGCTAAAAGAGACGTCAAACACCAAATATTATATAATATAAATATAGTGAGAAAAATCTGCTCAAAATATCTGTTAACTTTCAGTTAATGTCAGCTCAGTCAACCTTCACTTTGTGGATTATCATTTAGAATGACATCTCATCATGTGCTGTGCAAGTATTATACAAGCAAAATCAGTGAATCATTTACATATAACATTTAAAAAGGCCTCCAGTTTTGAATTTAAAAGAAAGCCCAGTGATTAATATTTTTTAAGCAAGAAACTGTTTTGCGATCACATTGACTTTAAAATCTCAGACTGAATCTCACCTTCATAGCATACAGCTGGCCCGCATCGTGACCGCTGTTCTTCCTGACCAAAAACACTTTTCCATAAGCTAGACAAAGACAAAAAATATTTCATCCAGTCATTCAAATTACTTCGAGCACGAAAGTGGAAGTGAACTGCGCAAAAACATTCCTGCAGACCAAATTTAATCAGATGCTGTTTTGTTGATAGAAACAGCCTTGTAGATCTCTCAAAGGTATTCATTATGGATGAGATCTAATAACAGAGACATCTACAGCATATGGTCTCCCTTCTAAACATTCAGACACTACTCGTGCTGTTGATTTGAAACTCCCACATTAGGATATGAATATGAAGAACTATTTCACTACAGCATTCAAGTCTTCAGGGACACTTTCTCTTACAGGCTATGAAGATTAATTATAAACACAGCATGTCTACTTGGGGTATACCTAATACTGATATCTTACTCAAGCTTTTCTTCAATTTTGACAAATGTATCTGTGTATTATATTTCATGC
The DNA here is from genome assembly GCA_025331565.1 of Holacanthus passer. NCBI lineage: Eukaryota > Metazoa > Chordata > Actinopteri > Pomacanthidae > Holacanthus > Holacanthus passer. The sequence goes on from JAFREQ010000005.1 coordinate 10,643,541, forward strand.
TTCGTGTAGACACTCACCTCCAGTGCCCAAGACTTTGAGCAGCTCAAAGTTCTCCATGCCAACCCTCTCAGTGTGACCTGTGAGGTTAGCTAGTGGCAGAAAGAAAATACCACAGTTCAAACATATAGCACATTTGCACCATTTCGGCACTCTGCAGACAGACATTTTGTTTGCATGTAATAGCATCTCTTAAAGTTTGCTGAAACAGCTGTCTAACTTTCAAGAGATACCAGATGTTTATTGTGAGTGAGTCAATTTAGCTCAACTCATGGACTGCGTGTTCCCAACAAAAAACTGTAATGATAAATTAATAATAATAGTCCTACATATAGCACTACAAGTATATTACAGTAAAAAGCATACATCTAATATAAATATGTGTTCAATTATCACTGTCATTGTTATGAAGAGTTCCTATTTAGCAGCTACTGTACTGCAACTTAAGAATGCTGCCTGCTGCACCACTATAGATTAAAAGGTTGCTGCACTTAAATCGATGCCTACATTCTAATCAATGACACAGGAAGTATAGTAAAATTTCTTCTGTGACATTTGATGAAAAACATGCAGTCACACCACTGATTATGGTATGGCCAGATCTGCAAGTAACCTGAAATTTTAAACTCACTGAGGGAGGATACAGCAGTTCTCTGCTTTATGTGATTTTGTGTGGACTTTTTTTAGATTTAAACTATGAATTAGATTTGAGGATACATGCAGAGTCCATCAACAAACTACAAGGCAACAATATGTCCTTTTTTCTTTCATCCAGAGCTCAGACCAGATGATACCAAATTAATTAAGAGTAAACACAGCACAACACAAGCTGACACACTGAGTCAGGATTCCTTTCTGAAGGCAGTGCACCTATCCACTGTTAACAAGCTCCTCGGGTTTGACACACAGATGCTCTGAAAGCTCTGCACAAATTCCACAAATGTCTACTGAGGGACATGAAATCCATTATCTATATAGACTGTGCAATGAAAAAAACAGATATACCTGTATAATGTTATGCAACACAATACAGAAGTAAAAAATAGCTGTCTTTTGATTTTTTTTTATTGAGAATATAACTTTGTGTGTCCATTGAATTCAATTACACATTTTGGGGTTGTGTTGTATTGCACTACATCATACTGAGATGTGTTTCTAATATTTTTTATTTATATGTGGAGAAGCAAGCATAATAGAAACACCTTCCAATATATAATGCAATCCAATATAAGATAACAACAACCTCCAGGCTCAGAAATTACATGTGGTAGTTTTCATCTCTGCAGAATTAAATCGACACCTCTGTGACACAGCCTCAACGATTAAAACATTTCACAAGCGCTGTATTGATGGAAGTAATTACAATGTGCAGTGTTTTTTTTCTGCTTGATTACAAACAGTATGTTTGACTCACCGTTTGTGATTTGATGCTTGACGGTGCAGGCCTTTTCATTTGTTTTTGCATCGGAGTCATCACTGCTATCAGATGCGTCCCCAGGCATAACTTAAAGTAAAGTAGACTACAGCCTATACGGACTGATTCAGATGAACTGGGCAGCAAAGTGTTTTAGTATTTACAATAAGTTACACTACACGGTTAGCAATGACAGAACAATCTATTGCAGCGACATTATGAGGAATAGCGAGATTATCGAAATGAGCGGACAGCTGTGTTTTCTAGACAATACTGCTGTCCTAATGTTAATCCCCATGCGTTTGACATCCTGCTGTTTAGCATCATTTATCTCATGTGATTGGCCGAAGTCAGTCGGAAAACAAAGACGTGCAGATATTCAGATTACAGCTGCTAAAGAGCCGTTGTTCGCTTTATTTCACGATTCGTTAGCTAGAAGAACAATGATCAGCACGGATTTTGAGTAACTGTGCGTGTCAGTTACAGCGAAGTTTAAGTGGCTAACGCTAGCATTAGCCGCGTAACAGTAACGTTAGTCATTATTCATAAGTTAGCAGACGTTACTTGGTAATAACGTTAAGGTTGGTTTTAGAAAAGCGACTGATCAAAATAACACGTTATTGGACAACGCGTTAACACCTACGACCTATATAGCTGGCATAACTGCTACAATAACAACACGTTAGCAAGCTAGCAGGTATTGTAGTAGTAAAATGGCAAACAGCAGCTAGCTAGCGAATTGTTGCTGTTACCCGTCAAAGTTTGAACTATAGCTAACGCTAATGTTGTGTTAACTGGCCTCTTCGGATATCAGCTATCAGACCATGTTGGAAAGGCCAGTTCGGGTCGTTCCTTATCGTCCTCTTCTCCACGTGAGTCACGATAATAATTCGCCCATTCTAAAAATATTTACATCTCACTTTATATTTATTGTTAGCGCGTTGCTAACTGCTAATCCAGGATGCTTTCGACACAACCTGGGCGACGGTCAGTCACGTGAACTCTCGGTGTGGGCGGAGCAACGCTGCTGGAGATGTGAAGAGAAATCTGGCTGGACTAGATCCTGTTTTCATCATGGTGGTTGATCACAAGTTTAATAAATAGTAGATGCATAGAGGTACATTTATTTATCATATAGAATTAAATAATTTAACATGAATGTCCAAATGGATCAAAAACTGTGGGTCTGGGCAACAGATCCATATAAGTGGCATATATGAGTTTTGTGGGGCCACAGTTTAAAAACACCTTTTGTTTGCTGTTAAAGAATAATGACATGCACACCTTTATGTACTTGTGTATGTACACTCATCATAGTTTGTCTTGCTGTAGTTTTATTTTTGTTCTAGATCTTTGACATGCCTACATTCTGGACATATATTTGCCAATATGTGCTACACATGTCTATAAACAATATGTTAAAGATTTTACTCCTCAAATGCCTAAATGGTCACAAGCATAAATATTTACACGTGAAGAATCTCTCCATTTTCCTTTTAATTGGTGTGTGTACTGTAAGGTGTTAAAATCAAACTAAGACCCATGTAGAAAATGTACGTCTACTACTGCATTGAGTTGATGTCAACATTGTTGGTCTCATAGGACAAATAAAAAGCCACCACTGACCTTTAAAATACATTCAGATACTGTATATTTCACAGTACAACTGAGTTTCATTAGTACATTTCACTTCTTGGGACAGTTTTCTTTACATCATGTGAGAGTTCCACGTTTGTTGCGTGTAGTTTATGATAACTGGACTTTGATGGTAAAAATGCCAACACCCCCATTTCCTCTGTGTTGTGTGCCACTAGTAATAGAGAATTCCAGACAGAGCAATTCTGATGTGCAAATGTGAAAACAAAAGGTGTCATAATTCATTTCTAACATATTTGAATCCCTCTTGGAAACCATAGCGCAGAGATACTATGACAATGTGGTGACTTTGAGGTATCTGAGGCCACGTGTGGCATAATGGTCAATAGCAATATTAACACTTATGTGTATTTCCTCTCTGAAAACAGACACTCAGCAGTTTGCCACTGTGGGAGGTTGGCACAATTTACCCAAAGATTTGCCTTGCTGGGCGAAACACACATTAGGAAGTGGTGACAAGCAGCACTGGGGCTTCAGTACTCTAAGACAAGTAGACAAACATTTAAAATGCATCAGGAAGTGAGATATTTGTGACCCCCATTACTCAACCAATACTTGCTAGCTTAGAAAGGTAAATCCACCCTTTAACTATCACTTTATTCCCATTATCACAAAATGCTCAAGCCAGGCTAGTTGTCACATTTTGTATAGGAGCCCTCTAGTTTCAGGCTAGAGAAACCAGCCTAAAGTACCACACCTGTTGTCTGCACAGTATAAACCTGATCACCTTATTATGACACTGTGTGAGGACTATTGTGCTAAGTCAACTCATCATGCACTTGCTCACAGAGCAGTGCATTTTCCACAGTTCTCAAAGTTTCTAATTTTTGACTAACACAGAAACAATAACATTGGGGCCTTAATTGCTTGAACTTGTTTAATAAGGATTAGCCTTAAATTTTTTGTCGTGACAAAATATCCCTAGACTCTTAAAGGCATTTAGTACTCTTCCAGTCCCAGTTACAATTTGCTGGGATCCATCCTCTCCCCACCAAAATCAAGGAAACGCTCAACGCTATCCTGATATGATCTGCACACAAACAATATCGACCAGTAAGCCAGAGACAGCAGGGCTTAAAAACCAATTTCAAATATTCTGGAGAAGTACAAAAATAATACAGAGCATGCGTACAATAGTCACGACCTGCATGTGATCGGCTAGTAGATAAGATAGATTCTGCTTTCCACCTGAGGTGTGGGAGTTGATCAAAAGAGAGGAAGCACTGAGAAAAACAAACTTGACAGCTCAACTTTAAAGCACCATGTTTAGTCAAGCCTTAAAGAGGACCACATGAGAGTTGAGAACAACGACCAATATTGACCATTTCAATTTGTGATCATCATTACAATCTTGACTTTGAGCAAAGAAATTCTTCTAAGTTTTGTTTTATTTCCTCAAACCATGAACAAACAGGAATGTGTGAATTGCTTTAGGGTGGATTTGCCCTTTAAAACACTGAGCGTGCTGGTGCACTGAATTGTGCTGTTTATTTTAAGATGTATTTAAGCATCTGTACAAATGAATCCAGCTTTATCAGATGACGTTTTCTGGAGTCCTGAAGTTTTGATGACACACAAGATGCTTCTTTTAAATACAATGTAAAAGTTGTGAAACTGATTTAAAAAAACATAACATAACACACAAAGTCTCAGTGAGACTAAGGACAATATCATTTTGAATTTGAAGGCAAGAAAAGAGGATGTTATATTTTGGAGGGATTTGCACATTGTTCCATTGTCATCTTGGAGTTCCTCACGCATCTGGATCTCGGTTGTCATCAACGAATGGCTATCAGTCCGACATCAATGAGTTTCTGAATCTTCTGAGCAATAACTGGATTCTTTAAGTGGCTGAGGATAAAACAGAAAAAAAACATTAATAATCATTATCAGTCATTAAATTCCTCATGCAGAGAGACAAAGACACGCGAAAGTTGGCAAACTTACTCGCTAAGCGCCTGTGGGTCCTTCTGCATTTGCTCAAGGATCATGCGCATGGCTGGGTCACTCATAATCTGCTGCACCTCAGGATCAGCCATAGCCCTCTTCTTCACTTCCTCAGGACTATCATTCCTCATGGCCTGACTGACCATACAGCGCTGCATGCCCTCTGTGGCTTCCTGAAGGTGGAGAAGGCAAACAATGAAAAAAAGGCAATTAATCATAACCCAGCAAATGTGGCTAAGTCTTAATACACCATCAACACTGAATATTTCAAAAGATCTCTCTTTTTTTTTTTTTTTTTTTTTAAACACCGATTTGTTTTATAAATATTGGTTGTTTGGATTTGCTCAAATCTTATCACTAATGATACTATGAATACTCCCACCTGTTGCCTGTTTTCAGAAAGGTGACATATTATTAAGCCTATTACTTCAAGAGCAATTAAGTCAATATATATATAATATTATATATATATATATATAATATTATTATTATATATATATAGTATTATTTATATATATATATATATATAATACTTTCTACATGTTTTTGGTACCAGGTGAAAAACATGGAAATCAGGTAATAACACATTATTTAAAATCGGTAACTGGCAGAGGTATGGAAATTTCACAATGCAGAGTCACTTCACTGAGGACTGTTGTCTATAATATAAAATGCTTTTTGAAAGCACTTTCTAAATAAAGTGGGAGTTTGGATTTATCTGACTGCTTATATTAATTGATGGAAAAGTATCCATGTGCAGTAAAATGGAAAATTGAGGCTGCAATACAATGAGATGCATTGAGAATCGTTGTGCATTCAAATTATTGGTGAATTATACAGGTGAATTGTAATCTAAACAAATCTTGAAGCCAGTGGAGAGTCACACCTCTGGTAACTAGACTAAGTTCTAAACCTGGAACAGTGAAGCCCTACTGGAAAATATAACAGCATGTATGTAGACTAGCTTATTTTCCCACCGTCCCAAAATCTGTTATATATTTTAAGTGTTCGAGTCCTTGAAATTTCACAACCTGAGTTGTGTAGTAACCTGTAAAATACCTTTGAAGAAGAGTCCAGCTCCAGAGCCTTCTGGTAGGCATCCATAGCTTTTGAATAGTCTTTCATGGCCTCCAAGGCAGCTCCTTTACGTGTGTAGCCTTTTACTGTGGACAGATGTGTTCAAATTAGTTGGAAAATCCAAATGATTGGTCCTAAACTTCAACAGTTAAGGGTATAAAACATTACCACTAAAGTTAATAATGTTACATAGTGATAAATAAAAAGTTTTCAACTTACTGAAGGTGGGCTCAAGTTTGATGCACTCTTCACAATCCTGGCAAATTTAAAAAAAAAAAGATGATCATATGGTCATTTTTAAAGTGCAATAAAATCAGATAAACAAAAAGGCACTGTTTTTTGTTAGGTCACAATCTCATTTGCTTAATTAGGATGTACTGTACCTTCAGGGCAAGTTGAAACTCCAACAGCTTTGTGTAGCAGGCGGCTCTGTTACTGAAGAGTTTGGCATCATTGGGGTTTCTCTTGATGGCTTCACTGTAATGTTTCATGGCTAAGGGGTAGTCTCCTGTGAGAAGGGAAAGGGCTCATCTTTATACAAGTTCTTAAAAGAACAATCAGATGACAACGATCAACCAATAAGGATTACAAATTTTACACACACCTTTCTGGAAGGCGTCGTTGCCCTTGTTCTTCTCTTCCAGGGCTAATTCGGGGTTGATGTAGGCTAGTTTCTCCTGCTCCTTCAATATCTTCTCTGCCTGCAGAACCAATTACAGTATCAAGGTATAAGAGAAGTGCCCACTTATGTTTTCATTCCCTGTCCAACATGCAGGTCTGACAACTGTCAAAAATCAACTTAAAACTCTGGATAATGAATACTGTCTAATGATCTGAGTTAGAATCATAAAGGAAAATCAGCTTGCACTGCACCTGTTGACACTTCTTCAAGACGTCAGGAGTACGATGCTCTGTCAAACTCTTGTTGAAATACTGAATTGCTTCTTTGTATTTCTCCTGTTTGAAGTATGAGTTGCCAATCCTAGCCAAGGCCCTATAAAAAAGAGGAAACAGATGAAGAGAAACATGTCACTACATCACAATGTAATGATCCCACATCATTCTTGCTTTCTCAACTATAAAACTCCAACCACGCAGAATGGGAGAGCTCTTCACGTAAGGAAAGGACACTTCATCTTGTTATAACAAGATAGATCAAATAATAAGAAACACAGTCACACAACCATCTTTGTGCTTAAACAAAATTTGTGTTCTCATTCAACACTGCATCACCTTCAGGAAGTAATGGAACAACACTGCCACCCAGTGGATCTTGTACAACAATTTCTCTTGTCAATGCTGCTTAGCAGCATGAGGCTTTCAATCCACATTACAGTAGATACAGTACAAACCACTTATAGTGATCATGTCCTTCTGGGTCAAATTAATCACTATAAGCAGATGATTACTAAAACAAATTTTCCCCTTTGGCCCATGCAGATTACTATGATTATATTGACGTGTATATATTTATAACATGAATATAAAGTACAGCAACAGACAGCTTCACTATTCGCTGAATTTTACTGACTGTTTTAAAATACAGTACAGCTGTTTCTAGGTCTGACACTCTCTGGTTGGTTGGTGGATATGCTCTTGTCTGTCCAAATTCTCATTAGTTGGACAATCGCTGGTGTTGCTTTCAAAAGGAGAAACGTGCATCTTAATCCATTTTTTGTGATGCAGGAGGGACGCAGACTACAAATTCTTTAAAAAAGATCTGTATAGGAATGATTCTGTCCCAAGCTTTTTGATCCATATAAGCAGTTGATCACTATAAGGGGTTTCCACTGTACATTCTGTGACCCCAACATTTGTGTCCTGCAAGACCCCCAAAATACTAGCCCTGCTCTCTAGCTTGAGGGGCAGAGTGTGATTAGATTGGCTCTAGTAAAGACAAAAATGGAAAGACAAATGGAAGACAAATAATTCTTACAGTACTCACTTTGCAATTTGTCTGTAGTCTTCCCGGTTCTCTCTGCCAACATCAATGGCCTTCTCACACAGCTCTCTGCACTTCTCAAAATCTCCCTTCTCAAAGTACACAGCTGAAGGGAGAACGCAAAGGAGAACACATTCAACATTTTAGGTATAAATTAAAAGTTCATGTCAGCTTTCAATTCTGATTGAACTGAGTTGAACTGAAAGACCGTTGGGTCAATATTTCAGTGTATTTCCTATATCTGAGTGATTCACTAAATGGCCTATAAGCCCACATTAATGAGACAAAATCTGCATTTAAAAAATGTACTGTTGGTGATCACACTTTTTTCTTCCAAGGAAGATTTAATTGTGGTGGTCAGCCCAGTGGCAGGAACACCAACCAATCAAAGTCTGACTGGGAGGGCGATTTTTTTCATTCAAGAATTTCTTGGTGAACAACCCAGACTAATTCTATATATGAGAAATTCTGAATTATGTGTGTGGTTCACTTTATGGGTCAATTAGCTGAAATGTGTGAGGCTGATATTTGTTTTCAAACATGAGAGAGCACGTACCTGCTTGATTAGATATATAGGTCATGTTGGTGGGGTCATGTTTGACTGCTTCTTCATAATGTTTCAGCGCTGTTGCAAAGTCCTTATTCTTATATGCAGAATTCCCAAGTTCTTTTTCCTTCAAGGCCTGTAAAAAACAGAAATTGGAGGATTAGTAAAAACTCGCAGTATGGATTCATCAGACAAGGCAAAACGACTGAAACCTCAATAAAAGTGGAAAGTCTAATCATCTGATTTACCTTTCTCTTGTTTTCGGGAAGGTCTTCTTCTTTAGGAGGAGGTGGCTGAGTCTCTTTGGGTTTGGGGGGAGGGGGTGGAGTGGGCTCCTCTTCTTCTTCCATCTCAGAGAGGTTCAGTCCCAGCAGCACAGAGAGCGTGGTCATCACTCTGGGATCCTGCAGCTTCCTGCAAAACAGTCAGACAAGCAAATGCATTTCTAATACCACAGTATTTAGGGCTACGCTACGCGTTTTCCAAATCAACTTGACATTTTTGATTCTGATATATTTTAAGCATGTTTTTGTTTCTCAATCCTGCCCCAAGACAAAATTTGTTAGTCTTACATCAGAGAATGACATTTTTTTTTTTTTATTCACATACGTGCCAAGCTCCGATGGTTTGTTCCTGAGCTGCTCCAGCAGTTCTCTGTAGCTGGGATCTGACAATAGCTCACGGGTCCGAGGATCATTCTCCAGCTTCTGATACAAGTTGGGCATGGCGAAGGGGTTCATCATTGATTTCTCTGGTGAAGCAAAAATCCATGTTTATTAGTATAAATTATATGGTCAAAAAGAAGCACTCAGGATGGCCACCATCTTACACTGGTCTAGGATTAAATTCACCAGAGCATTCTCTCCTCTGTAACCTTTACTACTTATGCACTGTCTACATGAATCACAACACTCAAAACTCAAGTGGGCTGCCTACTCTCCTTTTGAAAACTTGAGCACTCACAATGCGAGTTTACTTTAGTGATCCTGTCAGCAGCTGTCTCTAAATCCTCTACACACGTAGGAGGGAAAAGTGAGTCACACAATATTCACATTGTAATGCCACTTTTTCTGTAAAATAAAACACATCACAAATTCAACATTTTCTACCTGCAAGTCGGGCCTCAATGTTCTGTAAACCCTCCTTTAGCTGCTGATTGTTTGGTTCTTGCCGGAGTCCCTCATGGTAAGTTGCTTTAGCATCCTCCAATCGGCCAAGAAATTCCAATGCTGCAGCTTTGCGGGAGTAGCCCTGGTTGATCAAAAATCAAAGATTGTAAACTGCCATCTCAATTTTAAGTCCTATGTATCTTGTCAACAGAATAATGGGAGAACAAATTATATCTCACCTTGCCCCAGTCAGGCTTTATCTTGATGGTCTGACAGGCATCCTGGAGAGCATTCTCATAGTTGCCTTTCTTGGCGTAAGCAGCAGAGCGGTTACTGAATAGGACATGGTTTGAAGGGTCAAGGGACAAAGCCTCGGTGTAGCAGCGTACCGCCTCATCAATATTTCCTGCACTCAGCGCCTTGTTGCCCTGGTCTTTCAATGCTGAGACCTAGGAGCCACAAAGAGACAAATTAGACATCAAATTAAGCATTGAGAGACACATTTACAACACCACAGCTCACAGCACCACTTCTCTATCACTCTTACACAGAAGCACATGCACACAATCCCAAATATAGATCTGACTACGGAGAAGACATCTTCCACAGCTGCCCCTGGCAGAACTGAAGAAAGAAACTGACAAGCACTCAGCTGTTCATGTCAGACAGGTGCAGCCCTGATGCGGAGTGATAATATGTCTTTATTTTGCTAATGAACATTCGTGGCCCTCCATGTGCAATCTACTCTATTAGCCTGTAAATAAGACAACCCTGTTGGTTAGCTTATAGCCTCACAAGAGGATGGTTCCAAAGATGACCCCACTTTTTGAAATACACTGTCTCTTATTCAGACCAAAACAGCATTTGGTAGGTTGGGGTATTTTAAATTGAAAGACAGTTTGTAAAGCAACTGCATATAGAAGACGCATGGTTATTAGGCCTATTAGATGAAGCCCTGTTAAGACCTGCAAAGCGTACTGATGATGCTGCCAGATAGGGTGAGAGAGAATAGAAAAAGTATTTGTATACAGATTGTTTTCAAACACCACTTGTCGGCTGACTGTTGTGGTTTGACAAGTTATCAGGCTGCATTTCTATAGTATGTGCCAGAATCAAGTATAAACTGAGCAGATAGAAGCACCACTCTTTTCTAAAAGGAGGCTCGCCATCCCTTCTGACTTCGTTTGACGACTCATGTGATCACACTCAATATGCATTAGCAATTATCCTGGGCAAAGAACAAGGTGTGTCGACTGGCATGGCTTTCCCTCCACAGTCACCAGACCTAATCTGATCTGAACACCTTAAAAGATTTGAAAACATGAGCGGCAGAACATAGAAACATCGCAATCCCCTGTAACACTGTGGGCTGGGTTTTGATAAACAATGGGCAGAAGAAACATGGATTTTATAAGTGTAAAAAGGTTTTTAGTTAAAGTTCTTTATGTCCAAAAAAGTCTTTACCATTTGTAGTACAAGTCCTGTACATTTCAAAACTGTTTAATCATCCTACCAGTTGCAACTGTGACAAATTATAAGTCAGTGAAATTAGTCATAATTAAGAACATCTAAAGTGCAGCTGGAAACCCAGGGCTCTAATAACATTATGGAGAACTCACTCACAACAACTCAAGCAAGAAATGGACGATCTGAGTGATGTCTGGTTGCTGATGATGATGCTTTCTTTTGGATACGGTCACTGGTGCATTAGGAAATCCCAGCACACCACTTTCAGGCATTATGAATGCAAACATAATCCATAATCGCAAACCTATTGATCTACTGTCAAAAAATTAAAATGGAGCCTGTCGGACATTATAGATTTGTTGAGAGAAAGTTGGTCACTGTCTTTAACGGAGACAGTGTGGGTGTGTGAAAAGTCTTTCTCCACTTTGATCATCTGCAATTACATTACTTGTGTGACCAGAAATGATTAGTTAAAAACATGTTGACATTGAGGTAACCCTGGTGAAACAGGGATGGCAATGGAGAAATCAAGCCGCAGGATTGACAATGTTTATTCTCTTTGCATGACTGAATAAGAAAACCATGTGAAAACATAAAACTTCACACAGCATCAGCCCAACTATAAAAATGTCAAGGCCTCTTTTAACCTGTGAGCTGCACACCAGCCTGGTAACGTTTAATGGAAGATAGGTAGTGTTAATATAGATTTAAATCGTTTTATTGTCTTAAAATAGAAGAATCTCTGAAAACAGTTGAGCATGCAAACAGCAGAACGTTCGAGAGGTCGCGGCAGTTGACGACAAAATGCGGCTGTAGCCATGACAGCGGCGCCGTGTGCATCTAGAAAGATCCTCCGGTATGAGTGCGGCTGTCGAGGAGCCGCTAAGGCCGATCCGCTAACACTCCTGCAGCATGTGCTTCACACCGACTGCCGCAGTTTAAGCTGTCGGTCATCTGACACAACATCTAAATAAAAGGGATTCACGGCTTTCATACGGCTTTTATTTGCCCGTCACATTATTAATGATAGCGTTCACATTGTGGGCTAATGTTAGCTTAAACGGCGGTTTGCTAACTCGGGGGTTATTTGGGGGTATCTTGCCCGTGATCCGCTCAGGGTTTCAGATCTGATCCATTATATTGAGCACAAGCAACAAGGCTACAATGATGACTAACCTTACTGTGATATTTCCAATGACAAATTTCACAAAAAAATCACAACAGCTTAACAGTTGGCGAACCTTGTGGTGAGCAACCGTAAATTAGCCTCCACCGTGCACAAATGAACAGTCAGTTAACCCAGCTAACTTGGCACTTTTTGGGATACGGTTTAGCTTCATTGCAGACCAACGTTGTCAAAATATCTTATGTTGGGTAACACTATCAAACTCGATCGTACAACATCAGCCAAACAGCTCCACGTTACTACCGGATTGACGTTCAACTAACAAGCTAGCTAACGTTAGCTGTTTGATATTAGCAAACAGTGAAGTAACCTTGTGAAGAGGCGGCTAACTACACTAACCTCAAAATTATTATTAAAAAAGTCTTGAAATTAAAATAACTAAGTAATACATCGATATTTAAGTTCGTAGTTTTGAAATAGTCATTATGAAGATAGTTGCAGGACACTCACTTTCTCCATGGTGCAAGCATGAGGTTCCTTCCAGAAACTACTGCGGACGAGCGCCTCCTCCTGAACAACATGCAGGTTGCCAGTCTGGGATGTAGCAATTCCGTAATCGACGTTCAGATTTCACCCGTGAGGTTATTCTGGGGACAATATATACTCCACAAACTGAAACTTCTAGAAGATGACAGAGATAAAACCAAGGACTTATTATGTAAAGTGTGTCACGTGCTCTCCAAACTGTGCAGAGTTGGGGAATTGGCTGTCAGTGTTGCCAGATTGGTTTGATGTTCTCAAAGTCCGCCTAAATTGATAAAAAAAATATTTTGAAATATTATTGATTATTAAAATTATTTGTAATAATAATACAAATAAACAAACAATGGCAATAGTAAAGTATTGTAGTTCATCATAATTTTTCAATGTGACATAATAAAACAACAATTTAAGTCTTCACAAGTGCAGATAGGAAGTTAAATTTTTTTCTTAAACTTTATTGAGTACAGTAAACGCTATTCATGTTAACAAAATGCCATCGGGTTAACAAACAAGGCATAAGAAATAGAGAGAAAATGTAAACACAATTTAAAAAACAGAATAATGAAAACAAGAACATAAATAAATAAAAACACCAATTAAATAAAGTTTTTGTTGTTTTTTTTAAATACACTCATTAACCGCCCAATCTGGCAACACTGTTGGCTGATAATGCTTTGGGGACCGATGAGGTACTTGGCTGGAAGTTAGAGGGCAAATCTCAACACCTAAGCATAAAAAATGATCATATTTAGGTCAGTCATCACGTCTTTCATGCTTAATTTGAGAGTTATGATCACTGAAGCTAATCATTGCCTGGGAGGTTGTAAACATAAATTATCTCAATATTAATACATTCATGAGTAAAACCCATAGATTGTACAGTGTATGGGCTTTTATGGGACCCTATTAGGTCATATGATGCATGATCATATGGTATTGTCATGAAAAGATGGTCATTTATATGCCATCATGACATTACATAGTATGATGTGCCATTTCCATTTTATGATTGACACAAGGTCACTTTCACAAAATGAGGTGCAGTTGGCCATTGAGGATTACAACCAGGTTTCCCAGTGTTTTTACTGCCACGTTGTTTGTAACTCTGTCTCTCTCATCACAGACTCTGAAAAACATACAAATATTTTTAATTGTTTAAGTGGTGCTATAACAATCAGAACCAAATAACTGAATAATTGGTTTTGGGCTCCAGAGCAGAGATGAAAGAGATTCACAGGGTAGCAGCTGAAACAGCGAGCTCTGTTTCTTACCTGGAATAAAGTCTGATCAACAACATGAATTGTTTGCTGATTCATACAGTTGTTTCTCAGAGGCAAAGGATGTAGTGGAGGCCATCCTCAATAGACCATTCAAGCTGCTGTTGCCATGGATTCACAGAAAGAAGCAACACAAGACAGAGAAGCTGTGTGTGTCAAGATCAAAGAGACTATCAGCAAGGATGTGACACAGGCCCACTGAGGCTGAAATACGCCTCAGGCTCTGTGCAAAACGAAGGCCAGAGCTGGTATGTCTGTAGCCTTTGCCCCTGTCTTTCCGTATAGACTCTCCAACAAGATGTCCCCATCTCCATTTACTTTAGTTCATCCCCTCCCACACTGAGTCAAGTGAGGTCCACATATGAGCAGAGCATTGCAGCCATACCTGGCCTGTATCAAATGACATTAACCCTAAAATGTGCCTGTTTCCTTGACAGATTTTAGTAAACTCCAGTTCTTTGATAAGGATTTAAACTAGGAGGATCCTATCAGGGATGAGTGAGAGGGACTTGTATCTGAAGCTAGAATTGAAAAGTCTTCTTAGCCCTACTGGGCACTGGTCAGCTCTGTATCTCTGCCTCATTCTCTCTTCTCCATTTTACTGTAAGAAGGTTGAGGTTAGGAGAATGTCATCACATAAATAAACACACATTCAATTTCTTTTATTTCTCAGTCTCTCCTTTTGTCTGTCTCTGAATTCACCTCTGAATAGGTGCTGATCGAGTGCAATTTACCTTCAGAGACCTGACATGCTTTAGAATTCCATCCATTGTACAAAGATGGCAATTAGACTCTTTCAGAGTCTCGTGTTGTTTTTGCAGGTTTGAGTTCGTTCTCATCCCTCTTTCATTGTCATATGTGGATGATAATGCCTAAAATATTGTGATCTATGTGCAAAGTGAAACACATAGAATCATCCAACAAATCACCAGGCATCAGTACATTGCCACAGCCTTTTATTTTCACAAATATTTTTCAAAGTGCAGTTTATTTCGTATTCATTTGTATTTCAAATGCCGTATAATGTAACCTTATCACTGACCGCTCAGGCAGAATAATTAGTTGGCAATGTGTGGTTAATTGATTTTTGCTCCTTGCAAGAAAGGACAAGAACAGCTGGTCACTGATTATACACACCAGTCTAAAGAGTGACCAATAAAGCCTCATAATCAAGTCAGAATCAGTCAAAGTCAGTCCTCACTGTATTAAGAAACAGGTCCTATAGTTAGCCTATGTTAGATAAAATATCTTTCTAAATAAGGGATATGTTTTTCCAAAATAATGATGCCTAAATATTACCTGCTTACATTATAAAAATTGCTTGCCTGATTTTTTTCCTTTTCAATTATGTCAAACAAAGTGGTAAACAGGTTTGGAGGCTGTGAGTTGTAGGGATAAGCAAGCACTGAAATTACAACAACAAATGATGGAGGTGATGCATACAGTACGAGACAGTAACATCAGTGACATCTGCCAAAAACAATTTTTCCCTAATTTCACAAATTGTGAGTCACAAAGATACTGCTGTCATTATTTTCGACCCAAAGTATTTGAATAACTTCTGAGTTGTAAATAGAACCTCCGAGCCTTCAAGGGGAACTTGAAGGCAACATTCGTCACCGGTGAGATTTGGCGCGTGTCGCTTTCCAAGGTGCTGAACCGGAAAAGGACATTTCATCAGAGGTTGTTGTAACTTTTGTTAACTTTCTACAACAAAAATTAGCTTGTAATGACTTAATGTAGAATGCTTATAGAAAACAATTTGGGCTAGTCAAAGAAAAACAGTTAAAAGTAGCAGCTGTATTGATACTTATCTAGCTAGAGCTGTCTAAATATGTATCGTTAGCTTCTTAGCTAACTAATCTAACGTTAGCTTAATTATAGTGGACTTGTTGCTAATCCAACAAAACACTAACGCAATATAAAATGGCTTAAGATGAGTTAATCTTCCTCTTTTCCCTTTTTCAGGACCAAGTGAAGGACGGACACTGACCAGGACATCAGATAAGGTCTTTTCCATTTTTTATTTGGTGCATCTTTTCATGTAGCTAATACCACGACTACAATGAGGCGACAGGAAAACCAGGCAGCCAGACAAACAGCAGGTTCGTTGAAGAGATTCAACTCACAATCTGCACACTAGTATTTTAATTTTATTAATAGGCTGCTTTGATTTCTGCCAGGTTCAGAGATTAGAGTCTTGTGTTATAACGTTGGATGGATCTAAAATGGGGCTGTGCTTGTTTTAGAGTGTATCTTTATATACAAAGTAAAGATTGAAATAAAAGTTCATTTGTTTGTCCCAAAATAGTGCTTCTAGTTTGCTTTTTCTGTTGCGTTATCATATCCAAAGAAAAAGTACATGGTACATATAGTATAATGTTGGTAAATCAAGGAGTTAAAAAAAATTGTTTGCCCAAATGTACTGAGCAGTCTGATATATTCAGATATGTTTCCTTTGCTGTCTCTATCAGGCTGTCTGTCTGTGCCGCTCTTTAACCAGAAGAAAAGAAACAGAGTTCCTTTGACATCTGTTCCCTCTGAGAATGAATTCTTCTCCCACAGTGACTACATGGCAAGTGCCAGCCCAGCTACAGCTCACAACACATCAGGTGAAGCATTCAGTTAGGCTCCTCAACCTTCTAATGTATTTCAGTCACTAGGTGGCAGTACACTCAAAGAAAAATATAAATACACTTAAACTAGTAGGTGATTTCAATTTTTCAAAATTGGCCCTCACTAGTTTGACTTATGCAGGGCATCTTGATATACATTTGAAAACAAAAAATATTTGAATGCCTGACTGCTCAAAATCACAATCCCCTGCTGAATCACAGAAAATGAGACTAATATTGTAAAATGTATCCTCCTATTAAGATAACCATTTACAGCCACAAACAGTGGAGGCAACTATAAGATTTGAGAATGTACCTTTCCTCAGGTACCTATGGATGTTACGAAGCCTCTGGTCCATCCTCTGGTGCTCCACAAAGCCACCGATGGAACAATCAGGGCATCCCACAATCTGCTCCAGCCCAGCACTATGGCAGCAATAGACCTGCTCCTGGGTCTGCCCCTGCAATGAGAAACTATGCACCCCTACCACATCCATACAAAATTGGAGGCACAAGGTATGCTTCATTGACTTTCTGACCATTAGTACGGTGGTCAGTCGTTTGATGAATTTGTCAAGGCCTAGCACAGACAACGTATAAAAAATATACATCAAAGAAAGTCAAATGTTGTGACTGGTGTTTGGTGCATGCTGGGTTTCAATTTTAGATCCCAATATGTGAAAATAGGTTTATTCATTTCATTTTCAGCTATAAGACGAGACAGGCCAGCAACCCGGTGAGACAACAGGAATCCAGCCCCAGTGTTAACTCCAGACAGAGCGATTATCAAGCCCCCCACATCAGTGAGAGTGCACAAAGCAAGCCAACACCCCATACTGCGTTCTCTCAGATGAGTCAGCAGTCATTTTACAGGCCGCCCAATCCCACACATCAGTATTCTCAGCAGACCAGACCTCTGCCTGCTCCTGGTCCACCACCCAGCAGGCCCTCTGCGTGTGCAGCACAGCCACAAAACAACTCCTGGAAGTTTACTAACAGCTTTGGGCCACAGAAACCCCCCAGTGAGGGAAGCAGGAGCACAAATAAACCTCAGACGGCACAACAAACTCAGGTAGAAAAATATGTGGAAAATATATGATAATATACAAAGATGTTTCATCATATTGTTATTGACCAGCGCAGCATTTGTATTTTTGCTCAGCAGGAAACATTTCCAGTGAAGCCAGCTGTTGAGAACTCACTGAGGATCCTGACGGCAGTTATTGATGGCATGAGACACTGGGGCCAGTTTAAAGACAAAGTCCCATACTTGTTCGAGATATTTGGTCAGTTGTTAAGGAGTTACTGTTGCCTCTGATGTGTACTGTTAAGTATTTTTAAACATTATTAAAATGATAGGCCATGCTCTTCCCTCAGCTACTTTAGACTCTGCGGTCACACTGGGTCGCCATGGAGCCAAGAACTTCCTCATGAGAGATGGGAAGGAAGCTGTGCAGTGTGTCTTCTATGAAAATGTGAGTTTGGGGGGGGGGGGACACTTCCTCTTAAGAAGTTACTTGAATAAATGTGTCTTGGGTTTATCAGAGGACAGTGTCTCACATTAACCCTGACTCTCCTCAGCTTCAATATCTTGGTGTTATGTATGATAATAATGATGCACGTGGTTATACTATATATTTACTGTACAAGTAAACCTGTTAGTATGTATGTTTTGTTCTGTCTGTAATGTTTGTCTGGGGTAGATCAGGGGTAGTGAAAACAGGTTTGCATCATTTTGTCTTCTTAGCAGTGAGTGGCTGCAAGTACGAGTGCCCACAGGTAAATTGTGAGGTTAGCAGTAACTGCTAAATTGTACATCAATGTTTTGGTAATTGTTTTGTGTGATTTTTGATATTCCATCTCAGTTTAGCTCACCCTATACTTACCTGAGCAGGTGCTAGGTTCCAGTTAGGTGAGGCTGAGAAGATGCCATTCACTGGAGTAGAGGGATGGAGTTATTTTTGTTGAATTATCTGGGGTTTCATTTTTGCCTTTGTTTCATAAATATATTTGCTAAGACATGCTACTGTTTTGGCACATACTTTTTGTTCATCAACCTGCTTTTTGAACATAACCTTAAAACATCAACAGTGGCCTAACTTCAGCATTTTGGTAATATTTAAAATTGGCAAAACATAACTTAAATATGGACTCTGACTTGACTTCATTTCTGCTTCTTGTCCAACAGGAGCAGGAACTGCCCCGTCTCATCCGCGGTCAAGTTCATCGCTGTGTGGGAAACTATGACCGCAGTAGAGATGTCCTGATGTGTGTGTCCGTCAGGCCCGGCCTGCCCTCAGAGCTGAGGAATGCTCAGGAGGCTGTGAAAGCCTGTGATGCAGAAATGAGGGTGCTGATCAAATCACTTCATGAAGTCTGAGTATGAATAAGTATCTTGAGAGCCAAGCTTAGAGCAATATATTATTACATAACCCTTGTTAGAGTGAAAAGTCTCTGTAGTTTTAACTTTGTGCTTTTGGAATTAGTTTGTTGTGTGCAAACAAAATGCACACAAACTGAACTTTTACAAGTTGAAGTCACTTGCACGTTCTGGCATAGATGTTTCTGTATTATTTCTGAAACAGATATATAAAGAGTTCTTTCATTTAAACAAATCTTTAATGGAAAGTAAAGCCTCTCTTTTTGTAAGTTCTGAAATATTTTTATTACAAAGAAATTTCACAGAACAGCAAACATTGGTTGGAGGTTAATTCAGGTAAAGCAAACACGATGAGGTAATATCTCAAAATATATCTTTGAAAAATGGGGCAGTTAAGAATAAAGTGATAGCAAGTACAGTTAGTTTATTTACAGTCAAACATCACAATGGAAAAAAACAATAACTCTACTCTACCAAAACAGTTTCACCAGTGCTGAGACTTTACACACAATGGTTCAACAAATAGGGGAATAAGTCCAGTGCAGTCACGCTAGTCATTCCCACAATCAAGCACAGTATGAGGTCCAGTACAATACCAACATTTCTCTCCTGACCTTCTTTCAAATATGGCAACATAATCACAGTAATTTTCTCAATGTCAGGACATGTCATTATGGGAACCCAAATTTGGGAAATATTTAAAGATTAACCCATTAGCAAAATCCAACCCATTATTTAACATTAATACGCACATAAACACCCACTAGAAAAGGGAGTCTAGCTTGATGAAATTGGCAGTGTACAGGGACAGTAAGTGGAGAAGTAGACATTTTGTCCTTGGAACATGACAGGAATGGTGCCAGCGCTTAAAAGGAGAAGTGGGTTGACGAAAACACAGCAACACATTAGTTTTTTTTTGAGGAGCAAATTTTTTGAAGCCACATTTTACACATAATGTGAATAATGTGTCAGCTCAAAGGCAAAGCTCAATTTGTACAACTTCCTCCTCCACCACTCAATTTCCAAATCACATAAGACAAGGATGCCAGGAATTAATCTGTTAGCTGCATGTCACAACCTTTTAATATAGCAATTCAAGGTACCTCTTCAAGATAATTGGCAAAAATGTCTCAGGGCATAATTGAACATTACCTCTCTCTGCCATTACTTCCACGGATTAGAAGACATCATCTTTTTTATCCTCCAGAATATTTTCTCAAGTTAATGAGATCATACTGCATCAAGTACAGGAGAAACTCTTTACCTCTGAGAGGAAAAAATATAAGAGAAAAAAAAACAAATCACACAACAGGATCCACAGTTTTTCAGCAGAAAAAGATGATAACCTGATAATTGTATTAAACACTTGTCTTAGTTATGTTAAAAGGCACAAGTTGGTCAGATCACATTTAAAATCTAGATCAATTGTTCTACCATTAACGAAGCCCATCTTATCATGCATTTTTGACAAAATTCCTACATCTCCCTGCCTTTTGCAATCATTTTTTTTTCCTGAATTAGAGTGTTTAGTATTGTGTGTTGTAGACAGAAAACAACTGCTTATGTTTAACAAGCAAGTTACATTACACAAACAATTCTGGGGAAAAGGTTAACAAAAGGATGCAGTCTCCCGACCAAATATCTTTGACAACACTGTTCTGAAACCACTACTTATTATTATGATTCACGTCCTTGTTATGAGAAGAGATTTCCATTTGTCCTCTCGGCAGGTCTGATGCTGTGTCTGCTGTCCTTTTCTTTGCGACAGTTACTAAATGCAGTCTTTGAAAGCCAAAACGCCTTCTCGACTCCCACTGGTTCACTTCCTGGTCACAAGACTGGAAGGCAGAAAAGGTCTGAAGAGCAAAAATCCTTCGAAGTGTCAGAGTTCTGTGTCAGTGTTTGATTTTGAAACATCAAACATCAGCTCTGTTAAATCCAGACCGTATGTACACTCCAAACGCTTTCACACAAAACATAGTCACGAGGTGCAACTCCTTCAGAGTTGAGACGCATGGGTCTAGATCCATCAATATTTTCAATCAAAGACAGTTCAAAGTGGCTCTCTCGTTAAGTTTAATGTTCTTCAAAACCTCTTATTGAAACATTATTTGATTGGGACGAGTCATTCTGCCACATAACCTCATTCTTCCACTCTGTTTATGCAGCCAACTACCAGTCTGTTTTGGAATGTTATATATGTTGACTTGTTACCCACAAAAGAAAGGATGGGAAAAAAAACATTTAAATTTTTAGCAAGTACTTATGTTTGTGTTAATTTTCTTTAATCATGTGAAATGAGGTTATCAGTCCTTGCATTTTCTGACTGCATCATCTCCAGAGCTAACATGAAGGAAACATTTAAGTCTAACGGCAGAAAACTGATAGATTTGAGGGTAAAAATTATAACCACAGAGTATTATTAAAACATAAAACCCTCCATTTAAATTAACTGAATTTTAATCAACTACATAACAGATGCAGGAAGACAGTGTTTGTTGTTGAGCATCAGCTTCAGTTATCACTGAGTGGGGCTTCCCAAACAGCATCGCCTTTAAAAACGGGATGCAGGTGTCCCTCCATGACATCAGGACCAGGTTAGAGAGAGAAGTGGTCAGGAGGGAAAAAACAAGACATCATATCAATGCACTATAACAGCGTGGGTAAAGGGGTGGGGGACAGCTGCTCCTTCGGTGCATATTTGGCAAAAAAGGGCAAGAAGACGGTGAGCATGACTCCAACAATAGCCAGCATGTAGCCCCAGCCGATCTGGCACTCGCCGGCATAGTAGATGTCAGAGTCCCCGCAGAAGGACCTGACCAGTGAAGAGTTTAGGCCGAAGGGGTAGACCAGCAGTCCAGCAGCCATGATGAACACTGCAGAGAGGACAGAGTGAGACAAGACAGAGTTGGTTAGACAGCGAATATATTCATATAGGCTGTTGGAGGAAAGCTGAAGCACAAAAACACACGATTAATGACGTGACAGCTAAAATCGCATGAATCTTATTCTTTCATAGATAAAATCTTACAGTTTTATTTAGAGTGAAACCAACCCTTTAACATCCTGAGGGCTAGATTTATATACTGTACTGGTGTGCCAACTGAGAGCCACTTGGTGGCAGTAGAGGTTTTGCAGTCTGACTGAGAGTTAAGTGAGTGATTTACATTCTTCATCAGAGCTGAAGTACCTCCATTTGCACAGAGAAGTATGATTTGTTACCTTGTCTTACATATACAAAAACAAATCATGACCTTGATAGATTATAGGTCCAAAAGTGGCAGAACAGAGCTTTTAATATATAGAGCAGCAAAAACTCTGATTGCCTGTAATTGACGGAAACTTCTACTGCAAAATTATTCATGTCTCCCGGAATCCATTTGCACTATTCATTTTAAAATTCTAGGCCTTTGTAAAAAAAAAAAAAGACGCTGCAGTCAGCTTTCTCAGACACTATCCTCAGCACCCATGCAGCCCGCGAGCGGCTCGCTTTTACAAATTGAGTCAAGTCTCCCAGCCTGTGCTGCCAAGCAGTTATCGACTGCGCTACAGGCTATCATTGCTGCTCTTAGTCATTCTGAGTGCCGGCTGGATTTCCATTACAATGCCAGGTGTCATAGTTGTTTTAGCTTTGGAGAGCTGGGGTTACTGGAAAAGCTTGAACTTTTGATAGTGAGTACAAACATATCTTTTATTACGCTGTATTGATTTGAGGAGATGTCTGTTTTCCTACTTTCAAGGGCAGCGGCTTCATAGTCGGGGGAAACTGCTCATGTGAGAGCTACAAGGCGGTAGCTGCATGAGTATCAAATCAATGGGTTGTGTGGGAAGTGAAGGATTGTGAACAGGGATGAGGAGGTAGGACGCGTTCGCTGATGTTCTTGTTGCACATCGGGGGCTTTGGGATTGACTGTTAGGGAGAGAAAAGCAAAATGATGGGGAAGAAAGACAAAGATAGAGGTCTGAAGGAGAGCCTATCTCTTGAGTGTGGTTTGTCTAGCCTGCTGTTGTGTCTCTCTGTGGAGTTCACTGAGGATCTGCCTCTCAGCCTTGCATATCGCAACCCAGTACCCAGTCCTCCTGGCTCTCAAGGTGGCCCCATGTATTATCTGCAGGGGCCTGGCGCCTCAAAGCTCACTGCCTAATGACACTTTAATGACCTTCTTTATCAAACTATCGTTGGCTTTTGTGGAAGAAACACAAAGACACAGGCGTGCACTCACAACCGAAGGCCACTTCCTTCCTGCTCTGAAATGATGGCATTTCAAGCAAACTTGGACACAAACCTAGAAAGAATAGACGCAGAACAACACAGTATAAGAGCCAAATAATCAATACAGGAATAAAATCCGGGCAGCAGTCTCGAACAAGTGTCAGGTAAACAGGATGAGGGTGGGATTTTATCAATCAGACCAGAAGAGTATGCAGGGCGGGTGTCTGGATCAGATAAGCTGCAGCTCGGACTGACTGGATCTCAGCGAGCCTTTAATGAGAGGAGAACTGTCGAAAAACTGTAAAATTGGCCTCATATCAGAGGCTAACTCTGAATGGATCAATTTTATCCTTCACATCTGAGAGGGATGAAACCAAACCAAAGTGCATTTACACGTCTTAATGGGGAAGTCGAGCGATTCTACACATCAAAGTCTGTTCTAGGTCTTGTGAAGGACTGCATATCTGAAAAATGTTGCATAAAGTGTGGTGTCACCTGAGTCAGTGTTGAGGGTTGAAGACTACAAGTCTGAAAATGAAAAAAAATCTCTTAGTGTGAAGTTAGAAAGAACAAACTGTTGGCAGTCGCTTTGCATTGTGGGCAATGTCGGAGTACTCTTTGAATGACCTAATGGCTGACTACATATATTGTACAGGATGAATAATGCACAACAGCGAGGTTTTTTGTTTTGTGTATGTAGGAAACATGTAAATCAGCATTCTAGTTTACACCGCAGGTTGGACAAGCTTAATTTCAAGGGGCTGGTTATTACATGGCCCAGTAATCCGATGAAGAACGGACAGCATGATGAAAGAGGCTGACACGACACCAAGATGCCACGCAGGGAGACCAAAGCTTTCAAAGTGTTCATTACTTGTGCCGCCAGGAGAGCAGTGTTCCTGTGGACTCCCACTTAACATGGCCATCTGAGTGCCTCTGCGTTGTTGGCATCATTGGCTAAGATGATAAAAGGACGGCCGTGCCAGAGTTAGTCAGCAGGTGATGATTTGAGAGAGCTGTTGAGATCGCATGAACACAGAATAACCATAATACCTTAGTGTTATTGTTATGAATTGCAAACTGAAAAGAATCCAGACTCGAGCTTCAAACAGAATTGTGTTAAAAACCCTCTTGTCAACCAGGATATGTTCAAATTCCTCATTTAAATGCAGTTAGGGACTGTATGAAAATTACCAGGGGGAGAGGGGGTCAGAGAATGGGGGAGGATTATCTATTTTTAGGTAGGGTAGTCAAAATGTTTTGAGAGAGTTTCTCCTCATCCCAGATTCCTTCTTCTTTGTGAGATTTATTGTAATTATCTGATCTAACTTCACTCATTCTGTGGCTGTAATAACTGTTGTTCCAGCAGTTCTTTGCTAAAAATAGTGAGTGGCTGGAATACTCTGTAATTCTGGTCATATACTGTGTGTTGGGCCTTGCTTATTACGAAATGAAATATAAGATTCAACCCCAAGTAACAACCACAATAATTTTCATACAGTCCCTTACAGGGGTTTTAAAGAGCTGTCCACAGTAGAGACCAGGCAGTAAAAACTTACAAGCGCTTCCATCATTTACCTCCTAATAGACCCAAGTAGCAGTCAGTTTACTAACCTCCCAACCCCCCAATCAATGGTCGGCATTTGTAAGAACTCAAGACGAGGAGGAAAGTCTAGTTTGGCCAGACCTTTATCCACAGAGAGGGATAAAAGTGAAGAGGTGTGGAGCGAGTCTGTCAGCCCCGATCAGATGAGCGCTGCTGAGTACACGAGGCTATCATAATGGCTCAGAGATGATGAGACGGTGAATAATGGAGAGACCTCGAGTTAGCTGGGCACTAATGTGTCCCAGTTTCATTGCAAACTTTACACGCAGAGCCAAGGAAGGAGGTCGCGATCTTTCAAGGAAGGATGGCCAAACTAAACTCTCAGAATCAGAGCTTGCGCTTATAAGCACGAGTTGCAGTTCTGACCAGTCATTGTTTTGCACTAATTTGAGTTTCTTAAATTACTTAAACATCACTGGATTACTCGCTGTATTTCTCTTTACCGACAACCTGTTTGAATGCACACTTCAGCAGCTTTAAAGTGCGCACAGACTTCAGACTGAGGGAGTAGAATATTGATTCTAGAAGCATCCAAGAGCACTAGATTATATTGTTCATCAGCTCCGGCCTGTTTTCACAGCTAGCTGCAAGGCTGCGGAAGCCTTTATGCACGCTAATGAATAGGAAATACCTTTATGTGCTTGTTTCTCTCTTTTTGTGCTCAGGTTTTTTTGTGTGTGCGCATCCATGGTGAGGGTAGGAGAGGAGAGACACAAAATTAAATAAAACAGAGCATTGTACTGCCATACAAAGACGCTGTGCAGCTTTTAACAACTAAATGAACTGAATTAACCTTGAATCTCTTTCTCAGCGGTGTAGCGAGAAATGGAAAGCCGCTCGCAGAGACGGTGAAACGGGTTCACAGCAGTGAGGACGATAGAAAGAGATTGAATGGGTCTGTGGGGCAGGAAGGTGTGTGATAACCTGGCGTCCAAGCGTGACACTGAATCAATTTCATCACGGACCTCTTACGCAGGGATCGCACAAACCCAGAAACACAAATCATAGGATCGCTCATGTGTCCTATTTCAATGTGATTGCCTGAGTCCGGCTGCAGAAATCTGCTAAGTCTGGAATCTACTCTTGTCAGAAATGTCAGAAATCCAATATACTGTGGTCCCAGTCATTCATACACCTTGTATGTAATGTAAAATTCTTCAATTTCTTTTCTTCCCATGATATTAATAATAAAAAATTCAATTCTGTGAGCTTCAAGGCCCCTTTTCATTACAATGCCAAGACCTCTGCTTTGGATCAAACTCTATTTCCACCCTGTGCTGACTGTCAAAACTGTGTTAGCAATGGGGCGGGTTAATTTCAACTCAATAGGTGGCTCTCATACTGTACATGCAGCACTCTTTAATTCCTGCTTTTCAGTGGTGTCGCCTGTCTGTTTTCTCCCTCTGGCAAATAGTTACATAAAATATATTAAGTGCCCTGATTATTGTCACCCCAGCTCAGACAGAAGGACGCCTGTTGAGACAAGTACCGTGAAGTAGTTCAGCGTGATTCACTGTTAACTATATGATTAAACCTTTACAGAAGATTACCAGCTGAACCGTAGCTTAGTTCACTAACATGACGTCTTTGTGTGGTCTCTCATAGAGGACAAGCGCTGTAAAGTGTTTTATAATGAGAAGTCAGCAAGAGAACGTTGGAAAAATAAGACAGGACGGGTTATACAATATACATTCAAGCCCTGCAGCCAGCAAGAGGGAGCTAGAATATATTAGAATAGACTAATGCCCTGCTTATCTTCTCTGACCTACAAGCCAGACGGACAGACAAGAGGAGACAGCCAAGCTCCACCACGGTCAGACGTGTAAATGCAAAAACATTAGGGAGCACTGAACCACAGTGGGCCTTTTTGGGTCCTAAGCTGTATTCACACCAAAACCTCCAGTCCTCCCATTCATTTCAATGTGGGCAGTGCAGAAAAAAATACACAGTGGAGAAAACGTAAAGCAAAAAAGAATTAACATTTGGAGAAATGTAACCCGACGTCACACTGTGGTGGCCAATCACATGAGCTGGCAATCAGACCAGAAGATGTCGACGAGAAGATGAAGCAGCTTGTTAAGCATGTAGCATGGTAGCATATCACTGTTTACCGAGCAGCTGTGAACATGGAAGAGAGACTCAGAAGGAAGTTACTTGACTCTTCATCAAGTTGGGATTTGTGGTTAGTATTTCTACTCGTGCAACAATCATCATGACCAGCAAATGCCTGCAGCATGAATGACCGAAACACTTGGGAATGTGATGTCATTTTTCACATATTAGTCACTCAACGTGGCCTTGTGCACCACTTTAAATCCCACTGTAATGACAGGCCTCACATCCTGACGTACAGCCCTGCTTTGGTGTAAATAGCCTCGCCATCCTCCACGTCCTCCTGCTTGCTCTCACTCCTGAGAAAAACTTATCTGGCTGCTGTCCAAAACAGGGACATTATCTGCTGCTATGATTCACTTCAAAGACACATGAAAGAGAACACACATTACACTGTGGCCTTACATTATCACAAACTTGTTTGATGTCACATTACCTTGCATAGCGAAGACGTCAACGCATAAGCCAGCGGAGGGAAAAACACACATTTCTCTCCTCTGCCAGGATAATGCCAGCCTTCTCCCAGGTGAAGTTGTGGGTACGTGCAGAACAACAACAGAACGTGTCTAATAAATCTTGATTTGCCAACACGGCGCTCATTTGTTTGTGTTGCCGGCCATGTTTGTCATTGATGAAACGCAGTGACAGGAAACATATGCTGGAAAAAGCTGCGAAATGTTGCTTAATTACGGATGCAGGCCCAAAGCTATACATCAGAACTGCTGTTGTACCGCAGCGTCTCACTCTGCCACATTCTTTATTATCTTGTCTCACCCTTCTCTTTTTTCCATAAGCAAGCATTTTCCATGAATAGACCAGGTGAGCTGATCCCTGTCTACTCTCATGTAGATAATAATAACCCAGATGTGATCAGGCAAGCTGATGTAAATGAGGTGCTGATTTACAGCAACAGCCCGGGGCAGAAGACACACAGCGCCCTACATACACTCACTGATATTGTATACACACAGACACATACAATTATAAGGGTTTACATATATTCAAAAGGGTCTTGAGAAAAAGTGGCTTCTACAACAATTGGGAGTGAGCGCCTGGCTCAAGGGCAGCTAAATAAAAAAAAATCTGAAAGCTTGCTGGAAATGTGACTGTGTCCAATAATGAAAGCATAACAAAGGCTGGCGCAAAACAGCGATGTGTCTCTAGGAAATTGCCTTTTCACCGGCCACATACAAGGAGTATTTCTATTTCCCCTCTCTATCTACAGGAGAACGAAGATGGAGATGGATAATTTCTGTTTCTCACACACTTTTTTTCCTGAACCTCCAGTTTGGCAGCACGGAGGAGGAAGCAGAGAGACGTCCAAAACACGGATGCGATGGTGAAGATAAAGGAATAGTGTGTGTGAGCATCCATGAGAACACCACACAGATTTCTCTATATGAAAAACCCAGCATCTTTGGAAGAAGTTAGTTAAAATAACATACAGCATCATACATACAGACTACAACTTCTCCACCAGAGTCTCTAGTGTTTCGTATAACGTGCCACTATTTTGACCCCTCGCGTGCTCAAGGTGAGGAATTGTAGGGCTGAAGACGAAAGTTTTGGAGTTGCCAGGAGTTGAACTGTGCCAGCAATGAATCTTCAGGTAGTCAGCTGGGACCTGGCGGAGCGTGGGCACAAACAGCAGGGACTCCATCCTAATGTGATGAGCTGTGCTCTAGTCTGCACACAGCCATGTTGATAATTAAGCTCAGTGCGCCTCTGGGAAATTATGCTAATGACGCTCCTCCGACTACCTACATTTCTCCAAATGTTTGGCTTAAGGTGATCACGTACACAGCGGCAACTACAACATGACTCCCTGAAAATGTTGCTGAAAAAGATTAAGGAGGAAAGAAAAAAAGGGAGCAATGGGGAGGGAGAGAGAAGTTTGTAAAGATTGAAGTAGTTTGGGAGATGGACCTGTAATTGCTGATGTGTTTAAGCCTTCAAAGATCTTTGTGCAAAAGCAGCATGACAGAGAATCAAGAAGACGGATAAGAGATAGGAAATGAAAGAGCGCTGGTCCGATTGAAGAGGACATTTCCAAATGGACAGTTGTACAGAGAGTAAAGGACAGAGCCAAAAAAAGAAAGCAGTTAAAAGTGACAGTTTCATGTGTGTAAATGAGGAGATTTAACAATCAGTAGCCTGTGATGAGCAACAGCTGCTACTTATCACTAAAATGATTAACAACACAAGTTAAAATCAATTTGTTGGGTCCAGCTTGCTTTAGTGGAAGTAACAGTTTAAATTTAATCTCTTTAATCTTTTTTTGAGTATTTAGCAGAGTACAAAACAAAAGTCCCATGAAAAACTGTGTGAGAATAAAATAAAAAGAAGAAGCCAAATCATCAGCGGCCGCAGAGCAGAAGCTGCTGGTGCGTCTGCAGCTGCAGGAGGTCAGAGCTTCGATGAGCTCCGTGTCCACACAGGAGACAGGGTGGAAGAAGAATTAAGTCATTATAGGTTATTGTACCAGAATAGGTTTTAAAAAAGTTGCATTCATCTTAATTAATCACTGGTTTTAATGCACCACCACACTAAGTACACTAAGTGACCCAAATCAAACACACGATGTTGCGTGACCAACAGCTGCAGGCCGGGTCTGACTAACATGCAAGCTGCTGAAACACTCATGGTAGCTATTTAATGTTTGTAGTGCATGTCATTTTAATTGATCTACATTTAGTACATTTTGACACTTATTATCTTACTTGTACTTGAGTCAAATTTCTTTAAAGTAACAGAACTTTTGAGTCAAATATTCTAGCCCTCTTTCGCTTTTCAGTTACCACAGACAGACAAACCCAGAGTGCGTGTTCAGAATGTCTACAAAGCTGGTTTGAAACCACGAGGGGATAACTTGTCCATGTGACGGCGCCTTGTTAAAGAGGACATCGAACCATTTTCACTGGAAATTGTCCACTGCTGTCAATGAGGCAAAAACCTGTTGACCTTGAGCGCTGCACAAAAAAAGAGATAAAAGAGTGAGAGAGCAAAGGGAAAGAGAGAGAAAGAGAAAGCCGATGAGGAAATAAAATACAGGGAGTTGGGAGAGATTAGCAGGGCAATAAAATAGCTTCTGCTATCTTTGGAGTGAGCGGGCCTGCCCGTGGACTGGTCAATCAGAGCTCAGTAATAGCTCTGTTTATCACCCAGTCATTCAGGCTGCTCTAAGCTCACACAGACGACCGCATAGGTGGCTGCAGCCCCCGGTCCGGAGTGCATCCGAGCATGTAAATGTTTCGTTTAGTCTCACAGAATCTTAATGATTTTTGACTTGACTTGCTTTTTGCATCTCGGAGATTATATCAGATGATGAAGCGAAGCTTTAATAATTCCTTGTGTGGCACTGCAGCAAAGAAGACAATGATGCAGATAAGAGCTAAAGAAATACATAATAGTTAAGATAAGACAGTTACATTATGAGAACATATTGTGAATGCTCGCAACAGATAAAGAAATAAAGGTGTGGTAAAGCGATTACAGATGCATTTAAAGGAGCAGTGCAACATTTTGGAAAACATGCTTATTCATTGTCTTGGCAGCTTGGCAAATATCCTGGAAGCAGGAGGAAACAGCAAACTTGGCTCAGTCTAAACATAAGGAAATTCACCTGCCAACACCATTAAACCTCAATAAATTAGACAAAAAACAAAAAATCGGGGTTTTACAAGGGGTTATGTTCTGGACTATTTCTGGGGCCTGCACAGTGATTTACTTCATGAAACCCAAAAAACATTTGTAAAGACTGAACAAACAAGATATAATGTGCTAATTTTTGAGCTCTAGAGGAGCTGGTAGGGATTTTTTTCTCCATTCTTAATGGTAAGCTAAGTTAACCACTTTAATCTTCAGCATACAGGCACCAAGCTTCTCATCTAACTCCTGAGAAAGCAAATAATTATATTGCCCAAAGTGTAGAACCATTCCTTTGAAACGGTTGGTTCATCCAGTTCACAAATAATCATATCCCATTTACCCCTAGAATATTATTTCCTGACTATCAAGGAGAAGGAGATACTGCTGCTAAATTTTTCAACAAGAAGATAGTGTAAATGCTGATTAAGAGAAGGAAAAGAAAGCAAAATAAAGAATGAAAGATATACAAATAGATGCACAGCATAGCATGCAGTCAGTTGGACACTATTTTGGCAGCCTCCAAACAAAGGCCGCTTCAAGTGTGTGTCTCTGAGCTCCCGGCGCATGCTGAGCCATCTCAACTCATGCTTATGACTGTGAATCTCCATCCTGGGAGCACTGTAGCGATGACACATGAATCTCACATGCTGCATCCAATCTATCATCTTAATTACTTCCATTTCCATATCGCCATCTATTTTTCTTTAATGTTGCAAATTAATTTACACCTCAGACAAATTGCTTGTCCTTGACTTGCCTATCCCTTATGAGGCACCCCGCGATGCACGCGGGGTTGCGTCAGTGTTCAAGCTAAGCAAGCCTAATCTGTCGCTCCATCCATCCATCCATCCCACCTCGCAGATTGGATTAGCGCGGGAGACAAACTACCTCACATGCATGAATGGGAATATAAATAATAATGATACAAGAAAGAAAGTGCTGGTTAGATTGGAGACATCAATCAACTGTGAGAAGGTGCACTCACCATGATGATGTTGTGTGAGGAAACAGTCAATGAGGAAACAATGGTTTATTTGATGAAACCTGAAGGTCTGTACAGGTGCTGCATGTGGACGGCAGCTAAAGGTGATGTGTGTGTGTGTGTGTCTGACATTAACCCCCTGATTGTGTTGACAGCCTTTGGCCCCGAGGCTAAACCCTTAAGCTAGACGTCTCCTGGGTTCAGTAGCTGCCTCAGGTCCAACAGGGAATGTCAGCCGTTAAAGTCAGAACAACCCGGTGACACCGGTAGGTGCATTGTATATCCAGCTGTGCTGAGGCATCACAGTTCACATCTGTGTGCCATAGAGTCAGTGGGTAGAGAAGAACATACCACAATGAATATGATACAAACCTTGATTTCATTAGTGATTGACACACTGAATAAACACTGTAGCTATTAATCATACAGCAGTTTGTTATTGCCAAGAACCAGGGCTTTAAATTAACACATTTTTTACTCATTTTACAAATGTAACCCCTTCTTTAAAACTGTGTTCCCTGATTCACAGGTTTCCAAACCCACCCCTGCTAAAACATGCATGAAAACGGAAGATGTAGTTGCATAAATATGCATTTATACATTCATACACATAGTAAGCACACCAGCTATATGATAGAGCACATTGCAGAACTCATAACTTCCCACAGAACGCCATATAATGAAAAGTCCTAAATGCATGAATTCATGAGGTGGGCTAAAAACAGGGTACTTATTTTCCAACTGAATGTCATACATTTTTTAAATTGAAGAATGTATTTTGAATGGGTTTCCTACGTCCTGGGGTTACAGAGGTCACTCAGCATATAGACAACCCTGTAACTCAAAATAGGAAAAAAATCCCTGCTATTCATCTCTGTTGTCTGAATCAATTTTGAATCCAAAGACAGTTATAAAAGTGTTGCCTTGGCAGTGTGTTGTTGTTCCCGAAGCAGCGGAGGAGAGAAAGTGGATCAGTATGAATGTGGATGTGCACAAAGCTGCTGTAGACAAAAGAAGATCAGGAGACCTGCACCTGGGCGCAGTAACTATATGAGCTCCCATTAATCAGTGTGTGTGTGTGTGTGTGTGTGTGTGTGTGTGTGTGTTGCATATGTGCCTCTGTGCTCGCTTGTGCAGTCTGCACACAGAGTGTCTGAAAATAATAAATGAATGTCCCTGCTTATGAATCTTGATCTCTATCAAGTGTTACCGTGTGTGTGTATTTCTCTGCTGGTGGTGTTGAAGTGGGGAAGCGAGAATAGACGGAATCAAAGAATCATTTCATTTGTTAAAATAAAAAAAAAATCTGAAAAAGGAGCAATGCTTTTGGAAACTATGTTCTGAATATTACTTTGGCCATTTGATACAATATAAAGGGGCTTTTAAAGCACTGATGAAGGTCTTTTGCAGGCAGACCCATCTTCGCACAGCGACAGAGAAAACCTCTCTTTTTGCTTTGCCTGTGAGAGTTTAGCAGGTAGCACACCTGCAGTGGAAATGAATTTTGGCTGTTTTTACAGCAAAAAGCACAATCCGATATTGGCTCTGGACTCAGCAGTGCGCGCGGACTCGCTGAGTGAAATTTTCAGGCGTTCCAATTTGCAAATGTTCTAAAATATACATATGTGCTCAGTCATTTCCAGAGAAAAAAAGGTAGATTTGGCAAACAGTACAAGCAAATGTAACTTTATGGAAGCAAAAATGTGCAAAAATGTGCAAAAATGCAACTGAGGCAGTGTTTTCTTCAAAAGGCAAGAAAAATGGAGCCTCGCAGCCTCGAGGTGTCCTCCTGCTATGGCGCAAACCTAGAGAATCATTATCTGACAACATATAGAAACCTTTATGATGAGTGCCGGGTGTGTGTCTGTGTGGGGGGGCAGCAACATAATGAATCCCTACAGGAGACATGGGGCCCTGCTGGGCTGCTGTAATGAAGCTCTGCCCTGCCATCGCTCCCTGACCCACTGGCATTAAGGAAAAATGGAAACCATTACCTTCAGCCTTCACCTCAACAGCCTACCAAGTGGGGGACCTGGAGCAGACATGGGTGTGTACGTGTGTGTGTTTGTTAGGAATGGGAGGCCGAGGTAGAGACGGGGCACAACGGGGGATCCAGACCAGACAGGACTGTATATGAAGAATATGTCTGTAACATTGACTGGCCAGCGCAGGTGTTTTTGTGTTTCCGCCATGTGAAGTAAAGCCAAATATGTGCAATAGAAGAATCTATGTTAACAACAATCTGAACAACTTTAGTCGAAACAAACTTTCAGACACACAGCAGATGTAGAGGACGGGGTCTTAAAGAAGATTGGATGTTCCCTCTCAGACACATTCCAGCACAAGTGTCTAAAAGTGCCCAGGGATCTTAACAGCTCTGTGTGTGTGTGTTTTGTGTGTGTCTGTACTCTCCTGCTAATCTCATCCTTGGTTGAATGCATCTTATTAGGAGTAGACTTTCATTGTTTGTTGTGGATTTCCAACAGAATAAACAGACCATGCTTTTCAGATGTGTGTGTAGGTGTGTGTGTGTGTGTGTGTGCGTGCATGTGATTTCTGCCACGGCCTGTTTTATCGCATTTTTCAGTTGCAATCTAGGAGCCATTGTTCAGAAGTGTAGAAATCCACAGGACCTCAAGGGAACGACAACAAAAGGGAGGCTTTTGTCTTAATTCCCTACAAATGATTTTTTTTTTTTGTGGGCTGCCTTTGTAGAGCGGATGTGATGTGTCAGCCGTGGCGGCCGCGTCCTCCGCTGCCCGTCTCTGTAACCGGGCTGCCACCGGCTGGAGATCATTTGATCAAGAGATCTCTGGGATCATGTTCATTACAAGAGATGGAGCACCGAGGCAGCCTGCCACAGATGAACCCTTTAGATAAGATGGGCTTCATTCCTTGTGGTTCTGCTTTTCCTTTCTTTATCTTTTCATTAGTCTTCCCTTTTCTCCTCTGCTCTCCCTGTTTTTGTTGTAAAGGTTGAGTGAAGGAATTGGAGAATGACCATCATCATCCAAATTTTCATTATGTCATTTTGGACTATCCCAATTCACCACATTTCCTTAGCACAGAAACACAAGGAATATATTTTGCATGAATCTTAAATCTTCCCTAAAACAGCAGATTCAGCCACTCAGCATTAGACGGGTGTCTGAGCGATGTCGCCCTGAGAGATCTTCATAAAAGGAGGTAGAGAGCGGACTGACTGAGAGCCATAAACTGCACAAATCTCAAAAGTAATGGGTAGAAAGTGTTCAGTCCCAAGAGGAAACCCTCCCTGTGAGTGCAGAATTAGCTTTAGTATTTAACAACCCGGTCAGAGTCATGCATTTTAATAAGAAGGTGGATGGTTTTGCTCAGAAATTGGTGAGGAGGAAACAGCCGTTTGAAGCCTACACAGCTCGCTCTGTCACTGTGTGCTTATGGCCGATTAATGAATAGTGCAAATGTTTGCCAGACTCATGTCAAACTATGATCAGTGTGACATGAGTTTCAGTGTGGGAGTTGATGCTGCTGAAAAAAAAAATCACAAAAAGGTGTGAAGAGTCTCTTTTCATGATAAACTGTGGCTGATAAATAACACTTACTTATGAGTTATGATTTTTACATACAACATGTAACACATCTGTCAGCTAGTGTCTGTTATGTTTTAATGGTAGAGCTGGATTTTCATACATGATAACATTACTAATATAATATCTGGACTTTGCTGTGCACCTTACTTGTGCATTAGGTTAGCAGCAGGAATTTCATACAGTTTATGCAAACTTTCCTTTTTTTTAGGTTTAACAATTGAGATGGCTTGGGACACACCTCATTTCTCACTACATGTAGAGCTAACTTTTTGTAGTCTCTGTTTCTCTGCACTGCCAGTGGCTGTGTCCATGTCCACATATGTCCATATACAAGCATTTAATGTGGCAGGAATAAGCTAATTTTGAGAATATCAGCAAAAGAAAAAGCAATGATGATGTAATTAAATGAGCCCCAGTCAAACCTCAAATGGTGAAAAACAATGTAGAAAAGACAATGAAAACATGACGTTTATGTTTGTTTCATGTACTACTTTGAGTAATGTTACAGTCTCCTACTGTCTTATTTTTCATCTCTTTAGTGGAGCGGAAGCTTCAGTGGACATTTAAGTCACATGCTTCAAATTTCCAGGAAATTTCTGCATTTTTTTTGTTACGGCTGTACATTTTCTACATTTTGTGTAATACATAAATCGTTAGCATGGATCACTGAAATGATTTATCAGGACCACGTAGATGATTTCGGTTTCTTTTCCCATGTGATAAACCAGTTGGTCTCTCCTAGACTCATTCTTTTAAAACTCTTTGCTCTTACATCTTTAATGAGCTTCTCCCTTCCTCCCTCCATCAACCATGAGTGTGACTCACAGATACACATATACACACAAACCTCTTCAAGCGTTGCCCATGTTAATGGGGTAATAAGGAACTTTAGCAGCTCCCCTCAACCTCACCTGTGCCATCTCATCGAACTTCTGAGGCTCCTTGTTCAAAGCAAGAGGAGTCATCCTGCTCTTTAATCATTTGTATCTTTTCTTTAATCTAAGGAGACAATTAGAAATCTACCTTCTGCCTCTCTATGTTGATAAATGGCTTCCGTCTCCCCTTCAATCGATCACATGCTTTCAGATCTGTAAATGAAGGCTTGGGTAACAAGGATGGCCGGGGAGGTAATCAAGAAGACCACTGAGGCACAGGGGAGGGGAGCGCTAATGCAGTGAAAGCATTTCCTTGGTTACAGCAGCCTTCGTGAAAGCAGTCAGAGCAGTGGTGGACACACACACACGCACACACACACACACACACACACAAACTGGCCTGTGTGTCACTGCGTGACTTTTGGCCTTTCTTGGTAACAACAGTGTGCCTCACTCTCTTTTATTTAATGCTCAGTCCTCCCTCTGTCTTCCTCTCTGTCACACACACACACATGCAGCGTGTCAGTGGTCAGGGCCAAAGGGTGACCTCTGTTCATTCAGGCGTGACTCTGGGGTTTAATCACACATACTTATTGTTTCGCCCTCTGAGCATCTATCACGGAAAAACTGACAGCCTGAAAGACACAAGAGAAAGTATCTAGAAATGGTGGCGACTTAGGAAATGCTCATTCAGAAGTAAAGAGGAGAATAAATGATTGTATATTATGATTATCAATTTTTTATAAACCACATAGTTGTAGTTTGCTGCTGTGTTACCACGAAAATAGAAACATCTTCAACAGATTCAGCGTCAGCAATTTTGCTGACGGCTTGCTTATTCTCCTCAAGTGTTCCACAGAACTTAATGGCATCATGAATCATTTATAGAATTGTATGTCAACACACACACACACACACACACATGGCTTTACGTCCAGTCAAATTGCGAACACCACAGCTCTATGATCGGCTGCACTCCTCTGGTTTGCCCCACGTGGTTTCAAAGCTCAATTAGAACACCACCTCTTCTACAAACACACACTGGCATGTTGATTGTCTTTCAATCACAGCATCACAGCATGTTGATAGGTGGAGTGGACTCACTGTGAGAGGAGTGTGTAAGTGTGACAGTAAGATGCTAAGTGTGCTCATTTGCAGGAAAAGCTCAATACAAGAGGATAAAATGTTGTCGGCAAGATTAAAACTATGGATAAAACACTGTGCTATATACCTCCACCACCATGACACACAAGCTTTGATGCACTTGCAAGCATATCTGGTGTGGAGAGGAATGCAATTCTTGCAGTTCACATCTTGTCTTGTTCAAGCCAGCCCACTGAGCAATTTGTCAAGAGGAGGAGAGGAACTCATCATCATCATTGCCCTTGGATGTGGGGTCTGAGGAGGTGAACCAGGTGGGCGGGGACATGGTGGAGAGGTCATGTGTGTGGGGATCACACGCATCAGCCCTCCGCCTCCGACACTCGACATGTCACACCTGAATCCTACTTATCTTCCAAGTCTGGGTTTGGTTTCAATTGGCCCAAATTGTAGCACATTTGGTTTGTACTTTTGTGGTTGAGCGCAGATGTCCGCTGTTTGCTGGCCACTCGACTGACACTGTGAGGTGCTTGCACACTAGTGAGCAGCTATTAAGTGTTATCACTAGAGAATGGTGAGGCAAGCAGGACGGCATAAATAGAGCTGTTATCTCCCCCAGAAGCTGGTACAGTACGTGTTTGTATGAGTGTACACACACTGAGCAAGGCAAAGTGGCCCCACTTGATTTTCAGCAAGCTGCATGGAGACACTCATGTACACACTCTCTGGTATGAATTGAAAAATGTGGCCGATAAGTAAAATGTTATGATCTTTCAAACATATGTATCTAGGATTTCAATAATCAAACGCGACTTTATCTCAACTCCAACGGTCTCTCGAGCCTCTCGGCGTTTGTCGCACAACGGACGAAAAAAAAAAAAGAACAATCTGAAAAAGATTTATTCATTAGAAAGCTTTGAAAGATTCCGCTTTGTTTTGGAGAGGCGGCTCAACTGAAGGGACGAGCAGAGCCACTTGGTTGTCACACTGTCTGTGGGAGGATGAATAGGCAGAAGACAAAGCCAGGTGCAAAGCTGACTGGTCATGCTTTAATAACAAGGCATAGTCCTTGTTATTAAGGCCTTAAATCAGCACTTATCTCTTCTCTGTGTACAAACATTTCCTCAACCCCAAAGCATCTCATGCGTGTCTGTAAAACTCTTCCATTCCAGGATGGTGACAGGACAAAACAGGAAAGATGACGGACTTCTATTATTACAGGCCCCTGTGACTCTCACACACTCGCACACACACAAAGATCCCAACTCACACAAACACTGTGCCGCGTTCCCTTGTGTCAAATTATCATGATAACTGGGGCGTTCATCACGCTGCACAAAGACTGGTTAACATCTTCAGTGGCTACTCTATTAACAGCTTTATCACTAAGCAACAGCCGAAAAACCCCACCCCCTTAATTTCTCTCGTACACACACACAAACACCAAGGGACACACACACACACACTGTCCATTTAAATGTAATGGTGCTGTGTCTAATTTGGAGGGTGTTTGACAGACAGCATTTTAATGACCAGAAGCCTGGGTGCTAGAGTTAAGCTGACAGAGGCATCTATAGGGCCTCTATCATGTCAGGGAGAAAGACTTTGAACAGCCACATAAACATCTATGGAGAGTGAGATTGGGGTGTCGCTATTATCGTACCATTAAACCACAACAGCTATGAATAACCAGCGAATACAGTTAGTGTTAAAGTTGCACAAAAGAAATACACAAAACACAAAGAATTTACAATGAGGCACTATAAACCAAGGCAGGCCTCCTCCCGTCCTCAGCATAATGCTATGGCACTCTGGGAGTACTGAGTAGCATGTAATGAGAATAACCGTGCAGCTTTAGTCATGAAATGCCTAATTAGCCATTAGCATGCACTAAAAAGCAGCTATGAGACCATCACTGTCTCTCCTCCACAATCCCCCACTGAGCTGATACAATACAGCACGGGCCCGGAGGATCCTCACTGCGGGGAGAGCAGTCAGCCTATCAGACGTCTCCTTCCGCAGCTCAGGTCCCAGCAATGAGACCGTGATAAGATTTCTCTTTCGCAGCGCCGGTCCAGCACGCCCACACAAACTGCGGCCTCCTGTTCCTCTAATTTTGTGGGTTAATTAGAATGAAGCTGTCTGTCTGTTTACAAGAATGCAGCCATATGCAGTCCAGATTATGCTCATCGACACTTTGTATTCAGAAGAACGGGCTCCGGCTGAACACACACATGCACATGTATGTACACAACATGACACACAAGAGCTTGTGCGCATGTTCTGTTTTAATGTGGATTGTGTTCCCTGTCATTAGCAATTTTCTTCTCTCTCTGTTTTGGGCTAATTAAGCAGCTCAATTTGGTGCCCATCTCGGCTAATGAGAGGTGATGTGCTGAGACTGTATATGCGCAGACAAGAATCTGTATAATTAGAAAAGACAACACAAAGCTACTATTAAGCCAAAATGCTACCGCGATCTCAAAAGAGAAGTTCTCTCCTTTTTCCAGCTACATCCACGGGGAGGTCAGAGGTCAGGCTTAGCTGCAGGGAAATGCCAAGGAGCACCAAGGACACCTCAGCAGCGAGGATGACTGTCAAACTGAATCCGAGCCCCGTGGTTGAGGGACAGCACATCTTTCTGCTCGCTGCTGCCGCACCTTCCTGCCCTCCGATGGTTCAACTGGTGTGTGTAGGTTTACACTGAATACATTTACATTCATTAGCGTTGACATTTGCGATAGCGGTGCATTGACGTGGTGTTTGTCTTGTACCGGGTGTGTGATTAGTTTATTGATGTCTGAGTTTGGAAACCAACGAGTGTGTGTTCGGTCCATAATAACAGTGCAATTTTGCGGGAGCGGAGCCGCACAGAGGTGCTGCAGGACTGACGCATCGGAGGTGAAAGACCACGGCAGCGCCATCATTGATTGAAGAACGAAGACAAACTGAATATGCAGACCTGCACTCGGAGAGCTGGACGGCAGAGCATGATGAATGTGTGAACTAAATATCACCATAAAACCATCTGTAAAGCTGGCGACTGTGAATGACTGGCCAATAATTGCCTGACTGGATTGTTCTGTGGGGGCCAAGCCAAATGAGCTCGGTCATACCTTACATTATGGTAGGTACAGGGTAATGTCACATTGGAATTTCCAAAAATTCTCTTGAGTCAGCTGCTGCAAAAAAATCATCATTAGTCAACTGAAAGTGAGTGAAATGGAACCACAGCAGGAAACAATGTCTGTCTCCTTGTTTACTTCTTTTACTGATAAAACAATTGAAATGTTATCTGTGACACTATAGTAAATAGTGAAACAAGTAGAAAATCATAAAGTCATCAAACTCAATTAGTTAGTTCAGTTATACAGCAAAGTCTA
Organism: Holacanthus passer; assembly: GCA_025331565.1. Classification (NCBI taxonomy): domain Eukaryota; kingdom Metazoa; phylum Chordata; class Actinopteri; family Pomacanthidae; genus Holacanthus; species Holacanthus passer. Next base: position 10,684,130 of record JAFREQ010000005.1, read on the forward strand.
ACGATAACTTTTCCATCATAGGCTCCTGGTCACATCAGACCAAGTGAGGTTGTAGCAGCAAAACTCCTGAGTGCATTGAACTGAGCAAGGGAACATTTTACAGCTCATGAATTCAACTTCCTATTCGTAGGAGGAAGAAAGTGCTCTTTCTTGTTTCTATTTGTTGATACATAATCTCACTATAAGACAGACAGATAAGTATCCCAATATTTGCATGCCCTGAGGCGACTGTGTGACATTTAAGTCTTTCAGGATGGTCTCCGTGTCAGATTAGGTGAGCGTGGTCCTGCCATGACTTGATCAGGAATGGCATCCAAAGCATCACACAGTACATTTCAGATGTTGTCATATCAGGCAGGCGAGAGAAGGCAAGAAAATTCACATGACACGCTCGTCCCTGGGCCTCATGAAACGTCCGACACACAGAATCGGTTGTCTGTGACACACTACGGAGGATTAAATGACAAATTGCTATGCCCAAACCCAATTTTCATCCATTGGATCAGGCCGTTTTCAGCCCAGTATTTCCTAGTCTGATCCCAGGTTTATGCAGAAACTCTACACGCGACCAATTCCCAAAGCCTTGCCGTGTCCAGCCCTGTGAATGCACCCAAAATGCACAACCATGACTCCTAAATTACACTCCCTCACTAAGTAAATATGACCAGCGTGCCCAGTGCGAGCCAAAGCATGTCTGTGTGCTTCCATCACCCACATCACTGCCCATGCACATCTCCTGCCCAGCCTGCATCCACCCAATGTACCATCTGCCTTGGCAGTCAACTGCACCAGACCAGGCCAGACCGTTGCTCCAGAGAGGGGTGGGTCTGTGATGGGGGGGTGCTCCAGATGCTCCTCAATCCAGCTGCAGCCTGTTGGCAATGTCACGGCATGCCCCTGGATTAATGAGCCCCCCCTCTGCTTGTTCCTTGGGCTGCTGTCCCACTATCTGTATGGTGCCTGCCAAGTCCATTATCCATGCACGGTTTAAGTCAAAATGCCACACGCTCGCTAACTGATCGATGGGGTCTTAAACAGTGGGGAGCCATTTAAAGAAGGAGTGGGGGCTCGTGTGTGTTTGCATGCATGTGTGTGTGTGTGTGTGTGCGAGACGGTTTTCTCGCAGCCTGCGTTCCCACCGCCATCTCATCTTTCCCCGCCGTCTGTATGGATTTAGGTGGCTGGCCTGTGGGCCAGGCTCCATCGATTACAAACAGCCAACCAATCACGCTGACAGACAGCTCGGTTGAGAGCACACCTTGGCTTTTAACGGCGCTGCCCGCGATGCCCGTGCGCGTGTGGAAAGCCGAGAGCAGATAGTAAAACACCCCAACCGGCGAACACTGACACCCAGCAGGCAGCCACTGTAACCTTGTGTATCTGCATAATGAGACAGACAAACACGTAGACACAGACAACCCCGAGCAACATACACACACACACACACACACTCATGGACCAAAACAATGCTTTTTAATTCAAGCCTAAGCTTTCTTGTGCTTTTCCCTCGTCCTGTGTGTGCGTGTCTCTGCTCTACTGGTGGGTGAGTAGCAGCTTAAAAAAAATACTCGGGGAGGCAATGCAAATGACCTTGTCTCATCTTGAAGCAAACACTGGGAAATTAAATTAAGGTTCCCTGCGACTTGGGAAGTGCTGTTTCCTCAGTCTTGTTTATATGTGTGTGTTTTCAGTGCGTGTGTGTGTGTGTGTGTGGGTAGCCAGGCTGTGACAAGTTGATGTTTTCTTTAAATCTTATTAAGTCCTATCTCACTTCTGTAATTCTTCAAACTTGCGCGTGTGAATAATAATCAAATTTGGCCCTAACCAAACAAAATGTGTTGGGAGTTTGTGCGGCCAGCTTTGGTGCGATTATGAGAAAGAGTTCAGCAACGTGTGGCTGTTGCTCTGTCTTGTGTGTGGGTGCAGTCTGTGAATCCAGCTCTTTGTCTGGCCTGCTCCATTGTCACAGCCACTAATAGGAATTCACAGCCGTTTAATAATTCACATGGAAGGTAGGCGGCTACAGTAAACTGTCAACAACACAAGCTCCTACTGAAATCCCATTAACTGCCAATGAATTATTCCCATATTACATCCACCCTAGCCTTTATGTACGCAAACACACACACACACACTAATAACACATATGCACATGTATCACTCTTCCTCACAATATTCCTAATGGCCCAACCTAAGTCTGGAGGTCTGGCAAGGCTCTGAGGCACTTTCCATTATTAGAGTGGTGAAATGGAGACCCCACTGGCCTTTGGGACGGGGTGCTAAGCCCAGGGACATTATGATAATGGAGGTTCTATGGGGAGTAGATGTCATACTGGCTGATGTGCTGTCTGGTGATACAATAACAGCAGCCTGGCTACTGGTTCAGCTTACTGCATCTTGATCTAAACATTTCTTCCATTCTTATCAGATGTAATGTCCTCCGCTACATATTTGCCGGCGTGTCTTTCCCAATGATTTGTTATTGGAAGGGAGGAAGTGGAGCAGCAGAAGAGCAGGTAGGCGTGCGAAGTTGAGGGTGGAGAAAAGAGATTAATGTCAGGTTGTATTTGCATTACACATATTTGAATTTGTCATCCACATATTGAACTGTTGATTTAGGTGAAATGAAATGTTGAATAATTTAATAACATTTTATTTTAACGTCATTATCATTCAATGTAATATTTATAAATCGCTTTTCTCAATAAAGATTTTCTCCCGTCGTCGCTTCCGGCCTTGAAATAGTCCTACACATAACTACAAATTGTTGCTTTTACACTTAGGTTTAGTAGATTAAATCAACAAGATACAACATGCTAATCAGTGAGGCTTACAGGTGCTGGTAGGCGGCTCTTCTTACAGGGCCAGTCCAACTTCATATTGAACAAAAGCAATAATCCAAAAAGATTACTCTAACTTAATACAGTATATTTCTGCAGGTGGGTGATGTAGATTGTGATATATGGGATGATAGATCTGATATGAGATTTATATATAAGATATATGTTTGATATTTTGAAGTATGGTTTTTGTATTCCTGTCCTTTTTTTGTACTTTATTGAATTGGTAATTGTTTGTGGATCTTTATCACCTTTGGCGGTTCGGATGGATAACCACACCTGCAATCATATTTGTGTGTCAGGGAGTAAGTGTGCAGGCATTACCTTTTTTCATTTATGCTGTTTTCTGACAGGCTTGCACCTACATGATGTGCATATAATCACTCTCCTTCCAGTGGTATTGATCTTCTCATTTAAGCCTCATCAAGAAGGCGAATACGTATTTCCTTTTCTAAGTCCTGTGATGCGTTCCCTGTGTCGGGATATTCAAATTGAAACCAAGTTAAAGAACATTTTGTCAAAAAGTATATTAAATTGTACTGTACTTATTTCCAAATTGTGTCTTGCTCATGATACTTAAAATCAGTGGTTTAACAATAGTAGCACAAATACATGGTCCACTTATCTTATACGTGATCGAAGAGAGAGAGAGAGAAAGTTTCCAGTGATGTCCAAATGTAAATGTTAATGGGAAACCTGGATCTGTGCTTTCTAGTGTACTATTAAAAACAGATAGTCCGTTTGACAGGGTGACGTTGAAAAATTAATAACTGGTAGACCTGATATTAATTTATGTAACAATATATATTCAGGCGTGAAAAAAACACTAGTTCTGTAGTTGATGTTCTTCAGACTGGGTGGTACGGTAATGAGAAGTCACACAGACACCTTCATTATAATTCGTTCTGGGAGAGATTTCGTCCATGTTAATTTAGACTAGAAAATTGTGTATCACGGTTCCAGATATTAAAAAAAGTCCCATGATAGAAGATAAACAATAAAATGTCATATATTACTCCACATCCCCTGTGCTGTGGTATATTATTTTATTTTAGGAGACGCAGCTTTTCCTCAGTGTTTCAACATGAAGTGCATCTACACAACAGCCTTCAACAACCAGTAGGGAGTGGCTCTTTGTCTGACTGCCTGCATTCAGCTTGCTGTGTTACACGTGCACACACAGTCGCACATGCACGCACCGAAACGCTCCTCTAGCAGACGGCAGACGGTCCCTATTTGTCAGTGACTGAGATTATACCTGTCGTCAGCAGCGGCGCAAAGCTGATGTGAAAGCTGTGTGGATTTCTGTTATCGAAACGTGTACCGGCTGGGATGCCCCTGGTTGCTCAAGTGGAAAAACTGGAAATGTTTTCGGGATCCTTTCATTCCCCTTTTGATCACTTTTGAGGTAGATTAAGATACTTTAAAATCCCAAACTGGCAGTACAGAACACTTTGGCAAAAACCTTTTTCATTTTCAGTAATTGCTAATAGGGAACGAGCTATTAAGAAGCCGCGGCTCAGCGCTGAAATTGAATGCATTTTATAACGTAAGCACCTGCTTCAGGAGCCAAGAAGTGTCACGTTAATACTGTCCATTTACTGTAACTAACTGCTTCAATTGAGATAATGGAGCAGAGGTGGAGGGGCAAATTAACGGCCTCGTGCATAGTCTCCCTGCAAAGACACCAAACTTGTTTTCCTAGTAAACATTTTCAGTCATTCTGGCTTTTACTTTGTCTTCAGTAGCTCCTCAAGGTCATTTACACAGTTTGCATAATTACTCTATATTATGGCCAATGAATGAGATGTTAATTCACCTTGCAGAGCCAGGCTGGATTGGAAAATATCCTTCCAGCCTCTATTATAAGGATGGAGCAGAATCCAGAGCCAAATAGTACACGCTTCCCTAAAAGCAGCATTAGGGTTGGGAGTGCTCCTCCATCTTTAGAAAAGCGAACACAGCCTGGTTATATGATGCTTGAAATGTGGCTATCCTGCCAACCAAAGCTGCTGGAGCTGTAAAGAAGCCAGAGTTAAACTAACACGACTGCCGGGCCTGCTGGGTTGCTGGAGGGTTTCGGTGACCCGGTCATAGCGTAACCTTTCCCTTTCTGTTACAGTTCACAAATCTCTCTGCACTTGGCCCCCGGGGCTGTTAGGCATTTGTCACCAGCGCTGCCATGTTAGGGAAAAAAGCTCGCTTTAAAAGCAAACATGTAAAGAGCGAGCTGCTGCCCTGTCAACAACCTCCACCCTCGGGTGGCTGCGGCATAACATTAGCAACCGTCTTTATTAGTGCTATTAGGACGCGAGGCATGTTTTTCATATCCAGGCCGTGTTAATGTGAGGTTAGATTGATGATGATGGTGCTCGGCGTGGAGATCTTGCATCTGATTTGCAGAGGTTGACAATGAGGGCTTCATTTCCATAATGAATCCTCAGCGCCTCTTTGATGAGCTGTTGACAGAGGAGAAAACAACAAGTGTCTTGTCTTCCACAGATAAATAATGGAAGAGTGGAAAATGAGTCAGTCCAGTAAATTACTCCATCAGCACTTGAGTTTTTTTTTTCTTCTTGTCTTGGGTTTCTAGTTTAACAAATTGAAGCAAATCTAACAGAAGTTTTAAGGCCACCGCTTACAGCCACAACTATCAAGCCGAAAGCTTTGTGTCAAAGAAGACAAAGCCTCGTCTCTCTTCCACACATATCCTTACGTCCCCAGCTCTGAACAGCCTACCTTCCAGCTTTATTGCCAGAGAGCAACTCTGGCTAGATGAGATCCCCACACAGCTTAACATCTGGGCGCTTTGCCGCTGATGCCCTCATAAATAAAAGATAACTCCTGCCTACCGCGCACAGTCGCACTGGTATAAATCATGTATATGGATTTTCACTTGGCTTTCACTCTCTCTTTCTCTTACAGTCTCTCAACCCCCTTCCTTTATTCTGCCCCCTTTTCCATAATTCTTCCCTCTCTTCCCTCTCTGCCTTTACAACCCAGCATGAAGTCCATGAGACAAAGGAAGATGGCAGGTAATTAGAAGCTTCATGATGGTGGGAAGAGAAGCCGCCTTGTCCTTGTCCTCCTCTAATTCAAAATCATTACAGTGTTCGCTTCGTGGCCGGGATGTCTGAGGACATCTGTTTGCACTTCAGGTAGTTGTACTCTCTAACATGCTGTATTTACTTGTACTACTAAAATAAAGTTTGAACTGCCATGAAAAAATATGTTGGTATGAATCTATCAGCCAGCATATTCTTGTGGATTCACCATGGTGTCAACAATGGTAGATCTCACACTCAATGAAGAGTGGTTGCAACAAAAAGTCATAAAACTATCTTGAAAAGCCTATGTACAAAGAGTCCCCTTTAAAGGGACGTTCCACCAATTTTATAGATGAAGTCCAGTTTATTCCACATAAAGGTGTTGGTGTCATCAGGGTCGCTGCACGAGCTTGAGAGCGTGACATTTCGAACAGAAAGTCTTCATTGCAAACTGGAGGTGTGGAGTTAGAAAGAAGAAAGTATTTAGGAGGCTTTCTTCTAAAGAAAGATGCTATTGAGTTGCATTATGGGAAATGTATGATCCAGCTTATTTGAGAGTAAAAGTAAGGCTACCTCAGCCTCTGCTGCTTCCATTTGTATAAATCTTATTTGTTGAGTCCCCAATCTCTATGGAAGAGCAAAACCAGAACTACAAGGTGAGAGAATATTGGACTTACATTCATCAGGTCATCAGACACTTGACTCCAAATGAAGTTAATGTTGATCTGCCTCTGTTGTGTTGCCTAGTTCACCATATCGATAATATGCCCTTGCTGTGTTCACAGCTTGTTTCTGGTGCCAAAAAAATCATTTATTACAGGTTTCACAAAGAAAGCTCATTTACCCATTTTCGGGATCAACATTTAAATAGTACACCCACAGCATCATAAAATTGGATTAAACTGTTTTTAATAAGCATTAAATAACTGCATAAAATACACTGTAATATTTTTCCACATTATTCAGGGAGCAAGAGAAAGTGTTCAAAATGAAATCTCTGCCATTTGAAAAATGTGGAAATAAAAGTATTGAGTAGGTATTGAACTTGCAAGCTATCGTGAACCCTTTTAAAAACAGCAGCATTTTCATTGTAAAAGAAGTTTTTCGGATGCAATATTTTCAGGATTTAGGGCTCAGGGTTTAAGAGCTGCAGACATCAGGACATATTACATGTCCATTTCAAAATGGAGTTGTAAAATTCAATTTACAAAGATGAGCTTTTGAGAAAATGAGGTCTGAGTGATGTGGCCTTTCCAATAATAACACAGGTTTATTAGTGTTCAGTGATACTTAATTGATGCCTGAGGGAAAATTCCTTTTCTCAGAATTATATTATTGGAAGGCATGGAGGCATTTAATGTTAATACATTAGGACACAACACATACAGGCATTCAGTTAAAACAAAACATAAACTCAAGGGAGGTTCAATACAGATCGCCGAGGCTGATCAATAGACAGGCAGGAAGGAGACATGGACAACTTTTTGTCTCGGGGCCTGTTCAGAGACGAGCAACTGTACAGCCCTATGGAGGGGGGGCGGTCGAATGATTGGCTGATATATTTAATCCCCAAGGACAGGAAGCCCAAATCATCTTCAAACAAAAAAAAACCTAATTATGTCAAGTCTCCTCTGGCTGATGATAAAGGATAATTACTTTTTTATTCCCCTCGCTAAGGCCGAATACGTTCCCTCAGATGTGGCGACGTAACCTTTAACGAATACCGCGTGATTGATGAGGCGCCTCATCTCTCCCTTCCAAATGATTACCGATCACTGTTTCCCCTCCTTAGACACACACATGCACGCAAATAATCTATCCATCCTCGCAAACCAGCCACGAACAAGCTTGTGCGTGACACTTGAAAAAGGAAAGCATCTCATTTCAGGACTTTCATTACTCATATCATCTGATACTTACATCTCCAGTGCATGGAGGCAGAATACAATTACAGAGGAAAGAGAGAGGGTTCTGCTTTATCTGTCCCGGGAATGAGACGCATTCACATCCACAATGACCGTTTCTGACAACAGTGTCAGCCTCAGACAATACTCTGCCATATCTATCTGTCTTTGGTGGAGAGATACTCGGACAGTGGGAGCCGGTGATAAATGAGACATCGCCCCACGTCTGATACATATTTCTCATTTCCAGAACAAACAATACAGACATCTGAAATGAATGTCGGCGGCTGAAGGAACACGGGCAACACGACTCACTTGGCAGGCAGGAGGAAGTAGACAATTTGTGCATAAGGAAACACCTGCTCTGATCCCTTACACACTAAAGGTCACAGGGTCAAACTTGACCCATTTTGGGTCATTAGAGGTCTAACGCTATACTAGGTTAAGTTAACCCAGTGCCCATGGGTAGAAAACCTTTGGGCACCAACAACATCCAACACAATGGTTGTCGTGATGCGGTTTCAGTGGGTTTTTTATGTTACTTTAAATACTGTCATTTACCCAAACTACAATATGGTATGGTTGCAAACGCTAGCTGTTTTTTTTTTTTACCTTTCATGTCAATATAACCCAATACGTTTATCCTCTGCATCACTCTGTACAAATACCACTAAATTTGCACTAAATACCACTAAACTTGTGACAGCTCTATGGTAAAACCTTGCTCAATGATCTATTAATTGTTTAAGTCAAGCAAAACGTTTATTTGGTCCAAGCTTCTGAGATTTTGCTGCATTTCCTTGTCTTACATACTAAAATGCAGATGTTTTAAACTGTTGATTTACAAAAATAAGGCTTTTGATAACATCGAAATACCATTGATCAAATAATGATGATCAAGATAAATGTTGCAGATTTGACCCACTGTCTTGGTTTTAATTGTGAATCTAATGGTTTTATTACCCATGAACAGTGAGTAATTTTAGCCCAGTACTGCGTCTGTGCTTTACTGACCCAAACTGGGTCTGCTTTGATTGTCAGTGAATGCTCATGAGCTTGGAGCAACACTTACTCCCTCTGAGAGGTTATCTTCCTGACCCCCCTTTACATTTAAAATCTTCATTTCGGCTTAAGGAAGCCCATTAACTCGTACGTCCAGCTTGACAGTAAATGAAATGAGACAGCTCCCCCCTCATCCTAACAGCTTGTGTGGATTCCTGTAAGACCAGAGAGCGAATGTACAGTTCATGTCCATATCTGGTGTTTGCGCCTCAGCCCTGACACTTGACAAATGTGGTGTTCCCCTCTAAACCTGGTTACTAGCAGGTTGTCCAATGACAGCAGCTATTCGCTATTTAATGCCACCAAAATCCGATTATGTCTTTCGGGGGTGCATTCGCCGGCCGACAGAGATGGATGGAGATTATAAACTAAGGTATTGGCCGAGTAGAACATTTTTTAAAAGGTTAGGAAAGACATAAAAATAGCAAGACTCGAGGATATCTATGGTTAAGTATCCCAGCGCCCGAGGTCAGCAAAGTCAAGGTGGAGGAGGTGATACAGGGAGAGGGGCAGGTTATTGGTGCTTCATCCTGCAACATCACCAACCTGTCCAGGAGACACAGACTTTTATATGATGGATGTAAATCTTCCCTTCTTCCAGTTTTTTCATGGTCATTGTAAATTATGACCACAAAGAGAAAAAAAAGGGACAAAGAAACAGAGAGGATGAGAGATGAGTTTAGAGGCTGTGTATCCTGAGTAAGGAGGTCATTCGATCTGTGCAGGATAGATGACAAGGTCAATAACCGAAGTCCCCTGAGGTAAGTCTGGCTCCATGTGGCTAAGCTATGAAGGCACAGCAGTAAACACAGATTCCTATCAGGGATCAATACAAGGTAATCAAAAACTAATCATGACCATGGCCAAGAAGCGCTGAGGAGTGTGCAACAGTTTCATTCTTTTGCCAGTTATTTAGTGTGAATGTTGCACCACCACGCATTCAGCCGAGACAGTATCAGTTTCTGAAAAGCACCAGTGAACTCTTTCAACTGTATGTTTGCCAACACATTTACTCTCTGGGAAATCCAATAATCACATTCCTCCTCTCGTTTTTGTCTTTCAGCCATTCTCAGTTTCTGGAGGGGTCCATTCAGAGACCGGGGACCATTCTACCTTACCCTGAAAGGCTTTAAACCCGCGCCTCCTCTCCTCAATGGCTGAGAACAGGCCGGCCCGGGCTTTCTCTGGGTAACACAATTAGCCATGGAGCGTCCGGGCCCGGCCTCCTTCACATTCAGCCTCTGTTTGATGGCCGGCCAGCCCCATGACTTCATGCATACACACTATCAGCCTATTGCCATGCAAAACAGCACCTTCTCCTCCAGCCCTGCACCACCTCACATCGCAGCCTGAAAGAGGTCCCCCTCTTTAGCCGTGCTTTGTCCCACAGCTACTAATGCGTGTAATTTTTGTGCGAATGAGGAACAGAGACTGTGAGCAAACACACCTCTTTCAGCTCGGGCTATTATAGGATTTGGCCCATATGGTGGGAGGAAGATTTGTAATTGTGGCCCACTGGGGAAAACAGTGGGAAAAACAAGGTTGGGGAGAGCGCTATGGGAGGGCTGAGGACTTTGTGGCATTCAGTTTGAAATAGAAAGCCAAAGAAAAACTAGAACTCATGGTACACAACTCAAGAAATAGCTACCAGACTTTGTCTTCGTGAAAATGTTTCTCGAGAATGTGCGTATGAAAGTATGTTCCTGCGCTTTCATAAACTCCTGTGTGAAAGTATGTTCCAATATTGTGCAATAAATAAGAAAGCTGAAAGAGAAATGCATATAAATGAATATGTCTTAGGGTTGAAGCCATTTCAAGCTGTTTCCACATTAAAGAAGTGTTTCTGACTTTGTTATCGTAAAACTTCCACGAATGATACAAAACGCTATTTAGGGCTCAACGGCGGAGCGAGGCGGAGTGGAACATAAAGCCGGCATGCCTTCAGTGAGGGGCCGCGACAGCTTTATATGATTAAAATTGACTGGCACATGGTGCAGGCCTCCACACCCACCCATAACAGATATTGAAGACCCCCCTGGGAGGGCGAGCAGCCAGAGGCCTCCCTCAGCGAATGAGACAGGTTTGTAAAAAAGCATGAGGCTGCTGCCACAATCAATCCCCTTCCATTCAACCCGTGCATGTATGAGTGTGCATGTGTATGTTTTCTGAGTGTGTGTATGTCTGTGTGTGTGTGTGCTCTGTCCTTGTACCCGGGTACCAGTCACCAATTCCAATTCCGTTAGCTCCTTAAAAACCACTCAAGCTCTCCTTGCCATACCTCCCACCCCCTCCTAGAGTGGCGTGGAAATAAATATTTATCACATCAGAGGAAAAAGAGAAAGGCGGACGGAGAGGCAGGCAGAGCAAAACAGGCAAACAGGGACAGAGAGAGGGAGAAAGCCAGGGACGCTTGTGGTTACGATGACAACAGCTTCCCACTTGGCAGAGGACAGAAACTGATGGAAATTGAGCAGGCTAAAAAAACAATGAAGAACGAGCAAAGGAGTTGTGAGAGTGGTGGAGAATGAAAATAGCAGCTAAAGCCTCAACATGAACCCAAGTTGGTGAGCGTCCATCTGGACGATACGCCACTCTGGTCAACTCCCCTCACTGGATTCTGGGAAAAACAGAGTGTTTTTCTGTGTTTGGCTGTCTAAAAAAATCCACAGTGTTGTGTGCAATTTCACAACTCACATTCCACTCATCTCCTTCCAAAAGAAGAGTTCAAATAGTCTCTTCCAAGGAGGCTATCATAACACTAACTGCTGCACTTAATAGTGTCTTGCAAGGAAGGAGAGTGATATGTATATATAAAATGGTGCGCACACCACAGTATTACTCAAGGTTATTGTGAATGTAGAGGGTTTATGGGTGAGAAATCCATTTAGGATTCAATCAGAGGGGAAGATACTTTGGAAGAGACCATGGAGGCTCCACGGGACACACTTTAAGCAGCCGTAAAAGAGATTTCCCAAGATGGAGCACCAGGATCAAACATTAGACCGTCCTCCGCACTATCAGTATGAGCACACATTGCCTTGACTGGTCAAGAGTCATGACCTTTAACCCCAAACCGGCTGAGGGTCATGTGGGTGTGACTGACTCGTGGGAAGTGGCCCCAAGAAAACGACTTCATAACCAACAACCAGTCGATTAATCATTTGGTCGACTGCTACAAATAATAATAATAATGAAGTAATTGTTTAAGTAATTAATCAAGCAAATATGCCAAAAATGTGACTCTTTGCTGCTTTTCTCTTCTCGCCATTGTGAATTGAATATGTTTAGATTTTGAACTCATGGATGGACAAAACCAAATATTTGATCAACTTAGAAATTAAAATTTGAAGAAGGTGCGACTGTCATTCTTCTTTTTTTTACACACAAAGGTCAGTTGACTCATGATTCAGCCTGTGAAAGCAGTTGTATAATGTGCTCTGTGCCTCTGGAGGGAGCTCTCCAAAGTTTGAAAAATGACGTCATTTAATTTATTAAAGAACTATAAAATAATCAATAATGAAAATAATCCTTAGCTGCAATCCTGTTTTATTTCACTCTTACTAACTAATTCATGCAAAGAGATACAAACCCAGATACATCAATTCTACAATAAAAGTCTGAAATCAGCATTTGGTTTGATGAATGTCTATCATTGTGTTTCCCTGTCCCTTCAGGGTCCGAATCCACTTTAATGTTAATAGACACTCCTCCTTTTCTATGCTTAATAGGGACTTTAATAATGCAAGTATTCCATACAATTCTGTTAAATTCAATTGTGCAAATCATAGCCCGAGGCTTTTCTTTTCCACACACTTTTTCTCACTCCAGGTAGCCAACCTGGAAAGGTCTTTTGGCAGTTGTATCCATAATTCTGAGCTGGCCGTAGATAAAACCATTATCTCCCACATTTGATCCACCTCAATCCTCTCTCAATATTATATTTCCTAATTAAGGAAGGTGTGGGGGAGTGCGCAGCCTTCCCTCGAGTCTTTTTCCTGACTCAATTTCTTCCCTTTGCCATCATTTTCCCTCCATCCTTGATGCCTCTCTGTTTCAATCCACACACATCAGTCTCACTTTCCTCCCTCCTTTGATTCTCTGTTTGTCTGTTTCCTGTGTTTTATCACTCTGCCCAACAGACATCCATCTTTTTTTTGTCTCTCCCTACATCTGTTCTCTCTCTCTTTCTCACAGGGGCAGCGGGCTCCAGCAGAACAGTAGAGGATGGTTTTTCTGAGAAGACGTAAATCCCAGCGAAAGCAGCGGAGGAGGTGACATGGGTTGTGGGAAAGATAGAGTGATTCGGAGAGAGGAAAAAGCAGAGAGAGGGAGAAAACCCCTAAAGTTCAATTTGCAGTAATTCTGTTATCTGAGGCAGGCAGGGCTAGGTCACAGCTTCAGATACAATGGGTCCCCTCAGTCCTGTGTTCCCCGTGTCCAACACTCGACCTCAGTCTTATGGCTTGCTGCCGTTTGTTTGTTTGTGTGTGTGTGTGTGTGCGTGTGCGCATTAACGCCTACATGTGTGTATATTTCTGTGTGTGTAACCCTGGCCAGCGCAGTAATCCTTCAGAGTTAAGATTCTGTCAACAGCAAGGAAGCGATGTGACAGAACTGGCAGCCATTATCAGTAAGGCGACCATATAGTCCTCTGAAAAAATGAGATGTCTATTTGGAGAAGAAGGAGCGGAGAAAAAAATGCCAGTCGTCACCTCCCACTCCATCGAGCAGAATTTCGGATGGTTCGATATTATTTGCTTACTTTAAATTGAGACTCCAGCCATTTAATAGTGCACACCAGAGACAGATTTTAAAAAATGGTCAAAATAGATGCATCAGAGGTGAAGATGTCCATATTATGTGTCAAGCTCTAAAAACACTGGATTCACTAAAGGTAACTACGAGAACACAGTGCAGCCCGACGTGTCCTTCAAACTCCAGTTTGGCACATGGTGCAGGCCTCCACACCCACCCATAACAGATATTGAAGACCCCCCTGGGAGGGCGAGCAGCCAGAGGCCTCCCTCAGCGAATGAGACAGGTTTGTAAAAAAGCATGAGGCTGCCGCCACAATCAATCCCCTTCCATTCAACCCGTGCATGTATGAGAGAAAGGCGGACGGAGAGGCAGGCAGAGCAAAACAGGCAAACAGGGACAGAGAGAGGGAGAAAGCCAGGGACGCTTGTGGTTACGATGACAACAGCTTCCCACTTGGCAGAGGACAGAAACTGATGGAAAAAATAGATGCATCAGAGGTGAAGATGTCCATATTATGTGTCAAGCTCTAAAAACACTGGATTCACTAAAGGTAACTACGAGAACACAGTGCAGCCCGACGTGTCCTTCAAACTCCAGTTTGGAGCACAGGTAATGAAAAGACTAAGCAGCTAATACTAGCAGCTCTGTGATGGTTTCATCCAATACTTGTTGAGATATATCAGTGTGGACCAAAGTGATGGACCGTCTGACAAACTGACTGACAGACCGACATCTCCATCAAGAGAGCAAGGCTAAAAATTCTCTCTTGGGATCTTCAAGCAAAAGTTGAGACAACCCTTGATGACATCACTCATTTTCTCAGATTTGACCAAGCTCCTCAAAAGTGACAGAGGGTAACATACAGTGTTACTTTCCATGAATCATAATCTGATTGTGATGTGTCAAATTGGTGGAGTGCCCCTTTAAAATTGATTTTGTCCTCACACAGCCATGAATATGAATCAAAGCAATGATGGAGAACAGATGCAAGTTCCATAACACACAGATCACCACTGTCTTTACTGTCTACAAGGAAATCAATGACTGCCTCTAACAGCAATCCCTGGTGCGGCAGCTGAAAATTCCTGTTCTCACCTCTTCTGAATTGCTCTCCTGCTGAAGACTGTTTCAGCCTTCATTAAGCCAGGCAGCCTGCACAAAGGTGTGACCTTCAATTACTCCCCTCCACATTCAAATTAACCGTCTTTAGCGGGAGAGACAGAGGGAGAGAGAGAGAGAGAGAGAGAGAGAGAGAGAGAGAGAGGCACAGAACAAATAGGCAACGAGATACAAGTATGCAAAAGAACAAAATCAAACACAAATCAGTTTAATGACTTAATACTTACCGCAGGCTTTAATGAGGCCAGAATAAAACCACTTGTATATTAAGCAGCAGGTCATGATTACAAGAGAGGCAGAGCCGTTAAGTAAACAAATTAATAATTAATACGCGTGCAGTGAGAATTTAAAAAATGTATCACTGTTTGTGGATGATGCATTTGAAACTTTTCTTTATGTGTGCATCTGTATTTTGAGATACAGTGCAGGGGTGGCTTTGCAGCCACCGACTGCGAACACACTTTGTTTTAAAGGGGGTGGGCATCATGGGCTTAGGGGGAGCCAGGGGGTAAAGAACAGATATCGTCCATCAGGCTTGACTGGCCGGGGCAATGTGTTGGAAAAACAGCCCACTGTGGAGCTGGGATTATTGAAATCTTCTCAGGCACGGCTGTTTTAAATGGGAAAGGGAGTGGTGGCGCTGATGCTGTGTGTGTGTGTGTGTTTGTGTGTGTCCCTGTGTGCACGGAGTCACGGACAAGCATGAGCGCTACTGTTGATGACATCTCCATGAATGAGTAAATCTGCTGCTTTCCCCTCCTCTCACCACTGCTACTATAGTTTTACTAGGAAGTGGAGGGCTAACAGCTGCTGCACTTCTCTCTCAAACACACACGGACACTTGTGCACACGCGCGCATTCAGACACACGCGGCGGTGAGGGGGCTGAAAAAAGCTGAAAATGAGGGTGTGCAAGCTGTGACGGTGAACATTAATGGGGACAGCAGCTGTGGAATTAATGTGGCACATCTGGGAGGACGGAGCAGAGAGGAGACAGCGGTTCTGAGAGGGAGTGATGAGGAAGAGATGGAAGTAGACAGACAGGGAGGGAGAGAGAGAGAGAGAGAGAGAGAGAGAGAGAGAGAGAGAGAGGGAGGAAGGTATGGAGGAGGTATGTTTGACTTGACTTTCAATAAGCCTCCCCCATCAGTCTCACTCGATGTCGTCTCGCTTGTATTCCAGCATCTGGCTGAAGCAATAGATTTTTAAGGCCTGGCTGTCCTTGACTTTTATTCATCTAAGGAAAGTTAACTTGGCCTCACATTCACTCAGACACACTCCCATTGCAACCTAGACGCACACTCGCCTCTCTGACCTTACATTTACAAAGCAGAGCTCGAGGTATTTTTGCTAATGCATTTACCCATTGCAACCTTCAATAAGTGGGACAGTAGAATAAGAAGCTATAAATTGAATCAATACACAAGGACAGCAGGAGCCTTAACATTATTTCTATGACCATGGAGAGTTGCATCGCCACAAGGAATACAGAAGAAAAATCAGATCGTGTTAACGTTTTCACAAATGAATTAGACGGAGACGAACCGTTAAATTTTTCAGTGGGGAAAAGTTGTTCTTCTTGAAAAGAACCACTGGGTAGCCACTCCTGGGACTACAAATAAAGAAGTGAAGGTTTAGATCGGATTAAATAGGTGTAACAGATTCATAACCAATTTCTCCTACCTCTACAAAAGCACACCTTCAAGGCAAGGCCTTCCTCTATCCCCCCCATTCAAGTGCTACCCTGGGAGCTGCATCAAACAGGCAGCCAGAGGGCAACCTTAAAAGTCCCCTCAGCCTCCCACCCCCCCGCCTCTCCCCTCTCCGCCGCTTGTGCGTCTGCCTCTGAACACCTTCACCGAGGGGCCCTCAGAAAGTGAGAGCAAGCAACCTCCGCCTGCCTGGAAGAGACATCTCAGCAAGGTTTTACTGGAGTTTAAAGACACATGCAAACACAGAGACAGGCTTCAACAGCCCACTAGGTGGAGGAACGAGACAGCCGCTTGGATGTCTGCGTGCGTTTGCCTCTGCGAGAACCCGGCGCCGCGCCTATCAGCCGGCTGAGACACGTGTACGGGAATCGGAAGAGCGCCATAATGAGCCGTCACACGTCTCGGAGATCGGCTTCGCCTCAAAACCAAGCAGATGAGAATATCTGTGATAGGAAAGGCAGTGAGAACGAGGAGAGGGAGGGTTGTGGATTGTGGTGAGGTGAAAACCATAAAAATAAACTTCCACCTCTCTCTCAATACCCTTCAAATCAAAACATATGGCCCGACGCCGTTCATCAGTGTCGTGATGAATGAATAGGCCTCTTTATTGGATGCTCAGTATTCACCCCAGCACCCTCTCCGCTCATTATGTTTTCACTCTGAGACTGAACGCAGCGGATAAGAAAAACTCACACCAGACGGCAGCATCTTTACACATGAAGGTGTGTTTTCACGCCACAAAGAAACTAGTTTTATATAATCTCAAGAGCAACGTGGCGCTAGAAAATTTAACAGCAAGACGTGGAGAGGCTACCAATGTTCTCGCTGTGCAACATTAAGCTGATCAAAGGGCTGGCTTTCCAAAACCTCAGGGTATGTCTTTAATATAGAGGAGAGTACAGAAGAAGTGGAAGAGCGGAGGAAAACACTCTAAGACTTTGATTCTCGGACACTTCCCTATTTCCTACTGGAGGGAAATGTTACACATAAATATCTAGAAAGTTATGACCCATCTGCAAGGCACAATTAAAACTGAGATGAAGATGCAGGCCAATGAGCTTTACTGATTTTTAATTTTTTTTCAAATTGGCTGATTGATTGTCTGTCGCACGCGACCTGACGACGGGGTTACCGTGAAGGGGAGGGGATGACGGTAGCTGTAAAACAAGCTGATATCCACCCTTCGCACAGAGCTGAGGATACAAATGGATGATCTCTCTCTCTCTCCTCTCCTGCTCTCTTTTTCCCTCAGATATATTGTGCCATCAATCCCCCGCAGCGGAAAGCCGCGCTACGAAGATGAATAAATTAATCTGGAATAAATGGCCTCCTGCTTGACACATAATCACAGATTAGGCCGGGTCGGCTGGGAGTGATGGATTGAGCCAAACCGGTAGGGCTGTCCTGGCGGGGAGGCGGAGGGCTGAGAGGGAGGAGGGGGGGGGTCACCCGCATTAACCCCGACCCAGAGCTGGAGACCCTGCACAGCTTTAGCCAGAGACAGGGTAGAGACGGAGAACGGGAGCTGGGAGGTGATTTAAGCAGATCTGCCGGCTCGTCCCCGAGGTGTGATTCTAACCTGTGGGAGGCAGCAGTTAATGATGTCACTAATGAGAGGTTCATTACCAGGTCAGCCCTTCGGACCCAGTCATGTTAACTCTTTACTCTGCTACGAATAACCTTTGCTTGAAAGACATTGATAAAGCTCTGATAAAAAATACACAAAGGCACTGCACATATCACATTAGTATATTTGTTTAACTCTGAGCAAACATCGCGTGCATGAAATCCAATCAATCATCAACATGCTGCATCACCTTCCAAAACGATCAAAAGCATCCACAACATCCAGCAGCATCCACGTCTGATTTTCTGCTGAGCGAAACACAATTACGGCGAGCGGAGAGATTCGTCATGTTGATTTATCCCACACCTCACCTAATGAAATTTTCCCACATTCCCTTTTGAGCAAGGAGCTGAAAGGGGAGGGGGGGGAAATGAGAAATTGAAGACGGGACGACCCTCCGCACCCCTCGTTCCTCTATTTAGATGAATGAATCGTACCAATGTCCCTTTCATTTTTCTCAATTAAGTGTTTGCCATTTGGAATGCTTCCCAGCTTCATGATCATTAAAACCTTTGCATGTCAGAGGAGGTTGAGGAGGAGGAGGAGGAGGAGAGGGGGCTGGGAGGCACGCTTAATTCAATTTCACAGCCGTCAGCGCTACCTGCCCTCATCAGCAGACGGCGAGAGAATGCGAGGGAGGGATGGCTAAAAGAGAGGGAGAGATAAATAATGACAATAAACACGCTATCCATCTGAGGGGAGCTGCCAACATGAAAAAAGAAAACGCATCTGTGGTGCAAATCAGTGCTACTCTGTCTGGTGATGAGCGAAAAAAAAAATCACATGCTTCTGATCAAAAGTTCAACGATATGAAAAAAATATTGATATTTCTCGTGCAGTGGTTTCAAAGAAACAAAGGAACTTCACCTCAAGCTCAACAAGTAGATCGGCTTTGAAGAAGATTCTGCGCGGCACCGAAAGAGTTTTAGCATAAAGGAAATTGGATTTTTCAAAGAGCGACTGGGACACAAAAGAGCCGTGAGCCAAACACTCATCTTCCTCTAATCAGAATGGAGTCTGTACAGTTTCTTACAGTGTCTTCCCCCTGATGCCGCATTGACCGGGGCGTAAACCCCTGACCCGGCGCGCTTCGGCAGTTAACGTGATATATTCATGTGTCGATGGCTGGAATGCGGGGGAGAAAATCGATGCTGATATAATACACTCACATTAACATGGGACAGAACAGCAAGGCCACAGAGGAACCCCACACACACACACACACACACACACACACAGAAAATGTCATCTTCTTTCATAGTTAGCTTACAGACAGAATATTATAGAGACAGAAACATGGTGCCATGAAATTGTTCCCAAAGCCCATTATTATGATTCCCTGTAAAAAAAATTCTCAACTGTATTCTGCAAAGACCCGCCCCAACTCTGGCCCTGATTGGCTCTGACCCAAACCCAAACCATCTAACCCTAACCCCAACCAAGCAACAAACACTTGCCAATTAGAGGGACATCAGAAATATTTGTGACTTTTGGGTTTTCTGAATAATGTGTTGTCCCCAACATAGTGGAGGTCAACCCCCTGATAACAGGTGAGCTCTCCTTCTGTTTATTCCATACACACCTCAAGCATCTCACTTCCTGTGCACTAAAGGATCTACCAATGAAGAGGTGCATAATGTTATAGAATAATAATGTGAATTGAGTAAACTGTAGGTTGAGTCATTATCATAGCAAAAAGACAGTTGACTAAGAATCAATAAACCATTTTGTTACAACTATGTGTTTATACCAGAGGGATTATTTTTGGCTGCGAGTGAGACAAAGCCACTAGGACGGCGATTTATAAACTCCTAAAGGTTTCATTTAAAAGGGAATGTTAATTGTTATCGACCCTCAAGTCAAGTCGGGAAATAAGTGATGGTGGTCTGTTGCTTGTGCCTTCCCAACACCATCACAATCAGAGGAGGAGGAGGAGGAGGAGGAGGAGAGAAACATCTCTGGCTTAATCACATTCATGGTTCCTCCACCTCACTCATTTGCAAACTTGGGTTTAAGCACACATCCTTCCAAAATGAGTAAGTAACGGCAATTTATACTCCTTAAGTTTAATTTAGTGTTTGAGATGACTCAGATTCTTCTTTATTTTTGCAGGTATTTGGTCATAAACTGAAGTTTTAGACAATTAAAGTTTTGACCTGATGATGGCACTACATGAAAAGGTATACAGGGTCAACAAAGTCATTAGAGTATATTATCTTGGGAACATTTTACCTGTGGTGGTGCTAGAGGAAAGGGCCTCAGCAAAGTCATTAGGATTCATCCTCTGGAGACCATGAATGTACCAAATTTCAGGCAATCTATCCAATAGTTTCTGAGTCATTTTACTAAAAAACAAAATGTCAACCACTTGGTAACCTTTAAAACCATTCTTGCAGCTTAAATATCTGGAGTCAATGCATGTCCATGTAAACACAATCTATGTCCATCAGACTCCCAGCAGTCATCCTGAAGCCAGTCTCAGCTTGAGTTGTGCTCATGAGCAGCATAACAGAAGCAGTTGTGGTCGTGTTATCAGCTCGCCTCCGACGGGACTGAAAGAGTTTCAGGAGGCGACAACATAATGTGTCTGCTCCCCTTCTCACCGGGACCAACTCCAGTATCGAGCACAGTCACCCTGTCGACGTCAACCCATTGATTTATACTTTCTCCTCCCGCCCATCTCCTCTCCTCACTCCTTCCCCCCCGCCCTCCCTGGATGACTATACGTCGGCACAGACTCGTCCAGGACGTGGATCCACTCTTAATACACGTCACACACACACACACACATACGCTCGGCAGTCTCCCCACCAGGTTTGATTAATTTGGCTCGTAACGCGTGTGAGCAGAGCTATCACCGGCATCCAGATGTTCCACAGCCCTTTTGTCTGCACCCCCCCCCCACCACCACACAAACACACACACACTCACACCTGCTTTCATCCCCTCCCCTCGCCTCCAGTAGTCGAGGATGTGATGCAGCGTGCTGTTGTTTTGATTATTTCTCCTTTGCTTCTCTGAGCTCCCTGTGAGCTGTGACTATCTGCTCTGCATCAGAAGAAAGAAGTGTGTTCGTGGCTCGCAAAAGATTGCATCAAGGACTTAAGGGCGGCTATCAAAGGAAAAGGGCTGCTGTGTAAATACAACACACAAACGCCCTCAATGTAATCGCCACCAATCGCACACCGACACACTCAGCCACCGCAGTGCCGGTGCGGCGACCAACACTAACAAGCAGAGAGTAAGACATCTGGAGGAGCGCGGCGAGGACGCCTGAATCCAATTTCCCAGCTCTCTCCCTCGGTGTGCAAGATGTATACAAATGACCGGCCGCGGCGAGGGCTGACAGGGATCCTGAGTCTGTTCTTCACCTCTGAACCCCGCTCTTATCACAGGGCTCACCTACCTCTGATCCAACCTCCCAGCTTTTTACCACCTGCTAAACCAAGAGAGAGAGAGAGACAGAGTCTGGACACAGGAGCCAGGAAGACAGAGAATAAGAAATGGGGTTTAGGAGAAGGGTGAGCATGAGAAACACAGAGAGGGAATGATAGATCGCAGCCACTGGGAATGTAGATCAGAGAGATGATAGCCACCTTATGGATGGAGCGCAGAGGTAAAGTTATGCAGCCGGGATCCCTTTTGTTACACAGATGGGCTTAAAGTGTGTTTTGAGTATGATTTAAAGAGTCATTTGACTTTATTTTTTATTCATACTTATATTGTACCGACCTCCCACTTCATCCCTGTTCTGTATGCCGATGCTGGTGCTATTCAAAAGTGCAACAGGAGCATTTATATGAGATATAATTTAATTTGTGGTTGAGTAATGAGTTTAAAGCCCAACGTGATTTATTTGACCATATAAATTACATATATATATATTGACATGACTTAAAGAGCTTGAGTTATAAATGAAACTGTTGTTGTCAGTGTGTTGTGTGTTTATACTATCACACAACACAATTGCTTTTTAGAATTTGATTCACAGATATTAAATTGGTAAGAAAATGATCGTGCTGTTTCTATCTTTAGTCCAGTTGTTGCTGGTGCAGGAGGTAAAAATGGGACTTTCAATTATTTCTGTAAATTAGCCTTTGAAGCATGTAAACAGATTCTACTTTTTGGGGCCCTGGAAGACCTCTAAAACACACTTTCCACATTCCCACTAAATCAATTACTTCGAGATGTGTGGCAGGTTCCAAACTTGGGATTTGATTTTTGGCAGCAGGCCAACACTTTTTTTTTTTTTTTTTTTTTTTAACTTTTGGATCTTTTAGGTTTGAGGCCTTTCATGAAGTTTTGTCCAAAATTTAGAAAAGTACATAAAACTTGAACAAGACGTTTGTGGCCCGTTTGCAAAGTCAACATAGGACTGTAATAAAAACAAATACAGGGAAACAACACAGCGCTAACACACGCAAACCAAATTCTGATAATGGAAACACACACACATACGAGCAGAAACCAACAGATGCTAGTGCACACCAACAAATGCACGCAGACGTGCACACCCCCTCAGGGTATTTGTATTTCTGAAGCATATGCGTCCCTGTTTTTACCAGTTGGAGTTAATACGGCTCTGTATCTCAATAAGCAGCTTCAGTCTGTTCTCTGATGATCTGACGAAAACACACATGATTAACATACCATTCACTCTGTGTGTGTGTGTGTGTGTGTGTACTTGTCCTTGCTACATAGTGAGGACCATTTTATAAGTTCAATGGGCTGTTTGAAGGTTCACACTTGCTTCTAAGCTTTAGGTTAAAATTAGGTTAGAGTTAAGAAATGCATCATGTCAGTGAGGGTCCTCACAAGTATAGATGTACAAGTGTGTTTGTTTGTTTCTTAAATGCATATAAGTACCAGGACACAGACCTTCCCCGTCTGTTTCATTCAGCCAGACCCAGATGGAGACAGGGTTAATCAGCGTGTTCGTTGGAAAGCAGTGATATGAGTCGATGTCTCGACAGTAACATTTCACTGCTTTAAAAGCTTTATCGCTCCGTGTGTTTTCCTATACTGGTGACACTTCCAAAGACTCCGCAGCATTTGGATCCATGACAGCAATCATTAAGAATCCCAGAATACACACTTTGTTTATGTGTGGGCTGGTGCAGAGACGAACTTAAGAACGTACAGCGTATCACGATGAGGCGAGCAAACGTGGGCACGCGCTCCTTCTCCCGTTCACAAACAAACACTTAAGCCCAGAAGAAGCAGCTTTAGCATGAGTTCTGTTGTGCGACGTGTGAAAAGAGTCACGCTAAACCAGAGTCACGCTTCCATCTGTCCTCCAGTTGGCGTTGCTCTTGTTGAAACAAAATGATTCTGAGTCACTAGCATTGGGGTTTCTGAATGGTTTGAAAAAAATAAAAAAAACATTCATATCCATTAAATCTTAAGTGGATATGAAATACGAGTTTTCTTTGAGTCCACATTATGAACTTGACCATTATGGCCCCCTAAATTTTTGTGTTGTAAAATAAGTAATAGTAATTTCAGGTGCCCACTTAAATCATCAGTTCAAAAGATGAGCAGCTATATTAAAAGTCAACAGTACAGGCCTGTGTGAATAAAGCAAAAGGAGGGAAATTGACTCAAACTCCCAAAGACAAGCATCCAATCACTAACCTTAACATTCTGCTGCGTGTGCCTAATGGTGGGCGAAAAGAAAAGATTACACTTTATTGAAACCTGATAAAACGTTCAGTAGTGTAAATGAGTTCACTTTCAGATTCTGGCACACAAATATGGATGAATTTGGCAACTATGGCCGTGTTTTGTTCCCAACTGCAAAGACTGCAAAGAGTTTTGAATTAACTGTAGCTCGGACACGCACGTGATGTCCATACTGATGTCTGTAACATAAACCCATAGTACTGTTAAATTATCCGGGAGACTAACGCGTTTCTATATTGAGGAAGATCAAGAATGTCATTAAAAGACCATTTTTAAGTTGAGGAATTTTCTGCAGCTCTGCCACTTTCACATCTCTATACCAGTAAAGGTGTTTTGTTGTCAGCAAGGGAATATGAGGGAATATAGAAGAGTGTAGCTGCACTTTAAAAAATGTATTTAAATTATTAAACTGTATCCAGAATAAATTTGGGTTATAAAAAAAAAGGCGACTGTGACACTGTTGTTCAATGACACAAAGTCAACCCCCTTTTTTATTATTTCTCTTTTGTCTTGTTGGTGCAAAAATATCCACCTGTATAGTCTGTGCGTGTGTTTGTGTGTGTGAGGGTGTTTATGTGTGTGTGTGGGTGTTTATGTGTGTGTGTGGGGGGCGGTGAGATCTGTAATTGGCATGTAGTACATGGAAGGTTTCTGAAGCCAAGTGTAGGCCATGCTGAGTTGAGGGGAAAATAGGGCCATCATTACAGATGATAACTGTACACAGACGATAAATGTGTATGTGTCTGCAAGTGTGTGTGTGTGTGTGTGTGTGTGTGTGTGTGTGTGAGTTTGTACTGACAGACTCTGTGTTTTTGCTGGATGGATTGTGTGCAGCCAACGCTAGGGGCCAAACAAAGGAGAGTTGTTTATCCATCTTTGCTTTATAGACACACCACTGCTGCACAATGAGCTCACAATGGAAACGCACTCTCACTCATACACACACAAACACACACACACACAGTGATACGGTTGTTACGTGGTTCATAGCCTTGGTGCTGTTTGACAGGGAGTGTGTGTGACTGGATTTGACTGTACATGGCAGAGGGAATTGGAGTCACTGTCGTCACTGGGTGGGGATACGATGCATGTACGTGTGTGTGTGTGTGTATGTGTGTGTATGAGAAGTGTACGTGAGGAGCGACAGGTTTTACATGAAGTGGATGTGACATGCAGCCATGGGTGAATGTGTTATGTTGTGTGTCTGCGCTGTAGAGAGCTGAGCACAGGTGACAGTGTTTGACGTAGATGGCATAAATTCTCAGATGGTGGCCAGAGGATTTTTTTTTATCTCAACAGCAGAGAGAACCAGGACCTGTTTCCACTGTTGATTCTGTTTGCTGTTAATTCAAACCTCCTCCATGTTTACTTGCTGCCTTAAAAAATTCAGGATAATGTACATTTCCCACATATTATTATACAATAGATTACCGACTCACCAACTGGCCAATCTGAGTTTCTCTTTTTCACAAAAATACTGGTTTCTGTCAATGAAACTTTCAAATTTGATTCTGAAAAAGTTGAGATGCTGAATAAAAACAGAATGTTGTCATTTTCAACTGAGCACCTGAGCCCATATAGTAATCTCCTTTCTACAATCATGTGTTTGACAAAGTGTTGAACCTCTCTCCATCCTTGCTTGTGGACGACTGAGTCTTTCCAGGATGAACCTTTCATACCCAATCATGATACTATCACCTGTTACCAATGAACCTGTTTACCTGTGGACTGATCCAAACAGGTGTTTTTGGATCATTCCACAGCTTTCAGAATAAGCAGATATTTACAAAAATCAATGAAGTTGATGAGGTCAAACGTTAAATATTTTGTCTTTGTACTGTTTTCAATTGAGCATGTGTCATAAAGGATTAGCAAAGCATCACATTTTGCTTTATTTATGTTTTGCTCAGCATCAATTCAATCAGGGTTGTAATATTAAGGTGCTTTCACACCTGTAGCTCAGTTCATGTTCTAGTCTGGTTTGTGTTCACACTGGCATTTCACAAACAAGCCAAGAGATATAAACATGAAGTCATCCAGTACAGACTGACAGGTAACTCATTGATTGTCAGTCAGCCTGTCAACCTGAATTACCAGCGCTACATGAACCCACAATACGAGTGAGCAGGTCATGCTGCACTTTTCTGGACCTTATGTGTTTATTTATCTTCTCTGATGAGTTCACTAAGCAATCATTGATTACGAGCATGAACAGTATAGGCGGAAAATAGACTTCTTATGTCCTCAGTAGTGCTGAACAAATCAAAACTGGAGAAAAACAGAGGCATCTTCTATAACAATGTCAGGGGGGACATTAATTTGCAGCTGCAATGTTTCACTCCCATTTTACCCAGATACTTCTCCAATACATAAGTCCAATAGGACAGAAGCTCAACAAACCCGGAGCACACATGCTGAAATATATGTACATGTGTTACCATGGTTACCAGGTGATTTATGAATAAATATACAGATCAACCAACCTTTTCAGGCTCGATTGAAAACTTTCAATGAAATGGGCAATTGCACCAGAGTTTGTTCACTGTGAACCACACCAGACAGGTTCAGTGCGAAAGCTTTCCAGCAGGTCAAAGGTCACAGTCCTCCCATTTCCTGGTTGGCTTTTGATGTGACCAAGAAAACTGGTTACATTTCAGACTTATTTCACATTTTTGAATAACAGCGTTCATTTGAGAATTCATGGTGTGTGTGTGTGTGTGTGTGTGTGTGTGTGTGTGTGTGTGTGTGCGTGTGTGAGCAGACATGTATTACTCATGTTGTGGGGACATAAACCTGTTTACACTGTCAGATTGTGGGGACTCGCCTTCGACAAAATGCAAGTCCCCAAAATGTAAATCATTCAATTTTAGGGTGACTTGGGTTAAAATTAGGGTTACGGTTAGAGTAGTGGTTATGGTTAGGAAAAGTCTCCAGGAAACAAATGTGAGTGCTCTGAAGTAATGTAAACATGACTGTGTGTATGTGTGTGTGTTAACATCCCAGGTGAGGCAATGGGTAGAGCGAGACTGAGGATGGAGTTACACAACCTGACACACATACACGCACAAACTGATGAAATCTCCCCACTTCATTACCCCTTTCGAGATGAATCTGAAACAAACAGTAAGTACTACACACACTCTCCCGTCTCTCTCTTTCTCTCTCTCTCACACACACATACACAGAACCCACAAACCACATATCAGGTCCTATTATTTACACTAAACCACAACCTGACGCTTAATGGAGGCCCTCGCAGGCAGAAAAGACACTCAGAGTGAAATCCCAATGAAGCCTGCCGACAGGCTGCGAACAACGTGCCGATCCCGTGTGCATGTGTGAGGAAAGGAATAAAATGAAGGTTGAGTGAAGCTCCAAAGCAGAATAAACAAGAGAAAAGCTTTTTAATCAATAACTCAGAGCGGAGCTGGACACGGGGAGCGAGCTGACAGGCGGTGAGAGGGTGTAAGTTTATTATCTGTGAGCTCGGGGATTATCCCTCGCCATTCATCCTCTGCAGCCAACCCTCGTCACCTGGATGGAGAAATAACTGAGAGCAGAGAGGCAGGAAAGGAGAGCTGATCTGCACACACTCTTATCTTGGAATTCGATCGAGGAGGCGAGGCACTATCCCTCCTCATCTTTTTGTCTCTCTGCCCTCTCCTCCCGGTCTCAATTTCTTTGTTGCTCTCTTTTTAGTTTCCACCCATCTATCTCTCCCTCCTCGGGCTGGTATGGGCAGCGGGGAGGTTCAGATTTCAGATTGCTGGCATGACAGTGACATCAAGGCTGTGCCAAGCCTGCCGTGCCTCAGATCATCAGAGAGAGAGAGAGAGAGAGAGAGAGAGAGAGAGAGAGAAAGGATTTTGGCACTAACACACAGACCGTCCATGCACAAACACTAACACAAAAACAAACACGAATGCAAACAGAGGGACTAAGACAGTTTGAACTAGCAGTGCTTACGTGTGTGTGTGTGTGTGTGTGTGTGTGTGTGTGAGTGTGTAATGCATGGCTCAGCAAGAGAGTGTGTTTGCCAGTCATATCACAGGGAGCACAGCGGTCCCAAACCTGCCAGCCATGCCTGACATCTTTATCCGGGCAGCCTGCCCGCTTCACCCAAACCGCAGCACCCGTCCAAGTCACCTTGATCAGGAGGGAGATCACATATCGGGGTTTCATCACAGTGCACACGGACACTGTACACACACGCAAATCCAACATAATCCCCAAAGATTCAAAGCGTGACTCTGTTTCATTCACAAAACTGGGCTTGTAAACAAAACTCCTATTGAGAAATGAAAGTTTAACAGTCACGCTTGAATTTGTACTGTGGCAGCAAAAGGCAAATGTTTGAAGACTTCATTATCCACCGATTATGTAACATAACAACAGCAACAAACCGCACAATGTACTTTTGTAGTGGATAGTAGCCTCGCACAGCCAGCCCACAAATTATGCTTTGCTAATTGTGATCTGACATAATCAGACATCAGGAGCTGTAGACCAACGCTATTTGAATGGATAAGCCTTTAACCAACCACAGCCACAAACACAGCACCACCTCCCATTCATATTCAAAGATGCTTGTCATCCAAACCACTTCTTTCAGGCCTTAATTTGCAGTCTGAGTGGATTCATGATCAGTTTTCAAATCAAAAGCTTGAGAGATTCAGACCAAAAACATCTCTGTGCCAAAACAGGAGAACTGGACAAATGCAATTTTGATCTACTGATGAAATTGATAGATGAAAAGTGAAGGGATCACTCAGACAGGAATCATCAAGTAGGATCATCATCTGGGAGAACCGTGAATGTGTGCACAACAAATTTCAATCTAAAAAAAATCTTTAACCTGTTGGTACAAAGTCAGTATGATTCACCCTCAGGGGACTATGCATCCACCTGATAGCATGGCTACAATCTAACTGATTCGCCGCTGTAAACCATCAGGCTCTTTTAGCTGCACAGCCAAACGGATACTACACTGCTTTAAACACCTTGTGATCTGCTTTCATTGGCAGCCCAGCGTAGACAAGCAAATAAACGGAGAGGGTGGCTGTGCTGGAGGTGCTGATTAAAGAGCTGCAGGCAGGGACGGATGGGAGCATCATCATTATTTATCAGCTCCTTATGGCTCAACTCACACAGCGTGGTACACGTATGACAGGCCTGCAGGCACACACACACACACACACACACACATGATAGACCACTGAGACAAAGAGCAAAAACATTCCTACACAGACACATGCAGTAGGGACCTGTGTCGCGTCAGGATTTTGACGTAATTATGGGAGTAAAAGTTGACATTCATAAATCTAAATCAGCAAAATCTTTCACTCAGTTTCACTTCGCTGCTATTAATCACCGATCAGCAAATCAACAATCCCAACAGCTAAACAAGTCCAGGCCTACAAAGCGGCGAGGCTACTCTAGAGAAGACGTTAATTACTCTGGATCCCTCTAATAGAGTCACGCTGCACCAATTAAAGACAAAGAGACACAGCGCGGACGTACGGAGCTCATTACTCACGCAAACAGCACAGTTCTCGCGGGACAAGGAGATTAATCGCACTCCTCTTATAGCACATACATAGTGGGTGTATGATGAAAATGCATGTAGGGACATCAGGGAAAACACGCGCATTGGAGCCGTAACACATTTGCACGAGGATGAGAAATTGCGCAACAAAAGTAAATACGTGTAAGAGGGAATCATCAATCGACACCTGTGCAGAGAAAACAAAAAGAGAACCAGGCTTATTTTCAGTCCCGGGTCCTCGTCAGGGGCAGGACACCAGTCACATTTCAATTTCAGAGAATTTCAAAGATCCTCAGGGGGCGATGCGCAGGGAGAGAGGACGGGAGGGGGCGGGAGGGAAGATGAAGAGGCAACGGAGGGGGGGGGGGGGGGGGGTATAGTCAGAAGAGGAAGGAACAAAAGCAAGAGTTGAAAGCAAGAGCTAAAGCACAGAGGGTGAGAAGGGAACGTATTCTTGAGGAAAATTGCATGCGTATATCATTTCCTTGTTTCGTCTAACAAGTAAGGCATTGTGGCGATAATTGCATCCACACTCTTGCTGTCAGGAGTGCTTCTGGTCTCTTCTGACGCATGCCGGCTCCGTGCCATTTCTCTTCCTCTTGTCTCCTTCCAAAATAGCGGTCAATGCGGCGGCATCGAGTGCAGGCCCGCTGTCGTGAGGACGGGGCAGAAATCATGATCCGGCCCTCTGACAGAGAAAACATCCCTCTCCTTTTCGCTGAAGGCCTTTCAGTTGACTGAAGCTGTTTGTTCCTCTCAGACATTCTGGCAGGCTGTAATTCTGTTTTGGGGCAAGAAAAACCTCAAAGTGCTGCACGGTGTTCGGCAGCAGTCGCTTTTTTTTTATCTTATTTTAGTATTTCTCTCAGGATTTGATGAATACCACGTCTCTCCTTGGTCATACAAAGTGCTGATTGTCCTTGTGACCTCTCCTGAGGGTCGTTGACTTCCTCTGGCCTCTGCGTGCCCAGACTGTGTTAAACAGCCCGGCTATAAAAGGTAAAGCAGAGATGATAGAGGGATTAGGGCCTCGGTGTCACTTCTGTATCCCATTAAAAGTCTTATCTGCACCACAGAGACCCCTGTGTTTCCACACTGACAACTAGCCATATATAATTCTTACACCTAATCTGTAAATCTGTCAAAAACCATCATGATGCCAATTTTATTTGAATCATTGTGGAGCTATATTTCATGACTCTAACGCCCATGCCCTAGTTTGAAACTATTTTATTTAGCATTATATCCTTTATTACTGTTTTATTCATGTGCTTTATTAATAAAACACCAACTTATATGACGGTTCTTCTCTGCTTCCCTTCGGGGATCACTAAAGATCTTCTTATCCTGCAAAGCCAGCAAGATACTTTTATTTTCAGTTTCTCAACTAAAGATATGAATAAAATTGAAAAAGGAATAAGTGAGAATTTTTATCACATACATTAAGAAATGCAAGAAATCCATGTCAGCGTGTTAAAATGCTCATAATTGCAATTCTAATATGTTGATGTTTATAATGTCCATCGTCTTAGTGAACTCATGGTGGCTCTAGTGGAAAAGTCACAGTCGTTAGGATACATGATCTAGGCACCATGAACGCCCGTACCAAATTTCATGACAATACATCCTAAGACATTTCACTCAAAGCCAAATTGTCAACCTGCTGGCATCACTGGAGGTAAAGTCAGTAGGATTAATCCTCTGGGGACTATGAGTGCCACGAGCACTGTATTATTTTTAGACTGTACTCAGCATCGATGTCTAAAGGGAAAACTTGTTGTCATGTCAGAACAGAATCCAGAGATTGTCAAAAACAGATAAATCTTTCTCTTTGACATTCCTATGGTGTGGTTGGGAAGAATACTGTTTGTCCACGCAGATGTGTGTTCGCTGTGTGTGTGTGTTTGCTCTGTGTGTGTGCTCTCCCCTCTGTGTGTGAATGTGTGGTGACAGATTGAGGGTGCTGGGAGACTCTGGGGACCGATGGTGCCTCTCGCTCCTGTTGCTGCTGTTGAGCGCGAGTGGCGCTCTCAGATACGACTCCCCCTGCCCCCGGCATCCCGAAAAGAGGAGGTGGCACTGGTTTCCAAAATGTTACACTCACCCTCTTTCCTCTCTGTCTGTCTGGATTGGTTTTCCTTGTTTGTCTTTCTCAATTTGTCTTCTCACAAGACTCGTAGATGTCTCCTGCCCGGGAGCATAGCTTCTCGGGCATTAAACTGCTTGTGTGACAGAGAGAAAGAGGAGCAATTTGCAGCCAGTTTCCACACCTCATATCTCATCACAATAGGCACTAAAAAGGTATAAGACTTGTTTGGCAGCTGCATTTTTTGACAAAATGTACGTTCTGTCAGAAATACTCCGGCGTGGAGCTGAATAACTAATCGTTTTCTGCAAGTTTCACTAATACAGTTCCTGGATAAGAAATCATTCTGACAAATGAACACGAGCAATTCATCCTTTGCTTTTGCATCCCAAAGCATCAGCAGGTTAAGATTCACGTAATCCTGGAATCTCACGGGTTAAAATCCAGGTCATGAGTTTTGCTTTTACTCCGCCGAACAAAGCAGAAATTCCACAGAAGCCATCTTTAAAA
This sequence comes from Holacanthus passer, assembly GCA_025331565.1. Classification (NCBI taxonomy): domain Eukaryota; kingdom Metazoa; phylum Chordata; class Actinopteri; family Pomacanthidae; genus Holacanthus; species Holacanthus passer. The sequence continues at coordinate 10,716,021 of JAFREQ010000005.1, forward strand.
GGCTCAGAAGATGAGCACTGTTGAACAGCATTAGACTGACAAGAAGACAATGACAGCCTGCGTTTATCAAACTCTGCCAAAAATATACTCTCTCTCCGAACTTCCCATCTATCTGACGTGCTTTGGTTAGAAGTTGAGAACCAGGGGAATTCCAGCCATGATGAAAGAGTGCAGCTAACTCCAGAGTAAACAGGGCTAGACCGAACCAAGAGACCCACGAGACGGGAGGAAATCATTAATGCATCAAAGGCTGTCAAAAGAATACGGTCTAAAAGTCTGAAAGTGTAAACACAGCAGATGGCGGGCATCTCATCCATGGACGGGCGATTCAGCCCCGCTGACACAGTATTAGCCCCCACTGAGGTTGTTTGTATCGGCCTGTCAGTGAGAAGGGATAATGGGGAAAGTAGCTGGATGGATTATGAGATTAGGCTGCGCAGGCTTGACAACGAGAACTGAGAGACGTTCAAAGCCTCCAACAGCTCATCACAAAAATATTAATCATTATTGTAATTATTTTAATACACTCATCCTTCTTAAAGGAAAATTCTGCTTTATGACGATTTATATTTTTGTGGCTTTGGTCATCATTTCTATTTGCTCTGATAACATTGTACTCAAAACAGTCACTGTTAGACTCACGCAGGATTTAAAGATAATCAATATGATCAAAGATATTTAAAGCTGAAACAAGCTCAGTGGCTTGTTAAGTTATGTGTATGATCACATAAGGGCTGACAGCGACTGACTTCGTAGTGTTTTACTGAACGTTCTATTATTGGTGCGTCACGTTTGGGATGCTGCAGATGTTCCCCCCGGCCGTCTCATCTGTCTGCCCTCGGCAGCACCAGACAGTGTTTTCTCTGCACAAGAGTGTTATCTCCGAGCCAAAGTCATTATTGGGTTAGTTGCTGTTCTGAGCTCACTTGAGGACACTGAGATTAACTGGCAGCGTACAGACCGGTGTAAATTCTGGACACAGGCACAAAGGGATGTACAGAAAATATACAGCTTCACTGTCACAGGTGAATACATGTCCCTTTTTTTCAATGGATATTCTGGTTGTTTCTGGACTATTTCAAGTGAAAAAATGTGCTTAGTTTCTGTGCCAATCCTTTGCTAAGGCTGAATATGTTCGCTCCTATAAACTTTTAGCTGAGCTGACAGCATTATGTCACGTCAGGATATTAATTTGGAAGGCCATGCACATGTTTATCCATCCAATTTACCATTCTAGTCATACTTGAACCACAACAGAATAATGCATCTACAAGCATTATTAGAAATAATGCAAATGCACAAAATAAACACCTTAAACATAAACTGTAAAAATCCCTTCCTGTCAGAGATTATTAAAAAGGTAAAAAGTCATTTCCACTGTTTTACTCTGGCCAGCAGGACGGGAAGCTGTTTAGCCACATCAACTGAACTGCTTTATTAGGAGGTAAAACAGAAAATGAGCATGCCTAACATGTCAGTATTGATCCCACACTGCGAGGAAAATTGTGTGCATGAGCAATTACAACAAGTACAGAAGGTAGGTAGGAACCAGGGAGCCTGTAGGTAAACTGTGATGTTTATAGCAGACAGGTTTGGTGATAATTTTACTGTTGCCTTGATTAATTTTCTGCCAAATATTGTGCCCTGAGTGTTTGTTTGCGACCTGTATGATCTGACTTCTGATGTTTCTTGCTCCCTCTGACTTTAATAAAACGATGTCGCCATGTTCCCAGACCTTTTTATTACCTTTATGGCCAAAACTAAGGTTGCACTAACTTCGAATTATCCTCTAAGATTCAGTCAATATGATTTGCGGTTGCAGCAATCTGACCTCAGGATGTTTGAGAGAGGTTTGTTTAAGCAGGTAATATCTGCAAACTTGACTGAATTACAGGACGATTTTGTCAAAGTGGCATTCAGTGAACATTCAGCAACCCTCAAGTTTCCCAGTGACAACTGAGCTGGCGTCCACTATGAAAACTGGATGATTAAACAAACAGTAAAGGGTGTGGTTGAGCAATGCGGCTGTCAGGGTGATCCCATGTTATTCATGCTTCGCGTCCCGCCCGGCAGCCTCGTCTTGACCTCGCAGTCACACGGTGAAAGAAGCGAAATGAACAAGAGTGGCTGGTGGGGGAGACGGGGCTTTAATCTGTTTGGTCCCAGACTGGCTGCTCGGCCCATCCGTCTTCCTCTCCTGTCTGTCTGCTCCTGTGAGGTGCCCTCTTCAAACTGTAATCAGAGAGAAGTGAGGGATGTGTCGGGACAGAGAGAGAGAGAGACGATGAAAGACAGAGACCTCTCTCTCTCTCACTCCTATCCTCTCTATCTTCAGTGTGTATACTTCTTTGCTGTAACAGATTAGATCACAAGCTTGAGAGCATCCATCCCATCAGCAGATCAATCAACGTGAGCCGAGCGAGCAGCCCAACACACACCAGACATATCAATTAGGAGGGAATTGTGTGCGTTAGATGTGTGTTTACTGTGGTTGCACAAACCTGATTAAGTTTCGTAAAAGGCTGCTATCGCGGAAAGCAAACACATTTTCCTTATCTTACTCGAACTGAAAGTTTAAAAGGTCATCTGCAGGCGATGTGGACAAATTAATACGCTGCAAACAAGAAGCATAAGTTTAGTCATTTTCATAATGTTTGCACTTTGGACCTTAAAACTGTGGCTGCAAATTCTTATTATTATTGTCATTATAAATCATTTATTTAGATTAATTGCTTTTGTCTATATAAGATAAAAAAAATGTGAAAAATGCACCTCAATACCCAAATACCTGTGTATTGAATTTACTGGAAGAGTTACTTCAAATTCTTAATTTGAGAAGGTGGAACCAGCGAATGTTTGGTATTTTTGCTTTATAAGTGACTTAAACAATCGATTATCAATTGTATTTATTTTTTATCAATTGACAAAACGATTAATATACTGTCATTTCATCAGTACTACATTTTACATTTTATACAACATATGCAGGTGTAACTGAGAAAGTAAAGCTATTTTCCTGCCACTTATTCATTACATACGTTTAATATAGTAGACAGTAGGCACGATCTGCATCCTAATCCATCCCCGAGCCCACATGTCAGTTTTATATAAGTAAAACATCTTCACACACACACCTAGAGCTACGGATCGATGGCCTGGGACAAGTGGATCAGCGGGTGAAAACACGAGGACAGATTTCATTACGAAAATGATCAATGAAATCAATAGATTTTGTGTTTTTGTGTGTGTGTGTGTGTGTGTGTGTGTGTGTGTGAGTGTGTGCATGCACATGGGGACAGTTCCAGAATAATGTGAGAGTCTGGTCCTGATGTCGGGAGAAAGGACCAACCACAACTGACTGCTTTCACGACACCTACTGTGTGTGTGTGTGTGTGTGTGTGTGTGTGTGTGTGTGTGTGTGATACGATAGCTGCTTACAAATAACCTCAGAGAGTGATGCACATATCATATCCTCTTCCTCCAATACACATCTTCAGGACTGAAAACAAACGTGTGTGTAGGTGTGCATATGTGTGTGTGATATATAATCCAGACAGAGGGCGATGTGTATGTGCTCACCCATATGTCTGCATGCCTTTTTGTGTGAGGAAGAGGACAGTGAGAGAGTGTGTGTTTGATTTAAGGAGGCATCGTGCCAGCTGCATGTGGGGCCAAGGGAGCTCAAGACAGGAATGTGGAGCTTTCTCTCTCTCTACCTTTAGGTATGTGACGTGTGTGTGTGTGTGTGTGTGTGTGTGTGTGTGTGTGTCAAGGGAGAAGCATGCACCTGTGGGTACCATCTTTTTGACAAAGATGGAGTGGTATGTTAGAAACTGACTCATGGTCCAAAGGAGCACCTCATCAAAATGCATGCACACACACACACACACACACTCCCCTGGTCAGTCAACTTCTATAATCTCAATAAGCGCCAGCCATCTGTCATTGGGGTAATATATTGTAGCCTGTAGAGTGGACAGACAGACATGTCTCACTTTTGCATGCCGAACATGTGAAAGCGCTGAAAGCAGGTGTGTGCTCGTCACATCATCACGCCACATCAGCTCCACATCAAAGAAAGACTGGTGCATTGCTCCTTTCTCAGACGACAAATGAAGTTGTCTTAGCGTACACGTGAAAAGAGACACACTAGCATATGGTTTCATAGCAAATGGTTATACAGTTGGATTTGGCTCTGCATTTGCAGCGACAAGGATTCTGCTGAGAGAACTAATCCCCAATTAATTAACACAAACATGCAAATTAAATCTTAGTTAAATTGACAATTACAAAAATATAGCACATAAAGTGGAGGATGGGTTGTTGGAGGGAGCTGTAGCAGGAATAAGGTGTTCAGCAAAGTAAAGTGAGAAGTGTCAGGTTGTAACAGCTGTTGCGCATGAATATGATTGGACGTCACTAGTCAGCTGATAACCTCACAGCTGTGAGTGAGCCAGTAACTGTGAAACATGAATGAAACAGCTGATGCCTGAACTAACACTAATCCTCACAATGTACAGTGTATGTGGGAATCATGTCACATACGGAATCATGTAAATTCTGTGCTGTGTCAATCAATAACATATGCACATACAGTATTTAGTAAATAAAGTATATATAAATACATTTTGAGATCCATCCAGTTGCTGCAAATTGCATCCAGCGTAGTAGCTGCACACATGGATCAGATGGATGACGACTGGACCCGGCGGAGCTTGATTGCAAACACTGACACAGCAACATCAGCATCAAATCAAAATAAACCACAGCAATAAACAAACATCCATTAAGTGTAATAGCATTTTTTAAAGAGACCCAAGTGATTCATTGCTATCCTCGGGGGACAGACTTACTTTGTGTTTGAGACAAAAGATTTCCCATCAGTCCTGTCTGATGAGCTCTAGCTCTGATCATCTGCATCACTGTACATTATCATCTCTCAGACTTTATATAACGCTATAGCATAGCCTAGCATTGTATAGTACAGTACTGCAAGTTTGGGAAACATGCCGTTGAAACCATGACCTAAATAAAGACACTGACAATGAGTCTGCAATGAGTGTGTTGTGGGTCATCACACATTGTGGGAGTGTGTTTTTCTGAAAGAAGCGCCATCTCATGTTGACACCCTAAAATGAATGAATGTGCGTTTTTAAAGTGCAATATAGACACACTCTGTCATGGAATAGGAGGGGAGGGGGTCTGGAAGTAGGCATGAAACTAGATCCTCGCTGACTGCCAGAGAGGGAGCCTCCAGGTGGGAGCAGCAATTCTGAGTGGGTGGCACTGTAGCATGGAATAATATAGTATAATATAATATAGCATATCAAAAGCATTGCATTGCATAGTACAGTATATGTTGGTTTACTATATATGATAGAGTGTATGTACACTGATTTTTCACACATCTTGCTTCAATTCAAAGATCCCTGAATACAGCTTTTACTAAACTTCCAGAATGAAAAGAGGATAAACTTTGGCCGGTTTCAGATCAGGATCAAAAGCAGGTCACTCCGTGCGCTCGCTCTTCAACATCCTCGCTGAATCTACCTGATATCTGCTCTCATCCAGCTGCCTCGGAGTGTACAGTCGGCCCCCAGCCGCCCTGCTGCTACTGATGTCCTTGTGAAAAACATCCTCTGCTGCTCTCTCTGCCTCAGCCGCAGACACTTGAAAGCTCAAACATGTCCTGGATTGCAAGGGTTCTTCTCTTTTCATCTGTGCACACCAGCAAAACAGTATTTTTTTTCTTATTCTTAACTCTCAGAAATTGGAGATACTTGCCCTTTAGTTGCAGAACTTTTGTATCAGTATTAATTTTCTTGTCAAGAGTCAGCTAGATGAGTAGATTGAGGATGCAAATGAGCATATTGTATTTCCCAAATGTCAAACTAAGCCTTTTACAAAGAGAATAATTTGTTTTCTCATTGCTTAACTGCGAAAGGTGATTGATCTGCATACTCAGCTAAAACCCAAATTTCTTGACAAAGCTGTGAAAGTCAATGCTGCAACACAGGCTGGACTATGAGCTACGAACTTATTTCTTTCATACAGTATAAGTATAAGAATGCACAATAGGTTGGTCAGCGTACATGCAGGTACACACCTACGCATAACCCCCAGATGCAACATTTCTAATTCACTTAGTAAAGCTAACACATTCATTTACCTCATGCAAATGAGAAAGTCATAAACACAAGCAAAGCAATAGCAATTGAGCAGCATTGCCTAATCAATCACGGTGTGTGTGTGTGTGACAGGTAGCGGCGGTCTCAACCCTTCATATTGCCTACAAAAACTAATTCCCAGCAACACAGATGGCACAAACAAAAACACGACGACGCGGCACAAGCTCTCACTCATCACTGTGCACTCAAGAGAAGCCTCTGAGCAGAGGATCAATCACTGCATGAGAGGGAAGAGGATAAAACGACATAAGAGAAATGAAACTGAAAGGAAAGCACGAATAAACATGGGCACGCACACACAAACACACATCCGAGTGTGTGTGTGTGTGTGCTTACGGCTGAGGGCCCAGTGTGGAGGAATAAAGCAGCTGCAATTCAACAGCCACAGACAACAACAATGACTCATCCTGGCTGTTGTTCATATCAAACAGGCACTAGTGGGAATTCCTGGGAGACACACGCATGCACGCACATGCACGCACGCACACACACACACACACACACACACACACACACACAGATCGTACTCCTGTGACCATAACTGAGTCAAGTCTGCAAGCGTGACCGTAAGCAGCGACTATCTACATCCACTTAGTTTGAGTAAAAACTAGTCAAACATCCAGTGCACACACCTGAGTTTTAGCACAGGTGCGTCCTGTTATTGCTTTTATTACTGTTATTGCAGAGGCAGGTGTCGCACACACCTACTTAGACACACACTATTTAGCACAGACATGAGACTCTTCCAGCAGGGTCTGATTTGTTGGTTACAAATAAACCTCAGATAATGGAGATTAAAAGAAAGCAATATAGGAAACAAGGTCATATTACAGAGAAACACACAAGCAATCGTTTCCTGAATTTCCTGAGTCTCAGCTGTTTACAACTATTGCACAAAGATATTACTGAATTACATATTGATGCTTTAAACGGCAGCACACAACATCCTCGAGTCACAAGTTTCCCATAAACAGCAGCTTCTGTTTTCTGCAGTGAAGTAAGGACACAGCCCTTAAGTGCAGGATCTGGCTTCCACCTCATCATCTCTGGTCTAAGTTGCAAAATGAAAAAAGCAAAGAGGCCTTCAGAGGTGGAGGACTCATGTAATATGCATAGCCAGTAGTTCAGTAGAGTGTTTGTGTGTGAATGTGTGTGTGTGTTTTTGCCGAGGCATTCGTGGCAGGATGACGGAGGAGCGGGAAGAGAAAGGAGACAGGAAAGGAATAAGAAACAGCTGAACATGTTTTTGGACCCTGCGATGGTTCTTCTCCATCTGACAGAAGTGAAAGGACTGAGTCAGTCCACCAGAACAAATATGAAAAAGTAAAAAAAAAAACCTGCAGCCATTCCCCACCTCTCCTTTCAATCTGTCTCCGCTCATCGTCCTCCCTCTCCTCCGTCAACATGTCATTTGTTGCTTGCTGCTGTGACACAACTCAGGTAGGCGTAACCACATGACAGGACGGTTTCACTGTGTGTGTGTGTGTGTGTGCCATAATCAAAGGCTTTCCAGCATATACAGAAGATAAGGAAAGTCAATTAATATTGTAAAGAACATTAATATCAGAGGGAAAACTTCTTAAACACACTGGTATTCTCGCCTCTTCACATTTGATGAGGAGGAAAATATCAAAGCACGGGTGTGCTTTCAAAAGGCAACATTAAAGATAGATTTAAAAAAAAAACTGTTGATCTCAGCCGGCTGCAACACAAAGTCTATAGGAGAACTCTCCAGTAACTCAAAAGAAAAGAGATGAATTGGACAGGATGAAAGTTCAGTCTTAATTACGGTCCGGCTCTAATTGACTGGTGGACCAATTACTGTGGTTTCTGTGGGTAATGTATCAGCGAGCCGAGCGCTGCCGTGCCCATAATTACAGTAGACATCAGATTTGACCAACGAGCGAGCCGAGCATGCACAAATACACAAACACACACACACAGGCTTTGATTCATAAGCAGACATTAGTCCTAGTTTGTCCATTTGGTGCATTCGCGATGATGAGAAATGCTGTAATAAAACAGCGTACGTATTAATGAATGAATCAAACATGTCACATTCTTGTAAATGCTTTGTCAAGCCGAGTTGAGTGCGGATGAAGTGGCTGCGCAATCGTTCTCCAGTAAATTTGAATGATTTCTGTGTAAATCTGCTCCTGGCCTGATTCATTAATGAGATTTGTTAAAGTACAGCACAAACTCAAAGGAAAATGTTCTGACTGCTGCGTGGATGTGTGGGCGGGTGCAGGGGGCGGCGATGGTGAGATGTGACCAATCGCATTAGTGTCAACAATAAAAGCAAAATGCGTCTCTGATTATACAAAGTGACACACACACACGCAAGCAAACGCTCTGACTGACAAGACGCACATCTATGATTAATGTCTATTGTCAGCGCCTTGGGAGTCACAGGTGAAGAGGTTACAATGTCAGCATCACACTGTATCTAAACTGGGTCACGATGTGTCCGCACGCACACACACACACACACACACACACACAAAGGCAAACAGAGCAGGCACTGGTGTGTATAGAAGCAAAAATCGACTTTTCTGTCCTTGATTTCTTTGGTAGATGGGTGAGATTCGGCTGTGAACAAGTTCTCCCTGCAAAAAAAACTTACTTTTGAGGTGTGCGAGAGCCTTCGAGCTCATGATGAAACAGAATGAAATATCAGTGATCGACAGAAAACAAGCAGAAAGAGGTTCGGGCTGCTGATTGTGAAAAAAAGACGTGCTTACAGGAAATATTCTGTGAGAGGAGAGGAGTTAAAAGGATGAAAGCAAAAAAATTGGATGGAAGATGGAGGAGTGACAGGTCAGAACACACTCACACACACACACACACACACACACACACACACACACAGACACACGGCATATTCAATGAGAAGGAAGCAGCCTGGAAGGTGGAGCAGAAATGAAAGAGTCCAAAACAACAGCTGGCGAGGATTCTTTGAGCAAGGCGCTTGACCTGGAGTTGCTCCTATCGCACAGAAATTTGAAAAACTGGACAGGAATGGCTACATTTTGTGCCTGGAGGCAGCTGGAAGGAGTTCAAAGATGGCAGAGATAATCAAACAATGCTTCAGTGATGTTTGCTCTCGAAGAAAAAGTTCTCTCGCTCAGTCTGAGACTTTCTGCAGGCGAACGCTTCGGAATACTAATGACGGCGTGAATGACGGTCGAGTCATCCTCCCTCACGCGGTGATGAAAGAAAAACTCACTAAGTGTAATTTAATTGTTGGAGGGACGTATTCTGCTAATAGAGTCTGCCGCTCTAATCCAGCCTGATATGGAAAATGTATTCATCTGTATCAGAGAGGTGATTGACAGCTGGCACAGGTACCATATGGGCTCCGGCGGTGACAGCGGCGCTGGAATAACACAGCGGGCGCTTTGATCAAAGCAACTTCCTATTTTCATCACCATGCTTCGGAGGACATCTGCATAGCAGCTTTGCCCAAGGGAACGCTGACACAGCAGGCCAGGCTTCCTCAGCATCAGCACAATGAAACTGGATGTGAGAGCGCACGTGTGTGTGTGTGAGTGTGCGCGCAAGGGAACACACACTGGCTTTCTCTTCCCGAGCAGCCAGGGTCGGGGTAAAAACACTGAAGGGCTCTCTCTCTGATGGGGATGCAGATAAGAAGGCACAGTTTCAGAGGGTTGCACTGGGGGGAAATCTTCAAAGGGAAACATTCACCGAGTACAGCTGGGGTTGGATGGAGTTCGGCTGCAAATTAGAAACCTTTTCCAGCCAGAAGACGGTCCACCGAGCGAACGATAACATTCCTTCGCAGAGTCGTTTTCATTCATTCTGCTGTGACTGCAAAATTTGTTCATTCGGCGCCGAGAGCAGTCGAAGTGTCACGGTTTTGATTTAAATTCAGTCCTGTGGCTGAAACAATGTAGTGATATCTGCACATATCAGAAGAATAATCTAGTTCTTACTGACGCTGTTGTACAACAACATGCTGCTTTCCCCAGTGCCCATGAGCAATTTAACCCGCCTCTACACACTCAACACATCAATTACTGCTCTCACAGCCTCGCTGGTTTCTTTATTTGACATGTGACATCTCATGTGATTGGGAAGTAAAGGATTTCAATTGTGACATTTTGCAAAAACACAAGAAAATTTTCTTGCTTCACCACATGAAATATTTCTTAAATTACAGGATCCCTCGTGTGGAAAATTTGGATTTATTAAAAAAAAAACACCAAACAGTGCTGCCAAATTCAAGCACTCGCAGTAAAGCCAGATTTCAGTTGTGGTTCCCCGCTTTACTGCTGAGTGCTACTTCTCTCCTTTTATCTCTCCATGTAACAATGAAAAACCACAAACAACACAAACATCTCCCACTGTACAGGGTATGAAAAAAACACTTTGGTTCATATTTCTTTCAAGAGCAGAAAAACACAGCTTCAGGCGTATCCCTTTCAAGTCCACAACCCATGCAACTCCCAAAGAACCGCTTTCACACTTCTAACATTTTTTTTTTGAACTTGAATTCTGCTCACTCGCAGTCAAATCAATAAAAAAAAAAAAAGGAGAAACCAACAGGCAATCAATGCAAGCAAATAAAATCTCCAGCTCATTTTTATGTACGCACATAATGTAAATGATCTCCATATGTTGATATGGCTATAACCCTGCAGGAAAACAGCTGAGATTAAGCTTGCATGTGCAGCGGGTGCTTGTACAGTCAGCCGAGTGTGACATGTCTTCAGCCCTGAACAGATAACTGCACTGCGAGAATCTGCCTGAGCGTTGTACCACGACGAAACCCCGGCGAAGTGTTCAGCTGCTTCTGTCAGCGGGCGAATCTGAGGAAAATGGAGTGAAATAACTGGGGAGATTGGCAGGGATGAAAGGTAAAATCACTGCCACTCAAAACTGGGCTGCTTAAAAAGTTATTCATTTTAACGCGCATCACAACACAGTGCAGTAATGCTTGCGTATACTTCCTCACCCTGCAATGTGTGTGAGTCAGTATGTGCGTGTCTGTTCCCTCCCTCCACGCACACACCACCAGACCAAAGAGCCGTCCAATCCGATGGATCCTGACCACTAAGAAGAACAGACCGATGAAATATGTATGACAGGAGAAAAAGCTCCCCGCCTCAGCACACAGAAATGTTCTGCCTCCCTCTCTCTCAGAGCGTAAAACATTGATGGAGGCAGCGCTCGGCGGCGCAGCGGGCTGAACCGCTGGATGGAGCGCCGAGCTTCACCCGCGGTGGGTTAGCAAGTTCACGTCTAATTCTGGGCTTCACCCACGGGACCACGGGGCTGAGGAAGAGCTGGGCGGCTTTACCCCGAAAAGAGGTTTTTCCTGGTTCAACCCGGCCCTCGACTGTGCGTGTGTGAAAGTGTGTGTTTATAGGGCAAGACATGACAGAATAGTTGACATGTAAGGTCGGAATGTGCTTCTACTACTCAGAGAACATACAAACATTCCTGGTTGTGCCTCTTATCTTCTAGCTGTCTAATAGTAGCAGAGATACAGAATGTGTTGCTATAAATGGAAACAGCAGGTGTTGTGGAGGTGGGCTGTATCTGACCACAGTTTAGAGGAGACGATGATTCAGTCCAGGGTTGATGCTGTTGTGCAGCTTGGTTATGAGCGCACACTCCTTTGTCAGTCTGATTAATGGGCACGTATTGGTAGTCAGGGATCTGCAGATGTCTGAGAAAAAAGGCTCAAGTGCTGGAAAAGTCCTGCTCTATTTCTGCTGTTATTGACAGCCACCCTATTTGGAGAAGGCGCTGTCACCTTTAATTAGGGCTGAATGGTGACAGTGTCAGTCAAACACAGCGAGCTCTTGTGAGAACCTTAATTGACTGTGCAACTAACAGTAAAGCTCCATCTGGTCACTCCATTGTAAAAAATGACTCCGTGAAGTCCCCGTCCACTCTTATCACTGTGTAATTTTGTGACCTCACAAGTCGTTCGGAGGCCGATCATGGTCTAATATGCAACTTATGCAAGTGTGATGTGGGAATTCGAAACCTCCAGTGCACATACACTGAGAATGGAAGCTTTTGAAATAAACACTAGTTGGAGATTCATAGATTTCTGTGCTTGTATGTGAAAAAAACAATGTCGGACACAAATAATTTTTCAAACCATGTTTTCACATTTAAAGTATATCTTTTCACCTATTGCCTGTTTTTCATGTGATAACAACAACAAATGACATAAGAGCTGAATTTGGGGCATTTAGCAATAAAACTGGGACATTCCAGTCCACCAACCTGCCCTTCCCTTCCTATCTGATATGTCATTGTTCTACACTTTGCACGACCCCACCTTGCATTATGCCTCGCCTCAGAAGTCTGTTGCAGGAAATACTGCAAATGAAGCACTCTCACTTCAAAGCGACTTAAACCCTCACCTTTACTCTGATCTAAACATATTCTAACCTTATCCTGAGTTTAAACTTAATCCTGGAGCTTGAAAAGAGACATGATGTGAAAAATGTCCTCACTTTGTGGGATTTCTCTATTTTACATAATGACTTTCAGCCTTTATAAGCAGAGTATCACAACCTAACACACACACACACACACCTGTCAGATATACTGTAGAAAAACATGGGGATCAAAACAGGCATCGCTTCCATCTGCAAAGGCAAAGTTGACAAGCAGCGTCTCGTCAGCGCTTCATTTCTCCCAATCTGCTAGAAAACACACACTCTCAAAAGCAACGCTGATAATATGCACACCACAAAGAAAACCATTGTTCTTAATCTGCTTGTTTCACTTTATCAGCTCTCTTTGGTAGCACACACACACACACACACACACACACACGTACTTGCGATGCTGGGAAAACAAACACTCTTCTGATCTGCCCTCCTCGGGGCTTTGTGGGCTCTCAGTGAAATCTCCGTCTATCTAGACTGGAGTCGACCTGGAAACAGAACAAAGGCCCGGCTCCTCGCTTCTCACTGTCATTTAGCAAAGTCTGTCGCCACCAAAGACACACAGCTCCTTTGCACAGAATGGGATTACACACAGAGATGCGCACACACACACACACACACATTCGCGAGAGGCTCAGCACACACTCGCTTTGCCACAGACTCCCTCTCATCTTCCCAAAGCAACATTGATCTGATCCTGGAGTCAGACAGAGAAGTATGAGAGTCTGGCTGTAAGCAATAAGGGCCACTTTAAACACACCATTAACCGTGCCCTGTGAAAGTTCCAGATTTGTCAGTAAAGATTTAACCTGCCCAATGAATTCAGCCTCTAATTACGCTTAGTTAAATGCCACATGCAGGGATTTAAATTAGCTACTCAATATTCTCAAGGAGAGGGGCTACGTAATTGCTGCTGAAGCTAAATAAATGAGAGGGGAAAAAATAACAATTAAGGGTTTGTGGATCAGTCGACCTAAAGAACAGAGCGGGCAGATGAAGTGACTTCAGACTTAGTAAATCAAAATGGCATCAATCAATGGTGGAGTCTAGTTTATCGTGGTGGGTTTACTTTGATGATCACCCTCAACCTTGCGAACAGCTGTCCTGGAGCGGCGCCGCCACACTCACCAACACATACATGCACATGCATTCACACATAGTTGAGGGCATTTTAAAGACAATGTGTTATCACGATGAAACCTCCTAAAAGAATTTACTATAAGCAGCAAGCAAGACTTTAACAGCCAATGAAATTTACAGCTGTTTTTACAGTTCTTTACCATTAAAAGCTGTTATTTTATGGTCACACTGTTATGTATCTAGACGTGCACATCTTTATTGTCTTTAGTGGAATCTCCTCTATAGCTTTATGAGTTGATATTGCATTGAGTTACGACCAAGTTATTTCTGGTTTATTGCTCATGTTATGTATCTAAACAACCTGATCATGTGGTTTGGATGCTCGGATAGATGAAGCTCTTGTGATGACAGTCATATCAGCTGTGTCTTCAGACTAACGTAAATCATATTAAGGCATGGAGAGATGGAAAGAGTACTAGAATATCATACTGAAGTAAAAGTACTGTTACTTGAAAGAAGTTTTACTCAAGTGAAAGTAAAAGTACTTGTGTAAAATTGTACTTAGAAAATGCAGTCTGAATAAATGAACACCTTTAGACTACAATTGCATTAAGCGTCAATCCAACAACACTAATAGAACAACTTTACACCACCGAGCCCTGAAGTCAAAACCCAACAATAAATTCCAAGATTATTATTAAGCATATTTGTATGGACAGATTTTGCAGACTGTGCATACACTTGATTATCAATCATACATATACAACAGCCCTCCTCCTTATGATCTCACCACAAATACCCAGAAAAGAGACAGACAGAAATGAAATAATTTCCACTTGAACAGCAGAATAAATCATCACCAAAACAATATGAACTCCATAATGGCTGCAGCCATAAACAGTGCAAACATGCAGTAGGAGCATGATGAGTGTTGGATTTTACGGTATCTCAGTGTCGAATGTGAAAGTGCAACACATATAGGAACTAACTAAAGCACACAGGAACCAACCATCCCCTCATATAACAACAGAAAACATTTGTACCGACCGCCATTAAAATGGTCCGATGCACAAGGCAGGAGCGTGAGGGCCAGTGCTGAGTGGGGACGTGAGCCGTGCAGCATTATGGGTTTTTAAAGCCCAAGCGCTGACAGGACGGCACTTTGTTTACGAGACTACCGCCCCGTTTGAGTGAAAGCGGCGGCCTGATAAGTCACATGTAACCCTGAACCAATGACCTGTGTTAAGGAGGCATAATTGTCTTTTTACAGCAAGCTCTAAATCCATCCTCGCCTTCCCTTCGCAGATTCGCCCCTACAGGTACCGACTCCGGTTGCCTAGCAGCAGCTGTCCTCGACTTGATTCTTTTGTCTTTTGTTGTTTTTGTGACTGATGGGCAACAAAGTCAGCTCCTTTTTTTACACTTCTGGTAATAGGCAGCACTATCAGTGCTTATTGCAGAGTGGCTCTAATGGTGAAAGATGGGAGAGTGAAGGATGTCTTCTATTCATGAGGGAGAATGCAAGATGTTGAAATTATGAATTTCGCACAGATGCAGGATTTGAAAAGCTCAAAAATGTTATGTTATTTGTGAGAAGAGCGTCATCCATCTGTGTCTGTGTCGAGTATGAGTGTGCTGCTATCTCTATGTGTGCGTTCACATCTGTACCGACCTGCAGCCATCTGCATGTATCCAGCCAGGGTGCAGATCCTCCTCTCACATCCTCCACTGGGCAGGAAGATGGTGATGATGGCCAACAAGGAGCTGACAGCCAGCAGAGCACAGCCTCCTGAACAGAGCACCGCACTGGTCTGAGGAACACAAACACACAACAATGTCATTTTAGTAGACCCAACACCACCCCGATTGACAACCACACAGTTGCACATATTCAAATACGCAAATTCTTCTTCTGTGGAAAGCTGCGCGTCCTGTCATGTAGCCACAAACCAATGTGTACATGTTTACCCCTCAAAGAGCTGTGATTCATCGCTACATTTGAAAACACTCCCCAAAGCCAAAAGTCTGTGTTTTTTTTTTTGGTCGGGTCAGATTGTGTAATCTCGCAGTCGATCCTCCTAACAGGTTAATGGCTCTCTCAGCTGGAAAACAGCGCTCCGTGGCCAAACAACAGGGCTCTGTCCCTATTCATTACGTCTTTGCTTAATCACACACACATGCTGCGAGAAGAGAGGAGCGAAACAGAGGCAGGATGCACTATTACACACACCCAGACACAGATTCATTCACAACTTTTCTGCTGAGCTATGGCTGCATAAATGGATCCGCACTGGTAAATTCATACAAGCAGGGAGCAGAGCAGTGAGGTCAAGATACGACCCCAGGGTCAGAACTGGCCTGTGGACCATCTCGATCCAGATCCTAAAAAAGTTCTTATTATTATAAGTTAGTATTATCTCCATGTGAATGGCTGCACTGAGTCTGTACTAGAGGCTTCAAGTTGACTCTTGCTCACCACTACTGACAAGTTAGTAACGTTAGTGGTTGTGATGACAGAATCGTGAGTCAGGATGAATGCTCCAATAAGAGGAGAGCCGACTCCGAATGTGGCGTCTTTAACCAAATATTCCATCACAAGTGTCAGTTCGAAGACAAGCGCGTTTGATATGCCAAGAGAGTATCGCCGTGTTGGAGGAATACAACATCAAGAGACATTTTTAGACCGAGCATGCTAACTATGCCAAAAACTTGTCAGAAAGCCCTTAAATGGTCTGTCAGCTTAATTGCCAGGCGGAATATTTTTTTACAAAGCAGTCGACCATCCAAGAATCAGCAACAAAAGTTTGCTATATGCTGTCACAGGAGCTCAAGAAACAGCCTTTCTCTGATGGTGAGATTTTGCATCAGTCTGTGAGAACATATAGACGTGCTGCACCACTCAAAAGCTGAGACTGGTGAAGGTGTTTCCACGTGTGGGAGTACAAACTTTCTGTGATGAACAAGGCACTTTACAGATGACGGCTGACGGACAAACAGCTGTCCTCTGTGCTACGTACTTCAATAGTTCCTATTGGACTAAATTAATAGTAGTAGTTGAGGATTTTAATGTTGTCATTCATAAATATCTGACAGTTATGATTCATCATCATAGGTTTCTTCCAGTTATGAGTAAAACAGCACAAATGAATGAATGTGTTCATGTACAACACACAAATGTGCTTGTTCATAAACACTGGTCTAATCTTTTGTTCATTCACTGATGTGGGTCTGTACTGGAATGGTACTAAGTTTGAGTTGAAATGAGTGAAAACATTCTCACAAGTAATAACAGAAAATGATGAGTAATGATGATGTATATATTGATGAATTTGACCATTCATTGGTTCATAATTAGTGTCTGTTAATAGTTATATTTACTTCATTCGTTCATGCTCTAATGCCCGACTCTAATGGTAAATATTACATTTTGATGATTGTAAAACAGTCTGTCTGCAGTCCATTCTTTTAGCCCATTCCCTTATAACATAATGCAATGTGTTTCATCAGCGAACTATGCCGTGGTGCACATCAGACAATTGGTGAAATACAGGCTCATTTAAAAGTCGATGCTGCATTTAAGTGGATATTTTTTTATGTAAGTAATCTTTTTATTGTCGCCTCAATGTGCAACAGATTGACACATACAGATGTAAAAAAAAAAAAAAGTCATTTTCTAACAGAAAGTTCTTGGTTTGTGAAAAAGGTTTCCAGGCCTTCTCGGCTGGGAAATAACCTATTGTAAAGTGATCTGTCATGTCGACCAAAATCACGTGTATGTGTTGTCATTTCATTGTCCAATGTGTGGTCCTTTGCTTACTTTATGAAAGTCAGTACAGCATTCTGGGAAAAAAATACATGTTGCCCACCCCTGTGCTAAACTGTCCTCTCGCTCTGCTCTTACAGAGACTCCTGGGAACGCGTTCCTGGACGAGCGGCAGCTGAGCTTAAAGCCAGACCGTACATTAGCCCTGAGGGTGTGTGTGTGCTTGTATGTGAGTGTGTTTCCCGCAATCTGCGTGCCTTCGTGGTGCTGTTTGATCTGCATAACCTCTCAAACTGACTCTCCAGCTTCAATAAGGCTGCCACACATCCTCCTCGACACATTTAGCAGTCAAGTAGTTGGACGAGTGCGGCGCGCCGAGGCAGTCACAAAACAGCTCCGCGTTAGTGATTAGCATGCAGGCGGGGGCGATCGGAGAGAAATGTCTAACATGCACGAGGGAATTACAGCCCTAAAACACGTGTCATTATGCATGTCCCTGATGTGACTGACGTGAATGGAGGAAGGATGAAAGCGGAGTGATTTCCATGCCTGACAGAAGATTTAATTAGCTTGTTCTGGGTGGCTGATAGAAAGGCTGAGAGGGGAGCAGGGAAATATTTAAGTGCTGCGATGTCGGTGGCAATGATGATGATTATTCTTTTGACCTTTATTTGTCTGGGTTTGTTGAACGTGTGTGTTCCTCTTCGCCAACGCCCCGCATACATAAACAGCTCACTCACACACACACACACAATCACATCTGGGTTACAGATCAGCTCCTTGAGAACTGCTGGGAGCTGAGTGCCTTGCACAAGGGCACCTTGACCGTAGCAGAGAAGTGAAGAAGAGCATGTGCAGAATATGAACAACTCCTTCGGGAAAGTGATTTTATTGCAAATCACTGTGGGAAAGATTAGAAGTTTAATTTGATCTAATTTACGGTTCAAATGTCATCATTATTCAGCACAGTGTTCGCGTCTCGGTCCTGTAGCAGCACGCTGGCTGGTGACCGTTTATACTCTGTGATATTAACTAATGGAAGCTTCAATATTAGCCAGGAGACAGCAGACCGAGAAAATGTGAAAGTGAAATTTTGTGCAGATATTCATAATCCCCAGAGGTTGAATACTTCTGATCGAGGTCAAAATTTTAATTAGACTAATACTTTATGACTAAATACCTGCAAAAATAATGACATTCCCATCAGCCTCAGCTGTCAGATGCTTTACAGATCTGGCCCTTTGAGGCACATTTGTGATTTTGGGCTACATAAATATAATCAATAATACACTGTACATAGAATATAAATCAAGCATACAGAGACAGAGTTTTGTCAGACTGTCTCTAAAAAAGACTTTTTTGATACTAACAATAAAACCACATATAATCATAAGGAAAGAAATCCATATAACAAAGCATAGATTTTCCACGCAAAGTGAAAAACGCAGTTTAAGCTGCGGCCAAAACCACTGGCACATGTGAATACACATGGAAAGGTACGTCCCTGCTTCCATTCTCACCTATGTCAGAAAATAACAAATTCAGTTATAGTCAATATATTAAAGGCCCTTTTGAAAATGTAGGAAAGTATAGGGAGTAAAATATATCTACACAAAATATCTCCCTAACGTTTGAGATTGATGTTGTTTAGCAACACAAGAGAATCCACGCTGTATTTTTTTCTTGAAGCCTGCAATGGCTGATTTTTTGGCCACTTGCAAGTCATGTAAGTAGTCATGTGATTTATTATTAATATAAAAATACTGACTATAGCTGCTTCGAAATACTATAACAGGGAACAAGTAAAGAAAAAAAACATGTTGCCAGTGAGAGGCCTTATCTCAGGTAGTTTTGCCACAGCTACTTGTTTTTCTTGTTTTGAACCTGGCGAATACGAGAGGACAGAGAAAAACGCAGCAGCCCCACTTGAAGATACAGCGAAGTCATTAACTCCAGCGGTCTTTGTTCTTCCTCCTCTCTCGCCGGAATGATATTCATGTATGCAGAGGAATGTCTCCTCTCTCTCTCCGTTGCTTGATCTTGGCGTGCCTCGTGGACTCCCAGCGTGCGGCCCACCTCCCACCCTGCTGTTCTCCATTCACTGTGACATATTAAAGGCGCATCTCGAGTCATATAGGGGAATGAGGCTCGAGAGGGGGGAGGGCGGCCGCGTTCAGGTACATGACGTGGACTCACGCTAAACAATATCAGACACATTATGAGCAGTGAGCTGAATTAAGTCTGATAATGATGTTTAGCATATAAATGCACAACTATGTGCGGGGGGAATGAAAAATACATTTTAAATGGCTTTAAATCTAAATATTTCCATATGGAAGCAAATCCAGCTGCTTTTTGTTTTTTCTGTCCGTTTCTCAGTCACTTCATTATCTGCAAGCCCTAATAGATTTATACACATGACATTTTCTCTGTGCCATTTAAACGCAGCCCAAGAGACTAACAAAGGCTATCGGAGCGTTACACAGCTATTTTTACAGAAACCAACCAACATTTCAATTAATGGCGCCCCAATTAATCACTGTGTTTGTGTGTGTTCTGATGAAACAAACTCATAATCATTACCATTTTTACTTACAGACAATAGCCTACAGAAACATTTCGGAAGCCTTTTTCCTCCCAGTGCACTTGTGTTGCTCGGAGCAAGTTAATTTAGTAGAAAATGAGCCGCTAACAGCACTGGTTCTCTCAGTGATGCTTCCTAAATAGATTGTAATTATGTGTTAATAACTGGTCGAGCCACCGCAACAGCTGGAGCCGCAGAGGAAAGCCAAGGGTTGAAAGAGCGGGAAAATTTGTGGAGAGAACAAATAAGTTTTAATTTGGAATTAGACAAAATGAGACAGGGAGACTTTTCTTAATCTCTTTTGTCTTTTGCTTTGCTGGAATCTGAAAACTTGATTTGGAAGGTCTCGGGATATTGTGACTTATGGTATGCTGAGGCACAAAGACACAACTTTTACACCACGGCCATAATTAATACAGGCAATACCCGGCAGACTTGACCCACAAGCACCATTTAATCCCACAATACTAGTAAGAGGCCTGGAGCAGCCCTTAATATATCCATACAAGTGTTACAATGCTAATAAAACCAAGGGCTGCACGCACCAATACACATGTAAGACTACCTGGCTCCGTCATAAAGAAACTTTATTGGTTTCCCACAATAAATGGTCCACATCCTGAGCCTGTTGGAGACCAATAACCGCACTGATACAAAACCCCTCCATCCAGCTGCTTTGAGTAATAAAGGGACAGTCTGAAGGGGACTCCTTGATTTCCAATTACATTAAGGAAGTCGGGGATTACACTGTACGGGCCAATGAAATTTCATTGTCTCCTCAATTGGGAGTTACAAGATGGAGATGGCGAGGCATGTCTCATTAAACGCACTTTGCCTCTCCAAGCCTGGGCTGAACGGCTAAATGTTTCAGCGCAGGCCCGGGCTGGGGGAAAATGGAAGGTTTCTGCTCTTCAGATGTGCCGGCTACGGGAGCCAGTTAATGCTCGGCGTCGGCCCTTGACAGAAATAACCCCGCCACTTTACAATCCAATGCCTCTTCTTTATGGAGGACGAGAGGTGAGGAGAGAGCGCCGCAGATCCGCCGATAAGCAGACGTGACGAGTGTGCCACATTGCCACGACGGCTCTTCCCCTGCTCGTGTGCTTCAGGGTATTAATGTGTACAGGTGTATCCTGTGCGAGCCCGCCTCAGCCCTAATCAGCATTCAGCGCCGCGAGAGCCCGGCGGTCACACTAAAGCATCAGCCCTGACATGTTCTGCTTCTGGAAGTCCATTAGCACGGCTTCCCAGAACATCTCCGAGCCACCAGAGGTGTTTCTGCTCAACCTCACATGAGGAATCAAAGATTTTCCCCTCGTCCAGTTCACTAAACTGTTTCCCTTCCCCTGTACTTTTTCCTCTCTTCGCCTGTCATGTAACTTCATCTTTCAGAGCGACCCTAATAATCCTGCCAGAGCGCTAATACAAAAAAACACTCCCCCCCACCTCTAAATTAATGTGCTGAATAATACATCCGTCTCCCTCATTGATCTTCACCGGGAGGAGAGTGGGAGAGGCAGTGTAGTTCGGATAAGTGTGTGTGTGTGAGACGGTCCTCTGAATGGCTGACGAAGCTGTGTGTACAGAGTGAATGCGAGATGGAGAGGAGATGAGGGAGAGAGGGGAGCGGAGATTAATCACCTGACAAGTGGATGGAGTGTCCATTTGTGCCTCGGGGACGGGCTGCAGATAGGATGTGACATTCAGGAGCACTTAGGAGGACACGGGAGCGCTCGCCGTTCCCCGCTCCAACACACACACATACATACAGGGGGACGCACACACACGGTCCTCCTATGTTAGTAATGTTAGCGTACACACACATATACGTTCAGAGTCCTGTGACTCTGGATCATAAGGGTTTCAGGATTGTGACACAATAATATAAAAACCTGCACAGAGGACGATACTAAGATGTACTTACAGGCAGAGAAAAACACTTGTTGGTGAATATGTGAAGGCTTGAATAGATACTTTTGTATTCATCTTATCAGCAATAGTGATGACAGCTGAAAGCACAGTTCAGAAGGGGGCTCTTCAGAACTTCTTAGATATCAGTAATTGACTTTGTGATGACTTGATGATGATAAAACTGAGTAAAATATTTCAGCTCTACTTCCTTGCTCTCCCTGTCATGACACACAGACAGTTTGAAAACCCTGTGGTAAGTTTTCCTCTGAGAAAACATGTTGTTTTTGATATGTATAACTTCAAATATGAACATAAATAAGTCTTTTTAAGTTGAAGTCACATTTTTGGACATGTTGGAGATCCTACTGTCATCATAATAGTTCTGGGTTTTATCTATCAATTTTTTGATCCAAACAATAAGTCATCTATCTGTGGTTTGGGGGATTTTTTGTTTGTTTGTTTAAATATTTGAAAATGTAATCTTCATATTGTGACAGAGACATCCTGATCCCCAAATAAATTAGGATTTTAAAATAACAGTTTTGCTTCTGGGAACATCACTTTAAACTTTAAATCAAAGAGCTTCTATCACATGATGTTGCTTATCGCATGTACATCTACCTGTAATGTAATTAAAAACGTGGAGCTCCAGGCAACACTGGCCAGACTTATTGAAACAATGATGTGTGTTTTAGGATGGAGACACTGAGAGTGGACCGGCAGGAATGAATGGTCCTGAGTTATTAGTGGAGAGAGATTAATCAATCAATTCATCTACAATTTTTTAATTGGAAACTGTTTTTAAGGCGTCTGTCTCCAACATGCCTGTTGCTTTGCGTAGAAACTGTAGAATTATTAATTATAAGACATGTTTGGTTTGTACATAAGGACAGAGGTTTCTGTGATTTTGCAGTAGGCTGTTGCTGGTTGCACAAAATTTAACCAGCACACCTGCCGTGCATAATTGTACCTCGATGGTGCGCGGCATTACTCCCATTAGAGACTCCAGATGGAACAGATACCCGCTGCCTTCAGATGGCTGGAAGGAGAGTCAGCAAAGGAAAGGCCTTCAGTATAGGCTACCAGTCATGGTCACTCATTAATATTTATTCTGTCTCGCTGGCATGATCACATGTCAGCTGGTTGAAGAACAATAAATAATTGACTGCAGAATAAAAGTGAAAAGATGGACAACACATGAACAAAGGACTTTGTGTGGTTTTTACAGGGGTGTGTAATCAGGTCACCAAAAACACTATGAAACAAAAGTGCACCAAGCGCTCGACCTGCTCCGGTTACTATTCGAGATATAGTTATAAGACGCAATCTTATATCATTTTGTGCCTGAAGCCTGCTTCTGTAATTTTGTTCTTCAGGAACATAAGAGAATCTGCTCTCAGAGAAATATGTTTTTCCAAATAGAAAAAGACATTTTGGTGTCCACAGCGGTGGTTTGCAAGAAAGACACACACCCTGTCACTGGCTTCACAAAGTTACATAGACCAACCGACACCAGAAGCAACACATCTTTTCTAAGAGCTGTGTGGTCTCAGTGTTTTGAATGGGGAAAATCACATTGCTGATTTCAGCTGTGTGTCCTCTGTCATTTCATCAATTTGTTGCTCCACTGTGGCGTCTGACACACAGACATATTTCAGGTTTTCACACATTTGTACATGGCATCCTCAAGAAGTGACAAGTACATAAAAGCCAGCAGCCCCTCTGCTCCCGTGCATGGAGAACGCTAATTCTTAAAATAATTCCACTATTTGTTTCTGTGTTCATATTAGAGCTTTGACTGTGACAGGCCTCTTAGAACTTAGAACTGTCATTTGGTTAGCGTTTGTGAGCCTACCTGTTCTACCTGCCTGAACTTTATGTTTTCTCAAATCATCTTAGCTCAACTTTAAAAAACTTTTGAGGCCGACAGGAAAACTCAAACCGTGAATTTCTTAAGTGATGTGACGGGGAGGTGCGTAAGGTCAGGCCAGCTTTAATGTCATTATGTAGTGGGAGATGTGAAGAATTTTTATCAAAGTAATGACATTAAAATGAATAATTTAAAAATGTAATACTTAAATAATTTAAAGCCTGTGCTCTAAGGGACAGATTTTTGCATTTCAGCACATTTCCTTAACTAAAGTCTGGAAAAGCCAACTTTCTGCATTAATCTCACCATATGGGCCGACAAACTGTCTTTTTTATTTTGGCCTCATGTGACTTTAATTCTGATACTTGTTCTGGCAAATGTCACACAAAGTTTAGACATTCAACTGCCTGAAATAGTTTTGCTGCTGTCTTCTTAAAAAAAACTAACATAAGCTTCCATCTGTTTCGAATTGTGACATTTCTAATGTCTGGTCCTTTATAGTATCAGTGTCAATATCTCTAAGAATCGCCAAGAAACACAAGAGACTAGAAAGCTCCTCATTGTCATCAGACCTTCAGTGTTTTCTTCCAGGGACCCACACAGGACACTCCCTGCTGCAAAGCAACGCTTTAATGTGGTGTCGAGTCTACGATATCATGTTAAATGAAAACACGGTGGGAATCTCTCCTACAGTCCCAGTGTCAGTTTCACATACACACATGTATACACACACACACACACACACACACACACACACACATACACACACACACACAGTGACAGTTGAACTGACAGAAACGCCACACATGAGTCCATGCAAGA
The DNA here is from genome assembly GCA_025331565.1 of Holacanthus passer. NCBI lineage: Eukaryota > Metazoa > Chordata > Actinopteri > Pomacanthidae > Holacanthus > Holacanthus passer. The sequence goes on from JAFREQ010000005.1 coordinate 10,740,670, forward strand.
AACACACCAGAGACAGGGAAACACACACACTTTATACTCCTCTTTGCGAGGCAGGTACAGTGTGTGGTTTGCAGGGATGTTTGATTTGGATCACAGTTCAGAGCAGGAAGTTGGTTCAGAGTCACCAGAGGCTGCAGCAGCGCCACAGCAAACCTGTCATTTCTGTTCTTACTCAAACTTCTCTAGAGTGGACTGTATTTACCACCCAAACATAGTGTTTTTTGTGTGTTTGTATCTGAAACAGAAAGGCCACTATGAGTGAACACACTGACGTACAATCTTCAGGGCCTCTCTCATTTAGATATATATTCATATTCAATTCAATTTGCACCAGTGAAGTACAACACCAACTAAAATGGGCCCTTCATAACCTAATCTCCCAGTCCTAGGGCTGTATTCACAAAACAACCAGAGGGTCCTAAACACAAGGGCTTTGTCAGTCGTAACTTTAGAGCTCTTATATTTTTATGGTCTAAAAGTAAATCATAAAGCATTTTAGCTCTGAGAGAAGCTATAGGTAATCCATAAGACTCCTCATAAGACGCATCACTAAGACCTGCTCACAATCAGTCGGCTGCTGCAGGTAACGCACCTTCAGTCAGTGGTATGAATAATAAAAAACACATATTTGATGACAGTGAATGTGTCACATTCACTGACACAGACCGGTCACCTGTCCATCAATCACTGTGAATCAGTTTACTCATGAAACACGATGACGTGCCAAATAACAGGGTCAACCCTCTCTTAGTCTTGGAGTTCTCTTCCTTAGGAAAAGTTGCTCTCAGCAGTTTATTAGGGGAAACTCTTATTCAGGAACTTTTAGTGAAATGTAGAAGGACTCCTAGTGTTAAGATAAAATCTTTCGTGAATGCGGCCTCCGGTGTTGTAGAGGAGCTCAAATCAAGCTTCAAGACGTTTATTATGAAATGATGAAAAAGAATTGTGAAAGATTACATTGTGCTCAGACAGTCAATATTTCTAATTAAACTAGTGTTTAATAAAATTGCTTCAAAGTAATTGACATGCAGAAAGTCTCCAGCATGGGAGCACAGGTTTGTTTTTGGGTGTCTGGGGAGTTAATGAAACTGCCATGTATAGTGGGAGTCAATACGGGGCTAAACAACAAATTTCTAGCAGGTGAACGCAGCCTTGCCCACGGCGCTCCAGTTATAGCTGGCCTGGTTCCAGTTTGTCCAGAGCCGCAGGCAGCTGCCTCCCTGCCAGGCCACTGCCCGCCACCTGCCGCAACACCTGGACACCAAAGGGACTTCACTTCTGGGCTCCGAGACGATGAATAAACCCAAATTGTTGTTGATCAATGAGCCAAAGCTGCACTATGACCTGTCACTATGAACTACCCACTAACTGTGTTCACACTGACGGCAGCCGGTGCAATGTCTCCTCCATAAACAGTCACATTCCAGTTTTATGTGAGTCTGAGTGATGACAGCGGTTTTTACTTCTTATCATTTCTCATTGTTCTGCAGGTTTACTCAATTTGCTGCTATTGTGATTTTTCAAGAGCTTTTCAACAGACTCAGCTTTTGCAGTGCTACAATTTCCCCAGAGGACTCATTAAAGTTTGTTTTACAACTACCTTCTCATCATTTAACTGGGTGAACTGTGCAGCCAATAATAAAGCAGCGGTCAGAAGGACACGCTGAAACGTCCGGTGTGGCAGGCTGCTTGTCAGTGACGTTCAAAGGTTCAAATGTTCAAAATCGCAGCCTCGATGTTTTCCTCACAAACGTGGAAATGAGACCAAAGATTGCTCCGGAGAGAAATTACTGGAGCTTTTGGCACAGTAAAAATCCATTATGTTCTATCATGTTCTCCGTTTTCAAAAAGACGTTTAGAAAAAGATTTATTTCAGTCTATGAATAGAAGTTGTGTGAATATAAACTGCCTCGGGTTCCTGCCAAGCTGCCAAAAAAACTTCAGTGAGGCTCTGGTCCCAGAACTGCCGGAGAAACACATAAACCGCAGTTCTAGTTTCACATCAGCTGCAGTGCAGGAAGAGGAAATAGATGCACGCTGGTATCATCCCAAAGGAGAATCATCTTTATGAAACCCTCAGGTAGAGCAGCACAGACAATGACTCATATGTAAGAGACTGTTATGGAGGGCTATAGGGTGCAGTGGAAAGCTTCTATTCTAGGCACACTGTTTGGAGAAAAATACCTCTTTTTCAAAACTACATGAAGCACAGCAGTCCCATTGATTCACAGCAGCAACAACAACAAAAAAACGCAGCAAAAATCAAAAAGCTGAAGAAACTTTAAGAGGTACATTCCCTCACCGATGATGATGAGGGCTCACACAATGGGTTCCCTTTATGGATTAATCAAGAATTGTATGACAAGTGATCAAGTGTCCATCTGGCAGTGTGGAGCACCACCTGCCCACACACACACACACACACACATTGCAGCACTACATGGCCGATCCCCACTGTTTTCCTTCAGTGCAGAGATCAGAGCAAGTCGATCACAAAGCTGCACCTCCCTGACCAAAGCCGAGCAGTTTGCAGAGATTCTGTACACACGAGCTCCCGTCCTCATTATTATACCTCCTCCTGCCGCCATGCGCCTCCAAACTACAGCGTCGGATCAGAGTCGTCACACAGCCTGAGGGGGGGGTTGGAGGAAAGCATCAACAGCGAGCAGCAGCACACAGGCCTGTTTCTCCTGCTTCTCTTCCCTTCATCTCTCTCTCAATTAAATGGGAGTCGATTCCCCGGCAAAGGAGGGCGAGAGACGGAGCTCAGGTTGTTGTTGCGCAGGCAGGATCTAACCAGAAACTTTTTAATAACGCCTCTTCTTCTCCCCTCTCCATCACACCCTCGTTCATAATAGATCACAAAAGCCGATCAGATCAGATGGGAGGATCAAATAGCTGGTTTGAAATGTATGGGATCCCTCGCAGCCTGCTTTAATGATGACATCCTCAGAGCCGGGCCAGAGGTTTTTTTATTCAGCTCTTATAATGGGCTGGTGGTGGTGGTGGGGGCTGATGGGTAGTCAAAAGAGAGCAACCCCGGGCAAAGTTTCCCCTTTCTCTTCTCTCTCAATAGATGCTGTAATTGAATTATAGCGCAACTGATACTTTTGTGTCCGACCTCCCCTCCTCGTCCTCCACTTTCCCCCCCAACGAGTCTCTTCAAAAGGCACCAGCCATGGAATTTGTCTTGTTTTGTCTCAGGGCTCTGAAAGCAGATGCTAATAAGAAATGGATGAAACGCACACTGCTAAAATTTGGAATGAAGTGCCGAATACATTAAGAGAGATGAAAGAAACAGAGGCCATAACTGTTAATCAGCACGTTTGATCATTAATATGAACGTATGTCTGGCATCCCAACAAACAGCGGAGCGTAATTGCTGCACAAAGAGGCTCAATCCAGAAATTAGGGTTGATATTTTACATCAAAAAGCAGAGCGCTGCAGGAGAGAGGGAGAGAGAGAGAGATGAGGGGAGAGTGGGAGATGAGAGGATGGGGGAGTGTGAGAGAAATGTAGAGAAGATGTGGGGGAGAGAGAGAGGAAGGAGCACTTTGCTTTTTCACAGTGCAAAAGAAATACTGTACTCGCTCACAGTGGCAATAATAACACTACAGCCCACATACAGTCAGGCCCCATCTGTGGACGCCTTATCCACCTAGTAGCTGTTTATCCATGCCGAGCTCACTTAGTCCTGTTTGTAGGTAAATAAAATGACACAAGAGTTGACAATAAAAAGCATCAGCCCACCTACTCAAACTGCCACGGCTGAGGTGAAAAAGCACATGGAGTCACTTTTACATCATGAACTGTAAAGTGAATGCATTTGTACAGACTTGGGACTGAGTTGTGTTTGCAGCCCTGTTCTTTGCAGGTGGATAACTGAGATCCTCAGAGTCGGGATTTTTCTTTTCTTTGAAGCTGTCTTAAAATGTGTCTGTAACTCTAAATAAGTCCTTAAGCCCAAACCTGCAAAAGTACAAGCTTGTTGAAAGTTAGCTGGATTGTGACCAAGACGTTTTTGAGGGAACCCAATATCTGAACTCATTTTCAAATTAACAAATATGCTTGATCAAATATTCAACAAAATAAAGTGTCACACAAAAAAGAACTAATTCAAATTTAGTTTGGGACATAAACTCAAATAAAAATGAATATTAAAGAATTTTATTTGGCATACAGTATTAATTTCATTTCAACACTAAAAGTTTTTTGTTTTTTTTAATGAACTGACTGCTAAACTCACTGTGCTGAAAATCATCCAGGCAATCAAAAAAAGATATCAATATTCTGGAAATCAGGCACAGCTACACAAAATCTGCCAACCAGCACCTTGGAAGCTCGTTAATTAACATGTGATGATTATTAAATGAAATATCTGTTGCTCACATTTATGTGACAGACGTGACAGCAGTGTGAATTTTGTCCTCTAACTCTAAATAAGTGTAATTCCAAAAATGTCAAACTATTCCTTCGAAGCAACATTTTGTGAAATGTTATCGAGTTGTCATTCAATAGTCTGAATGTGCAGGCTATATGACTCTGCATTGACCTAATATTCTCAAATAGAAAGATTTCACAGCATACCAGAGAATTATTCATTCAATTATTCATCAACTGTTCGCCCAACACTTGTTAAACCTAATTGTTTAACAGTAATGGAAGTGTGGAAACACAATTGAGAGTGTTGCACCAGTGCATGCTGGGAGGCTTTCCTACACATCTCATGTAACTGCGATCACATGATCAGGGCTCATATCATCGTTTGAGTGCTGATCATTTGACTCTTTACTCTTATTGCCTTTACTTCAAAGTAAAAGTGCACCAATATTAGGATCATTTTAGCCACATAACATATTCGTTTTCACCAACAGGGTTGTCAGACATATTATATCTAAATGTGTGTTTATCTGTTGCCCAGAAAAACCATAATACTTTATCACATTATGGAGATGTTGGGATTAATAATTTTTTTGTTTAAAAGACAGATGAGCAGAAGAGTCTGGAAACTAATTTGTCTGAAAAGTGTGTGCAAATGATTTAATCAGTGATTTGTAGAGAGCATCTTCTAACGAGTGAGCTACTTTCTACAATCCAGTTTCAACCGGATGATGATTCCCACATGAGAGAAAACAGAGGAAATTTACTCTTTTTTTCATCATTTGGATGTAATATTTAAAGCTCTTGCAGATTGCATTCGATTACAAATACAGACGTTCCCCCCCAGTTTAAAAAAAATCAGCTCGTATATGGCTGAACTCTAACAGACCAGAAGTGTGTCCACGTGGCCGAGCCTCCACCTGCAATAGAGAAGTTGAAGAGAGCGTGTGGGCTTCAGCAGAGGCCGTCCTTCAGCTCTCACACACTCACGCCCTCAAAAACTCACCCATCCCGGCTTCGCTCTTGCATTTATGCATGATCTGCACTACGGCTGGTCCCAAGTGCACATTTCATAATTCATACGCACTGTACTGTAGCAAACTGGAAATGCTACCATATCTGCCTCCACCACTCTGCTTCGTTTCATCAGCAAGTCAGAGCGCTCCATGTTACACTCAGATTACAGCAAACTTCCTGACCTCCTCAGATGAACATGGAGCTATAGGGTGATATTTAGAAAGTTTCCAATTAACCAACTTAACATCTTAGTTTGACCGTCACACGATTGCGCAAGTCACAATCAAATCTCAAGTATCAACCTCAAATCACAAGTCTGATGATCTCCACATTTAAATCAAATGAAATTTTATTTTCAACATTAAGAAAAACTGCTGCAGGCTGCTTACAGCTTATATATCTTAGTGATATCTAACACTTTGGTCAATAACAAGACTCCTAAATGGACAGTGAGGGTCTGAAATTACATTAAAAGAAGTCATCTGTCTGAAGTCTAAGTCAAGTCTGAAGTCATGAAGACCAGAGTGAAGCCAAGACTTTTATCAAGTAATCGCAAAGTGTCTAATTTTCAAATTCATTTCACTCAAGTCAAGTGTGTGTGACTCGACTCCCCCTCCTCCGGTAAACCACACCGCTGCTGTTTCATCTCTGGGTGGAGCAGTGGGCTGTTAAATAAATCTTCTTTTTCACACGAATCAAGAAAAAAAAAGTCGATCCCCACGGGGCTAATAAGAGTGTTACCAGGTCCGGATCACGGTTGCATCAGTCTGATAAAGTATCATCCTCATGGCAGAAAGAGCATCTGTTGCATGTTAAGGAGCCCGGAGTCTGGCCTGACGGAGGCTCGGGAAGAGAATGATGTAACCGGACAACAACGTGCTGCTGAGCCGCTTAATCTTAGATGATGACAGTTTATCGTTACGCAGTAGGTCACTCATTAAGCTCAGTTGTGTAAATCGCTGCGGCTTGCTGGGAAGAACACTGATGAATGATAAGCGAGTGCAGCTCGTGTTCAATCATTAATTGTGCTTTCTTTTACTTAAATGTGTAAAAATCTAAAAGCTTGAGGCCGTTCACAAAGTAACTGAGTCGTTAGAATGAGACTATAATGGAGTTTAACAGGAGTAATGGTCAGCGAAGAGTCGCTGTTCTTATTAAAGCCATTACTTAGTGACCCACTAATGGGAACAAACACAAAATGCAGGAATCTTATTCTTGTGGCCTTGAAGGGGGGATACATTTATGAGCACAAACAGTCTGAAAATGGAAAACTGATGCACAAATTGACTTGCATCAAAATGACTTCATGCCTTTACCCATGTCCTGCTGGGCGCTCCCATATTCATCTTTTCTTCTCATTCATCTCTCACTACGGAGACGCACATTAGCACAGCAGTGTCAAACTCTTCACTGTAGCAGAGCAGGAAATTAACTTTTTATTGAGGATTTTTTTTTTTCCCCCCCTAAGCTGGTTTTAGGGAAGAAGAGCAAGAGAGGAAGAAAGTCGGCGCCTCAAGTAAGACAGCCAACTCCCCACAGGAAGATCAGAGCATCTGATTAGACGCTGCAACTCCCATCTGACCCCAAAACTAAACGTTTGAGGGGAACGCTGGCAACTCGTGTCCCAACCAGCGGCTAATTTTTTTATGTCTGACACGTCTAAACTGTCTTGGAGTTTATGAGAGTGAGATATTTCAAAGCAGAAATTCGGTGACATTTCCCTTTATATCGCACTGAATAAGCCTACACACATGGGACTTGTGGGTTTTCCTCTCTGAAGCTGCGCGACGCGCTCCGGGATCCAACGGCGAAGTTATGTTTGGGAGCTCGGATACAGAGCCGGATCCCAGGAGCTTTATGTTTTGATGTTGCAGGATTTGTGAGGAGCGGGGAAAAAAAGTGGAGCAGTAAAACTATATCCAGACACAGTAGGAATATCACAAAAATATAGTCGATTCCATCAAACCAGAATCTCCTGCTCTTGAAAAACTTGTCTCTCCTCTACAGAATGTCGGCCTTTAGATGTGAAGTGGAGGTGGATTTGCCGTATTAAAGCGTTATTACCGTTACCCCGAGCTCTTTTACCTGCAACCCCTGTGCTTTGACTACTGATGGAGGTCGACTCACACGGCTACGGCCAGCTTCGGCGCATCGAGCCAAGTGAGCCATCATTTATGTTAAAAAATGGAGAAAGGCTCCCTGTTAAATCAATACATAAACTACCCGCAGGATCCACGGTGAAGGCAGTGGAAGTGACAGGCCGCTTAACAAATGGACGGTGGGCCTCCCGGAGCCCGCTGACTCAGCGCGCTCCCCCGGTGAAGGAAGCGGCGCTCTGTTATGCTCCCCCCCCTCCTCTCCTATCAGTCAGACAGCTCGCTGTGTGTCTACCTGGGAACTGCTGATCAGAGGCTCTTAAATATCACCAAAGCAGAGAGTATAATTCATAAGAGAGATAAACGCTCGCAGCGTCGACACGTTTGCTGCCGCCGGGAATCCAGCCAATATTTGAAGAAACATTTCCTGTCTGCCGGTAGAGCGCATAACATTTTTGACCAATCGGTGGCTTTCATCACAGCAAGTGTTTGGCTGTGGCCGCCGCCTGGGAGAGTATCAAATATCAGATATAAAAAGCAGCAGAAAATGATCATACACTGCAGGTAACATCCATCCATCAAGGCTGATGAGATCATAAATCCTTCTCCGTCTCAGCCGGACTGATTTCCTCTCCACTTCATCCAGATGGGTATAAAATGCAGATCAACATGTCCCCCTCTGTCTCTCTCTCTCTCCACCTCCTCCTCGTCTCTCTCTAAGTCACCTGTTCTATCCATCATCTGGACAGCTGTTCGTCTGCACTTTCAATTCCTCTCCCGAATGCGGCAGTGACCTCTTGCCCCGCTCCGCCTGTCGACACACTCCCCCCAGATCTTACATCCAGGAATTTGTGACAAAAGCTAGAGACGCAGGAGTTAGATTGGACACGCCCTACATCAAGGTAGAGCAGCCCCTAAAACATCAAAATTCAAATGTGACTTTTCCCAGAATTCTATTTTTTAATAATGTGGAATAACCTCTGCTAGCTCAGGTCGTACGGCGGCTCATTATTGTGGGGTCAGTTTTCACCTCCACCTGTCCAAGTGCCCTTGAGGAAGATGATGACCCCCACAGTGCTCCTGATATATGTGTATGTTGGGAAAAAAATTACTTTCTTTGAACAAATCTCTTTTAGTTCTTAACTTATTTTACACCCAAGAGAAAGAATTGCCATCAATAATAACTCATGCATAACTGATTTTAAAGGAGCATGCTGTTGATTTTGCCTGTTTCCCATGTGCATCTTATGTGCTGTTTGTATTTGTGCTATGTTGTTGGATATTTGATTGTGTCTGTGCAATAATGCTGATGGAACCTCGCTGCTGCGACCGGTGCCAGCAGCAAAGCTGTGTGGCCATTAAAGTCAACTGAATTGAACGAACTACAAATCCGATATTCTAAAGCCTTTTAAATTGATTAGCTACCTTCCAGCCAGTCATTGCCTGACATTCCTCTCTAAAGAGCCTTATAATCAACTTGCAAGGGAGTTGGAACTTTGGGAGAGTTTAAAGGAAACTTAGCTGTTAGGGTGTTCAAGGACACTCTAACATGAAGATGTGAGGGTGAGATTATAAAAAGAGTTGCCTGAATGAGCGGGAGAGACACAAAATGGATGTGTAGAAACAGACTGCGTGAATCGTGTAACGGATTAAAAAAGGTGATCATCGCTCGACTCTGAAGTCTCAGACGTCGGAGCATCCTCGAAGGCACCAGCACCGAGCTTCGAGATCAGTCCCTGCTTGTAACTGCATTTCTGCATAATGACATTATTTTGTAAAAATAAATAAATAAATAAATAAAGGAATATTCACTGCAGCGGATTACCTTTCTCAAGCAAGCCTCTGTTGATTTTCATTGTGTGCTGACATGAATGGAAACCAGGACCTGCCTGGAAGGTAGAAAATCAATGTGAAAACCGAGTGTGCTTTCAAAAATGGTTATGTATAGGATGCACAACATGTAGTTAATGGCGCAATAAATGCAGAGCGACTGGCGTGATCCTTTAAGTGCCTTCCATAGACGACCTGCACTGAAAAAAGGAGACTTGCCGCCTCTTGGATTTATGTAAGCATCTTGGGTGTATTTAACACAACTGCCTCATGTTCTAAAGTTAAGTGTAACTGTATAGTGTAGAAACTACACGATATGCAGAGATGGTACATGAATTTGTTCAGATCATGTTGGACTGGAGAGAGTCAATAATGTAGCGATGTTAATTATCGTGATACCGCACGCGATTTCACCTTGCGCGCGCTGCATTGTTGGTAGAGGAAGACAACCGTCCATCTCATTTAAATTTAACGGCTCGCGGTACCGTACGTCACTATTTTGGTCGGTAAGTATTGATTTTCTTTTTCTTTCTTTCTATTTATTTATAGAATATTGTCGAAATCTTAGCCAAATGTAGTTTTAATGTCTTGAGAGTCACCATGTAACGTTAACGTTAAATAAGTGCCATGAGCTTATTCGTTCGCGCTATTTTATCACCGTGTTTCATTTGAATTGGTTTTTTGAGTTGGAGCCGTTAATGTTACATTTAACTGAACTCTGCAGCGCTCTTAACATACGTTGGTCTTCTGTTTGAATTGGTTTGCCAACTGACTGTTCAGTTACATTGTGTGTTATCTGCACCGTAGCGTTACTGAGATTTGGCCATCGAACAGCCTCTGCTAATCGGCGGCATTAAGCTAGCTACCCCTTTTGCTGTTTTGCTGCAGACTGACAGACGAACTCAAGACCGTATTTCACCTGGAGTCAGCTGAGGGATCGTAGGCTCAACTTTTTGTGGTGAGAACAGGACGTTTTATTTGCTCTACAGATTTTATTGAATCGCTCAGCACATGCAAACACACGCCACCTCATTAATACATCAGTGAAATCTAAACTCTGCCATAAGTTCAATTTTTACCTGTATATATTGTCAGACAGGTTATTAATGAAATTAGTTTAGCTGGTGTGGTGTAGTTGAGTGGACTATTTTGTGTTTGTGATATTTTGCCCCAGTCATGTATGGGAACAAAATATTAGAAAAATGTTCAGTATAGTACACTAAATCACTCCAGCACTATTAAATATATTAACTCTAAGTATAGCTGTCTTTTATCTAACCTTTTGCAATCAGTAATTGGTTTAACCCTGCTCCACATCTGGTTAGCCATGTCACACCTTGTGAATTGCTGGTCAAGTAGTTGAGGGAATCCTCATTAGACTTAAAGGTTCACCCTCTTAGTGTTGTGTGTACCTTCCCCTTGTTGTTTTCTATGTTTGATATTTCAAGAATGCATTTTTGAATCAAACACCATTTTGTCCTCACTCGACATTAATCCTTCTTTCTTTCCACTTTTACAGTGAATGGTGCATGGTGGTAGAAGGCATCCAGTGACATAAAGTCCAGTCCATAAAAGTCAGGTCAAAACAGGTAATTTTAATGTTGTTTTGTAGATGCTGGTGTCACATGCTGACTGGTTCCAAAAGTCAGAGTTTTTGTCTTTGATCATTTTCTTCTGTGCTACTAAAAAGTTGAGTTCAAATATTTATATTTTTATATTTTATATTTTCTTTGTTATCATTCTTAAGGATGACATTGATGCTAGAAGGGAGTCCCTCATCAAAGGACTCTCCATCTATCTGAATGAGAATCCCGACATCTTGGTGCAGGAGTACATGGTGAGTGTTTTATGAGTAAATTGTGGTTTTGCTACATTTCTAGAAGTTGTTATGTCTCTGTTTGTTTTCTCTCAGAAATGGACCATGAATGGCAGCATGGCAGGGTAATCTTTGGCTACAGTAATCTACTATGCTGCTTACATGGGTTTAAATAAACTATAGAATTAGAATTGCTGCATTCAAAAGAGATCAGTTTTAAAAAGAAATCTTCAAGAAATGTTTTATCTTTAACCAGGACATGACTGAGGCCACTACACTGAGTGCCATCGAGAACACGACAGTGGGAATCTGTGTCACCAGAGAGACGCCAGGCAATGACTTTTCTGATGTTGGCATCATCATCGAGGGTGTGGTGGTTCTTCAGGATCTGGACAATGTGGCCCTTGCAACAGCCATGCTGTTTGGACTTTTTTACTCATTGAACATGAGTTACCCATCGCAGCTCCGCTACACTTTCGAGGTGATTCAGAAGGTGGTGATGGATTTGGATGCGACTCAACTCTCCAGAAAAGCCCAAAACCTAAAGACAAAACTGCTCCAGTAAGGAGAGCACACTGTTGTTCTGCACGTGAGATGGTTAGCTCCAGGTAAGAGGACATTTAAATCTCACACTTGCTCTGCTGCGTTTTGGAGGTTAAATTTTCCAGATGAAAAGATGAGCAACCCACAACAAACTACAGCGTTCATTGTAACTGTTATCTGTATCTGCCTTGTTGACAGGGCCAGTTTTTTCCCCTCTTCCTCTCTGCTGCTAGTTCTCATATTGCCAGCATTCTTCAATTTTAGGTTTTTGTTTTTGTATTTACAAGTGAAGAAATTTAGAACTGTACACATTCTAAATAGTACCATCAGGGCCGTGTGAAACGGGATGTTTAATGTATTTCAGTTGGAATAAAAAATTTTGAATACTTCCGAGGATGCTGTTTTGAAGCAAGAATTTTTGACACTCACTGTATCGCTGTTCATCCTGTTGCTCTTGAATAAAGGTTTTGACCTGCTACTGTTCATTTTTATTTTTAATATGGGTAAAAGTGGGTAATGATAATGATTAAGAAAGTTAATAGAAAGGTGTTTGCCATTCCAGCATTTATTTTAATATCTGTGGTAACTAATGTTTTTGCATTTCAAATCAGTTCAATAGTTACATCAAATTGTTTAGAATTACAATTGTTATTTATTTTAATCTTGACAATGGAGGCCTTAAACAATGTTTGTATTGTTCTATTCCAATATGGTTGCCTGCAACAAAAGAAAAGGTCGCATTTCTATGCCGTGACTGAGTCAATAAAACACTGAAAAACTGACATTACTTATTCACTGTTGATTTGTATTTCAGTAGAGCAGTAATGTCAGTTCAACTCTTTATCTACTGTCACTGCAGTGAAATTAGACATTTTGTTTTGAAAGATTACTAGTGGTTACAGGCAACCATCTTGGAGGAGAACAATACAAACAATCTGTTCTAAGGCCTCCATTGGAAAATTTTGTATTTGACACTAGAATATAAAACTAACATGTGGTATGAAAATAATATGTAGTATTTAAGTGACCAAATAGTGTTGGAATAAAGTGATTAAATTGTGAAGGATTAAAATTTACTTCTACTTCAATTACTTCATCAAAACATGTTTTAATCACACTTTATCAACACAAAATACACAGGTTTATTGAATATGAATAACTTGTGTTAATTTAACTTGATTGTTTAAGTCGCTGCCAAAGCAAAACATCTGTGTGCAACCAATGTCCACTATTGAATCAAGTAAATCCTACATGTTCTTTTTTTCAGTGTGCAGAGTATTGGCAGAGGCCTTCAGCTGCTCATATTAGAGGCAGACAAACGCCGTCTGACATATCAGCACGCCGTTATACACCTCTAACCCTTTCCAACAGGCATTGTAGTGAAATTGCATTGCACAACAGGAAACATACAGGAGGTTTGGATGGTCTTTAGTTCAAACGAGAGGAAAAGGAAAAAGCAAAATGTGGCTCGCCAGGAAGTAAAAACCAGAATTGGGACGCCATCCAAATGGCCCATTCATCCCCATATCTATCACTCTAAAACGCTCCTCTGTATACACACTGCCTACCATTAATTTTACCACCAGTCAGACGGCGGCCTTGAAGTAAACATGCACTGTATGATAATAAGTCAGCGCACCACATTTCACGCAAGACTTGTCAAAGGACCAAACATCTATCTCTCTTTCCAGACCCGGCGCCTTCTCCTGCTCCACGCTGTGTGGTTTTTTTTTTTTTTTTTGCAACAAGTCTATTTATGTACCTGGTATAAGTCAAGGTGAACAGACATCCAAATACAAAACGGCTCTAATTTATATTAGGCTGAGTTTGGAGCCGGGGACATGTTTGTCTCATAAAGCAGCAGCTGCACGCTTGGCCACCAGCAGAAAGACGATGTGTTGCTCCGCTCTAAACCAGCCACCTGAAAACAACTCGGTCGGAAGAGACGGTAGTAAAACACGGCTCTTGACCTCCCCGCTCTCTCGCTCTCTCTCTCCTCTTGTCCGTGCCGCACTCTTTGCTCTTTTCTCTTCCTCTCTGTTCACAGGTAAGTGCGCGGACAACAGGAGGCCGGGATAAAGGTCAGAGGGAGCGGAGTGGGAAATGGGCCGGAGCTGTTTGCCGCAGCGTTACAGGTGGAAGTCCTTTTGATGGCATGAGCTGAAAGGAAATGGACTTTGGTTTATTATGGAGTGTGAATATGGATGATGGCCGCTTTGTGCTGCGGACTGTGGCTGCTTTTTGAGTGGATACAGCCTTCTTTAAGCATCGCCAATCTGTTATAGGTGGGTGTTGTGGAGGGTGAAAGCAGAAAGGATTTTTATTAAAATAACTCACTGGGTCTACTCCTTCCATGTTCTCCAGCACCTACTCCCTGAACTCCTTAATTACAGCATCAGTGCTGACATGGACAGCCACTGTACATCACATCAATGTCTCTTTTCATCACGCTCTGATGGGTGAGAGATTCCTTTTTTTTTTCTGCATCAGTCTGTCTCTTTTCATCTGGCTGTGTGAAAGTGGTATGTGTGAGTTGTCTGATCATACATGCGTGCATGCGGTTGAACGAAAGCGCAGGGAAACTCTAAACAGAATGAGGTCGGCGGGAAAGCGCAGCCAGACAAGCCCTCCTTTTGTCTCTCGTGCAAACTGGGCAGTGGACTCCCCACGGGGGAGGCAGGAATACAACATGTGCATTAGACCCCATAACATCATTTATAACGGGCAGACACACTTCCACACAAATGGCTTTCACCACAGAGGTTCCCCATTAGCATTAAAGGAGAGAGGCTATAAGAGGCAGGCAGGGGAGAGAGAAGCTTTACAGCTACAGTAAATCTAAGGAGGAACTCCAGTCGGCATCAAGGACGAAAATGACGGCTTTCTGTTCATTGGAGATTTCACAGCCCTCTGCAAGTCTGTTGAGCCAGTGTGTTTGTCAGTAAGTGGCTATGTGTGTGTGTGTGTGTGTGATTGCACCTTCCGGCCCGCGTGGCCAGCTCAGAGCAAAGACCCTTCATTTCTCCCTCAAGTTGTTGAGAGAGATAAAGGCCAGACCTTGTCCATCATTCCATTATTAGGCAGCACACAAACCGAGGAAGCTGCCGTCCACTGAGTGCACAGCATCACATTCTGCTTGGGAGGGCACATGTCATAAAGAGAAATATTTAATAACAGTGCCGCCACTCTTTTTCAGCTGGTGTTACAAGACATTTCTACAACGACTTAACTCGCCTCAGCGCTGTTTGTTTAAGTCATAAAACTTAAGAAAACTATGTAGGACTATTTTTCTTTTTCTTATTGATTAATATGTCAGTTTTTTTTCTTGATTAATCGTAAAGTCCCAAAGTTCATGTCTTCAAATGCTTTAGTCAAAATCTCAAATATATTTAGTTTATTATCATAGAAGATTAAGAAAATCATAAAATATTCTAAGCTGGAATCAGAATTTTGGTTTTCTTTTTTAAATGACTCAAATGATTAATCAGTTCTCAAAGTTGCTTTATTTTTGTGGATGGACTAACTGACTAATCAATTAATGGTTTCAGCTCTACAAATGACAAATGTCTCTGAACTGAATCACTGTCAGTAAAATAAACAAAATGAGTTGTCTTTTTAAAAATTAGCTCCTTCAGAACATGCTCAGAGTAAAAGCTGCTACTTCAAAAGGCTTAGAGGAAAGACTTCAAACTAGATTCTTTTAAGGGACCGTCTGAAAATTACTGGGGCAGTGAGGGAGGGGCTGAACCTTATGTTTCCTCCCCTGGGTTATTAATGTTTTCTTTGAACCATCATGTTGGAAAAAAAAATGGAACACACTTCCTACAATCTGACAAGATAATATGTGTGTTAAACTGGAACATGTTAAATCTTTTTTTTTTTCTGGTGTAATTGGAAATGACAACAAAGTGAACAAAGTCAGATTAGTATTTTGTTCTTTACTGGCTGACTGTTCACTGTGAACTCATCCACAACTGTCAAGTTTCTGACGCTCATGTGATTCTTTAAAGGGTGATTTCAACAGTACTGAACTTCATTGAAATCAATTAGGTAAAGGCAATAGTGAATTTACAGACTGTAAAAAAATCAGAAATGCAAAAAAGCTAAATAATTAAAGAACTTGAATAAAAGTAATTAGTTGCCTACATTTGTGTTTCATAATAGTTATATTTAAATAAGAACAAGTGTTATATTTTTCATACTGACAGTCTCTGTATAATTTGATTTGAGTTTATTTTGCTGATAAACTGAGGCCTTTATCAGTTTTGGTTCATTACCTGTTCAACAGTGCAACACAAGCAGTGAATATGCTGCAAATACACTACCATGGTTTTACTGTACTACCTGTATAATATTCCTCTAGTTAAAGCCGTTAAGTGTAAAATACAGATCCTGACATTTAAGATGCTTTAAAATCATTTCATTACTTGCAATGTTTTGAAACAGATTTTATGTAATATAATATTATCACACACAGACAATATAATCCAAACTTGGCAGAAACATCATTTTTCATTTTTTACAGTGGAAATTGACATTAATGAAGGAGGGCAAAGAGCAAAGCTGAGTAGCAGCCACACAAAGGAATCATAAGTGAATTTCATTAAATGAGTTATCTATCTACTTAAAACTAGTTCTGGCTCACTGAGTGGTGAAATGACATTTGGAGCATCCAGCAGGGTTCATGCACCAGTAAGTGTTCTTCATAGGTAGCTGGCAATTAGGCATAGTGAAACATCTCCAGTAACATCTATAATTCATCTCTTTGGCACACGGGGGGGGACAACACGGGCCGATTGTTTTGTCTTGTGTGTCAGAGGATTTCAACATAAGCCAATCGCATCTCTTTATCCACAGCCCGCAATCTCCGCCTTGTCATGCTGCCATTTTCTGCACAGACAGACAAAAGATGAGGACGAACTCGAGGCGGTTTCCAATCAGCATTCCTGGAGCTGGGCCACCGCTCATTTAGGCTACAAGACGACCTTGACATTCGCCGGGCATGCACTGTATGAGAACACACATGCCACCACAGAGGCCGGAAACACATACGGTGCAATCCAAGAGCATCCAGACGACACACACACACACACACACACACACACACACACACACACACTCACAGTTGTACGTGTCAGAGCTTTTGGCTGGTTACTACACAGGCCAAGCTAATCCAGCTCCGGTGTTTAGTGCTGTGAAGCAGCTGGAAGCACATAAGCTGTTAACAAGTTAAGGTGAAAATGTTTTCTGGCAGGCGGCCCTCGTTCCTCCTTCACACTTTACCTAGCAGCCGCTCGCAGCGCGCCTCCTCCACCGACACGTCCAACCTGGCAACCGCCGCCACACGCCTTCACACTTCCACTGACTTCTGCACACGTACGCTGTATGTACACTAATGTGTGCATGTACACAAGCATGCTCACACGCCACCACTACTACTACTGCTCTGATAGAAAAATCACACGACCCATCAGGAGCGAGCAGAAGTAATACAAGGAATAATTTATGTGGAAAACCACTATGCAGAAGAGAGTTTTCAACAGCCTCCTGTTCCTGTTGCAATCAGCTTGGTGTGTGCCGGGTGGAGCTGCGCTGATAGACTGAAAAACACTTTTATGGATCACTGATAATGCTGAGTCACAGTAAAGACTCAACAATAGCATTCACGTATGCAGTGTTTTTAACCTTCCACCAACTGGGCAGACATTCAACCACCTTCTCACATAATGTAAGTGAACGCTGCATGACCCCATGTTTGTTTGTTATCTACCCTTTTTTACTTCCCAGAGGCGTCTCTGTGTGTGTGTGTGTGTGTGTGTGTGTGTGTGTGTGTGTGTGTGCCAGCCTGGCGATGGCCCACAGCACTGGGCTCCTGAGCACCAGCAGCTCCGGATGGTGGCACGGGCCAAAGAAAAAGCTTTTGACAACATGAAGCGACGACAGAAAAAGCCCACAGAAACTACAACACAAGTAGGCCAGCCTCTCAGGGAGCCGCCTCCTCCTCCTCCTCCTCCTCCTCCATCCCTGTCCTGTCCTCGTCCTCCGGTTCACTCACACAGCATCCGCAGGGCTCGGCCTGTCTTTTCAGAGCGAGCCAAGAGTACGCTCTTCCACTCTGATGGAGGCCACGGAAGCTCAATCTGCAGCGATAGTTGTCTTCCTCTACTAACACAAACACGGAGGGGAGCTAATGGCTGCTGGGGCATGTGTCTGTGTGTTTATACTGCAGCGCTGACAGTATTGTTGCCCAAGTGCATGCTGGGTTGTAACTGCGCAGGTTTTCGTGTTTCTGCAGGTTGTTGACAAATTGAAAACGGAAGGCATCAGCAGAACGCACATCAGCGAGGAGTGGTGGAGTAATAAAGTGGCTCTGATGAAAACTTAATGGCCCCTTCACCTTTATTAATGGCTGTGGGAGCAGGATTGCTCGCTCGGGTTTGCCGCCGCCGTGATGACACATGTGGCTCGGCGCGGAAAAAGCAGCTCCATCAGCCTCCAACTCACTGGAAGAGAAGCTCATAACAGGAAGGGCGAGCCGTTAATTGACTTCCTGACAAGTGGCTAACTAGCAAAATGATTTTAGCCAAATGAGCCTTAAACACAGTGAAGCACACTTGAGTTGATGTTTGACTACAAATGAGACGATCTATACATCCAGAGAAGTTTCATCACCTGTGAGAAGAAACCCAGGAGTTGCATTCTTCTGTTTGCAGATACTTGAGCTACAATCTCACAAGCAGATATTAATATCTCCCTTTCAAATGCTAATTCCCCTTCATACATAAATCATAACTCCAGAGGTGTTTTTAAGTGATGGGGGGTGCAAGACTCGGGGGGGGGGGGGTCCAAACAGCCTGCCTATGGTAATGCATGAAATTATCTCACAACTTGCATGAATAGTCAGCGCCCCAGATACAAGGCTTCTAACAAGGCCGATTGTTTTGTGCACTAACAAGCTCACAAAGCCCCACAGCCTCAGCAACAACCTGCCACGCAGCACAAACCTTTCCAGAAGATCCACGCTGGACCATCAAACGTTCGCCCTCAGACATTTGTGAGCGTGTTTGTCGTTGGATGTAATCGCACAGCTGCTCGCGCCATAGGTGGGGAGAGTCCTTACACACACACACACGTTACCTAACCAGGTTCAATTTGACAAAGAGGGACGAAAAATTGAAATCCCTGCCGGCGGGGGAGGCCCCTGATCGGAGAGCAGCCTGCCAACCCGGTGCCACTTTCAGCAGCTTTGATGCGTGTCTGCCACGCTGTTCTGCAGATGCTGCTCTGTTTGATACGCCCCCCAAATCAATGAATCATTTCTTCTGACTGCCATCGACCCCTAGAACGTGTGCTCCTGAAAAGTGACTCAGGAGGAGCATCACTGTCTCGTGACACATTGGGTGTGTGTGTGTGCATCATGAGGTGTGAGTGAACCCTGAGCTAAGGCACGAGGGCTGCAGCTTTGGTCACCTGGCACCAGGGTTTCCAAAAAGAAATGTGCAAAATCAAATGAGCTTCTGTGCACACATGGAATCACGGAAGAGTAGATATTGTTAAATCTGCAGCTTGATATGTGATTAAAACTTTTTTTAAAAATTTGAAAGGCAAATGACTTGTTAAGGATGCACAATCAACTTGTGTGCAATCAAGAGTAATTTGATGAATCAGGTGTGATTTTCTTGATTTAGGGCAACAATTAGGTTTGAATGTGATTTGAAAGCTGCATGATCCAGATTGATTCCTGGATCCTGAAGTGCCCTTCCCAAATGATGCCCCACATGCTCTCATCCATCCACATGTGAGGTGCATGCTCTGTGTGTGTGTGTGTGTGTGTGTGATCACTACCTGCCAGGAGCTGGAGGGGATCTCTGCGAATTTGCCCAGCCCCCCGAAGGTGTAGCACCGGTACATGTGATCCAGAGACTCGGAGCAGTGCCACAGCAGGCCGAAGCTCACCGAGTCCTTGTTGGTGTTGTGATGGTGGTGGTGGTTGTTCCTCAGCTGGTCCTTTACAATCCACGCGGGGGAGATGAAGCTGAAGCTGCACACGGCCACCAGGGCGGAGGAGAGGAGCACCCAGAAGCAGCCCACACAGCTGAACATGGTGGCGGCAGCGCGGGGCAGAAAGCCCGGAGACAGACCGATCCCGAACCCGGCTTCTTCTTCTTTCTTCTCCCGGCCCAGGAGCGAATGCATTTGGAGCTCAACACCTCCGAGAGCACGACTCCAACTTCAGCTCCGCACCAGCCGGGGAATCAGCGCGCATCCGCAGAGTGCGTGCGTGCGTCCGCAACATCTGGACCCGCAGGACAAACACATGAGCAGGAGGGAGATGGAGTTCGAGTCAAGTCATCCGAGCTTCCTTCAAGTCATCAGCCTGGAAGAAATGTCACACACATACACACAGAGAGAGGCTGGTTTCATGTGAGAGCAGGTGGAGGAGCAGCTGCATCCACAGACACAAACACCAACATGTGCTGCTCTGCTCCGCTCCTCTCACACACCTGATCTGCCTCCACAGCACTCAGAGAGAGAGAGAGAGAGAGAGAGAGAGAGAGAGAGAGAGAGAGAGAGAGAGAGAGAGAGGCTGGCTGGACAAGCGTCAAGCACGCGAGGGTGAACAAGACTGCTTCCGGATGTGATTTTCAAAATTAAAGAGAGCAAGCGTGCTTGAGTTCACAGCAAAACAAGGAATAGACTGCATTTAGATATTTACCTATATTTGCATATAAATGTCTGCTTCTCATTATCAGCATGTGCAAACAGATAATGTCCTCTGTTGCTTTCTAAAGTCTGACAAAATAACCCAGATGTTTGCATTGGTTGCACTGTGGGATATGTAGGATCCAGTGTTTTGGGGACTTGAGCCATGACACATGTCTTATTCATAATGAACCACAGAGATGGACGTACATGAACTTACTCAAACAACAGGAAGAACAGCTGCCCACATGGGGACAAGATGTGGCCCTGATGTGGCCCTCGTCTCGTTCTGTTCACCTCACATTCAGTCACTGTCATTCTGTCTAGTATGAGATAGAAGAAAGTGTCAAAACTGGGATGTCTGGGAACCTTATTCAATGTCTTTTAATGTCTGATCACACTAAACTGGCACACAACTCTTTACTGTGAATGAGGAGGACAAGCCTGCCAAGTCAGCGCCTGATAAGATTTTACAGACATTACTAATTAAAATGTATCTCACTCAAGTTTACGAAAAAGCAGAGGATGACATGAAAGGATGTAATGGAGTGCATAAAATACTTTACCTGAGTCTATGAACATCAGCGAGTTAAAACAAGTGATAAAAAGCAAACGTAAACACGATCCTGGCAGACCGACAGGTTTGACACACACCAACAACACACAACCTCAGTTCTTTCAACACATACAGGAAAGAGACGTGTTTGTGAATTTGAGGAATGCAACAGTAAATGTTGATGGTTGGGTTCAGTCTTGTAGATAATTGGTGGAAAATATGTTTCTGTTAGATACCTGTGGTAGGAAACCATGAAAGCCCCTTGTTTAACATTACTTTTATTCTGAAGGCCTAAACCCACTTTTCCTTTGTGTTGCATGTTGTCTCTTTTTACCTTGACAGAATAAGTGTCTGGCAGCAGGTACTTGTCTAAATGCACCTTGCACTTAGTTGCAATGTTGTGAGACAACTATCTTTATGTCAATGTTATGTGCATTGACATAAAGACAGTGAGGTGCACTATTGTAATAAAAACAGCATATGAAAATAGTCATTAAACTTTTTTAATCTCGATGAAATGTTATTCCCTGCAAACAAAATAGTTCTCAGCATTGACATGTACAGCAAAAGTAGCTATTGTTATATTCATTGTAGTACAGATACAAGTCTGTATTAAAGTCTTACTGTCTTAATACTGCACACAGCCAGAGGGACAACTACAACACTGAGGCCTCTGAAAATGAATTTTAAATGCTTCATATTGTTCTGAGGGTGACTTTAGAGCCCTTTGGGTTGAACTGTACTTTACAATTTGTGGATTTTTTCTGAACCTGAAACCTACTTATTCTTATGTCAGAAATAATATACTGTGTCATCAGTTTTTGTGTTTTACCCTAACATAGCAATACAGCCAACATTGCCCCCACCTGGTCAGAGGTGATAATAGTCCACCCTCAAGCTGCTGGCACAAGGCTCGTCACTTTTCCCACATTTTAACTTTATTACTGTTTTGAAAATGATAAAAATCAATCTGCCTGTAAACATAAAACATTGTTCTGTATCAAAATAACCACAGCCTGCAGAGGGCTGAAACCGCAACTTTATACAAACACAAGAGAAAAAAAATGAGAACAGACAAAAAACATTTCATAATATATGTATTTAAATCAAACACAATTTAAATATATTATAGATTAAGTACACATACATGTCAGAAAACATTAGTGGTACATAGTACCAAGAGTCTTTTCTGGTTCTTTTCCACATCTTGGTAAGGCTCAAAACAAATAAAAAAAAGGGTTTAATTCACTGAGCACACTTTCCAGTTGAACAGTCCGGTCATCACCGACGTTTGTTTCAGCGATGCTTAAAAAAAACAGCGGTCACCATAAAAAAAGACTAACATTAATATATGGGTAAACCAGAAATCTACATATATTTATATATAGAACATTTAGGACATGGAGTTTGGAGTTTTCCAACACAAATGGAGCACTTCAGTTCATTAGGAGAGTATTTCTTCTTCTACACTCTGTAAAGAAGCCAGGAGGTCGATATAGAAGGTCAGCCAGTCCAAGAACTGAATCAGCTCTTCCTCTGATTCATCGTCACATTTCCAGATGCTCTACAGTACGTAAAAGGGCCAAAGTAGGACAGCTCACATCGGTGAAGGGCAGACGAAACGACTCCAGGCAGGCTGAGGGAAGCGATTTTCATCTGCTGAAGCCTTATGTGGCTGAGCCTTAAGAGAGAATTTCATCTAAAAACAAGGAATGGTTATAAAAGGTGTGGGGAGGTGTGTCACGAGGGAGTGAGGGTAATTCAATCTCTGTCACATCCTCCATAGGTCCAAGATAAGACGTGTTCAGACAGTATGGTTGCAGCAGCGCAGTGATTGACTGACATGCTGCTTCTGCGTGCCGGGTTTCTTCTTGCAGGTGAACGATTCCTTCATCGGGATTGACTTCCTCCGGTGTGATGCACGAGCTTGGCTTTGCTTTGCTTTACGTTTGCCCACTACACGTGTACCTTTATAGTGTTATGGAGTTGGAAGATTGGAACAACAGCGTACTTCAAATTTTTTCCATTAGCCCATGCGTGAACAATCACTCACCCAAGCTCGCAGTCACACACACACATACACACACACGGTTGGTTGGGGAGGTGATAAAAAGCCTTGTTCGTTCTCAGAGTAATTCAGTTCGTTGTAAGGTGAACCCTGTGTACAGTTTGTCACCGGTTTGGCCAGCGTCTGCAGGGAGTGACAGTCCTTTGGCTCCTCAGCGGGGTCATAACTGCAGACAGACAAAAGAAAACACTTAGAGAAGAACTGTAGTCAGCGCACACGGCGCCACACAGGAAAGAGACTGAGGGAGGTTTGGTACCTTGGTGGACTTGCCAGGGCTGTCATGGTTCGACTGGTGAACGACGTCGTTGACAATCATCTTGGCAATCTGCCATGCCATCTCCTCCTGGGCCTTGATGGAATAAGGAACACCACAAACAATAACTTATTTACCTGCAGGCTTTTAATGATATACTTTAATAAATCATGGACCACGGACTGACGTCACAAAGTGAATTTGAATACATGCAATCGAGAGCCTTGCCATGCACCTCAGACCACTGAATCATTCATGAACACTTTAACATCTTGTGGCCTCACCTCATCTGAGTTGCCTTGGACCCATTTCTTCATGGCTTGAGAAAACATGGAACCTAAATGAGAAGTGAAGGAAGTGAGACAAAGGGGCTGCAGAAATCAGAACGAATCTGAGCAAGTAAAGTGATACAACCTGCAGGTTAATTTGACTTTCTCAAGGTGAGTTAATCCTGACATAGTCTAATATATTCTAGTCCAAGAGAAAGCACTCTTAAGACATGATAAATAAAGATTGTGTATGTTGTTAGATCTAAAGACTGGTGGAAGCTGGTTTTTCTTTTCAAGGGGAATGTTATTAAATATTTCAAAAGGCTTTGAGCTGTGAGGAGAATGGGAGCAGCCGCTAGATGAGGTTTATATTCACGGGCACAGAGTAGATGTTTTTCACTGCAAAGGAGGACTGAGATCAAATATGACGGTGAGGGGAAAGACAAAGAATAATGAGACAGAAAAGAGCCTAACAGGTAGAAGAGAGAGATGGAGAGACAAATGTGAGCGTCTCATGCCTTTGGATTTCTTCACGTCCGGCTCTGGCTCGGCCTCCCTGATAAACTGGCCCATCTCATTCACCTTCCCAAACGTCATCCTCCTGAGCGGACAGAGGAGAGGAGACGGATGAAGACAGCAGACAGAGCAAATGGGACAAAACTGAGCCTCAGGCAAACACACACAATATCCAAACACCACTGTGTGTGTGTGTGAGTGTGTGTGTGTGTGTGTATCCATTCAATAACTGCAATTTAAATCGGGGGGAGGAAAACAAATCTGACAGACTACAGCTTTGTCTTTCAATAACATTGTCTTGAATTATCTTTGTACGGGATTTTTTTAAAGCACGCTCATAAAACATTCTTCAAGGGAGTCAATAAAAACAGAACAGAGACAGGCATACAGACAGAAACAAAGAGGAAAGATAAGAAGGGAAATTACAAAAAAGATAAATTAGATAACACCAAATATTTAAAAAAAATACATTTAAAGGGATGATTTTAATTAGCCAGTTTAAACCAAAATTGGTAGTTTACAAACCACATATTGTATATTCTTCACATTTTTAAAAGCAGCAGTTTGAGGCTGATTTCAGATTTTTCAGGCAGCCACTTGTTTCCATTTATTTCCATAAACTCCACTTTTTGGATTCTGTCTGTCCGTTTACCCATTTTACATTAGATACACAAAACTCACCCAGCGTACGGCCGCTGGTACAAGGACTCAGGGTCCAAGCTGGCGACGTCCACCGTGATGGCCTCGTCAAAGTTTTTCAGGATCTTGATCGCTGCCTTCCTGGCACTTTGCTGTAGTGGAGATACCATGAACTCAATGTCTGGCAGCATTACAACATTTTTTTTCTATGAAGACAACTAAAAGATAGGAATTATCACAACCCTTTGGCATTAACAAAAATCTCGTAATATTTCATGTAATGCAGCGGAGCAGGTTTAAATGTCATCAGACAGAGGCACATCCCCACAGGGGCTGAGGATATGGGTTAAAGTTTGGGGGGGTCACCTGAGTCTGCGAGCCCTCGCTGGCATTTGAACTTGAACGGTCGTTGTCCGCGGGCCCGCCCTGACCTGGAGTGCTGACATTCACAAACTCATCTGCTCGAACCGAGTTGATGAGGTCACTCAGGTATTTGTAGTAAAGGTTGCTAGACAGGAAGCCTGGCATGTAGACCTGAACAAATGCAAAACACGGTGAACTCTGTTAGAGAATAATGAGCTCCCTGATATATTTCTGGGCACAAGTTACAGGGGTTTGTTACTGACCTTTATGTGCTAACAACAGCGTTCAGCTTTCATTTCATTAACTTAGCCTGGGCGCATTTGTCAGTGGTGTAATGGGACAATTTGTCAGTGACTTACAACACAAAACCTTTAGGAGGAACTTATTAAATTCAAGAAAACAGTTCAAGCAGATGATTTAAAAAAGTATCTAATTAAATGTTTTAAGGGGCAATTTCAATGAAGGTTCTCTCTGTTTGACAGTGTTTTATTTTACACATCCGAACGTTCTCTTTTCCTTACATAGTAAAAGATCATAAAAGAAGACCCATAATGAAAATAATGAGCCCTTGGTGAGCAGCTATTTGAGAGTCTGACCTTCTCCATGGTTGTCCAGGCCTGTCTGAGTGGAGTGGTGAAACAGTCGGGGAGCGGCCCTCCCTCTCGGCAGATATTCGACTCTATCTCCATCCGCACAGAGTCGCCAAAGCCCAGAGGGTTGGTGGCCTGGAGTGAGAAATACCTGGAGAGGAAACGGAACAATGAACGACGGAGTTCATATGAGGGTACCTGTATTGAGATTTTATTTAAACCCAAATACAATAAGATACAAAGAAAAGCTCAACCATTTTATTGAAGACAGTGAAGGGTGTTAAGAGGACCTAATGGCCTGTCTTCAATACCACTGATTAAGCAACGATCTTACCTAACCTCACAAAAACAACTTACCACAGCAGGGGCCTGTACCACAGAGCAAATTCAATTTCTGGCTCACTTCAGGTTACTTGCTTCACTGAGTCTAATGTCAGTGATCCTGGATAACTGAAAACATGAACCTGATCATCACCTGACTGTTAACTCTGGGTTTTCATGTTCAGCTACTGACGGGTTCATGTGTGTGAGAATAGAAGCAGAAAAAGCTGTAGTAGCTGTAGCTGTAGCTGTAAGTGGCGGAATGATTATGCACTTATGTCTTTTGAATAAAGTGAATATTTTTTGCTTGATGAT
This sequence comes from Holacanthus passer, assembly GCA_025331565.1. Taxonomy (NCBI): domain Eukaryota; kingdom Metazoa; phylum Chordata; class Actinopteri; family Pomacanthidae; genus Holacanthus; species Holacanthus passer. Next base: position 10,766,946 of record JAFREQ010000005.1, read on the forward strand.
GAACGAACTATAATTAATATGTGATGCACATTATAAATTAAAAGATTGTTCCTGCCACTGAAGCAGAGATGAGCGGGGAAGAGAAGAAGTGAACACCTGAAAAATTTAGAATCATTGGAACTAATTAGCAGTTTCCTCGTAAAAGAAAACAGTGGGTATAGTTTTCATTTCCAATTATCGTCGCAAAGTCGTATCATGTTATTCCGAGCTGCGGTGATGGAATGAGAGTGTAAGAGCATCCACACTGTCAGGCATCCTGTTGGGAATAAAATAATCTTTGCACAATTAAAATGCAGCTATAATCATAATGGAATTCTGCAACAGCAAAAGTGATTTGACCGTACTGTAACAACAACTACTGCTCTGTATTATTTGTCACTTTATTGTAAACTCTTTAGTCCGTGTCGGGATCTTGTAGGAACAATGATTCCAGTGATCTGATTGATCCGTGGTCGAGCAGTTGACAGGTTTTGATCTATTCCACTGAAATTAGCCTACTCCTGAGCAGGTTAATTGTTCAACACAGGTCAACATGGTGATTTTTACAAGAGAACCTGCTTCCTTATACTGGAAAATCTGAGTAAAGTCCAAACATAGCTGGCTAACCAACTAACATCAGTTACAACACTGGGAATGTTAGGAAACAGGGCCTAGTGAAAAGAGAGAGGAGTCATCTTTTCACAAAGGCAAAGTAAAGCAAAACCATATTAGCTCTAGTAACTCAAAGAAAATGGTTGAAACTCTGAGGGTGAAACTTAGGTCTTAACTCACAGGGGATTTTATTTTTCACTTTTATAAGAAGATTTATTCTAAGACTAAAGATACCTTCTGGTTTGAACAAGTCTTAACAAAAATAATTGCGTGTTTTGGAGACTGCAAAAAAGCTGAGCGGACACCTACTTGTCGTAGAGGATCATGGCGTCATTCTGAGCCTCCTGGCCGTCATACTGGCCCTTTTTAGCTGCGAGCTGGTTCTGGAAGTTGTCTGCCGCCAGCCAGAACTGCAGTACATTCATCGCCTCCTCCTTTTCCATGTACTACAGGAGATTTGGAGCACAAGACAATTCTGTCAAACTGAAACTGTCACTGTGAGTTTTTGCACTATCCTCATTTGAAGATTTACTCTATGATCTGTGTACATGCCTAAAGTCTGACACACTGATAAATGTTTATTTACTCTGACAGCCTTTCTGTGTGTGTGGAGTTCTCGTGTGTCACTTTTGATAACATCAAGTATGATTGTAATGGGAGCATCCATTAGGTTTTTTCATGTTTTGTTATACAGTGTATTCAGTTTATTGGTGCTGTGACAATAGAATTCCCCTCTAGAAAAGATCAAAAAACAAACAACAGTTCCTGTTTTACAGTAGTGGCAAGAGGGGACAAATGTACAATAGCATCGGTGTAAAAGTGTGTTTGTAATGAGACACCTCAAATAAATCATGTTTCGGGGACCACGGGGTGCACTCACCTCCGAGAAGTAGAAGAGAGCCGACTCACAGAACAAGATGTCAGCGAGGAACACAGAGCCGCTAGTCAACACTTCAATCTGGTATTTACAGAAATGATGGCTTCGCAGGAATTCGCTAAAGTGCCTGGAAATGAAATAGCAAGTGGGAGATACAACCGGTGCTGTGGATGTCAAATGGAAAAATGACAAAGGACACTAGTTGCACTTCAATCTTAGTGTCAGCACCTCGCTATGTGAGTGCAAACTCCTGTAGAAAATGAATGGACAGAAACTCACTGTTGCTCCAAGATGGTGAAGACTACTGCCTGTGCGATGACGAAGCAGTTTGGGTCCACCATGCCGTCCTCGCCACATATCTTAGCTGTACACAGAAAGATGGGAACATTTTTGTACTGGAGACTATCATTTAAAGACAAACAGTTATCGCCACTGAAACCAGAGCACATAGATAATGAAATACAATTCCTATTGATGACATCTGTATCTTACCAACTATGTCGTTTCTAATCTGTTCCGTGATGGGGATTGGCCTCACAGCGTCTGGAGAGATGTACTTGGTGAAGATGGTAACTGCATCTTTCTCTATAACTGAAAGACACAAAGAGCTGATCATGCACTGATGCTACAAGACACATAGGAGAAATCTTAATTCGATGATAATTTCAGGTCACTGCTGTGTAATATTTTTGCTGCACAGGAAATGAGAAACAAAAAGTTAATAACTAAATAAAACTAAATTAGGAGTCGGTGTGCCAAAATAAACAGTTGGTCACAAGAAGAGGGCAAACAATGACAAAGAGCAGCTGTCAAACTTTAAATGGTAGAACGACGTGGAAATATGATGCAAACATGGTATTTATGTTTGTTTCATGTATTCATTTGAGAAAGATTACAGTCTTCTCATCGCTCCACACAGGTCTTGTTTGATGGTATCTTACGTCTCCTGAGAGGAAGCTTCAGTGATATTTAAATGACATGGTTCATGTATGTCATGATTTGTTCACCAAGTTTGTTTCCATTGCACTTTGTGGTATTTTAATTTTGATCAATACACCAAAATTTCTACCTCATCTAGGCGTAATTTTTTTTATTATTTTTGGAATTTCCAGTATTTCCACTCAGGTTGAGTGACAATTTGAAAATGTGCATAAAAACAGGTGGATAGAAATGCTTTTAATAGTTCTCCATAGACATGCTTTCTGAATTGAACACATCGTCAGTGATTTTACAGCAGCAGTCCATCAGGTAAAAAACAAACAAACAAATACTTACACACAAACAGACAAATATAAAGAGAAAGGGTTGTTTAAAGGTGACTCACTTTTCATGAGTTTGTCAGAGAGCTCTCGCAGGGTGCTGTTTGACTGCACCTTGTAGGGAGTCCCTGTCCTGGAGGGCACCTGCCTGCTGGGAGTTTCTGCTCGAGGGGTGCCGGGTCTCAGGCCCGCTTCTGTGCTGGACGTGTCTCGCTGCTCTGACTGCACTGTAGGGTCTTCGCTGCTACCGTCCCGGGCGAGGGCGTTGGGCGTGAATTGGGCGAGCTCCCGGAGCTCTGAGCCATCTGAGGAGGAAGGGACGGGCTCGGCCAACGAGCTGTGTTTGACAGAGTTTAGGCTGTGTGCTCGGACCTGCGACCAGCTGGTAGAGCGGAACCTCTCGGCCTCCAGCCAGAAACGAACCAGGTGGTCAGCGCCCCGCAGTTCCATGAAATGCATATAGTGGGGTATCGCCACGTTGTCCCGAAGGACATGGTCCACCGTCTTGGACAGCCGAGAGCGGGTCTCTTGTGGTTGGTAGTTTACACTGGAATGACCTAAAACATACAAATGCAATTCAGCAATCAACTTAGCAGAGGCAGCACCAACAAAGGACACATTTTAGTCATGATAACAGTGAATTTCTAACAATAGGAAAATACAGAAATTAGTAAATAAAAGGTACCTTCTACATTTGAAGGTAATGCATGTGAACATTTTTGAATATTGTATTAACCCTGCATGTTAGGCCATCACACCTATGCAATGTAATATAATTGTAAATTTCCCCACTGTGGGACGAATAAAGGTACATCTTATCTTATAATTTATCTCAATTTGAAATAATTCATTACTTATAAACAGAAAACACATTGCACCGTGAGGAAACACTTGAACAATATCAGTGTAATCAAAATTTAGCTCTCTGAGAAACTGAATTTTCCCCTTGAGGATTAATGAAGTAATTCTTCTTTTAGATTTTAAGACACTTTGTGCATTTTAAGGATTTGTGGTTAGATTAGAGGGAATTCATGTTTGCAAGGCTCAGACATTTATTCATTTGTACTTGTGGTGTAATTGAAGTGTCCATAATAGCAGAACTAACATTATTACAGACACTATACAGGCTTTAGAGGAAATGCCTGCATTTACATTAGAATAAGATTTACATTGCCTTTAAGTGCACGGAGGTATTCAACTTTAATAACAGACTGAGCAGTTCACTTTCCATTATTTACAGCTTTCAACTTTCAGACTAGAAGGAAGATAAAAATGAGCGGCATATTGATGGGAGCTGCAACATGAAGTGAAAGATAAAAAGTGGATTTTCTGTGTTCAGCTCTCCAATTCTTTCAACAGAAAATTTGGTCCAGGCTGAAGGCTGACGTGAGCTGAATTTAAACTCCAGGATATTTGTTGTGAAGCCTTGTGAATTTCCAGCTCTCTGTCTGTCTAAAGGTGGCCTTAGACTATGCAATTTCACAGATGATTTAACCTAGACAAACTTTTCAGAATCGCACGTCAACAGCATCCGCGTGTGCTGTCCGTCGTGTCATTCAGGCGTGTATAAAGTGGTCAGCGGTGACTATGGAACTCACAGCAACCTCTGGCAGTCTCCAAACTCCAGCTGCGCCTGAACACTGAGACAAATCCGATTCCTGTAGAGATGCCATATTATTTGACTTCACAATGTCGCAAATAGAGACTGTCTGTTTGAACAGCATCCACCTTTCTGTGGGACTGCAAACACACACACGCACACACTCCCAGGAAACAAAATAAACCAGATAGCTTATGAATTATGATTATGAATCAGAGCACATGAGCTGACGTTTCCTTGAGTTGTGTTTGCCCTTTGAAAACAAAATAGCGCTTCAAGATACGTCACCCAGTGTGTGGTACTTATCAATCATATTCTTCAGATTCCTTAAGATCACACAGTCAAGGCCACCTTAACACGAAGGGCTGTTAAAATCACAACAACCAGTGCAGCACCCGTGTCTGCGTCAGATTATCAAAAAGCCTTATTAGCATATCTTTTCAGAGCCAGTCAAAGTCTGTTACAGCACCCCCTAACATGTGCTCCATCCGCTCTATACTCTTTGAACCGCTGTCAGAAGAGAGCAGGGAAATCATATGATCATGTTCAACAGCTTTTTCCCACTGTCAGTCAACTCCTACAGGCCACTGACCTATAAAGTTTTCTTCATTTCTTAAGTCCTGCTAGCTCCACTACTGCTTTCAGTCTCAGCTCTAGGTTGAACTGACATGGCTGCCTACGGGCTGTCATTGAAACCAACCCACCTCGCCTCTCTGAATCCTCCTCCCTCACTTCCTTCTTTCGTCTGCTTTCTGTTAAAACCACAGCTCAGAACTCATTGGCGCCCACTGCGTTTCATTCAGATGTTGTCGTCTGGGCTGCAGCACAGGTTCCTCCACCTCCGTCTGACTCACCCCAGCTATTCACTGGACAACTTGCTCGTACAGTTCCTGTCGCTGCTGTCATTCAACATGTCAGCCGCACTACGTGTTCACCGCTTCATATCGTGGCATCCTGCATACATACTCAAATCTCTAATTTTAGAGTACTTCTGATTGAAGAGCTGTTTCTTCTCCATGTGACCACGTCAGGGGAGGGACAGTAAGACCAACGTTTTCCTGACAGGCTGAGGAATGTTTGGGTGCTTGTCAAAACTCTTTCGTGAAGTCATGAGTGCCTAACACAGGATTAATGTAGGAGTGTTTGCCACTTGCACAAGACAGTGCGCTGTTTACGTCAATTTAGTTATGTAAGAGTCACATTCAGGCATACTGTAGTTACAGCACATTACTGTGAGAAACCTAATTATTATTATAATATTAGAAGTTTATAATTCCTCATATTTTGTTAATTTTTGATCATTTTCATATTGTTGTGTCTCTGTGACACCATATTATTGTATTGCATTTCATTCATCTTATTTGCATCAATATGCTGTTTATTACTACGCAGTCATTAAAATATTTGCATACTTTACATTCATATTATTCTCCTTTTCCTGTTAAAATATTTGGTTTCAGTAAATGTGACATGACAGTCAATCAATTAGTTGATATGCAAATAATTATTGGCAAATATTTTAACAATGAATTAATCATTTCAGTCACTTTTCAAGCAAAAAAGCTGAACATTATCTGGCTTCAGCTTCTCCAAGTGGATTTGCTGCTTTTCTTTGTCATGTACCTTATGAGAATCCCACAATTAGCTTAGGGTTTTGGACTGTTAATCACATAAAACAATGACTTCTAAGATGTCATCATGGACTCTTGTAAAACACATTTTTCAGTATTGTCTGACATTTGAAAGAACTCATTTCAGTTCAAATCTAAGTCAAATGATTGTAAATTAATTTCTTATATGTTTAGTTTGGGTTTTTACATGCTACCACTAAAAGCAATATACAAACACATGAATGCAGGCTCTGTACCAAGATCTCCAAAGTGTGCAGCCTCCATGTGGCTTGGCTGCTTCTTGAGGATGGCGGTGCGACCACGCGCAAAGGAGTCCATGTTGGCAGAGATGGCGTTGATGGCCACATGGCTGGGCCCAGCAGCTTCCTGGATGGCATGGTGGTTCCTCAGTCCTAGTGATGGAGAGTGAGGGCTGGCTGGAGCTGGGAGTGAAGGACAGAAAATAGTCATCAGGCAAAAAATGAGGGAACGGAGTACAAAGATATCAGAGTGGCCTGAATGCATGACATCAGTGTGACTTGGATGAAAAGGTCTTTTTACTGAAGGCTCTTGAAAGAGCTCACATTCAGTGCACAGAGGCCTCAGGGTGTGAGAGATGTTTGAGAAGACAGACTGCTCAGTGTTTGACTGTGAGCTGCCTGTATTTCACCTAATAGCTTGAGGTCAAAATGTTAGTCCTTGTGACAATACAACCAACAATGAATAAACATTATAAGAGCAAACTTAAGCAAAGAGCTATTTGAATCACTTCTTTCCAAAGACAAATCTCAGTTCTAAGATCACACACAGGCAAAAACATCTGTAACACATCTCACACTGGCCAAGGGTCAACAGATGCATCACAAATAACCACAACAGCGATATTAAAAACGCTCTTGTCTCTAGTATTTTCATGTCGTTTTAAATGACACCATAAATAAATCATTTTCAATTCAACAACATTGTGTGACACTTTCATAGCCTCACAGAGGTGATGATGAACTCACCTCTACTGACTTTAGCATCTGTCACTCTCTCAGGTTCTTTGCTTTTAGCTGTGGGGAGAAAGATGAGAGCGGCGTTGTAAATGGAGAAGCAGACAGCATTTTGATTCACAATACAGGGCGAGACCATCCAGCAAAAAAAAAAGGGAAAGAAAACGCACATGAGATTCATTGAGAGGATGAGGTAAAGGGCTGGAGTGGTGTCACCAGAAAAACTGAAACACACTATCTAGTTACGTAATGACATAATAGGAAATAGGAAACTGATATAGTAGAAAAGCAACTGTGAATAACTACACTACGCAAACAAATAATTCAGTGCAGATCTGCTTCCTTGCTGCTGCTGACAGATGAGGAGATAAATGGGGAAGCTGTGCTCTGATATGTGAAAGCCCCCTCAGTCCTGCTCATTATATAGTAAGTAGGACTGAGAGGCCTTTCATACTGAATGTCAGCATTAAGAGTCCTTCCTAAGATTTGTGACCTTGATCAGCTCTGGTGAGTCGCAGCAGTTTAAAGACAGATTTTCCTGAAGTCCAGTAGAGTTGACTGTTAAAATGCTTTTTTTTTTACCATTTTGTCTATTAAAAAAACACATGGTATCATAACTTAGCAAATGAGCTAAAATGATAAGCTCTGCGGCTACCTGCCAAATAAAAAAATGAAATATGAAGCCTGCAATCGCATGAGTGCACAGTGGCAGACATGGTGGCAAGCACTCGTCACAGTGACTCACCATTCACATCTTCAGATTAGGCTGTTGCTGCAAAGAGCGGTCCAGCCGAGTATCAATTTCAAGCACTGGCATTACAAAATGTGCACATGGTACAGAAGATGCTCTTTCAGGAGACATTGTGGACGGAACGGTTTGTGAACGCACGTGTCAGCCAAGAGTCGGAGACGGCTGGCACTGATAGGCTGTCTGTCACGGTGAGGAGTCGTGACTTTGAAAAAGTCTGAGCTCGACAACCTTTGCAGCAACGAACTGAAGTGTTGTACAAATAACACCAGATGTCTTTGCTTGGAATAAATATTCATAGGACCGTGATGAGCTGCTGGTTAAGAAAATAAACAGTATTTTGGACTTGGTTTGGTTTGCAGCAAACTGGGAATGCAGCATTGATGGGCAGATTATAAAGCAGCTCGATCAGAGAGAAAGTAACAGCAGCATTAAATTTAAAAACTACTATATTCTTATCATGAGCAGCACAAACTACACTTTTTGACATAAAAATGAATTTCAAAGGAGCCCGATCTCAATGCACCATGAGGACTCTTGTCTCTTTAGATGATCTCTAAAAGGTGCTCTTATTGACTGCAAAGGATACACATTCATTGCAGTGAATGAGTGCACTGAAAATGTTGCAAGAAAAAATGGGAAGAAATGTTGTGTGGGCCTGATATGAACATAGCTTATAAGAACTGATATGATATGAACATACCTACTGAAGGACAAGTGAATGAAACTGATTAGATAACCTGTATGATAAATAATCTAAGGAAACAACAATGAACAAAGTCCAATAACCTATAAATATTGTGAACATTGTATTATTGTGTTGACTAGTGGCAAATGGATTTGAATTTTCCACATAGCTAATTATAATCTAACATCTGTGTTATCACGTCTTTGCAAAACTTTCTCTTCAATGAAAGGTTTGTCTGCACATTTCAACCATGTCTATACCAAAGAACACACTGACTTCCTGTCAGTTGTCCTAGTTCAGAGCATTATAAGTGCACTCTCTGTAATATTTCCTCATTTTGGAAACCTGCTGTGTCAGCTGTTTTGACCACTGTAGCCTGTGTGGAAAAACCACTAACCTCGCTCTTGAAGATGAAGTTACTTTGCTGATCTTCAGAATGAACACAAGCAGGCATTCCTTGAAATCCTTGTCACAATCACTGCCTCTCCATTCAGTCCTATTACATTTGTGCACTTTGTACCAAAGCAATGAGACACATTTCCTGTAAGAAGCCTCAGTTGAAAGGCCCCTCGTAATCTTGTCGGGGTGATGTTAAAAAAAAAAAAATGTAGTGCTTCTCCTTTAAATACACTTGGTCGCCAGTTTACTAGCTACACCTAACTAAAACTGCTGTGGTCTAATACAAAAGCCCTGTAACAAATGCTACGTTCATGAAGGGTATAATGTTCAGATTTGTTGAAATTGGTTTAGAGAGGTATTGATTCAACTTTATGGTCATTGTGGAGGTTGTAGGTTGTGGTGCTGTTGAACCATTACACTGAGAGACATCTCTGAATTTTGGCTACCCCAATTGATATCAAGGATGCGTATGTGAGATTCCAGACGTACCTTCAAAATGACCATAAAGTTGAATCAGTGCCTCAGTTTCAACAAAAACTGATTATTATGAGCTTCATGGAGGTGGGAGTTAAAACAGGGCTGACATATTAGACTGCATTAGATTTGCTTAGGTGTACCTAAGAAACTAGCAAATGAATGTAAAGGCAGCACAATATTTTGCTCCACCTGCCTACTTGAGCTACAGCAGCTCAGTACAGATGAAGTAAGAACATAAAAGATATTAAGCCTATTTATCTAATCCAATAACAATTCTTTTACATGGCAGCCTGAACTATGGTTTAGACTGAAATAAGAGCTGCTCATGTTGTGGTTTTAATTCAATCCTTCTACATCCTTCTACTTAACACAGGGTGATGCTGACCAAAGCTTCCTTAATGAAGACTAACTACACACATCTTTTTTATGATCTGATCTGAACTAACAGCTCTTATTCAGATACACTGGGCTGCTATTAGCTTCTCTCATATTTCTAACTGGTTGAGCCTGTATGAAATGATAGCTGACAGGTAGCTAGCTGACATAGCACAGCCCGACACTTGTGTTAGCTATCACAGATTTTAGTGCTCATTTGGAGAGCTTTTTTTTTAACATTTGGAAGCACTATTTCATGGATGTATAATCATAGTTGTTGTGTCTAGGTTAGATAAGCAGGCAGGACAGAGAGGCCACCGCTAAGCTAACCATGCTACTGCAGCAGCTGCGGGAAAACCGAGTCCCACCAACACCTCGCTGTGTTTGGCTAATGAGCTAGCGGCCGCAGCCTGGACCACGTTAGTTAAGATGGTTTGAGGGACCAGACTCTCCCCCCTGAGCCGGACTCTGTGTTGCTAGCCGCCGTTGACGTTGCAGGCAGCTTCCTCACCTTTCCTCTTGAAAAACGACATGTCGGGTTTCAAACTGCGGACGTTTCCTCAGCTCACTGACACCATCCCGTGGTTCCGCGGCTCCCTTCATTCAAATGCATCTGTTTCCCGACACTCCCGACGTGGAAACGGCTTCTTCACGCAGCCCCGGTGAGTGCTGTCAAATTCCTATTTTCTCCAAATCCAGAACCAGTTCCGCGGCCATATTGTCAATAAACGTCTTACTTCCGGGCTGGTGCGGCAGTAGCATTGTGGGAAATGATGTGTTACCTGCTTTGGCCAGAAGAGGGCGGTGTTTCTGTACAGACAACAAGAATTAATGATTTTTTTTGTGACGTAATTCGGTCGCTTCAATTTAATAAAAACATTCAAATATGTATGAATTGATTTAATTATTATACTGACTGAATATTATAATATTATTATTATTATATTATACTGAATATATCACACTCATAAATCTAAATAGGCAAATTATTTAAGGAATTAATTTTCTATTACTTACTCAATGAAACCAAACAGTAAATTGATGATTAAAATGGGCTTTTTATGTTTGTTTTTTTGTGTTCAGATCTGTTGGCCCCTGTTGTTGTCAATGACTTTATTTCATGCATATACACAGTTTATGTTTTGCTTAAATTTACATATTTGGACAATAACCATGCATGTAAAATCCAAAGGTCAAAGCAGCTTTCATCGCAACAATGGCGCATGTGATATCAATGCTGATAACCCACTTATATTTAATATAACTGTGCCACAAATCACTGCACAACAATTTCCAAATGTATAACATTTCAGGAACCTTTGTCAGTGTGAATAAGAATTAGGGCTGCAGAGTGCAAATCCTGAAACTAAGTTTTGGAGGATCTGTGCTAAAGGGGAACAAATGTGCCAGATGGGGTTTATACTGCTCACTCAGCATAAGTGAGCTGGAAGACAGAATGCTTAACAAAAATGTGTGTAAAGGAGCCTTTAATGCAGTAGTTCTCACGGCATACATTGTTCCACCCGAACAAAGAAAAGGTTATTTGAATTATATTGTGTCTAGTGTTGGCCCTCAGCTTGTAGGTTCTCATAATAATTTGAAACACAGAAGTTGAAACCAGGATGAGGGTTACAGATAGTCATATAAATGTAGCCTATGTTGTATTTTATTTTCACCTGATGGCTACTTAGGGACCAGTACAGGTGTTTTCACTCCTGCCTGATTAGACCTTTGCTGTCACACTTCAACAAATGCAACTGTGAGATAACACTGTTTGCACACACCTTCACTGTCCTAAAAAAATCTATCTTAATCATGCAAGAAAGTGGCAGCGCCTGTGTGCGTGTGTGTGTTTGTGTGTAGGGCCTTTAATATATTGTGCCAGTTTTCTTTCTGTGCAAACACTGCAGACGTTGCTGCAACTGTCTGCTCTGGTCTTGCACAGTTTTTTTTATCATGACAAATTTGGCAGGCACTTATGTAGTTCAAGGTCCCAAATTTACTGTTGTGTTAGACTATTTCTAAAAGAGTGTTGCTTGTTACAACTGCATTCAGTGCACAAACAACCTAAACAATTCAAAACACTTCAGAGAAATTCAACATTTTTTATTACATAAAATGTAGTGATTTTGTTTCTAAGAAACGTGAAAGATTTTCAGAGATGGGATTTAAAAGCAAAGATTCACAGAAATTAGATTGGATGTGATCAGTGTATTACCTTGATAGTAACTGCAATTAGTTTAAAAAAGATTCACAGATATGATACAATCTCACCATATTCATAGTAAAACATTAGGTTTCTGTGTAGTTTTTAATGCAAAGAATCTAATATAAATCCCATACTGCTTGATTAATTTAGATTATCAAGGGATGTTGTGCTGCAAACACGATTCATTCATTTATTCATTTCTCAATCACGTCCGATTCCATGAGTCTCTTTGGGCCTGTCGATGCGGTAGACAAACTCAGCGGGCACGAAGTAGCCCAGGTACTCCACAGTGTCAGGTGTGGTGTCTATGTAGTAGTGGCCACCTTCTCCGTGGTGGCTGAAGCAGTGGGTGTGCTCCACACGCAGGTCCAGACCCTGGATGCACAGCAAACACATGAGCAGAACCATAACAAAGCAGTCTCCTTTACAAATGCACTGCTGATAGATGCTTGAGATGAGAGTGTGTTTGTTTTACTTACAGGGTCTCTGGATACCAGCACTGACTGGCAGATGAGTGGGGCGCTGACCTCAAAGTGCTTAAGCCAGTTGTTGACATCGTCATTGGTGTTGAGGGGACAGGCTGAGAACTCTCTTGGCTATCGATGAGCAGACACAAGGAAATCAATTAATGCATGTAACTGTTAATAACTATGAATTGTGTGTTCTGTGTCACATCCAGTGTTTACCATGATGTGGATTTTAGCTTTCCCTTTCTGGATGATGAAGGTGCCTCCCAGAGCCAGACTTTTATCAGGGTAGCGACCTTCAAGGGCGTTCCTCAAGGCCGTCACAAGACTGTGGGATCCTGTTCTCTTCTTGGCCCGCACCTCGATGACCTGCAGAGGCACACAGGTGACGAGGGCGCGACAACTCAGCTTGCACAGTCACTTTCTTTTTGTTAATAATTATCCTTTCAAATGTTGGGAGCACACATGTAATGGGGCTGAAGTTCACACACAGCAATTTTGGCAAGCTTATTAACTTACAGATAATTGTGTTCAAGTTTATACATAACCAGAGATGTTCATTATTTGCCAAAAGCAAAAGCAAAGATGACAATGCATTTTTGAAAGGACCCACTTGATTGCACCATTATTCATTTTCAGATAAGACTGATTACCTTTCCAGGTTTCCCTTCACAAGCATACAGATTGCCCAGCAGTCCAAAGCTGCAGTCAGAGAATTTGTCACTGTATTTTTCCTGCAGACACTGGCCATCGGCTGGATTGATGGAGGAGAGGTAGCTGCTGTTCACCGCAGGCCGTCCCTCCGCTTTGGTCAGAACCAGAGGCATCAGCTGAGGACAAAAATATTCAGTCCATCGACTTCTGTGTTACACGACTGTCCTCCAGGTTTATAATGACAACATGATACTTTGTATTTTTCAATCCAATACGTACTCTGTAATCAGGCGTATTGGTAAAAAGATATATAAAATAAACAATTTGACATAAGACCTTACTGGCACAAGCTTTAAATATTTCTTGGCCACTGATTCAACAAAGCAATGTTTGCATGTTATGGGGCTATCAAAATGATATTAGGAGCATCCGCTGCACCCTTCAGAAAGCAACACAAAAGCAGAACATGTGGCGTGATGGGGGTAAATATGATTCACCTCTGCATTCATTCCAACAATTCTGGAGGGGGCACCCGCTGCACCCAGGATGAAGGCTCCTGGCAGGTCCAGCTCCTTTGATATGCTGTTCATGTCATATTCCTGGGAGGGGGACAGACAACTATATAATAATCTCATTTACTGCAAGTCAACGCTCATTATCTCTATTGCATCATCAAAAAACTACCTTGTGCTTCTGAACCAAGGGGACCAGGTATGGCACACCACCAACATCAGTGATGCGAGGATTTCCACACAGGCCTACAGTGTGAGGACAGAGGAGACAAAGATCAAGTAGGCCTCCATTGTTCCACATATGCAAACATATGTATTGTTTTGTAAAGCAAATTCAGCTACAAATTCATGTTTAACCCTATCAGTCCCAGTGGAATTTGACCGTTGACCATTTTCCCCATTGACCCCCTATTAAATCCAGTGGTGGAAGAAGTTCTCAGATCCTTTACTTAATTAAAAGTACTAATACAACTCTGAGAAAGTAATCAAAGTGCTTAGACCAAAGTGCTTAAAGCAGCAAAAGTAAAAGTATTCATTCTCATTCTGTCAGAGTTTGGAATAATATTACTGGTGCTTTAATGTGCATGTTGCATTTTACTGCTGTAGATGTTTATGTTTGTGCTATTTTGAATGCAGGGCTTTAACTTGTTGTGGTATTAGCACTTATACTTAAGTAAAGGATCTGAATACCTGATGTGGTATGATCTGAAAAGTAACGAGTAACTAAAGCTGGCAGACAAAAGTCGTGGTACTCCCACTATATTTGTAAAAAGTAAAAAGCACATTATTTGTCTCTGAGATGTAGTGGAGTAGAAGAAGTAAAATGGAAATACTCAAGTAAAATACAAGCGCAGTACTTGAGTAAATGTTAGTTACATTCCACCACTGATCAGAAATGTTTGTGACATGATTGGATTTAAGTAAAAGCTGAGTAAAGTCTTAGATACTTTACAGATATCACTGACTAGCTGTGTTACTGTATCATATTTGAAAACTTCAGAATTCTGATCAAATCCATTTTGAAACATTTTTTTCTTCTACAACTTTAATGCAAATTAAAATTTAAAAATCAAATTAATCTTCATTTCAAATACTCCTAGTTCTTATGAAAAATAAAATGTGCAAAATATTTCATATCTGAATAGTACAAAAACGCAGTGTTGAATTGTGGGCGTGTCAAACTGTGCATGAATGGACTGAACACACACGTAGGTCATGCATTAGATTCTCACACTTGTGATGAGATGCTGTCATCTAGATGTAGGTATGTTGTGTGTATTCTTTACATACTGTGGGATAAGCTCACTTGATGGTCTCTTACCTTTGACAGGGAACTGGAAGGGCTCTTTGGTGAGATCTGGACAGTCCACAACACTCACCTGAACTTCAGCAAAGTTGTCCTGTAGTCCTGCCTGTAAAACTGCAAGCAGCAGCAAGTCTGTATTACTCTCGCTTTACGGACATCACAGTTCATAAACAGGCCTGTATATCAAAGCTGAAGTCCTCACCAGCACGCAGCTCCTCTAAACCTGGGGCGTGAAGCTGGACCTTCTCTGTTTTGCTGATATCTGCCATGACTGAACTGGAAGGTAAACGTAGCAGCGGTGCAGGAGAAGGCGATGGTTAAGGCGGACACATCCACATCAAAGAGTGAAGAGTGACAAGATAGTTCCTGTCCTAGATAGTGCTTCTTCGCCTGTGCTGCCTAAATTTCAATCAACACATTTTGTTCATATGTAACATTGTAATAGATCAGTTTTTACAGAGTAAAATCATGCTTAGAAATTAGAATTAGAATTTGTTGAGTTGTTGGGTTGATGTTTAAACTCAACTAAATAATGTGTATTGAAGTATGGGAGTATAGGACATTCACACCAAATTAAATGACCAATATAAACAACTCATGTCTTACAAGAAATATTTAAATCCATTTGTATAAACAATCCATTTATTTCAATACATTTAAACAAATTAATTGTCTCCTTTTCCACAATTTTCGCCTGCTGGGTGAAGTGCATAAATAAAAATAGGTATGTTAATGTTAATTTTGTCGAAAACATGATTCCAGTGTTTGTTTAAAAAAAAAAAAAAAAAAAAACAACAACTGACTCAATATCAACTTACTTGCTTATTCTGGATCTTTCAACTTCATTTCACGGTCTTCATCGGCAGATTGGAGTTTGCTAATGCATTTGAATCCACTGGTGATGATTACTATATGCTTGTTATTAGTTTTTGCAAATTAGTTATTAGTTATTAGTTTTGTGGAAAAAAACAAAATGTATTGTGAGAATCGGTGCAGTCGAAAGCGGAAGTAGAAAGAGTAAACCATCTTGTTGTTTTAGTGCCTTCTGCCTCCTCTTCGGTGATTGGTCAGCTGATGTTTCGTTACGTTGATGCTGTATAATTACTTCCTGTTTGACCCAGAAACACATGTAGTGTCTCTGTTTTATTTATTTAGTGTCGCTACACGTTGTTTTACGACATTAGCGATCTGTTTAGTTAATAACCATCATTATTCATCAACGTCGAACATTTAATCAGATCGATTAAAGAAATTTTGAGCATCATTTGTTTGGCGGCAAAAAGCGGATATAACCTCACTTCTTCTTGCCAATGAGGACCTCTGCTGCTTTTGCAAAGCTACACAATGGCAGGAGTGAACAAGTCTGTAACTTGTGCTCAGTCTGATTCCATTTCTGATGTTGTACCAGAGAGTCCATGCTATGTTCGCCTTGAGAGAATATCGCGGTATCTTGAGTCTTCTGGAGGTCAAAGCAAACAGGATGAAGCGTCTAATGAACCTGCTGAAGCAGAAAGGTAAGAATATGATCCTCACATGTCACAACGATGATACAGCTCCTCCTATATCAGCAGCCTGAAAATGCTCCAGCTTGACTTTCTAAATGTATAATTGTGTCTCTGCAGTGATTCAGGAGACAGCTTGTTCATAACTCAGAAACCAGAACCTGAAGAAGATGAAGATGACACCTCATCATGTGATTTCCCTGGAGAATCCAAAACTAACAAAAGGAGGAAAACAGGAAAGACAAAAAAATACAGACTGCCAAAATACAGCTTTGCTTTCCTCTCAGGGAGGAAGCCCAGAAGCACTGAGTTATCTTTCCAGCAGAGCACAAGCCTTCATGTAAGAATAACCAATACTTAAACACATATTAATGCTGCCTGATGTTGTATAACTTCAACAAATGCTTGTAAATGTTATTTAGTGCTGACATCTTTCCCCTATACAGTATTATGCGATGAAAGGCTTCTTTAAACGTGTCCGAGAGCTGTGGGAGGAAGATGATGTGGAGTCACTTGATGAGGATGGGGACTGCTCTCCATTGTCAGAGTAAGTTAATTTCAAGGAATCATGCTTATTTAACTTAATTTAAGTTATATGTAGGTAGCCTACATCCATTACAACTTGGAGACCACAGATTCCTCTGTAATAATCCATTTTTAAGTTAAATTTTAAAGAAATTGGTCTACATACAATTAAATCATTTTCTTCAACTAAAACAATAATTTGAAATGTTTCAGGCTGGTTTTCGGTCTTATTTTATCAGCATGTCAGTCACTTGTAAAGCATTTTGAATCACACTAGCCTGTATGAAATGTGCTGTACAAATGAAATTTGATGGATTGATAATAATGATAATTGATTGGTAATAGAACACGTCTTTTCTGCTATAGAGGAGAAGAAGGAAAGTCAGAAGATGAGGACATCAAAGTGGTGGTAAGCACGCTGTAAAAACAAGGAAGCTTGCATTTCGTAGCTCTTTTTTTTTGCCAACTTTGCAATAATCTGTTCATCATCTTACAGGAAAGGAAACGTTTTCTGGCACCATCAAAAGCAAAGAGGCGACAAACCTGGTGCAACCAGTTCCAACAAGAGGAGAGGAGGAACGCTGGGAATGCCAGACAAGAAACCTCACAAGGAGGACAATGTAAGATGTTACATAAAATACCAGCTGAGGCATCTGTATCGAGGGTTACACCATTGTCTTTGGATACAGAGACAGATGATGGAGAGTCTTCTTGTGGAGTTCTGGTCGAGAAGGAGAGGAATGATGAATCTGTAACAAGTGATGGAAGCTTGGCTCAAAAGGAAACACCAGAGACAAAGACACATCTTACACAAGTGAACGAGATTAGTTTTCAGCACAAAGCGACAGAGGAAGATGACGACAGTGATGCTACAGTTTGTGAGCCACCAAACCTACAGAGAAGTCCAAAGGAATACATAGAGAAGGACAGAGAAACATCCACAACTACAACAGAGTCTCAAACTGATGTTTTGCATATAGACAATCTATCACAGACGGGACATACGAGGGACGAACCTGAAAGCCTGATTCTCTTCCACAGTCTCCCAGACCTTATTAGTTACACTAATAATGACAGTGTACACAATGAAACCGGGGAAAAGAATGAAACAGACAAAGATCATGAAAGCAGAGAAGAAGAAAAGGGTCAGAGTCAGGAAGAGCCAGAGATTCTGAAAGCTGCAACATCTGTGAATGTGGAGGTAGAAGAGACTCCCAGTCTGTCTGAGGATAACACAGCAGAGCCTCCGGCATCGCAGACTAGTGATGAGCTGGAATCTAATGAAAGAAATTGTATGGTGAACTTGTCGCGTGATGATATCATACTGATACAGGAGGAGAGAGACATTCCTGATTCAAAGAAAAAGGAACAAAAAAAGGCAGCAGAAGATGCCAGAGAGGAAGTGGATGGAAACTTAGAATCGTATGTGAGGATGGAGGATTCTGTGTTTTCATTGAGCTGTAACATGGAGAATGGCGGCAAGAAGAAGAAGAAGAAAAAGAGGAAAAGAAGTGATGTGGATGTTGAGCAGTGGCAGTCCATCGCAGCTCCCGAACCTCTAAATGACGATGCTGAGGTGCAGATGAAAAAGAAAAAAAGGAAAAAAGAAAAGACAATTGTTGTTGCAGAGGAACATGAAGGAGAGAAATCATTGAATAGGACTTTAGATTTGCCACACATATCAGAACAGTTAGAGGAATCAGGAAATGGTTCAGAAAATACTGCAGCTACTGAAGAAACATTTGAATCAAGTCATGTCAAGAGAAAAAAGCACAAAAAGAAGCAACAGACATCTTCTACTGATGATACTCAAAATGGACAGGAGGGTGTAAATGTGAACTTTTCTAATGATGCTGTTACCTTGGAGGAAAGTACAGGGAGGAAAAAGAAGAAGAAAAAAACTATCTCTGAAGGGGTTGATATCTCTTACACTCATGAAGAATATGAAAAGGTTGAAGACATAGATAATACTCCGAAAACAAAGGAGGGCCCTGAAGACCTAAATGCAGAACTGGTGACTAAGAAAAAGAAGAAAAAGAAAACGAGTGAAAGTTCTCGCAGCAAGATCTCAGACGACAATGTGACACAAAGCGATGATTCAGTGTCTATGTGGGGAAAGGAAAAGAAGAGGACCTCATCCTTCCTCTTTGCTGATGCAGAGGAAAATGATGCTCAGACACACGAGGAGCAAAACCCTTCTTCGCAGCATGTGGATGCTCACGTCTGGGGTGCGGAAAACCCTGCTGTCAGCGCCAGTGACTTTGAGACAAAATCAGCAGAAATGGCAGGAAATTTGGAGGAATCTAAAGATGGGGTCAGGAAAAAGAAAAAGAAGAGGAAGATGTCAGTAGAGCTGGACAGTGTGGAAAACCGTGATTTTGAGGAACCAAACGAAACATGTCAAAGTGCTTTGCCTGAAAGCACTCACGCAGTGAAAAGGAAAAAGAAACGTATGGGAAATGAAAGTGAGTTGGTGACCTCCATGGAGGGATTGGAAAGTGAAGTTGATGCAGGACCAACTGATGAGGCGGTGGTGTCGAAAAAGAAGAAGAAGAAGAAGAAAAAGTGTAAAGATGAGCCATGCCATGTGATTCAAGAGAGTTCACAAACTGCCACTGAAGATACTGAATCAGAATCTGCACTGAACACCTGCAGCTCAGTTTCACACAAGAAAAAAGGCAAACATGAATACGGTTCTGAAAAATCTCTTGACAGCAGAACTTCTGACCAAGCCACTCAGGAAACACTGAACATGGCAAAACAAGCTTCACCATCTCCAGAGACACCTGGAAATCAGGCAGGAAATGATGTGAGAGTCAAGAAAAAGAAGAAAAAAATCAAATCCACTGACAACATTCAGCCCGAGGGGAAATCGTTGACCATGTTTGCTGAGCCCCAAGAAACCAAAAAGAAGCAAAAGAAGGAAAGAAATAAGCAACCAGCTGACCTCAATACAATATCCAGCAGCCCCGTGTTGTCGTCTTCAGACCGTATCATGACACACAATATCAAGCGGAGACTTCATAATCCCAGTGAGGACTTCCTTACAGACTTTTAGTATGATTGGATGAGTCGTAAATTGGCAAACAAAGTGATGGAGTTTGATCAGCAGAGGAATTCTCACCCATCACCCGAACACACAAATGGACAGTGTTAAAGTGAAAGTGAAAATGTGACAGCTGTGAGGTTTTTAAAAATAATGCTTTTTAAATGTGTATTGTTTTGTATCAAAGCATTTTTACTTACACAGTTATCAACCTTTTTGGTGCCATAATGATAATAATATTTTTTCAAAATACAATTTCCTGAATATAAATATTTGGGGGAAAAATGTCACAACTTTGTAAATTAAAACCACATCAGATACTTGGAATCAATTTGTTCGTGAACTCTCATTTTTGTGTTTTTCATTTAACCACACTGTCAACTAACCTGGCTGGTATAAATCTGAACACCCCGCCTGACACCTAATGGACCTTTGGGAGAAAAGTCAAGGTCATTCTTCAGTCAGTCACTGTCTGACAGCAGAGGGAATTTATATCTTTCCTTATCCTTGCCCTGTTTGGAGTATTTTGCCCTACAGTTGCACCTGTAGCAGAAATGATTTGATGGTTTTAAATAATCAATGGTTAATTAAAATTCTCATTTATTATCTTATGAGAGGAAGCACTGTTGTACAAACCAAGCCTGTTGTGCTCAAATATTAGTAACCTGTGCCACTTTACTGCAAATGATCTGATAGTCTGAGTGACTGTCAGTGTTGGTTATAGCTTCAACGGAGGGCTCCTTAGGGCAAGAACCATTCATGGAGTTAATAGGTAATACTATGCCACTGCCTTAGGTCAAATATTTTGTCGAAATTAGGTACCTTCTCTGGAATTTCACTTATGATTATGCCAATTTTATTTTTAATTTTTTGTTTCTTTTTTTGGCATACTACTTTTGTTAGACTAATATGCTAAATATTCTCAGTTTTTCATCATTCAGATGTGTCAAACTTTTAAAAAATCATGAAGCACAAAGCAGGATTATGTAGCTCTACATGTTAAATGGAGACTTTTTCGTGGCACTGATCCAGAAATCAGATTCACATTTAACAACAGATCCTCATTTGATGTGAGTGATTAGGTTTTGAGCTGAACCAGATAAGAAGAACAAAGATGTCACACATGTGCATACCGATACTGTAAACCGTGTCTGTATGTTTTCTCATAGGGACGTTTATAATTGATTTTATTTATATTGATATTATTTTGTGTGTTTTAGCATACTACATTGGACTATTATACTAAATATTCTCAATTTTTCATTATTCAGATGTGTCAAATTTTAAAGAAAAATAATTTGAATTGTTTGTCCCATTGATCTGCATCTACAATTTTGAATTTGATAAGGGGAATCTGTAATGTTATGCACAGTTAACACAGCTACTTTATCCTATATGTTAATGTGTGTGTAATTTATTCCTCACTCAGTTGTGTTTCAATCCCTGGCTGCTGTATAAAGCAGGATTATGTAGCTGTGCATGTTGTGAAATGGACTTTGGAGAAAGAAAAAAAATATCAGTCCCATTTTCTTGCAATGTAAATTTTATTTCCACTGTCACTTTGCATTTCTTTAACGCGTCAAATCGTTTTATTGTGAAGGTCATGACCAGAAGTAATGTCTCCCGTCGAGTCTAACTTTATAGCCTACCTGTAAGTGTGGATTTGGACATGTGGAAAGGTTGTTTTGATTCCATTTTATTTTGGTAGAACTTCACCGGAATGGTTTATATGTCCCGCGGGTTTGACGGTGGGAGGTAAACAAAGGGAGGAACCTTGTTAACGGGAGTTTCGCGTCCAACTCGAGATGTCGTGCGCCGCCGTCTCACGCAGGCTGACCGACCACAACAAGCCCGCGGGCACGTTACGTAAGCGCGCAGCCACGGCAGGCATTTAAACAGAGAGGCTGCGGAGCTCTGGCCGGAAACTTTTCCTCCGCCTGTGAAGCCACACACACACACACACACACACACACAGTCCACACGGTGGTTCCAGGACCCGGCCATGTCTTCTCACAACAGCAGCCTGCGCTTCAGCGAGGCCAGGAGGGTGGCGATATTCGGGGGCACCCACGGGAACGAGATGTCCGGCGTGACGCTGGTGAACCTGTGGGCGAAGAACGGCGCCGAGATCCAGAGGAGAGGAGTGGAGACCAGACCCTTCATCACGAACCCGAGGGCCGTGGAGAAGTGCACCCGATACGTGGACACGGACCTGAACCGAGCCTTCAGCCCGGAGAACCTCAGGTAAAACACACAGCTGCTCCACCTACAGCTGGGGTGTTGTTGTTGTTGTTGTCCGCTGTCATACGTGTGGAACAGAAACTTTTTATGGCACCGATCCAGAAAACAATCACATTCAACAGATCCTCGTTTGATGTTATTGATCAGGTTTGGAGCTCGATGTGAACAGACAAACACGTGCATGCCGATACTGTAAACACTAACATTGTCTCAGCGTCTGTATGTTTTGTCATTGAGGCAGGTTTGAAATGACTAAAATCGATAATCTAACTGTGGGTCAATGTTAGATCTCGAGTACAGCCAGTGGAAATATGATGGGAAATGTAATGACAGCACATTTGCGAAGCATTATTTACATGATTGACAGATGTTTCGAAAGGAAGGTAAACAAAATAAAGATGGAGACACATAGAGACAATAGTAACATCTATAGGATGGCTTGTAAAATATGAAGGGATGTCACATGGGCATTTCCATCAGACTGTTGTTATCACAGGTAGTGTGTGTGTGAGTGTGTTTACCATCAGCCCTGATGCCCCCCCTCCTCTCTCCCCCCTCCCCTCCACGGTCCTCTGCCAATAGCAGCAGAGCAAAGTGTCCCCGGACTGCAGCTGACTGTCAGCCAGCAGGAAAAACGTGAGTGGAACGTGACCGAGCTGCAAATGAATTAAGATGATTTTTTTTTTTTCAAACTCGTTCCTCCTCTTCTCGTGCATCAAAGTGGAAAATGAAGTCTTACGCAAACGCTGGCTCATATAGCCAGTGTGCATGAACACACACAGCAGCAGCAGCCTATTGACTAATGTGGTTGGATAACAACATAGAAGCCCACTATTCATAAATCAGCAGAGGAAGCCCATAATAACACCCCCAAGGTTATTGTAGTGTGTCTGTGGAAGTCGTGGTTTTATCACCATAGTGTTTCTGTATGTCCTCTTTTTCTGTCCTGTTGATTTTCTTGTTTTGGAAATGTTGTCATCTGTGCTTTTGGATTGTGAGCATATACAGTTAATGACTATTATTATTATTATTATTACACCACATTTTACCTGTAGTTTCTTTGTGATATTTTCAACTTCTGATGTCATGTTTTCTATTAAGATATTTTACTGTGGATTATGAAATGATGGTAAAAGATCAGATCATAGTGTACGAGTGAAGTTATTGTTACAGCCTGATCATGCAAAATTTTGAATGATCTTTGAAGATCGTATCAACTCTCTTCATCTGACAGCCCGTTTGGCCTCTCTCAAGGCAGCATATAAGAAGATTAACAGCTCACGGTGCCCTTTTCTTCAACTTAAATAGACTGACAGCTCTGCCCTTCCTCATATTTGCTGTCCTCTCAGTTGAAGTTGCCGTGTTGCAGACCACTTTATCAGCTGTAGCTCACACTGTGCTCGTGTCCCTGCCGTCCAGACAATACCAGATATTTGCTGAAAATGGGATCAAAAGAGCAGATGTGAGGCAGGCGAGACAATATGGGCAGCAGAGGTGCTATTCTACAGTAGCTTGGAGAATGTCCTAGACCGGTGTGTATTTTGAAATGCTTTAAAAGAGCTATGAGGAGAAAAAGGGAAGCTCTCATTCTCTGCTCTGTGTACAATGTTGATCTGGGGGAGGTGTAAGTGAAGCCTGGGGACATTACTGAAGGATCCTTTAGTGCAGACATGCAAGACTAAGGGGATTAAATTTGTTCTTAATGGTCACAAAAGGAGGCCACTGTCCTGCTGAATCCAGCTGTTGTATTCCAGCTTAGACTTAATGGCAACCATGACTGTCTACATTAACAAATTGGGTGTAATCGTGGTAAATTATCAGGACGTCATTTGCAGTTATTAATTTTTTCCTGTTCTCCACATGTGAGGAACTGTTGGAAAAACAAACCATGTGTTCAACATAGAAACAGTTTTTCATCTTTTGACACATCACACTCTCCATTTTAACTCCACGGTTACTGCGTTAACTTGTGTGTTATTACTCAGAGAGATTTTCCACTATGGCCAACAGTGAGGTGAAAGTGTTACAGGGTGTGCAGGTCAAGCAGACCACCTTGTGTAAATCATTAACATGCTTCGTAGCTCAATTGTTTCTTCAGCAGAATTGCCTGATAAGATGTGAACGTGTTGACAATAGCTGCTTTCTCATGCTGTGTGTGTGTGTGTATGTTTGTTTGCGTGCCCTGCAGTGCCCCGGGAGGAGATGACCTGCCCTACGAGGTGCAGAGAGCCCAGGAGATCAACAAGATATTTGGGCCCAAAGGAAGCCCGGAGGCTTACGATGTTATCTTTGACCTCCACAACACGACGTCCAACATGGGCTGCACTCTGATTCTGGAAAGCTCCAAAGACCACTTCAATCTGCAGATGATGAACTACATCAAGGTGATGGGCCTTGAAGTGCAAATATGAATGTTGACAACCTTACACCACAAACACACCTTTGTAGGAGAACTCCTGATCACCTCCTCTCATCGTGTGCAAAAAGTCAAAATCTGTGAGAAATGCACCATAAATATGTTCTGTGACACATGCACTATAATATGCAGTATGTTAAGAAGTTTGATTGACTAACTTTGCATCTGCGCATCATTGTGCGTGCCTGAAAGTCAATGTTTTACCAGTTTGCAGGTTTCTTTGGAGAGGTTCAGTTAACCTGTGTGAATAATATAATTATCAGTTTACCTTAACATGTTCAACAAATTCATCTAAAGGATCAACCATCTGCATAAACCGGAGGAAACGCTTGCTTTCTTTCGTCATTATCTGTTTAATTATTATCTATACCTGTGTTATCTTTGAGCCACAAATCCCTCATGAACCTGAGAAAACACCTTCTTGATTTGTTTCATATATAACCATAGAACATTACAACAACATTTGTTTTGTATCATTTGTATTTGAAATGAGAATCAATTTTCAGGTTACTTTATGGCAAAAACATAAACCTTCCTTTGCTGACATTACATTAACTTGCTCACCAGTCTGTTACTGTCTGCTTCAACACAAGACAAAGTCATGCAGAACAACACCGGGGAGGAAAAGAACAGCCAAAAGCAACATGCTCTTTGTGACTGTGAGCAACAGAGGTTATGAGAAATTGTAACTTTCACCATGCTACACAGAGACACATTGATAGAGGACTCAGTTCAGACAACACCCACTGACAAGCCCGGTATACTATCATCAAACATCAGTTGCTGTATGACTCATGTCTTGGCCTTGGTGTCGGGAGTTATTTGGCAGACTTTCCAATAAGTGTTGGCAATCATTCTTTTGTTCAGGAGCTGTCTCGGGCTGAGACATCAGTAATGATTTTAGAGCCTGTTTCATGGACAGCTATGTCCTCCTCTAAAGGTAGAAGTAGAAATATCCTTTGAAATATCCTGCGTTTAAGAATCTATTTAATACTTGTGTATGAAACTGTCTCATAGTGTTTTGTTTCATATCATATGTAGAGTCCATTCAGGAAACTCAGCTCCTCCACTGATTCAAAGATCTAAGTCAAAACACTAAAACAGTCTACTATCATTTGAATCATTGACAGATTAACCTCAGGAGATCATAGTTGCCCCCTTTTATATAGTAATCTAATATTGACGGCCCATGATGGTGACGATTCTCCTGATAAATTATAGAGACAAAAATCACATTGTTGTTTGTGCTGAAAATGATGTTGCGCCTCCACTGATCACCAAGACAGACAACCATGTCAAGCTTGATTCATGCACTCGGTCATTGTGTTTGTCAGTTTGTTATTGTGTGTGTCATCTTTGTTCAGCTGCAGATTTAATCTTCCGTTCAGCGGAGCAAAGCCTGAAAGCACTCACTCACAGTTAGGTCTGCTTGAGACAGTCTGCTGATGCGTAGCCTGTCTCTGTGTTGAGGTATGCTTTTTTAAAAATCAGCAGCTGAGATCTTGTTTTGTGTTGCAGAAAGCCATCGCTCCGGCCAGTTGTCTGGTTCTGCTCAATGAACATCCTCTTTTGAAATATTCCACTTCGCGCTCCGTTGCCAAGCACCCTGTTGGTGAGTCTCTCAATTCCAGCCAAATTGCTGTGAGGACAAAGGGCTGTATTTAAGATATCCCCAAGTCATGCATTCAGTTGGAAGAGAATCGCTTTGCACAGTGCAAATGTGTCTTCTGACTGTTTCGTTGCAGGTCTGGAAGTGGGTCCTCAGCCTCAAGGCGTTTTGAGGAGTAACATCTTTGAGGCTATGAGGGTTATACTGAAACATGCCCTGGACTTCATTGAGCTGTTTAATGAAGGTAGGGCCGGCATACCACAGCAGCTTAAACCTTTAAGCTGTAACACAGCACTTTGAGATGGAAGCATGCATGACCACCGAATTAGTTCATGTTTTCTAAAGTTTGCAGGAAACTCCAAAGTATTCAATTATCTTTCTAGATTTTTAGCTTGACTAATATCATGATTCATAATGGGTTATGTAATAGAAAAATAGGCTGTTTACAGTCTGTCATCCTGTTTGTCAGCATCATCGTGACGAGAAACATTTTGTAACAAAATGCCCATGGGTGCCCGCCTGATTCATCCAGATGTACCTCCATCCAGATCCCTAAATTTATCTGCATCTGGCTCATCCCGCCTCCGCTCTGCCCCTTCTGTTCCCCGGGGCGCGGAACAGCGTTTGCAATGTTTAGGTGCAAGGCAGCTTTTCCTTCCTCTTTTTACGTAAACAAGCGCTCCGTGCCAAGTGTGAGTTGCAGTCTGTTGGTTTCCACTGACTGGCCTGCTGTTGGTTGAATGGCCTGCTTGTTGCGAGTTGGTCAGTTTCCATGTCATTAGAATCTGGCTGCCAATGGTGTCGTGGGGCCACACTGGTGCTGATGAATGCCGGGGCATGGTGATGAATCGGTGTTCCTGCACTTTGAAGCTGAGCAGCATGACGAAACAAGCCATTCAGCAGCGAGAGATTCAATAGTTGTTGCAGTTGAAAAATGATTTTTCTGTAGTCTAACAGTCACATGAGTTTAGTGGGAAACTGTCCTTTTGGCCCTCTGCTTCCACTTATGTAACAACACAGCTCAATGGTCTTACACTTGCGTGATAAAGCAGTTCATTTGAGCATCTACTTCCTTAATGTCCAAGCTCTGCCAAGAACCACTGCACTTCCTGTTTAGTGCCAGAGATTGAATAAGGCCACTCTGGCACCGTGTGGCACCTTCCAGCTTCAAGTTCGACAAAATTTACCAAAATACTACAATACAGATATATATGTGATTAAGTAAAGACAGACATAAGACAGCTTATAGTACACAAATGTGCACATATGAGTAGAAATTAGATGTGACAGATACTTAAAAATGTCGTTGCAACCTCTTAGATCATTTGCTTTTTTATTTTTTATTATTTGACATTAATTCCATATAAAATCTGCATCTTTCAGTCTGCACATTTATTAAGTGTAATTTTAGTAAAAATAAATAATTTTTTTTGCATATACTGTGTATTTTCAATCGCATCATGTTGTCCCACAAAAAAGACATTTATTCAAATTCTGCTTTTTTTTCCCATTTATTAATATATTATATTTATTAGTCTTTTTAGCCACACACCTCTATGGATGGTGAGTTTTCCATTAGCACCAGCAGCAGGTTGAAGTTTTCCACTATTCTGTGAAATATCCAAACATCTGCAAAATGAATAAAGATGAAATGTTGTAAAGACATTCATTGTTCTCAGAGAATGAATCCAACTGACTTTGGTGATCCTCTGACTTTAAATTTGAATTTATATTGATTGTGTGCTTGTGTTATTTCAAAATCAAAGAGAGTTTTCAACAGCAAGTAACTGTCATGTATCTGAGGCTTTACTGACCTCTTCACAATGTATTGCAGAAAGCTGCATAATCATAATTTGCTAATTAAAACTCTGCGGAGTGGTCGGGGAAATTCAGGACTTTCCCTTATTTCAGGATCTACAAAAAAATCTCAGGGAACGCATTCTTTTTTTATTTGCAATTACACTCTAGCATGAAAGCCTTTAGGAACGTTTCCTTTGTTTAGTGCTTTTTTAGGTAAAGCTTGCTCCCGAGGTTTTTATCCAAGATCCTGAGGAAAGTTATTTCTGTTTCCATCTGTTCTACACATTTGTGATGATTCCTCTTTAAAACAGTTGATTATTAAGAAGCTGGGATCACAGCAGCCAAGAAGTTGATCATTTGCAGCTGGAAAGCACCTCACCTTTGTTTTTCCCTTTCTCTTCTTTTCTTAAATCGTTTCATTCATTCACTCAGAGACATTATACTTATTTTATTCTTAAGAGCAAGTTCTTATGTTAATTTCTTTTTTTTTATTATTATTTCACTTTTTCACCATTTCACATAATTGAGTGTCTTTGTCCATTATTACGTGACATTTTTCATCATTGTCTTAAATAATTTTTGGAATACAAGATTTTCCACAATACTAACAATATTGTGGATATTGTTTTCTGTTTTCTGTTCAGGCATGGAGTTCCCTCCCTGCACAGTGGAGGTTTTCTGGGTCTCAGAGAGGATCGACTACCCCAGAGATGCCAATGGAAACATCATCGCCATGGTGCACCCCAATCTGCAGGTAAACGTGAGAATAGTCTGAGTGACAGCTGCTTTCACTCTGTTGCCCAAATATATGACCTATTACTCTATAACTGTGGGTTATAATGAAAGAGGAAATGAGACATTGTCGGTTGATGTGAGAATATGTTATTTTATATTCTCGACATACTCAAGTTACGTATTGCTTGTTGTTGTTTCAGGACTGTGACTGGGAACCGCTGAACCCCGGTGACCCTATGTTCCAAACATTTGATGGAAAGACCATCCACTACCAAGGCCCAGGCACCGTCTATCCCACTTTTATTAATGAGGCAGCCTATTATGAAAAACAACAGGCGTTTGTAACCACCAGGAGAGAAACCCTGGTAGCAAGCGCCATCAGAAAAGCATGAAAACTGGTGCGAAAGGCTAACGGCGATCGTGAATACATGTTAGCCACAGCAACGATCTGTGTATAGATTTTGCACTTTGTTCTGTTAGCAAACGAGACTTTCCTCACATAATGACTAGATACCACCTTTTACACTTTGATTTAGTTTTCTATGCGTTTACTATCAGAAAATCTAACTATGCAAAGGGCATTTGTGGAGGCTTTGCAAAGAGTCACTGTGAAAGTCTTTGACCTGAAGACTGGTATATTGCTGTGGTAAGTATTTATGATACTGCTGTTGTTTTAAAAAAGATATAAGTTTTTATAATATTAAAGGCCAGGCCAAATCATTAATGGCTTATGAATCATTATACCACACTCCTACTGCTGCTCAGGATGGCCATTGAGGATCATAACCTGCAACTTTTGACCCAAAACAACGTGTTGTTCGTCTTCTTCTGAAAATATATTTGTAACATCTTTGAGAGGGTGCTTGTGGCCTTTGATTCTACCTACCTGTAACTCCAGTGGTTGCATCTGTGGTGCTGTCCTATTGTTGCCTTAATAGAGATTTCAGAGAAAAATTGCACAAACAAATTTGGAGTGGAATTTGTAGATTATATGTGTTGGATAACAAGATATTATTTTGATAAGAAATGGCACATGTTCTGTTCCTCTACACAACTGGGATGCAGTTTGAAACATGTTTTATAATAATATATTTGTGTCTATTTTGATATACTTGTACTGTATGTTTTGGGTTTAAGTGATGTATAAGACTTGTTGAATCATGAATCATGTACTTTCTAATATTTTTACGTCTTTGTCGTTTTTAAAGTGTTTCTCTGTGGTCTTACAGTATTTCATTTTCATTCAGCAATATTTTCGGTAGCACAATTTCTATGGTTAGTAGAGTTTACTGTTCTTGAAGTCCTGTGGAAATGATCCATTGAATAAATGTAGTACTATGCCACAATGTGCTGTTGTATTTTTTTTTTTTTTTTTTTTGTAGCTGCAGACTGTAGTTTTGATTCATCCTGCTGGCTTTGTCATGCAGGGTAACACCTGCAGCCACAAGAGGGCGTCACATAACCATACATTGAAGTCCTCTCTATGATTCACTCTGCTGCAGCATAGAATATACTGGAGTATAGTTACAGACTGTCTGAGCTGGATGTTTGGCTCCTCAGCCTTTTACTGCTGCAGGGCATATTTTTACATTATAGCCAGCATGTTGTCATTCAAGGAATTTACCCTGAAATCAATTCAATATTTTCCTCATCCCAGAACCACAGACCCATAGCTCAAATATAATCATGGCTGTATTACTCATACAGCAGAAACAACTCTGATATTCAAATGCACATGCATTATGTTTCATATATTTGGAAGAATGTCCATATTGAAACTCTTTATGGAGTAGATGTCATTTGAGAGTATTTACAAGACATCTGGAGTCCTGACTTCAATTTAATTGATTTAAATAGATATTAATTTGAGTATTGAAAATCCTGACCAGACTCTGATCCTTGTCTTTCATCCTCTTGTTTTTGCCTCGCACTATTTGTTGCTTCTCATCTGCAGCAATGAATTAATTTCAACAGCCAAATCCAGATGTCCCAGGACATCTGGAACTGTCTGGGAATGAAGTAGGTTGAGAGGTGTGGGCAAAACCTTTCAAAATATGTTCAGTTGTGGCGAATGTAGATTCTGATGAAGTAACAATTAGCAAAACAATAACAACATCATAACATGCTAGAGGTGTCATTTAATCTGTGTGTCATTTGGATCAGGGTGGTGAATGATGGTACTTTGGTAATGAGGTGTAAAGAATGCTGTCTGTCAACTACGCTCTTTGTGCATGGACCTACTATTTCCCCAGTCATGTTATTATCTTTAGACTGAACACAGCACTGACGCAAGAGTCATCAAAGCCTTATGTTACATCTCTGTTTCACTGATATGAAAGGATCATAGTAAAGTATGAGTAGTGACTGTCAGTTGAGACAGTCAGACTTCTACATTCCACAAACTGACTGTATCAAGCACTTATAGGTTAACCAGAAAAGTCTATACGTTTCCTGCTGTATTATGTTAGGCTTGTGATTTATAATTCAGTTTCATGACTACAGGCTGGTCATAGCCTTTCTCATCTATTCATTACAGTAACCCAATCAGGGCTCTCAGGCCTGCAACGAGTGCTGATCAATGATTCCTCCCAGCTACTGAAAGCTTTTAGGAGAATGATCTTTCAGTTCTGGGCAGGGATCCAAACAGGCACTCGAAAATACTAAGCGTCCATCTCTGCCTCCACCCTCCCCTTCCTTCTCTCTGTCCATAGAGATAACTTTCTCCTGTGTTGTATAGCATTACAACTCTGGTTTACTGGAAGTCTCTTGCTTGGCTGCTCACCAAGTTTGTACATGGACACAGCTGCATGCATCCTGCTGAACTGAAGGTGATAAGGTTTTATGTTTACTCCTTCGTGTGACCATCAGTCATGAAAACCACCATCATCAAAACTTTTCGAGGTAAGATACAGCATCTTTTTTACATTGCTAAATTTAAGATGTTGATGTTGTTGAATGTAAAGTGTGTGTCTCGTGTGCCACGAATCAAGTGGGTGCAGCTCTTTGCACTGTTGAGCATGAAAGGGAATATTCTGTTGTTCTTAAGTCACATGAGATGAGGTGGCTGTGGCTCAGGAGGGGTAGATCTACTGATCAGAGGTTGGTGCTTCGATCCCCACCTCTTCCTGTCCACATGGTGAAGTGTTCTTGGGCGAGACACTGAACCCCCTGACCCTGGGGATGCACACTCCTGTCCATTCCTAATCGCCTATCTCGAGTTTGGATAAATGGGGAGGGTTGCTTCAGGAAGGGCATCCTGTGTAAATTAAATATTGGACCTCCATGCAGGATTGGGTGGGGCCCGGTGTGCCATCATCCCATACGGAGACCCCAAAAGCAGCCGAAAGAAGAAGATTCAAATTATGTTTAATATTTTATCTGTGAATTTCCCCATTGTGGGACGAATTAAGGAATATCTTATCTTATCTTATCTTATCTTATCTTATCTTATCTTATCTGATCTTATCATACTTTATTTTTATCTTTTTTATCTGTGATTATTTATTATTTTGTTTTTTGCTTTTTGTATTTTCACTTGTCCTTATATATCTTAATATAACTTACAACACATTTAGAGTAGGACCCTAGCTCTCTCTTTATAAATTTTATGCCAGTGTTGATTTCAACCAAAGCGAAACAATAATTCATTCAAAATAAATTCAAATGTGGCGTGAAGGTGCGCTGCGCGGATTTTGCCATGAGACGATAAACACACCACACGTGTCCGAGCAGCACTTGAACGCAGCACGTCTGAATACAGGAAGTCTGGAAACTTTTCGGCGCAGTGACAAACTTGTAATCCGCATCTGACAGCAACGCTCACTGCAGCCTGGTGTCTGTGTGTGTGCGTGTGTGTGGGAGGCTGAAGATGTTCACTAAGTGGTCACGTTAAAGCACACACACACAGTTTATTCTTGGAAGGAGAGGAAGGAGGATTTATGCGACAGTCGCGCCGCTGGAACACTCAGCTCCGACATCTCTCTCCGAGGCTGCGCTTGGCCGAAAGCCCGCTGTGAACGTCGACATGTGGGAACAGGAGGAATTCGCCAAACACTGGAGGAACGAATTCCCCGACGGAGAGGTTCCCCAGATGGACCTGAACTCCGTGGAGGACATCGAGTCCGAGCTGGAGACGTGCAAGTCCAACCTGAAGCGGCTCCAGAAGGCGCTGGCGGAGGAGAAGTTCAAGGTGATCTACCTGCAGACCACCGTGTCCCGCCAGAGGAGGGGCGAGCTGGAGCGCTTTGACGGCAAGGACGAGAACTTCAACGCGGACACGTTCGGCTTCTCCAAGCCGGGGGTCGCTCGGAGGACACAGCGGCGGGAGGACGAGGGGACCAAGGTGTCTGACTCCGGGGGCGTGAGGCTCCAAGCGGAAGGGAACGTAGCGGGCGTGAGGAGCTCGTTCGGCCGGGAGCGGAACAGGAGGACAGGTAAGCCCGTGCCCATCCCCGTCCCGCCGCGGAAACCCAGCTTCCAGAGGGGGGACCCGGTCGTCTCCCAGCCCAACGACAACGAGGTGGGCAGCGACAGAGAGTACGAGGACACGGAGCTGAATGAGAATTTCGTCAGGAATAACTTGTTGGCGCCGAAGGTCGTCAACCAGAGGACGCCCAGCAGCCACCGGGACGCCCGGCGGCCTTTCCGCCACAGCAGGGACTTTGACTCGGGCGACGATGGCAGGCTGTCCCCGTCCTTCCCGCACATCCAGCGCAGAGCGTCCCGAGGCTCCGGCTGCAGCACCCCGGACAGGAGGAGCGATGGATACCTGAGCTCCGACCACGACGACTCCTCCTCTGCAGGTGAGCATGCCACTATCAGCACCATCACTCCTGTTATGGCTGCTAATGAAATTATAAATGTTGATGCACAATAAATTAAACAATTAAATGAATGTGCAATCTGTGACAGTGGACTGAAGTCTTGGTTCTGCACAGTAGAGATGTCCTGAAAGGACATGAAAGGTCCTGGATGAGGATCTGGTTTAAATAGAGCTAATGCATTTCAACTCTGGCAAAGGGACCTGATATTAGGGAACTAAAGACATCTTGAGTGCAACAAAGGAAAGACATAAGGGAACTAAAACTTCCCCTCATATGGCTGCACAGATTTTCTCTAATATAGCATAGTGAGCATTGCATTTGACTTCGATGACCTCAGTGTTCACACAGATGCTCAATATTTTAGCACAGTCACACTCGCAGTCCTGCAATACACAATTGATCAACAACAGCATGTGATTTGATTTTATTCCTGGCTCTTGTTTCTTCCTGCCTCCACCGGCCAGCTCCTCCATTTGGAGCGGACATCATGAAACAAAGGAGACCCTGCCCAAGTTTGGCCAGGGACCAGGATTGATGTGAACTAAATGCTCTAAGTGGGGTTAGAGATATCAGATCTGATTTGAGGGAACTAATGTCTGTTACCACAAAGTCTGTTTCAACATAACATTTTTTTCAGGAAGGGGTAAAATTTCCTGTGTAAACCTCTGCTCAGGCATCACATTAGTTTTTTTTTAACCATGTACATTAGTGGTTTACCTCCGACTGGGCCCATGGTTTTCTTAAAGTAGCTTCCTTAGTGTAAAGTAGCCTGCATTAAGTAGTCTATCTGGGAGCTTGACCTATGGGAACTGGGGTCTGACCTTTGGGAACTGATATCTCATTTGATTTGATTTGAAGTGATGGTGTTAGATCAGCCTCAAAGCAGCTGCAGTGCAGTTTGGGTTGGGAGCTGATGGAATTGAAGCTGTGTCGACACAGACAGAGCAAATCTAGTGTTTATATATTTATTTATATTTATATTTGCAACCAGTTGAATTTTACCTCTCTCTTACCCTCCTGATAATGTTGGCAGGTGCTGCTTGATGTCATATCATGTGAGTTCATTTCTAGGTTACGCACCACATAAACAGTCTATAAAAGTAACGGTAAAGAACGCGGTGTACGAAAGTGGAAAATGGACTGTATTTATATAGCGGTTTTCTATTCTTATTAGGCCACTGAAAATGCTTTCACAAAGCAGGTCAGCCTTCACTCATTCACACACGTTCATACATGATGGCTGATTGGAAAGTGCCACCACAATTTACCGTGCACACACATTCACACACCAGCGGAACAGCCATTTGAGCAATTTGGGATTCAGTATCTTGCTCACGGACACTTTGATTTGCAGACTGCAAGGGCCAGGGATTGAACCACTGACCTTCCCTTCCAATTGGTGGACGGATGCTGTATCTCCTGAGCCGCAGCAGAAGAAGAACGTTCATTTTATGAAGCTCACTCAAAATATTGAATCGATAATGTTGCAGCACTAATACTATGGCTATCTTACTGCTGTATTTTTTGCATTTGGAGTGTGAAGGTGTGTTTTGTTCTCTGTATAAGGATTCCTGCTTCATCAACCTGATAAACGTCAATGTACTTTGCTGGGTGAATTCTTACCAGTTGTCAGGCAACCACAGAGACTCCAGGAAGTTACCGCTCCTGGCCAAGAAATAGTCTGGCACATTACTCCCAGCAACACCGCATGTGCCGTTCAGTTTTTGGATTAAACAAACAATATGTTGCATGTTAGCTTTAGAGGTGTTTGCACAGAGCCAGGCTGGCTGTCTCCTGACTGTTGCTGAGAGTGGGCTCAATCATCTAATTTAACTCTCGGAAAGAAAGCAAATTAGCTTATTTCCCAAAATGTACTCGTATTTCTTCAAGGTGTCGGTTCATCAGGTATATGCACAGGGATGTGGCAGTAAAATCAGACACACTGTTGTAACAAAGTAGTTATAGTATTAGTAGATTAGATAAGACAGAGGTTTGGCAGCCAGGTGCACATTATATCTATTATCTTCACAGTCATTGAGAAGAAGGGATTTAGGAGTTAGAGTAATAAAATGAATCCTAGTACTGTGGCATTACTTTGGAACTTCCTCAAGAAAGTGTGGCAATATTGACTAAGATTGTCAGCGTGTCATGAGTCGAGAGTCAGTGACTAACTGGAACATGAGAATAGATTGAGGAAGGCTTTTTGAGCAGGCCGGACGTTTTTTGTGACACATCCTTGTGCTCCAGTCTGTTGTGTTTTTTTAATATGTGAGGATTATGGGTGAATTAGCACTAACTGTTAGCCTGTGGGTTAATTTTTTTTGTGTTATGTTAGTCACATTTAATAATAACTTAAGTGCTTTACTGGCTATTCAGTGGTCTGACTGTATTAAAGGCTCTGGGGAAATGACTTTGATGAAGGCACTTAGCCTCTATTTGATTAGATTTTGAAATCATTTTAAGCTAAAGTGGAGGTTTTACATGGGTAATTTTTTGGGCTGTCATTCAAAGACACACCTTTGTTGACATATATGTATTTTATCAAGGAGACATGATTGTGTGGGAAACGGCCCTGAGAGAAAATCATTGGACATGACTCAATGTGAAAGCGTCTTATGTCTCAAAAATGCTTTCGTATCTCAAATACAAAAATGAGTGAACCCCAAAAAAAGCAAACATTTGCATTGTTTTCTGATTGTGACACACTGTTTCTGTTTCATTGTGGAGGATTAGGGGATGTCTTTTCCCATCAACCTGTGGGTCAGTGGGCATAAGCACTTACTGTAAGGCTCTTAATCTCTTCCGTCTTTGTTGTCCAACAGGATATTGATGTGATTGTGACTAAAAACAATGGAGGGTATGTGGCACAATGGGAAGACATTTTCAGGGGCCTCTGCCCACTTGGCTGTGAGGTCAAGTTTTTTAATTGAAGTGCCAGCAGCAGTCTGGCCCCTGGTCAATCGGCATTGTGGGATGCAGTCCTCCTTTACTCCCACATGCACATACACACCAGCAGTGGGCTCATGCCAGAGGTCTTGCTCATCCTGAAGCCTTTGTGTAAGGTGCGTTTGCTGGGAAGAGGTCATCCATCAGGTCATGTGTGTCTGAAGCCAAAGCTCTGGCCTCTCTGTATGCTTCCTGATTCACCTCTGATTCAACTCTGATTCAGTGTTGCTCTAAACCTGAAGTGAATCCACTGTTATCTCAAGACTATTAACCCAAGCTTTGAGGTCTTTTGATGATTTTGTTGAAATCTCACTGAGCGAGTCTTAAAATGAAAAACACTTTTGACTGGTGTTTGTTTTGCATCGGTTCAGTCCAGTCTTGCCAGCATTCAGCAGACAATGATCAGGATTGATGGACAGACAAACTCAAGTTTTCAGTTATCCTAACTTTTAAAACAATTTAATGGAGAATTATCAGTTTTTTTATTAAGTGCAAGAGAAAAACTAAGGGAGAATGATGGACTTGGCGTTATACCTTGTTTATTTTTAGCCCACAGCATCTTTGACCTGCACAGAGAAATATGTTTTCATTACAGCACAGCTCACAGTAAAGTGTGATGACTCACTGTTTGACTGATGATAAAGTTTCAGCTGGCACAGTAAACGTGAAAATGTACTTAAAGTTCACCGGGTCAATTTATTAAGAGCTGTTGCTGTTAGGTCACTCTGTTTGTTCTGAAGTCACTTTGCCAACAGGATGGCTCAGCTGAGAAGACAGTTTCCTGTTCCTCATACCTATAACACACTTCTCTGTCAAGCATGTGGTCGCTCAGAAAATAGCCAGGCGAGAAAAAGTTCAAAACAAAGTTCAACACAGTTTACTTACATTAAACCATGTAGCAGTTGTGACACTTAAAGTATTTCAATGTGAAATCCTGTGGAAATGAGACAAGCAAAACCTGATATTGTAATTAAATTAAAAAATCTTGTGGGCAACACGTTAAGATGAGTCATCACATAAATGATAACATGAATAAGACATTCTGTGGTAACAAGTATTTCTGTTCTGGACTGTGGACCTATCATTTTGGAATTAAAGTCTTTGGAGTGACAGTCCAGTCAAAACATACAGTTAGGGAACAACATTTTCCCTTAATGTTGGCTCTGTAGTGTATAGGCGCAAAGTGTGAATGCGCATATTATTGTTGTTTGCAAGGTGAGATAATGAACAAATCCAACATGACTGTCTGAAGAGAACTGGACTGAGGAGATAAGGGATTGCATTCATGATTTTCCAGTCACTGCAAAGTTAGAGCACCACTCACATATTCTGTTTACTGGAAGTATTTCATAAGGTTATTTCCCTAAAAATTTGACAGGTTTCCTAGTGTGTGACATTTTGGCACAATGAACTACTGTTGTAATGTAATGAATAAAATTGTATCACCAGGCATGCTTGGCAGCACATGTGGTGTCATCCTGCTAATCTTTCCAGGTTTCACGTGTTTGTATATTGTAGGCGCAAAACAACACACTCATTATATCTAATAAGGCTGTTGCATGGTTGGTGTTGATAACTGGATTTGAGAAGGAAAGAGTTGAGCCAACGTGTGCTCAGAAAACTCGAGAGCAAACCTGTTTTCGTCACTCTCCTGGGGGGAGGTTGTTGGATGTGACACACATATTTCTTCTTTCCCCTGGGTTGGCTCTTTCTTCCCTCGGAAAATGGAGGCTTGTCCAGGCCCGTCCTGAATAGCATATGCAGCAGGGCAACTATGAGCCTGTCATATTGTTTTCATTTGAACACTATGTGGTGTAAATGGCAGCTCAGGCTATTTGATGTTTGTGTTTTTCTCATAAATCTGTGAATTCAAGTTTTCAGGCTCTTAGACCTCAGTGTATACCCTGTGTATTATTACTGGACAGTTTGACAGCTCAAGTTACAGGGAAGTGAAGGCTTTACACTGTGGCAGACTGCCCTCAAACAACACAGTCAAAAACCCTCACAAACCAAGGTAAATCTCAAAAATGTGCCTCATCTGTTATTTCCCAGACAACACTGCTGTAGAGCTCAGGCTGATATGTGGCTGCTCCTCTGGTATGTCAGCTACTACTTTGACTCTTTATGGTAGCACATAAACATGAAGGGAAACACAGGGCTCATAACATTCTTAATATATTTTCAGAGAATTCTAATCTAGTGTTACAAATGATTAATTAGTCAAAGTGTTTATGATTTATGCTTCTTTTTTCTGTTTTTATATGATTGTAAATTAGATCTATCTTCTATCTAGACTATACAACACACCTACCTTCAAGCTTATACATCCATACATACATTGAACAATGTGGCTACATCATGGTATAAAGAAAGCTGGTAAAGGTAAAACTTAGGTTAAAACTTAAATCTTATTGGTTAGAGTTAAAACAATTAGCCAATTAATTGTCAAGCTCATCAACAGAAAATTATTCAGCATTGGCTTCTGCTTTTCTGCTGATAATTGATTAATTGTTTGAGACGTTTGCTTGTAGTTGAACATCTTTAGTTTTTGGACAAGTAATTTTAAGATGTCACCTGGCCCTCTGAGAAATTACGATGGGCCTTTTTTCACTATGTTTTCACATTGGGGTTCATAGATTTAATGATTACTCAAGGAAATAATCAGGAGATTGATGAAAGTAATAATTGGTAGAGGCCCTGGTTTTGTTTTTCTTTTGTAAACCAAGAGAGTGGGATTGTGATAGATTTATTTAGATGAGAAATTGTGTTGCCGTTTTCTGTGATTTATTGCCCCTTTGGAAAGCTTTGAATTCATATTGTGATGGTGCAGCCAAATAATTCTTATAGTGCATGTTCTCCATGAGTGAAAGCATAATTCCCTTTATGTTCAAGTCATAATTTTTGATATTATATGGCCGCCATTCTTGTTTAACATCTACCCCTATAACCTCCTGTGGAGCAGTAATAAGAACAAATCTGAAATCTCCTCAAAGCGAGCACAGTGAAAGAATCCATGGCTTTAAATCCTCAAAACTAAAAGACTATTTATGGACTGACTGGTCCCTGTGTTACCTTGGTGATGAACGTGTCGTTGTGGCTGTGCAGGCAGGCAGACAGGATGTATGTGTGATCGAGGAGGAGGTGTGGGTTTTTGCAGCATCATCGCTTGTTTAGAAGGTGGATGCAGGAGTTGAATATTTGTATGCATGCGGAAGCTTTGGCCATGGTTTTTAATCTGAGGTGTGAAATGCAAGGCCAGGACTTGCAGTGCAAATAAGAGCACTTTTATATTGCCTGTCACTCTCTTATCTGTATTTACATCTAGCACAGTATGTACACAGACACATGCATGCGCAAACACAAATCTTTTTCTCACAGTTTATTTCATGTATACTGTATCTGTTTCCTCTATTTTCTCTAAATCACTTGTGACTGTTCTATTTGTCATAGCAAAATACAGTAATAAACGTAACTGGATCTGGTGACTTTAACAGAAGTGCGGTTAATTCTATGGGGCTCTTTTCATCATAGCAGGATTTCCCTCAGTGCAATTCCAGTTTCAGATAACTCAGTGCAGTTATCTCACAGAAAATCCTGTGATACGACGTCTTCCTGTAGTCTACTGACGTCAGCAGCCACAGTCATCACCTGCTGAAACTGTGAGTAATGAAGGTGGTGGAGGTGCCTGAACAGATGGTGATAAATGGATTTGTTTCATAATGTGAACACAGTGTGACACGTTAAAAGTGACATGTAAAGAGCATTTGGTTTCTTTTCCTTGTTTCTGGCAATGTCACGTTCGTGGTTGCACCGAATGAGGTAGAAATGACTGAATAAACAATGGTATGGCAATGGTAATGGTACCTGATTTCCCACCAGCTTACTGTTTAAGCGACATTGGCACACTGCCCTTTGTACATGTGTGTGTGCATCCACTCCTAGAATCAACAAAGGCGTGGACCTCAACAGCGGTTTGTGATTAGACACATGGCTATGTTGGGAAGGTTTGCACAGTAAGTGGAGGCAGAGGTGACAGTCATCCAGACACAAAGCTGTACCCTTCATCCACCAACAAAAGCCCCCGCTACTGTCCCCACCCTCTCTCTGAGACACATCCTATAAACAAATACTACACAAACAAACTGAACCAGCTATCTCTCTTGCTGTGCTTCCTTCAGATTATGGCTCGGAGCTAGGATTTTGCACGGGGGAATACATAATTACAGGAAACGCAAACTCATTCTTGATGTGAAATTCTCTCAAATCAAGTTGAGAGGAGCAGCTGCAAAAAAAAATGGGCAACTGAGAGTGGTGGTTTTCCTGTCAGTTAAACTGATTCATGCAGAAGCGCTAAATGAACAAACGGCTCGTCTGTCCTTAAATGAAAGTGACGTCAATAGATGTGTCTCACTGTCATGGATTTCTAAATGAACACAAAAGCACATAAGCTACCAGGCTAATATGAAAAAGAAAAAGATACTCACTCAAATCTTATTATTAACAATTAAAAAAAACTTCAACACCAGAAAACACCAGGTCACTTCTGATTGGCTGACTGCTATGGCTGCCATGGAGACCCCATTGCGGTGTGTGTGGTGAGAAGCCTGTGTGTGTGTGCAGTGCATTATGGCCCACAGAGCCCTGCATTCTTCACTGGCACACTGTCAGTGGGTGTGTTAATAGCCCCGTATATATGTGCTCACTACTCCCAAAACTGCTGTGTTTGACGGCTTCAATTGAGTCTTAAGAATTCCTGCGTCTTGTATGGGACCCCAAAACATTCAGTATTACATAAATTTTACTTTATTTTATTTATTTTACTTTATTTTAATTTACTTTACTGTGAATCAACCAATTAGAGGCCTCTGCTGTAAGTATATCCAGTACATAGATGCTGCAACTAAACTTTTTTAATCTACTTTTAAACCATGACATTAGCTTGTCATGCTAGCTACCAAGACAACTAACTTGCAAGGCCAGCTTCTGGATAATCCGTGGATTATGTGCTCGCAGATATAAATGCAATCTGCACACCACTGTCTGGCAGAGATCTGCACTCTACTGAGTCCATTCTTCTATTTATTATTATATTACTCAGCATCAGGTCAACTTTGTTAGACTGTCTAAAATACAGATGAAGACACTGCACTAATTGGAATATGTTTCTAATGTGTCATGTCTTCATTTACGCATTAACCATGTTGCATCGTGCTTCCATTTTGAAGGTATGAGCCTAATTCAGCTCATTAACCAGGGGTGAAAGCTGTGTAATGTAATGGTAATGAATGCCATCAGTAACAGCGCTACAGTAAACTCCTCAGAGCTTGTTGTTCTACATCAGAAAGGAGGAAATTTAAATGGGATATCTAAATGATTATCAGGTGTTACTGAGAAACATTTTGCACGTGGCTTGTTTCCGGCCCTCTACGTAATGTTTTCCATCAGTAGTATGTAGCATCTGAGGTCGATCACTTGTTGTAGAAGGAAGCTGAATGCAATAGTTGGAGCCTTATTCCAGTGGTCAACGTCTGCTGACTAAGACTGGTTAGGACAGAAGACATCAACAATTGTTCCTTGTTCAGCTGTTTCATATGATTTCATCTGTACAAGCAGACTGATGTTGACGTTTGATAACCACAAGTTCCTAATTCCTACGAAGTGTAACAAAAAAAACAAGGGTAAACTAAGGATTGGTCTGATGTTTATTTTTAAAACTAGCGTAAAACAAAAAAAGCCATGTATGATGATAGTGTACTAAATGTTCAGAAAACATGTTGTGGTCACAGTCTTGGTCTTGTTCTCTCCTTCATGTCGGCCTCGTGTTCTCCCTGCTGGTGTGTGAAGTCCTCATGGTGACAGTGTTACCGTGTCAGGTGGCAGCTGCGCTCAGACGAGAGGAAAACTGTTTTCATGGACTGTCGTGGACCATCACCTCTATTAAGACTTGGCTCAGACTTTTCGCTCTCATAGCTCTCACAGTAGGAGCCGTTGGCATGATCTGACTTTCTTTTATTCCGTGAACACAAGGTTATTCTTTCTCTGCGCTACAAGACATCATTTCTTGCCAGCGTTTGTCACTCCTTCCATTCTGCGTCCTTCTCAAGAAAGCTATTTTTGGCGTGAGCTGCACACAGGGGAATTAATGAAACATCTTCAATGAAGCATAGCGGTGTTATAACACCTGTAATCAGAACATGACGGTATTCTCAGTTCTCTGTCCCAGTGCGCTCTGGGGGATATCTTGTGGACATCCTTTGCTATGCTCATTACTTTCACT
This sequence comes from Holacanthus passer, assembly GCA_025331565.1. NCBI lineage: Eukaryota > Metazoa > Chordata > Actinopteri > Pomacanthidae > Holacanthus > Holacanthus passer. The sequence goes on from JAFREQ010000005.1 coordinate 10,809,633, forward strand.
TCCTCTTATTGCTGGGTGAAAATAGAGACAAATGTGCAAATAACCAGGTTTTACATGAACTGCATAGTACAAACCACTTCTCTATTTATACCACAACATACTAATGTAACAGTTCATAATAAAAATTTGTAATAACAGCTTATTCTGTACTAAGACAGTCATGATAGGAAAGCTTGCTCATCGGTTGTCTGACTTTGACAGAGAGATGGAAATACTGTGGAATAAGGCAAACTCAGTGTCGGATGGGGCTGGCAGTCGCAGTGCTGCAGGAGTGTGCGGCTGCAGCAGCTCAGAAAGGCCTTCACGCACAGGTGGAGGTAGGTAGTATGTCCTGGGCGTAAGAGAAAGGAAAGAAGTGTTTGAATTTCAGGTCACATGAGCTCCCAATGCAGGTATTGAATGTCATTGTGTGTGAGCCCATGTGGAAACACTAGATCCATTGAGCCTGCAGGTTCAGGGTTAAAAGTATTGGCATAGCATTATACTTACAGGGTGATCACGCCAGTAGAAAGTTGTGTCTTCCTTCCATTGAGTTCAAGCTGTTTGCAGTGTTGAGGTACTCCCTGTAGGACCAGACGCTGTTTGTTGTTGCACCAGCGTAATTGCTTTCTAGCCGCAAGATCTTGGCAAATGAAGTGAGAGCAGTGCAACACAGCGCTGTTTACACTCAGGATTGGATTTCAGGCCACACTAATTCTGCAACTTTCCCAAACTCTGCCTTCATTTTATTGGATACGTTGTGTTTGTATGTGGTTAGACGGTTTCACGAATCATGGTTGATTCTGATGGCCTCTGTCTTTTCAAGTGTTTTTCTTTTTTTCTGGGTGTCACAGCCTCCACACATTCATAGCAGGCACCTGTTGGGTTGTTCTGCTACACGTTGTGGTGAGGTGGGAGGGACCATGTGACAAAGTGACGCTAATGCATACCCTCTGTAGAGGCTATGAATCAGAGCATGAAATGTTCTTAAGAAACTCAATTATGCTAAAATCCATAGTGTCAAGCTGTATTTTCGGATAGAAGAAAGTTGCTTGTTTTTATCTATGAACAGTAAAGATGGTTGAATTGTTTGCTCTCACACTGAATCCATACTTTTATTTACAAGCTGAAAACAGACTGATGTGGATGACCTGCCTTCTCACACTTCATGCCTTCACAGTGCAGCTTTCACTCTCTGTTTTGCAGTGAGCGTCCCTCTCATGTGTCAGTAAGTGTGAGGATACGGTTAACCTGACTCGGGAGGTGTGCCAACCGGCTAACCAATGCCTCTGCAGCTCCAGCATCAAGCTCACTCACCTGTGCCACATTTTGTCAGGAGCTGTGTTTGTGAAGTGTTTTACTATGCATCCATGCCGGCGACATCTGTGGAGAGACAAAGCTGTCTATCAGGTCTCTGTACAAATATTCTCTAAGTGAAGGCAGCATGTTTCTCACTGGAAATTATTTACTGAAATCATACATGTCAAAAAAAAATATTTTATTACATTCATCACACAGTCCTCTATAAATACTGTGTATTATATGAATGTGGACAGACATGGATGTAAACTGGGACTTGACTGGTTGGTGGAAGCATACAACCTAGTTTCCACTAATAGTCTGAATAGGAACTCTTGAATTGTCCTTTTTGAGTGTGATCTTAAGTTGAGTTTGTGTTCATTTGATCACAAACTAGGCAGTGCTGATCTAATATCATTCAAGATTCTCCAGCCAGAGTGTGCTCTGTCTGCACTTTTGGCCTCTGGTGCTTTCATTTTGACTTGTCTATTGTCAGTTTACCTTATAAGGTACTGTTATAAGGTAGCAGTTCAGAATAATGGGAACGAGACCTGTCTCTGTTAATGAACTGTGTTAATGTCAATTGCTGTTTTGACAGTTTTAACCAAGACTTCAACCGTCTTTGGGCTGTTGACAGAACTACAGCAGAGTAATGTTTGTGGTATTGGGAAATACAGCTTGTCTGTCTCACACAGCTATGTTTATCCCCCTTTGTAGCAAGATGTAGATAAGTCAGCATCAGTCTGCTTCTCAAGCAGGAAAAAATCAAAGGACTCACATTGTCTTTCAAGCATTAATCACTTTGCTTTGAATCATTGGTAAACTCGAGTGCCTGTACTTGTAATGACAGAAACTAAACACTAGAGTGCAGTAGTTCTTTATTTAGCCATCAGTACATTCACTGTACTCCCTGTCCACTTTTTAATGGCTTGTGTGTGTGTATGTGTTTGTCTGCGTAACATGATGGTGTCTCTGCAGTTCATAGTAAGGCACTTCAGATCAGAGCACAAATCAGCCTTTGTGTTCATTAACAAACACAGACAGACACAGACACTTTTACAGAGTCGTCTTATCTCATCTCTGGGTTGGTTTCAGAATGCCTGACAAGCTCGTTGAGCAAGTGTGACTGTGAAAGAGGAAAAATGAAGCTTGTCCGTACAAGAAACAAACACTACTGATGAGTACACAACATAAATAACACATGAGATGGTTTACAGTGTGTGCACGTGTGAGAGTGAGTGAGTGAGTGAGTGAGTGTGTGTGTGTGTGTGTGTGTGTGTGTGTGTGTGTGTGTGTGTGTGTGTGTGTGTGTGTGTGGAGGGGCAGTCCTTATCTGGTGTCTGTCCAATCACAGCATGATTCAGATGATTTCCACATTGACCTCAATAGATCAAAGTGAATTGAGCTGGCATGGGATGAATACTCTCGCTCTCTCTCATTCATACACACACACACACAGACTTTCCTCGATCTCTTTGTCCCCTCTTCAGTCTTCTCGACACAAACAGGCACATGGTTGTATGTAAAGAAACTCTATCTTATCGTAGATCAGTGGCTGGTTTAATATAGAAACAGCAAGCAGACACACAGATCTGTCACAGTGTTCTGCTCGACAGGGTTGTTCCACAGAATTGGATGGCGAAGGAGTTAAGGGGGGAGATCCAGGGCAAATGAGGTGAGAGGGGATCGTGTCTGCCAGAGCACATGCTGTGATGCACACACACAAACACAGACACACACACACACACACACACACCAAGCTCTCAGGGTTTTCTTTTGCTTGCTGTAGCTTTGTCAGAAAGAATAGCTTAATGATGAGAGCTCAATTGTCATGGAATATTATATAGAATATGTAGAATATTCTATATTACATAAGAATATTATTAATCAAATAACACACACACACAGGAGCAGGGGGATAAAGGAAGGGAGAACTGATGAAGTGGTTGTTGAATGAATGACTCTTAAAATCTAATATTGATGGAGAAAAAAATACAGCAATTATGACAAACAGAGGACAGACAAAAGACTTATTTGAGCAGTTGAGATAACTCATCACACCATTTCACTTTGAATAAAGAACCTAGCAGACAATAACAAACAATAAAAAAAACCCACCCCAGATGATTTCAGGCATTCCCATTAAACAAGCAGACATTCATCACAAGTGCACTCTGGGCTTTTTAATAATGCATAGTCATCGCTCGTCCCCGCTGCCATCTCCCCCAACCCCCCAAAAACAAAGGGAAGTGTCTGAAAAACATACAGCTGGAGAATATCATCATCTGTCTCCACGGTGTGCGTTCACACTTTAGAGAGTTCCTCACAGGGCTGAGTGCAAGTGATAGGAAAAACTTAAGATTCTTTTTGTTGGTATTTGTGTCTTTATAAGTGAAATAGGTTTGGTTAGTGATCTTTTACACCAGCTATAGACTATTAGTTGTGCACAGCCATAAAATCTTATACAATCAGAAAATATTGGCAATATTAATACATTTATGTCAAGTTTCAGTGCCAACTATTGCAAAAATGTTCTGCTGGCCTAAGATGTCAAGTAAAGTTATTCTCATATTTGTTTATAGATTTTCTTAATTTTTTAAATGAATTCCAATACTCTGGTGATGAAATAACTGCAAATAACGTATGACATTCCCACCAGCATTGTCATTGTGAGCTTGGTAGAATACTGCATTTAGTCCAAAGCACAATATGTTTGAATACAGAGCCACTGATGTGACTGTTGACTCACTGTCTTATTTTGTGGAGGACATTTCAGTGTATTTCCACCTTCAGAATTGTCGTAAGATGTAAGAGGAAAATATAATTAAATACAATTCCTTTTGCCAAACTTTAACAGTTTCACATTTATATCAGTGAATATTCATTTGTCTCACTCATTCTCTCTCTTTGCCAAGACTAATTTTATTTAGCCTAAATTATTTGTAGTTCTGTGAATTCTGTTTCGCTCCAGCGCTTCATTAGGTTTTTTTGAAGCCGCTCATATGGAAAAACAGCTGTGTGCTTCCTGTGTGTGCAGCCACACACTCTCTCTCACTCTCACGTACACACACTCACAAACCAGTAGTGCTGGAAAACATTTTAAAGTAGCCGAATGTGTGTATGTGTGTGTGTGGGGGGGGGTGGGGGTCATGCAAGAGCGGGTTGTTAAAAAGGGCAGATCAGGCTTTTAACATTTCCAACTTACTTTATTCTCATCAACCAGTTCCAGTACTGAGCAGAGAGGGGCAGATGGGGGTAGAGTGGCACCAGACGCATATACACATACTTACAGCTGCCCCTGAGAGATGGAGTGGGGTGGTGACTGGAAAATTAGTGCTATCAACAGACCACCCCCCCATTCATGCCCCAGGCCTGGGGTAGGGGTTGAAATGTTGGAGACAAGTAAAAGGGGTAGATGTGGGTGGGGTTGGTGAAGTGGGGTGAGGCAGGGGTATCTGGGTAGAACAGGGAGAATGGAGGAGTGGGCGAATGGTGGGTGGCACTTTGATTGGCTAGTGGGCCACTACTACGCTGCCAAATTACACACACACACGCTCACACTGACCTGCCACCATTTACCCCCAGACTATAGGACGGGAAATCTTTACCATTTGAAATTTCAAGTTAAAAGCCTGCAACAGATTTGCTTAAATATATATTTTTTCTTGTACTTCCTGAATGACAGAACACAGTAACTGATCAACATAACTGTCTATGTATCTGTTCATGGAAACTTTTACATTTGAATTGTGATAATTTCTATGATTATAAGGGTGTACATTACACAAATACATTGTATTCCAGTAAATAATTTCCATCCATATCTGCTTAATGTTCTGTACATTGTGTGTGCAGGTTGTTTTGTTCTGTATACACTAAGTCCATTATGTTTTTATCCACTTTTAGTTTTGGCTCCCTCAGTTAGAAGCTGTTTTTTTTTAAATAGAATAAGGCTAATTTATGCCTTCTAAAGAAAGCTTATTACGGTGGCCTAGACAGTTTTTCAGTAGACACAGTGGAGTGAATAATCAGATTTCCTGCGGGAGTCTGTGGTGCAGAAGACCTCTAACTCACATTTGACTTTGTGAAATCTAAATATGCCTTTGAGCACCATGCAGTACAATGGCTTGCTCACTGTGGGATGACATGCATGATCAAAGGCCAGTATTGATTTTAGGCTTTTTTGTCTTGTAGTCCATAGTTGTTGTTGTACTGGGTAATGATGCTTTGTCTTTGTGTTACACCCATATTAGCTACACACGCTCATGTGATTCTCTGCAAAAGTCAACAAAAGGAGACTATTCAAGTTGATTTTCAACTCCGCCTGACCTGAAGGTGATCTGACACAATGCACCTTCTTTCCTGGGAAAACCAATTTCGATATGGAGACATTTGAAATTATGATGGCCTGAGGTCTAGATCTTATCCATCCACTCAATCCACCTGCTCTGCCTTTATGCCAGTACACACACACACACACACACACACACACACATAAATACACACACACACAAACACACACTCATAGACTGGAGGACTATTGCTGAATGTTGACCTTTATGGAGAATGAACCATTGCTGATGCATTGAGCTTTGTTGTTGTGTTACAAAGAGCCAGACTGCTGCCCCCAACATCTGCAACTAGACAGATACTCGAGCTGCTCTTACCTGAACCAACTGTGCAAGCTGGTTGCCCGTGTGTGTTGTTTTTTTCTGTCTCTGTGTGTGTTTCAAAGGATTGTAGAGACAGTTAGTAATGGCCCTTTTTACTACACAGCTTGACTATCTATTAATATTTGATTAATGTACATTTGTGACGCTCCAGGAAGACTAGCATGCAGCATGGTGTGTGTGCATATATGGCACGTGTGTGGTGTGTGCTTTAAAGCATGGCATGCGTGTGTTTTCTTTGTTTGGCTCTGCCCCTTGAATGATGAGGCCTTGAGGAGGGGGAGGTGGGCAGCTCAAAACCCAAGAAGACAGGTACATGCACATATTTGTAGAACTATAGGTGTGCGTGTGTGCGTGCGTGTGCATGTGTGTGAGAGAGAGAGAGACAGAGTGAGAAACACCCTATGTCCCAGATTTAAGACAAAGGATGTGTAAGGCTGTACAGTAAGTAAATCTATTTTTTATGAAGTGCCACTCACCAACCCTTGTGTGTATCTGTGTGTGTGTGTGTGTGTGTGTGTGTGTGTGTCTGTGTCTGTGTCTGTGTGTGCGCGTGCTGTCAAGACCTTGAGTTAGTGCATGTTTTTGTCATGCCAGTGTGATTTTTCCTCCTTCATAATGACACATTTATATTCATTAATAACCCTCACATACATTAACACATGCAGGCTTACATTAAATGCCTTGACACACAAACACAGATATGACCCCTGGCTAGATGAGCTCTGGGGGTGCCCTGTCGTTGTGTGTGTGTGTTTCCCCCAGCTGGCACATAAGAGCTCTGTAGCCAGACAAAGAGCGGTGCTCGGGGCCCGGTGCTCTGCCGGTGGAGGGTGGAGGAGAGAGGAGGAGGGGGGAGTTCCTCCTGTCAGCCTTTGTGTCCTAATTGAAGTTTTTCTGCCGCTCAACCCTCCCGTCTTTCCTCCCCCATGCTGGTTAGAGGAGGATGGAGGGGGGGAGGAGTGGACCTGACAGGGGTTTGAGGGGAGGGTTTCACATGAGGCTTTGTTGCTGCTGGCATGATGCTGGTCTCTAATGTAGCACATGCGTCCATAAACGCAGAGATAGTTGGCCCTGATGAAAAGAAAGGGCCCTGTGTGCTGATGCTGAACACTGATGCTGTTGTGTCTCCGAGAACAGGACGCAACAGGAGAGCTAATGTGCTAAATGAGCTAATGTGCCCATTAAAACCTGACAGAGAGAGAATTTGAGAATCAATAAACCAGGCTATCAGCTGCATGGTTGTCCAGGATGATTTCCATTTCATCAGTACAAAAGGAACATTCAAATTATTTGATGAAAATATTGTGGCAGCTGAGCATAGAAAAGAAAAATCAGTGCATTCAGCATTTCATCAGTACATTCCAACCACCTTTCCACCACCTTTCCACAGTTGCCACACACGCACTCATATCTGAGTGTCTCTTTTATGGTCTTCCAGCGTGTGTGTGTAGACGAGGGGAGGCAAAGCGAGTGGCCAGGGGAACAGAAGACGGGAGCAGCTTAAAACGTGACATCTGAACCAGTCGCTTTCTAATTGAGTGACTGGCTCTGTTTCACACACTGCAGCTCATTGTTGTGTGCAGCAGTCAAGCGGGCAGTGATCTTGAGCTGATCGTGTTGTGCATTTCCTCCCGTCACGCTCACACAGAAGCTCACACAGAACATGTAAGCACATAAAACCATCCTCAGGAGGCGACAAGCAAATCTCTCTTTGGGCTAGTTCCTCTTTACCTTTGCACATATAGAGTATGTTTTAGAAATCAAAATAAATCTGGCTTACGATTGCATTTGCATGATGCTTTACAGATGTTGGTTAAGACAGAGCTGAACCAAAAATCAAAAAAGTACACTGTCCACTTCTATCTAGAACAATGCACAAAAAGACTTGATTGAGTGAAGTTAAGTCAGTTTCAAAGAATCTGCTTCCAACTATAGTTTTTCTTAATTTGGACAGATTTGAAAACTCAAATATCTAAATATACATCTTAACTGGAAACTCTTTTTGTAGTGTTATAGTTGTCTTTTCCTGTTTACGTTGTTCTCAGTCAGTTATCTCTTGAAAGAATCAGCTAGACTTTTACCTGGTTAGATAAAGACAAACTAAAAAAGAAGAAAGGCAGAGACTTGAGACAAATTTAGAGTACTGAAGCTTAAGTGTCAGGTTTTTTAAAGGCACTTTGCAATAGGGCAAAGTAAAGCAGCTGAGTTGGCAGTTCACCTAAAACATAGGAAGAGAAAGAGACAGTGAAAGTAACTTTGGCGTTCATTCAATGACATATACTTAAAGAAAGAAGAGTGGACAGATGGAGAATCTGCCAGTTAATTCACATTTGACACAAGCCTCATTGGTACACAGTCAAAATGCATCGCTTCTGAGAGAGAGACATGTCAGGAGTAAGAGAGAGAGAGAGAGGGAGAGGGAGAGGCTGATGAGCCATTCGCGCAGAATCGAGTGAGAGAGAGAGAGAGAGAGGAGGGGTGGGTTGGAGTGAGCGAGCAAGCCAAAGAGAGAGAGAGGGAGTGCTTCTCCCTTCCCCTAGCAACGGTCGGCGGTGGTCGTCTCCAGCCTGTTGTTTTCTCTCTCCCTCTGTCACACACACACACCACTCATACACTCTTTCTTCAGCTCGCTCGCTCGTCTGCCTGTTGGACCCCGGGGTGTCTTTTGACATTTTGTTCCCCTCCAAATGATTGCTTTTGCTTCTTCCTGAGAGATGAAGGCTGTTTTTCGAGGATAAAGAAAAGAAAAGAGGCAACGCGAAAAAGCAGCAACAGAAAACGGAACGGAAGAAATAAGAAAGAAGCAGAGTGAGTGAGACAGGGAGAGAAAAGGAGGATGGAGCCCCTCAGTGCTCGTGGCCTGCCCCGGCTGTCCTGGATCGACACCCTCTACAGCAGTACGTATCCCTCCATCCATCTATTTACTCCTCTCCACACACTCCGCTTCTCATTTATCTTTGCGCTCGTCTTTACCTCTAGCCATTTTACCCAGCAACCCCCTCCTTCTCCATCTCATGGGCTGCCTCTTCGTGTTACAACCACAGCTACATAGAAGAACACTTTGCATTTTCTCTGGACTTCCAATTAGCGTGCATCACTGTGGCCGTCCATAACAAGACGGTCAACCCCTTCCCCTGGCTAATAGGCTCAGAGGTGGGGGAGGGGGAAGCCTGGAGGAATCCAGTGTGGGAGAGTGTGAGTCATGCTTACTACCTGGAGCTAGAACTTTATGTTCCAACCTATCGAGGACACAAGCTGTCTGATGTTGAATTTTTAATCTGCTCTTTATTGTGGTCTTAACGCCGTGCTGAAGACACACACTGGCATGTCATACTGTGCGCTGGCTCACTTTGGCACTGTTTTCAGATCTGCACTTCCAGGTTAGGATGAGAACAGTAACGAGTGAGAAACAAGTCCCTCTGCTTTTCCTTCTAAATTAGACTTTGATTCTTTTTTGCTGTATATTAATGCAACTTTTTTCTATAGAATGAATATTTTAATGAGGATGATTTACATAGAGCAGAGTATGAACAATGGTTTTTCATGCTTTAATTCAGAAAAGTGAGTGTATACCACTTTGCAGCGATTATACACATCCCGTCAGGCTCAGCTGTGGTTCCTTGTTGAGATGCTGTGTTTGTGTGTGTTGGGAGTTTTGGCCACATGACACAGCCTTTCGGGATTTGCTCTGCTGTGTCACCATTGTTACCATGCCTTAATCTGCAGAGAGGGAGTGAATAGAAGAGGAAGAGGGAGACAGGGTGATGGTGTTTGGGATTGGTGATACAGAAAGAAAGCAAGAAAGAAAATCAAAGTACAAGCATGTTGTCAGAAGTGTATTTGGTGGACAGCTGTAACTTGAGTTCTTAGGAGAGGTCAATGGATTGTCACAAAGATACTGAATAATGTTATAATGTTATTATCACACTGCAGTCATTGGCCTGTTCATTTGGTTAATTGCAAATAATCAAGTGTATGGTATTGTACATTATTATGTCGGTAGCTAAGCACTCAGATTTTCGTTGAATGTGGTGTCAAAATGAATAATCGCAAGACAAACCTGTATGGTGTGATAATTGAACTACACTTATTTAGTATGATGGTGATTAGCTGTTTCAGTTTTAGAAAGAGTTTAATGGAATAGTTTGATTAGTTGGGAGATAAGCTTTTTTGAGTTAGATGAGAAGATCAACACATCTCTTATGTCTGTTTTCTAAATATGAAGCTAGAACCTGCGATTAGCCTTAGCTTAGCATAAAGATGGAATGCAGGTAGCCATACTCTGTCCGAAAGTTTTAAAAAAAATTCTGGCACCTTTTAAAGCTCATTAATTAAAATAATATATCTTGTTTGTTTAACATCCATGTAAACTGTGGCCTAGCACAGTAACTTCCAGGTTTGCTTCTTCTCTCAGCCGCCCACTACGACCTGCAAGCCGAGGGTCACGTGACTGACTGAGGCGGCAGAAGGTGTCTGTAGGCTAGTTTTTGGTAGCCATGCTAGCAACTTGTCTGCTTGTACTGTAGAAGGAGGTAAAGGTTGTGTGAGTTTGTCACACAACCAGAGTTCCAATAGCTCTGTTCATGTACAGAGAAAATGTAACAGGTGATGAATAATGGTCATTGGTTGGTCATGTGACTTTGGTCTTGCAGGTGGCGAGAATCTTCCCTTCCAGTCTTTATGCTAAACTAAGCTAATCGCCAGCTGGCTCCAGCTTCATATTTAGCATACAGACTTGAGAGCGATATCGATCTTATCAAACTCGAGAAGAAAATGAATTGGTGCTTTTTCCAAGATGTTCAATTATTCCATTAAAGTGTCAAAGTTCATTTTCTTTGTCTGATGTTGCAGCAGTGCTTTATAATATTGGCATTTTCAACAAAACCATTATTTTCCAGTAACTGTGAATGCATCATAGCACTGGATTATCTCATCACTGATGAAAATGAAAATGGATCAGGTCAGTGTAACTGGATGATAATGAATTTTGATCACTGGGGACTGTATATTTAGTCTGTGTACTATTATAATATTGCTATTTTGGTTCTGGCATTGCTGCGACCAGAAACAGACTCCTTCACAACCTGACACCTAATGTGCTTTAACACATTTGAAATTCTGTGAGAGGCTGGATGTGTACAATAGAAGACAGACTATTAACATTACAACAGGCTCGATCCAGGCTTTACAATGAGCTCTTCTGAGGGAAAAGGGCACAATGCTTTTATGCACCTGTCATTTCATCATCCTTTTGCTTTCCCACCATCCTTTATCCTCCTCTGCTCTATGTGCCTGTGTGTGCTTCTGTGTGTATTGTAAAAGTAAACTGGTATGTCAAGGGCTGCTGAACTGACCTCCCTTCCTCCACTCAGGAGAATAAAAATACACCACCACTTTTGTGAGCTTTTCGAGGGCTGATGTTAAGCACACTCCCTCAGCACCACTACACTGACCCTGAAACAGCCCATTCACCAGTTCACAGGCTGCAGCACATCAGCACACAGCAGACCTAACTTAGGAAGATGCCTCATACCTAGTTGTTAACGTTGTGTGACGACCCCGTCCCACCCTTCCCATGGTGTAGTGGATTACCAAACAAGAGGCTGTAACTGCATCCTTTCTCTCCAGCCGCTGAAACCGTGTTAATGGCTCACTGTTAACCGATGACCACACATCCTTAACTTCCTGAGTAAAGTGGGAGTGGATGCTCAAAGCCACAGCCGCCCCTGTTCCCCCAAGAGGCTGAGGTCTTTCTGTTCAGCCCCACTGTTTGGCCCCAGCTGATCAAGGCAACACTTCCTCTAGCTTTTTCTGTTCCACTGCTTCTTCTCACAGCGCTGTGTTGTGCAGGCACTAGTTTTGAAGGTCACAAAGCAGAGTGGTCTGCACTCACATCAGTGTAAGTACACCGAACACACTCCCAAACAAAATCACTGGCCCAGACCTCTCATTAGTCATCCTCTGCCCCATTTGTGCAGTCAGCAGCGTAAGTGGTAGACTCCCAGGCGGCTATTAGTATGTTTTTTGTGTGTGTGCGTGCCAGTTACAAATACTTCAACTCAACCCTCTTATTTTTCTCCTCTCATCCTTTGCTTTTCCAACTCTTTTTTTCCATCTTTCTTCTTCTCCTGATCTAAGTAGTTGCTAATTCTTCAAGTGTGTTTTTCACACATACACACAAGGTTTATTAGTTTTATTATATTCTGCAGCAGGGTAAAAGGTTTTCTTTTACCCATGATCTGATTTTAGAAGCATTCTGGTGGTGCCATGTCTCCGTATTCTGTCTCTAACCAGCTCATCAGTTAGTCCTGAATTGTATATCGTATTTCTTTTTTGCTTCAGTGGTTTGTGTAAATTGGATATTGTCTCTAACAGCTGCTTTGTGCATTTGTGTCCTTCACTGATGAAAAAGTGATAATTTTTCTTGCCTAGTTTGCATGAAATTTAGACCGATGTGTTGTGCTGATTGGGATTATCAAATAGGAATAAGGCTGTTCCCAAGCTCCCGTGTGTGATTATTCAAGGGTGCATTTGCCTCCAAGCCCATAATGCCTGTTCATAAACTGCAGTGCTGTTGCCATCTCCGCAGTCAGAGTGGCAGACTGACTGGGACTTCTGACTCTTGCTGCCTGTGCTGTAACCTTCAAAGAATTAGCCAGACTCCTCTCTGGCTCGCTTTGGTGCCACGTGATGCTAAAGCAACATCAAAGGAAAGCTAGATTACGTAAGAGCCAGAATATCGGCATTTTGGCATGCCAGAGCTAAGGTGGCACGTGCAAATGCTCGCATGCACGTATGTCAAAACGATTTTCCCTAATCCCAGTCACAGCGAGGAAGGCTTGAATATGTGTGCAGCTCTGAGGGAGCATTAAAAATAAATCTATCCTCATTTCTGTACATCCTGTCGGTGTATTGGATACATGAGTTCAGCCCAGCAAGCCATGCTAACATACCACTGTGTGAGTCAGGACTGGCCGTTTACCAGCTTGTGAAGGGTTAATATGTACTCTATAATCCCTACTTTCTGATGCCAGTATTTGCAGATATGGATAAACATATTTCTGGTGAGAAGTAATCTGCTGTCTGTCCTGGTGCCATCCAACTAGTGTACTCTGATCATAAACTGTAGAAAAACATGAGTGTGTCTTGACTCATATGTCAAATCAAATCAAAATTTGGGCAACAGAGTGGATCCTATTTGGAGTTGATGTGGGACAAACAAGCCATAACCACTATGGCAAATGCTGAAGGGTAAGATCACCCAACCAAACATGCTTCCAAACCAATTCTCATAATTATTTTATCAGAGCAAAAATCTTCTAAATCACCATCAAGACGCACGTAAAGGGAAATTTTATTAGCTATTGAGACCCTGATTTCTTGTGAAAAAACACCAGTTGGAGTCACTTTGATTGCTTTATTATGAGACACCGATGCATTGGCTTCATTACTCATCCATGTCTGTTACTGTAAAGGAGAGATTCTGGATTTAGAAGTTGTTTTAACGTGACAGTCAATCTCATTAATAAAAAGATTCTGTGGCACAGATGCTCACAGTTTTTGGGTTATGCCTCTATATTTCACCTCACAGTGATGGTTTTCCCCGGCTGTCAAACCTTTGGTTTGGTTCCCCTGTGCAGCTCTGATGGATGGAGCCGGCTAGCTGACTTCAGTCCAGGCCCAGTTCTGTCTTTAAGTGTTTAATGTTAGTAGTTAGTTGGCTGTCACATGGCCTGCTTCAGCAAACAGGGCCACGGCAAAGTGATTCTGGATAGCATCCCAGCAGAGTGTTGTAGGGGAGTTTAATACAACTAGGGATGTCTCATTTATCACATCCTGCAAAATCTATTTTGACCAAACCACCCACCTCTCTCCCCTCACTCTCTCTCCGTCTCACTGTGTTTAAATAGCCGGTGGCTCTACCCTCGGTGCCAGCAGAAACAAGTCCAGATCAATGGGATCTGAAAGTGTTTCCAAACATGTCATTTGTGGCTTGACCACAGAGAAGAACACAACACAAGCCAAAAGGTCCACTTAAGCGTCTCGTTTACTGTGAAGATAAAAGAATTTTATTGCTGCTACAAGGTCAGACTTTAGGCAATTTGTTTCATACCATTATTAATCAGTTCATTCCTGTTAACACTACTACTGCATTATAGTCACTATAGAACAGCTACTATGTCTGTCCACTAAATGTGCAGACAGAGTAAGGTTTTGCTTTTCAGGAATGAAATTGTGTATTGTGTAATTTAATCCGTGCTGTCTGTCAAGTCTTGAATCATTGTCTTCGCCCCTGTACAAGCTCCTCTATTATCCTGATCAATAGATGAAGCTGTTCCTTCCCTTCGCTGTACTGTAGCTATAGAAACAGACATTGAAATCTGTTCACTCGCAGACGTACTGAGCGAGAGGACGAATCTGAGTCAGCCCAAAGCTGTGCTGTTATGTAACGCTGTCATCTCTACTGCCTCTTCCATGCCATGCTTCTCCGCTTTGTGTTCAAGCATCTTCCTCCCATTGGGCCTGGTAAGGGGTTCGTGCTTATGTAATCGGCTTTATGTTTGCTTCTCCGAAACAGCCAGGAAACAGTTGTGTGATGCTGCGGTGGGAGAAACCAAATGCTCAGTGCTTTGAATGTGTGGCAGAGAGAGAGAGAGAGAGACTGGAAGTATTGATGGCAAAGTAAACAGTTTAGCTCACGCTGTTATCCAGCAAGACCTAAAAATCCCATCTTTATCAACACGTACCAGCCCATTAATGATATTTTCACTAGCTCAACATATTTAAGGACCATGTGAGGATCCATATCACTTCATGTAAACGTATTACATGTTTTGGTTGCAATAGAGAAGAACCTCTCATTATCACCAAGCTTAAACTGTGTAGTTGCACACTATGTGCCCAGGTAGAATACTGATGTCTGGTGTTGTTATTTTTACATTCAATGGAAGTAACAAATGGAAAATTAAGAGTAAAAAACAAAGCTCCAGACAGCACCACTGTGTACAATCAAATAAAATCATTTACAGAATTTTTCCCTGTATTAGTCTAACACAGACTCAGCCGCATCTGGGCCAATTTCATACCATACAACATACAGACTTGTGTGGGTGAAGACTAGAATTGTATCATTTAATTAATCTTGGTTTTCTTTTCTTTCGATCTCAAGGAATTACGATTAGTCTTGAAAATTTGAGGGAATTTTTTTTAGGGTTTTTAATATACATACATTTCCTAACCATGCAACTAACTACAGATGGGGTTCTAACTGAAATGAAACATTTCAGTATTTCTAACATGTCTTTGCTCTACAGGTCTTCATTGTGCAAAGACTGTCATATACAGTTATAGACTCATTGACAGTTACCGTGCAGTTATAGAGGCACCACCGTTAAAATGTGGATAATTTAATTTCCCGTCATTCCAAGTGAGTGAGTTCAGCTGACAGGAGTGAAGGACAGATTTGGCACGAAGTCGTAACATTAACTTGGCTGCTTGCTCGCCCACATCCCTGTTGGGGTTGTGCTCTGTGCCACAGCTGCCTGGGTTTATTGAATGACAACCTGGTGAATAATAGATGAATCTTTTGGCTCGACTGGGTATGTTGTTGTGGCATTTTCACACACAGCAAATACACTACAACAAACAGCTCATGTATTGCTGGGGCAGAACGATTTGGGGAGAATTTCTTAGTTTCTGATCAATATTGCAATGAGTGATATAAAATGCCACTCTTTTCTATAAACTAAATACCAGGGTACATAACTGTCACTTTATAGTAATAATGAGTGATGTCTGACAGTAAAGAGCCTGACTACCAGTGTAAATACTGACAGATCTGTACATTAGTTGCTTGAGCTAATGTTAGTTTTCTAACTGTGTCTTAAAGTCAGGGGTGTTTCTTTGTGCAATTTATTTCCACGTCAGTGTATTTGTTACTGTTGTTTTTGCTATGTGTACTTTCACATAGAACATGAATATTATGGGGCATAATGTTGATGTAATTTTTATTTGGGAATGGGGTCGATTTTTCTGAGCTTTCTCACTGCAAATAAAGCCATCAACCAATTTCCTGCCAGCATTTTCCCAGGAGGTACGATTTCCATCTCGTTATATAAATTGTTGGTAATCGAGCTCTTACTGATAACAATTTCTAAATTGTATTTTTGACATAAAAAACCAAATAGCTCAGCCTCAGGTCATCTTTTACCACATGACTGGGCTTATGTTTGTTCATTTTTTTGTGTGTGTGCTTTTCTCATTATTTTTGCAGTCTGCATGACTTCAAAGCAACTGTGCAGTCAATGTTTTGCATAGAAATTGAGAAATTATGGAAACATGGTTAATTGACTGCTCTTTTTGCTTATCACTGGAATCACTGGATTAAGGCAAGCTATAATCTGGCTATAATACCTCAAATAGCAGCATTAGCTGGATTCTCCTTTCAGTGCCAAATATCTTGCCATCTTCACATGGGTGAAGCTCTGAAAATCCTTTGTTGTGCTTGATGTTAGAGGGTGTGTCATGTGTCTGAGTGTGTTTGCATTCTGGGAGTCTGTGGGGATCTTCACCATGTCCTGAGGGGCTAGCGCTGTGTGTGTGTGTATGTGTGTGTGTCCGGTATGTTACTATGGACAGCAGTCATCCTGTAGGGCTATGGTAACCACCAACCCCTTCTTCTTTTGCCACCCATGCCCCCCCTTCCTCCTCAGCCAATCGGCACAGAGTAACACCACCGTCGCGGCCAATGGTGCGTCTGGCGTGTTTACATGATCCCGGAAGGCAGGGGCCATGATTAAGCATTCAGGGTAGTCGAGCGAAAGAGAGTAGAGGAGGGGAAAAAGAGGGGAGACAGAAAAAGGAGATGAGGCCATTATGAGTTGAAAGGGCTGATGGATGCGCTTGAGCAACAGCATTGAACAAACACATATAGGTCATATATCACCTCAGGTTTTCTTAAATGGACTACATTCCTAAATCATGGATATAAAATTGAATCTACACATGTTCAGTTGAATGTTTACAGTCTGTATTAGAAACTGTCAAACCAAGACTCCATTAGTCATCTCTCCCTCCCATTTTGTGTGTGTGTCTGTATGTTTTATGTGTGTGTGTGTGTGTGTGTGTATCATTAAAGATTAATGGCCCCAGTAAGAGTTGTCCTTCTGGTCTCAGGAGGTCATCTTTCTGCTCGGGTCAGAAGTGGACGCTCACATTCATCCAGGTTGTCTTATTGACATTATTGAGAGCCTCAGTGAGAGAAAGGAACTAGAAACATCCAGGCAGGTAGAAGGGTTAAGATATGTTTCAAGAGATTTTTATGGGTATTAGTCGCATTATATCGAGGGAGCTAATCAAGGATAGTATGGGAAAATATAATAGGGTGTATTTTCAGGGGAAGCTTAAGTGAACAAATGTACCTTATAGTGGACTGATTAAAAATCTCACAGTGATAGTAAGAGGTAACAGAGAGATGCATGTTTTTTTCCCTTCCTCTGTACATGTAAGAGATACCTGATTCACATTTATGAAGTTTATTCATTCATGTTTGCCCAAATAGGATGCTGGCCTTTTAAATCACTGTCCACCGTTTATTCACCACTTAACTGTGACCTTCTGTAGAAGGACCAAACTCTAAATCAATGGAGTGATATCCACAAGGTCCCTCTCCTGTGTGCGTGTATGCTCGCAGTGTGCTGACCCACACTTCATGTCTCCGAGTGCTCTCTCAGTTTATCAGGCATCATGCTGCATCCCTTCTTATTCTCTTATCTCTTCTGTCACTCTTTCCAACGTCTCGTTCAATAGAAATCTTTTAGAATAAACTCTGAACGCTGAGGCCGTTGCCCGTGAAGTCTGTGCTTTAGTTTTCATTCATGTACGTCTGTGAATACACTGGAAAACAAGATGGTTGGTGACACGTGAGGCACCTTGTAGTTTTTACTGCTTGGCAGATTTACAGCTCTAACATTTGGCTAATGGTTGGTGAGTATGTATGAGTTGAGGAGAACAGCAAAGCATCACAGCATGACTGTGGGAGAGTCAGTGAATCTGCAGAGAGGCCTGTTCCCAATTAGATTAACCATATTTTCCTGAGAAGTCACATGTGCATTGTCTCATTTTCCCTCATGCAGGTGTTTCTTTCAGTACCTGCACTGCTGCCATCAACGCTTTAGGGACAGAGAAGCTGTTGCAACATGGGGTTGTTCCCAGATCTTCTTTTTTGTGTGTGTGCAGTTTATTCCAATTTTGTATTCAAAAGGTTTTTTTGACAAGCCTGCACTAACACAACTAAAGTGCTCTGTTTAAACCAGTGGCCTCTGGCTTTTAACTGTTTGGCCCCACAGGTTTTTAAAGCTTGAAAGTAAAAGAAGTACATTATTTTCTGGTTTGGTATGGCGCAATCATGTGCAATAGTTTTCACATCGACAAAGGCTGACATGCATACGCTGAGGCAGCGGACTGTTGGCACATTTCTATTTTAACATTTTCAAGTGACAAACAATGACATGATTCAACTGGATATTGACTAATACTCTAAAATAACCTGCCTAGAAGCTCTTTGACAAAACACACCAGAAACACTTTTTACACAACAGTTTGGCACTTATGTTCTCTGTCAGCCAACAAATCTCTCTGAAAACCGCCTTCAAAATATCTCTGCTCAAATCAATGATAAAATGCCCTTGTAAGTATTAGATCCAGCGAAAAGTTTTCTGTGTTCTCACTCGGAGCATACACCCACACAACTGCCAGTTAGTTTTTATCTTCACGTCTCTTTTTGGCCTAATTAGTTTCCAGATGGATTTCTTCTTTGTCACAAACTCTCTCATCGATTTTTGCGCTCCCTTTGACTCCTGTAAGAGAGGGTCTTTCCTTTTGATGTCAAAGATCCGCTCTTTTCGTTTAAATGCTAACTTTAATGGTGTTATTGTGATGTGAAACATAGCCCGACTGAGCAGCACACCACCGCTCAGGGCGTCCTCCTCTATCTGACACACCTAGACTGTATCAAACTCGCTGCCTCTAATCTGCATCATATTCATCTAATTGGGCTGGGGAGTGTAATAAATAGACGCTACAATCACTGCCAGGGTCGCCCCCAGGGCTATCCACAGCCGCTTGCATTTTAATAGCTCCACTCGTCGTAGCGCTTTTGTTTCTCTGCACGGTTTGATACGCTTTCCATTAGCACATGCCCACGAACGAGTGCAGAGGGTACCGCTGCACACCGAGGTGTAGATGCCCACACAGTACAGCTGCCGTACACTACGCCACTGTGCTGAACGTGGGTGTGTGTGTTGGCAGTGAACAGCTCTACGGTGCATGTGGAGGATTGATTTCCTCGTACCTGCTTGCAAACACAGGGAGGGCGGTGCAAGGTGGGACGTGGGAGATAAAATATAGTGGATTAGTAAGGGTCATGTAGATGATTGTGTCTTTTGTGCGTGTGCATAGGTGTGTCTGCACTTGAATGTGACCCCCCGTGGTCCATGCAGATGGACACGGCTTCGGGGCCCCGTGTACGACAGTGGTCGCCCTAATCTATGGAAGCAGTGGGTTGTATCCAACCAGTCCCAGCCATGGGGATTTAGACCAGCTAATTACAATGTATAGTGGCTGGCTGCCATGGAAACATTGGTTGGTTGGGTTTGGGGGCTGTAGGGACTGGGGGGAAGTGGGTAACAGGAATTCATGCATGTTCCTCTGCAGCAGTGGGGGTCCTTATCTCGTGCTGCCTACAGGCATATGGCACGTGAAGATATGCAGCTGTAGTAGAATTGCCATTCATTTGTGGTATAAAGGGACAATATTGCCTTCTATCTGACTCTTGTCTGCCAGGGAAGTGCTCTGGATGTGTGCTCACAGGTTGTGGAGTGGATAATGGGCACACATCTTCATTAGCACCTCATTTCATTTGTAGTCGAATGAATACACAGTAAAAGCAGTAGTCTCATCTGCCGTCCTGCGCTAGATGCTTCATGCTGTTAGGGGTTTGAGTTTGGATCGGCAACTCTGCTGTCATCTTCCATTAAAGCACAAAGCTTAGGAGCCATCTCTTCCTTTTTTTCCTCTGTCTGTGCTTCCTTTCCTTTCTTTCTCTCCCCAGTAACTAATGTGTGGGAGTCCTGCAGCTTATTGACCTTTAAAGTGTTCTCAGTCCGTTTCCTGAGCACAGTGGTTTGCTCTATCCGAGGAGCCGACCCATTATCATCTTGATTAGGCTGGATGAGGGGAAAGGGGGAACAAAGACCCCGGCTTAACTGGATGACTCACAGACTTTCAGACCGCAGCTGCTCGCAGCTCTTGACCCTGGCTTAGTTAGCATTTTTTTGCATTACTGTAACATCAAGCTGGCAGAAAGTCATGACGTGATATCATATTGATTGATATGTAAATTGGAGACACTGACATTTAACTGTCACTTTGTGTCTGAATCACTAGACAGGCTACTGTTTTCAGGTAGTCTTATAATCTGTGGATTACATTATTCTATACAATGGAATGAGAGTTCAATAAAGAGAATACATTTCACTGATTCAACATTGAATGAATACCATTGAAGTAAATTAGTAAGAGGTTAAAATGTCCTATATTTCTCTTCTGAAGTTTTATTACACCTTGAATTACTTTGTTGCTGTTCCCACCTGCCACAACCTGCACTCATGTGAAATTCATGTAGTTAGTTATTTTTAGAGCATTAGGCTGTAAAAGCTCTCAGCTCGTATCCATCACTGCTGACTTCACTATATACTGTATGTTCTGTGTAGATCAGTTTGATCATGCAGCCTGTAGTGGATGGCTGCTTCAAGTGGAGCCCGTCAGTGAACTGCTCCTCGTTAATCACTTAAAATAAATTTTTCATAGATGCTTAGAGACATGGGGAAAATGAAAAGAACTACACAAGTGAATCCAGAGCTGGTATGTTATTTGTTTAGAGGGTTTTATGGGCATGGTCCCATAAAACCATCTAAACAAATGTTGTGTGTTTGCTCCAGTGCCTGCTGCTTTTATTCTTTTTCTGTTTTTATGTCAGAGAACCTCACATTCAATTCCATTTTATTAGTTTCTTTTCTTGCTTATTGCAAAAAACAAATACCCTGCAAGCAGGGCTCCAACTAAGCTGCAGATTATTTTCACGATTAATTGATTAATCGGTCAGTCTATAAAATGACTGAAATTGTGAAAAATGCTGATCACAATTTCCCTTCTTTTGTCCAACCTTCATTTACTATTATTAATTACAAAGAAATATAGTGAATTCTTCCATTTAACCAGCAAATGTTTGGCTTTTTTGCTTTGAAAATGACTGAAGTGATTAATTGATAATCAAAGCAACAAATTTTCTTTTAATCGATTAATTGCCAAATCACCGCAGTTATACCTGCAAGACTTGTTGCGATGGCGATGATGTGTAAATTAAGGCCGACTCGTGAATCTAGTTTAGTTTACACACATCATTACAAAAACAGTCAGAACAAATAGATAGCTAGGTTTTCCAACAGCTCCTTCTGTTTTTCCCACACATCCCTTACAAAACTTCACTCTGTGGTGCCGCAGTGAGACATGCAAACTTACTTTAAAAGCTGATATTTTATTAAAATACACTCTGCTTAGCTAATCTGATGTGTTTCAAATATACCAGTGAACCTTAGTGGTTTAGAGAATGTCTTACACATCTTGAATTAAACCCTTGACTCTTTCTTGTTCAAGACTGTGATTGTATTCTCCGATTGTGCAACAAACATCTGTTAACAAAATGCTTCACCAACGCTTCAGTCAACTCTGAGCTTCCTTCTCAAAATTCCAATTTGAGGCTCAAATAACAGATTAGATTGGAATCTGTGATTGTGCAGCGAGTCTTGTTTCTCTGAACATCTGCTATCTGTCTGTGTGTGCACATGTGGCCGCGTGTTCGCTCACACGTCCGCAAATGTAGTTGTTTGAGGATCTGTGTGTGTGTGCACATAAGGAAGAAGGTGGGTGTGCCTGCATATTAATCACTACCTAAGCTGGATTGATCACAGTTGAGATGGCTCCTGGGGGGAAGCGGCACGCAGCAAGGAGTGCAATCTGTCGCTCCACATCTGCCTCTCTGGCCGGCGGCTGTCTGTCTTCAGCCGACAGGTTTACCTTGTGCTTTCTGCGCGGTTTTCTCAACAGAAAACTGTGTGAAGAGAAAGACCTCAGAGCACCCCCGTGATTCTTGGACCTGGTTCACAGAGAAAGAGAATCCATTAAAAGCTAATGAAGCAGCAATTCTGGTGCAGTCATTTGATTCAGAGGTTTCTTCTCGGCCCTCAGAGCTTAAGAGCGGCTTCATCTGCAGTTGCACCAGCTGGCCAATTTTGAGCGATTTTTATAAAATGTTGCCTCTGTATTTTCACATGTGTTTTAAAACTTCAAATATGTCACCAAAGCCCCCCTCATTTTCTAGCTTTTTTTATTTGCAGCAGCTTCATATGGTGGAATTAAATTAGTTTCCAGTGATGCTGTATAGCTGCTGGTTCTGTCCTCAGAGTCTCGTGTCATGTTGCTGCCGCTGAAATACTTTATGTTGATGAGTGGAGTAACTGGCCCGGGTTGTAAAGATAGACCTTCATAAAGGCTTTTAATTTCCCCAGTGTCGACACCTGATTGATGACCGCAGGACAGGGAGGTGTAAAAGCCTACATGTGCACCATCAACACACACACACACTATGACCACACATCTGTCATGCCGCTGATGTGCTGTCACGGTGTCATGGCTCCACAGGGCCGAGAAGACTTGTAGCTGAGCAGGAGACTACAGGAGGCAGCACTCTGTCTTTTTGTTTTTCTTTTGCCGTCTCTGTCTCTTTTTTCTGCTCTTCGGAGAATTGGATCTGTTACGGTTGAGCTGACTTACATCTTTTGAGAGCGGCACTGAAGACACTGAGGAATATCCTGTCAACCACCCAGAACACACACACACACACGCCCACACACACAGGTACAGTACATATACAGTAAAGGCAGTTGAATAATAAACATATACAGACACTTTGAGCCTCTCTCACACACTCTCCTCTTCATTACTTCCCCTAAGAAAAATGAAGGTGCACAGCAGCCCCGGCTCGTAAACACACATCCCTACTGTAAAAATGTGTGTGTGTTGTATTTGTGTGTATGTGTGTGCTCAGTCACTGCAGCTCGGCCCTCTATGCAGAAGCAGTTTGCAGTGCTGCTTCATGGTGCCCACACAGTGTTAGCTGGCTGCAGGGCATGATGTAATCCCTCTCCTCCTAAGAAAAAAAAATGCTGAGCAAGGCAGCACAACTTCCCGACTGAATTCTCACAAGGCAGCAGCAACTTTTCCCTCCACTGACTTAATAGGTTTGCAACTTTGCACAGCCAATCCGGTCTCCTATAGATGGACAGAGAGAGAGTTGGGTGCATGACTATACACTAGATCCTATTCTTTACATTTTCTTATCCCTAGGAGACTGAGCTAATTGTCACATTGTTGCTTTTTGCTCATACACACATTTTACTGTAAGTCCACTGCAGTAAATAAAGGGTTAAGTTATTATCAGTATTTGAACCTGTGACATCTGTTTTTTTTATTCCAATGTTTTTTAATCTTCTCACTGCTCACTATATTTCAGTACTTGAGAATATGACCTAAATAATGATAAATCAGTATTTTGAAACTGAGGGGGATTTCATTTCTTTTACATTCACTTAAAAAAATTTTTTGTTCAAAATCGATCTCACTTATCAACCAACAAATTCACAGATGTAATGTGAGAATTCATTTTTTCAATCCATTTGATCATAACATTTGTATAGCTGCAACATTTAGTCACTTAGGTGGATTGATAGAAACACTATTTGGATAATCGATGAACTGCTTTTGAAACAAATTTGCCAAAAATCGTCTGTTTCTAGCTTCTCAAATGAGAAAAGTTGCTGCATTTCTCTTTTCTATATCATTGTTAACTGAATACATTTGGGCTTTGGATCACTGGTCAGACAAAAACAAGACATTTGATCATGTCACCTTGCACCATTGAAAAATGTAACGTACCTGATTGCTATTAGTTGCGACACCGAACATGTCCACTATTAGAATAGTGGAATAAATTTAAGAAAGACTTTCACTGACAGAGGACACATGTATACATTAGTGCTGACTGAGCTGTCAGTAGGTCAACACAAAGACTTGTTACACCACATAGACACAATCTGCTGCCACTGTTTCTTCGTCCACACCCGCGCGGAATACTTAAATACTGCTGTCGCTGCCACTACATTATGTATTAGGGTTGACTCAGAGGTAGGCAATGAGAAATGAGTTATCTCAACGTGCAGGTACAGTAGCTGTGCAGAGGACGGCCACATTTGCATACCAACATATTCCTGGTGGTTTTGATGTTTTCTTGTAGCAGAATGGTTGGCAGTTGATGTAAATTGCTTATGCTATTTTTTTCCTCACTGACACCTTTATATATGTGTGCGTACACTGTTGTCTACCATTCATGTGTGAGTGTGTGTGTGCGTGTCGCTGCTGCTTTATTTGTATGCTTGTGTGATGGATGCCTCTGGCAGTCCCACCTAGCCCAGTGGACACGTTAGCTGTGTGATGTATGCCTTTAGAAGGTTTCTGTAGTCCCGCTCACCCATCACATCACTGCCCGTTCCACTTACCTCCCCTCAGACACACACTTACACAATGCACTCTTAAAAAGAAATGCTTTTATTTCTGTGCATAAAGGTGCAGTTACAGAAGCTGCCATTTTTTCTGGCCTCGCTTCAACTGAATGCTCAGCGTAGTTAAACACCTGGCACACCCTCCACAGTGGCTCTGAGCAGGGGTCTCTCCCTGTGATATTACCTGGCAGTGGGCCTGTCACTCAGCTGCCCAGTGTGGGAGTGAGGAGGCGATGCAGCACAGGAGAGGTCACTTTTTTTTTTTAAGTGCTTCAATCCCATCTTTTTTTTGCTGTGCTTCCTGGTGAGGAACCAACAGGAGCATGAGAGGAAATGATTATATGTTGTATTGTATGTTCTAAGCTGACTCTTCTAATGTCAGCATCCCACACTTATGCCATAATGGTTTTGCCACTTAGACTCAGAAGCATTAGACAAACCTCCTTATTTAACTGCATTAGAGGCAGTTTTCCTCTATTAATTGATGAGCAGCAGTAACAGGCATGGAGGCTGTGGCCATATGACACATGAACAAACAAAAAGGAATGCACACATAGATCTGCTATGTTCATGACGATGGATTTCTCCTTTTGTGCCTGGTTCATAGTCAGTGTGTGCTTAGTTGGAAGAGAGCGATCCATATTATCCCTGCAGAGGTTTATTGTTTAGTGTGTCGGGGGGAGAGTATTCTCTCTCTGTGGAGCCCTCAGTTAGTTCATGACTCAGGCTGTTCAGTTTTAAAAGTTCTTCTTGTCTCCTGGTACAAATAGTGCTGCTCTTCCAGGAACATCGACCACCTCTCGACACGACCAAACAGCTTATTGGCAAGCAGGAAGCACTGCATCAACCTGGCCAGTTGTCATGGCAACCTTCGCCCTTGCCATTTAAATGAGGGCCCGTTATCGAGAGTGACAGGTGGATTGAGAGCTGTCTGCCAGGAGAGGTTAATCAGTGAGTGATGTGAGCTGACGTGGGGCGGAGGTCATCGGGTGGGTGGCAGGAGTAGTGGAGACGATACTGTGGATTTAACTGGTTGGACCATATCTGCTGCCACACACACCACAGCAGCGATTCTCCGGAGAACCCCCCCGGGTTCTCTTCATCACGAGGATCCATGCTTTTCTGCTGCCAGCTGTCAGTGGTAAAAATCACATCAGAGAGCACTTGTGTATTGATGAAATGCTCTTAATCATGGGTTCTTGAGTCAAATTATGGTGTCTGAACACAAGCTTGCCATTCATCCCTTCACCCTCTGACCTCTTAAAAGGATCACATCGGAGGATTTGCATATTTTATCCCTTTAGTTACAAATTACATAGACTTTACTCCCAGCCCTTATCCAAAGCATATTATGAGTTTTTAGATTTTCTAGGTTTTAGGAACTTCGCTTTAAGCCAGTATATGAAAATGCAGAAACTTTGTCAGTGCACATTTTGTTTGCTGCTGTATGTTTTGTCATTGACCCACCTGCAAACGGAAAAATCTTTGTTGGTGGCGTCGGATGTTGAAAAGTTTTGCATCCACATACTGTGTTGTCTAAAAATCAAACCTGGAGGACAGACAATGCTCAAATTGAAAACAGAATGTAAATTTGGTGTATTTGCATTTCCATCAAAGAGATTATTGTTGAGCAGCTGACACTCAAGTGTCACATTTCAGAGCCTCCTTGAATGCACCAGGAAATAATTCTTTAAGGTATCATAAGGACATAAATGGCATCAGAGATTCATTCATTCTTCATTTATTTAAAAGGCAGACTATGTTTAATGCCCAGGCATTTATATTATTGCGCTGTACTGTGAGGAGAAACTTGGCAGCATTTTGGCTTTTTTTTTATAATTTTTCTGATTTCTTTCATTGCATCCACTTTGATCCTGATATAATAAATCCTCCTACATGTGGAACTAGTTGCTCTGAAAGTGCTGAGGTAGTTTTCTCCTCACAAGGCAGATTTAAACACTTGGCGTTTTCACTCTGTCACACAGACTTACTGTATGCAGCCGCTGAAGTGAGCAATTCCACGTTTGCGGAGAGTGCTCTGTGTGAGTGTATTTACCCGGTTTGAAAGGTTTTCCGGTGCAAGCCATTCCTTATTAACTGGAGCCTCATTGATCTACCCCCATCAACGCACGCCAGAGCCTACGAGTAATTGTGTAGAGCGTATATCTGTGGTGTGAGTGACACAGTGAGAGTGTCTGTGTTTCCTCATGGGCTGCACTAATTTCCCTAAGCAGAGTGTGGAGTGCAAAGGAGGTCCAGAGAGAGAGAGAGCGAGAGAGAGAGAGAGCAACATCAAATACATGATACATGATACAGAGTTTGGTTTAAAAAGCCTGAAACACTCATAATCCTGATCATGTATTTTTTTATTTCTGGATCTTTTAGAGGGTTTTTTTGGACACTAACTGTTCATATGAGGATAATGTAATGTCACACGTTTCATAACGTAACCTTTTCAGTGTTATAAAACATCAGTGGAAATGTCAGGTTTTGGAGTCAATCCCTCAGAATCAAAAAGCAATTCTATCTGTATTTACACTGACATTTTACAGTTTTAATGTATTGTTTGTCCCTCCCTAGTTTCTCCACAGCCAGTAGCCTCAATAGACCAGAATGCACTGCAGTTAATTAAGACTAATTAATGAGTGAGGTCACAAATGAGATAATTGGACATGTAAATTTAACAAATTCACTTTCATCCAATAGTATTTTTTTAATGTTAGAGAACAAATCTGCCTTGTGTTTAGCTGTTTCGCAACACAAAAATGCATGAAACGATTTAGAAAATATTTGCTGAGAGAGAGAGAGAGAGAGAGAGAGAGAGCTGACATTAAACAGGAAGGGGTAGTCAGTCTTAATTTTGTCGGTCGAGACAAAGTATCTCCACTAAAATGACTTGAGGCAGTAGCTGTTCAAGTCACAGCAGTAAATGGGAAAACAAGTGGTACGGCTTTCATAAGGCCGTGATAGTAGCACTTATGCACATGCAGTATTGAACATCTACAGCTGGTCCGACCCGACCTCAACATTAAGTCTCCATTTTAATCAAAGCTTTTCTTTCTGTAAAGCTCTCTGCAGGTAGTTCTGCCTCTGTCAGCACACGCAGGATACGAACTGTGTACATGCGGTTTTATCTTCCTCATTGCTCTGTGGTCTCCACTGGCCGTGTTTTTATCCAACCTCTCGGTTAAGCTAATGGTGCAGTAATGGCCATCAGCTTGAGCCTGGCATTTTTTAGTGCCACTGAAGGAATATGCTTTTGTGGTACTTAGCTATCTGTAGGTCTGTCCGGTGAAGGATGATGGTCAACTTTCCAGTCAGATCCTGAACCCTTGTAGATTCACTAAGTACAACCTTTTAATTTTTACAAGAAAACCTTTTTAAAGAATATCCCTATGAGTTCTGACCTTTCCGACTACATCCACTCTGCAGCTCTTTGCTATAGCTGACAGAAACAATAGTCACATTTTCACGATAGAAATGAGATCAATAGAAACATTTAAACAAAGCAAATACTTCAGAGCTGCTGTGTCTCGACAGACTTTTGCTGTGTCCCAATAACAGTGTGTGTCTGTTTTTTCATGGACAGCATGCCATTTACATTTACATGAGTCAGTGATTGTATGATGTACTTGGTTCCCCATTTGAATAAGCGCCAGAAGGTCTGAAAAATCCTGAACCATGTATTTAAATATTCCTATGAATAGATATTCATATACTTGGGTTCACAGTATTTTTGCTCGATTCATAGTAGCTTGCAACAACGTGATTTGAATTATTTCCAAACCATAACCTCCACTAATCCACAGCTGGGTTGGCAAGCGGTTAAATTATTGACTATGTGAACCAGTTTTGGTTGGTTCCTCTTAGTACAGTACATGGAATGTAACTAAAATTTGCGCACATACACTCACACTATTGACTTTTACGGCTGTGTGACCCATAAACCATAACAGGGACGGTCTTTATTGGCCAGCTGGGAACTGACGTGACAATATTCAGTTGACAGAAAAACACTTTGATGCACCCGAAGCAATTTATAGCTTCCATACAGTTAATGCTCT
The DNA here is from genome assembly GCA_025331565.1 of Holacanthus passer. NCBI lineage: Eukaryota > Metazoa > Chordata > Actinopteri > Pomacanthidae > Holacanthus > Holacanthus passer. The sequence continues at coordinate 10,838,322 of JAFREQ010000005.1, forward strand.
GTTTGTGCGTATGAGTTTGTTGCTTCCTCCTCGGCTGTGGCTGTTTTTGAATACAGCATTGTTGCCTTAATTTGAATGAGTACTACCTAAAAGGTTGACAACAGTGGAAGTATTCTACCGTGAGCAGCTCCGAACCCGCTCTCTTATTTTCATATCGCTCCGTTGGTAGTTCAGTCGAGTGAGCCTCTGTTGAATTTTGGGTCAAAGAAATGTGAACAGTGGGACTTGTGCCGTGACATAATGTTTGACCGACTGCCTTGATGACACAGTTGACTTCCAGCGAAGGTGTTTAGGTCACACACACACACGCCGACACACTCATGGCTTTCTTCTTCGAGGCCGTGTGCGTCATTCGGTCTCTCCTCTCCAGCAATGGTAAGTCTGGTCGCCCTGTGCTGTGTAGTCTCTGGTCTGTGGATGTGTGTGTGAGCGAGTGTGTGGGTCAATCTCGACAGGTTCACTTCACTGTAGTCACATACCAGACGGAGGCCGTATTGATTTCTCAATAGGCTGTTCCTCCTCTGCAAGTCAATCCTTTTACCTGACGTTGTCTCCTGTTTAATCGCATGTCACGTCGAGCTTGTCCCTGTTTTACCCCTGTTAAATGTGTGTGTGTTTGGGGCCTGCTCTATTGAACAGTAATAACAGGTTAGGACTGATGAATCCTCTCCGCAGAAAAACTCCCCCTGCACAGACTGACAGTGCAGCATTGATTTTTCTGCTTGTCACGCATGGGGATTGTCAGGGTGCATTAGCCGACTGAGGCAGCCTACATTTCAGCCTGTCAGAGTGTTTGCAGATAAACATGTGCACATGTGGACTCCTGTGTCGCTGGCTCATGCACACGTGAGCATTGTGGCTGCGACAGGATTTTAAAAACCACAAAACAGCAATGCAACCAAGTGATGTTTGATGATATTGCAAAATCGGAGCTTCTGCTTGGTAATTTTTAAAGTCCATTTGAATCCTTTCTGGGAAAACCTGTTTTATTGAACCAAACTGTCAAAGAAATCTGAAGTAAAGCAAGAAAAAATAGTTTGTTTTCAGTGAGCTTTGTAGCTCAGCGACTGTAATGCAGCTTATTTATAAGTTATTGCGAGCGGTGTTTAAAAAGGAGTGCAGAACAAAAGAGCTGTGACAGACACACCGTATGTAGATAACAAGACCCCATTCAGAGGGAAAGATATTCTCTATACTAGTGATATAGACTTGAGGGTGTGCAGAATAAATCTCAAGGGTCCCAAAATGATTAATCGGATAGCAAAGCACAAAAAACATGCGTTGAGTTATTTGAGAATAACTGGATGATTTGATCTTGTCAGGTCTCTAAAAATTCAGATAAACCAATCTTCGAGGGATGAATCACTTGAGCTGCTCGTACCTGTAGACAGATGCAACATGTGCTGCTCCAGGAAGCATTAAAAACATACACTGAACCGCAGCGCTGTCAACAGCCGGTTTGATTTCTCTTGTTCGGACATAGACACAACGAACACTCACACTCTTTGTCACACTTTGTCTCATCTTTTTGCTGTGAAGCTGCCTGAGGAGACTCAGTGGGGCTGCATGATTAATCTGTGGCTTTAGCTTCTGCCATAAATGGTGACAATGACAAGTGCAATTGAAAGATACATGTCACTAAAACTGCCAACTGCAGTTAAGATGATGAGTATGGGGTAAAATGATTATATACCTTTTAATTATTGAAATAATACTACCACATGCCTGTCTGTAATTGGGCCTCTGTGTGCTATAGTACAGACAGTCTGGGTTCATCATGCAATGCATCAAGATAAAAAACTTAGCAGCGAGCTCAGACCAGCACAGGCCTGATGCTACTGTGAAAAACCAGTCTCGTCACACTTAGACAGCCGTTCAGACACGGACTGAGTATGTCAACCTGCGTCGGATTAATCAGCCATTAAATTTAAAGTTTCTAATGTCTATTCATGGATTCACTCTTCTACCAACATCCATTTGAATTGAAATATTTTAAAGTATTGATGTATGTCATATACATTTGATAAAAACAATTTGTCAGGTGCTTTGTATTAATAAAAAATTTCTCATGGTCATCCTCTTGTTTGTTTAGCTTTACAGCCTGGACCATGAATAGATTGTTACCTTTTCAAATTCACATTCTCTGGATTCCCTCCTTCACTTTCTGGCGTTTAATCAGTAATCTAGTTGACCTACATTTTTTAATGTCCTCTTTCTCTATATACCTCTCTTCCTCTTTTTCACATGTGTGACTGGAATTTCACCTGTGAAAACCAAAATAATGCAGTGCGGTTGAAACTTGATACTGAACAAAACTTTAATTTTCAAACACTGACATACCTACTGTACAAGAGAGAGAAACCAACTTCCTGGTCTGAGAATTTACATGATGTGTAAGTGATGATGGCACTTAATGAGCCTGCTCCGTCTATGCACTTACTAAAATAAATGCTACCATGAATTACCTGTATCGTTAACTCTGTCCTTTATTGTCTATGAGTAATAGTCGTCAAAGTGAAAACACTGACTTGATTGTAAACAACCCTCTGTGACAAAAGTATATGAATGCAGAAGTAGATCTTGTAGCATGAATAGATTTAGATGTTTTACTGATATGAAGGCAATACTACAACTAATGAACCTGGTAATTTGTTAGTCTGAAACTGACGCCTTTATGCCTTATGCTAAATTTGATCATCCCCAGGGTAAATTACCATCAAATCTTCTTCTCTTCAAAAGTAGATGTTATTGTTTACTTCAAAGTAATTCATGTAAAAGTACTTCATTTATCAGTATATCTCCATTTTATAATATCTGCTTAATCCAGTCAGGATGGTAAAAATCATTTTGATTTATTAAAGTATTAAAGCATAGTTTTGCTGTATAATGTGCATCTGCGTCAGTTGTGATTCAGGAGATTAACAGGTTTTGTTATGCTGCTTGTTTCTATTTGAAAGCCTGGTAGAGTTGAAAAATCAGACCTAAAACACCTTAACAAAGATTAATAGTTGTGCATCCAGGTCATGTACAGTATAACTGAAGGGTCCCGAGACTGATCTGTGGAGCGATCAATGAAGGTACTGATCTTCTACACGGTAGCAGCAGTGTATTTTAGTGTCACCACCAGCCTGTGTGGTGTTCTCTGCCAACTATGTTGCACCACATACAGCTGTAATGTGAGTGTTAGTGAATACACAACCTTTAGTTCTGTCTGTTTGATCTGGTCTGTTCTGTGACTGTTTTGGTTCTCAGTCTGATCTCATCACTGAGTGGCCAAGCAGCAGCAGCCAGCCAGGCGAAAGAGACATCTTCACAATTGCCCTTATCTTTTGTCCCTGCTCCTGTCTCTCTCTCTCTCTGTATCTGTCTGTCTTGCATTAATACGGCTAATGAGACATAATGAGTAGAAATAATGACCACTCACACACCAAATTGGACGCAGAGAGACGCAACAACACAAAATCACTCTAATGACCCACATTAACAGTTTAACACACCAATACAGCAAAGCTAACATTAAATCAGCAGATGCACGAGAGCTCAGGAAAGTGTAAGTGAGCTAGAAGAGCACAGCTTGTGCACGTGTGTGTGTGTGTGTGTGTGTGTGTGTGCGCACTGCAGGCTGTCCATGAGCCAGAGAGCCGGGTGTACATTCAGTCCATTCGCTCTGTTCTCCACGATGGACTGGCTCTCCGCTCAGCACACGGGGGACTGTATTTCTGAATGATTTCTGCTACCTATTAATGTTTCTGCACATAGAAATGAGCCACAACCTGCGTCTTTGTAAAAGAGGGAGCAGACCTGGGTGCTCGTCTAGACATGAGTGCATTGTTAGTGCACCATGTAAGGATTTCTGTGCCATCTGTCATGCATCCTTCCAGCTCACACTTGAGTTTCAGAACATCAACCTAGAGGAATAAAGGATTCAGGGGGCACTGCTGAGTACTATAACATCAGGTAAATATCTCAGCAAACAACAAGTTTTCTGTTTTTCTTCCATGCTCGCATACACCCACGCAACTTTAGCAGATTGGGACAAACTAGCCTGTCAGGAGGCCAGAAGGCGTACAGAAGAGTCACAGAGGAAACAGATGGAAGAGAGAGATAGTGGAGAGAAAAAAAAAAAACCCAAATACACACAACCACACACTTGCATATTGGAAGAGCCGCTCTTTTCTGTGGCACGATCACAGCACAGTTGGAGTGGGACAAGCGATCGTGTCTCAGTGTTTTAACCCCATCCTCACCTTAATGCCTCATGTTCGACTCGGGTCGTCTTGCAGCGCTTCAGCACACTGTCACTGTTTTTTTGTGCATGCTTCATTGAGTCAGCTCAGACCCAAATACACCATTTGTCAGATATTTGCCCAACAGCTACATATAAACCATATGGTGGCAGTGGCTCCTCACGGCCTGCATACGTACTCGCATGCAACTAACAGATGGAGTGCTTTTTTTTTTTTTTTTTTTTTTTTTTTTGATTGGCAGGTGGGTGGTCCGGCGACTGTGGGTTACGGTGCGTGTCAGAAGGTGACAGACGGCGGTGTGTCGGCCACTCGAGGCACCCATCAGCATTAGCTCGATGGTGTGTGTCGTCCCAGTGGGGATTGACCCCTGCTTTTATTTTCCAATTAGTTCTCACTTGTGGCTCGTTAGAGTCGTCTGGTATTCTCACGCACAAACACACACACACTGTCTCAAGTGTTTGTCTTTGTAATAATTGACATGCATCTGTACTTTAAAGTGGTGGTTGTGTTCTGCGTAGGTTATATGCAGTGAGACAGGCTCACCTACACACCTCCCACATGTTTTGCTATTCAAACGTTTGGTTCTGCTTTTCCACCAGCCCACTGCTATATGGCTTTTGTAATAGTTACACAAGCTTTGGTGCATGCACTTCTCCTATTCCAAGTTCAGGAAAGGAAAACACTGCACCGATGGATCAGATGGATAAACAAGATTTGTTTGTCATTAGGGTAAAAAAAAAGAAACTGCAAAATCTGTAATTATTGTGTGAACATAAGGAAACAGCTTTGCTCTGTTTGCTCTTTTCACTTTTATTTAAAAAATCCTCCCTTCTTCATTATAGTATGTGTTATATCTTCAGCCTTTTTATTACCGTCACTGACTGTCCATCAAAACTGCATCTCTCCCCTCTAAGAAGACATTAGATACAAAAGGTGTCAAGCTAACATTTTTTATGTCTGACACAGGCTTTTTTATATCTCCCCACGCCTTTTTTGCTATTCCACGGTTTTCCTCACCAGTGCTCTTTTGAAGGCAGGGCAGGAGTCGATTCAGAGTCAGCGTTGTTCCCTTCCACTGGAGCTGTCACTGTTGCTCAGGCCTGAACGCCAGCGTTGTCACTGGACATGAATATCGACCTCGATACTGACTCTAAGCCTAATGTAGGAAACTTGGAGACAGAAGTGAAAGTTGAGTTAAGAAAGTTACGCAAGCTTCAACAGTCTGCAGTTAATCAGTCTGTTATTCTGTGTTGTCCAATATTTATTCTTCTTTTCACCATCAAAAATCACTATGTCCCCTGCATGTTGGAATTGTCTCCAGAAATTTCAGCTTTCGTTTCATCCATTCTCTTTGTGTTTTTGTGTGTAGAACCTTTAAGTCATTAGAGTTTTTTAAAATGAAGCCTGGGCAACATGCTTTTTTCTCTCCTATTCCTACACAGCTAACTAAACAAGTGGTGGGCAAAAGGAGAATTCAATGCCTGAAAATAGCATTGAGGAAGTACTAGATTGTTCCCAGTGAGTCGTGGTTGTGAGTCACTGTATTCGGCGATGGCCTTGTTCTCTGTGGTGAAATGCTAATCAGCATCTATCTCTTTTTTTTTTTCTCTTCATCTCTCCCTCTCTGTCTCCGTCCTCCAGACTTTAACTACAACACAGATGGCTATGAGGGGGACGGAGCGGAGGACGGCAAGTCTCAGGATGGCTCAGAGACGCTGCCCTATATAGATGAGTCCCCCACCATGTCGCCCCAGCTGTGTGCGCCCCAGGGGCCCGACGGAGAAGCGGTCTCCCCCACGCCACCAGAGGGCCTGCTGCCAGGGGTAAGAGCACACACACACATACAGAGGCAGGTACAAATCAGAAGCAGTCCTCCATGCTTGAAGTTCCACACACTACTTTGTAGTATTAGACAATGGAATAATGTGACAGATGGAAGAGAGAAGGCCGGGCAACATAAATCACAGGCTGAAGGTTTCAGGTTGTGATTACACGCTTGGTGATTGATTGGCTCAGGTGCAGTTCTCCTCCAGGCAAGTTTCTGAAGGAGAATATGTAAAAATCCTGAGGCTTGAAGGTGGTTTTGTAGGTTTTATGCAATCAGCTGTAACTAGATTATTAACAAAGTATACTTCGAGTTAATACACTGAATTCCTACACGACAGCCAACTATTGATTTTGCATCCAGCATATTGCGTTCAGCTAATGTGAGGCTTCAGCAGTGTCAGTTAGTCAGATCAAGAGTGAATCTTTTTTCTTGCAGTGTAGGGATAGTAATTTTATAGGATTCTGATGATGGACAGGAGGAACATTTACTGGGACCAGTAATGTACCATCCAGAGGAATCTTCAGTGCATTGCTGAACCATATTTCCATGTGAAATTCATGTAACTTTAATAAAAACCCTGACTACATTTTTAATATTATGACCCTCATATTATCTAACCACAGTTAAAATGTATCAGCCAGTGTTTCTCCTTGTTATGAGCTTCACCTGGGATGATTTCACACCAGGCTCCATCTGAGTCTTTCAGTCATTTCTGGGCTGCTGAAGTTAGCCGCCAGATTATGACCCAGTCTAATTGTTAGCTATTAGCCCCAATAGCTGGACTGCCCGCAGCACGCTGCAGGTGGCACATTGACAGCAGCAGGAAATGAGCACTGACCCAGATGGGGTTTGACGCCACCGTCACCGATCTGCCAGTTTGTGTGTACATGCATGCAGAATATATCCATGAAGGTGTGGTTGGTTAGTAGTTAGTTTAATGTGGCCATCGCAGTGATCATTAGTCACTCAGTCAGTGTTCAGTGTGCTTTTTCTTTGGATTTTCATATTACTGTAAACCAACAGTGCATAATTTAGAATTTAGATACTGTGGGTGGCTTTTCTTTGTTTATTCAGTCACAGCGCTGCCAACACTGCGCATGTGAAGGAGAAGAGCAGTACCTCCTTTGTTTACTCTGCACAAACTGCTCCTGCAGGAAATATAAAATACTTCATGTTTACTGTGGATTTTCCCAGTAAAGTCCTACCAGACACCAGGCATTTAGAACAGCTGATGCAAAAGCTCTCATGAAATGAAAACACACTGGGTTGTCGTCAGTATATTAATTTTTGATAGAGACTAGCAATAGACTGCTCATATTCAAATATTTTCTAAATCTATTTGTTTGAATTTGAATATTTCTATCTGTCGTACTCACTCCCTCCTTCATATCAGTAGGTCAGGGGTCAGCAGTGCTTTTTACATGACTCACGGCTGTATGAGTATGTGTTTGTAGGAATGTGACTTGTGTGTCTGACTGTGACGCTCAGCAAGAGTCATGTTGACCCTGTCCTGACCTGGCCCTCACACAGAGAGAGAGAGAGAGAGAGAGAGAGTCTTTCAATTCACACATCACATGCAGCAGGAGGAAGCCTGAATGAAAACTACAACAATCACTAATGGCTGGCTCAGACTTTTGTTATGTGATTTACGCCTTCACAGATTTAGAGGGATCTACCTTGTTTCTACATTATACATCAAGCAGAAATAGCGAACATGCTCCTATTTGCTCTATTTGCCCTTTAAATCTACCTGCTCTCTCCCCTTGGCTTTTTTGTATCTGTTTTCCAAGCAGCTGTATTATGATAATGTTGTTAAGACACTTCAGCCGTGATCATTGACCTTCTTGTAATGGCTGTGATATGTGAATTATTAAGCTTTTTGTTCTGCTGTATTCATTGTGAGTCACTCAGTGCTGGTGTCAGCTCATGTAAATGAAAACGTGTCTCCATCTAGTGGCCAGTTGGGGTAAGAACAGATGAGATAGGACATTTTCATATGTCGAAAACCATTAAAAATGTAATAATATTTAAAAGGAAAAGTTCATTGGCCTGTTGCTAGAGGCTAGATTTCAAGAACTGAATAACTTTTACAACAAATAATGATTAATAACTAATTAATAATGATTTTCATTCATACCAACCACTGTAAACCCCTTTGACCTCACCAAGTTATCCTCCTTTTTTAATCTTTCCTTCTTCAAGAAGCCATCATTACATGCATAACGTTGGGCAAAACAGAGCACTGGATAATCCAGATTTGTGCTTCTGATAGTGTACACTGCATATATTCACCCTCTCACCCCTTTATATGTTGCCTGACCCTGTCCTTGTAGTAGCAAATTGAGTCAGAGCTGTTCAGATTGTCGCCTGGTTTGATGCGCGAGAGATTTTGTGTCATATGCTGCTGCCTTATGAACTCTAAAGGTCTTTCCACTGAAGTCGTCCTCTCCTCGCCGCCTTGTTAAATCGGCCTTTGCACGGGCCTTTCATCTGCTGACATGAGAGAGCCGACGCTGACACCTCCATGCCAAAACGCATGCGTTCGGCACAAGAAGCGAGTTTGTAAATGTGAGTGTATAAGAGCTCAGTTTGAAATGGAGGGTCTGATATAATAGAGGATGTTGTATGAGGAGGCCAAATCATGATTTTAGGCTATATAAATATAATTTACTTCACTACTTTTATGCTTTTGCTTTCTTCCCCTTCTTTTTTATCCTCCTTGTCATATTTATTCTTTTTCCATTCTGTCTTCTGATGTCGTTTTCTTTCCCTTGTCCCATCTCTCATATGATCCTTTCTCTGCCCATATTATTGGCTTGTAATGGTGGTGACCTAGAAATACTAGCCACAAGCATAAATTTCCTCTTTATTTATTTTCCCAACACCCTTCCAAGTCCTTGGCTTGTAAAATAGGTCTGACCTATAAAACATAGCCTAGGCGGTTAGCAGCCCGTAGAACCAGCCTAGATTTTGCAAAGATTAGTCTGCAGACATGGCCCGGGAAGATGGCGTGTTGGGCAGCCTGAAGAACAATTCTGAAATCTTCAGTGAGAGAAATGAGGGGGGAGAAAAATCTAGAGGGTGGTTGATGGTGCAGTAGTGGGTGTTACTTCCTGTAAAGTGGCATCCAAAGGTCAGGAGCAGGGTGAGAGGTCGTGGTGAGGGAGCGGTTTTCATTCACAAATACACACAAACTCAGAGTTGAATCACCATATCATTTTCATTTTCATTTCCTTTTCAGAGTTATTGATTTTCCTAACAGCTTGTCTTGTACATACACGTCTTTTTTTTTTTTAACACTATTGTACTTTATCCCCATGTTCTGCCTGCGCTACACCACTGCTTCCCATTGAACTATGCGACCTGTAATTAGAATCAGCCGCACTGGCAGCACATTAGCCGATCTCAGCTCCACATCCAAGGCTCTCAGCAGATCAATAAAGAGACAATGGCCAGAGAGAAGAAGAGAGACGCGAGAGAAATGAACTCTGAGGCACTCAGTAATGCGAGAAAGAGAGAAGCTGTGTGTTTGAGGAAGTGGCTTTTGCCTGAAGATACGGAAGGCAGAAATGAAGAGAATGAAGCAGACGGTTCTCCTGGTGAAGCACAGACAGAAACGGCCTATGAAGCCATCAAGGAAGTGGCTGGATAGCGTTTGTTGTGAGGGGAGGGGCAGATGTAGAGGGAGGGCAGACCTCATCGACCGAGGTGGAACAGCGGCTCACACACACACACACACACACACACACACACACACATAGAGTACACACATACACACTCACACCAGGAAGCCCAGCAGAGGAAGGGGGTGGGGTTGCGTAGGCGGGGTCCTCTCTCTTTCTCTCTCGGTGTCCAGACGACTTGCTCTGAAGGGAAAACACTGATGTGTCCAGGCAGGCCCTGAAGAAGGGGATTTCGGGTAGAAAGAGGAGAGGAGGAGGTGCAGGAAAGAAAGAAAAAGAAAAGAGAGAATCATGGAGGAGGAAGAGGAGGAGGTGCTGTGCTACTTGGACAGGGTGCTGGAGGAGGAGGAGGAGATGTTTGAATATGGAGATGGGGATCTGGATCCCATCACTCCGACACATAGACAGTTCAAGGTGAGACAGTGGCTGGACAGCTGGATGCAGGGAATACACACACACACACACACACACTCACACACACTACTCTTAACACACTGACCAGACTTGAAAGCTTTGCTATATATAGCAAAGTGCAAAGTCTCGTTGGTGTCTTGGCATGATATGGCGTCCCTATGTGCTGCTACGTGTGCTGATGAGCCATCTGTAGTGCAAGAGTGAGTGTGTGTATGTGTGTGTGTGTGTGTGTGTGTGAGAGAGAGAGAGTGTGTGTGACAGCCATTGGTCTCTCAGCGTGGCCTGATGAGGCAGCTACTCTGGAGCACATGTCTCCTCACTCTGCTGCTTTTTAAAGACGGCTGGTGTCTGTTTCTAATGGTAACTTGTGTCTGTTGAGAAACCTGTGTGTGTGTGTGTGTGTGTGTGTGTGTGTGTGTGTGCATGTTTGTGTGTACTCCTCCCAGATGAATTGACAGAAAGCAGGAGCTGCCTACGCTGTTCCCGGTCACTCTTGTTATCAGCTCCTTCAGCACACAGATTAAGGGCACACAAAAAAAAAAAAAAAAAAACACGCAGCATTTTTCTGTATGAACAGAAAAACTGAGAAGTGCACACACAGGAGCAGGTTGTTGCCATGGAAAAATCCTTTCACCGCTCATGTATTTCTCATCTTGCCCTCTCGCCACACAGTAGCTCTTTGTACAGCAGAGGGAAAATATTCCCACTGTTGGAAGAAGTAGTTTTTTTCCTCTTCCTTTCTGTCTTTTTCTTCATCCTGCTGCGACATGTTTGTCACTGAGGGAGTAAGATTTACACGTCACCAACACACACATGTTTACTCTAACAGTAAATTGCATTTCTCTGCGCTGCTAGGGGCAACTACAGGAAGCTGGCATCATAACCCAGACTTTAAAAAAAGCCAGGAAATCTTGTTTGAAGTAGCTCTGAGATGTAAAAACACAATGTCTGGAGATGTGGACATGCATATGGTTTGTGGCGCTTAAAATAAATGGTGAGCTGCGGCAGAACTTGCATATCAAAGACGCATCTAAGAGTCTGACTCATTTCTAAAGCTGCTTTTGTTAGTCATGAGGAAAATGATCTTTCAGTTTATTTTGAGGAATGCCAGCATTAAAACAGACGTCTCATATCCTCAAACTCTGCTGAATAGACGTGCTGTTGAAATCCTTCTTTAATTTACTCAGGAAATATTGTGAATGCAGCTCATTGAAAACTTTCCACGGTTTAGTTAAAAGGGACATGGTGTAGGCTATAGAAATCAGAAATGCTTTACTGTTGCTTGAGAGAACTGCCGCCACCAGTCACAACACTGTCATCACAAATGATGCATGTGTGTTGTACCTGTGTACTTACAGGTAAATATCTTGAAGTGGGAGGAAGTAAGAGTTTCTGTAAAATCTCTGCTGTTCTCCAGCAAACTTATCCTTAATGTGCACATACTCTACATACTGCACCTGGTTATGCAGTATATCTCCAGTATTGAGGGATAACATGCGTGTCAGAAGGTGGATGTTGGTCATGATTGGGTTAAAAGGATGAGGTCATGGCTCATTTCTTGTCTTATCAGGCAGAGCTGGTGTGCTGATATCATTGGAAGGATCTGGTAGTTAATAATTAATCTTCCTTTCTGCTCTCATGGCCTGTCCTTTGGTCTTCCTTAAAGTATATGTGTGACACTTCAACATCACTTTGATTACAGTTCTCCGGTTTATTGCCTTGTGTGTGTGCGCGTGTGTGCAGGTACGTGTGTGTCTTCAGCTGGAAGTCCAGCCTGAACAGGTGTACATGTGTTTTCTTTGTTGATTTGCTCCATGCAGTTTTACTAAAGATGAATATTTTAATGAGGAGTCTTCACACATTTTAATTGTTTTGGTCAACACATTGGTTAATACGCTTCATAAATAAATTAACCTGGCCTGACTTGTTTGGATTCCATTAACACCAATGTGGATTTTCATCATTGCCAGTATAGTGTGAACCATGCTGCAGGTGTTAATATGTCATTGTTATAAATATATGTATATACAAAAGAGTCATCATCATCTTCACACCATCACATAGTGTGTAGTGTATTTTATCTTGCTGACTGGCTGAGATGGCACAAGGTGAGATGATACTAAACAGTCTGTGTGATAATTTGAATAGCACACAGTTTGTATAGGATGTATCAACACAGGTCATGTTCTTATATAAAATGAAGATAGATTTCATTTCATTATTGTTATTCTTTTTTTCAATCACTTCTGTGTTCACTGTGTTCAAAATCTGAGCTACTATCTGTAACAACATAATTTACAGTCCATGATTGAAAAAGAGCAGGGAGCACAGAAATTTTACTTTACCTGCCTTTTTCTTGAAATACGTAACATAAATGGCCAGAAAGAACTGTAATACTTTTGGACTTGTTTGTCTTTATATAAGTTATGTAATGATGGAGTTAAGTTATGTTTAGGGTCTATAATTACGCTCAAAATAAATGGAGTACAGACATGTAAGTCAGGTGGATTTGATGGGGTTAAAATATGAATTGCGTCTGTTTTGTCTTATCCTATCTGGTACTTTATATTTTACTGCTTTCTGCCCAATGCATGAGCAGGATGGCAGGAAGATAAATGAATGAATTGAACTGATGTGTTCTATGATAAAGTAGAATACCAGCAAGACTGTCATTTCACTCATCATTTCACCTCAGTTTAAATTTGCTACCTCACCGACTACAGCTATATCTCTCTCCTTTTCTCCTTTTAAGTACAGACAATCTTTCCTCAAACAGGCGTTTTCCTCAGTAAAGGGATAAAAGTCTTGCTCAGTGTTTTCCTGTGTGTCTCCCCTGATATCGAAGTCAAAATACAACATAGTCCCGGAGAGAAAGCAAACCATTTAGATGTTTTCAGATGGGTGACGATTCACGATAAACAGCTGCTGCTCATTCCTCCAAACTTTAGACGTGTGTGTTTCAAGCTCGTGTTTACCTAATGTGGTAACATGCAGGAAATGAGCTTGAGTCACTGTACTGTGATGCAGCATTGGTCAAAAATGAAACCTGGATGCAAAAAGTTTACCAAAGGATCCATGGTGTGTATGAAATGTATAACTACATGTGTCATACATTATTACAGTCAGGTCTGTTTTTATCCTGCAGGGCGACATAGAGAAAGGACTGGAGATGAAGAAACTGGTGCTGTCTGGTTTCTTGGCCAGCGAGGAGATCTACATTAACCAGCTGGAGGCCCTGTTACTGGTGAGACACACAAACAATAGACACAATACAAAAACACTATTTTACTGTGGACATAATTAGATAATATCATTCTCTTTTAAATGCTCTGACACTGACAGATGTATCCACTTGTTTTTAGAGAAGAACAGCACATAAAGGCTCTCATGGCAGCGGGCATGTCTGCAGGGCCGCTGCATGTTGGTGCAGGCCCTCGCCAAATGTCAGAGCATTATTAGTGGTTAATGGTCACACTGAAAGTAACACCACCGTTCAGCAGTTTCCTGAAACACTAGCTGAACATGCTTCCCCATGCTACACAACTACATCATATCCTGCCGCTCTCAGCCACACACTGCACTTTGACCAAGTCAGGATCAGAAGAAGAATCAGAATAACATCTAGTGAGTCTGACTTCAAGCGCAACATTAAGCTGCAGTGTAAAATTGTTCAGTCACAGAACGGTTATAGAAACAAAATTTCCAGCGCTAAAGCATAAAGGCAGAAATCTGGTCTGTCTCTCAGTTCCTTGTCTTTCAGCCCTCAGTGACGACACAGCAAGTCATTATACAATCTGACCTATGAAGAGTTTATTCCTGCCCTGCTCCACTTAATGAGACAAATGTCTAAAACACACAATACGATCATACTTTTGTTTTCACTTTGTTGTATTTATCATATTTTACATGTTTCAGTCTTCACCACCGTATTAAAGGCAAGCCAGCACTTGTCAACAAAAGTCACGAGCAGCTCATGTGTCAGACGGTATTACAGTGGTAGACTAATGTTGCATGGATCTTTTGGTGTAACCAGAAACTGCAGTCTGGTATTAACACCTGAGGAGGTAACTGATGGCAAGGACCAACACACCAGTCTATTGTATTTAGCTTGTTGCTTCAAAGAGACAGACCCGCCTTTACACTGTGTATTCTACTCACCTGCCATACACCCCAAAATGCTCTCTTCTCCTCGTGTGAAACTTGTCTGCCTGATAATAGATCAGATTGATATGACTAGGGACTCTAAGGTTTGAGGACAAACAGTACGATGAATATCTCCTACTCCTGGCCTGGGACCGTACACACTTGCTCATACAGGTAGCTATTATTAGTTAGTTGCCTGATTCTAATCAATGGCAGTAAATTGGCTGTTTTTAAATACATTCAAAAGGAAATATGGATGCCAATTTTTGTATTTGTGCAGCCTCCACAGTCACATAGTGTTATCCTGTAACGTAACCAATAACGTGGAAGGATGGAGATGGAAATCCATTCATCTGTCTTAACACCTTTGTCAAACCTGATGAGGGGCTTTTCAGCTTCATGCTTTGCCGTTTTACTGTATATAGACCACGCTGGGGGCGTCGAGTGCCTGTCTGCAGCCATTGTCGGTGCTTTTAAAAATGAGCCAGCCTGTCTGATTAGCCTTCATACAGTGGGCGGCTGACTCATCAGCAACCTTAGAGAACTTTTGCTTCCATGACGTGAAAGCCTTCCAGTTTTCACTGTAATTTAGCCCCCCGCCATGTCCGCTCCGTACATATCTATGATTAACTGAGTTGGTGTGCAATCTGGCCGGTCAGAAACTGCGCAGTGGAGAAGAGCATCACCCAATTGCAGAGCAGAGAGGCTAAGATTACACACTTATCACTGGGTGATGCATTGCTTTTTTTTTTTTTTTCAAGCTCTGGCAAAATTAGGTCACTGATTGGCCAATTATTCGCACCAAATTGTTTGCTCACTATCAAAGCCTCTTAGATGAGACATGATCTCAACACATTCTCTTTGTAATTTGTGCTAAAGTAAACTTCATGCCACAGTAAAATGCTTTACTGTTCTTCATACTGTATATTTATCGTAGTTGACCTGGAAAAGATACTTTGGTAACGTTGGTCCTTTGTCGCCTCCTCATTCGCTGATTCTGTCCATTCTCTCTGTCTCTGATTATCCAGCCCATGCGTCCTCTGAAAGCCACAGCCACAACCTCGCAGCCTGTCCTGACCATCCAGCAGGTGGAGACCATCTTTTACAAAATCCAGGACATTTTCGAGATCCACAAGGAGTTCTATGACGCCCTCCTACCCAACATCCAGCAGTGGGACGAGAAGGTCACCGTGGGACATTTGTTCCAGAAGCTGGTGAGTCTGACGTGGGCCCGGAAATTACAGCGTGTGGGTTTTCTTTCCCTCTCCATCATTTGCGGGGAACATGTAAATGAGCATTAAAGGAGAATTGTCAGACTCTCGCTATTTGCACTCGTGAATCACTCTTTTAAATAAGCCTGTGTGTGTGTGTGTGCGTGCCCCCTTGTCTGTGATCTGATTACATTAGCTGTAATGTTGCAGCCTCTGATCTATCATGCTGTCTTATTTGCACTGGATTATATTGCTTAAACAGGCTTCTCTCAGTAATGTAACAACATCATTGTTTTGCGTGTGGATGTGTCCGCGTATAGAATTAGCGAGGCTCCGGGCCTCAGCCAGTCTCAGTGAGTTAGTCCTCCCGCTGTGTTACAATCATTACATTGTCAGATTTGCAGCGGATAATGTAATTTGAACAGGGCCTTTCAGCACGTAACATACTGTAAGAGTGTGTGTGTGTGTGTGTGTGTCTCAGTTTACTTTAGGTGCTCATTACATTTGTTTGGCATGCTGTGGATGAGCTGATGCAACATGCTGTAAGAGAGACTTTCAACTGAGACGTAAGAAACTGGATTTCTTGTAGGAAAAATAAGTCCACATACAAATTTCATTTACAAGGTAGTGCCCATTTACAGCAGTAAATGAACCCTGACACACTGTGTCCTGTTGGGCCACGGTGAGTACGTCCCACTGTGGGCAGGCGCTTACAGAATATTGTGGTTTATAATTTTCCTGGACTGGAAACTGGATGGACTAAGAAACTCTCTATTTAGACAAGTGGCAGTGGACTGCTGTGAGCCTGAGTCTCAGAAGATCACAGAAGATAGAGAACACAGCAATGATTTATTTTTTTTATTATTATGTGCATATGTAGTGTATAAGCCATTAACAAGGTTCCTTTTTCATAGAGTCTCTTTTTTTTTTTTTTTTTGCCACCCTGCTGTTCAGCGTTATTACTGTGACTTTTACAGCCTCATTTTGTGATCCAATTTTTAAAAGATAACGGACAATAAATTCTTTATTACTTTCCCAAGCATCATTCCACAGCAGTACATATCAAGTAGTTATCTTAGATGAGTGTGGAATTGGTGTTAAATTAATATATGGCCCATTATCATTAACATACAATGTTAGTTTCAGCTACTTGTCCTGTTTTCTAGACAAAATCAAGCAGAGCAGTTTTAGACATCTCACTATAAATTTTATGACAATAACCAGATAAATGTGATTAACTGATACGGGATCAATGATTAAATATGTCCGTTATTTAGCTGGCGCGTTGTTTTTGGGTCCTGGGAAATGTAATTTCTTCTCGCTAATGAGCTGTGAATTAATCAGATATCCGATTATGAGAGATCCTGTGATATTTTGCCAAGTCATGAGCACATTGTTGTTTTGACTAGAGCACAAGAGTAAGTGTCATGCCAGCTCAGACAAAAAAAAAAAAAAACCTCATCAGAAGCAAGACTTTGAAAAGGAGAAGTTACTGGGTGAAGTTGTAAAATATTTCTGGCTCCATCCATCTAGCCTGTGATTCAAAGTTTGCTTCAGTGAGCTGGCCGCTTTGATTTAGAACCGGAAGTGTTTTACATGACAGATTAAAATAGACAGCTCATGTCTGTGCGATGGACCAGATCTTAAATCTTTTTTGAATTTAAAAATGTGGAACAGTGTATAGTACTGTAGGTCTGATCTCACCATCAATCAAGGTGTCACATTGTTTATCATAACGTTGAAGGTGAAGCTACACTTCATGCACTTCTTGCACTTCCTTTGTTCATTTACACCCTCAGTGATTCTAACCAGCTCTACGGTCTGACAGGTGTATAAATCATAAATACACCTGTGCTTGAATAAGTGAGCAAATTTCACGGCACCATTATGAGGAACCCGATGAGGATGTCTGTCTCATTCTGATATGAAAACAGCGTCTCTGCTGTGTCTTTCACTTTTGGTTTCCAACATCTCACAAAGGGTTTCAGGTACATTTTGACGTCCTAAAAAAACATGTCAGTACAGTTATTATTAGCAGTGACTCACAGAAGAGATTACAGTTTATTCAGTGGTTAATTACGACAATGTAAATATCTATTGAACTTATTTTATGTCTATAGAGCTATGCAAGAAGACATGTATACTTTACCTAAAGATTGATGGTTAAATAGTCTGAAAAGGTGGACAAGCAAGAGACAAATTCACCTGAATCTATAACTATTGGCTCCTGCAGACTCTCCAGTGCTTAACTTGTGTTTACAACAAGACAGTTAACCCAGAACACAGAAAATAGCTATGTCTTGTTATGTTGCAATGTGCAGTATACAGTATGTGTAAAAGCACAAACAGCTGACTAGAGCTGGCTGTCAAACCTTTATACTCTGCTGACAGAAATGTGTCCGTAGTGTGAGTGTTGAAAACTGTTGAGTACTGAAAGTCAGCATTAGATGTATGGTCAGATTCTTATTCTTATTCTTTGTGATGATATTTCATTTTTCAAGTCACAATTTTGTTCATTTTAGCTGTTTTGGATAGATAAAGTTCTTTGCTTTTGTGCAGGCTTGTGTTAAAAATGACCTGCATTGCACCAGTTTCGCCTTTTTTGTCAGAAAGTAGCTCTCAAAATAAGGTTTCAAAATTCTATCATCTTGATATTGATACTAAAAGTCATCTATCATAAGTATAGAAAAAAATCTAATCATGCCTATTTATAATATGAATATAAGTTTTGTCCAAGAGGAAAGGACTTTGAAAACTTCTCCTGAAAGCCCTTGAAGAAATATTTGTTTAATAAAAGCGTCTATAAAAAATTCCAAGAGGGAAATATCAGGAAGATTGATTGAAAATGTGTTGAACTTTTTTTCTGAGTAGCAGGAAATGAACTCATGTAGAGATGTAATTATTTTAGTAGTTGAAGTGCCTCCCCCCTCCTGTGGACCCCCAGGAGTCGCACCACCAAGTGACACCTATTAGTGTAGTCATCAGCTCCCATCTGTGCTGCGTACATGTGCGTACATGAGCATGTCATGTGGCAGCTAAACATTTAGTCAGAGTGGCAGTGTGACGGTACAGATGGCAGTGTAATTAGCTCCTCTGCTCCCTACTGCTCCTCGGCGGCGGCACGGAGGCCACTGGAGCAACACGGGGGGACAGAGTTATAGAAAACAGGCAGGCAGGGGATAAAAGCCAAGCACAGTTCCAAAATGTTCCCACCTTTTCTCAGGCAAGAAAGAGGGCTCAGCTGCAGCCTGCGACGGCCAGGACTGCATGTGACCGACCAAATTATCAAAGTCCCCCGGAGGCACCGAGTGGGAAGGCTTTAATCATGCCACAGTCATGGTTCTGAAGAGATTTGGGGCTAATAAATACACATTTTTAACGCGTTTCTGAAGACACTGACTATAACTGTAAGCCATGTATTATGTCATTGTGGTAAGTGGATTACTGCTTCCCCATGATAACCTTTTTAACCATGCTCGTGATGTGGCTCTATGGGTGGCAGTGTTAGTTGATCGGTTAGTCGGTCCATCGCTTTGGACCAGACTGAAATATCTCGATCTATCGGGTGGATTGCCATGATATTCTATCCAGACATTCATGTCCCACTCATGATGAATTCTATTAACTTTGGTGATCCCTTAACATTTCATCTGTCTCCATCATCAGGTCAGAATTTTAATTTGTCCAATGTTTTGGTTTATGACCTGCAGTTGGGACCTACAGTCCCATCATCCTTTGTGTTTAGTGCTAATTTTAACATGCTTACACACTAAACTAAGATGGTGAACATGGTATCTGCTTTACATCAGCTGTTTAGCATCATCATCGTGAACATGTTGGCATGCTTATGCATGTATTTAGCTCAAAGCACTGTCCCCATGTACAGCCTCACAGAGATGCTTGCATGGCTGTAGACTCTCAGTCTTGGTCCAAAGTTCTGCTGCTCAGTCTTGTTACTGGGTTATTGTATTTTATGTTATGAGGAGGGTATGTGAGGGAATGTAGTGTGATATTTACTTCAGCTCAGGTTTTCTCACTTTGAGATGTAGATGTATGTGTAAATGATGCTGCAGTGACACAGTGCTGCTAGGTGTTGCACTGTAGGTATTGTGGTGGAATCTCACTGGTTTGATTGTTCTGTGAAGTCACATGTGTAACATCAGCCACATGACAGGTGCTCGACTGACTGAAGTTTGAGAGTTAAAGATCAAGGGGAACGCTGTGTTTCGGCAGCAGGAGGAGTTGTGGCCCATTGTAGACGACGGAGCGTGGCACATGTAGTATTAGTGCAATTGGTGGTGTGCCAATGATTGATTGATCATTGACTGATAAAAATAGATGGTTTTGAATTTTCATTCATGTACTTTTCATACAAGTGTTGAGTATTTCATATGTAGTTGTACATTCAGACATTCAGACCCGATTGTCTTGTATGTGAGAGTATTACTTGATTAATGTTGGTAATGTTGTAATCAGGCTGTCCAAAGGCTTAAATGTCTACAAAGCAACAGTGATTAGTTTGTTTTGGATCCTCGAAAATCACAGTGCTATAATACAGCTCTCATAAAGTTTTGTTAGCATTAGAGTCTAAAGGTTTCATTGCTGCGTTTGTCCTTGTTTTGCTTTTCCGGATCATAACCACACGATTAGTGCTTAAACAAAGCGAGGCATCCTCTAAAATGAAATAAAAGCAATCAAAGCACAGCCTATGTGTCATACTCCACTGTAAAATCTCACAGAAGATAT
This sequence comes from Holacanthus passer, assembly GCA_025331565.1. Classification (NCBI taxonomy): domain Eukaryota; kingdom Metazoa; phylum Chordata; class Actinopteri; family Pomacanthidae; genus Holacanthus; species Holacanthus passer. The sequence goes on from JAFREQ010000005.1 coordinate 10,858,594, forward strand.
TTATGAAACATGGTTCAGACTGCAGCTTTCTGCTACACAACGTGTCGGTGAGGATTTAAATTATCTACAAGCATTTTTATCAGTGAGAAAGTGGCTATTTCTAGTCAACAGTCTTGCGCTGTCCCATCTCTCTCTTTCTCTTTCTCTTTCTTCCTTCCTTTTTTTCTTTCCCTCTTCATCTTCTCCTTCCCACCCCCGCTCTCAAAACACAAGCTGTTGTTTTCCCACCCGCCACTTTGGCCTGTGAACCGCTTGTTTGAAGTGTAGGCACTATGTTCAGAGCGTTGCTCAAAGTCCTGCGTCACAGTGACGGACGTGGCTGCAGATATTTCGTACGGCGTGTCCAAGCAACGCTGTGAACTGATGAAATACCACGATCGCGTCATTGTGTTTGGTTTGTAGTTTCCAGCCAAGCTGCCAAGTCCAAAATCTCTATCTTTGGAAATTCTGCCATCACACATAGTGGTTTCTCTCTTCCATCCAAGGTTTTGGTTTGACATAACAACATCTCCATCTATGATGAGATGATATACAGAGAGTGACACTTGCTTGGCTGACTTCTTGTCTGTTTAAGTCTTTACATGGCTAAATGTTTTAGTCACTGTTGTGCTGAGATGGCTATTTCATTTATTTTCTCCATCATCCGGTCCCATATTGATCTACAACCTAATCCGTGTCGTATGAGGCCGGATGATTCCCTCATGTGTCCTCTCTCGAGCCCAACTTCACACTCTGAGGGGAAGTGGAAGGAGAGGAAATGAAAATAGGAGAAGGGGGGCTTAAGGACAAAAGTAACAAGTCTTACTCATTCACTCTATTCAGCTGAATCCAATCTCATTGCTTTAATAGGGTGCAGTCAGCTCTTCAGCCCGGCCATTCAAGCATAGCTGTAGCAGGATGCATACTCATGCACTGCTGGTTTGCAGCTTGTGTTACAATGCACATACAGTGCAGCAGAGAGGGACTGTTAATGAAAGGGGCGAGAAAAGAGAAAGTGAATCTGTTTCAATCTGGACGGCTGCACAGAGCCACCAGTGGAGTGGCATTATGGGAAAATGATTAGCCTGTGTGCATTAACTATATGTGTGTAACAGTGTGTGTGTGTGTGTGAGGGGAGGATAATTTCATGTATGCTGATGGAGCAAAAGAGGGACTGCAGCACTCTTTTAAACCCTCCACTTTAGGCGAAATTCTGATGGGAGTAGAAAATAATTATTCTGCCAGAGCTGTATATGAATGCTAATATAATGACGTGACATGCAGAAGTATGAAAGTGATATTTGAAGGTGGATGCAAGCTGCACTCATGCCCATCACTCACATCACAGACTTGTGCTGTAACAGTAAATTAGTTGCTCATCAGCTCTCCAATGTTCTTTAAACACCTTCTTGTTCCTCCTGGACCTTAATGCTTCTTATTCCCTTTTCACATGCCCCAGGCCAGCCAGCTGGGAGTGTACAAGGCCTTTGTGGACAACTACAAGGTGGCGCTAGAGACGGCGGAGAAATGCAGCCAGGCCAACAGCCAGTTTCAGAAGATATCTGAGGTAAGTGTTCATCCTCCATAGGTGATCAGATACTCAAGGAGCAGGATGTGAGAAAGACAAGCCTGAACAGCAAATATGCAGTATTCATTCAATCCTGGCCTCTGTGTCTTTTTGTAATATGAGGGTCTTTTTGCAATTTGGTGTTATTTTGTCACATAATAAAATTGCTGTGTGTTGCATTTTAACATCATTAATCATTATTTCTGGACACTTGCATTATTACCATAAACGCAACAATTGCAGAGAAGCTTATGACACAAATGCTCACAGCTTTACAGTTTCTTCACTGCACCAATTAAGCTTAAGGGGAAGAAAAAAATCAGCTACTATATTTAGGTTGACTCCCACAATAATCAATCCTCTGCAGTAAAGCGAAGGGGAAAACACACGCACATGGTACGACATCACAGAGGGGAAGCGAGGCGAGTCGAAACATCCTCTTTTTGACAGGAAGCAACAGTGTTTATGGGAAATGTGGGGAAATGTGAGGAACACTCGTTTATATCACAATTTAACATGTACATTGTTCAAATACAGGACACTTAGCACATTTAAGCTTAGTAGTGTCTGGACAGATGTGCAGAGGGTTTGGAGTACTGTATGTTTACTGTACAGCAACACATAGTCACAGCACGGTGGATATATTTCGTACTGAGAGCTGATGTGGAGGACTGGTGGTCTGTGTTGCTAAACGAAGGTGTTACAGATGTTAATTAACAAAACGTCTATGACTCCTGATGACCCCGATAATACCAGACCCACTCTTGTGTCCTTGTTTCCACGCCAGCCAGAAGCAAAAGATTAATTATAGGAATGGAAATCACACTGGGATCTCAGCTTAATAAAATTCAATAAAATCAATAAAATCAAATTCTAATATTAATATTACTTATGTATTTATATGAATGATATTTAAATGGTGTTGTAGAGGTGTGTTTGTGGTTGTAAACAGAATTTATAGTAGAGTTAAACTTTTGAAGGTTGCGCTGTCCAGCCTCCTTTAGCTGTCTCAGTCTGCTGCAGTGACCCTATACTTCTTCATTAGTGCTATCAGCCTCAGCCAAGCAAGCAGAGAGCTGTGTGTGTGTGTGTGTGTGTGTGTGTGTGTGTGTGTGTGTGTGTGTGTGTGTGTGTGTGTGTGTGTGTGTGTGTGTGTGTGTGTGTGTGTTCGCATAGGTCCAAATTGGGGATATACACTCGACTCAAGACCAGTTGATTGGGGACAGCGGTGCAATTGGGGACAAAAAGTGGTGTCCTCAATTTGGAAAACTGTGATTTTTAGGTCAACAGTTAAGGTTAGGGTTAGGTTACGGTCAGGCAGTCCTTCAGGTTAGTCTCCAGGAAATGAATGTAAGTCTATGTAAATTGCCCAAAAGTGACATAAGTAAAGACTGTGTGTGTGTGTGTATGTGTGTGTGGGAGCGAGAGCGTGCTAGTGTGTGTATAATTAATTAAATTGATCATTCCACCCCTCTCTTTCTTTCAGAACCTCAAAGTGAAAGGTCCTAAAGACTCCAAAGATTGTACCACAACTGTCTCGATGGAGGGTGAGTGTGTGTGTTGCATCCTCGTCTTTGTCTGTGTATGCTTGTGTGTGCGTCCTTGTCTTTGCGTGTCTATTTGTGAGCGTGCATGTGTGTCTGTCTAGGCTGACTTGCTGCTTTAAGACTCCAGTACTGCCCCCTTCTACTTGTGTATGCAGTGGCAGGCTTTGGGAGGCAAAGTGTGTGTGTGTGTGTGTGTGTGTGTGTGTGTGTGTGTGTGTGTGTGTGTGTGTGTGTACTCTCTCTCTCCCGCACACTCTCTCTGGCTCTCTCTCTTTCCCTCACTCTTTCTCTCGCCCTCTCTCTCTCTCTGTCTGTCTCTGCCTGAGAAAGGAGGCAGTGAGCAGGAGAACAGAGTGAGGAGAGGAGATGAGGGATATGGAGGTGCTTCTGGTCCTCAGACTGTGTTGTAACTGCACATACGGTAACGACTGCATGACACGAGCTGCCGCCGTTCGATCCAGGCAATGTGGAGCGTTGTTTTTTTTTGCCTGCCTTTTTTCCCACGAGCCAGGATCTTGTCGGCGTCGTTGATTCCGTAGATTGGTAGCAGACCGTGTTCGTTGTGAAGTTGGGACAGTTGTCAATAAACTGTCAGATTGATTTTGGATACCAGCTTATCTGATGCTCGTGATGCATAGATTGTTTCTGTGTGCTGATGATTTTAGACCTTTAAATGGAATTTGCCTTTTTCTGTACGGTTATGGTGCCGTAGCCCACGTAATGAGGTGACAAAATTAGTTTCCTTTGAAGCATTGGAGCTTTTGTCTGGGTGCTGTGTAATGATCCTCTGGAATATGCAGCTCACTGGGACTGACAGACTGCGATTGTTCACGTCTTTTAATGCACAGAACATACGGGAGGACAGCCGCTCTTTTGTGTCTGTGTTTGTTCAGGGCAGGTTGAGTCTGTGTGAGGACTGCTGGCCCCAGACTGCTCCTCATAGAGAATACTTATCACCAGTGGATCGGAACAAGTCTGATCTGTATGTGAGTGAGTGTGTGTCTTGGGGAGCTTGGTACATGCCTTTACTCTGTTACTGTCTTGCAAACTTAAGCTATTTTTCGGGCTCAGCTGAACCAGGACCTCTCGCTGCAGGGGGGGGGGAAGCATGAAATGTTGTCCAAATTATGCAATGATGAGCAAACCTGATGAGCAAATGGTGTGGCTTTGTCAGGCTGAGAGAGGGTGGGTGAGTGTTTATATGTATGTCAGTTTTCAGCAGCGTGTACCTGTGAATTGTGTGTTAATTTATGCATCGTAAATGATGAACAACTCCAAACGTGCAGGTTGTTACCATCACATTTGTTTCTCATCTTTTACTACTGAGACTATGTTATATGAAAGTACTATATGATTTGTTTGCCGCCCCATAGGTTACTATGGTAGCATGAAACCAGTTTCATATTCCCTCAACAAATCAGTGTTTGTCAGCACCCAGGGCAGCTGCTTTGATTACTCTTTGTATTGCGGTTCCTTAATTACCTGGCAACGTAGTCGAGGGATTTTTCCAGCTCAACTCTGAAACTACGCTTCCTTTCTTTTCCCTCCATATTTCTTTTACCATGCTTTCTTCCTGCATACCTTTCTTCCCTGTACTTTTCCATATGCTTTAACTGGCTCCCTGCCAGGTGAACTGACGTGTGCTTTTCTTCATTGAAATAATTCAATTTGTCAGGCTTGTTTAAGTATAGCAAAGCCCACTGTATCATCTGCCTACGACCTAACGAATGGATGCAACGCAAGTACTAAATCAAACAAGCATCTGACATCCTGTTTTACATGTAAATGGGGACTCACGCTCCGCACCGCCACTGTTTTCTCCCTCTTCCTTAATCCTTATACGCCCTCTCCTCTCATCTGTCACTCTGCCTTCTTTATTTGGTCTCTCCTGTCGTTCTCGGTCTGTCCTCCACGTCCTCTGTCACGGCTCATGCCTGGCATCGGTAGCTGAATGTCTTGCCAAAAACACTAAGGGCTGAAAGCTGGCAGTCTCCGCGTCCTCGCCGTAGACCAGTTCAAAGACTTCGCCCACATGGCATGTCCCCTCGTTAGCAAAAATGAACTACCTGCCCGTCAGCCAAGTGGCCAAGGCGACCTTGAGAACGGGACCAATCGGAGGCACCTCGCTGTGGCAGGTCATCGACTTCCGATAATCCGCCTCTCTCTGTCTTCTCATCCTCCCTCGGCCTGACTCTCGACTGGACTTTGAACTTTGCTTCTCTGTCCACATTCCACAATGTCGCCTGTAAAATCATCACACAAATTACCAGCTCAAAAAAAAACCCCACTATGCCTAATTACAGCCTCATGAGGCTGCTACCATGGCTGTAGACTCTTGTTTCCAAATAGAACAGTAGTGCATTAGTATTTCAGACACGCGGCTCAAAGTAGGACATAAAAAATCAATACAGCTGACTTATAACACCAGCTAACACCCCACAACTAATCATAGTGGTCACTTAAATGTACAGTACCAGCATCTGATACTTGAATTGAATAGTGCAAGTCACCTGACCTTTCCTAAAGCGTTCTGTTCTTCAGGTGAACACAAAGCTACACACACACACACTTAATTAAAGGTGTTCACAGCCCTTTAAGTAGGTGCAGGTTCCTGCTGATAATCCTCCAGGAGGTAGGTATCGGCTCAGTGTACCAGGACCATTGATGGAGGCCGCGGTATTAATGACCAGAGGGTGGAGAAACTTCAAAGAGCATCAGCAAGGCCCTCTAGAAGATTCTCTTTGGTCTTATACAGTAGCTGTGTGTGTGTGTGTGTGTGTGTATGTTTGAGCATATGAGAGTACAGAGTGTGTAAAGTTTAATATGACAAGCCTTATCGGTCGATCTGAATACGTTCCCCTGTAGAGTTCGGCTCTCACCCTTTCATTTCTTTTAGATGAAAGAGGAGGCGAGAAGAGAGGAGAATGGAGACTTAAAAGCGAGAGCACAGAGGGAGAGAAGGAGAGTTAACATGTCTGGACTACTGTACAGTTCAAGGGAGCAATGTTCAGTGGTTTAAACCGATAAGCGTAACATTGGAGGGGAAGTGTTGCACCGTGTCTACCTCTCTGTGGGAGCAGAGCAGTGTCTGTGTGTGACGACCTGCCCTGCATACAGAAGCTTCTCCCTGTTTCACTTGGCTTGCTTTTCTTCCCTTCGCTTTAACAACCGGTCGCTGTAAGTCTTTCACCAGAATAAATGGAGATTAGCTTGATCACTGATTGGAACATTGTCAGCTGGTTTCCAGATTTCTGTGCCCTTGTGGATCCGGTTTGTTTTTATTGCATACCCTCAGGTTTGTTTGAGTACGTGCACAGAGCAGCATTATTATACTTTTTTTTTTTTCAATACTTTGTGACACCGGCTGCATTATTATTTTGAGACCTTGAGACGTTTTTGCCATTTCATTACAGGAGTGGAAAGCCAGAAGTCCTCTCCCTCAACCTCCCTCCCCCGCCCTTTCCCTTTTTATACATCTATATGTGTGTTTGCTTCTTATTCGTCACTCCCTAGGGGTTCTCACGTCTGCCATCTTTCCTGCCGTCCATCTCCCCAGTATGATTCTTTTTTTTCCCATTTTCTTTCTTTCTCTCCCTCCGTCCTGTCTGTGGGAGTTTCTCACCTAGAGCTGTCATGTATGTCAGACCTGCTGCTGTTCACACCACCTCAGCAGCAACGCCGTCCCACAGGGAAACCAGCCAAGTGTGGTGGTGCAGGCTTAAACTGTGATTTAGAGACAGCAGCCGTGGTGTTTGGGCTCACGTCCGTCTTTTTATACATGCTTGCTTTTTATATACACATGCATTCGTTTGTTTCTGTTTGCTTCCGTGTGTTTCAGAGAGACTCTTTGAAAGTCCAGTGTGCACGCAGGCTGTAGTTTACCTAGTAGCAGCCTAAATATGCAGTGGTAGCAAACTGTTTCCTGGACCAATAGGAGGCTGCAGCATCAACCCCGGAGATGGACTGCATGTTAAACAGCCTGCCTACGGACTGTGTGTGTGTGTGTGTGTGTGTGTGTGTGTGTGTGTCCATCCCTTCATTGTGCAATAACAAACTACTGCTACTACTCCCCACCTTCAATCTATAGAACAACACACATGCAGTCACATTTTTAAAATATCGATGATATTCCCTGTTGATCCCCACATGAAAACGTTGGTATTTTTGCTTCCTGAGGTCAAAGGTCAGGGTCAGCTGCATGTATTGCTTATAGACAATCTAGCAGCGTGGATGTTTGCTGTCCTTGAGTTGAATGTCATCAACCCAAGAATCATATCACCAGTCCCACTATAGGTGCCGTGTTTAACTCCGTGTGAGCTGAGTGGGAGTGTTTGTCCTTGTTACCAGCAGAGGAACTGTGACCTCCTGTGTGTGTGACTGCGTGTATTGACTCTTGTGTGAGTGACACTGACTCAGAGCCCTCCTCTTCTCTCCCCACAGCTCTCCTTTACAAGCCGATTGACCGTGTCACCAGAAGCACCCTGGTCCTTCATGTGAGTACATGGCTTCATTTCATGCACATTAGAGGAAAAAAAACACTAATTATGGAGATACTGCTGCTAAATTTTCCAAATGTAATTTTTCAAAACTCCATACTTCCATTTTATTGAGGTGGAGTCTGAAATCTTTGAGACAGACATCTCAAGAAGTAGGCAAAGAAAACCAGTGGAGGAAAGTAACAGGGTATATTTAATTTATACTTCTACTCCACTACATTCAAATGAAATATTGTATTCTTTACTCCACTACACCTATTGACAGTATTAGTTACTTTTCAGATTACGAATTTGCATAAAAATCCAGTGAAAAAAAAACTGTGGTTCCCAGGTTTTGGTTTGCCACCTCTTTACAAAACCACTGTGTCTGGTTGGATCCACCCTTGGGATTAATACTTTGACTCTTACACACCTTAATTTTTGGTCAGCTACTCAAAACAGTGGCCCGAGTGCTGGAAAGTCAAATCCTTTCTTTGTTGTTTATCCCAGTGTCCTTCCAGCCTAAATAAGCCTACCTCTTTGGATGAGTAATAATCAAGTGGAAACTGCCAGTCAAGCAAGCAGAGATGCCTGGATGTGTGCAGTTATGTTCCAGGAGCGTCTTGCATGAATACGTTTGCATAAAGCTGTCAGAACAACAAGATGCCCAGTGCATCCAAGGCGACTGTGTGTGTTTCCACAAAGGTCATGTTCCTGTCATACATGCAAATTAAAAGACAGTGAAAATTGGTGGTGTTCGTTTTGGAGGATAGACGGCTGCACGAGCCTCTGTTGTCAGCTGTCCCGTTCGTCATCCCGCTCTACTGATGAGAGCTGCTTCAATAAAAACAAGGAAATGAGATCTGCAGAGATTACTTAAGTATTCGATAAGGAAGCTGCGTATATGCGGTGCAATTATGTCAGACAAAATTAAATCAGAACTTCTGTTTATGCTCCGATGGATTTTTGTTAGAAAGTGAGAATGGATTTCTAACGACATGCAGAGTTACTTGAGTGTTAATAGAGTTTTTAGAACTATTTCTGTGCTTTCGCTGTTAGAGCTCAGACCCGTGACTGCGTGCATCTATATAACCATGCATGTTTGTGCATGTGTTGCAGGACTTGCTGAAACACACCCCTAAGGACCACCCGGACTTCCCCCTCCTGCAGGACGCTCTGCGGATATCTCAGAACTTCCTCTCCTCCATCAACGAGGAGATCGACCCTCGCAGGACCGCTGTCACGACGCCCAAGGGAGAGGTGTGTGTGACGATGTGTGTGTGAAAATGTGTAAACGAAAACCTTTTTTCTCTAAATATGAATGAGACTTCAACTTAGAAATTACCTTTTAATTATCTACAAACAACTAGAAGGAGCCCACATGCTGCACCTACTTACTATAATGATAGAATAGAATAGCAGTAGATGCTATTGTTTTTTTTCTAGTGTTCCCCAGATTTCCTGAGTAGTTGTTACAGCAAAAGCAAGTCCCTAATGTATGGATATTTGACTTTGAGGTTACAGTAGGTGCTGTGTCATTTGGTGCAAGGAGAGAGTGACCCTGGATGGGGGGAAAACTCAAAAAGCATTAGACTCCTATAACACCATCACACTTGCAATGTATTAAACAAATCGATGCAGCAGAACACATTCCACACATTGTTCTCCCTTGTCAAAACCTGGCACCTATATTTACCACAATGCTAGTCAGCCAGGCAGTCTGACTTTATCAACGTTGTGTTTGTGCTGGCGGCACAACAAGCAGTGACATCAGGTGTTCTCTCAGGCCCGTCAGCTGGTGAAGGATGGCTTCCTGGTGGAGGTGTCGGAAAGCTCCAGGAAGGTTCGGCACGTCTTCCTCTTCACCGATCTGCTGCTCTGCGCCAAGATGAAGAAGACAGCTGTGGGGTGAGTCCGCTTCACCTTGTCCTCGCCATCCAGAGTGTCAAAGCAGTGTGTTTACCACAGAGCCATTTGAGTGTGCATCTTTAAACATCAGCTCTTTTAGAATTATCCTCTCTTTGCTTCCATCTGTACGTCATTCATTTCGCCTTCATCACATCAGCACGTCAACCCCCGACAGTGAAACAGAAAGGATGACACCGGCACTTTACAAAAGCCTCCTGTCACCCCGTCTGTTCCCGGCTCGACGAAGCGGGAGGGCTTCTTGAAGCCTCACTAACAACGAGGAAAGACTAGCAGGCATTTTGCCGCTGGTATTTTGAAAAGTGGAGAAGGGTAGCAGATATACACGGTGAATAGAGAGTGAGGACAATGGTGCTATTCAAGAAAATGTGTAAGCACAGGCAAGAGGTCTGTGTGTTTGAAGAAGCAATCTGTTCGAGCCGTGTGTGATGCTACATCTTAAGGCCTGACACATGTCCGTAGATTAAGTGTCACATTTACGGGATTGCCTGTCGCTCGCCTCGTCAGCACGGCGGCTGCTGTTAGCCTGATTGGATCTTATTTTGGTTGACATTCACCGTTTGTCTGTGTCATTTGCAGCCGCCCCTCGCTTGGAGGAACACGTAGCGTTGCCATAACTACCAAACCTGTAAATCAGACTATTATGGTCTGGAGTGTTATCTCAGCGTGCTGCCTACAGGCCACACACACGCACACACAGTTTGGGCAGAGCAGCCATCCAGAAACACAATCACCTTGGGTTCAGTCACCGATGATTCTTTATCCCTTTATATCCTCTGATTATCTCACTTCTATCATTTTGGAATTAGTCATATTTACATTGACTCTAATGTATATTCCTCCATAGCTATTGTTACTATGGGGTGAGGAGGTTGGAATAGATTATTATATTCATATTCTGCTCAGTTTCTAACCGAGCCCCACTTTCTTATTTGTGTGTCTGGAATATCTGCAAGTGTGCATTTAAGGGTAACTAGACCAGCTGTGAGCAGTGCTAAAGGTGTACTACAAAGACAATGAATAGACGGTGTGTAAAACAAAGAGATTTCCCAAAAGAGCAGAGAGAGACACGTAAGGGTTTGATAATGGAGGTGGGGCAGGAGATCAGAGGCTGAGGAATAGCTTCGAGGGCTGTGAGATGTACTTGGATGATTAACAAATGGAAAGCCTGTCTGTCCTCTGCTGCTGTGAATAAGTTTTGAATGGAAGTCCACACAGCACATACCAAAAGTGAATTCGGTGTTATTGTTATTTGCTGTCGGAACAAAGGCAGACAGTCCAAATTGAAATGCATATATGAAATAAATTCCTGCTAGTCTCGTCCTCTCCAAAATATGATGTAGTTTCATCAGCATTTTGCAATATTGAATAGTTTTTCAACAAGCCCCTAAACAACTTGTGTTTGATCATCAGAAAAGTGTAATAATCTATTTTAAACTTAACTTTTTTATGCTCTTAAACTGGGATTCCACATAACATTTCACGTAAGATTTTTTAACATTCAGTTTCCAGTATGGATTATCATTATCTAGCCGCTCAAATATCCGTCTGATGAAGGTGTCGCACTGGTAATGTGCGGCACCCAGGAATGCTAATGAGTCTCATTAGTGACAATGCACATCAATCTTCTCAGCCGTGGTGGAAATAGCACTGAGCCGAGCGTGCATCATGTTCATTAATATAGCTTTGTGACTGCGTGAACAGCCTGAAAATGGTTTGTTATTTTGATGTTTTCAGATTACATTAGCCCAGAGGTCAAACTAGCACCCTTTTGAATAGAAAAGCAATTCGTTTGTGGGGATGATCTTCAGTTGTAGTGCTCTTAAATGGCCAATTATTGTTATTTGTAGAGCTCACTGGATGTTGCATGTTTTTTCTCTTTTTGTATAAAAGTGTGAATATTTAACTTTTCAGTTGTAATGGATTCTGTCATGTATCCATTACAGTTTTGTCTGTACACCGAAGCAAGGTGACTAATTAAATTTCTTACTCGGGTTGCTTTGTCAAAATTAGACCAGAGATATAGCATTAATTATGGAATTTCAAAGCTTCCAAAAATTATGACATAAATATTAATGCATCTTTTGCATTTTTCATAAAATCATCCATCTGGACAGACTTAATTTCTTTGAGACTTTTCTATTAATTATAGAGTTTATTTCAGGTTTTTTCACTGCCTTTGTTCTGTTGATCTTTATAGCTTTGTGTGTGTCCTCAACTGATCTGGTGACTCTAAAATAAAAAGAGCAAGGATTTGCTGTATGCTTCTTTACACTAAACACTAATTGTGTTTCATATTCTCCTTCTGAATCCTTGTTTTCCTGCATCCCTCCATCCTCTCCCTCCCTCTCCATCTGCAGTCGCCATCAGCAGTATGAGTGCAAGTGGTACATCCCACTGGCAGACTTGACCTTCCAAACTCTGGACGACTCCGACTCTTGTCCCAGCATCCAGGTCCTGCCCGAGCACGAGATCGAGGAGATGAAGATCAAGATCTCAGTCTTAAAGAGTGAGATACAGAAAGAAAAGGTAATCCTGTTTGTTGCAATAAAAGCTTTGCCAGTAAAAACCCAATGAGAGTAATGAAAAGTAAAAGTATCAAAACATTTAGCACCTTAGAACTGATGAATATGTATTTTAAAGAGTGTCGGTCAGAGAGCGCTAAATTATTCTAATTGTTATCATAGCTCCTTGTGCCTGATTTACTACAGCTTATTTAATCACACTATTTACCATCCAACGAAAGCATATTGAATGTAGGCACAAACATAAAAATGAATTTAAATCTACCTGGTTCGCAACTGCTTTAATAAATCAAGAAGTGAGTCTTTTGTATCATACAACTGGGGAATCAAACTGACCTATAGAGCAAACTCTCCTGTTCTGTCGTGGGAACCTGAATTTCAAAAAGGTAGGAGTCAGACTACTATCTGTACCAAACATGAAGCAAAGCGCTACACCTGTCCTGCCATCATCACTGATAACTGTGATATATTCTACACTATTACTAGTATATAATATATATTTTCTAATCAGTTGATCTGCTTAATGAGCTATATTGAGCATAGACTATAGAGAGGAAAAGTAAGGAAAGAGTAGGTGAACGTATGTAAAAAATAATTATACATAGTCACTGTAACTGTAATGTCATTTAAGCATGTGAACTATCTAACAAAAGTATCACACTGTGGCCGTACTGCATAGAGGATAAACCATTCTCTCTCTTTGAAGTTTCTCATACCAGAGCGGTTGCTAATTAGTAACTATTTTTAAGACTGGTAGAGCTTGATAAGCAGAGATTGCAGCTGGACTGCTGAGCAGGCAGTGGCACTCAGATGAAGCTGTCCATCAAGCTGTGGGGGGCCGATCCAATGTAGGTTAGCCTAAATAGATATAATGGAGATATAAAGCTGGGTAAAGACGCCAAGTATCGGCTGTATAATAATGTACTGTGTTTGCGTAATACCTGATACCTAGATTAAATGGCACAGACTGACACCGTGTTCTCTCAAAGGACAATAAGAGGAATTTTGGAGCTATTATCGTATGGCATGTTGATATATGTATAGAAACACAGGAAACATTTGGTGCCTAGGTACACATGATAAGGGAACGTTGGTTTAACATCAGTCTTAAAAACCTCTCGTCTGAGTGAGACCTTCCACTGTTCCGTGAAATGAATCATTAGCTGAGTTCTTATCATTATAAGAAACACAAACACATACAAGGGACTCAGGAAGGAACTTTGGATTGATGTGTCCAGTCAAACTGCCATCTTAGCCATCTTTGTATTTTTCATGGCACACGTAGACTTTCATGGAAGACCCCCTGTATCAGTGACTTCTTACAGGAACCACTGTGCCTTCCGTAAACTCCATCACCTACACCCTTGTTTGTTTTAGACGGGATCAAGATAAGGTTTAAGGCATTATGTAGGGAAACTCCTGCAAATGTGAGTGCATGGAAACACAGACAGAATTAAGTCTAAGTCTAGATCCTCAAACCCGGCAAAAATAATAATAGTAAGCTTTATTTGTATAGCAGCTTTCATACAAGAAATGTAGCTCAAAGTGCAACAGAGAAATTACATGCACCAAGTGCTTCACATAAAAGATAATAGAATAAATACCTTTACCTTTTTATATAAAAGTCAAAAAATGCTCTCTCTTCTTCCACTGCATTAGCCTTTCTGGTCTGCTCCTATCAGTGCTGAAACAGTTGACTAGAGACAGAGGTTGAAAAAAAAAAGATGCTATAAGCCTCCAACAGTTGCAGTAATACACCCCCGCGCCCCTGGCTGAGACACACACAAGAGCAGAGAGTTCCTGTTATTCCCCTCTCACAGCGTCAAAGTCGCCCACCCGGGGCACAGTGAGTGACCACGGCTGGTATTTCGAGTCAGGGGAGGCCGGCGCAGTGAAAGATTCAGCTGATTGTATCCAGGCTCTGACTCACGACTTCCTGGTGAGGGCTGAGAGGGCGTGTGTGTGTTTGTTTTCCTTCAATACCGACGAGAAGCTGAGATCTTTGAGTTATATATCAAGACTCTCAAAGCACGGCACTGACTCTCAGGGTCTTTTCTGGATAATAGGTGAATAGAAACAGGAAGAGATTATTATAAACCTATATCATGCTCATAAAAACAGCAATGACAGAGTAATCATAAATGTTTGGTTCTAATTTTAACATTATAAAATCATTTTTAAACATTTTTTTCTCTCCATCACTCTGTATCAGTTTCAGCACTAAATGAGTCTATATGCCTGTTTGCTTGTTTGTGTGTGTGTGTGTGTGTGTGTGCAGAAAGCACCGAAGGGTCAGAGTCGGGTGGAGCGTCTGAGGAAGAAGATGAACGAGCAGGAGTCGTGGCTGCTCCTGCACTCTCCCACCATCCCCTTCCGCATCCACAACAAACATGGAAAGGTGAGCTGCTCATCCCAGCCTGCCTCTTTCTGCACCCACAAAGCTGCAACACACAAATCTCACCACTAGATGGAGACGTGTATCTTTCTTCAGGCTCCTTTGTGTCGCATTAGATTTAGAGTTGGGTTAGATTTAGATTTCTGAAATAAAAATCTTTTGACAGCATGAGGTAAATTCACACTTTTGCTTTTCTAAAGGTTTTTAGACACGTTAATACTTTCTGTATAAAATCTGCAGTGCTCTTGTTTTTTTTCTAACTCTTTCTTTTGTCTTGATGTATTAAACTGTGTTTTTTCTGTGTACATCCAGAGCTACCTGTTCCTCCTCTCCTCTGACTATGAGAGATCAGAGTGGAGGGAAAGCATACAGAAACTCCAGAAGAAAGGTAACCCGATTGACTGTTTCTGTCCTTTCTGTGCAACATTGTGTGCTTCATCTTAAAGTGCTTTAAAACCACTTTTTTTTCACACTCTACCACAGTAAAAGTGAAAGTTTGTGTCTGTGTGGTTGCTGTGTGTTTTACAGATCTCCAGGCATGTGTTTTAAGTTCTGTGGAGCTCCAGGTCCTGACCAGCTCCTGTTTCAAACTCCGAACTGTCCACAACATTCCTGTGACCAGCAACAAAGACGGTAAAAAAACACTCACGCACAACATTGTCTTTATTCTTGTTCTCTTATGTTTGGGTGCTTTGTGCTTTTTTTCTTGCTTTCTCCACAATCACAAACACACACATTCTCCCATTGCTGCTTCCGCTCCTCTCTGCTTTGAGTTTAAATTCAAACACAAAAGCGCCTGTTACGCTCTCCGTACAGAAAAGCCACATAATGAGAGAGGGGGCCTTGCAGGAGAGAATCTAGGTTACAATATGTTTCTCATCTAGCTCGTAGCAGTCGATGCCATGCAGTGTGGCCGCGGTGGCCTGCGCTCAGCTCTTATATATTTGTTTTTGCTCCAGATCTCCATGTTGCACCGCTCTTCGAGGCTGGTGGTGACATTAAAGCCATCTGGCTGACCTGCTCTGATTTCCCTAAAAGGCATGAGGGTCTTTGCATTCACATACACACACAGATAACCACAGATTTGACGGAGAGGTTTCGAGACAGTGAAAGGCACGCTGTCTTAATCTTTCTGGCATCATACAGAAAAAAAGATCCAAGTTTGCTTCTTATACAAAGCTATTATTTTGACATCCAATGCCTTTAAAGTGGTGATCTTTGGGATTCTTGCTTTTTATTTTATTTAAATTCTGGTGAACTTGAAGAGAAACAAGAAGTCACGGCTGGGCTGCTCTATGCATTGAACTTTGTCAGATGTCAGTTGTCAGCTGAACAGTGAAGTCTAGTACTGTGACTTTTTGCTTTATGTTAGGGAGATGGACACTTTTTTCTTTTGTGCTCATCATAATTACAGTTCCTCCTTTAATTATTCAAAACAAACTACAAACTTAACACTTCCAGGTGAGTACCAGGCAGCAGGTCCAAGCTTTCATATCAATTTACAGTTTATTTACAAATGTACTGAATGGGTTTCAGATTATAAGTTTAAAACTTTAAACACGGTCAGACACTGCCAGGTCAATTCAGACTGTGTTCAATCAACTGTTGATTCATTCAGCTGATCTCAGTCAGCTGTGAGCTACAAACACATATTACATCAGTGGCATTTTACAAACTCCACAATCAGAAGGCAAATAGAAAGATTATCACAAATGTTTTTACAAAAAACAAACAAACTGCAGGGTCTATTAAGCATCAGGTGATTAGCCATTGTAAAAATAGACCTTTAAAGACAAAGTGAGAATGGTCTCAGTTCAATCCAAATTTCATGCCAGACTGTTGAGAAAAAGAATCCTTCCATCCAGCAAATGGTGCTGCGATGCTCTGCTGTACTCTTTTAGAGTTCAGGTTTTCCTAGTGTGTTTTTTTACTGCAGTTACAGGTGATCGTGTATATTCCTTTGTGGAACATTAATAGCACATTTTGTTTAAATAGCTCTCTTTGTGGATGTTGAAATGAAAGTGCTCCACATTTATAGTTCCCATCCTGTAAAGGCCGTAAAGTCTGTGGGGAGGTGATTGGAGGAGGAAGATGAGATCTAAACAACAAATCTCTTTCATTATAATTTTGTTTGAAAGTCATGATGGGATGTTCTCACACATTTTGAACTCCAATCAAGACCATGCCTGCATTTTCAGTTTCTGGCTGTAATTCCTTCACATTTTTTCAATAGCAGAATATGATTTGCCACCATGTTTCTCTCAAAAATGTCTTCCCACTGCAGCTCTTTATTAAAGTAGTTTAATTAATAATGACAACTGAGGTTTTTACTAACATGTTAACTCACTCAGCTGCTTTGATTAAACTCTCACCTTCCGCTATGTAACAGGTCCATCATTTTGCTTCAGCTTGTTGATATTTTCCCTTTTTTCCATTGAGGTAATATCCCTGTGTGTTTAAACAGGGCTCAAAAACACACACCAACACACACACACACACACCTCAGTGACATGTGATGCAGGGAGCACAGTAGAGGTTTAAATGGAGACCAGCTGGTGGAGGAATGTTTCTCATAACTAAGAGGATGAATGATTTTTTTTGGAGACCTTTAAATGCTCACGCTGTCATTCGACTCCTTTTGATAGTTATCAATTATAACATATTAGTTAATGGATTTCCACAGTTTATTGTTGAAGTTAGATTATAATTGAAAGCCCTCAGTTTTACTCTGGAAGCGGCACATAGGCCACCTCGAAGCTGAACCTTTGAACCTTCTCCCTGCAAAAGTCTCTCGCTTATATACAACACACACTCACTCACGTTTAACCCAGGGGGGTCGGCTGATCTCCTCTCAGCCGCCTACAGTGGAGCTCCAAACCCCCCATCGTAGTTTATTTACCAGGAAACAGCCAGGCTTCACAGGCCTCAACCTAAGCAAGAGCGTAGCCCCTTCATGTGTCTGTCGGCAGGACAGGGGGTATATCAGGCCACCCAACAAACGTCCACCCACGGACCTCCACTCGGCAGCCGGCTCGGTTGTTGTGGCAGAAGACTGTGCTTGTTGATGGGAGGTCTGATACTGATCTGAAGAAAGGCTGTAATAACAGTTAATTTTCACTTAGATCCTCAGTTATTTTCTTCAGCCATTTTCTGGTGCATTCAAGTCTAATGTCATCTGAAGTTATTGTGTCTCTTCTCAAACATAAATTGGCGACTGGGTGTTGGAACAGTAAGAGGAGTGGATGTTAATAATGAAGTTTATCCACAGTTTGGACCACCCAATCTGAAATGAATGAAAAGCACATATGCCTGAGTAATTTAATGTTGATTAGCCGTTTTAAAGACCTTATGGTTCTGGATATTGAAGTGCAAATTAGGCTACACCAGAGTTTAAAAGTGAAAGTTAAGGTGGTGTCTAAAGACCTCATACAAGAACATATTCTAAGCCTAAATCTCTCTCGGCTTGCTCGCGGGAGAGTTTCAAGTTGGATTCGCCAAACTCTCTTAAGTGCACAAACAATCCCGTGTTTCAGCCTTGTTCATGAGAAGGTCCACGTGAGATTAAGGCCATATTTCCATATAAGGCTGTCTTTTCTGCTGCATTTGTGGCCAGCTTTCATTCACAAAAATGTTACCAAAGAGTAAAAAAAGACTTTCTGCTTTTGGAAATCAGCAGAGAAAAATTTAGTGGCGGCAGTGGTGTTAAGGGACCCCAAACATTTAGAAAATGTTAATAGTACAGCTTCCAATGAGGAACACACTGACAGTAAGATGCTAAAAAATGTCTTTCTTAAGCAAAAACAGTCCATGACTAATGTGAGAGGCAATCAAGGCGATGTAACAGTCATGGACGTATTAGACTAGAGCATTTTTAGTTCGATATGTTACACTGTCGGGTGCAACAGAGGATGATCCTGGAGCCTGAGGCATTGGTTAGAGTGAGAGAATTTTCCAACAGCTGCTTAAATGTAGAAGTTACTGTGCCAGAATATTCCAATAAAAATCCTAAAATCTAAAAGAAAATCTCAGTAAATTGGAAAGCCGTGACGATCACGATATGGTGAACAGAACAAACAAGTGTTTGTTCCCCCCATGGAGAGAGTCTGTGCTTGACAACATGTCTGGAAAACAAATACATTTTGTTTTTTTGTCTTTAATCACTCGTACATGCAGCTTAAAAAAATCTGTTCTTGCATTTGGTTCAGTGTCTTGGAATGATTAAATAAACATATCAAGAGTTTTGTTTTTGTAGGCGTGTGAGTATTTCTTGGATGTGTGAGATCTGCAGTAATGGCATGAACAGATAGAGTAGTGCTCATCTGCACGATGTTTGTGTGGAGATAGAGACAAGATGCAGGAGTGGCTCACAAGTCATAATTTGCAATGATTGTTTATTTTTGCATTGTTTTACTCCATGTACACAAACTCTCATTCTTAAATACAGTACGTCACTGTATTTGCATGAGGAGCTGGACTAATTGCTCTGTGTGCTTGTTTTCCAGATGAGGAGACTCCTGGCCTGTACGGCTTTCTGCATGTGATCGTCCACTCTGCCAAAGGATTCAAGGAGTCAGCCAGTAAGTCAGCCAGAAACAGCATTTTTTTTTTGCCACGCTCGTGCACTCACTCTGGCTCAGCATCCCCCTTACACATAGCTGCTGTGTAGATACGCATCTGCCAGCAAAACACATGATCCAGTCAATCACTGCGGCGTGCACATGCAGTTTCCATCAAGTCGTGGCCCAATGCAGAGAGCGCCAGATGGATGGATGCAGGATAAGAGCTTAGAGGACAGGAGAGAGAGAACAAGAGAAGTCTCAGAGGAGAAGTGGAAGCCACAGTGGAATTTCTGTGGTTGTTTTTATTTAGCAGACATCACAAATGACACAGCAACACTCATACACACATAAAAGGGAAAGAGAAAGAAAGTCTAAAATCATGCACAGCCAGCACACAAGGACAATTTTGAAAGTGAACTGCTGGCAAATGATGCCACTTGTCTCTGATGTTGCCTACCTTTATACAAATACCCCTTTGTGTTCCAACGTGTGCAGATACAGCTCCGCGTGTGTGTTCATCATCAGTCGAGCGTGATGTTGGCAGGGCCGTGTCAGCAGTGGACAGCTGGTGCCGCGGTACACTTTGTGCCCTGTTGCACAAATATCAAATATCTGGAAAAGAGACAGAGATGAAGAAATGTGATTTCCTCACTTACCATGACAGCCTTTAGAACGTGAAAGCTGGCCCGCTAGAAATTCCCGGGTAATGGATTGGAAAGCTCTCTCCTCTGAAAGCCTGTTTGATCCTCGCTGGAGTGCAGAGAGCTGAGGGGTTTAAAATTGAGAGAGTGTGTGTTTGTGTGTGTGGAGGGAAGTTTGGTAGCTTCACTGATACAGTTTGATGTAAGCATGTCCAGTGAGGCGAACAGAGTCGGGGTGGGGCAGGCAGGCTTTGGAGGTAGTGTGGGGTAGATGATGTGTTGTCATTGTTAGGGGTCACTCTGGCGGTGATAATGGCAATAGCCATTACAGAGACATTTATCCTTAAAATAAATTCATGGTGCATATTCTGTAATGGACAAGGAAAAATTGTGCAATAATTTGTCAAAATATAATAGAATAATAATATAATGAGGTCAGAAGTTAACATAATGTAATTATCGGGTTGTGGTGGAGAGTGAATGCATGTACTGTAAATGTTTTCTCAACTCTGAAAACCAGAATTAGCCTTTACGCACATACCTTGGCGTGTCTGTGCAGAGATCACACTAGTTCACTTTTTCTTCTGTAATTTCTTTTTGGAACGCTCACATCACCCGATTTTGCAATATGAGGAAAACAAACCCACCTCTTTACTGAATCCAGCAAAAGATATGACTGATGTTGTTTCTTGGAGCAGAAACACAAGACAGAGGCAGCATCGACCACATGTTTGATTATCAGCCCATATGTGCAGCTAAAACCTTCAAATCAACTCCAAAAAGAAAAAAAAGACATTAGTGGATAGTTAGTCCAGAAATTGATTACAATTAATTGTGTTGGATGCTTCAGTTCAGTTTACACAACACAGTTCTGCATCACTCAGTTTTTTTCATTCAGCTGTGTTCGCTAAAGAGTCACCGGCTGCACCCACAGTTCGCCACCGCTGCCACCAAGCACCTGTGTTTTTAGGTTAGGAAAGAGCTGTGTGGGTGACGGTTTCTTGTATGTGTGTGCGAGCGCGTGTGGGGTCGTTAAATGTTTGTATGTGGGAGAACACTGGCTGTGCCCATGATGCTGAACTGAGACGGTTAACCCAAACTTTTATTTCCCACTACAGCTGTTCGTCATCAGTTGAACATTTAATGTGAAGTGTAAAGAGTTTATTGACGCTATTATGTCAGATTGATGCATTTTTACTTTCCTGATAAGTTGTTCTGTTGTCTTGTATTGCAGTATTAGTCACTTCAAGCCTTGCATCTTGTGGTGGTGAATTCTTTTAAAGTCAGTTCACTTGATGCACATGTCAAGATCAACCACTATATTTTAACAACTTTTATATGTTTTGCGGTGAAATAATCTCTAATTGCATTGATGGTTAAAGGTGTGTGACAGTTTGAGTCAGCAGCATGTTTTTTTTACCCCTTCCAGAAGTAGATGGATGTTTTTTAATATCCCTGGAGAGCCCTGATTATGAAACCTGTCCGGAGCAGACAGAATTTCTCATTTTTCTCAGAGACGGATGTTGGAGCTGATGGGAGTCATTGTCTTCAAAACACTGTTTCTTCTGCCTGTGTAATTCCCTCCAATGCCACAAATGACCAAAATTACACCATCTCCTCCAGATGGAGCTTAATGATGTGATCAAATCTGCCTTTTTATGTCACTCTTGTGCGGCGTTGTTTTGCAGTTCTGCCTGTGTGTGTTGGTGATTCGATACGGTTTCAGTTGCATTGTTGATGTCTCCTTCGCTGTCTCAAGTCATTTCTCATCGTTCCCCTGAAAGCCATGTGTTCTGTAAGGATTTTGAAGCCATTTTCACTCTTTTACATAATAGTGTGTATGAGTATGTGCTTTCTGCTGATGCATATGGTATTTATCATCATATCAAAACTGAAACGTGTAATAACTGGAAATATTCAGTGGCTCAGATTGTCGAGTGGACGTGTAATCATCAACACGCCTCTTTTTGTTTCTTTTTTGATTGAAAAGAATCACATAAGCTGCATGGACTAGAATATCTTATTGGAGCTGTGTTATTTATGTCACAACGATCCTCCCCCAGTGGGAAAGGGCTTTAAATTCAGCCCAGGGCAAAGTACTCAAACTGGGTCACAGAGGAGGGAGCTGGGAGTCAAGCATCTCCCAAAAACTCTTGGAAAAAAAAAATCTTTGGAAAACATGACCTAGTAGAGAGGAAAAACATGTTCGCTTTCTTCTTTGTTTATTTTTGTGTACGTGTGTGTCAACAAGTGCCACTGTGCATTGTTCCCCCCTGTACGTATGTGTTCAACAGCTGCTGCAAGTCGGTGCTGTCAAACTGCAGTTGCCCCCCCGCTGCATAGAAAGAGTGTGGACAGATCCAAAGTGAAATGCAACAGTTGTTCAAACTGAGAGAAATCACAAAGACATTTTAAGTCAGCACAGTAATCTGCAGTTAGTTGCATGAGTTTTTCCAGCAACACCTTCAACTTAATTAATATTGTTATATATAACTAATAATAGAGTAATAGAGCGGTTGCTACCAGACAAAGACAGTTATGTAACAGATTTATTTCTTGTCCTTTGTTAGAATCAGAACCAAAGTTTTCATCACTTGCCACTGTTCCCATAAAAAGTAGAGGCAAAACGCTGCCAAGTTTTCATATGTTCTCATGACTCTTATGATTTCTGTGTGTAATTTAGTCCAGCCATTGTTCGCCATGCTTTTATTACTTTTCTCCTTCTGGATTCTATGAAAGGAATTTGATTATGCTTGTTCCCTCCTTATTTTGTTCCCTCAGAAGAATATTTTCCCCTGAAGCCTTCAAGCTAAACATATGGACAGTTAACCGCTCCGGTGGCAGGGAGTCGAAGCCGTGGAGACGCTGATTAGTTTAACTGATTATCACTCGTCTCCTAATTCTGTGAACCCGCCGTTTGACCCAGAATTCAACATGGCCTCGGGCAAAGATTAGCCTCGCGTATGAGAACACACACACAACGCAAGGGCTGCAGGCCTCAGTTGATTGAGATGGAAAAGGATGGTATCCATTAACCTCTGCATTTAGAGGTCAGAGACCCCATGCTGGCCATTTTATCCCCCTCATACTTTGAGCCTGATGGTGACCTGCCAGGAAAATGAAAACTCATGGAGTTCCAGGCCTTTTTTAGTCTGTCCTAGTTCTCAAAGCCCTCCTGGATCTGCTGCGAGGACACAAGGAGACCTCTCTAAATATGCTCTCTCTGGCCTTGTTTGAATTTTAGGTCTGGGCACATAAACCCATTTCACTTTGAGAGGAAATCAACTTCCAGAGAAAACTGGGAGCAGGAATATTAATACACCCTCCTCTTCTCTGCAGCCAGATGAAAAGTTTAAATCACACTCATGTCACAAGCACATTCCTCACTTCTTTTCTCTAAATTATACTCAACAAAAGTGAAGAGAAAAGTGTCGTCCCTTCTCTTCACAGCAGCACACTCAGACAGGTAGTTTGTGTATTCTTCCGATGTCGGATGTCAAACCAGAGGTGACGGCCACGAGCTGTTGTGCCTCCGTTTGTAGCGGAAGAGTGCGATAACGGCTTCATTTCATAAATATCCCCCAGATGGTCACATTGAATTCCCCTCCGCTGAACTTCCCCTGTACCACCGCCGATAATCTCTTCCTCATTGGGAGTAATTATGCCAGAGCCTTTCAGGATGCTGAGAAAACAAACAGAGATGGACTGAAACCAGATGGAATGAGATTATAATGTATAGTGCTGTTAGGGTTAATTATACGACCACATACTGTATATGAATGTTTGCTCCACTTGGTCACAGCTCACCCAGGTATGCATGGTATCCCTCCTCAGTGTTAACCAAGCAGCAGGCCAGGCTCTTGTTTTTGATGACACCATTACTTTTCTATGTATTCTATTCTCTCATCCTCCTGTGTGTTTCTATGTATATGAGAATCAACCACCCCCCTGTGTCTCCTTCGTCCAATCTTGGTGACTCTCCCGGTGAAAGGTCGAGCACCGCATCCATCCATCATGCTGTCAGATAGAGGTTAACCCCAGGGACCAGGTCCAGGCTGGAGGGACGTACTATAGACACTTTACAGACAGCCGGTAGCGAGGCCTGCAGGAAACGCAACAGCAGCATTTAAAGAAACACATTAGCAGACTTAATTGCTCCGAGTAAGAACCGAGTGTGAGCTGATCCCCAGGAGAGCGACGGCTGTGGTATGAGGATGTAAAGAGTGGGGGGGGCATGCTGGTACTGAATGTGTACACAGGCAGGAGATTGATGTCTTGTCAGCTGACGGCTACAACATATTGACATTTTAAAGGACCATTTCACTTTGATGGAATGTAACCTTTTTTATCTTTTAAGGGCACATTCATTACAAAACAGATACCACAATAACATAATCACTCATAATCACTGACTGAACATTTAATTCTACTTTTAAACATTTCTGCTTGAAAATGAGTTCAGGTGTGGGTGATAGTTTTGAATGAGGTATGCACTCTGGATGCTACAAAGTGATGACAGTGAATTGTTGCCTTACACATATTGATCCAGCTGTGGCCAGTGGAGCACAGAAGGACTTGTGTTCAGTGGGATGGGCCATTCTCTAGATAGTGAATAGATACGTGAGTAAAGAGCAGAAACTTTTAGTCGATTAATCAATTAATGGATTGATTGAAAGATTGATCACCAACTTTTTTGATAATCGATTAATTGTTCTAGTAATTTTTTAAAGCAAAAATAGAAAACAATCACTGGTTCCAGCTTCTCAAGTGTGAATATTTTCTAGTGTTTTCAGTTTTCTGTAGTAACCTGAATATCTTTTGGTCTGTTGGTTGGACATTTTTTGCTGTTTGCTGACATTTGACATTTATACCACATGATGAATTGATCAATCAAGAAATTAATCTGTAGATTATTTGCCAATAAAAATAATTGTTAGTTGCAGCCCTACGTGAGTATTACATATAATTAAAAGATGACTTAAGTGGAAAGAAACTAATCAACAAGAAACACTATTGGCCCTTTTATTGAAAAGACAGTATTTCCATGCAATGACATCATTAACCACTAAAAGTTGTTTTAATGCCTGTAATAACTTTTTAATGGTTATGTTTTTATTACAAGATGATAAAAAATGTGATTAACAGAGGCATGTAATTTGACTCTACGGTGTTACAGTCTGTTTTTTTGAAACACAATTATCATATCTTATAAAATTACAAACAAGTAGTCAAGAAAGCTAAATTCAGTGCATTTCACTGATCAGCAAGGTTCCAGTTTTTTGATAGATCTGTCTACCTTTTGTGTTTCTTCCTAGATCTATACTGCACCCTTGAAGTGGACTCGTATGGATACTTTGTCAGCAAAGCCAAGACCCGCGTCTTCAGAGACACTACAGAGCCACAGTGGAATGAAGTCAGTCACCCAGACATCTCCTTTTTCTGTACATTTGTTGCTCTGCAGTCACAAATATTTAATTCTCCTTTTCTGTGCCCTTGAACAGGAGTTTGAGATTGAGTTGGAGGGCTCCCAGTACCTGCGGATCCTGTGCTACGAGAAGTGTTACGACAAAAGCATGCTCAACAAGGACGACAACGAGATCGTAGACAAGATCATGGGAAAGGGGCAAGTCCAGGTGAGAGGACAGCTGCTCACAGGACGTCACAGTAACCAACCGTTAAACCGCAAAGAGAGACGTCTGTGTCCTCTTGGGGACGTTTCCCAACATGTGACTCATTTTAATTAGCTGTCTAGCCTCTACGCGCAGCGGAGCGGTTTTGTCGTGGTGGCTTCTAATGATGTTGGGCGGATTAATAGTCTGACAGAGTTTATTTAAGGGGGATTTCCCCTGTCTTGTTGTGAGAAATGTTCCTATAAAAATCCCTTTCGGTCTTGTTAACTGGATCTTGCCTACACAGTGGAATCTGTGGTTTCTTGGTATCAAGGCATAATGCCGTCCTCTTGCATTGTTGTTTAGGTTTTGCAGAGCAGCCTCCAATCCAGCCATCCAATTTTCCACTTTCCAATTTTCCTCTCAGGAAAATCTCTTGGTCAAGTGAACGTTGACTCCTGTCATTTTCCCTGCAATTCAGTCCAGTTGTTTCTTCGTCTGTAATCAATAGAGCGCTATGAATTTGGGTCAACTCTGAAGGTTTTAGTCGCTCTTGTCATCAGGTAATGTCCTCATGTTTTCTCTCAAGTGATGCATGTGTCAGTGCCAGAGATTATCTTGCAGCAGGTTATTTTTGAACCTGCTTCTGATACTTTTTAACTCTCAGAACTCAACGGAAGATATGAATCATTTCAATCATTCCAGATTTGTTTGTTGCTGCTGCTGCACATAGAATAAAATTTGTAGTCGCAGGTAAAAGCAGTGTGAGTGACAAGTTGCACTGGGAATACAAATCTCCTGTCTAACATAGAGAGAAAGTGGGGCAAGCATGAATCACTCACGCAACATTTTCAAGTAAAGAATGCAGCTCAAAAATGTCTTACAAATGTTACTTGAGTGGGTACGCTGTTTTTCCTCAGACCCAAGTTCCAGTCCTATATCTTTGAAGCAGTCTTTGAATGGAAGAAGAAAACACCCACAACATATTTGTAGCAGCATTTCCTGTTTGTCAGCAACACTTTCCATGCTGTTCTCATTCAGTTTGATGGTTTGTGTCCTTGAGTGTCGCCTTTGATTTCCTGTGAAGAGCAAGTGGGATAATAGTGAGCATACTTCTTTTTTCAGCCGTATCAGATCTACAGGCGTCTTGATGTGGATGGAAATCTATGAATAATTACCTGTCCATCTTTGCTTAAGTTTTGCTTGAGTGAAGTGTGGTAGAAAATAAATTAATTTGGTCAGGAGTCAGCTCATGATGAAAGATTGTCTGACCTATGAGAGGATTGAAAAAATAATTGTGCCCATGCATGTATGTATGTATGTGAGCACGTTTGTGTAATTGTTAAGGTAGAAAAAAGGCTTCTTCCCAATTACACATTTAGTAACGTGGTTAGTTCGGCCTTTATTTAATCAGTGGTTACAGAGAATAGATTTCATATTTGGTTTTACATCTAGTCTCAAAGCAGAACCATACAGATGAATAATATACTGTTTACTTCCTTATTCTTTGTTAAAGGAGACCGTCCCATCTCACATAAGGTACAGTAGTTCATCTGTGGTTCAGCATTTTATCTTACATGACAGTTAAACCCACCCTCTCTGGTATGGCTGCCAGTCAGAGAGACGAACACTGCTTCTGCTGCTGCTGCTGCTGCTGGGAACATCCATTTCCAGCCAACAACAGTCAAAAAAACAAATAAATACGCCACATGTTTGCTGGCTCGCTGTGAGAAGGGGAAAACAGATAGGGGGATAGAACCGGAGAGGGAGAATGGCATGTTCTATCCCAGACTCTGAGAGGGTGGGAATGGTGAGTGCGTACGATAGAGGGGGTTGTTGGGATTGTGGGCGTGTAGTTGGCAGAGAAACTGTTTCCCCTACGTGTACCAACTGTGTAGAGCTGCAGCGGCTCGTCGATTGGCAGAAAATGAATTGGCTGTGACTGTTTTTGTAGGGGAACAATAGTTTTGAGGCAAAAAATCCAAATATTTGCTGTGCATCAGGTGAAAATGATGCACAGTCGAGGGTTGTGGTGGTAAAACTGAAAAATACACTGATATCTTTCAAGTACAACAACTTCTGCTATGGATATTGTCACCATCAATCAATATGCATTCAGCCTGATAATGTATATCTATGCCATAAATGAATGCTGATCCCATTGTTGCCCCTCTAAACTGAATGTGAGCATGTACAATCCATGAACCATGAAAGGTTTCGTTTTGCAAGATTTCAAAAAAGTGGATGCTCACTTGTCTCTGGTTGTAGTTTTGGTTTATTGTCACTCAAACATGATGAAATTCTGAGGAAAGAATATTTTATCTGACCGCACATTGTTTATGTATGGTTTCAAGACGTGGGGGGACCGATGTTTCACCACGTTACACAGATATCTCATGTCATATGGATGTGGCAGCCAAGGAACCTAAGTAGTGTACATTTTAACAAAGACTAAGCCAGAGGGACATCGGTCTGCTCCACATACCTAAAGAGACTTTCACTTGGACCCGAGCTGTTTGCTTTCCTGGTGAAGCTGAGTTTAGAAGGAGCCTTCAATGTTTTGCTTTCCTCTCTGGAGACCCCCTGATTTATTTAACAAGCTTGTGGAATACTGACTGACCGTAAATGGGCATATTGGGCTGGGAAGTTTTCTTTTTTTAACCCACTGCTGTTACTTCACTTTGTTACCGATGAGAAAGTTGATCGCTTCGGTCATCAAAAGACGTTATGATTCGGGCCGGAGATTTTATTTTGATAGTGACCAATGAAACCTGTAGGTTTGATGCTGCATGTGCATGAGGTGTATTGCCTGTGATGTCCACCAGTGAGCACGTGGACACACACACACCCACAGACGCAGTGAAGAAAAAGCATAAGAAAAAGGCGACGGCAGCACACTGGTGTTGGCTTGATTGAGTTGCTTGTCCACAGGGGGAAAATACCACCATTTATTTCCAGGCCTTCACCCAGCTGACGTCCCCCGAGCAGATAACCTCTGATCTCTAAGGTCACGTTGCTAATCCGCTGTTAAATGGCAACACTGTTGGGGTTACACTCCTCCTGTCTCTCAAACTGGCAACACAAATGGATTTTTAAATGTCTCCGAGCAGGCGATTTGGAAAATTGATCAGTATCAGCTCCCAAAGTTGCCAGTAAAGAAAAGCTGCCTCCAGTGTGTGATGTCTTTGCCATGTTGTCACAGATATTGTTGCTCTGTAACAGCTCATCGTCCTCTGGCTAAACAAACTTTATGCACTCGTGGTGTGACCTCAATTACAATGAGAGACTTTGATTGTTTTTGCTGTCAGACTTTGACACTACATTTTGAAAGCTGCAGAAAGGAGATGGACGTTTTTTAATTACAACCTCCTCAGGATCAGACGTTGTTCATTCCTGATTATATTTAATTGCCAGTGTTATGCTTCACACATCTCTGGTTGCCAGGATTGTGCTCAGCCTTGCTATAAAGGGACACCAAGTCCTGAACTGGTTATGAATGCAAAGTGCAAACAATCTCCTGGTCTGCCTAATGCGCTATGCAAGTCGTCCCAAATGACCCTTATGTGTCGGTTGTAGCTTGCAATACTTGTCTTCAGAGGACTGGTTATGTAACTGTTTAGGTTAAGAGCCCCAGCGCTTTGTGTAGCAGGAACACATCATATCACCCAGCGTCAGCAGTGCTTTCATCTGGTAACCCATCACAGCCTCCCCTGGGTTCACCTCTTAGGGCTTTTATTTCCCGTCTTATCGGGGGGAAGAGTGTGTTGTCTTTCATACACCCACCAGCACCTTCAGTCATTTAGCCTATCGCACTGTTGAGGGTTGGTTAGAAAGAGCAAATGGGATTCCTCTGTGAGCACTGTGTTTCTCGAGGCTCTGACTTTATGTTGTTGAGGTCATATCCTAAGAGCAGAGGTTATCAAAGGATGAGCTGAAAGTGCCAGAGGCCTGCTGTTCTAAAGACAGCAGGAAGTTAGTTATTGTCGTTTGGTCAGCTTATCCACATGTTGAGCAGTTGGAGCTGCAGCACTGGCTGTGACACGCAGCTCGTGAAGGGCAATTAAGGTACTTTAAAACCCTTCGCGCCTGATTGCAGCAATTTGCATCTTCTTCTTGGAGTTGAAGCTCAATCTGAACACATAGACATGATACACATATTTTTAGATTCAGTGTGACTTACACTTCTTGAGGATCATTATTTCTGATGTCCATTGCAAAGAAACATCTATTAATCCAGGAGTTGCCTGAGAATCTTCACACTTTTTCTGCAGTATAAAACTAACCCATTAATAATTACCTGTGCATCCGTGGCTACACTGCAAACAGGAACTGCTAAAAGCTAATTCAGCTTTTTTAATGATGCCAAAAATAAATACAAATATATAGGTATAGCTACAAGATGTAGCTCACAGCTGACTAACTGATTCTGTGGCAACATTATACTTCCTGTTTACATCCCCCCACCACCCAAAGGACCGCAAACTGTGAGAACTGTAGTTCCAAAACGTAAAGAATGATTATCCACCAAATCTCAGTAAGACAAAGAATAATTTAGGGGGTGTTGAGGAAGCAGAGTTGTCTCAGTTTTGTGTCGGGGGCACTCACAGTATCAGACTGTGAGTGAGAGAGAAAACCTGTTTTAGAATAAGCAGCACATTGGTATGCAAGTTGCTACATCTGTCACCTCAGAGATCGCAGGCAACACCACATGATGCTGTACTGAGTGTCGTCCTCACAGTGTTGCGTATCTCATACTGTGTGTCTATGGAGAAACTGCATGTTCTCTGCAGTGTCCTATCCTGGATGTGGCTCGTTGCTGCAGCCACATCTGATGATCCAGTTCTTTATCAGTCATGTAACATGTAAAGTGATGTCCCCAGCAAAGGGACACTACCTCAACTCCCTCCTTCCCCTTCTCCTCCCATCATCCCTAATGCTATTGCACTTCCCTCTGCACGACGCTGGGGTTTGTTTTTATTGGTTTGTAGTCCGGGGTGAGCGCAGCAGTATTAGCAGGCCTCAATAAGCGGTAACCTGATAGTTTTGAACGGCTTCCCGGAGATGATGGGAGCCAGAGAAGTTGGGCATCGGCAGCAAAAAGAGAAAGGGTGCGATGAAGCTGTTTGTTCCAGGCAGCTCTCAGCTCCCTCTCCAAAGCCGAGGAGCTGGACAGGGGTGCACACATTAGCCAACGTTACTGTAAAACTGCGGGTGCAGAGGGGTTGTAAAGTTTGAGGGCGAGCCTCTATCTGCACTCTCATCCCCACTTAAGAGCCAAAGCGTTTTCCTCCACATGAGGCATTAGATGCAAAGTTTGACATTTGCATGTTATGTGAAGGGTTTATTGGCCAAAGTGCCCTTGTTTGGGCTAATAGCAGGCTGGCCATCTGGAGAATTGATGGTTGAAGCTTGTGGACCGGTGGCACTCAGCCAGCGCACAAAGTACAGGCCTCAAGTTCTGATCTAATCTCTCAGCACTCAATGAGACGTCATGCCAACATCAGGCTGTCACGAGAATGAAATATAGCCCGATGAATGCATTTAGTAATATGTACAGTATGTACGAACAGTGAAGAAAAATGTCATTAGAAAAACAGTGAAAGTATTTTCAAACAGATGGGAAAACTGGCAACAAAATCAGCCCAGAATTAAGATTTTTCCAATTCTTTATCGTCAACTGAACGAAACTGTTTGAGTATAGCACATAATTAACACTGATGGGAACATTTTTTTTCTTTCTTTCTTTCGCTTTTCATGGAAACTCTGCCCGGGACTCCCAAGCGGTTTCTTTTTTTGTACGTAATATCTGTTAAAAAAAAAAGAAAAAAGTCCTGCCTCTGAGGCATGCAGGGTGGCGGTGTTTCATGTAGTATTTGTTTTGAACATGGAGCTCCGTGATTTTAATGAGGGTGTGTGTGTGTGTGTGTGTGTGTGTGTGTGTGTGTGTGTGTGTGTATGTGCATGCTTCTGTGTGTAGGTATTAATATAAATTAGTGTCTAATAGCAGGTGTCATTTATTTTGTTTCTGCCCCCTGTCATTTAGGCCTGTGATCTGTCATCTTTCCACCCTACACACCCCCTGCGGCCATACACACACACAGCTGTCAACAACACTAACAGATGGGACTCTGCTGTGTGTGTGTTCAGCCCCCCCGGGAACAAACCAGACTCCCATACACACACGAATGGGTGATGGGCTAATGCATTGTAAATGATATCAATAACTTCAGCCTGCTATATTACCTGGTGTTTATTAGCTTGTGTCTCCTTTGTCTGGCTAGGTGTGTGTTTGCCTGCCTTGAGATGGGGGGTTGTAGATGAATGGAGTGTGTGCATCCATTCAGTAACCAAGCCCAAGACCTCATTGCTCTTTTCCCCCTTAATCCACTTATTTTATTCTTTATGTTCCCTAGTTTTTTTTCCACCATGTTTTTTAATGAGGCTCATCCTTCATATTCTGTGTTTGAGCATATGGTGCTTTTTTATTGATGAGTCCCAATTAAGCCGACTTCCTCATCAGACGATCCTTGATCAGTGGAGCTGATAGCGGCGTTTTGAAGGGTTTTTAGTCTTTCCTTGTCATCTTCCCACAAAGAAGCTCCTCCGTCACAGCCCTCACTTACGCTGCCTTTGTTCCCACTTAAAACATCCACTCCCTGCCACTTGGGATACGCGCGCCCTAAAAATAACTGCACGCACTCCTGTAAGCATTCTTAGATCATGCAAACCCACTATTTTTCTCTTTGTGAACGAAATAGGAAAAGCCCCTAACCTGCCAAATGTAGTTTATGCGTGAAGACAAAAAAGACACGTTTGATCAACATTTGTCATCCGGCTTTTGTTTAGTTTTTCTTGGAATCAGATGTTCTAGGCTGGGAGTAAAAGGCAAAATGAGGAAATGTAATGCATCTTTTTAATGCCATCATCTTATAGAAAATAATACAAAGAGGGCTGCAGACCCACTCTCTGATGAAGACCAGCATGTGCTTAATCAGTAGTGTGATGTTAATCATGTAGAGCAAGAAGCCTAAATACATTTGTATTGAGAGCAAGAGTTTGTTGCTCTTTGGGCACATTCTGCCTGTGTAGTCATTATTTAAATCACTGACCATAGTGTTGGACAAACTGAAAGAACCAAAGTTGTTAAAATGTGTCTTGAGGGAGCTGTGAATGTCTTAACCAAAATTCATGGCTGTCCATCCAATAGTTGTTGAGGCATTCATGAAAAGCCAAAACTGTCAACCTCATGGTGACACAAGATGAAATGTCAGGGTATCGCCAAAGTCAGCAGGCTTCATCCTCAGGGGACCATGGACATCTGTGCAACATTTCACGGCCATCCATCCAATGGTTGCTTAGATATTATGGCCTGGACCGAAGTGGTGGACCGACCGACAGACCCACATCGCCATCCATCGAGCCAAACTGCTTATGAAACATTATGAATTGCAGCTTTTAAAGCGATGAACAAAATCTTACAAAATTGTGAATCTTACCAGTTATGAGTAACAGGATGCCAGAAGTGGTTAAAATCTCAGCTTCTGGACCGGGTACAAGTTGGAGGCGTTGGACAGATTTTTGATTCAGCCAAGGATAAAGAGTGAACTGTGAACCGTGTAGGAAGAGCAAAGCAGAAAAGCTTTGCTGTAGCTGTTGGATGACTGGGGACCCTGTGAAAGAATAAAGTGAGAATATAAAAAGGCCATTTAAAGGGAAAAGGATTTCTGTGTGACCTCCCTCACATCTTTCTCTCTCTTTTCCCCTTGCCGTGCCATTTTTTTCTCCAGCAGAAAATACAAACACATTGCTCTCCGAAGGACCTCGGAGATGTCGAGGGCAAGCCGGCTTTGTAATTGGTCCTCATTATGACATTACATAATGTTTCAGGGAAGTGTAAGGGATTGACAACAGATGTATGACTTCCTACCATGCACATGCATATGCAGCACACGTGTAGAGGGCAGTTAGAGGAAGAGACGGAGGAGGACAATAGGAACGAGAGCCCCAGATGGTGGCCAATTATGTGATGCTGAGAGTTAAAGCGAGAACAAAGGAGCTCATCACAGCCTGAGAAATGAAATGCTCTCCAGAGAGATGCTGTGAATCTCTCCACACATTTACTACCGCCCTTTCGTCTTGCAGAAGAGTCCAGGTTCAGGAATAATTGGAAACAGTCTGGAGGGGTGGGTCAGATAATACAAAGAGTGTCATATTTGATCGCGGAGAACGTCAATTCTACGCCGAGATAAAATCGTGAGAGGTGATGAGAGCCTCCCAGTCCGTCCATAAGAGCTTGACTTTTCTGTTTTTGACCAATGAGGATCAGCTAACTTGGTTGTTATTAAAATTTCCCAGTGCCTCTCTTATTGTTTCAGCTGCTGAGTAGCTTTGGAGCCTTTAATAGAATAATACAGAGGCTCTGCAGCTGGAGACAAGAGCACAGAGAGAAGCAAGAAGTGGTCATTAATGATGACAAGTAGACTTTTGTTAACACCCCAACTTCTGGCTGTCTTTGTGGCCCTACTGTGTTTAAAACAATCAACTCTAATCCAGTATTCATAGTAGGTGACTGCTGCTACCAGATCACTAAGTGGTTACAAAACACATTTTATTCAATATCAAAGGGAAATCACTCTTTTGCATGATTAACCCTGTGTTCCCTCTGTGGTAGTCTCTCTGTAAAAACAGTCTTTCTTCCTTTTGTATCCTGAGACATTCCAAATTGAATTCAGGTTTTTTTTTTCCCTCCTTGGTCCAGGGCAGTCATCTTTTCTTCTAAATCGCATTTGAACTTCACATTCACACATTCCCTGGCTGCTCTCAAGCTGTGGATTTATAGACAACAGATGATACTGGGGGAAGAGATTCACCTCATCCCTCTCATCACGGTCCCAGTCTGACTCTCTGAGGGGCAAAGCTCATTTCATGCTTGGCTCTGCCTGCCAGCGCGCTGCGAGGCTCAACCCGTGGATTGTCTCGGGTTCACCTCAGCTGTGGGTCTGTGAAATCCCTGTGTGGTCAATGGATGAGTGTCCTTGTGTTGAAGTCTGCCTGTTTCTGCTCTGTCCTCTTTGATCTATGACCTGGGTTTACCCATTGTTTTAGACTGGTAATTAAATCTTTATCATATGAAATCCATAGAATATATGGTGTAAAGTAGTATAATTTGAATTGGGACAAAACAGAGTAACACATTAAAAATTCCTCAAAGTGTAATTTGTCATTTCACCCAATGCCCCCAAAACTACATTTGCTTACGTTCAAGTGACAAAGCCCTCAAGCAAGGAGAATAAATCTGACTCTTGTCCATCAGGAGCAAATGAGGAAGTTGGATGAAATCGAGGTGGTCGAGATGGATGGATAGGTCAACAAAACATTGGACTTTGCCATTCGCTTCCTGTTTCAAACTGACAGCCAACTTTGGTTTCTTTTAGTCATGACTATGAATGAGAAGATTAGCATAAAGATCCCAAATTACTGTATTAAATTTAGATTTTTTAAAATTTGTACAAAAACAAATTTTTTGGTTTTATGAGGGTTTATGGGCCTACTACTGCTACTGACTTCCTCTAGTCTTTATGCTAAACTAAGCTGACTGGCTGCTGTGGCCTTATATTTAACAGACTAATATGAGACTGGAATTGATTTTCTAATCTAAATCTCTGCAAGAAAGCTGGCAAATATATTTTCCATAAAATGTCAAACTATTCCTTTAGAGCAGCCTCGCCTCTCTCTTCCACACTTTTATCCTTCATCCTTGGATGATCGGTGGAACGACTCTATGGAGACTCTCGTCGCTGTCTCTCCACGTTCTTTTCTTTATTAATCAGATTTCACATCACCGCCAGAACCAAGTCTCTGACCACCAGATGCGACTCTGTCTTTTTTTATCCACAAAAACCCAGTGAGACCAGAATACTTTCTCTGTCTCTGCCTCCCTCTCCCTTTCCCTCTTGTTGTTGTTGGCAGCCTTTCGGCTTATATTAAAGTCAATGGACCTCAGCAACACACTGTGTCCCAGCATGGAGAGCCTGTCCCGGCTTTCAAGTGGCCAGTCGGGGGAGCAGAGCTGTTCCGACAGCAGCAAGATGTGATGGATATCCATCTGTAGCTGACGTTTGCTCTGGGCTTCTTTTGTTTTGAACCCCACACTACCCCCGGGAAGCTGGCGATCGGTTCAGACAGTGATGAAGCTGTAGCGTTTACTCAAATGTCACTTTGTTAAAACGCTCTCCTCAGCTATTTGTTTAGACATGATGATTGTGCAGGAACTTCAATGCTTTCCATATGGCCTTAGCTGGGGTCTGAGATTGAGCAAGTATTTGCCCACTGTGGTTCTGCACCCCATTATGAAGGATAGTTGATCAGCAATGGGGCTTTTATGAGGTTTGGTTTCTTCCAAGAATCGGAGATATGGTGGGGAGGACAGTGGAGCGGTGGTCGGCGAATTACAATTATTGACTTTCTTGAGGGCTTTCTTGTTTTGTGATGAATTGTGGTTTTAATCCAAAGTGCATTGGAGTTTCTCAAGTAGACACAATTTTGGTTGATCTTTGTAGAAATTGGAAAGTCTTTGTCAGTAATTAATCAGTGTCTGTAAAACTTGTAGGAATTCAGTATCTTGGTCAAACACTTGAGAAGGACGGATGGGTACTTGTGTTGCAAGGCGAGCTCCCTGTTCACCACACTTCCCTACTACATCCTGTCCACTGTGTAGCATTTCACTCTAAACGTTTTCCCCAGAAGCGTCCACAAGAATCCGGCAGTATAGTGTGTCAGAAGGATTACTGACATCCTAGTTTTCCATTGTACAACTTCATCAAACGTGATCCAATGGCAACATTTTGTATCAGCAGAAGTGGTTCAGATCTAATGATGTTCGGACAGATTGAGGTGGCCTCTCCCAACAAGATGGGAGAAACAGTAAAAACAGCAAATGGTTTAACCATCATGGTCATAAGTGGTTGTGATATTGTCTGTCGGTGTTTTCCAGTCACGTTTCCATTTTATAGTTTGTTGACATCCCTGTTGAAAATTCCAATGATTTTTGTAAGATGAGTCTCCCACCAGCTGTCTGCCAAGAGCTGCGAGTGTGTATGTGCGTCTGTGGACTCATTCCTTGCGTGTTCCTTGTCCTTGAGCCCTTTGTTGAAGTACCTGAAGTATATTTCTGTGTGTGTATGCCCCAGTAAGCTGTCACATTTGTCTTTATACTATACGCTCTGCTTGGCCCCGGTAGCTCTCACACCCGAGAAGGTATGCTTCACGTTTAGATGAAGATGAGATTGTTTATTAAACTCTTCTTTATTAGACTCTTCAATTCATTTCACAAATCTTTGGTTGATACCTCGTGCTCAGCTTGTGTTTCCTCCACACCATATGAAGAAGAAACAGTAGCTGACTCTTAATCAGTAGCTCGAGGTACCGCAGCTGTTATTTTTGGGTTTCTGCGTGCAGCTTTTGCATGTTAGAGTGTTGCAGAGGCATCTGCTCTGTGATCTAACCGTGTTCATGGGTGAGTCAAGAGAGAAAGCCCCCAGCCACAAACACACATAATGAATATGCCTGCCAGACAGAGATTAAAAAAATGAGTGGACATGAAAAGTGCTGGCTGAGGGAAATACACTTTTGAATAGTAAGATTCCCAGGCTTGTAGAGAGATTTAAAGTGAATCAAGGTCCCTAAAATAGTGCTTTTAGACTGTTACCTTATCTAGACTGTGACCTTTCCCCCCAATGTACAGAAGCAGACATGTGGGTTATGACATCCAGATTTATGTCTAAATATATGTGGTGCTACAGTGGGACAAAACCAAAAACAGCAGCATCCAGTAAGTGCATGTCAGCTACTGTAGAATAAAGATGAGATTTATAAGGTTTTGGTTTGTGTTAGCACTGTGATTTTCCTTGCTAAAAGCAATTGATTTTGAATTATTACTGAGTCATTTCACATATGAATACTATATTTTGTTTCACTATGTGGGTTTTGTGGCTGTTTTTACTGCATCTTTTCTCATAAAGGTGTTTGCATGAGCAGTTTCAGGTCATGGCTCAAACCTGCGTGCTTTCATGTTTCCCCTCTCTTCACATTTCAGCAAGTACTGATGACCTTTCCATATTCCTTCCACTCCACTTACCATAGTGGTACAAGGCCTCTCCATGTTTGATGTTAATGCACAAGAAACTGGGCAGTTAGGTCGTGTCATACTGAAATGACTGATCATTAATAACTTTTAGCTTCATGTACAGAATCGACTCTCTGCAAACCCCCAGCTACCTTCAATGGATAAAGTTCATAAGTTGTTGTTGAGTCTATGACTTCCCATGACATTATGTTGTTCGTATGGCAGTACCGTGAGCAGTGCCAGGCGTTTGATCCTGCTTTATGACTTCCTGTCCCAGGGCAAGGG
This sequence comes from Holacanthus passer, assembly GCA_025331565.1. NCBI lineage: Eukaryota > Metazoa > Chordata > Actinopteri > Pomacanthidae > Holacanthus > Holacanthus passer. The sequence goes on from JAFREQ010000005.1 coordinate 10,896,226, forward strand.
AGGCAAAACTGCCCATTTCCTGTCCGGACTGTGCAGACTGCATGAACTCTGAGCTTGTTGGTGTACTATTGGCACAGACCCTTATCTAATTTGTTTTTTATTTTTATCAGTAAATATCGGAAACCCCTCCCACTCTTGAAAGTCCAAACCGAGACTTTAGTAAATCAGGTTTGTGGTATTAATGTCTGCAGTAATGCAGTTCTTTTCCAGCCCTGCTTTACAAATGTGCATCAGACTGACAGCTGGCCACCCTGACAGGTGTTTACTTTCAGTATTGAAGCAAAACATTCCTCACTTGGCAGACATACATACACTATAATGAGTCAAAATAATGTAATCATATAACAATAATGTTTATGAGGTGGATTCTACATATGGTTTAACCCTTGTGCAGCCATAAAAACAAAGCTCTTTTTATTGCCTTCTTGAATTTCTGACGTGGGACCTCAGTATCGGGCCCCTTTTGCCACCACAAGTTACGGCTAATGATGATGATGATGTAAGTGTTTTCATGTGGAGGAAATGTTTCTAACGTCCCTCAAGACTCCTGGCGAGGATGTTTTGAACTTGTCAGCTGTGAAAAAGATGAGGTCATTGGCAGTGTGGTTATTCAGTGTTTATGGCCCAAACCGATGGCACATGTACCGTGTCAGGGATCAAAACATTTCAACGTGCCTCTTTCACACATCGAGGAATGTTAAACATCTATGGAGAAGGACAGTTTAGGAGAACAGCCTAACCCTCTTTTGAAACCTTAAACCTGCTTCGGGGTTACAAAAACACAACATCCACTGTGACATACTGATGAAGCAATTTATGCCCTCTTGCTTATGTTGTTATACAAAACTTGCACTTGAAAGTAGCCTTTAAAATATTCCACTATGACTTAACCACTGAAATGTAGCATTTTAAATAACCTTGGAGAACAACACTGTTCTCTCCGGCTCTTAGTGTTTCTCAGATGACGAGTGCTCTCTGTGCATTGCTTTGCTTGAAGCAGCCTGTTGCATAACCGGCATGTCGTGCTGAATTCATCTTTTAAAAAAAAAACAAAAAAAAAACGTCCCTGGCAGAATCATAAAATGTGTTGATCCGGCAGGGGTGCCAGCTCGAGTGTGTACCTGTTCCCTCTTCTGGTCCTGCTTTCAAAGAGCTGAGTGGGTGTTTGTGAGGGAGGGCACCTCAAAAGTCTCTTTCACAGAGTCACAAATTGTTTGAATTATGTAATGTGTGTTGTATAATCGCCTGGAGAGGGATGTGTACTGTATGCGTGTGTTCCAGGAGCTGCAGAGGAGTTGTTTGGGTTGATTACATCTCTGCCCACTTGTATCTTCTCCTCTCCCTCCAGTATAACCTGTTGATGTCTCGCTCAGCCAGCGTGAAGAAGACCGGTCAGGTCTGGTTAGGTAGAAACCGCCGTGATCCAGCCTCGCTGATCTCGCCACTGGCTGCTCGGTATCGATCACCCGTGGCAAACACTCGTTTAGTTTCTAGTCCGTCTTCTTTATCCGTTTATTAGAAGGAGAAAGGGAAGAAAGATCGAGGATCAAGGTAGAAGAAACAAACAAGAGCTAGAGACAGAGAGTAGTGCATCACAGAGAAAGCGTTTAACCACATTGTCCTCCTTCTCAGCCTGAGGTGGTTTTCTAACACTGTTACACAGAGACTGGTCATCGTAACAACCCAATCATCTGTGTGCATGTTAGGAGCAAGAAGCAAGTGAGTGCTCCATTGATTGAATAATTGATTTTCAACTTACAAGTTGATGGCTTCTTCACCTGCTAATGAGGTTTTGACCCCACACTGATTTTTTAATGGTCTTTTTATTATTTTTTTTTCTTACTAGGTAAAATCAAAGAGGGGCTGGGACAGTGTGCATATAACTGGGAATTAGTTAACAGAGTAGCTGACCCAGTTTTGATGGAAAAGAAAATGTCAGAGCTTACAAAACAGATTTGATGATCACGGGGAGTTTCATGCCCTTCATTAAGCTGTGTAGTTGTTGCCCAGTCTTGAAAAAAATGCACCACCTCGGTCACATTTTGTGCTCATAATAATTTTGAGAAATTGTGGGCCGTGCAGTGTGATACTTTGTTTTCACAGTTGCTTTGATTAAAGGAACAATGAGACTTTTTTAGAAAATACACTTATTCATTTTCTTGCTGAGAGTCACTGAATGTAAGCTACTACCAGCAGACAAACTTAACTTAGCTCAGCATAAAGAGTGGAAGCAGGTGGGAGGCTGTTTGCCTAGCTCTGTCCAAAGGTAACAAAATCCACCACAAACTGTAGAAAGCATTGAGCTGGTTTTCACTCAGAAGATTGTAGCAGTTTAAATCAGTGTACCTGTGTAAAACACTGTCTTATCTGCCCTCATACTACACTCGTCATACTCAAAATAGTTTTTCATCAGTGCTTTTTACTGTAACCTCCAGTTGCATAACACCGTCTCATCTCGTGTCGTTTGAGATCATCCAGCCACCTCTTCCTCTCTGCGAGCCCGACCGCCCTCCTCCCTTGCTCGCGTTATCTTCCGGGTGGCTGCGCCCAGTCACCCGTGGGTTTACACTTTAGACTGAATTATTCAAGCAGGTCAGCAGCGTCGTCGTCCTGTGAGGCTGCGCTCTCTTCATCGCTGGAACTGGGTCACACTGTTCAGATGTAACACAGCCTTGTCTCACTCAAGCAGAGGGCACAACACGAACATTACACCTTCAGCGTAACGGGTTCACATCCTCTGCGCACGAAAGAGGCAGGAAGGTTTGTATGGAAAAAAATCACACCTAACTCCGTCCTACATCCCAAATTGTTGCTGAAACATTAAAGAATGTGTTCACCCCAGGACTTACTTCCTAGCTTTGCCCTATTTACACCGATTAAACTAATGCCAGGTACGACTGCAACTGGAAATCTTGTCTGTACGCCCGAATTAACAAATCTAAAGCAGCATGCGAGTGCTCTATCCAGAAAAACCTGGACGCAGCAAATGATGGTTAAACCTGCTGTGGAAAGATTTCTTATCACCATCTCCTCTCCTGCCTGCAGCTAAGGAAAAAGCAGACCCAGACACTGAGGATTATGTGGGTTCTCCATGTTGTGCTGCTTTATGAGTAATGAAGTCTTAACTTTTTGAAAAATTCCAAAAAGTTATTTTGCACCACCACTTGGGGTTTCAAAAATGCAAATTTGCCTTGTGCAGCTTCTACTTTATTTAGAGTCCTGAGTGTTTATTTAAAGCAAAGCCAGCTCTGCTCTGGTTGTACACTATGATGTTTGCCAGGGATGGTTGGACCTATTGTAATTAAAGAAAGTTCACTGTGTTCAGCTGTAATTACCTCCACTGAGGACGTTCTATTGTTTGTCTGTTTCACTGAAAAGATTTCTGCTGTTTGGTTAGCAAATACACTTTGAGCTGAGGAACGACACATTTGAATGCTGTCGGTAAAGATACAGAGCGTCAGCTGTGTCGTACCTCTCTCTCTATGGGAACAACACCGAGCGACTCAAATGATAATCAGATCATAATGAAGAATAATGACAATAACAATTAGAATACATCAAGAGGGGAGCAATAAACACAACAATTAGCGATTATGGCAAATGAAGTAGGAGTACATACATCACAGCGTGGAAAACAGTGAAGAACAGCATGTATACAGAATGACCTCATTGTTTGAACAGAGGTTTGTCATGCAGAACCTGCAGAGTTACCGCTTCACCATTCGCTCTTGCATCACCTCTTTTTGTGCTTTGTGTCCTCTCTCTCAGTGTATCTTTCCATCCTTACCTGCATCTAAATTTACTGATCACACTCAAAAATATGCTTTAGTGAAGGGAACATCAGCTATTTTTGCTGATTTGTGACTCAAATTGTTTAATGGTCTGTTCATATCTTTTCTTATCCTGAATGCTTTGTTTTTCCACCCAATCTATGTCTCTGAGAGGAGACACACACACACACACACACACACACACACACACACACACATACATGCACCTACTCCTCTTCTCATCCCGACCACACCCAACAACCCAGACTCGAGCTACATGCTAATGAAACCTTCTCTTAGCTCCCTCTCTCTTCACTTCGCTCCATCACCACTTTTGTTCCAAAGTGCTTAATAAGTGATGGAGCGGTTAATCTGAGGGAGATGCCCCCCAACGGCTCAGATGAAAGCAAAGCAGGAATAATCTGTGGAGCACCCCGAGGCTGTGATTTCCCACCCTGCCAAACCCCCCTCCTGCCTCTGCACTCCCATTTTAGCACTCCCACTGTACCCTGAAGGACCCTCCCTCGAAAGCCCCCCTCTCTCTCTCTCTCACACACACACACACACGCACACACACTCGTAAACACACACACACACCTCCATTTTAACTCTGTTTCCCCTTCCTCTTGCCTAAGCTCCAGTGAAGGCAGCAGCAAAGATCAAAGAGGTGGACTGGGTCATCCCCCAGACATACTTAGAGAGACTGTTCAAATTAAATCTGATTGATTTATCCGCTCACAACCGGGCTCGCAGCTATCGATGTCACCCAGCCACGTCAGCCAATCATTGGCCCCGGAGAGAGACACATGATGAAAACGCAGCACTTTGTCATTTTTGATGAGTAAGTCAAATAAGCCCAAGGCCACTTCCCCTTTCTTTTTGATTTCATCATTTTTCGATACCCGAGTCCCAGGTGATCACCTTTGTTCCTCCAGCAGCCGCTTCGTGGGGATTTACAGTAAGAACTGAAGCCAGGAATATAAACATCAGAGTTATATTATGTGGCATGGGCTGGGGCTGCAGTTCAAAGTCCAGGCAGGTTGTAAAAAATATTAAACCCCTGTGTGTTCACCATGACAGTCAAAATACAGAGGAGCTGATAACAGTGTCTCTGTGCTTTGGTGGAGCTCATACTTGCTTTGATAAAAAATACTAAAAGATTGAGTGAGACCCCTTGAAATGCTGTTAAACAAGATTAAATGTAAAAAAAAATAGAAAGAGATGTAAGTTAGATCCTGAAGCTTTTTAAAGTCTATACCCCTACACTATGAGTTTAAAACAATTCAGATGTGCCGTATTAAAGGAATAGTTCAACATTTTAGGAAATACTGTTATTCACTTTTTTGGAAAAAGTTAGATGAGAAGATCGTCTCTCTTACTCAGAGTTGAATAGTTTAGCTTAGCATAAAGACTTGAAACTGCTAACCTTGTTCTGTCCAAAACTCAAATGACAAGTTGTGCCTTTTCCTGAGAGTTACATGCTGAAACTGTTTCTCTCTGGGAGCCCTGAGTGCCTGCAGTCTCCACTTAGTTATTATCGTTGGACTTTCCCATAATAAGCACATTTCCCAAGATGACAAAATATTCCTTTAACAATCTAATATACCAGCTATCCATACATGTTCTACAGGTCAGGAAGGAGAGGACATGCAAACACAGAAAGACCCCTGTTAGGAGCTGGATTTGAGCCCAGGACCTTGTGGCTGTGAGGAGAGTCACTGCACAGCTTCCTATTCGGAAATCTGGAGTTGTAGTTCACAAGATCTCATTAATGTCCGATATTCCAACTTTCACTCAGGATGGAGTTTCAGGCTAAATAATTGTGTAATATGAACAGAAATCATTGTGGACTTCTTAGCGTCACACTCTCACACATGCTTTGTTCCTTATAAAGGGAGAGAACAGTGAAGGTCAAGTAGAAAACATTTACAGGCAGATATTTTCTGCAGCTGCACAATGTTCCCAGGATGTCTTGTTACATGCGAACACGCTGAAACACCAGACTGGCTGCAGTGTCAGGACCATCGCATGTACATGAGCCCGGCAAAGATTCAGAGCTGCTCCATATTCATGCCGGAGTGCCGGAGCTGTAAAATTGATCATTAATTTATCTCCAGCTCTCGAGAGTGTCTGTGATTGGCAGAGCCGTGCTGAAGCCTGCAGACTGGAGGCCGGAGAATCACAGAATCAACAGAATCACAGTGGTTGTCAGGGAGCGGCCACAGTCCCAGATGGAGTTTGGAGTGGAAACCAGGACCTGGTTCAACACTCCCTTCCCCCCCTCCCCCTCTTGTCTGGTCATATGGAGCGGCTTTACGAGGGGCTGTGCCACCCAGCACATGTATAATTAAGAGCCAGGACTGGTCCTGATGTCAGAGCATAGGTAGTCCAGCCTAGGCAGGGCTGGACCATCTGCTCCCTCACCTTTTCATGTTTTAATCAAATGGCTTTATCTTGAACTTAAAATCAACTAAAATTAAAAGAGTATGTTATTTTGATGAACTGTGACCTTCAATAATGATTAAACTCCTCTTTCCTTGAATTCATTTTAGAATTGCCCTTTAAAAAAAATGTGGTCCCATTTTTCGCAGGGCAGTTTCCAGCAGAAAAAAGGTTTTAGAATAGAGGAAAAATTAAAAAAATAAAAATAAAAAAATTAAAGGAGGAATGTGTAGTTGGTTTGACCCACAGTGTTAAAGAACACACAGAAAGAGAATCACACAGAGCAAATTCAACTTCAGTAGCAAAGGAGCTACACTGTCACGTGACCTCTGAAGCCGCAGTGTTCAGCACTGAACCTGGCACCCCGAAAACATCTCAAGGATTCCCATTTTTACTAATTTCTCTCGTTTTCTTCTTCTTCTTCTTTCATGTAGTCTCCTATTCCCACAAGAACTCTTAATGTTATCTCCCCGTTGGACTCCCTCCTCCCTCCCCTCCCCGCATCTTCCTTCATTCCCATGTCTCCCAAGCTCAAGGCCCCACGCAGTTCTCCCTCTCATACAGCTAATTTATCTCCACAGTACATTTTTATCTATGCCAGGGCCTTTTAGGAAAATAACAGCCCATTATTCCACTCTTCTTACGCACAGCAGAACCCATCCAACCAACTGAACCGGGGAGCTGAAATAGTTCGCCTCCAACGAGATTCAAACAAATATTATCCCAGCGCATCGCTATCCTGTTATTATCCTGCATTTAAATGTCATGTACGGAGGAAATTTGGGTTTTGGGGAACTGTGGCGGTCTGGACTGGAGTTTATGTCGAGCCCACGGTGTTCGGAATTGACATGTGTGGACGTACAGTGTGTAGGCGTGTTTTTCATGCCATAAATAGTGCATGAGTGAACTACTGGATGGAGCGGAGCACTGGGTGGATGAATGTATAGTATGTGTGGGTCTTCTTCTGGCTGGGGGAGTTCATACATGCGTGTGTGTTCACTCCGTGATTTTTCTGATGTGATGTGTTGTGAATGTTGGACTCTGGTTGACCCGACAGTATAGACGCCTGAGAGCTATTGCTATACTCTAAAGAGTAGCTGTGCACTAAAATGGCACGGGGAGGGGGTCAAATATAAGATATGTTGTATTATGTGAAATGTGGGATTCAGGGTTTTTGGAATCTTACTCATACTAGGTAGTGAAAGTCAGGATATCTCGGTTCGATTTTGACCATTCTTTTTACAACATGTCTCTTGTGAGTCCAGTGCTAAATGGCTGGAGAATTGAAGTGTCCACTTGGCGATTCAGATTTTTTTCCCAGGCTCTCTGATGTGTGCTGTGGTCGCAGGCCTCTCTCGTAACAAAACATCTTAAACACATATGCGACAGTCAACATATACACAGTTAAAGTAATCCAATCTATTTCTGTGCACGACTTCTGTCTCATCTCACCCAAAAATATCTCCTGTCTCCCTGTGGGTTTTTTTTTCTTCTCCCATTTCCAAAACACGGCTTTCTCAGACATTCTTTCCTAGATGTGACGCATGAAGTGTGTATGTCTCAGAGTTACGTACGCAGGAGGAAATGATACCCTGAATGCTCTGTGGCAAGGGTTGGCCGAGGTCTCCTTCATACTAACCCCCCATCATCTCCTCCTCCTCCTCCTCCTCTTCCTCCTCCTCCTGCTACATCGTCACTCGCAAAATCCGACATACAGGTCCTGATCACCTTTCTATCTGTTCACTGTGTTATCTTCACCACAGAACACACACTAACCCACATGTTTTTACACCGTGGTATCGTACTGTCTACTGTCTGTGGCGCCATGTGATCACATGATGACTGGTTTGTTATTCAGCAACCACTGAACATACTGTCCTACACTTTTCCTGCTCATAACTGCTGTTTTAGAGCAAATATAGAACAAACAAATCATTAAATGCTTATCTAGAATATCAGTAATCAATAACTTCATTGACCCTAGTATTGAAATAGGTTTTTTCAGTTTGGTTGAATTTGATCCTTTACATTAATTCAATAGTTGAGGTCGACATATTTAGCAGAGAAGGATGTTTTGCAGATGAACAGTTGATTTCAGAGCACATATTTTTGCCATCCTAGTAAACACAGCTGCCTCCCACCATTTCAGCAGATTAAATAAATTGTGTAACATGCCCCCCCCTTTTTTTTTTTTTTTTTTAATCTGAATCCCTTTATGAATTACTTTATCAGCAGGCAGCGGTCTACCTACCAGCAGACACTACTCTGAATCACACCCACCATTCAGCCCAGCAGACAGTCTGTCTTACTGGTCTGCAGGCTTTAAATGCAGCCTCGTGCCTGCAAGCCTTTCCCCAGCAGAGTATTTCCCCCCCCTCTAATTCAAATGGGATGGGACACAGTGGACGAAGATGGAGTTTGACAGGCGTACACACACACCCCTGCTCCCTATCGATCCATTATATGGAGGAATACGCCTTTTAAGAGCAGCCGTCTATGTCCTGTTGAATAAAGATGGAGATCCGCACCGCGTGTCTTCCACGATGTGTGAGCGTGCGTGTGGAAAACAGAGAACTGTAAGAGCGTGGTGAGAAGTCATCTGCACCATAACAAGCACAGAGACAGGGAGGAAGAGGAGGATGGATGGGGTAGAAAGAAGAGGTGAAATGTCATATTTTGAGAAGAACATAGAAGCTTTTAAAGATTACTACTGAGATGATTGTTTCCACTCTTTCATTACCTGGAGACTTTAAAGTTTCACACTTTCTCTTCCTCTTTCTTTCCATCACATTCCACTCTTTACTCACATCCTGAGTGTGCTGACCAGCTCTGGGAAAGGTTGACGAGGGGTCAAAGCACTGAACAAAACATAGCATTTAGCAGTCCCTCCATCACTCCCTCCCTCCCTCTTTCACTCTCCCTCTCCGTCCTCTGCTTCTCATTTCTCATTGACTGTTTATTGCTCCCTCCTCCCCCTCCCTCCCTCCTCTCTTTGGAGGTGTGTCCATCAACATCTGGAGAAGCAGGGCTGCTCAGTGACAACGGGAGCTCATTCACTCCTCCCGTTCTCCCTCCCTCCCTCTCTCTCTCTCTCGCTCTGTCTCTCTCTCTCTCTCTCCCTCTCTCTCTCTCTCGCTCTCTCTCTCTCTCTCTCTCTCTCTCTCCCTCTCTCTCTCCCTCTCTCCCTGCCTCACTCTAGCAGCTCTGTATCTGTGTTTGCTGTGGTGGAAGTCAGATTGCACAGTGAGGAGATGTTGGCAGCTGACTGTGGAATGAGCTCACAGCAAGAGGCACCAACGTGGAATTATTATCAGGCTTATCAAGGAGACCATGGCAGCATCTTGCTCTCCTCCCTTTCATCACTGTCTCCTTTTTTGAAGTGAATATCTGACTGAGTACCAGCTGTGGGAGACTTTTTTTGTTGTTGTTGTTGGCTGGTGAATATCCTGGAGCGGCTCTCCAACACCTGGTCCGGTGATCACTGAGAGGTTACTTGGGGATCCACCCTCCCCCCATCCCGCCTGCCTGGCTGTAATTCTGTGGAAGGGGCATTCAGAGGCTTTTGGGATGACGGAGATCTTGGTGTCGGATGTAAACTTGAACTCGGTGTGTGAGCGTCTGGAGCAGCAGTGCTGCGTGGACCAGAACCAGCACAATCTGTCCAGCCAGCCGCAGACCCCAGTGCTCAAGGGGCACACCAACACCGGGGCCAAGCTATGGGGCCGCGTCCGCAGCAAGCTGCTCAGACAAAAGGTCTCTGGCTGACATATGCACACACACACGTCACATACACACATAAGCTGTGTTTCCTCTCTTTTATCATTTGTACTCTCCTATTTATCACTCTGTCACTTCCATCTGTTTGTTGTGCCTCTCTTTTATGCTCAGTGTGTTCCTCTGTGTGTGTGTGTGTGTGTGTGTGTGTGTGTGTGTGTGTGCTCTCTCCCTGGGTGTCTTTCTTTCAGCGCAGAGTTGACTATTGTTCTTATCTGATGGCTCTATTGACTGCAGTACAGACAGTGAGGTAGTGCCAAATGAAAAGGTGACATGCTCTAACACCAGCACAGTAAAAGCCAAAATAATGTTTTTTTTTTTAAATGTATGCTTTTCCTCCTTAAATTATGTTATTCTTAAATAACTCACATCTATGTGATGCTACTCTGTATGAATACTGTAAATATTTGCTACCACAGTAAGTCTTATGTCAGCTTTGAAAAGTGGTGAGTAAAACAAAAGCAGCTATGTCTTTGATGATAAAAAGCGCAGATACCAGAAAGGCGTATCTCCTACCTGGATACTGGTACAATGTAATTACCAAGAGATAAAAATCACCATCTCTGTAGAAATCACTGCTTTGATGGATGAGTTAGTCTGTTTAACATGAAATAACTGTTTCCTCCCTATTGTCTCATTTCTGCCACTTCATATTTCACCCTTTTTACATCAACAACCAATCTCTGTTTTTCCTCATTGAAAGCTACTGGTGATGAGCGCATGGTATTTCCAACTAAATTGTGTTGGCTGTAACATTTTTCATTATCAGATTAGCTCCCTCTGCTGATCATTTTCAGTATTGTCCTCCTCTGGCTGAGCTGATCCACTTCCCCTTTGGCATTTCAAGCTCACATTCCATTAATTAACTGCCACATTATCCCAAATAGCTTCTGAAACATGGCTCTAGCATATTTGCATCATTTTTTAAAATACAATTAGCATTGCAAGGATGAAGTTTTGATTTAGCTTTGACATTTTTTCATTATGTGGCCAGTTTTTTCACAATGTTTTGTGAAAACTTTTACACCAAAATTAGATGGATGGCTGTATGTGCTATAATAGGATTGAGGTTCAGTCAGAAAGAGTGTTAGTTGTCATTTGGTTTAGACCTTCAGGTTGGACTGAATGACCCTTGTGTTGAGGGATCTGTTACCCAGGGCTGGGTTAAATGCAGGTTCTGGATTCTGACTCATGTGTGGGAGCAGGAAAAGGGCTCCTTCTGTTTTTTTTCCCCCGCTCCAGATGCTTTTTGTATGTGAGAGATAGAGCAGAAGCACGTGAGCCTGCTCTGGTTCTATGCATAGCTCTGCACACGCAGCTAAAACTATGACTCAATTTTTTATTTCACTGTGCTTTTGCCGCTTGTTTATTCAGCAGTTCCCCTCATCTTCATCGCGAGTGCATCGCCAGCGTTTTGAGCTGTAATTTGTGTGCATAATAAACAGGTTCAGGACAAGGAATCCCGAGTTAAGAGTCAGCTTGACCTTTGCTTCAGTGTTTTCCATTATTCAACAGAGGCCTGAGGAAGACTGACCACTGGTCATACTGAGCAGGATAAAACAGGGATCACATGCTAAGCCCAGACTTTACTGCCTTGACCTGCAGGTCCTGTATTGATTCATTCTTCTCTTCTCTGTACACGCGTCTCAATGTCTTAATGTCAACAATGTGTAAGGAGGTTTCTGTATTTCATTACTGTCCAAATGTGTCAACGTTGCCAGTTATTTGCATGTGATCCTGCCTCCCGGCTCTCACCCTGCGTAGAAATCCCCGTTCACCAAACAGCTCTGTGAAGTCCCATTCATCCTTTCATTCATCTTGAATGAGGCTTTGAATGCCAGGTTTTATGAGTAAACTTGTGTTGCAGTTTTTTTTCTGCGCTCAGTTGCCTTTTGATCCTATCAGCTCTTCTACAATTCTCTCTTTCTTCTCCCCCAGTCCTGCATTTCTGCCTCTACATGGTGGTGAACTCTGTTTGATGGGGGATGAGGGGCCGTAATGTTAAATCATCCACCTTCATCATCTGAAGCAGTAACATGATTAGCTGCCTGAGGGTCTTTAAAACAAACAGAAAATATCTCATATCTAAAAAGTCTAAAGAAAAATGTTCTATTTCTATATTGAGACAACAGAACAGGGTTAATGGAGTGTAAAGAGTGTTTTTCATTACATGTACTTCTATAAAAACAGTTGGACATTTTTTCCTTTTAATGTTCTTCTCTAATCTGTGATATTCATTATTTAAATAACACAATCAGCTATGTTCAAGTAGAAATGAATTGTTTTGCTTTATTTTGCTTTTAAATTGGTCCAAAATCTACTTGAAAAGTTCTCTTTAAATTGTCTTAAAAATATAAAACTGAACTTTCTAAAAACATGCAGATGCTCATAATGAGGAAGAGCAACTTCCAGTGTTTTCAATTAATGACTGAAGGGGGCAGGAAAAGCAGACTTTAGGGAATGTTGCTCTTTGTCTGCATCTGTGGCATGGATCATGTTATTTACAGGCTGTTGAAAGGAATGTGGATGTTTGAGGATGCATGAGGGTATAGGAGTACACCGGGGGAATTGTGCTCCTTCAGCCTAAAGCGGCACCTAATTAAGACACGGTGTGATGAGATGGGAGGCTGGCTGGGAACACTTAATTGGACTGGAACCAGACATAATGTATGGGATGTGTCCCGGAAAAAGAACCAGCGATGATTGAGCTGTTACTCGGCTGTTGGTCTGGGTTTTTGGCTGTGTGTTCACTGTGTACATCATGTTCTTTTGGCTGATGACCTGTTTGCTGTGCAGGTTTGTTTTTTTTTCTTTGGTGAGCTTAGTGGGGAGAACAATGGAGCTGTCGTGCCAGCTTAACCGTGGAAGAGAATCAGATCCAACCATTATCATCCACCCTCCACCTCCCTCATCCCACCTCTCACCCCCGCTGCATTTTAGCCCACATACGAAATTATGCTCTTCCATTTGAGTATGTTGATTAGTGCAGATGAGATATTAGGTTTCATCCCTCCTGCGTGCCTAAAATGCCAGCCAGTCCCCTAATGGCCTTTTATATAGGCCACATAAATCTCCGTCTGTCCCCACCGGAGGGCATAGCCCTTTATTGGCCCCAATCCATCCCCCCCGTGCGCAGGATCTGCGATTGGTTAATGAGCTCCAGGAGGGGAGCGGCAGGTCAGTAAAACATTCTCAGGTTGATACCCACAATGACCCCCTCTGGGATGAGTCCAGCCCCATCGCTTGTGGCCCTACAGCAGGCCGTATGCAGGGTGGCTTTAATCTCAGCAGGGTGACAACAGGGCATGAATCATGTAATTAGCTGGTGAGACTTAGGAGATGTGAGCTTCTGACATGTTCCTCACATGTTTTAACAGCGGTTCAGGCTTAGGTAATGACAGGAAAGTTGTTACGACATCCAGTTTTACATAAAGAAGATGATTCAGGGTTGACACGCGGCTTCTGGGAATTCAATACATTTATCTGATATAGTTAAGGCCAGATGGTTTATGACTTGTTTTGCTGATTTGTTTCAATAGATGTTGGTTTTCAACACTTTTCTGAACTTTTTCCAGAAAAAAGACATTTTTCTGGTCGATGGAAGTTCTCCAACTCACTCAACTCTCGCTCTAAAAAAAGTTGGTGAACATTACATCAGAGCTGAAGCGCCACCCCTCTGATCATCGTACTGGCACCTGCTGCAAAACCAACACATCGTACATTCTCTGTTACTTTCTCCACTCCGCTGAGTAAACTTACATGGAGATGATCTAATGGCTTACAAATGGTACATGTTGTTAGTGGTAAAGATCACAAATGACCTGAATAGTGACATAATGAGCTAGCCCACGACTCTGCAATGTTCCCATAAGGCGGACGAGTGAATACCATGGCTGTAGATCTGTCCAAGACAAACATGAGGGCTCATCAGAGGAAAAAAATGTGACTTCGATCCCAGTCTCTTGATAGCATATGTGAGCGTTGTCACTGCTGCAACAGATTAAAATCAGAAATCTGGTGGTTAGTGCGTACTACAATGAACAAAGCAGTGTTTGCATCTGTGACTTCACCATGTGGGTTTTATATAATAGATGAAGGGCTGAAATGAAAGAAAAGAGTTAACCATCCATTTTTTGGCTGATAGCGAACTTTACTTCATACTGAACATCACACAAAACGGCAAAAACACGGCGAGGAATCAAAAGAGAAAACAGGGTTTTAAGGGGGAAAAAACATTAAAGCACTATTGGATGTATGAAATGTTTCTTTTTAACTCAAAGCAATATTTCTCTCTTTTTCTGGTCGTAAGTGTAGGATAACTTGTGATTCTGCATGCAGGCTGCAGGCAGGGTCGTGTTGCATAAGTGTGGTGCGCGTCTGTGTGTTGCTGTTTACAGGCCCCACAAGAGAATCACACACTGCCTGCAGAGATGCAAGACTACTCTGCAAATCACAAGCCTCTGCTGGCTGGAAACCCTCACCGATTGGCTCGAACAATGAAGTTAGGGAAGAAGGCAACATGGCAACCGAGTCCGAGACCTCACATGGCCGCGGTGACATCAGCAGCCGTTGAGTAAAGGGGCTCGCTGTCACTGATGCACATGTAAACATTATGCTTATGTGGTTAATTTGTCTAAAAATAGTCACGCCGCTTGTACTCTAATCTACTGCAGCACGATGTGTTAGCTGCAGGGGGAAAAAAAGGCTCAATCATTGCACAAACTGTTCCTGTAATCCTGCTAAAGCCAAGGAGCCGTGCAGCCTGAGCTACGTTCTAATTAAAGGACTAATAAAAAGCTTTCTGCCGCTGAATGAATATTTAATCAGCCAGAGAGCAGCAGTGGAAAAAGTGCGAGGAAACACAAAGGAGAAATTAAACACAAATTCATTAATTTAGCATATCAAAAGATCAAGTTGTGTTTTGAATATGGTCGCCAGCATACATTAACTCTCCAGCACAGCCACAATGGGCTAATTAAGTGTGTAGGGATTTTATTATTACAGGCTTTAAACATCATTTCAGTAACTGGCTGTTTAGCCTTCTGCTTCTTCAAAACACACTTACTTAGATCTTTTTCGTCTTGCATCTACATAATCAGCACTGGTTTGCTGAGAAATACATATTCATGTGTGTGCACAACAAACAAGTATCCAAGCCAGGCACTTGATTGCAACTCGATTAAATCTGGGTAACATATGTTAAAAGACATTTACATGCAGGATTTATATCTGTAGTTCTCCCTTTCTTCTCCTCCAGTCCTACATTTCTGCCTCGACACGGTGGTGAACTCTCTTTGATGGAGGATGAGAGGCCATAATGTTAAATCATCCACCGTCATCATCTGAAACATGATTAGCTGCCTGAGGGGCTTTAAAACTTAAACTAAAAAATGTTTTTATACGAAGACAGGACAGGGTTAATGTAGTGTTTTTCATTACACGTGCTTTTATGAAAACAGTATTTCCTCTTAACATTTCTCTCCGATCTGCCTATTCGTCATTTTTATAATCAGCAATGTTCAAGCAGAAATAAATGGTTTCGTTTGCTTTATTTTATTTATTTGGCTTCTAAACTTTACTTGGAAATTTGTCTTTAAATTGTCTTAAAAATATAAAATTAAACTTTCTAAAAACATGCAGATGCTCATAATTGTGTTTTCAAATGATTATTGAAGCTTTACAGCATTTTGCTTTGTGTCTGTGGCAAGTTCATTTATTTAACAAATCAGAAACCCCAAAATTAATCTTTTCAGCAAAAATGTGTAAAAACACTTTTTGTGTACATATTTAAGTGATGCATTTTTTACTTGCTTGTCAGTAAAGAATGCTTTCATGTCTCATTTTGTGATGGATGGATTATACCACTGGGGGGCCTCAGTCCAAACACATGCACATAGGACCTTATGCATGGTTCTTGCATGGCCACATGGCAACGCATGTGCTTTTTTCTGATAAGTCAAGAGCCTGGATACATATTAATGTCCTGCTGTAGTGCTGCATGTGCTGAACTTTGTGTTTTGTAGGAAATGTAAAGAGCTCCAGAGGGGTGCAGACCTCTGACTGTCCCACTGTGTCAGTCTGTTGTTGCTGTCAGTCTCGTACAGGCCTCAGGAGCGTGGCTCACATGTCACATGCTGGTGCAGGAGGGCAGGATTATGTTTGCAGAGCAGGAGGAGGGAACCGGCAGCCAGTTCCCGTAGTGTAGTGGTTATCACGTTCGCCTAACACGCGAAAGGTCCTCGGTTCGAAACCGGGCGGGAACAGCAATTTTATATTAGAGTGCGTGCGTTTCTTTTTCAGCAGAGGAAATCAAGGAACGACAGTGATGTTCTTTGTTATATGCAGTGATTTAATGCTTAATGATAAGGTCACTGATAATTAGATTCATTTAGCTTTTCTCCAAAGCAACTTACAATGAGTGCATTCAACCATGAAGATACAACACAAAAAGTGCAAGAGTACATGTACTTCTTCTTCTTCTCATGCACTAAGCTGCAGTCTGAACAGGGGTGGTGCACTGTGGGAGAACATGGGTAGGTTGAAGACCAGCTGGGTTGCTGCCTTCTGGATGAGCTGCAGAGGCCAGATGACACATCACGGCAATTTGCAGTTGTCTCAGCAGTGATTGTGCCACATTTTTAATGGGATACTTTTCCTGATTTTCAGGCAAGCTTTCAAAGGGACTGACAACCCAAACTTAATTTCACCCAAAAGGCTCTGTGAATAATTATAAAGAGAAATGAAAGTGTTTCGGTGAGTTTACCTCTTCACCAAGCGTTTGTCTCTTTGTTCCAAAAGTTGAAAGTGTAAACTCTGTAGGAAAGACCACATTGCAGCAAAACAGGATGACTTATCTTATCTGCCCTGTTGTGTCCCTGCAGCTCAGCCGGGGCAGAGTACAGACTGTGTGTACATCCTGGCTCATGGCTGTCTGCTTTTTCTTTTGAAGTTAAGACTCTCGGTCATCATATTTCTGCCTCTGTTCTGCTTGACTGACAGAAAGCTCCAACCAGAGGCAGGAACAGATACTGAAATAAACCGTCAGTTTTCTGTAGGGCCTACAAGTGGGCTGATCACATGGCAGGCACATGCCTCCTGTTGCATTCTGCCTTTTTTCAGATGCTCGAACAAAGAGATGAGGATATATGTGTTTTTGAGCATACAGGCCTCGGGTTGAGAGGAAGTAACCAGGCAGCTCGGTAACCAGCTGAGCCCCAAACCTGGTCCACACTCAGAGTCATACAGTACGAGCTGCTTCCAGAACAATGAGTTTCCCAGATAACAGTGCTACCCACTGACTGGATTGCTCTGTCCTCTAAACACACACACACGTATTTATTGCATTCTATATAAGGAAAGATCTTGTGCCCCAACTGGAATGCGTACAAATCGCTGTGTTCATTGGTCCACTGGAGTCGAAGTATTTCTGTGCTTTGCTCCAGGCTGCAGTGCGTTCTGGCCGCACTCATATATCCTTGATGGTTTCCACGGCCCTACAAAGAGAGCTTTGCCGCTGGAGAAGTGATGCGATCCAAATCGGAACCATATCAGCCTGAGAACGGCTCTTAAAAAACAAAAACACAAGACGTTTTTGGACTTTTATCTTTTCTTAGACGTGCACATAAATACGTGCACCATAGTAGATGCTCATGTGCTCGAAAATCCCCTTCAAGCATTCTCATGAATGGAAATTGGTCATTGAACTTTTCATCTTCTTGGAATGAGATGAAAGTGAACCAAAGCTGTGCTGGTTTGCTTTCTTCTTAAAAGGTCTGAAAAGGTCTTCAAATACAGTAAATAAGCAAGATGTGAGGCTTTAAAATATATTCTTGACGTGTAAAAATACCCACAGTTCCTTTGTGTCATTCCCTCCTTCATCCATACTGTCTCATACTTAATTCACTACACTCAGTCTGATTTAGACCAAAATAACAAGCTTTATTTCTTCATTTTTGTTTCTAATTTGCAAATCTAGGCTGCATTATCTTTGCTTCACACTTCATTTCCAAAAAGCAGCAGCTTGTCATGCAGCATTTAGTTCCTAATTCTGAACGTAATATTTTTTATAAACTGAGTCAGTCTGACTTTGCATCATGCAGGCCACCTCAGCCATACTGTTCACAGACATCCCTTTAAGTCAAGCCAGAAAAGGAAAAGCAGAGGGAAACAAGTTCCTCTTTAAGTCTTTCTAATAAAAAAGAGCCCAGTTGAGGATCCAGTTCTGAGAGAGGTCAATGAGTGTGACCGCTGCCTGTAAAGGATCCTCTTTGTTTTTACAACCCCATTGCAGTACATTCATTTTTAATCAGGTTTTTTGGAAATTAGCGGAGGGTAATAGGAAGGAAATCGGCTTTTTTCAGTGAGTCTACTTCGAGGGGTTACAGGAGGCGTCAGCAGTGAGTCGTGGATCTCTGCCCACTTCTCTTCTTGGCAGTAGCTGTGTAAAGACCCAATTGCGGTGATTACCTGTCCCTCGTCTCCAACCCGAACCCTGCTGGGAAAACAGGCTTTAACAATAATAGGAATGCGTGAAAGCGATGCCAAATGGCCTTTTTACGAGGTAATGAAATACGCTCACTGAGAACTTTTAATGGCTGCAGCCGAATGCTGACAGTAAGAGAAGTGTGCAGCCCATGTGTTCACCCAACAACCATTCTTTTCCTCTAAGTTGAGCGCATCACCATGCATGGCGGTAATGACATAACTGCAGTGCGGACACTCAGACGGCCTATTAAAAAGGCATTAGCTGCTGTGGCCTCACACAGCGGGCGCAGACTCCAGGAGACTTCAAACAACAACGGGCTGCCGTCCATCATGTCTCAGAGGGCATCATGGGACGTGCGATCCAGACTTGGAGGATGTGTGTGGTGAGCCTATCTGGAGCCCCTGTTGGACCCCCAGAAGACTGCAGAGGGGATATGTGGGAAACATGAGTGTCATTTTTCTTTCCCCAAGTAGACTTAGTGACCGTGGCCGCAATAGCCGCTTGACTTTGATCCGCTTCAGAGGTGAACTGTAGGACTTAGAGAACATTAATCACAGTTTCAAAGTGCTTTCTCTCACCTTCTCCTCACCTTTAAACTGTGTCAGTTGCAGCTTTCCTCCAGCAAGGATTTCTCATCGCACGCTTCAAGATTATGTTTGCGGACCGGGGGGGTGAGGTCAGCTGTCAGCCAGTTCCCGTAGTGTAGTGGTTATCACGTTCGCCTAACACGCGAAAGGTCCTCGGTTCGAAACCGGGCGGGAACAGCTCCTCTTTCTCTCGGGTGGTGTGTTTCTTTTCCACACAGGAAATTAAGTTACTGTTAATTTCATTTCAAAAAACTACTAAACTTCAGAAACACTTCTTGAACAAAGTTGGACCTGAACTGACATGAAGATGGGTAGATGTTGATTAAATCTTTGGAGGAATTTATTATTAACAGATTTTTTGATATCAGCTTACAAAAATCCAGGATTCCTTACAAGAAGGAACTCTACATAAATGTCACTTAAAAATATCTTATTTCCTTGATTTTCCTTCTAACTCAGTATGTTTCTTGTTAAGTGAAATGTGCAGGGGTAAATTTCACTGCTACATTTTTGACTACTTTTTGTTTTAGAGATATAAATATTCCCCAAAAGCGTTTGGTTAAAAACCTGTTTTGGTGACTTGACGAAACAGTGGCTTCCTCTGCCTGTGAGAGAAAGAAAACCCTGTCGTGCGTGTGTTGGAATTAAACTGTTTCCCTTTTAGTGAATGTAGTCCTCATTGTTGTTTCCCATAATGTTATTTCCTTGGTATCAATTGTTATCTAATTTTTTGATTAAGCAGTCTCCTCTCTAGGGGAATTGTCTCTATGAATGAAGTCAATATGACCTTATATGGTCAAAGACTTTGTAAAAATCTTATCACTCAAAGTCTTTCTGTCTCTGTTGTTGCCTTTCAGCTGGATCCTCAGACGGTGCAGTCCAAGAACTGGCACATGGACGTCATAGAGATGAACGGGGTAAGACGCAAGCAGTTTCAACTCTCGCTCAGATTCTGACACATACACTGTAAATATTATAATGAGGTGTGTTATTTTTATCAAATGTGATGTGTGGCTGCTGTTTGTATTCAGTGGTGTGTAGCCTCCTACATCCCTGCTGGAAGTCCAACTGAGATTTAGTTGTGTAGTGTCAGCCAAAGTACACAAGTTTGTGTACACACAGATTTTTGAAAAGAAGAATATTGTTGGTAAGATAAAGAGATCTGTTAATAACTTTGAGAGTCAACATCCATTTGGCTGTAACGTTTACAATAGTCTCAAAGATGTCAGCTATTGTTATTGTATCAGTAGCTCAGTCTGAAAATTTCAAAGAACCTCTAAATCTAAATAAATAAAAAGACAGAAAAAAAAGTGGTTCACAGAGTTCAGATCTGGTTTCCCAAAGAAATGCAGTTTACTTTAACCGTGTTGTTTGTTCATCATCAGATCAAAGTGGAATTCTCCATGAAGTTTACAAGTCGGGACCTCAGCTTGAAGAGAACACCGTCCAAAAAACAGAGTGGGGTGTTTGGAGTCAAAATCAACGTGGTGACAAAGTACGTGTGCATGTTCCTCTCACTGAGATCAGAATAGACTGTTATCTTAAATCTCAGCTGCCTCAAAAATAATCTAAGACTTTGCACTTTCATTGATGAATGTTTGAGAACTTCAACTGACATCATCTAAAAGTAAAGTAACGTGTGTAACTGTCTGCGTTCACAGGCGCGAGCGCTCCAAGGTGCCTTACATTGTCCGTCAGTGCATTGAGGAAGTGGAGAAGAGGGGGATTGACGAAGTGGGAATCTACAGGATCTCAGGGGTGGCCACTGATATCCAGGCCCTCAAAACAGCATTCGACACCAGTAAGACCCCCCTCACTGTCTCTCTGTCGGACACTTTTTTCCTCCTGTCAACAGTTTTTGGAACACCAACAGATTACTGTATATATACCAGAAAAGTATTTCACGTAGTTCGTGAAATTTAAAATTCTACATAAAACCATGTCATTCATCAAGCATGTACCTACTTTGCCTATAGAAGTGTAGCAAAGGCTGTTCAGGATGTATATAGTCATAGATGTAGAGGCACTCCTGCAGCTCAGGGGTGTCTGTAACTGAGGCCTGTGCTGTAACACTATGTAGAGAAGAGATTTGTGGGAACTGGCCTTTAGGGAATCCAGGGCAGATGAGGAGCAGCAGCTGTCGAGTGTTCAAGTTTCACGTTGAATAAGAGTCTCTCTGCATCAGTCACGGCTGCTTTTACGTCACCGAGATCCAACCGAGCAGAGCCCGCTATCACCTTTCATTTTTCTGTGTAATATCAAGCGTCCATCTGGGTTATTGAGAGATTACATCATTCCTGGAGACGGAGAGAGGAGAGAGCAGCTGTGTTATTGCGAGCCTTTAATAACGCAGTGTGTTCAGTTTCTAATCGCTCTTTATTTGCGTCTGACCTGCAGATACCAAAGACATCCTGGTGATGCTGAGCGACATGGACATCAACGCCATCGCGGGAACACTGAAGCTGTACTTCAGGGAGCTGCCGGAGCCTCTGCTCACCGACCGCCTCTACCCCGCCTTCATGGAGGGCATAGGTGTGTGACCTTTAGTCCTGGAAGTGTGTGTGTTACAAGGGAGTTAAATTTGCCCACCTGGAAGAGATGAGAGCTAAAGCTGTCTCGCCATAATTGGATCTGACATCTCTTTCCTCTCCCTCACAGCGCTCTCAGACCCAGCAGCCAAGGAGAACTGCATGATGCACCTCCTGCGCTCCCTGCCTGACCCCAACCTCATGACCTTCCTCACTCTGCTGGAGCACCTCAAACGGTACACACACACCTACTGATCACAGTTATCTGTCAGTAAACTGTAGCCAAATCTGTTGGTATAATCAGGAAAGTTTGTTTATTCTTTAATCTATTCTTCCTTCTCATAGTGGAACGAGTCAGTTTTTTACATCCCTGGAACCTCTTTTCCGTGTATTAACCCTGTCCTCCCTGACTGATGGCTCTGGTCTTTGTACCTGCAGGGTGGCTGAGAAGGAGCCCATCAACAAGATGTCCCTCCATAACCTGGCCACCGTGTTTGGCCCCACTCTGCTCAGGCCCTCAGAGTCAGAGAGCACGAAGGGACAACACATCACCTCCGCCTCTGACATCTGGTCACATGATGTCATGGCACAGGTAGCTACGCACAGTCGCTTTTGAATTTTGGTGCTGACTTAAGACAACAAAATGTGACACTGAGTAGTTATCCCTCTGTGAGCGTACACAGTGGATGGTAGACCGGTGTGTACATTTCCTCGTTCGCTCGCACATTTTTTCCAGATGAAATTTACTCCCACGTCGCTTAGTGACCCATGTCACTGCAGTCTACTCTCCCAGCTGTATTTAGCCTGCAGGCCATCCATTCATCTCTACTGAGAGATGAGTTTCCTGTGCATAATGTCTTTTCTTGGCAGAGTGAACAACATTCAGAGTAAATCATCATAAATCGGGCATCATGCGCATGAAGGAGGCCCCGTCTGTCCATTACAGTGAAGCTGAGTGTTTGTATTGGGGCCTATTTAAATTCTAAATGTTTATTACGTAGGTATACAAAAAGTCAAACACCAGAGAAAGAGCTTCCGCTACTATATCTGGAATATAATCTCATATGGGGACATGAGCGATGGATTCTCACTCATTTTGATTAAAAAAAAAAAAACATCCGGCAATATTAAAGAGAAGGAAAAGAGTCTGCGTTTTAGAGATTATGATCCACTGACTCACGAAACACACATTCTCTGAGTAGTAAGATACTTCTTGTAAATTCATTTACTCACTAGAAACTGTTTTTCCTTGTAAGCTGCTGGCTGCATTAAAAAAACAGTCATTAAAATTAAATTTTCCAGACATATGCCAGCTGGTAAAACTGATCAAAGGGGAGATTATGGGAAATTTGTGGAGCCGTGCAGGGGGGCATTAGACTGATTCACCTGATTTAATGGAAATTTTCCAGGCTTACGAAACATTTTTTTGAAATCGTCAAAGGGGAGTTTACTGACTGCCAGAACTTATCCTGCATGTTAAATTAGCCAAACAGCTTTTGTTTCAACTTTGTCTTTCCAGATGGGTCACATGCGCTACTTTATGTAGAGAGAAAAAAGTATGGGAAGATAGTGGGTGGTCTCTCTGGTTCATGTGTCCCGATCCAAGTGACCTTAGAGATAAAATTAAGTACCAATAATAAGTGCACCCATTCATAAAAAGTTCAATGGCAGCCAGTAATAAATTGCAGTTAGATTGATATCTTTAAATTTGATAATCTATGTGCTGAACAACTACTTGTGTGAACCATATCTGAAAAGTAGAAGTAGAGATGTGGGTCAGCGTTAGATCAGGTGCTTTTGCAGGTGCTGCAGTTTGCATCAAGAATCTTATTTCTTCTCTAAGTCATAACTCAGTCAAATCACAAAACACAAACGATACACATATTTTTAGAATCTATAAATATCCAGGATATGAAAACATCCACAAATCCGCTTAGAGATCCTATAAAAAAAAAAAGTCACTCCTCATAACTCCTGAACTTGCCTGAGTCTTCTTCAGTGTCAGAGTAATCCAGTGAGCACTGTGCATCCATGTGCAAATAGAAACTGCTAATAGCTAATTCAGCATACTTTTAATGGTGGCAAATTGCCAAAATGTAAACAAATATAGGCTAAAAAAAAATCTCAAGTTGTAGTTGTAGTGAGTTATCACATCATAAGTCAAACATTATACCTCCTGTTTACATCCCCAACATTATTATAAAGACTGTACTTTTAAAATATATGTATGTAAGTATGATTCTCCAGACTGAGGAGAAGACATAGATGGATTCATTGTGAATGAATTAAATGGGATTTGTTTTCTCTCTTCTTAGGTCCAGGTGCTGCTCTATTACCTGCAGCATCCTCCCATCACCTTTGCTGAACTGAAGCGCAACACGCTCTACTTTTCCACTGACGTTTAATCCCCACCCACCTCCCTCAGGGCGCCGTCTGGAGAGGAGAGAGTGAGAGACTCCGTACAAACCTTGGTCCCTGCCACTCGGTCCTCCTGCCTCACCTCTCCTCCCAGCAGGCAGCTCATCTCTACTGTACAGCCCCCGCCCCAGCCAACACATCCCTCCTGTCTCCACCCTCCCCAAACCAACCGCCTCACCCCCCGTCCTGAAAAGAGATGGAGCCGAGCACATCGGGAGGTGGTAGAGGAGATTTCCCGGTCGTCTCGTAGTCATGCGTCACGTCCTGTTTGTAATGTGAGGAGAGCAGAGCTGACCCCAGCCTCCCACCGACGAGACGACAAGGCGTTCTGGGACCACAGTGGGAAAGGTCGGGGGGGAGGCCTGGTGCGGCGGCACAGGATCACTCCTGAGTATGTTGTGGTGTCATCTAGTGAGCCCTTTCCAGACACTGGTTTGATGATCTCAGAAACCGGTCGAGTCCTCCAGCTTTGTTTTCCCGATCAGAGGCATTCCAGAAAAAATGGCATTTACATGTTTAATAATTATGTTCAACGGCTGTTTCGTTTCCTTTTTCGGTCTTTCTGGCTTTGTGCATGTGTGTGGTGGAGGAGGCCGGGGTGTGTGAGTGACAATGTGGATGTACTTGAGTGCGTGTGTGTGTGCGCGTTTAAGGGACTATGAGAACTTGTGAGGTTTAGAAGTGGCTGGGAAGCCATCCTAATAAATGGCTGGTGATGTGTCTCTCTGTACTGACAGACCAGAGAGAACTGCCCTCCCCAGTGAGTCTTGGCCAAATTAGCCCTATTTATTTTGAATATATATAATATGTGTGCCTGTACAGTTCTGTGCAACTAGAGAAATGCTCCAAGGAGCCTGTTTTTTGAAGTTTATTCAGGTAGTGATGTTATTTTTAGTCTGATTTTCTCATTCGCCATGTCCATGGTTGGTAAGCTGTACTGAAAAGATCACCAGAAAATCTGCCAATTCATTTCAGATCACTTTGTAGAGGAGAACGGGCACTCTGTGACATGAGGGTTGTTGGGGGGAAAAAACACAATGAATGGAACATTTAGCTTCTTTTTTTTCTTGTTGTTTCATTGCAAGCCTGTTCCAAGTGTCTTACTGCACCAGTATAATCTATAGGATGATTTGTGTAGTTGCCCTCGTTGCATGTTCAGCTTGTCAATCAAACCAGGTCGGGTAACACAAAGGTAGGTTGTCTCTGCAAGGCCCTCGCTAAGACTGGCAAACGCCCATCTCTGCTCTGTACAAAGCCAACCTTTCTGCTATCAAGCCTGCGACATATCTTAAAATACTGTAAGCACTGCTAGATGAGTACTATTTGATATTTTTAATATAAGATTAAAATAAAATAAAAAATGTTGTATTTTACTTCCTTTGAGAAGAATTTCAATATACTGTAATATTGAGGCTAAATGTTAATGTGAACTTTTTCCCCCTTTTTTTTAGTAAAATAAAAGTTACCAAAACGCTCTCACTTTGTGTCTGTGTGTGTATCTGTGATATCAATAATACTGTCTTTCTGGAAACAATGGATCAATAACATCACTAATAATGTTTTTTAAAAAAAAATGCATCATGTATGATGAACTGCACCCCCAACCATCCACTGCACTTCATGGCCATGTGCATTTATTCTATATAATTTCCGGCTCTGAGGAACACCGCTCACAGGATCAGTCAAAACTTCCTTCCATTTGTGTTTTATCCATATGATGAACCTAAATCATTTACTTAAACTTCTAAAACCTTTAAAACAGTTAGATGAGTTTACTCATTCTGAGAGATTAAACCACATTTGAATGTAAAAAGTTTCACATCTTTGCATATTGCAACCTCTGGTGGCCAATTTTACAAATTGCTGAAACTCACCTCCAAATGAATGTTTACTGCTACTGGCTGTTTGCTTGTTGTACATCGGTGCAGTTAACCTCCTGATATGTTGAAATATTAGGGTAGAAATGTGTATATGCAGATTTGTAGTTAATACCACCCACAAAACCTCCCTGTAGGAAATATTCAAAATCGCTTGCTTTAATCCTTCAGCTTGGCCCATTCAGGGATGTGAGAACAAAAAAGAGCAGATGTGCATCAAAACAAACCAAACAGAAACACTGAAAATGCTGTGTGATTCAGACACAGAGAGAAAACATTCAAGTCAACAACATGGCACAATAATAAAAAAGTCTATTTAACCTTCTATGCAGTTCACTATTCTACTGAAAAAACATTTGACCTAACAAGATATGAAAACTGCAGGTTGAATTGTCACTATTGCTGCTGAATGACAAAGTCATATTGTTGTCTTACCTGTGTTTTTAATGATTTATATATTGGCAGCTGCATGTGCATGTACTGTGTTAGCAGCCCTTTGCCATTTACTGACAGGGGCAAGCATAGATTTCAGCTTGATGCAATGAAACTGTGTGGGTTCAGTTTCGGGCTTAGTTTATACTTGTGTCCTGTCTGGAAAAAAAATTATTTCAATGTCAGATTCAGATTTCTTGCATTGGAATGAGTGTTAGGGGAAAAGGTTGAGAAGGCTTACAAAGTAATTATGATTCAGAATGTTAAAAAACATAACAAATGATTTGCATATTGCTGAAACTGAGATTTTTTTATAATTTTGACATAAAACATAAAGAGGTTATAAAAGGGCTGAAGATGGTTCTGATCTCTCATTTTGCACTTGGACTTGGACACGAGTTGATCTTTTGACCTTTTGCAAACCCAAACTCTCCTGCAGAATCAAAGCTACTCAAAATTGGATCTTGTTGAAAAACAAATCTCTTTCATCACTGATTACTGTGGAAGACCAATGGGAGGCGTCCAGGAGCTGGACAATCATCGTGCAGGTAAGACAACTTTTAAATTAGTTTGATAATTTTTCTCATGAGTAATTCACTCATTTTCAATGCATTTTAAAGGAAGTGGAAAAACACACAGATTGAATGTAAAATGATTTTTTGATGGACAGAATGTCTTAAATTTCCCAGGAGTATGTCAGCAATTAGTGTAGTGATTTGAAAACACTGTTATTTTGGTTTGAGGGCCTAAATTTTTCCAAAATTTGCATCAAATTTAGTGAACAAAGATGGCGACTGGGCCAATGTTCATAAAATGCTAAAAAGAGGTTTCTCTTGCGCACAATGGAGACAATAATGGAACTATCAGCTGCGGACGTCAGGTTGTCAGGACATCAGGACATCAGGACGTACAGGTGTAATCAGACCGGAGCACGTTGTTCTATGTGGGGCCCGGAGGTGGTTCGTTATCATTGTTGAAACTTGACTTATTGTATCTGGACCTCATGACAAAACATTTAGTTGTTTCAGTTTCAAAGTTTATCATATTAAATGACATTATTTTCAGGTATTCTTCAAAGTACACCAACAGATCAGTTCTATTAAGAACTTGAGTGAAAGAGGTAAAGTAATTGATGTCTGACTGTTTCTGGACCTTCAGCCTGAACTGTTGTGTTCAGTCATCTCACAGCTTGTACTTCACATGTTGGTACTTTAATATCATTGAAATTTGCTCTTTGCTCGTTCGTACAGGGTTTTATTTTGGAGGGCCAAGACATCTATTGTGTCATGCAGCTGTATGGGACTGTACTGCATGTGGGCGTCTTGTGTCCAGGATGTTTCCAACTTCCTGTTTGTGTTTTTTGCGTTTTCCTCCAAAGAAAAGCGGCAGTGTGTAGTGATGGATCGGATAATTTCTCTTAAACTGAACTCAAGCTCAGCCATTGTTACAATCTCTGGACCAGGCTGAAATTTGAGCACATAAAATTCAAGTCAGAGTTGCCTTGAAATATGAAAACAGGGGCCCTAATTTCAGCAGTGTTTTTTACTTAAATCCCAATGAATGTTGATACAGCTGATACAGTTTTTGAAACACTATTTGTCACCACAGTCAAGCCAGTCATCACAAACCAGTCGCCTTGAATATCATCTCTAACATTATAGCAGCACTGAGCTTTTTTCCAATTCATTAAGTGTCACATGAATGCAGCATCAAATTATTCTCATTATGTTCAAAAATAACAGAGGCACAACTGCACAGCATTGGATATTATTGTGAAAAGGGTTGTGTGTGTGTTGGTGTCTTAATGATACATGCAGTGCAGTTGTAGTTAGGATGTGGGTAGATCGACAGCACCGTCTTCACCCACCAGCCCACACTCAATAATAGTCAGTTACTGTGTACTGTTTGTGTAGTATGTCTACTGTTTATGTCCTGAATAGTACAATGTTATAAATATAAGACAACCTCTTATCTCATAAACAATATCACAATCTGTTACGTATAATTAAAAAAATCTGACACCATGACAAAGAAAATATTGTGAAATAACTATTGTGAAAGTTATCATTTATTTTGTATTGATTTTCATTTGATTCAAAGGAATTATTGAGCGTGATTTTTAATTGTTTTCTGATTTTGAAGAACAACAAAATCCCAGGGTCTAATGACTTGGAACAAGTGATTTTGTTTGAGTTGGGTTAGAATTTATGAAAACATCTGCCCCACATTTGTCCATAGCTCTGTAAAGGCTCTGTTAGTCCTCCCGGGGTACGTCTCATGGTGGAAACCCCAAATGATTTTCCTCTGTAAACTCTGAAATGTGGACAAGTTCACCACACAATCAAAATAATGATGACTAGAATAAAGGCAACATATTCACAGTTTACCATTTTCTGGTGATGGACACATGTAAACTTCAAGAAAAAAGTCCTGAATGCACAAGTTAACAAAAACATCTTTAATATAAATAATCCTGATGTGGATTAGTTGCTGTCACATCATAGCAATGTTCTACAACAAGAACAGCGGTTATCTGAGTCTGATGTGAGTTGGTCCTGACTCAGAGTGAAGGTTCAACATTACACCTTCAACACAGAAGCAGACCCACTCTGCTGAGTTTCTCCATATGAAGTTGGTTTGCTTTGCTCAAACTGTCCGTAACATAAAAGTAATGAGACAATGGGAAATACACACAGGTCTGTTTCAGCCCACTGTGCCATCACTTAACACAACTGTACACAAAGAGGAACCTGTCACTCCCACCAAACACATCACTTCTGCTTCTGCGGCAATCCTCCATGTGTAGGTCAATATTCACAACGTTAGATTTCTCACAGGGCTCGTCCTCATGTGCATTCATTAAGTTCTAGTCCATAGAGCCATTTTAGTGCTTCAACGCAAATAATATTCAATGGCAGCAGAGAATGCAGCAAAGCCTCCACAACCCAGCACCCCAGCCTTCAGACCAGCTGCGAAACAGAAAAAGAATAAACGTCAGGACAAGAGAAATATTAATTTAAAACATCAGAGTAAATACACCAGTTTACATACCACGAAATCCAATGGCTCCTCCAGTGACACAGCCGCTGTACACTGCGTTCTTCCAGTCAGATTTACCTCTGTGCTGCAGGTGGAAAACAGGTACAATACGTTACACACATTGTTACATCTCAACTATAACTGGATGACTGAGTTGTTTATCTTTTTATTTTGCAAGTTACGTACTGTACAGCTTTATGCACCAGAGGGCGCTATGAAAGCATTTTGATGGTGTTAAAAAGCAGAACACAACCATGAAGTTCCCCAAATATCTCAAACATTCAACAAGGGATATTAAATGGTGTTTCAATAAGAATATGGGGATCAGCATTTCCTTACTTTGCATTGTCCTTGTTATTATCCCTGTGGATTTTTACCACATATAAGTAAATATACTGTAATTCTGCTCTCAAGTCAATCGGGACACAATTATATGAGCAATTCATGAAAGATGAGTGAGTAACCATAATTAAAACACTGCAGCAAAGGTGGATCATATTAGTTTACACATTATTTCCATTGATATATTAAATAATTCTGCTGGTTTTTTTCCTGATGCCCCTTTAATTTGCCAATGACATATTTGGTCTCTTGGGTGCTGTGCTGGTAAAATCATGTAACTATAAAAACTCCCATCACACCTGATGTGACTCAGCCTTGTAGCAGCGTTTGTAATTGTAATCAAGATATGTCAGAGTTTAAATCCTTGCGCACAATTTACTTTACATTATTTTGTCTAGTCCTCGTTTTGCTACATAGATCAAGTGACATTTTGAAATCCTCTTAACTGATGGTGCTGATTGAGCGAAAGTCATTGGTTTCAGCCATGTTTATGAAGCTGTGTGGTTCTATCCAACATCAGTATGTCTACATAATACAGACATAATGAAGAGGGGTGGTGTGACCTACTGATTCTATGATGCACTCTGTACAGGAGAACATGGCGCCCACGATGGCAAAGTTCTTGGCGTATGACATCCCCCTCTGGCCCATGTCTTTGAGGACTTCTCGTGCTGTCGGGGTCCTCAGCGGGTCTTTGGGGTCGAAGCCAACGTTGGTATCGATGCCAGCTGTGAAAACGCCAAAAGCTCCTCCGAGGACAAACCCTGTGGAGAACAAACACACTATCATGAGTGTCTGCACAGTAAATCACAATGATATTTACAGACTTAGAGATGAATACAAGATGCATACTGTTGTGCTTTTCTCCTGTTTGGAGAAATATTCAGCCGTTAAAGTTAGTGATCATGCATGTGTGATGTACAGGAAACATTATGGAGCTGCAACTGACAATTATTTCTTATTGTCGATTAATCATTTGTACAACTCTGCAGCTCAGTCTGACAGAGAACACACAGGACTCACAATGTCATAGTTTAGGTAGAGTTTCTGATGTGTTTGCACTGTATTTGGTCACCTTATGTTCTTTGCACAAACACTTTGCACTAATCTCACACAACCTCTACTACTCTGCTACCATTACTTAGATGGATAGATAGATCAATGTACTTTATGTCTTTATTAATTCTTGTGTTTGAGCAGCAACAGTTGAACACAACATAACACATGTCACATTAAATAACAAGATTACAACATGACATAAAACACCATACACTGCAAATTCAACAAGTACTTATAAACCACTGACCCTATGAGTAATAATATAGAGTAGTATATTACTACTAGAGATTACTTAGTGTTTTTTAAGGTTATTTGTAAATTACACAGTGTATTGTCTTATATTATGTTGTGTTTAATGTGGTATTTGTTGTGTCCACTTCATATTGAAGCTGCTGTAATACAACATTTTCCCAGTTTGGAATGATCTATCAATCTATCTGATTTGTAAAATTTCAAACAATACTGACAAATGGTCATCACACATCCCCAAAGCCTAAGTTGTCATCTGCATATTGCTTGTGTTGTCAGACTAACAGTAAGAACTCTAAGATAATCAGTTCAGTATCACATAAGACAAAGACAAGCAGCAAATAAATGAGGAGCTGGGACTGGTTTATTTTTGTCTTGAAAAATGAGTTCTCAACCTTTACTCAATTCTCACAAAAGTTTTCTCAACTAATTATTTCAATTCTACATTATGGAAATCTCATAAAATCTTAATCCAAGTCAGTGTCCTCTTCAACCCCCCTTTCCACATATACAGTTGAGGTTGAAGCTCTGACAGCAAAAAAACTGCACAGTAAAATCTCATGTTAAATGTGGATCAAACACAGAGATGCTGAGCAGCTCTATTATAAATGTCTAATGTCATGTCTCACCTCCCACACAGGCCAGCACCGCCTTGAAGGCGCAGCTCTCCATTCCCCTCTCGATCATCTTCTGCTCGTCGCTCTTCGGAGGCACCGGCAGTCCCCCCATCACGCCGGGGCTCAGGTCCTTGATGGGCCTCTTGTCCCCGATGAGATGCTCCAGAATCATACTGTACTGAAGCGTTGAGCCGTCCAGACCCGGACCAGCTGAGGCCGGACCTTGTGGGTCGGAGGCAGCAGCAGCAGCAGCTCCCGTGGAGGCGGCCATGTTTGTCAATGACAGCGCTGTAGGTAAATGTAGTTAAGGACGAGCGCGTGCAGATTCGTCACATTTGTAACGTCTGTTTATGATCTGAGAGCGGAAGTAATGGGATGAAAATTAAAGCATATGTATTTATATAATTGTAGAAATAAACAGCACCAGGTGAGAAGATATATAAGATAAGATTTTTAAAAATACTTTTATTGTTTATTATAAGATGTAGTGAAATTCGTGTCAGCACATTCGACATAAAGGGAACCTGCCAGTGTCAACAGCAGCTCTGCAGTAAATCCTGCCTTCATGGAGCTTAATGTAAGTAAGTTTATGATGACACTTTATAGCCATTTTGAAGGATGTAAGTTGTGTTGTGTTCCATTGCATTACACATGTGATCCACCTCACTTCTATCAATAGGATCGAACAAAGTATTGGGAACAATATTATGATTTTCAAATCTGTTTAATCAAACAGAGTATTTGAGGACAACAGCCATGTGACTTGTTTCCCACTTGACTCAAAGGAAAGGAAGAAGGGAGTGATAAGTGGAGTGCCACTGTCAGTAGAGGCCAAAGAATTTCTGGATGTTGAAGGTGTGTGTGAGACAAGAAGACTGTCATGAGTCAGAGGAGGGAAGACAGAGGAGAGTATTTCAGTGTGCTTGACATTTGAAGGGATGGTTTCAATGAGAGTATACCTTGATAGTGTGAGTTACAAGGTGAGGCCAGGGACAATGAAATGGCTGCCGAGGAAAAGGAACCGGAGCTGAAAAGAAATGAAGCGGAACAGAACATCTGCATCAACAAGAGAGGATTTTTGGCATTCACTGCCAATTGTGCAGTCGAAATACAGGGAAAGTCAGAAAGGATCAAGATGGCGCTGGACACTGCCAGGAGATTCTTGAACTTTGTGGATGTAACAGGAGAAGACCTAGATGCTACACTGAGAGGAGGATCTACAGCAACTCAGGCAGTTGGGTCTGGGTTCTAATATGGACAATGCCGTGAATGGGATCACTTTGGGTGAACACTTAGTTTCTGATATAATTCTTAAAAAAAAAAAGTTTGTCATCTGCCAATTAAAACCAGAAGAAGAAGAAGAACACTATCAAACTCACTGACTAACCTTTGGCGTTGGTTCTGCTATTTTGCACGATTCCTCCTAAAATGTGGGCCTAATGTTACATGTCAACATTTCAACCTCCAGTCGATCCTCAAAACCCAAAGTGACCGAAAAAAAGTTGTGGAGAGACGTTTGCACCAGGTTAATCAATTTCAACATACATTACAACACACTAGAGAGAAGTGCACATAGGGTTCATCTAGTCTAACAGACAGATTGCCCCCATATGAGGCCATGCGTACATTCTTTCTGTCACCTTGATATTATAAATATGTCGGCACACTTACGGAGGTATCCTCCTTGAGTTTTTGTTTTTTGGTATTTTTGATATACATAACTTGTTTGATACATATATTGGGTCTATAAAAGCCTTAAAGGCTTCTCCCATCACCTAATGGAGTGAGCTGGAAACTAGGCCTCCCTCTGCTGCATTAGTTAGGGAACACAAGGCCAACTTCCTGATCAGAGAAGTTGCACATCATTTCACTTTATCCAGCAGAACCAAACCTTTAAGTACCTCTACTTTTCTTTTTTCTCTTGTGTTTCCTTCTCTTTTTGTTCATGTGTGTCTGAGGAGGGAAATACACAAGTGAATAAAGTGTATTTAAAAATAAAATCCTCCTAAAATCCTCTTGGCAACCCCCCACCATGTTAACTAACTCCCACTGACAGCAAAAGGGATCCTGAGCACAATGGTGTTTCTTTCCACTCGTTCGTTTTAGGACACTGTGGTTAAGAGACACTTAACATTTTTATGAAAATCACTGATCTAACACCAAATCCAAACACAATAGTTATGCATTGGTGAACAAAACAATGCATGAAAGCAGAGCATGAGTCGTGATACGTAAAAACACCCTGCAAACGTCCAGCTCAATCGTGTTTTACAAATTATTAAACACAAAGTCAGCCACACTCAGCAGGGCAGACACATTTAAAATGACCAATGACAGGCCATTAGATTTGATTTTATGTAGTCCTTAGATCATTCATTGCAACATTAAAATGCTATTATTTATTACTTCTCAGTTTTTCAGGACCCATCAAACTCAAAATGACAGCAAGATAAATCTAATTTACCTCTTTGGGAATGTGAAGTAAAGTGAAGTACAAGTCAACATAAAAACTACATTTAAGTATAATACCAACTCAAATAACGAGGTCTGGGTTATAGAGTGGACGTGAATGCATCACTTTGGTGGACATTGTGAATAGTTTTTCAAGTAATAATCCAATAGGTGGCGGTAATGCAACTCAAATGAACACCAACCACCAGTAAACGTAGCGAAAGAAGAAAGAAGAACTAGACAGACTACATTTCCCAGAAGTCTCCCCGAGCACTGCGCCAAACTCGCTTCACGCGCTCCACCTACCGGCTCGAGCTCGGGCCGCTGGTGACACTTTAATGACTCGCGTGCGTGAGGCGGCAGCAGCATCCCGGTCAAACAGCAGCAGCTCCGCCGCAACACCGAACAGGTGAGCCGAAGCTAGCGGCTAATGCTCATTTATGTCTGACAGCCCGCAGCTTCTTTCTCCTTCTTTCTGCCGTGTGTTGAGTTAAAATGTGTAAACTTTAACGTTCAGGCTTGTCTGTTGTCGGTGGACGTTAAGGAAGCTGCCGGAGAGAGTCGCCCGGGATCAGTTGTTTTGACGCCAAACTGACTTTGATGACATCTTGTTTTTATTCACAGTCACAGCAAACGCGTCTGTTCCTGTCATTTAAAGAGTCAGTCAGAGGAAGACGAGTCTCTCCTGTTATGATAATCAGTTAATTTGGCCAGAGGACAGGATGTTTTCACGCTGAATGATGTGTCACTGTTTGTCTGCAATGTGTGGCAACAGAAAGTCGAATAACACGGGCCTTAGTATATAATGTCATTTCCTATTTTTCATGGCTTCAGATGAATGTTTCAGTTCACTTGCTAACGTTGCACCATGTCGTGAGTTCAACAGGATTCCTGCTCGATCAATACTCCCCATCTGCTTTATAAACATCCCCTTTATTGATCCAAATCTTACTCTAACATGGTTATAAGTAAAAAGCCTTAATGCAGTGATAATATTAGCCCAGAGTAGTGTGTGATGTTTTATTGATAACTCTTCACAGGTCAGCCAAGATATTGAAGCTTACACTCTAACACCCTTAGAAAATTCAGAGATCAAAATAAATGTTTGATATTTTTTAAAAATTATGGGGGTGTTCGTAGTTTAAGCAAATTTCCCAGTTCTATTTTTGATAAATCTTATGTCCCAACATGAAAGTCTCAATGCAGCTTCAAAGCCATCTCCACACTGCCAGGTCTACATATCTGGAGGAGTGATGCTGTGTTTGTTGGCCTACAAGTAGTCAGATGTAAAAAGAAAAAAAGTCTAAAAATATTGGAATCAGCTCATAGAAAACTGTGTTGCTAAAAACACCCTAATTCTCCCCAGAAATACAGAAGACATGACCTCAGTGTTCTCAGTAGTAGCTACAGCTCTGAACCAAAGTTCTTTTTATAATACAGATATTTTGTTTTATCATTATATTACCAGGATTTGAATCAGTGATTTAATGTGATCAGTGAGTTTTATTCTTCTACAGTAGCTAGCCTCTGTTGAGCACCTACTTCTTTGTAGGATTTTTATACTTGCCTTCTGGACATCAACCTGGGAATATACTGGCAGATCAAGTTATAAATAAATTTACTAAATTCCCTGCACTGCTCAGGTTTTCCTGTGTTTTTATGTACATTTCACCTTTTGCTACTAATGGCAGATTGCCTTTGGAGCCACTTCAGTGCACTGCAAGCCTTTTTGCTTCACATGATCAGCCAGCCATTTGTTCCTCATTAGATCTGTGCCATGTGAAGCAGTCAAACAAGGGCTTGTTGTGTATGGCGTAGTTATTTGTGAAGGTTTGCTTTTTATGTCTTTAATAGGTCCTTAAATGCTTTAATATAGCAAACTATCCTGACTAAGCTCCTCTGTGTAATTCTAGTCTTGCCACGTAACATTTACTTGTAAACTACAATTCCAAAGTGAAACGTCAGCTCACTGTCTAAAATAGCGATGCTTGAATAATAAACCACTGCTATTTTGCCTATTTTGCTCATGACATACTGCAGCATAATTGGACATCTCAATAATGACAAAAGGAAAAGTAAAGTTGTGTAATATCCTAATTGCAGAGCTTACGTTGTAGTCTTATGTTTATGGAAGAGGCCAGCCATGCAGTGGAACACGCCTGGATCCTTTGGAAGAAACCAAATGGGCAACAAATCACAGCTTCCACTTTCTTCTGTCCTTTGATTTTGCCCGGAGAACGGAGACTTCAAATATAAGCGGTGCACCAGTCATTTATGAGACAGTCAATGTGAATGTTGTTTGTAGGTAATTACACCCTTTGTTTTACTCATGGTTAACCATCCAAGAAGGGAAAATAGTTGGAAATCTGTCTATGGCTGCTGGGCTGTGTTCAGGACAGGCTGTAGTGGACACAAAAAGCACTGAGGGGGGCTGATCTTGTGTCAGTGTAATGATGGACAGTCAGACTGTTGCCCTGGCTAGCGTGGATATGCACAGTTTGTAGTCACTGATATTTACTGATAGATGTTGTGTGAAGAGGCTTCTGTCTTTTCTGTGATGTTTATTGTAAGAGTGTTTGTAGAACAGAAAATCACATAACCACATCTGACAACAACAAAGGATTGCTGAGTTTTCATGGCGCTGTGTCATTGATGGAGGCAGAAGCATTTCCTTGACTCATACTTAGCTTGTCCTTGTAGAGCCTCGAGCTGCGAATCTCCCTCGTTTTTTTTATAGCTGCTCTCATCCTCTGTTCAACTCATTATCCAGGCAGTTCCTGTCATTGGCTTGCTATTTATAGCCAGGGGTTTATGTGGGGAGCACCCATGTCCAGTTGTACAGCGGTGGTACGGATTGTTTTGTCAGTTAAAAAATGATACATGGTGATTTCCTTGTCCACTCAGCTCAATGGGAAGAATTGAATGTATGTGAATGTATGATGTCTTAAGGGAATTCAAGGTCTCCTCTCATTGCTGCTCCACACGCTCAGGAATATCTTCTACCAACGCTGGTGTCCTGGATTCACTTTTGTTCACCACGTGCTGAGGGACTGTGGGGAGTCTTTCATCCACGCGCTATAGCAGACAATTGTATGAAATGAGCCAGGGTGGGGGTGGGGTAACAATATTTGGAGTCACCTTGTCCAGCTGTGGTAAGAAGGGTGAAAGGCAGGTACTGCAGTGATGTAGTCCTCTACATTGTACATCAGATGCTCACTGCTCTCTTCAGGTGCTCAGATGCTGAATTTGCTTCCCAGTTACTTTCTATGGAAGAAGATGCCACCGTAATAATGACCCGTAGGCTTAATATAACTCTAAGACATCATTCTGGCTCTCGCACTCTGAGGAATGGGTATAATGCACTTTTCAAACCTCCAGTACTCTAATATAACCAGCAGGAAATTCACTTTTGACTAGTCTGAAAGCTGTGTAGTGATGCAATCATTTGCATGTCCAAATATGTGGACAAAAAAGTACTGACCAGGCATTTAAGCTGAAATCAAGACTTGTATAAAACCTTACTTTTACAGATTATGTACACCCTTGACTTTGCTAGGCATTGCCAGTTTATTTGAGAATGCAATGTTGGGTTAGGGGAATATATTTGTGTGTGAAGGCATGGCCTCATCGCCCAGTTTGACTATGTCAGGAGTCGGGGCTGGGGTTGTCGGTAAAAAGTTTGAGTAGAGAGGGATTGAAAATGACAATCAGTTGCATCAGCATTAAACTTTAAGGAACCACAGGTGGGATACCCATCTTTAGCAAAACACTCACCACCTTGCTCTGAACAATAATGAGATGGAGGATCAAACAGGCAGGTGAACCACATTTGAACCTGTGGGCCTGAACCTGATGCAGCAACTGAGCCCGTAGGTGCTGAGTTGATCAGTTGCTGTGCTTGTCCAAAATATTCTGAAGGTCTCTTCACGATGCAAATGAACTCATTTATGAAATGGTTTTATGATGCGATTTCATCTTAACTAATGACAAGCAGTAGTCTTTATTTACAAAAATGTGATGGAAATGACTCTCTAAACAAACTCAAGACTAGATAGAGAATTTCCTGTTGGCTATGTCAGAGTAGAGCGGTTTTGGAAGCCTGTGCAGGTCAACAAGTGCACAGACTATGTGCTAGTTCATAAAGGGATCAATGTGGCAACCCTTTCTCCAGTATACATTATCAGGTAAAGCCATTAGGAAAGGCTTTATGAATGTAATGTACTTGCAAGTTGTCTTCTTGAAATGAACTACGGTATATTTTTAGAGAGGTCCAGGATCTTGTGCATTGATTCATAGTGAGTGGTTTAAAGATGACATGGGTTGGTTGTAGATGCGGTACCAGAGAGAGGGGCTGACTGGGTATAAATCCTGAATCCTGAGCAACATGACTGTCCAGTGGAACTCAGCACAGCAGAGTGACCTGATATAACAACGGCTGAGGCACTTTGTGCACATACAGTAGCTTGAATAATAGTTTTGTGCTCTTGTTTTGTGTAACCATTTAACCTTTATTTCTGTGAATGCTGACCCTCTTGTTAGTAACAGTAATAGCCTCTTCAGCATGAGGATCTTAGGAAAACACTAATATGGTCATTTCTCTGCCTGGTGCGTCCAGACAGCTCTCTTTCACGCTCTTACACGCACATTCAGGCAAGAGCACTCTGTGTGATCTGAGAAGAAAGAGTTGTTATCTTTTCTCAAGAGGCGAGGTCTAGTCTACGTACGGTCGGAGTGGCACGTCCTTTACTGCAATGGAGGAGGCTTTAATTGAGGAGATAAGAGGAGATGGACTGATTGGAGCAGGAATGAGCACTGACCTGGCATTCAGTCAGTTGAATAAATAGAAGCAGCATGTGACAGAATGTGAGGCTGCTCAGTATGCTGTCATAATATTTTAACTTAATGCTCACTCGCGAAGGCACAGATGGCTCCCAGCCTCCACAGCATTGCCAAGCTACCTTCCCTCAGTTTTTTCTTCTAAAGCGTCATCTGCCAAAAGGCCAGTTGAGAAAAACTGCACTGGCGCAGCAGTGTTTTCCTTCTGAGAGGTGTATGCAGCTGTGAAGGAAGGTAACTCAAGCATCTTTTTCCTCTGGCTCTGTTTTTAGTGCAGGATTGTCCAGGAAACAGACCGCATACTTGACAAGCATCACAGTCTCACTCGCTGGCTCCAAGGAATGCTAGTGTTTCTCTAAATGGGTCATCTAGGCCACGTCTGAGGTAAAGCAGTGATATGGTCTTTTCACATTGGCCACCACTGTAGCCTGACAGCAAGAACGTGGTCTTGCAGAAGTGTGATATGCATGTCAAGAATAAGATAGATGATCTGAGTTATCCCACCCAAGTAAACAGGACAAGCAAGTTTACAAGCGTGACGTTAACATGTGCATAGGGAGTGCTGTTAAAATGTTTGCCTGGTAGCTGAAAGAGGTCTGACGTATTGTCATTTCTGTTAGTCTGTCTCCATACAGGTTACACTGAACACACCCACAGTGCGCATCAAATAGCTCTCATGCCACAAGTCTGTGTGGTGTTGCAAACTCAAAAGACACAGAGCAGGGATGGCTCCTTTTGAGTTGGACAATCATTATACTCAGTGGAACTAATACAATGATGTTCCATTGTGGAAAATCACTGAGCTCTGTGTAGTTGTTGTCTTTTTATCCCCTCGCAGTTCTCATGGATGCTATGCAAGTGTTTCTATGGAGTCCGCCCACTCGCTGTACATGTAGCCAGCCAGGCAGACAGGAAAACGGCTGAAGTTTCTACAACGTGGCTCTGACTGACTGTTTATCAGACAAGAACTTTGACACCATCAGAGCAGGAAGTTTGGCCCTCAAGGGAGCCCGGCTCTGAGAAAGATGAAACAGAGGATGAAGCAGATGAAATATGCATGAACACTGTATCTATTCCAGCTCCTACTACCATATGCCTGCTGAAGCCAGGACAGAGCAGTTTTTTGGGAGATAATGGATGGCTCTTACTGCTGCGAGGTGGCACAGTTCAATCCATCAGTAATCCCTTGTTTGACTCAGGCCAAACAGATCAGAATGTGGATGCTTATATCAATTTTTTTATTTAA
Source organism: Holacanthus passer (assembly GCA_025331565.1). Lineage (NCBI taxonomy): Eukaryota > Metazoa > Chordata > Actinopteri > Pomacanthidae > Holacanthus > Holacanthus passer. The sequence continues at coordinate 10,936,378 of JAFREQ010000005.1, forward strand.
GTGATTGATCTTGTTTGTGTTCATTAAGTTAATACTTTCCACATGTAGGAGATATCAACCACAGCATTAAAGCAACTATTTTGTTAATCGAATGATAGTAATTACCAAACATTAGCTTGTTCCAGCTTCTTAAATGTGAAGATTTTGTGCTTTATTTTTGAATATTTCTTCTTCCTTTTGAGTATCTTTTGAACTGTAGGTCAGACTAAGGAAGACAATTGAAGATATCACCTTCAGATGTCGGAAACTATAAGGACATTTTCACTACTTTCTGACATTTTACAGATTAACTAATAAGATAATGGACAGATTAATCGACAGTGAAAACAGTCAGATACAACCCTCAAGGACTTATTGTTCATAACTATAATCTCATAACTGCATTGTTGGAGTTTGTTTTTGACAAATTAATTGTATTGATCCCAGTTATACTGTAGTACTCTTTATAGTTCAGTCAGACGACTCGTGTTTGAAATGTTTATTATAGAAGGAGAACATAGTTCGAGTTTGGCGTCTGGGCTCCGACCTCGTCACTCCCTGCAGATATGTTTGCACAGAGATATTGGGGAGGGATGAATAAATACATTAAACTCCCTGCTTGGAGCCTGCAGGTGGATGCTGGGGTAGTAGGTGGGGCTGAAAGATCAGGCAGCAGTACTGATAGAGGGCAGCAGAGGGAGAGACAGGAACTTTAGTAGCATAAATAGACAAAATTGAGAGGGTGTGTTTGGTAGGTGATAGTGGACAGTGAGGCACTTCATGTGCTCAAGTTGAGGCACTTCATGTGCTCAAGTTGACTGCCTCAGCTTGCACGCATCTCGCCATTTACAAACAGAGTGAAAGGCTTGATTTGTATTTGTGTAACAATGGCTAATGGACATAATCATTATGCCTATGGGTTATATATTTCTTTATGAAATAGAAAATTATTTAATGTTTTAAAAGCCAGAGTTTAGCTGTTCATTTATAAAATGGTAATCAGGACATGAATAGTCTTGAAAGTAAAATATAAGTACATGATCTGAAGAAAATTGCACCAATGTCAATCAAAATATCATGAAAATGTTTTGAAGTGTGAATATTCTATCTGACGTGTAAATAGGGAATTGAACTTCCCAGCGCCTTCTCTCACATATGAACTGTCACAATTAATAAACTAGGATCCCATAGTAAGCACTTATTATTTTCAAAGTTTGGGAATTCCTGCTGTATAGGCCTAAAACCCAGCTGAACAACCTATTGATCTTTGTCCACATCAAAGGAAACCATCAATTCAGCACTTTCCTCACTAGCTCGGTTTTCTTCTCATCTCTTCTTCAACTAAAATGTGCTGATTTAAGCAGCAGCTCTCATCTTTAGGCTATTTCATATTCAGATGCTCAGACGACAGAAAGTGTTTTGGCTTAGAAATTGCAATATCATACTAGAAGGTTTGATAGGGTTCTCATTTTACTCTTTCTAGCAATAATTCATATCAACGCAACCACACAAAGGCAGGTGGCACTATAGTCAGTAGCCTCAAACGCAGTACATACAGGCATATACATATAAACTTATACAAACATATACATGCCACTTGTGAGCTACTGCTTGCTAACTGTGGGCTCTCCATTCCCAGGAGTGTAATTTGAGCCATATAAAGTCAGTTAATATTTGTACAGCTGTAGGCATTCTAGTGTATTTGGAATCTTGGCTGTACTCATTCAACCTTCACAAATTGCTACTGGCTACAGAAATTGTCACACATTTGCTGCATTGTTTTATATGAAACTCGGCTGCAACTTCCCCCATATTGCTTTTGAGAAGGAGGTTTGCACCCTGTTGCTTACTTTCAGATCCGTCCAGACTAAAGGGGAAACCCAGAGGGAGAGCAGAGACCGTCTCACAGCATGGGATACAGACTAATCCCACGCTCTTCCTGTTTCGCTTTAGCTGAGATAATGACTTTGCACACACCGTTTCCCTAAACCCAGGTGCTGTACAGATGCTTCAGAGCTGCCGACGTGGTCAGGCACAATTAATATATTAATGCATGCGTGCATGTACAACCTCAATTCAAAAAAGGTTAGGACACTGTGTAAAATATATATAAAAGCAGAATGCAATTCAATGTAATTCACTTGAATACAGTACAAAGAGTACAAAGTATTTAAACTTTATTATTTTTTGTAGATAGACACACACATTTAATTACTTGTGAGTATTTTGTAGTTTATATTTTGCTGGGCAGAAAAAAACAAGATGTAGTTTGTAACAAAATACTTTATGAGCTTGTATTTGTGTATTTGAAATACTCAAAATACATTATTTAATATGTTATTTTATTCTCAAATAAGACATATTTTATCCCCCGGGCACTAACAGACCCCCACACCATCACAGATACTGACTTTTGAACTTTGCGCTGTTAACAATCTGGGTGGTCTTTTTCTTCTTTAGCCTGGTCGACACAAGGTTCACTCCTGTCACAACTTTTTTGAAACGTGTTACTGGCATCAAATTCAGAAAATACATTTATTTACAAAAATCAATGAAGTTGATGAGGTAAAACATTGAATATATTGTCTTTGTGCTGTTTTCAGTTGGATATACACTGTGGTCCAAAGATCAGAGACCACCTGTTAAGATTCTATTTTGCATTTGTTTTTGAATGTAATGCTGTTTTTTAACATCAGATTAACAATTTGAGCATAAAGTTGAATCATTGAAAAATGTACATGAATTTAAGATTATCTTAATATAGGATTATATTAAATATATTTGGTATCTCCCCCTTTTGCTTTAATGACAGCATGCACTTGAGCTGGCATGGATTCCACAAGTTTGTACAAAACCTGATGACCTATGTTATCCCTTCAGTCTTCAAGTGCTCCTTTAAATGTTCAGTGGGGTTGAGGTCAGGTGACTGTGGAGGAAAGTGCATGACAGTCAGGACACCTTGGTCTTCTTTAGTCTTCAGGTAGTTCTCTCAGTGCCTTGAGATCATTGTCCTGCTGCAGTATGAATCTGTCTCCACAAAGACGCAAACCAGAGGGTCTTGCATGTGTCTGGAGAATGGAGTGGTACTTCTCCTTAGTCTGGGTGGAGTCAATTTAGTGCATGTGTCCAATTCCAGAGGAGGCAATAATTAGTCTTGAATATTCCCACCACCATGTTTCACTTGATACACTGTGGTATCGTTCTCTCTCCTGCTTGTGTCCTTACATTAACCCACATTCAGTTCCTGCCATAAATCTCAAACTTGGATTCATCAGTAAATAGGACTTTTTCCCTTTTTCCAGTCATCCACTGTGAAATGCAGTTTTTTCTTATACTACTGCTTGGGTTTAGCCTTGTTTCTCCTCCTGAGAAGAGGTTTAGAAACTGCTACTCTTCCTCTGATACCAAGACAGGCTTCTTTTGACAGAACTTTTACTGATTGGAATCCTGCCTTCATTATTTAGCAAATTTGTGTCTGTGATGAAGCTGCTTTTCTATCTCTCAGTGATCTAAGCTTGATGTATTGATCTTCTGATAGTGTGCTCACTTTTTCTCTTCCTGATCTTGCTTTGGATACAACTGATCCTGTTTCTGCAAAGCGTTTTAGAGTTTCATGCACCTTTAGTCATTTACTTCATGAAACATTTAGTCTAGGCATGATTTAATGAGCCCCTCTTAACAATTTGACTTCTGATATTTTCACTTAGTTCTGATGCCATGTTTCCCACTATCATGATGCTACTTAGTAAGCAGTGGTCTGCTGTAAACTTGAGGCATAGTCCTGTTTTATAACATGTGAACACTGGCTGCACATTGAGTTACTTGAACGAGCCTCTGATGAGTATCATGTGAGCACATGCTTCAATGGAAACGCTGTTACTTCTCAAACTTATTATTTCCAGGTTTCTGCAGCATTCTGTTTATTTATGTTTTTTGACAGAGTCTCAACTTTTTTGAAATTGGCATTCAAAGCACACACATGTACACATATTGCCTACTGCAATATTATTGTCTCAAATAAGACTATAATATATATATATTCAAGTGAAATGTATTCTAATTACACAGTACACCATATGTTTATGTATTAACAGGAATCTGTTCTGCACTCACTAACTCTAGTGCAGATGTTAGACAGATGTTCAGTTGCTGTTATAGTAATGTGATCAGTGGCAGCCATAGCAGTGTATCAATATCACGCCAACAGAAGCAAATGAAAGATAAGGTTTATGTCCTTGTTTTGATACACTATGGTTTGTATGATTTCATCATAGTTATGAGTTTCTTGTAAACTAAAATACCAAATTAAGTTGTGTTCTCTCATATCAATCCATCTTTAATCTTCTAGTTGCACAGCCTCGAGATGGCAAGAAACACTCACCGTTAGATAAAGTAATAAAAATAGAATGACTTATTATACTTATTATATGTTTAATCTTTCACTAAAGTTATCCAAACCATCTGCTCCTTACTTGTAGAGTATTGTGTGCTCACTGCATAACTTAATCCTCAAGCATGTGGATGAGTGGAGTTTTACACAATAAAGAAGTGAAAATTGTGACTAAACCAAAACCACATTGAATCTTTCCTAATTTTGTCAAATAGTTTTGACATCTTGAAATTGGGACCCATTCACAGCCTGAAGACTTCAGTTTACTGAATTTTTAATGAATGTGGCTTTAAATAACAAAATGGGTCCATAATTAATTGTATGGTTATTTTTATAGGTACAAATACAAAGCATAGAACAGTGCCACATACCACATCAAGAACAAACATTATAAACTGGAGCCAAAACATTAATGTTCTGTCCAAATACCGATGAATCCTCAAAGATGTTGGAACTGGCTTCATGTTTCACAGTTGGTATTAGATCTAAATTTTTTCCTATAGAAAAGAGCTGTTTGACATTGCATTTGTAATCCTACAGTATCTTTACAATTGTAATTTGATACAGTTGTCAGTTTTGGATGTTATAATGAGAGTATGCTCTATTTTAAGTGGTTATGGAAAAAGGCAGTATTTTAAGTCACACACTCAGCTGAATCACTGTCATTGCACATTTTACATTTACTGTCACATCCAGTGCAACAGTGTTTGGTCTATGTGGAGAGTCTGACTCAGTGCTCTTTCCTTTGGACAGAGAAAGGAAAAAGGAAGTGAATTAGAAGCAGGCGGTGCTTACGTAGGAGCTTCAATGTGCCTGCTAATGGTTTTGTCTGAGAGGTGTGGTATTCAATGGTCCGTCCATTCAGCCTCTTGTATCACACAATGACAGGAATCCCCTGAGAGCTACCTCACCAAGCGAGCATCCAGCCACATGGATTTTTGTTCCATCATTATTTATTAATGTTTGGCCTGTTTCGTACTCCAGGGGTCTCCTAATTCTAATTCTGTAAGTCTTCAGTTTTACTTGTGGAAATAATCTCGGCAGTATGGAAGCTTATTCCTGTTGGAAATTCTTAGAAATTTCCTCATACATAACTTGGCTTCTTTTATGCTTTTCCATGTTCTATAATTGGACACCTTGGACTGTGTTATTGCTCTTATACTATGGCCACTCACCAATGGAAAAGTGATGTACTTGCTGCATTGGTGACTCCTTCGGGTTAGTTGGGGCACCTGTACAGAGTAGGATATAATCCTCTACATGTGCCATGCCTTCCTGATGAAAACTCCTTAGCAGTAGATAAAGAGCAGAATTTTTTTTCCTGGGAGGGCAGCTCATTTTTAGCCATGCTAGCGGCTTGGCTCTAGGAATGATGAGGTCAGTCTGAAGGTCGATTGGTCCACCACTTTGATCCAGACTGAAATATCTCGACATTCAATACTGGACAATCATGATTCCCAGATGATGTATCCTAATAACTTTCTTTTAACTAACTAACTATCCTAATGGACTCCTGACTTTTCATCTAGCCCCATCCTCATGGCAGTAAAAATGAAACAGTAGTTAGGCTCTTCACTAGAACTATGTTTGAAGTGGTATGATACATAATTTCAACAGACATCTTTTAAACCTTAGAAAAGGTATTTTCTGCGGTCATGTTGTAATCTACAGTTGCCGCACAGTCATACGCGATTACTGGCAGTGAACAATCACAGGAACGGTACAGTGTTTTGACAGCCTTCGACAAGGCTGCAGTCAATAAGGCAGTGCCTGCCAGTGGCAACATATCAGACGCAGTGTAGTCAAAGCATGCAGCGTACGTCAAATCACACTCAAAATCTGTATCTGCAGCAGGGTGTGAAGCAGCATGTGGTGCCTAAAAAAAGCATTCTGAACTGCTTCTCAACCCTTTGCAGCGTTCTTTTAAAGAGCAGTTTTTGTGGCGCTGGAGGGGTGTGGTCAGACCAAGTTCCTCAGTTTACCACTTGCCACAAACTGAAGCCTGTTTCATCCCGGACCAGAGTGCAGTACGCTCCCTACCCACATGCTCCACGGCCTTGGCATGCCGTACGTTGTGGGATCCAAATTAGACCAGTGTGGAAGAGCATAAAATGCAGACCCCTCTACAAATGACCCACCCTCACATTAAGAAGTGTTTCAGAGACAAAGACTGGCTTTGTCAGTGTTTGTGGCTGTTGTTTGTGCCCAAACAGGCTACAGACCACTTTGGAAATAAAGACCTCATAACAATGTTATAAATCAATCTTTATTTTTCAAACTCGACTCCAATGAGCCAGACATGTGTCGGACATAATGTAGCTCACAAAAATTTCACTGAAGCAGCACAAGTACTTGCTTTACACGGCTGTGGTTTTTAATTTAAGAATACAATGGAACAGTTGTGTCTCACCCGCAAACCACAAACACACATGGTCCCAGGTTAAGTAAAATTGCAAGCCACTGTCCTGAGAACAAAGTGCAGACACCTGAATTTCAAACAACAGTGGTTTATGCTGTGTGATCATAATAAAAATTACCCTCATTCAGACAGTGCATGGCCCATTAGTGTCAATGCCACATGTTGGAGATCTGTTCCTCCTCCTCCTCCTCCTCCTCCTCCTCTCGATCCATTCTCCCCTTCTTGCTGTCTGGTCTTCACAAGTAAGAAAAAGTCTGGAAAAACTGTGAGAGGAGAAAAACATGCCCATGGCTGAGACTCTGTTCCTCTCTTCCTCTTTGTATGAGAGAGTGAAAGAGGCAACAGCACACACGGCACAGCGGTTGGCAGCTTGCAGTACTTCCTCATCCTGACTGCTGTATTGAGGCAGACAGCCGTTGCTCCTGACCCTTCATTTTTGCCCTCAGACTTTCTCCGGAGAGCTCAGCAAAGGACGAATATTTTTGTCGCTTGTGCTTCAGGGCACTCAGGCAGAGGGCAGGCTCTAGGACAGCATCCAGTACCAAACACGTGAGTGAACTGCACCACTCTTTTTTTTTTCTTCAGCATTTTCTCTGACGCCAATCTGTCATCACCATCTTTCTCATTACTCACTGCTTTGAGCTCACAGATGATATTGGAATATGTTGTTTTATCTTCAGTTATTGTTTTACAGCTTTATGGGGACTATGGAGTTTATTTTGGATTGAAGATGTGATTGGCGACTGTCGGATAGGAATGGGAAAGTTTGAAATTGGAAAAACTGAAGTCATTTTTTATAATGAGTTAGGAAGAAAGTGACTGAGAACATCTGCTGCTGATATTTTTGCCAGGTTTGTCACATTTCTGTCAACCACTGAAAGTACAATTCTGAAAGGGAAACGTGGCCTCGGCTAATCTTTGCAACCTGTGAAGTTCTCTGTATTTAGGCAAGGTTTTACAACAGTGGCTTACCAGAGGTTGCCCTCTTTAGGCTCATGTTTACTGCATGTTATATTTAGGTTTCTGTTAACCTTTTAAAACTTATCATGCTAACCAATGAGCCAGAGGAAATAACACATGATAAGAGGATATGATGACACACAGTGACATTTAATTTAGCATCTTGTATGCTTTTCTTTCAAATGATACAGTCATGAGAATAAGAGATGCTTATTAGTTTATCACTCACACACACTCACATTGCTGATTTTAGCTGTCTTGTGTTGGTGAACATGAATCTGTGATAAAGCAGAAATTTGCAATAATGCCCATGGTATGATGGTAAAGGTAGATCTTAATTCAACATAGCTGTTAAACCTTGATTGGTTATGCTTCATTATGTGCTGCAGGGCTTGAATCTTTTTGTTGTTAGTCTCTGTGGATAGAATAGAAATTATTGATTGGATGAAGCAGTACGGTCACACCTGGATGCACTTTGCTTAATAGGAAGGCAGCAGGTTTTGCAGCCACTTCTTTGTATGACTGCAGTTTCCCCATCTGATCAGTGTTTTGGTTTTTTGTCTGTGTAAATGGCAGTGACAGGATGTCCGTTCTCATGCACAGAGTTCTGCGCAATGGGAGGATGCATTTCATTTGTATCTGCTCAATATTTTACACAAACATGTAAGCTGAACATTTGAAGTGTAGTGCACATGATGCAACCTGCATTTAAGGTCAGAGAATGGTCAGGACTGATTAGCTAGGATTTCCCTACGTGATCTGAGGCGATTTGTGGTTGTGGCAAGATGAGTCGGCCAAGTTACACTTTCGTGCAATGGATGTGTACATGTAAGATGGTATTTCCTCTGTAACCCATATAGTAGTGGGTTTGTAAGGAATAATTATTGGTTTTGGCTGAACATCTGTCCCTATTTTGCTGAGCAGCAGTTCTACTGCAGGGTGCACCTTAAAATGATTATACATTTGGATGTTTTTTCAGTAAAAATATAAATAATACTTTTTCTAAATACTGGAATTATATTTATGTGCTGTATTAGGATGAATTGTTCCTCTCTTAATGTATGAGATACTCAATAAATGAAGTAGTATGTTGTCATGTCTTGTTTGACTTGTCATATTTCTTGATTTGATATGATCTGGTGAGCTATTAACATTATAGTGTTGATCTTCCTTGTGTGATGAAAGCACATTGTCTTCTCCCTCAGGGTTGCATTAGATCAGATGGTGTGTGAGAGATTTTTTCATCCAGAACCAAACTGATAAGAGTTGGTCTTGACTCCCAGTGCTTTCTCTTTATCTCCTTTCAGCAGTCAGTCCAGCAGCAACTGTCAGAAATAACCTAAGAAACTCCTCCACCACTCTGTCCCATATTCAGTCGTTATTTTCATCTTCCTGTTTTTGGAAGCAATATAATTAAGGCAAATGACAACCCATTACTTATGACTGTGGCAGCTACAAATTATATTTGGTTTTCTAATTGGGTATTTTTTGAAGCCATTCCATATTTAGCTTTTTAGCATACTTGTTTAAACCATGATGTCATCATTCTTCATTTTTGGTTTGTCAGGCTCAACTTTAGTCAAGTATAAGTCAGGAAATGTTTGTCATCTTTGTTAACTGAGCTGCTTTTACAGGGAGATACCCAACTCTGTGCCTTAACTCTTGGCTAGTTCAAGTTTAAAATACAACCAGCTGTCTATCTCTCAAAGACATTTGGGCTCCTAACTAGGCCGCTGTAAAGTAAGTGGGACACAGTTCTGGCTCCTGAGAATCATATCTCTGCAGAGGAATATGGAGAGGTCATATTTGCAGAATTGAGTCCTGCAGTGGTCCAAAGAAGGTGAAAACAAAGTGGATTAGACTTGAACTGTACAGGCTCTTGCTTTACAGGAAGTTTGCACATTTTAAAGGCTTACGTCTTCAAACATTATATTATTGTTTCACAATTGCCTCATTTATTTCTTCCACTAAATGTCCAGTTGTTGCTTAGTTCCCTCCTATTTCAAAAAAGAAAATAATATAACCCCAAGAGGAACATCCTCAATTTTTGCCGCACTTCCTCATTTAGCCCACACAGACATCAGAGCAGATTGAGAAGCAGGCCAACGGTGTGCCAGGCAATGATTGGTGCTGTAGCCTTGTAAAGGACTCTAAAGGGAGGTGAACCATCGCAGCGGAGGTGTTAGACTACCAGGCCAGGCAGGAGTTAGTCACAGGATCTGGCCTAGAGAGGTCTACGTATCATATGATGGGCCAGCAGGGAGACATGAGCACTCATATTGGCAAAAGAAAGTGCGTACAGTGTGTTCTTAATCAGATGAGCCCCTAAACAGCCACAAACATTCTCTAACAGAATAGCTGTGTAAAATGTACCAAACTGTATTTCTTCTGCTGGGAACTTTTTACTGATGTGGATCCCTTTACTATCTTTAGTGGTTAGTGCCCACACTGCTCTTATTAACATCTTAACATTATTTGTAGAACTGCTGATTATTGGTTACCGCAGCATCGCTCTGGTCTGAACTGTTGTCTGAACACATTCAGCATTTCAGTCTTTCCAGCCAATGAAACTGTCCTACCTGATAGTCCTGTCCAGGGTTAACTCAGCTCCATGCTTGCAGAGACTAGAGGGTATCTCCATTAACAGCACTGTGCCTCTCAGAGGCAGAAGATCAGGTTACCCCAAAACTGATCAATGACTCAGCCAGTCCTTTGGGAGCTACAGAGCTTTTTACCAGTACACACTTTCCTTGGTTAAGTGCACTCTTACCCCCTTCCATTTCCTACAACTCTTCTTTGGCCAGATGAGTGCATTTCCTTCTGGACATCAAATGCACACCTTTAACAGTCTCTCTGACCACATCCTGTTGGAAAATGAAAGCCATTATTGTACTGCTTTTTAACTATATTCCTTACAGAGGAATGACAGTCGACTGCACACCTCCTACTAGATCTGCAGAGATGTGTTGGTCAGTAAATCAGATAAGAAATTTTGTTCTCTCTTCTCCCTCAATCAGGACGTAGTTCAATGCTGTTGCTACAGGAATAACATTAGCTGCCACAGAGGCAACTTTTTGTTCGTATTTTTGGAACAGCCACAAAATGCCACTAGTTTTCTTATTCACGTGAAGCAAAGGTGTACTGCCTATTATCCTGAACTTCCTTTAAAGTTTTATTCAGCTGTGGTGGGAGCAATTCTAGATTTGACCCACACCTATAGCTACTGTATAGCTAAAATGGTTTTAATTGTTTTTAAAAATTTTATATGCTATTTTGCAGTTAGGGTAATTTTCCTGAAACATTTAGGTCAATACTGCCCCACAAAGGAAAGAGGCAGAAACTTCAGCTTTGGGCCAAAATTTATCATTTGTAATGGATTGATTGCAGCCAGCAAATTACACAAGGCTGGTAAAAATAAAGTTATCAATAAAGTATATTGATAAAGCTTTTCTGAGCAGTCATAAGAAACAATTTTACAAGTCAAAATCCAGTTTTACAGAGTGGTCACAAGTCTTATTGTTCTCAGAGGCTTGTTTGTTGTTCATAGTGCTTTTTTAGTTAATGGAAGATCATGTGTTCATATTTCAGCAGTGCTTACTGGTGCCTCTGGGGCCATAGACAGTGTGGTATAGTGTTGAAACAGAGACAATACTGAGCATCTGTTTTGGAACAATCTGCCGACTAGCTCCAAGGGAGCTGTTCTGCTGTAGCTACTGCAGTGAATACACAGGCACATTAATGCTGCAGTTTTTCTTGAGGATAACCATTGAAAAGTTAGTTATACAATGATTTCCTCTCTTCTCTGGAATTCTCTCAGGTGTAGTTTGCTGTCACGCAGCCATGATGAAAACGGGCGCCACCAAGGTGGGGCTGCCCAAGCCGGGACTCCAGGAGCGGGCCAAGCAGGCCTCCTTGGCCCCCTCTGCTTCTACTACCACCTCCACAGCCATGAAAACCTCCAGATCCTCCAACATGCTGGCCTCAGACCAGCGCCTCAGCAGGGTGAGTCACAAGCACAATACAGTCTACCACAAACTAGCACAGTGATACATTCGCATGAGTGCTGAAGCTTATTAAATTACCCCAAAACATTATTGGAACATTATTAGATATTTATTGTTGATACTAACAGCAGATGTGTTTCTAGCTGAAAAGAGCCAGCAGTGATGATGCTTTGACAAAGCCAGCACTGGGAGCCGCTGCCTCTGGCTCCCGGATGAAGAAGACTGTGACCACAGGAGCCATCTCAGATCTTGCTGAGGCCCGCCCTCGCAGCCTGTCTGGTAAGGGACTACCACTCTCAGATATTTTCAAACAATCTTTTAATTAATTTCAGAGACTGAAAAGCAGGGGAAACAGCTGTATTCTTCACAAATTATGGATGTGATATATATTTTGTGTTCGAGTTAAGAGATCCTCATAGTAAGAAGTCCTGCAACTAACCACTTGTGACCACTAGAGGGCCACAGTACATCACTAAAGCTGCCTGCCACAGCTCCAAGGTGCTGGTGGTAACTATTAGCTTGAGAGATGCTTCTCTTTACCCTTCACTCTTTTTTTCTCCTCTCTCTTTATTCCTGTTTGGTTGGCATTGATGAGATGCAGGTGGCTGAGGACTATGGTTCTCAGGGTTTTGGTCCAAAACTGAGAGACTGGATGCATTCATAGTCTGCTCCTCAGACAACATCTGCTCAGCCGTGTGAACAGCAGGCTATGTTTTGGATGACAAATCAGGACATTTTTTTCTGCCCAAGGACAACAGAGAGAGAAATTATGTTGGTGGTGTTTTTGGCTGGTCTTTTGATGTAATTTTGCCTTAGTGTGTGGCATGTGTGTTTGTGTGTGCTTGTGTGCATGTACAATAAGTGTTGATATACAGTATGTGTTGGCTTAGTATGTAGTGCTGTATTACGGTCGATGTGTGTTCAATCTAAAACAGAGAAAAACATGCAAATTCTGTAGAACCACACGTTATTTTAGACAAGCCCTATTTTAGGTAAAATTCCACTCCACTGAAGACATTGAGGTGAACAATTCACTTCCCTCTCACATATATGATTGTGCACATGAAAAAATAGTTCTACCTTTGGTAACATTTTGTTTATCATGGTAATTAGGAAAAACATTGTGGGGGTTAGGGTAGCAAACATATTATTTATATGATAATTTTTACATACTGTTTGTCCAAATATCAATGGAGAATTCATTTGAAGTGTCTATTTTACCATTCAAAGTTTATTCAGCCCTTTCCCATACAGTTTTCTCTGTCTTGAGAGAGAGAGAGAGAGAGAGAGAGAGAGAAGCGGTTGTCGAGCGAGCTAGAGAGTAAATGAAGGGAGGGAGTACATTGTTTTTGTTTTTAGGAAAATCCTGATACCTAGGAAGGTCTTTGGTGGAAACAGGGATTAAAGTCCTAGCTTTTTTCATGTGTATGACAGTTAAACTAAAACACCTTCAGTATGGTACCCTTGGAACCCAGACCTAATCCAAACCTACATGTACCAAAACCCTAGATCTGTTATGCAGTTCCACTGCAGGCCGTGCTCTTTAATGTGTTTCTGGGACTTCCCAGCCAACCCACTTCACTTTATCAGCAGTTGGGAAACAACAGACAAGACTTTTCTTGGTCTTGAGAAGCTGCAGCATTTATTAACTGACCCACTGTAACCGATACTGTACATTTACTGCCAGATAGACAGCTTACTGCTAACCTTTTCCTCCACTCCACTCACATTCACCGTCAGTCTTCTGCCACTCTCTCACTCGCTAAACCACACATTCACTACACACACTTTAAGCACTGGGCTACGCTACTCTTATAACAAGAAGGATGAACATCAAATGTTTTGTGTTTTTTCTTCTCGATATGTGGTTGTTTATTACAACGAGGAGACAAGCCTTGGCTGTAAAAGACAGTAGGCAGCAAGACAAAAGACTGCTGAAAAAAATAAGAGAGAAACCCTACATTAGAGCTCAGATGACAAGACAACTCTGGTTTCTCTGATTTTCTCTTACCAATCAACAACCTTTAAGTACTGGATCATTGTGCTTGGTACCTCAATAGAGGGGTACGAAAAAAACAGAATGGAGTGGTTCTATTGGTACCATCCACAACGTTTGACGATGGAAACGTGAAAATAACACTTATAATTTGTCACAAACAGAACTGAACTGAACTGCAAAGCTTGGTGGAAACATGGCTTGGTGATTCACAGTGCAGTCTACTTCCATCTGTGTTCCCTCTAGTTGCTGTCTTTACCCTAGTAGTCAACACAGTGAAGATGCCCTGCTGTGAGATGATTATGTCATTGCTCTATTTGTACTAATCTTGCTTACTGAATTGTTCAGGCAGCCTGTAAAGGTGTGGCAGGTCATGAATTACACCAGCAACTTCTCAAGGCATCTAGATCTTTTATGGCCCCGGTGTTGCATGTGAAACCCAGATGATTGGTGGAAATACCTGACAGGCTATTTAAAAATGTACCTCCTTAGATGTATATGGGACAAATACTGCCACTTGCTGTTATTGGGGATTTGTGGTCCATGTCATCCATATTCATTTCCTGTGAGTGAATCACACACTTTAGTTTATTACCTGTACTAGTCACTGAAAATACTGTACACTATAAACATGCTAAAGTATTTTTATCATCTATCAGGTTGTGTGTTAGTGTTATACTTTGTGTGAGTAAGGCACACCACTGGATGAACAGAGCAGCTACACATACACCTGATAGCAAAACACGTATTACATGTAGGACAAATATGGCGGTAGATAATGACAGGGATTTGTTTTGCAGTAATTAATGTTTTTCACAGCACATCCTTGGAAACATCCTCTACGAGGGAGATAGCTGTGTTTGTTTATGGTGGCCCATCCACACAGTGTGTAGATGCTGTGCTCCAGTGAAATTCTTCAAAGGGTTGCTGTGCTGAAGCGAAGATAATTGAATTCTACTTAACAAAAGACTCCAGAGGAGCTGTGAAACCACGGCCAAGTGAGGCTCTCAGTTCTTTCAAACACAATTAGACCGTGATCAGCTTTCATCGGATTGCGCTCTAATTAACCAAAGTTTGGTTTTTCAGAGTGTTTTCACACCCAAGGACAAGAGCAGATTCCCACTTTGTGCTGTTCATGATAAATTCATTACTCTTCACGTACTTCTTCTGGCCTAGTTTTGCTAGCCAACTTCTGTTAGCCAACCAAAGTTAAGGACAGGAATATTGTTAAATAATTCTTTGTCATGAGGAAAACATTTTTAAAATAGGCCAGAGTTGTGTTGCTGCTGTGAAGCTGCAATTTGCATCAGACAGTGGTATCCTCTGTTTTGAACTAGTTTTGCATTCCGGCCGCTGATCTTATCTTTGCTATCACTGCAGGAGCAGAATCATCCGTCAAATGGGGTATTATTTTTCCCTAAAAAAAATGTATGTGCGCAAATATAAAAAAGTATTGATTTGATCTCATTAAACATATTTCATCTGACTTCACAGTCACTCACTTAATATTTCATAAAACACACTTTCTTAATGAAACATCCTCAAATGCAGACTAGCTGGCACATTCTATTCTTGCCTAGAACTGTATGACACGCATGACAAGAGCGATGACTTTTGCTCAGTGTGATGTTCCCATCAGGCAAACTGTTTTGTTCTGCACCTGGGCAAGAGACTCTGCATCAGTGCACGTCGAGACATATGACGACAGACAATGAATGGATATGTCAAGCAGGTCTCAAAAATCAAGATTATCGGCTAGTGGAAAATCAAATCTGACACCTGAAAGAGCAGTGATGGTTAACCATGCGTGCGAGCAGTGACAGTCATCATTTAGCCTTGCTGCTCTCAATTCTAAGCACCAAGCCTGACCCGAGAGTCCTGCTGAAATATCCACACAAGGAAAATGCCATGATTTGAATATAGATTGGGGTGGTGATCTGTGGTATTTTGAACTCATTGATGTTAAGATGTAATGCTCTGAAATATCTTGAGTGTTTGTATTTATTGATGTGTAAGGAAAGTCTCTGAAGTAAAATCTCTTATGGAGTGAAGAGAATTAAAATTCAGAATTTGCTTTATGACATTTTGGGATAAACATATTCACTGGAATGCTGGAGATGTGTCTCTTTAGGCTTGTCTCAGTGATACTGCCACCCGTCGGTGTTGTCACGTTAGTCATAAACAGATGGGCTTCTCCCGAGTTGATATGTGACATTACACGCTGACAAGAAGCAATCAGGAGTCACTGGGCTCTACGGCACGCTGCAGCAGAACTGTCATCATACCTGTCAGGCAGTAATTGAGTCTTTTCTCAGAGGCACATTTTGTGACTGGACCGCGGGTGCGTGACAGAATCCTTACTGAGCATTGAAAACATACTTTACTTAAGTACTATGGCGTCAGAAAGATTATTATGCCGTGCGCCATCATTTGTTCACTCCCGAAATTGTGCACCCTTTTTCTGTACCACAACAAATACACTATGTCATCGTGTTTCAAATAAGATGAAATGTAATTGTACCCACATCCCATTTAGCAAATTAAAAGTAGCAATGAGGACTGCAGTGGTGAGAATCAAATTTATTTTCTCAAGTTTTATCAGAACTGGGTCAGATGTGCCTAAGATGCTGTGCATGCATGAAAAAGCAAAGCAACTAACAATATAGGATGCTTGTTGTGCTAATCAGTGTAATTTTGGAAATGCTTCAAATTCTTATTTGTGCAACAGTCAGTCTTTAGTCATGAAATTGATCTTGACCTTGATCATCATGAGATCTGTGGTACCCTCTTTCCCAGGATGAAATCAACAGAGATTGCCCACAATGGGTAGAAGCTGCCATTTTTATCACAGTCTTTGAAAATATTTTCACAGTACCGTATCTCTCATTCCAACTAGATGTCAGCTCTGCAGCTATGGGCTTTGTACTGCAAACGACAGATCTCACTGTAGTCGCTATTCTTGCACGATAAAAGGCTTTTGTCTTTCTAAAAGACTTCAAAACAAGTTCATGGGACAGACACACATGCACAGTATTGGCTTAAAAGGTCTGCTGACTGACAGTCTGACCCCGCCCTTGCCTACCCTCACAGCATGCTGTACTAATGAGTCAAAATTGTTGTTTTTGCTAATGGAGTCTTGTCCCTATCCCACTTGGCACTTAACCAACTCTACCATGCAGTCAGACAATGGGTTAAAACCCAGCCTCGTCCTGATGACTTATTTAAAACACCTCATCAATAATTCAGCAAAGCTTTCACTAGGAGAGGAGTCCCTGTGGAGTGTGCAAGGAGAAGAGACAGAAGGAGATAAGACTGTCCTGCTCTATAAATAACAAGCCTAGTGGGGGTCACTGCAGGGCATAACTTTACGAATGGGCACTTCATTGACAGGCACTTTCCCTCATGTCTGTTCGGTCGATGCTGTCACGCTGATCGTTAATGTTTGGGTGAGTGGAGTTGAGCTTAACATGAGTGTCTTTCAGAGAGTCTCTACCTTGTCTGATTTACTGAATTGCACTTATTTTCTAGCACTTAAATGGTCACAGTACAATTGCACTGCTTCAGCATTAATCAATTGAGTAGAGACAGTACTCCACAGATTTTGCAATGCAGTCCTATAACATTTGGGTGTTTTATGCTAGTAGCGACTAATGTCCTTCTAGCCTTTCTAACTTCACATCTCCAGATATTTTTATTTTCAAATTTGTAGCATTTTCCACAAATGACACTGACTTAAGTAGCATCACTTAAGGCAGTTTATCAGACTGTGCATAGGCCTCTTTGGAGACATAAATGACTTTTTTCACATGCATATGCTTTAGTACTCGCTAAGACACATAAACAGACTTTGATGCGTAAAATCGATTGCCCTTTAAAGCCCAAATTTGTGTGACGTTTAGTGCTACTTGTTGTTTCATTGGTTATACCTCAGATGATAGATTCTAAATGCCAGAAGAACTGGCATCACAATAACAATAGCTGTCAGGGGAGATCACAAACACAAACAGTATGTGTATTTTGTTATACAAATAAATGGGTTTGAAATATGCTGTAGAACTGCTTTGTAACCCATTTGGACCTCCATCATTGAATTGAATACAAAACTACAATAAGGTACAGATGTAGTGTATATCATACTAAATTCAGCTGCAACCTAAAAGAAGTACCTACATTTAAAGCTTTTAAAATCTGCTTTCTGCATTTTCTGGTCAAGCCAGAAAGAATCCAGAAACCTTGCTCTAATCATATTTTCTCTAGTCCCATTTTATGATGTATTCCCTGTTCCACTTTTGTACATTTGGTAGTATCTGGTATCACTTTTTGCCTTTAGGTAAAAGTTGAAAACAAATACTGCATGTTGAGTCTTTGACCAGAGCTTGCAGATTGAAAACACATGCACCTGCCACTTTTACTGTTTCTGCTGCATGCTGTCATTCTGCTGAGTGACATGTGTCAGCACAATACTTTCGCATCGTAAATCTCAGCCAGATGAGGAACCACGGAGCGTCAAACTCTCTGATGCCACAGCGTTCACTTTTTTGTCCTCCTCACCTGTGAGGGACGTAGAGAGATAATGTTTCGTCAGTCTTCCCTACTAACAGCATTGTTGTCATGATTGCCACTCAGGTCAAGGAGAGTTGTTGCATTCTGTTTACTACATGCTGATTCAAAAGCAGCTTGTGTGTACTCTGTGCTGATTGAATGCAAAATATTGCAGGCCAAAGTTTTACAAAAGTGCACTTTTTGCTGTGTCATTCCCCAAACATCCATCAACCACAGCAGGACGCTCTTTTCGTTAACCTCCAGCCTCGGCTGTGTGAAAGGTCTGCTGTCAATGAGTAATGGAGATGAGGTTTCTCTCAGATTGTTCGCCATATGTGAGGTTTGATAGCCACACCAGATGGACTATGGCTTTCTGTTTCTTATTAATCAGCTCATAGCTCGTATTATTTCCTCATAGCACCAATTCACTGCCAGGAGAGAAGGAAGATGGATCTGTCACGCAAGTGTCTGTTGACCTTAGTTAAGAGTCACAGTGAAGGATAAGCAGGGCAGAGAGACTGAGTTGCACTAGTAATATCATGGACCCAGAGTGTGTGTGTGAACGTTGCTATGCACAACTCAGACACCAGACTCCAGTAACATGTGGTCCCAGCAGGACCCTGTCTG
Organism: Holacanthus passer; assembly: GCA_025331565.1. Taxonomy (NCBI): domain Eukaryota; kingdom Metazoa; phylum Chordata; class Actinopteri; family Pomacanthidae; genus Holacanthus; species Holacanthus passer. The sequence goes on from JAFREQ010000005.1 coordinate 10,955,295, forward strand.
TCTGTGTGTGTCAGTGTTTGGGACGCAGGAGGAGAGAAAGGTATAGTCCTTGAGCTCCTCATATCTGTCAGATGAATTAATCAAACATGCCTCAGTCCACTGGGACGCCTCAGCCTGCACAAGCACTGAGCCATGACAGACACACGCTGACATGAGCTGTAAAAAGACATACACGCATGCACATGCAGATGGACACACAGATATGCATGCAAAATCACAAACATCCTTTACATTTTATGTCCTCCGTACTGCCTTGTCCAAGTCTAAATGTACACTACAGTATATACAGTACGATAATGTACTCCTCCAGTTATTATGCATGCAGTGTAAAGAGGAGTATTGCGAGTGGGAATAACTATACTCCTACTCACTACAGCGCATCTAAAGGGTTTGCTTCAACAGCCAGAATTAACACTGTATTTACGCATCTGGCATCAACTCAGACATAAACACACCTGGCCCCTTTTAGGTTTGTTGACCAGAGTTCTGGCATCCAGTTTGAAAATTCCCCCCTTGAGAAGCTTGTGACCCCAGCAAGTCCCCTAAAGATGCAAGACAGAGAGAAATGGTCTTGCCAGATCTTGAAAGAGGCCTGTTGGGCCCACAGAGATGGACGTCCTGTGGTGAGGAGAACATTCTTAGCTGGATTAGAGGCATGTTTGTTTACCAAGGTAGATGTGCTGCTCCAAGACGAGGAGAGAGGGGAGCATTGAGAAAGGGAGAGGAAAATGTACCAACAGTTTATGCAACATTCATAAGATATGAAAGGCTTGGAAGCAGCCACGTATGGTATTGTATCAAAGATTTGAATATTCAACCTGACGTGGGCAGAACCATGCAGCAAACTAGACCTTCCATACAGCTGTGGGAAAAATGTTTTTAAAAAGGCTTTTCGGAGTGGAGCTTAGGGTATTTTGTGCATCAAATACATATTGAGCAAAAAATGCAGCCACATCTATAACTGTCCCTTGCTATATTCTTCTTCTTTTTCATTTTTATTTCCATGGTTTTTCTCAGCAGTGAACATGAAGGAAATAGGCTGGTAGCTGCTCTGTGCTTATGCAACAGAGATGCTCATCCCACTGAAAATATCAGTGCTTATCTGTGTCAAGTATGGCTTTAAAAAATTGATGATGCAGTGAAGATGAATTTTAATTTCTGATAAATAGTACTTCATGCAGATTAGTGCCCTTGGCTAACAGAGGTTTCTTTTTACACCATCACAGCACAGAGTACTGTGTCATAGGCGCTCGGATAACGTGACATATTGCAGTCTTATTGTATTACTGTAAATCGAGGTCTGATGAAACCCTACGGCTGTCTCTTCAGAGGGGTACAAATAAAAAAGTTAGTGCTTTGTGTGCGTGTTTTAATCCCTGTTCTTACTGTCATATAGAGATATTTGTGGCCAATAGATGAATTATAATTATCTTCTTTAAAATGAATAATGACAGCAATTTGTACAAGAGTAGTTTCTCATTTCCTCGTGTTTGGGCAGACTTCCAAGAGGGATTCTTAATGATTTTCCTGATATTTGCAAATACATGCAAAAAACGCAAGACAGCAGTACAAGTGAAAATGACAGGTCATTCTCCCTTCTAACTTGGTTCCTTCATGTAGCTCCTGCCATCATAAATATTTAACACGTGCATACATTGTGAATGAGAAAGGACAGAAAAAAACAAGCCTTCCTCTCACTAGCTCCACACAACCCCACCAAAATTAGCACACCACCCCCTGATCTTTATACACATGTAGTTGCACACACATGCTATTGTTGCCTGCTGGGTGCGCTGTAGAGAGAGTGGTATGACAAGCCTGGGGTGGCCTCTTATCCCCCAGACCAGCATCTCCTTTCCCCATTTATGAAAACTTTTGTTGGGAAATTGCAGTGTGATTTTGTAAGAAGGGAGCAGGCAGACTGTGTGTGAGGTCCCACGCTGCAAGTTCCCTTAGCAAGAAAAGACAAGAGCTGCATTGCCACCCTCTGCCAAAAATACTAATAGTGCCTTTCCCTTCCTCCTGCTCCTCCTTCCTTCCTTCTGCCCTCCACCCTCTTTCTCTCTCTTTCTCTTTACTCACTCGTCTTTTCAATACCAGTGAAAGGGACGGTTCATCTCACCATTGTTCAACTGGTATTGGTGAGAGTAAACTGGCTGGCAGTAGTGGGAGGAGGTGTGTTAATGGTGTGAGTGTATGTGTGTGTGTGTGGACTGGGAAGCCACTCCTCCTCTGAGCTGATTCCAGTCATCAGAGCAATAATGAAGTGCACACAGCGCTGCCTGCCCGCCCGCCTGCCAGTGTGACATACTGTCACTGTTCTGGAGGACACACACACATTCACACACACACACTCGCAGTCACTCACTGACAGGACACGCAGCCTGCCTCCTCACACATGCACACACACACTCTACACAGTCCTGGGAAGGAGTGGAGAGGAGAAAAGAAGACCAGAAGGAGGGGAAAATAAGAAGAATTTTATGTCTTTTATTGTTGCCTCTCTATGTGACTGACCGCCGCTGGTTGTGGGTGCTGATCAGAGACAACCACCCCGACACTCACACACACACATATACACACACCTCTCCCCCGCAGCCACGGATTCTTGGATTAGTCCGCCCCGGTGTGGAGAGTGGGAGTCGCGGAGCGGACCAACATGGGGAACCAGGCGGGGAGACAGGAGGAAACAGAGTCAGGTCTGCTTCTGTTGTACCGTGATTTTCCTCAGCATCACTTATGCCTCTTTGTGTCTGTCTCTGTCTCTGTTGATGTAAAAGGCAAAGATGTACATTTGCTAAATATGATAGATGAGATGTGAGCTAATCTTTTGTCATGTCGTGTCTGAGTACATCTCTGACACGACTAAGTGCTGACTAAGATGTGCCCCAACAGAGCGCTGACTGATGAGTACTGATTATTATGGCCTGGAGTTATAGAAGCTGTTTCAACGGGTTAGAAGTTTGATGTTCTGCTCTGGTATTGTCCTGTTATTTGTGTGAGCATGTCCTCACTTTTTTATGTGTGTAGTTGTGGATCTGGCAGGTTGTGTGTGTATTCAGTCAGGTCTGTATGTGTATGTGTGTTTGCACCTGTGTTTGTGAAGAGGGGGGTCGGGGGGGTGCTGAGTTGAGATTTGCCTGACAGTAAGCGTGAGGGAACCTGCCAGAAGAGATGGTATCATCAGTCTCATGCTCACATCTCTCTACTGCCCCGAGCTCACTGCGCCTCAGTAAGATTTCCATTTCAAAGTCCCTCTGAACTGCACTCAGCAGCAACTTTCACGCTCATTGAAAGACAACCAAGCTCTTCCACGTCTGTGTAACCTCTCTGATTTTCTTTAACAAAATGAGCATTTGCATCTCAATATATGTGCACTTGTGTTTGAGCCTCCTTACATTTGTACACACATACTATATATATATATATATATGTACACTCAGAGCGTCATCATATCATTATGCTATTATGCGATTATGCTTGCATGTTTCCAACCCTGCAAAAATAGATTCTGAATAGACCAGAGCCAGGTGGCTTGCTAGGGCAACAGGCAAGGACACACACACACACACACACTCACGCACATACACTCACGCACACACAATATGGTGGAGTATTTTATCAGTAGTGGGTGTAGAGCTGCATCATTTCATAGCAGTAGCGTGTGTTGCTTGAAGATAGAGCACAGAAGGCTCAGATTGGAAGGCAATGGTAGCAAGCTGCTGCATGCTTGAAAAGATTAGCTCCCAGTTTCTTCTCCATGCACGCACGCTCACATACAAGCACACAGCATACAGTGCACAGTTAATACATTATACACAAAAGATTTTTGAGTGTTGAGTCCAAAAGTAGGAACGAAAGAGGCTAATGTTATCTACTTTGATCTCACTAAATATTTTCTAGTTACTAAGCAAAATTGGGCTGCTTGTTGATAAATATTACTCTTGGTTCAAAATAATTATGAGATTGCACACATAAGTAATATATGGAAGTATGTGGGGTTAAAAATGAGTCAGAGTAAAATGTTTGCTCAGTCTGTGAAAGAATGCGCCATCACAGTCACACTCTGTATAATCAATCACGTTCTGCAAGCTATGAAAAGTATTTTAGCTCTGCTTGGTACAGTACTCCATGATCCTTGATTCAACCTCCCACATGCACCTCCATTATGAAATGAAGCAGTCAGCTATATTGTTAATTGATTGACCTGTTATTCCTATAAATCCACTCTCCATTTTCTCAAACGAGCCTCTACAGTAAATTAGAATTGATCATGAAATGGCTTGATTCTTCATTATGCCAGCTCATGACATGAAGCTATCGATCCAAGAACACTAATACCAGGGACACACAATAGCCTTTGAATTTATTTTTCACAAGTTTATAGTGTAATAACAAGCATACAGACTTTTAAACCTTTAATTGAAGCAGGGTTTCATTGTCTTCTTAGCTCTGATGGACAAGAACAGTGAAGTTTGTACTCTCCACCCTGACGGTGAAACATCCAGCTGAGGTTTGTCAGACTTTGGGCATAGAAAGTAGAATAACAGTTCTGGTGCTGGAAGTAGGGAAAGAAATGTGGGAAGAGAAGGAACTCGTTCAGATTTGATTGATGGTTTTATCTCTCAAGTGGCAGGCTAAGGAGTAAGCTGTCTGCTGCAGTGATAAGGAGGTCGTTATCAGAACCAAATTACACTGACAGCTACTACACCGAGCCTTCCTGTCTCCCGACTGGCTCACCAGGAGAGCAGCCAAGACCAGAGGCTGTGGTCAGCATGTTGTCAGCTGTTGATGAATTGTCAGTGAAATATAGTCCAATAACAGTGGGTCTATTTTCAGGGCTACAACTCAGTCAGTTGTACCCATTTAGGCCCAGCATTAAAGGAAAGTGAAAATATGTTTGTGTAGTGAGGTCGGGACTTTCACATGGTCAAAAATGGGAGATTTTGCACACTTGTGGTTTCTCCAGAAGTTTGATTGGGATGCTTGAAGGTCGCTGTAATGTTTGAAGATGCTGCCAAATATTTGGAAAAGCACAGTGTTTTTTTTTTCATTTGCAAAGTATGGGATGCTATCTATATAGCAGTTAGCATGCTGGAATAACATTGTTCTTTCTGTTCACACTCAGGTTTCTAATCAGCGGCACTGCAACATTAAGTTATTATTTTTTATGGGTACTGGTTCAGAAACCCAGTTCAGTTCAGTGCTCAGACATCCAAAATGATTACTAATAATTCACTTCAGCTGATTACTTGGTACTTCCACTTCAGAATCTGTTGGGGCCTTTGTCACTCTAATTGGAACAGGGAGTTTGGTGACAGGAAATTCCCATCATTGCTCCACCTGACATCAACATAAGCAGAAGTCTAAAACCAAAAACACCTGCGTGCATGAGCAGGCTCTTTAAAGGTAATTTTTTATTGATATGTGCTTGCTAGCCCACTTCAGTCTCCACTAGGCAACAGTGCATTGGACAGTTGAGACAGGAAGCTGTGGTTTCATGTTGTGCTTAAGTAGGATTAAGTTCTGTGTGGCTTCTGCTCGGTGCACTCCTGTGTTAAGGCAATTTTCATGCTCAGGTTTCACACATAAACCACACTCAGCTTGACTTCCTTTCAGACATGCAGCGACATCTGTCCTCTTTTCTTCAAACATTGGGATTGGGATCGGATGGACATTGTTTTAGCAGCCGCCTTGCTGACAAATATATCACAGCATTTAAAATAAGATCCCAAGACCACCCCGGAGTAGCCTAACTCTCCTCATACAATGTTAGAGTACAGCTGAGATTTGTATATCAAGACTTCTAACACTGATGCTCCATGCTTATCTGTCTGCTATAATGTCTGGTGAAGCACTGATTCATTGTGCCTGGTAGGTACCACTCCCATTCAGAGCAGACTTTGACACCACTGTGAGCAACAAGACAAAGAATGAGGAAATGCGTAGATCATTTTGCCATCTCAACACCATATCAAAGAAAATTGACGAATAGCAGGGATTCAACATGAGGAAGCAAGTTCTCCAGCTTCTGATAGCCGGGACACTGTGAGGAAGTTACATCAGTCATACTTTCCATGGAAGTTAGCAGTCGGTGCAGTAAACACACAAGCCATGCCACAGTGCTTTGTGTTTGCAGATGGAGGCGTATGCTCTTTAAATGTCCTGTTTGTGTGACTGGAGAGTATAACCTGGGCATCAAAATTGATATATTTAGCCTTCAGGCCTGAGCTCATAAAAATCCTTAATTTATGGTAGAGCAACTAACAATGCACATATAAAATTGACACCCTAAAAGCACTTGAGTTGGATTTGATATGTCAGCCATTAAGCCTATGATTTGTGTTTTCAATGCAGACCAAATCAAACCTGTTCTGATGCGGTTTGTGTATCTGTCAGCAGCTGGCGGTGATCAGTAATCCTGGCCTTTCAGTGGATGTAGGTTCTGCTGTCTGCTATCCAGCACTATTTTTGTCCCCAGAACAACAGCCCAAAGAAAGCTCAAACTCCAGTCACTTTCTGAGAGCAAAGTTGGGAATACTGGGTGTTGATTATGTGTCTTTGTCCAGTCACTCCAGAAAGTGGTACAACAGAATTCATTAACACATCCCTGTGAAAAGACATTGACTTCTTGTGAGTTGTATGACACAACTGATACAATAGAGCTATTCATTTGTGTTTCTTTCGTTTTGTCAAGATGACATACATTTTCGTGTCAAAGTTGCATTGTACTTGAAAGTACTGCGTGTTGCTTTTATATATGCTGTTGGTTGTGTCTTAAGCTGTGGTCAGTGCAACGTGTTGCTTGAGATTAAGGGTTGGTGTTATCTTTTTTTCTCCTTTCTATAATCCCTATTTGCAGCTTAATCTTTCCACTGTATTTTTTTTTTATCCTTTTTGCAGTCAATCCAGGAAAGTAAATGACAAATGCTTAATGCATCCTAAGTCTTGTAGCATTTATTGAAATGGTATGAGGATTGGATGGAAATCATCAGAAGCTTAAAACTAAGTTTAGCAATACTCGTAGCAACCTGTTACCCATCACACACACTGATCCTATAAACCTGCAATCATGTAAAATGGCATATTATTATTCCTTCAGTGAGTTCTGTGTTAAACTGTTTTCCATTCAGAGCATAAAGAAATTCTCCCGCTCAGTTGGCTGGCTCATGGTCCTTGCTATTGCATATCTCCGTAGGGTATTGGCTCCATAAGTAGTGTAAAGCAGAGTGGGTCCACATAAGGATGTTGTGTTAAAAGTTTTAGCATGCATGCCAGTTGAAATAATTCAATCAAAATGATTAAAGGAGCCAGAGAACGCAGGCCTAGTGGCCCTGCGTGGCTTGCCAGCTCTCGTGCTGAACTTCCATGCTGTGCTGCAGAGGAAGCACAGAGCTGATCACTTTTCAGGCAGAAACAAGCATCTCAGCTTAAATGCACAATGAAGTCTTGCACACTGTATGTCTTTTTGTAAAGGCAGGGTGGAAGGTTTGCCTAGTCAGTTGTAGGCACGATTGATTAACATGCTGCCTGCTGACAAGAGAGTCACAGCAATGACTTCACACTAAGAAGTGTTTCGTTGCACCTCTGCTTACAAAGAGAGTTGTAATTACTTGATGTGTTTCAGAAGTCTCTTTGTCGGCTAATAAATGAGCATTTCTTTACTTTTCGTTTTAGTCCCGTAATGATTTTTTCTGTTTACTGTGTCCACATTATTTCTTAGTAGTCTGAAATTACATTAAAGTTTCCTCAATCAAAGTGAGTCAATGCATAAGAATTTCTTCAGTCTTTCCTCCTGCCTTTTAGTGATTTCCAGACTCTTTTTAGACTAGCCACAACCAAACCATTCTCTTTATTTCCTGAACTGTCTTATTTTCTACTGATTATTGAGTAATCCCAATATGAGAAATATTACCTCAGCTACTGAGCTTATATGCATTTCTTCTCTCATATGTGCTGCATATCAGCCATGGAAACAGCAAACCTTCTCCTGATTCCCATCATTGAATAACTGCAACACAAATACTTTCAAGAACAGTGTTGTTAGGGGGTTAGCTGACAAAATATAACTGAAAAAAATCTATTTTATGGGTGTGAAAGTCAGAGCATGTTGACTTTCCATTCAGTAAACCTCAAACATTTAATCACAGGTTTGTTTTATTTTGGAATCCATGGATTGTGTGATCAACCTCTTCCAAGTGCAAATAGCCATTTAAATCTTTTATGTAGTCAGGCCCTAAACTCAGTTTCAAAGACAGGTGTTAGACTGTTGTCAGCCTTCAGTAAATCTGTGAAGCTTGATGAGACAGTGAGTATATCTGGTTTACACAGCTGACTGCTGCAAAGACAGACACTGCTCTTCTTACAATTATTCAGATTGTCCTTGTTTGGCATGGTTTCAGTGAGCTTCTATAGTTTTATTATTTGGCTTCTGTATTTGCTCACATGTGATGTCTTTCAGACTGGAAGCAGAGTCAAAGATTCTAGCTGCTTTTTAGGAAATACAGAGGAAGATGTTTTCATTCTGTATTCACAAAACATGTTATTTTTTATTATGTTCCTTGATTTTAACGTTGTCTACAGCACCTTATTACAACGAAAGAGCAATTTTCTCCTCAACAGTTGGTGCTGTCATGCTTTTCAGTGGCACACTGTTGTGATGCAGCTTGCCATCCAGGCTAATCTCTGCTTGCTCACTGTGGCAGTCATGGAGCCTCTGTTCTGTCTATCTTCCACTCCAGTCAGAGGAAAGGAATGCCTGTGAGACCCAGCGTCTGACTGAGGGGCGCCTGTTGACCTATTTCATGCCCTGTCAGTTGGACAACAGGAAGGCCAGATATACAGACTGCGTGTTCTGTCTGTCCTCTCCACTTCCACCTGACTGAAAAACTGCACACCACATTTCCTGGAACACAGAAGGGAAGACAGTGGAGTGTCCGAGAGAGATTCCCATCTGAAGCTTGTCTGTGGTGGTGACGATGCCTCTGCGTCATTTCAGGTGCCAACTCTTTGACACTTGACCACCTGCAGTCATTAATTCATCATGACTCGTCACCCATGACCCTCCTGTTCTGTAAATTGAAGACTCTATGCACTTTGCTCACAATGCACTCTGTCACCTCTTGGCTGGCAGGCAGGCTGGCTGCAGTTAACTGGCTGGTGCTGGACTGTGTCCAGCCACACGGCTCCTGCTGTGATTTGAAAGCTTATCTTCATTAGAAAGAAAGAAGCCAGCACAGTGCATTACTGTGATCAGGGAGCTGACTTCCCATGAAATAACTGGATGCCTTTGGATTACTGGAAGTCAGTATGTGTAATTAGTTAATGTCAAAAGCACAATCATTTCACATGCTCAGACTCCTCAGTCAGGTTTATTGAAGTTGGTGGCAAGTCTGTTTTTGTAGCTGCTGTCTAAACAGGCATTGTACATGTTCTTAATCTGGAATAACTGGCAAAGTCTGCCAGTATGAAATATGACTTTTCTTTAGCATTTTAGCTGAAGAAGTATAAAACAGTACCTGAGACAACGAATGTAAAAATACCCACAGTCACAACTTTCTTGTTCATTGGGAATGATTTTCTTCTCTTTCCCAAAACGGATATTTCACAGTATTTGCACTTCGCTATCAATAAGAGCTAGTCTGCTTAGACTGTATCAGGATTTATTTCTTGCTAGAGGAGGAAAGCTCCTCAGTGAGCCATTTAACTGCCCATTCCACTCCTTTTCACAGATTTAGTACTATAAATGGTCCTGGGCGTGAGCCGGCCTATGTCGAAGACAGCACTAAATTAAGGCAAAGCTAACTCTTAATCACCTTGGCCCAGGATATTTCAGTTTAGATTTTTGAAACAAAGATTTGCACTTGCACACCTAATTTTCTGTGAAGACCATAAGCTAATGTATTACTTGTGCCCTCTTGGACACAAATAACAGTGCACAAATTTCACTTCATTATAAGTGAAGCAATTTTAAAGCAATTTTTAATTTTTTTTTGTTTGTGTCCGAAATATTACCACACATTATGTTTTGTCTGGCTTTATAAAATGTCCACATCCACTAATATTTTTTGGCTGAACTTGTCAGATAACTGTAATGTAGTGTGTGAACTTGGTGATGGGGCGGACAACTGGTTTTCTTGTTTACTTTCTTTGTTCTTTCGTCTTTATTTTATTTGACTTGGTTGTACATCAGATGAATAGTTGTTATCCATCATCCAGACATGTATGTGGATGCTCTTTTTTATCTTTTATTCATCAAGGGAAAAATTAAGTGGGCAATGTAATTTATAGCAGTGCACTGGTACACGTTAATGCACTTACCCCCATTCTCTCCTGGGAGTCTTTTGCTGAGCAGCTCCACTAGAGCAATTGAAGGTCAAATGTCTGTTTCAGGGGAATGTCAGCTTTAGTGTTTGAATGGGAAAAGCTTCCTTCAGTCTCTCTTCTCTCCACTCTTCATTGTAACATTGTTATTAATATTAGATTGCTCAGAATGCTTGTCAAACATATTAAATAAACTATTCCTGGAATCTGATCCAGCACCATGTTCAGCCACAAGTTGGGAACTTATGGTGTCAGTTGTCTATTTGATGTCTGCTCCTGTCCTCTTAGTGTTAGTTTAAGTAGAATCTAATCTCAGCTCTTTCTCTCCTGGCACAACTATGCCTTTTGTTGGCTCTCTGTTTGGCAAAGTGGGTAAAAATTTAAATAATGCAGCTGCTGTGTTGGTCTTGGAAATGGGTTGGTATTTTTAATCTCCTAGAGACACACAGATACACTGTCAGCGTTGGCCCTCACCTTTATGAAACAATATTGTTTTTGGTCTAATATTGTTTAACCAACATTTGGCCAAATGTGGAATTGACATTTTTATAATATTTCTCTCTGGGAGTATGTCACTTAATACATCTGTGAATAGAATATCTTCATAGTGTTTAAAAACACTGTTACCTTTAGAAAGGGCTGTTCTGCACCTGCATTTGTGCTACAAAAATGCACATTGATATTTGTATTGGCTGGTACAGAAAACATGGGTGGTTTTGGATTAAAATGAAGGGGAATGTCTCCTCTGCGTTCACAGCGAAAGTTAAAGTGCCCTTTTCAGATCTTCTCTAAAACTATCTGACGCTGTATTCTAGTGTCTGTTTTAGCCTCTTTGGGATTCTGCTGTCTTGCATGTGCTGACTCCTGGCATCTAGACCGGTGTCATTTCTCTGTACACATTAAACAGCTGTGGTGATGTCATGGTTAAAGAGGTGGGCGATCTAAAGATGAGTGAGTTCATGTGCTCCATCTGGGTTTTATTCACTTAGAGCAAGAGGAAAAGAGAATATGAAGAAACAGCAAATGAAAGGCTGTCCCACAGCCCTACTCCTGGCATCATTCATCCTCATGGGAATAGACTGATCGTAATCACATCGGACTCCTCTCTCTCTCTAACAAGGACCTATTGTCCCTGTCTTTATTACCACCTATAATGGGAATATGACAAGTGGCCATAAAATAGACGTGAGCTGTTAGGTGTTTCTGTCTTTTTCTGCCATGTCTGGATGATGTTTCCTGTAGTGCATAGTATTAATAGTTATTTATAACACATAGTGCTGATTTAACTGTGTTAACATCTTCCATGTGACAGTACATAATTTAGGATGTGCATGCTGTCCTCATTCTGTCAGTCATGGATGCATCCTCTGTGAAGTTCAGAGAAAAGTGACTTTAGATTTTTAATGGCACCATGGATCTTTTTCAAACGCAGGTCTGTCCAGTAGCAAATTCATCAAGCTGATTGGGATAAAGTGCTGCATTTGTTAATGTTAATTTAGATGAGCAGCCTTTCAATCTAAACAGGTTGGAGTTCTTTTTAAAGACTGGCTTTTAACTGAGAGCCTAGTCTCACTGACAGAACTGACAGAGCTGCTTCATTTTTATAGGCCATGATTTTCTTTAAAATCTAGTCCTTGGTTGGTTACTCAAAAATTTTGTTATGATTAAAAAAAGTTGGGTTTGAATGTATATATTTATTATTCTTTGTGATACTGTTGATATGTCTTTACCTCTGTACCTTAAGTACCTCACTTTTTCAACCACAGCAGCACACAGTGGGAATGTTAAACGGCTTTGTATCCCAGAAATCGTGCCAGTGTTGGCAGCTCCTGCCACAGTTGCTAGTTTATTCAATAAGGGGATAGTCTGTGCAAAGTGCCTATCAATGGCAGAGTACTTAAAGAACCCACAGGGGTATAGGATTTCCATTCCAAACTAGGCCATTTGTTTGTGGATTGTGTGTGTGCGCGTGTATGTGTTTTAAGTGTGTGCACGTGTTGCTCAGGGTGATGCGCTGTCTATCTCCGCACACAGGCTGTCTGTCTAGTCTCTGCTCTGTGGGTTTGATGATGGTGCATGCATGTGAGAGACACAGGGCTGTCTTTGTGCACTGCTTAAGCTGCTTTGTGCCTGAATGCGCTACGTGCACAGGGACCTTTGTCATCCTTTGAAACAAGCAACGCCCTTGTGTCTGCATCGCTGTTTGCTGATGATCTGAAAACAAACAATAAAACGTTTTCAGGCGGCACCATGCTCACGCCGGGTATCTGTAAATACTCATCATATTTGAGAGAGGGCTGGAAAAGGCTCGCACTAGCGACCCACGCTGATGCCTTTTGAAATGCCACAGTTAAGCTCCACTGCGGCGATGAATGACCACAGACAGCAACAGACAGACCATGCCAGGCAGATGCTCTGTTGTCCAAACAGAGAACAATATGTGAATAGGGTACAGTGACCAGAATCATGAAACTGCTGAATAATACAAGTATCTGAATGTGACCCACTGTCTATTCAATTAGTGTCATTACATGATGTTAACAAATTCATGATCCCAGCATGTCTGTGTGCTGATTCCATTAACCTTCCCTCTTCAGTGTCAAGCCTGCTGTAAGGTAATTCTACTGAGAAAAGTTTCATCTTTGAAACTTAATTATTAAGAAGTTCCTGACTGTAAACTGGAATCTGTGTTGTATCACTCCTGGCACATTTGCAAGTGGATCTTTATGTTAATTTAATTTATCTAAATGCGTTTTTCACCCTCATATTAAATGTTTATCTGATGTGTCAGCTCACATGACTTTTTACTAAATATTCTGTTGATGCTTGTATTGTTTTTGTAAAGTTTGCAGATATTGTAGCAATATTTTCTTTTCATTTAACTAGAGATTTTTTGCCACTTTTCTCCTTCTTGCTCAGTGGTGATTTGGTTATGGTTATTATTTATACTTACTAAAAAGATTTCAGGATTTTACCTTTAAAGAGATAATTTGATAGTTTAATGGTTTGGCATATAATATGTCTTTATGATCTAGGAGTTAGTGTGTGGATGTGTTTGGGTAGTTGAAATAGAGAAATGAATGAAAAACTCATTATTGTTACAGTTATAAATCAGACAGCTTCGTCAACTGCTTCGACTATGGTAAATGCTGATTTGATCAGTTAGGTACCTGATGTACTTTTATTGTGGTCTGTGTTTCAGGTGCACAAGCAGCCAAAAAGTCTGGTATCCCAGCTCCTCGAGAAATCTCTTCTACCATTACAAGAGACCGCATCTCTTTGAGGGACCAGCTGAGGAGCTCTACCACTAAGAGGATGGTTTCTAGTGCCAGCACTTCCAGCCTCTCTACCCTGGCAAAGCAGACACGCAGTTCAACCAAGTCCCGGGGAGATGCAGAGGGCCAGGAAAGGGGCCTTCTGGAGTGCCAGGTGAAAGAGCTGATGGCTGAGGCCAAGGCTAAAGACTTAGAGATCAGCAATCTCAGGATGGAGCTGCAGCGCTGCAAAGGTAAAGTCTCCACTGCTTCCTCTTCACCCTCGTCCAACTCTGTCTCACGCCAGGAGCCTGCTGCAGATCAAGAGCAGGGACAGGGGGCAGAGGCCCTTGTGCTAGTCGGAGAGCTAAGGGAGAAGAACGGGAAGTTTCAGAGAGAGCTGGCAGCACTCAGGGAGGAGAATCAGGTGCTGAAGGAAAAGCTGCTTTGCTTGGAAGCCTCCCCTCTGTCTAGTACAAACACAAGCACCCCCTCCAAGCCTTTGGTGAATGGTCTTCCCTCAGACTCCAGCTCCTCAGCTCCACAACAGGACAGTCTCCCTTCTACTGCCAGCCCACTCAAAACCTCTGTCTCCTCCAGCTCTGACATCACCAAGGACTCGCCATCACCCGACTCTTCTGAGTTTGAGAAGATCCCATCGCGTTCAGAGTCAGTGAGCAGTGGTGTCAGTGGGGAAGCCATTGCAGGGGGGACAGTAACCAGTACAGTGGGGCAAGATGTCTCAGTGCAGAGCCTGACAGAACAGATTCACAAGATGGAGGAGAGCCACCACAGCACAGCCGAGGAGCTGCAGGCAACTCTGCAGGAGTTGGCTGACCAGCAGCAAGTGGTGCAGGAGCTGACGGCTGAGAACGAGCGTCTGGCCGAGGAGAAGCGCCTCCTGCAGACCTCACTTCAGCAGCAGCGAGAGCGTCTTGAGGTGCTTGTCCAGAAGAATGAGGTGCTGGCTGGCCGACTTCAGGAGCAAGCCCAAGCTCAGGCCCAGAGGGAGGAGGAGCTGGGCAGCCAAGGGCCTCGGCTGGCCGAGTTGGAGCAGAGGTATGCCGAGCTGGTCGAAAGCTCACGCTTCGAACGGGAGAAGCTGGTGGACATCCAGCAGCAGCTGACGGGCAGCCTGCGGGCTCTGGAGGAAGAGCATCAGGAGGCCCAGGGCCAGGTGCGCTGCCTCAGAGAGGAGATGGACAGGCTGCAGGCCCAGCTGGGCAGAGAGCTAGAAGCTGGAGGTCAGGCAGCACAGGCCGCAGAGGAGCAGAGGGCGACAGCAGACTGTCTCAGACTGGAAAACAGTAGGCTGAAGGCGCAGGTGGACATTGAGAGGCAAAAAGTGGGTGAACTAAAGGCCATGCAGAGTGCCAGTGACAGCACTGAGGTGCACAACTTGCTGAAGACAGCCCACGCTGAGAGAGACAGGCTGGAGGTGGAGCTGACAGAGCTGAGGCAGGAGCTGCTGCAGGCCCAAGCTGAGACTGAGCATGCGCGAGCCGCAATGTCTAAGGTAGGAGGGGTGCAAGGTCATAACACAATTTCTATCTTTGGATTTTTAGTATTTATGATTTATTACTCTTTTGTTAGGTATTATGTTTTTTATACACTACTAAGGATATGCTGAATGGTATAGATATTTTTCTGTTTAAGAAATACTCACAGATGTTTTTCAGTCGCACAATGACATAAGGCATTGGTATTCATCATGAATATAACATGTTGTTTGTTTGGAGACAATATTTGGAGACAAATGCTATCAGCAAAGATTTCGATGAATCTATTTCAAGCTGGTTAATTTGCTGTTGGTTAGGGGATGTCATAGTTTAAACATTTTCCGCCTTTCTAGGACTTGAGTTATATGCGACTCACTGTGCTCAAAGAAATGTATTGTTATTTTTGTGAGCTCATTAGTTGTGTTGTGTTTGACAAAGATTTCAGGAATTCCCTATAGAACAATCTCCTCATCCGCTTTTGCTATAAACTATGGAAAAGCAAACCATGCAGTTGACTCTTTTAGAAACAGTTTAATTGTTCAAATGCTATACTTGCAATGCAGTCAATGGAGAATGCAGCAATAGAATTGAAAGTGAACAATATGCTACAGCTCTGTGTCTCGTTAATAGTTGTATCACCAGTCAAGCAATTGCTAATGATTAAAGAATGTCAAATTGGCCACCACAACATTATTAATAATTCTTGGCTTAGTCAATACCCATTGAATGTGAACACGAGGACACACATTTTCCACAATGGTTCAAACGTGACCATTAGACAAACTTTACAGCTGGTATTGGGTACTTTTCTTCACCAGCATAGCAAGTGAACTCATGTTCATTCAAATTGTTTTCATATGTTTCTCAGTAGTCGCTTTGGTTTTCCCCTTCATCACCACAAACACCAGAAAGGCTGAGGCTGTGTGGGTTTGGGGTCATGTTAGTGGTTGTTGACGCCAAAGTGAGGTGTGTCAACATCAGTTTAGTGATGTCATCATTGTTGGACTCTTACTGCGGTGCCAACAGTAGGGTGGTCCACCAGTGTGTGACCCTCTGAGTCACCCATCTGCCACATGGGTGTGAGGGTGAGGCCACTCCATAACTTCACTCACAAACATCGTAATCTATTACAGCCACATGGTGTCAGTCCTGCATAACTACATCATTTGCTTATTTTAGTATACTGTGCTCACAGAGGTCGCATTACAGTGTCATTTCTGTCATGGTACACTGACTTCAGCTTCAGGGTAATTCAATAGTTGGAGCAAAGAACACAGCGTGTAGTCAGATCTAATTCAGACTGAACTCTGATTTCCATGAGTCACTGTCACCTTACATGTCACCTATTTGCACTGTGGCCGAATGGTCATTGTCAGACATAGTTAAGCTCTTGTGTAAACAGCACTGCTTAGACTCCAGCATAACTGCAATAACCATTTATTATCATACACAACCTAGGCGAATGTTTAAATTTGCCCTTATTTCTGTGTGACATCCTTGAAAACCAGAACTTAAAGAACTTTAATTAAGTTATAGGTGGAAACTAGGATAGGAAAATCTGTTGTTTGAGCACCAACAATGCAATGTGTCCTAATGTGCAGGATGTGCAAAGGATGAATAATTAGACATTTTTTGTTGACTTGTTTTCATCAGACCAAACAGTCTTGCATATTTGATATGGCATAATTTTGCCGGCTTTGGCTAGCAGTTTTCTCAAACACATACTTCTTCATCCAGCCTTCATGGACACCCAAATATTTTGTCTTAGTACAATTTTTTGGTGGAGAGCATTATTTATCTTATTGTTTGAAAGATGGATGTAAAAATGCACCACCTAGATCAAATGGAAACACTGCACACAAGAATGTCTGGAAGATATTATGAATTATCCTGTCTTGATCCAAAGGTGGCTCAAGTGCTTCCATCTAATTAGCACTGTGACAGCCCACAATTACTTTAACATGAAACACTGCCTCTTTGTTTTGACCCATTTCTGCTCCAAACCCATCATACTCACACAAATGCGCGCACATACACAGGTGGAGGCCAAATGCCAGCAGGTTCAGGAGTGGGCCGAGAGGAGGGAGCAGGAGCTCAGCAGCCGGGTGACTTCCCTGGAGGACGTCTCAATCCAGGCTGAGAACCAGGTGAAGGAGCTGAAGGAGACCATCTTTGAACTGGAGGACCAGGTGGAGCAGCAGAGGGCCGTCAACTGCCACACCAACCAGGAAGTCCTGGACATGGAGAGTATGTTATTCTTACTGGCTGTTCAGTTCTCTGTGTCTTTTAACCTGCCTTCTTATATGCAAGGTAGAGAAATTAGTCAGTGGTTTCTAAGATTTAGTCTATCCTCATTTCTATAAGTAGGGTGGACTAACAAAAACACATCCAAATGACCCTAAAGTTGAAACAATCCCTCTTTAAACAGTTCCTACAAAAACTAAACATTATGAAGTTCCTGAAGGATTTATTGCAGGGCTGTTGTATTTGACTGCATCAGTTTAAGCCATGTGTGCCTCATAACTAACCTGGCAACTGAGTGTATATGAAAATCAGATGCAAAATGAGGGCACACTAACACATCTGTCTCTGAATTGCCATTAGTGCAGTTGGCAAATATAAATGGCTGGATACACCGTATTTCCACAAGCTGTTGGTTTGATACTAGTATTATTTTCTAGAAAGATCTAATGCTGTCCAGAAGTAACTGCCGATGCTCCAAATTGGCTGCTGTATTTTTACCACACTGAAAGCTTAGTTGCGAATGCAGTATTTAATTAGTGTGATTCTGAATACATGTGGTTCTCAAAGACCTTAAATTTGTCATTGCAGATCTTGTCAAAAAGCTGGAGGAGCAGAAAGCTGAAGCAGAGCGACAACTGAAAGTCTTGAGCCGACAGATGAAGGTAAGAAAGCTTCAAATTGTCAGACCCATAAAGCTCCTTTATAACATTTGTAATCAGTAAGGCAATTAGGACATCACAGGCAGAAGACACGAGACGGTTGTAAACAAAACAGGTTCAGGTTGTTTCAAGGATAATGTAGAAGAAAATTTCAAAAGTTCAAACTGAGGATGTCCTGGTGACTCACTTAGCTCTTTTTGGTCACATACCATATAATTGTGACGCCCCGTCTGTTACAAACACCCGACAAAGGGCGTTTGTAACAGTCTCCCCTTCTCTTGTCCTGTCTCTCTCTTTCCACCTTCAGCTTCAATTAAAAATTAGGAATATGTTACTTCTGGCATGGCTTTGGAGCTTTGATGAGGGCACACAATGACATGACACAGAGGCAGTGCATTTACAGCAGCTGTACTGTGGTAAAATGATGAGTGCTCGGAACACAATGAGCATACAGATGGACAGCAGAAAAAGTGGTGATGCCTTTTACTGCTGTAAAAAATTTAATCCACTGTTACTTACTGAATTCAAATGTCCATAGCGGCTGTCCTCTCTTTTACAGTCAGCTCTCAGCTGAAAGCGAGTGATACTCGAAAGAGAAATTTTGGGTGGAGTATCGCTTTAAGTTCAGGAGGATGTTCTAGTGCTCAGTTTTTCCTTGCCTTGTTGCCAAAATGTTTGAACTTGGAGCCCTCCTGTCCACCAAGTATTGTTCAGTAGCAACCAGGTGGGCTGTTCGGGCAGCTATGTATTTTGGCAGGCATTATTTTCTCTATGGTCTTTAAAACGCGTATTGTCAAGTGGTTTTCACAGTCACCTCCTTGATTTCTTTATTTTATACAATGCCCTCTCTCTTTGGAACCTCCCTGCCTTTCTTTCATGTATCTGCCCAATTGTTGGTTGATTAGCCTTACTAAATGCTGAAAAAAAACTGCTGAAAATTTAAAATGTAGTCACTTTCAAGAGTAAGACAAATCCAAAATACAAGTCTACAAGATACTGATCTTTGCCTTTACAACACTGAATATGGGCCTGCGTATTTTTTCTTTTACTTCAGTGACAAGGGAAGTCTCCACTTCCTTTTTCAGTATCTTTTGTCTGCTTCAAACCGAAGAGCACTTGTTGTGTTGCCTCTCTTTCATGGTTTAGATCTTCAGACTGTTTCTCTTTTTTTCCTGTCTCGAGGTGACTTTTTATGCTCTTTTTGAGGTTTTGTGAAAGTTGGTTCGGAATCTTTTTTTTTTACATCCACAGATCTCTGTTACAAAGAATAGAGAGTTGTTAGCAAAACATGGATCATGATAGGGCAAAATGTTACTGATACAATCATCTTAGAGATTAATATGGTAAAATGCTTTCACAGTGTGTCCAGTAAATACACAAGAAAGTACAATTTGTTTGTGTATTATTTGTTCATCAGATATCATTTATCTATTGTTAGACTTCATTTTAGAACCAATTAATACTGACATCCAACTAAATGCAAGGGGTTCACAAACAGTTCCTTTGTCAGTTGATGATTTCTGTATGAGTTTGCATCGGCAACTATGTGTAGAGTATATATCCATATGTTTGTGTCTTTAGGATGAAAAAGAGGAGTGGCGTCGGTTCCAGGCTGACCTCCAGACGGCGGTGGTGGTGGCCAACGACATCAAGGTAGAGGCCCAGCAGGAGCTGCGTACGCTCAGGAGGCAGCTGCAGGAGGAGCAGGATCGCAGTGCAAAGCTTTCCTCTGACCTTGAGGCCGTACAGGGAGTCAGGTACCATCTCCATCTCGTACTCCTTTTCAGTTCCTCCCCCTCCACCATTCTCCCTCCAGCTCCCCTTGTTCAGCATCGGGCTGCAGTTCCTTTCTCTCTGAACACACATGGATGGATATGAGATACCTGCCAGAGTCTTGCCATATCCCCATCCAATGTTTTATACATATAATACAAACAGTAAGATATTTCAATTTTAACACTCAGGAACCTCCCAGTTGAGAGGATTCCAAGATTCCAAGAGTAGGATAAAACGTATACCAGGATGTATTTAGTGTAGACATAATTTACGATTCGATTTGCAAATGATTGCATTCTGTTTTTATTCAGGTTTTGCACAGTGTCCCAACTTTTTTGGAACCGGGGTTGCTGTTCGTATTTTGATATTTCACAGGATTAAATCCTTGGACTTACACAGTTTAGGTTCTTGGGATTTGGCAGACTCTGTTGGTAAATTAGCAGTCTCCTGCAGTATTTCCCTCTGTGTATTCTACTCCTTTAAGCTGCTGCCCTCTCTGTCTCCCTCTTCCACACTGACCATTGCCCTATATAATATTCTCACACTCCACAATAAACTGCAGTAAATTGATTAGAGGAGATTATTATTATATGAGAAGGCAGACGTGGTGGCAGATCTGCTCTATGAACAGATGCTGCTGTGATCCAAGTGTGTTACAACGCAACACTGAAGCCAGAGTGACACTGTCCTCACTGCACTTTTCAGTGAAATATTCAACACCAATGTATCATGCTATTTAAGATTTCATGTAGCGTTGTTGCACTGTGGCCATGCAGTAATGTGACTGATGTATTTTTAGAAAGCGTTGCGTTGGTCTTTGTGTGAGTATACTGCATATAAGTGTGTTTGAGCGTGCAAATGCCATGGTGTTTTTGAAAGTGTTGTCCCCTTTCATTATCGTGGCAATTCAGATACTTTCTGTGGCAAAGTGTGCTTAGATTTGCTACTGTATAGCGCTCTGTTTATCTCTGTGGCCATTCATGGTATAATCCTATAAGTAAGCAAAATATCTCTAAATCATTTCTACTATAGGTAGATTTCATACTATATCACCTCACAAACCTCATGAGAGCAGTTTTAGTACATAAGAAAAAGAAATATTTGGTTTAAAACCAAATATGTCTTGTTCAAATTTGGTGTAGTCCTTGTGAATTTAGTACATTACTGGTTTTAGACTTTGGCTAAATCAGTGAACTTTCCCCAAGATTAGCTGTTACGCTGCGTCCGCTCCCCACCTCCAGCAGCTCCCTGTGATGACTCTGTCAAAGATGTCCCTGTGACAAGCCTCCCTATGTAAAGCCCAGGTGAGTTCCCTGCCCTGTCAGCCCTCTCTCAGCCAGCCTGCCTCTCCCTGCCCTGTGTGCTGCTGCTGCTCACTGACCTTCCTGTCTGTGTTTGGCTTCGTGTTGCTGCTTCAGCCTGTCTGACTCTGTCTGTCTTTCCGTATGCTGGCTGACTGCACCTTCAGGACTCTCTTACCTTTTTGGTTTGCTTTGCCTGGTTCCTTAAACCTGACATTCAAGTAGATGTATCTGGTGCCACCTGCTGTTCTCTACATGAATAACCCTCCTACTTTTTTGGTTAAATAGCAGGATGGTCTGCACGGCATGACTGGATTAAACTGATGCTATGCATCATCTGCTTCAGATACATTTGCATAGCGTCTTCATCACCGGGTGATTTAGTCATAATAGACATTATGAGTGACCTTATTAATCCTAAGAGGTATGCATGGAACAGAGTGTTAAAAAGTCCATAATTGCCCAGAGGTCAAATGTAAGATCTCAAGTTTTGCTGCACATGTAATGATTAAAATAGTATTCATATAGCAGGTGTATACAGTAGTTCATCTTGCTTCCTCTTTTTCTTTTCAGAATAAACACCGGAGCCACTTTTGATACCAAGACGGCAGTAGAAGGGCACTAGAGAAGTGCCCTCCACCTCAGCACCACGTGAAGACAGTGTTATTGTTGCACTTATTACCTTTCTGTGTGATTCAAAATACAATGTGGTAAACCAGTCTCATTCTAAGCCACAGTGACCAGTGTATATGCAGTACACAAAGAGTCTTGTGACAAAGAGTCTGGCTGTCATTTCTCTACATGTCTTTTGGAGCCTTTTGAATAATAGTTGTGCATTTTTTTTCTCAATGAATGTATTCTTTCTTTGTCATATTCTTGACCTGTGCTGAAGAAATGTCATATGTTCAAAAGACTCTCCTTTTCATACTGTGCAACGCTGATTCGTGCCTTTTTAGAAAGTTGAGGTGATAGAGGGTAATGACCTGTTTCAAACAGCACCATGAAAAATCAGGATGAAGTAGGAAGAAGACTTGGTAAACATTTAGTCAGTGGCAGAGCTGAAACAGGTAAGACTCCCAGCATTCTGTCAGAACAAATCAGCAGAGAACTAGTAGTCCAGTTGATATTATTAAAATAATACTAGGTGGCTCGTGGTTTTTGTGCTGGACCCCACATTTGCTTTTCTTACTATTTCTGTATCAGTCAAATTACTTTCACTTTACACTTTCAACTCTGTTTGCTTACTTAAAAAAAACTTCACTCTAGTTTTAAGAATAAGTTTGGTCTTTGGTCCTGTCGTTGGAGTAAAACTAAATGCAGTGACATATTTAGCCATTAGATGGCACTGTGGAATACACAATTATTATACATCCATGTGGCCATACTGGTATCGACTGCTCTGTTACTGTTTGTATATGTATTTTTGATGATTACTATATTCCTTTAAAATTTACAGAGTATACACTTTTTTCTGTGATATAAAGTAACCAGGATGATTTTGATGTCAGCCATGCTGGCACATCCAGAGCACTGCCAAAATTCAACTTTAGGACTGCCACAAACTCAGACAGCTGTACCTCAGAGTCATTTGTTACTCTCTGCAAACATACCAAAAGGTTGATGGTCTATTTTAACACAATGACTGAGAAGACTGTGCTTCATGTTCCTAAGAGGATTATTTTTTTCCCTTAAAACACCACTGTTAGATGATGAGTTGAACTCATTTTCTTCAGTTCCACTTTCCAGCAACATTACTGACATCTTAAAATAGAATCAACTACATAGACTTTTTATCTGAGCCTCAGAGGTCACTCAAGGCTCTCACAATACTTCTCTCTTGATGGCCAATCTTGAATCACCATGTTAAACTTTAGCTATCTCTTCAGCATCCTTCTTAACGTATCAGATCCTCACATTTTGTGAATTCACTCATTTTGAAAAATAAAACAGTTATCACATGGTTGATTTATTTAATCTTTGAGCCAAATCCTTACACAATATTCTGTTTTGTTGTAGTATAATGGCATGTTGCAGGATCTCAGGTTCTACTCAAAGTCCAGTTTTTATCAGAGACATTCAATTTGTGCATTTTTTTTAAATTAAAAGCCATATTGTTCTACCAGATAATAAGGTACTGGTGCTCAAAGTGTAAACATTTGGATATGCTCAGAAATACCATCTAGAACAGGATAAGATGGCAACAGTGTGATAGGTCGTTTTCTGTCTATAGTAAAGCCCTTTAATGAACAATACAGTGAATGTGCTGTTAATTTATTCTGCAAAGAAAGACTTGAAAAGTCTTGTGACTGGTTTTATGCCTGTGAAAGAATACATGAAAGTTTATTGTATGTCTGTTTGACTGTTGTTCATGAGGCAAATGAATAAATGAAACTACACCAGTCCAACTGTGGTTGTGTATCTCTTTCAGTCTACGCTCTTTGAAGGTGAGTTGATTGCTTAACATATATGAGTGCTTAACAACATATGTTTAAGACACAGATTCCTTATTTTGTCATTCATTCCTCATCCACCACTGATAAGGACAGTCCAAATACCTCACTCTGTAATGTGGAGTCCAATGTTCACCAGGGGCAATGGGTGGACTGTGTGTGATGACTGGGCTGCTCAGATTTTGTTTTCCAAATTTAGATCAAACTTCAAACTATGATTGCATAATCTTATCGGGTGATCTCATAAGATAAATAGTATAGTGTGGGTTTTGAGTCTAATCTGCTGTTCACAAATGCACATGCTATCAGATTCTCCTCTCCCCAGGTGTGTGTATTGTTATGTGTCTACACAGCAACCCTGTTCATTGTGTCTGTTAGGTCCCAAGGTGATGAGGTGAGGGCGACCGACTCGGATAACAGCCGTCACTGGTGCGGCATCTCCATGATCCCGACCACACCCACAGACGCCAGTGGAGATGCCGACTCCGAGCCCGGAGCTACTGTCAAATCCCTCATTAAGTCCTTTGATACTGTGGGACAGAGTGAGCACCGAGCACCCTCAACACACACACGCACACACCCAGGGAATCCCAACACAACCGTGTAACTATAGAGGAGAACAGCTGGTGAGATCTCCCAACGTGGATATCTGTCATTTCTCTGCAGGGAAGTTGACCTGGACTGACCTCAGGCAGTTTGGACAATTGTTCTGTTTTTGAATCATTTGACACCAGCAAAAAAAAAAAATGCTGATGTATTGGCTAAATCTGCAACTGATGAGGCATTTTCATTTGAAGACTTTAGTTAGAGCAACACTGTGGAAATGGATATTCTTATCCCGTTTTCAGCCACTTCAGCATGTATTATAGCATATTCTAATTATAGCACATTCAAACCTCAGCATGGAATGTAACATGGCAAGTATTTAGAGTTGGTTTCAATACTGGTGTCAGTCTAATGATGATAATTTGTTTTTGATACTGCACTTTGTCAATTGAACACATTTGTCTACAAAAACTCTTTAACAAAAGACTTTACAAATGCTTCAGTGGCCTCAGTGTTAACACAAACAACAATACTTTGACCAAATAAAATTCACTGTTAGATTTACAGGTCTATCATTTAAATCAGAAATATACTGTATATGATAAAAGAATAAGTAAACAAGACTAAAGATCTGACCAAAAAATAGTCCTGACCTGGGTTTGATTCCAGCTCGGTCCCTTAGCTGCATATTAACTGTCAATACTACAGTTCCACATTTCCAGTAATTAAACTGAAGTTTTAGAATGAATGTCAGAACTATTTACTGATATTAAAAGTGATATTTAATTCCCTTTTGATACAATAATTCATGGGTGTCTTATCTGGTCTTTCAGATGGACCAGGCCACACAGTTCAAATGCATTCCTCTCCAAGAAACCCCCTGAGTGGGATACCTGTACGCACGGCACCTGCAGCTGCTGTCTCACCGATCCAGGTAAACATCAAAAATATTTCCATTTTAAAATGTAAAAAAGACTTCCTGTGAGTAAACCATTTTACACTCTAATATGATGATTCTGTTGAATGTTCTTTTAGAGACAGTCATACATAAAGCCACTGTCAAAGACATTGGAAAAAAGAATCAATCATGGAGAATTCTCTCATCAATATGGTATGTAACACAGATATATATCTCTATTTCCTTTAGCAGTCATGCTGGAGCAAATGACAAATGACAGGCCACGCTGCTTTTAGTCACTGCCTTTAGAAATGAGTAATCCTAAAATGTCTGATGGAATTAGTCCTCAGAGAGAGTCAAATGAGTGGATGAATAAAGATATGCAAACATCCGACTACTGTTTTGTTTGAACGTAGTTTTATGATGTTGTTCTTGAAAGTAAATACTGTAAAAGTGGTGACAGAGCTCTTAAACTGTCAGCATCTGCAACAGGTGTTCAGCTCTGTCCTTGATGAGTTGACTGAGAAACATACAGTAACATGAGCGTCAAAGCACTGATCAGAAATGAGTTTTAAAATCAGAGAAAACAATAGATGAAAAGTTTGCATCTGCCTTTTCTGATTTGTGAAATGTGCTTTGTAAAATATATTATGAACACTCTGTTTCTGACTCACACCTCACATTCTCCTTTGCCTCCCTCTCCTTCCTGCATCTTTCACTCACCAGATAAGTTGTCAGGTTGCGGGGAAGACCTGAAACCTACCAGCCTAATGAGGAAGAGCCCTTCTCTGGAGTCTGTAATCAAAACCCCCACCTCCTTCGGCAGCCGCACGGCATCCTTCAGCTACAACCGAGGCAACAGCAAGCTCAGGTGGGCCTACCCAATAGATAGATTAGAGATAGATAATAAGGTTTCCTTTAAACTGGTGAAAAAAATCTTTTTTCCTTTACTACAGAGCGATAAGCATCTGCGTAATAACTTCTTTACATGCAACAAAATGCTTGTAACTGTAATTCACAGGAAATCCATTAGAAAAGCAAGTTGAATGTTGTAAAACCAGGTTTGTTCTGAGTTTGTTTTAACACATATGCAGACTTGCTCTGAGCGACCCAACATTGTCACAAAACAGACATGTTAACAAGTCATTTAGTTTACTGAACTGTAAACTGTACTGAAAATAAGTTTTGCATATTTAAGTCCCCGCTGTGAGACTTGTACAACTTTTATTACCAGCAGTTTATTTTGGCACAGATGGCTTTAACAGAGTACATGGAGTGTCCCCTTATCATGTTAAACAAACATGCTTTCATCTTCTGACCTCTGGCTTCATTTCCCCATACGGACCGCTCTTCTCTGTGTACACACAAAAAGACCTCTTGCACCACTCTATTTAGTTAGTTACTATAACTGCAGCAGGTTACATTTGAGGTAGACGAGTGTGAGTTTTACATTCACATGCTGTCACAGTGAGACAGTAAAATGGGTTGAAGCAGTCAAATGCTTGTTCATCACAATGAACAGCACCCTCAGCTTCAACCAACATATGTACTGTTGACATTAATACACTCTACTCGCAGTGATCTGGAAAAACCTGTCTGTCCAGCCTCATCTCTTCTTCCTCTGGTATCATAGCATCATTTAGCTCTCTGCTCTTCACCATCTGTATTTACTTTTTAATTAGTCAGTCAGATGCTATCACATATTAACATATTTATGTAAATGCATGCCACTGTATGGCCAACCTTCACACAGGCCTTCCCTCTCAAATGGCGGAGCAACAGCAGTACATTACCGTGTTTGGTATGGTTTTAGGGTTATGATATAGTTGCTGTAACGCACTCTCTGCCCCCTGCTTGCCCTGTTTGTTTGGACAGGATCTAGCCGCTTCTGGCCTCGCGGTGCATCAAACGGAGAAATAATGAATTTAACAGCAGAGCTGCTGTGACGTGTGAAATGTTTACCATGCTCAGAGCAATGACCGTGTCTCGTGGTCTTCCCATGGCCTCAGCCCCAGCGCGAACCCCAGGGAGCAGAGCCTCTGAATAATTCTGCAGAGAGGCATTTAACCAATCTGTTGTACCGCTCACAATGTTTTTTTTTTTAGTGCAATCAGTATACTGAATATAAACATTCTAATTTGAGCCCATAGAGGTAAAATGGCAAAATTAGGATGGAGTCTAAAAAAAGACACATCCTACATTTAAAGCCACTCTGAACACTGAGCTGTATATAGTTGGCTTCACTCCAGAGTAATCTTGAGCCAACTCTGAACTCTAACACAAATATACTGAACTGCACAGAGGCTTCGAGCTTGTAATGATAATACAAGATCAAGCTATAGAATTCCCTTTGGTGGTGGAAATCCTGGAATTCTGAGAGGTGCTGAAAGGGGGAACATTTGGAAATTAGATAAGCAATGTAGGAAATTGAAGTGAATGCTTATGAAAGAATTGTACAAACTGATTATTTTAATACTAGAATGTATTTATGTTTTCTCCATCATTTTAAAGTATCATCCCTCCAGCATTTCTCTTTTTGTCATTATGCCCCTATGTAAAGTATAAGCTTTTAAGCTTTAGAGTTAAAATACACACTACATATATGGGTTTTTTTTAAGGACAGATGATTTTTGCTGTAGTCTTGTATGAAATATTTGACCAGTAATTAGTTTACTTAATGGTTTCATTATCATAATTTGATACACCGTCTTTATGGTGGAACATCAGACAACTCAGATGCTTTCTGTACATTTTTATATTGTACTTTTTAGTTGTTTCCTCTCTGAACCCAAAAATAATTTTTACAAAATTGTGAGGAGTAAAGTTTTTAGGTCCCTGAAGCACACCATTACACTCTTATCAACTAGTTTCAGACATGGTGAAATTATTTCCTACAAAGGATTTTCATTTGGAAAAATATTACAGTCTCTTCTTTGAGACTAACTTAATGAGGATTTAAATGGTTATGGTATTTATGAGGCTTACTTCATTTTCATGTGCATTGAAGTGTGTGTGTGGATGTGACGACAATAATAGTTTTAATGGGGTAATCGAACAAAACACTTATCATGCTCCAAGTGACACACTGTCCATCTGTCTCTCCCTCTCTCTCTGTCTCTCTGTGTGATTGCGGTTTGTATTTCCCTGGTGACAGTGTGGAAAGAAAGGACCCCTTGGCAGCACTGGCCCGGGAGTATGGAGGATCTAAGAGAAACGCTCTACTGAAGTGGTGCCAGAAGAAAACAGAAGGCTATCCGGTAGGGATCACAGGCCAGAGACCTCTCTCAAATACAAGGCCGGCTCCATTTCAATTTCACACCCTGCTTTTTCTCTTCATCTTTGTCTGACAGCTTTGTTTTAGTCTCACACTCTTCAAGTTTTCATTTAAAAGTGAAATGACAGCTCCCACTCCCCCCCCCCCAAATTATATCTCAAGGATGCGGTTTTGGTCTGTCTGTGCCCTCAGGTTTGGTAGATATGTTTTTTTTCCAGCCATCATTGAGGTGTTAGACTGTAGTGGCACATTACTGTGTTTGTAGACACCATTCACCCACCTGTCGTCTCACTGGGGATATGAAGTCACTGGCACAGAGGTAATGGAAACAATGATGCAAAGCACTCAGTGTTGCAGACACACTGGATTTATACATGTGTGTATTTATAGAGCCCTCCTTGTCTTTATGCATGTCCATTTGTTTATGCATTGTTATTGTGTTGTGTCCCCATCTGTGTTCTCTGTGTCCATGGAGCCAAGTGCTGACAATCACCTGGCTTAGCTGCTCCCCTAATACCCAGTTTAAGGAGCCCATTAAGTCCAGTGGGATTAGCGATTTGCCCATGTAATCATCATGTTTATGTGCCAGCATGCCAGCTAGTTACTGCTAAAACTCTTACCACCAGAGAGGCTGGTCCCAGCCTGCAAACTCTAGTTTAGGAGGGAGAGGAGTCATTTCAGTCCTATTAGCATTCTAATAGAAGATTAATTATGGTCATAAACATAAATGACTCTGTGTTTTGTCTCATAATATGTAGCTCCGGCTTGACCAAGTGTGAAAAGACACGGGTGATGATAATGGCTAAAAATAGACCCAGATCTCCTCGTGATAAATGGCCAGAATAATTGGATGAGTTGTCAGATCAATAGTTCCTATTTCTCAAGAACAGTGCTGCTTGGTGTACTTTGAGTCACCCACCCTTCGTCTGAGGTTGGGTGTTTGATGGTCACACGGTGCGCGTGTTGGTACACACAGCCGATCCTCTGTGATGGAAATGTCTGAGCAGACGAGATAAAACTGCTGCTGATCAACAGACAGTCTGATGATCTGCCTGCTAAGATGCTGCAGCTGTGTACAGACTGCCATGGGGCAAACAGTCTTGATTCACAGATTCACCTTTGTGTGATATGGATCTTGGCACTTAAAGAACTTTTCAATTCAATTCAAATGCTACAGAGGAAACTAAACAAATGCAAACTGGGATAGTTACTCAGAAGAGCCACGTTACAGTTTAGCTGTAAAGTAATGTGGCTCATTGAAAACAAAATCTAGTGGAGGACCAATATTTCCAGTATACAAATTCAAATTTATACAAACAAATTTTAAAAGGGATTTGAAAGGCTAAACAAAGTCAAGCAGTCTGATGTCTTCAGGCAGTTTACCCTCATAGGAAGACCCCACACCCCTGCATGCTGTGTAAGTTGCCCTGCAAGTAATATCACAGCGTAAAATGTATTAAATGTAATAATTATGCAGAATCACCCCTTTCTGGGTCTTAAATTATTATATATTATAGGGCAACCACTAACAGCTATTTTCATTATTGATAAATCTGTAGCTTATTATTACAACAAATCATTTAGACTATATCAAAGTCACAAAATTGTGAAAGTGCTGATCACAGTTTTCTAGAGTCCAAGGTGACATCTTCAGATTACTTGTTTTATCTGACCAACAGGACAAAATCCAGAGATATCCAATATACCATAATATAAAACAGAGACAAGCAGAGAGTCCTCACTGTTTTGGAGAAGATTTGGCTTTTTTTTTTAACTTGCTAAAAGAGTTAAATGACAATTAATTTTTTTGTTTCCTGATTAATCAATGTTAATATTGATTAATTTTGTAAGCAGCATTTTAATGTTGCCGCTGGTTGAGGTGGAGCTAATATGAACTACCTTATGACTTGTTGCGTATAGTTTCATCTACAAACATGCATCATTTTTAATTTGTTAATCCTGTGCTTTGTATGTAAAATCTTGCTCTGCAAAGTTACTACAGTGGTTAAAAAAAATATTTCCAGTAAGTATAATATTTTCTTCTGAAATGTAGTAGAAGTGTAAAGTGGCATCAAATGAAAATACTCAAGTACAAATTACTCAAAACTGCACTCAAGTGTAGTACTTGATACAAGTGAATAGTTACTTTCCATTACTGCTGAAATTTAAAAGGACTCTTGTTAAACAATAACCTAAGTAGAATTGCAAATCAGTTCAGTTCAGGACAGTTGGGTCCAGCAACATGAAACCCTTAATCGAGCCCCATTCCCATTTAACTAAGGAACCTATGATCCCCTCTCACAAAGAGCTTAGCAGCAGAGTGTGATTATTTGCAAGTTGCAGGAATGCAGTAAGAAGATTTGGCTACCAGCAGTCTGTGGCATAATCAGTCCCCTCCTGGAGTAACTGTTTCAAGTTGTGATCCTTCGCGTTTGTGCATTTCCTCCGTGTGTGCCATGTGCCTGACCTGTAATTGGATTCAGTCACACACTGTTAGGCAGTTAACTTTAAAAAGGTCTATTTTTAGGCCATGTGTGACTTCCCTATACTGTATTGCCTTAAGGGCATTTGATCACGATGCATATCTGATGAGTATGCGTTTCCAGCGAAGGCAGCTTTCCACAAACCTGTTCAGGATAAATGTTTCACATATCTAAATGGAATAAAGATTTTACATGTGTTTGTACATATGTCCATCAGACCAGGGAACATCTTACACAGAAGGATTTCCCAAATATTTTGAACTTTGGTGTTTAACTTTGTTTTCTCAGCAGAGATCAGACGAGAGCAGCTGTTATTTGCCTCTTGAGGTTTTTTTTCCCTTGTCTGGTGAATTCCACTGCCTTCCACAGGGATTTCGGTTCTCTAGGAAGCATGGATATGTGCTGTATGTTTGGGTGCGTGACATATAGTGTTTGTGCATGAGTTGCACTAAGTGGAGCCCAGTTGAGTGCTCTGCACCAGACCATATGTGACCCCTCGAGTCTCACGGCGAGCTGAGGGAAAAGGTTCCTGTCAGAGGACGTGTTGCGCTTCATATGTCTGGTGAAAGGTCAGGCTGTTGCGGTGTTACGAGGCCTCCGTCTACATGGAAGCCACTAATTACAGGCCTCATACCCAGAGAGACTGACTGTTCTGTCACACAGTTTAAAGCTCCAAGATGGCTAAGGCACACAGACGGCAATGACCACACAAAATACAACCACATCCAGGTTGCTGGCTTTGTCTTTCTTCCTCTCCGTCATGCTCGTGTTCTGCTCTGATAAAGGTTAGTGAGGTTTTATCAATATGTCCCGATGCACTTTGCAATCCCTCTCCTCGCTGCTGTGAACTAAGGTCATAGAGGTAATAATTCAACCCTAATTGGCTCTTTAGTATAGAGTCACCCAGTTGTAATTTATGCTCGGCCTCCTCGGGCTGCATAATTAATGATCACTTTAAAGAGGCAGCTTTGACCGTTGCCGTTCACTTTCCATCCTCTCTCTGTCTCCAAACGATGGACTCAGGAAACAAGCTCTTATATCACGCTCATCTGCGCGGAGCCAGAAAAGCCCCCTGTGCGAGACGGGGACAAAGCCGATGGGAGGGTCAGCTCTGTGCCAGTTGTTATTACAGTCCTATTGTTGGAGGACCTTGTGGTCAAACAGCAGTCTAATTAAAGTGAAACAGAAAACGGGAGCTATTGTGAGCATGCTGGGAGATTATTTGATGTTTAGGTGCAAATAGCTGCCGAGGGCACAGTAAATCTGTGTGATTATAGCTGGACACAAAGCCTGTGTACTGCGATCAATACTGTGATCAATAAAGGGATGAAAGAGATGAGTGCTGATCATGGTGAAATTATACCACAGTATAGGCTGTGATGTACTAAAGACAAATCTAACTAAAGCATCATCTCACGTTGATTATTGTTATATCAGGTAACATGTGGTAATGTACATGCATGCTTTTCTGCTCTTTTAATGCATACAGGTGACAAGGAAAAAAAACATGATGAAAGCAGTCACCATGGCCTACGTGCCTTAAATCATGCATCGAGTCAAGCCGCAGGTCTACGTGTGTGTTTATGTATGGACGTGTGTGTGTGGATTTGTTGGTGTGGACATGCGTCTGCCATATGGATCTTGTTTCTGGACAGACTGACAGCTAACACAGCTAGAGAAGAAAAGAGGAAAATGTGACAATTGACATGCATGTAAACACACACGCACACACAAGAGTAGGGTGACCGTGCTATCACCATGGAGAAGAGCCCTCAAACCCCTGAGGGAGAACTTGGGTTGCAAAGGGGTGCGTTTACCCCCCCTCGGCTGCCTCCATACCTCAGCACTGCAGAGGTCCTCGGAGCAGTTGAATACCTGACCTGTGTTAAACTCTCAGCGGAGGATGAGACGTGAGCCCAGACAGGCTCAGTCACACCTTAAATGTCAGATTCTGGGAAGCGCAGATCGATCAGTGAAGACCTTAAGCTGGCTCTGATTGACTCTGCCCTGTGGGAGAGACTGAAGGGGCCTCTCACAGGAAATTGGTATTCACAAGGGATCATGCGCACGTCAGTGCTGGACTGGACACAGACTTGAAACACAAGACCGCTTTTATACAACTTCTGTCACACTGGTTTTCATGGCAGTTTGTAAGATCTGACTCGAATGAGCACGTTGCTGAACGGCCACACTCAGCCTGAAACCGGATGTTTTGTGTTTTCTATGTGTGTGTAAGTTTTTCCTGCTCTCCATCTCAAAGTCTTTACATTGTTTAAATGGGCACTGTGATCTAATGTAATCTAATTTTTCTTCTTGTATTGTCCTGTCCTGTGTATTGAACTGTCCTCTTGTATTCAGAAGCAAAATGTTTACTTGTTGTGGTTCCAGTTTTTCAAAAGTGGTCATTTTTGTCTTTCTTGAACGTCTGGTCTGTTGGAAAATACTCTTGCCTCATTCTGTATATTTATCAGGCGCTTTGATGTCTTAATTTAGGACAGCTCCGGACACTTTTTAAACTTTTTTTTTCTCAATTAACCATAGAAGCCCAACAAAAATAAATGTGCTGTTTGTTCAAGATGGGAACAATGAGCCAAGGCTCTGAACATTAGGCTCAGCTGGGCCTGACAGAGCACAGCTCATCCGGCCTCGTCTGGGAAACTCGCACACACACACACACACACACACACACACACACACACACACACACACATCCACACACACACACACAAGCATTGAAGAGACAGGAATGGAACCCCATGTGAGTGTGGAATGGAGGTCAGACATCGAGGAGGGGAAGAGGGCAGGAGTTCAAAGCGTAACCATTACTGTAAGTTCTAATAATGTAAGATTAACAGTAACAGTCCTGTGAGATCATCAGTGTAAAATAGCAGATTACAAGTGATCATAGTAGAGGGCTCACTCTACTGGAGTTGAAAATGAATGAAATAAATGTGCCCCTTTTTTTATTCATTAATTCATTAATAATCATACTAACTAAAGAATATCTAGGTCAAATATTGAGCTTTAGTTTTTCAGGCAGGAGGAGAAAGCTCTGAAGAGTTAAGAAAATAAAACACAATACAGCTATTCTGAATTACAACAGTTGTCTCTAAAACTCTTATATAATATTAATATGAATACAGACTATCTCTTCTGTTCTTATGAAACAGGTGAACATTTTCAATCAAAGACAGATCTATCATAAATCAACAGTACGGTTGACCTGCGTGCTCTTGTGCCCTCTTTGACCCGTGTTGCCGTCACCACTCTTTATCCTGTCCTGTGTGTAGGTAGGTAGGTCCATTAAATGGTATATAGAGACAGGCTGAATCTATGTAGATCTCCCAGGCTCCACCAGCTCTGTGACCTTCCCTGCTGCCCTGCCTTTATCTCCACAGTCCCGCCTGCCTGGGCTTTCAGCCTGTCATTGCTCATGACTATGATTCATTGTGAGGTACATTAGTGTGTTCTCCCCCTCTCTCTTGTCCCTCCATTTTTAAACTTTCTTTTCTAATTCTTGCTTCCTCCTTCGCCTCCTCTATTCTTCTTTCTTTTTGTTTTTGCTTCTTTCTCACGTGTCACTGTTTGTTTCCTTGTTGCCTCACTCATTCAGTCGAGGTGAGGTGGAGAGATTGTGTGACAGGAAATATACTGAGACTAGCTCATCAGCCTGACGACTCTCTCAGGCTGGTTGTCTCCAGCTGTCTCTGGCTTTTTAACAAACTGTGTTTATATGTGTGTGCTCCATCCTTCCCTGCCCGCTCGCTGCATGTTGCATTGTGCTTCTGCCTTTTTCTTGATCCATGAGTAAGAACTCATTATTGCAATAATGGCACGTTGACATCTGGGTGTCTGGTGTCATGAAAGCATGGCATCAGAGGGGCTTTTCTCCATGTTACAGGATGTGACCCCAGTCCAGTAGCATTTACACATGGCAGCAGAGAGCACACACTTACCGTCTATTCCTGCACACAGCGTTAAACTGCTGTCTGTGTGATGTTTAGTGCCTGGCTCATGTCCAGCTCCTCTGTAAATTCAATTTCTAAATGCTTTACAGCACAGAGGATATGTTGTCCAGGCTGGATGTGACATGTCCTTGACCTTTAATGTCCTCTACAGCTGCAGCGGTTTCTATAGTGGCTGCAAATGTTTTGCTGCTACCTGCCTTCTTCTTCATATGGACACTTGTATATGTGACATGTCTGCGTCTGCATGTTGTTACCTTACCTATATTCACATGTAATTTAACTGTTGATGTTATCATAGATCTTATCTGCTTTCCACTTAGAGACAGACCAAAGCAAATACACACAGATCAACTTAATGTTCTCACTTTTTCCCCCCCTCTCTGTTCAGTCCTCTGTCTGTACAAGCCCCTGCTTCTCTCTCATACTCTCTTTCTCTGAGTCCTAAAAAGCGACGGCTCTGCCTTTTGTGCCGAGCGAGACGCTTCCTGTCGCTTGATGCTGTGTTTGCTTTTCTGAGCCGGCTCCCAGAGAGCTGTTGTTGTCCGCTGCTGTTTTAGCATTCATGCCTGTC
Source organism: Holacanthus passer (assembly GCA_025331565.1). Lineage (NCBI taxonomy): Eukaryota > Metazoa > Chordata > Actinopteri > Pomacanthidae > Holacanthus > Holacanthus passer. The sequence goes on from JAFREQ010000005.1 coordinate 10,990,541, forward strand.
CCTCTCTTTCTGCCCTAAACGAACCATCCCCCCACTCCTAACCCCTTTCCTCTCCCACTCCCACCCTGAACTGGAACACACCTACCTGCCCTAGATTAGGACATGTGTTCTCCTCAGACCACCCCAATACCCAGACACACACTCTCGCACATATACACAAACTGCCCTCTGCAACCTCTCTTATCAGCTTATTTGTTATTGTCTATCTTGGTCTCCTTGTTTCAGGAGGTCTGAATAACCCCCTATCACTCCCTCGTGTGTGTGTGTGTGTGTGTGTGTGTGTGTGTGTGTGTGTGTGTGTGTAAATAGTGCTGCTGCTGAGCCAGCTAAGAGAGAGCAGAGGGGAGTTATGAGAGGAATGTGGGCTGACATGACTGCACAGGTCTGCCCTCCAGACATAATAGTCAGGCTGATGGAGAGGACACTCCTGCATCCAAAGACTCTCTCTCAGCCTCTGTTAAACAATCAAAGTGGCCTGATGGAAATTAGATTATTAAATTGTTATCTGCAGAATGGAGATCACTCTTGGGAGTGATGGAAAACATTGCTGTTAATTAATAGCACTTGCTGAGTAGTATCCAAGTGGTTATTAAAGGATATAATGAAAGGGTGTTTTTTTGTAAATGTGTTTGATTCTTTTGGTGATTAGGGAATTCTTGAACACACTGTGCATCCTGTTTAGCGTCATTCAGATGAAGCAGCTGCTCCTTCTGATCCCATTGTGACCACAAATGCTGGCTGGCTTTCCCTTGAACGCAAGTTGGACAACAGTCATTGGCTACGCTCATATTTAATTTAGTGTTTTAACAAATCAGATTTCAAGTACGTAGATGCTCACTGCCATGCTGCTGTTTCAGATTTAGGGAGATGATTAACAGTAACATTATTAAATATTTTACAAAGCATCACATCATGTTACAAAACACGACATTTAATAGCATTACAAGTCATCCTGTGGAGAACTTGTATGTACCAAAATTTCATAGCAATTCATCCAACAGCTGTTGAGACATTTAACTCAAAACCCATCGCTGATGGTGCTCATAGCAAAGTTTAGGGTCACCAAAGTCAGTCGGTTTCATCCTGTGATGCCATGACTATCTGTACAAAATTTCATGTCAGTCCAATAAATACTGAGATATTTCAGTCTGGACCAAAATGGTGGACTGACAAACCGACTGACATCCAGGAAGCCACATCGCTACATGGCTAAAAAGTATATAAAAATAATGAGAAGGCTCATTTAGCTAAAGGCATATTTTTATACCAGCGACCAGTAAGAACCATGAGAACAGCCAGGTTACATCAGTGTGAGATTTAAAAACATGTCCCTTTTTATTTTTGATGCGGGATGTGTATCAGTTCCGGTGCCTTCTCTCCTACAGTTTGCAGCCTCTCACCTTGAAACTACAGCTTGTTTTAAACTGAGGTAATTGTTATCCATAACGCCAAAGCAGACGAGTGAACACAATCAGAAATAACAAAATTGTCAACAGTTCTTAGGCGCTCAGGGGATTTTCATTACTGCAGTGACTTGGAGCTGTTGTTTGTAATTCCCGTCCTCAGGACCCACACTTTCGCTGTTTTTCTATCCTATCATGTCGCTAATTACATTCACCTGGCGTCTCATGTATGGATCAGTCTCTGGTTAAAATGAACATCAGCAGGGCTCCGGTCCTCGGGGGCCTGGATTAAAGACCACGGGCTTAGAACAACCGTAAACAAACACATGGCTGCATGTCCAATCTCTAACATCTTACTAGAGCTAATGCTGTGTGAACAGACACACAGATTTACACCAAGATATTCACGGCAGTGCTTTATCCCAAACAATAAAAAAACACCTATTCCCTTATTAACAAGTCTTAAACCGCTGCACATTTAAATTGCTTTTTGTATTGTCTTTTTCCTTTTGGCAGGACAGTTTTTTTTTCAAGATTAAAAACTTATGCAAAACTATATGTGTAGAAAAAGGAACAACCCAATTAGAGTTAGGTCTCTGCTCTTGGTGGAGGTGGGGGGTTGATGGTGTGGTTGACATGTACTCAGCACCGACTATTTTAGGTTGTTCAGTTTGCTGCATACACTGAAACGTGCACACTAGCTGCATGAGGTATAGTATGTGGTCAGGAAGTGAACACACTCTGCATTATTGCTGATCAGAGAAAGAGGCACATTTAAGCCTCCACCGTTATCCCTAAAGTCAGTCACTGTATCTGGCCTTGTGTGTATTGCTCAAGCTGTCAGAAGGTAGTAGTGGGAGGGGGGATGTCCATCCATAACAGTTACTTTAACATCTGCCGTCCGGTATGCCAACACTGCACTACACATACATAGGTGCACAAACAAAATGAAAGCAACCCACAGTCATAATACATAGAAACACCCGGCAACATGCCTGGATCATCATGCTATTATACTGTTAACAGTCATGGTATATGATTGCTCTACAGGCATCAGTGTCTCTTCAAGCAATCATCATGTTAACACTATAGGGAAGTTTCTTGTTATAACAACATACCAGTTTATTATGTTATAATGAGAAATGTTTTGGGGGTTTGTAAGATACGTTTGTTTTGTGATATAACAGGTTAAAGTGCTATGTTGTTATAATAAAAAAAGTTGCTCATGAAAATGATTATATAATATATGATTAGATAATAATTTGGTAGCGAGTTATCACAACAAGTCATCACATGATAAATATCTCATTATAATGTGAAAAGGATGTAAAAACTGTAAAAAAAAGTCTATTTTTGTGTTGTGGTGGCAGCAATGTGCTGCTGTGTGAAACAAAATGTACTCGATGGATCTGGATCGGACGACTGTAACTTTCTCAGGTTCAGTGTGTGAATGGGTCTAGTATGGGAGACGTATGGAAGTCTATCTGACACATACCCGCTCAGGAGAGTCTCCCTGGCTATGAGCTCCATTCCCAAAGCTCACCAGAGGTATGAAAAAGAAATGACACCGGAAATAACTTATCTATCCAACTGGGAGCCTGCGACGACAAACAATGGCCCGGAGGAAGTCTTTCCTCCGAACTCTCTGCTCTTATCAGGCCCTGAATACGCTGTATAGGGTGCATGAGGTGACGATGCTCCGTGAACACACACACACACAAACAAGAACACAACAGGCTGGACGTGCTGCTATGCACGTTCTTCACCCAGAGGAGAGATCAGAGAGAGCTTCAGTGGCTTAAATGGGATCTAAGAAGAAGATTGTGCAAAGGAAACACGACCAGGCATTAATGGACAGTGAAAGGGCCAGAACAGCATGTAATAGCATTACATTTTAATTTTCAAGTTGTTTCCTGTTATTCTATGACTTAATGGCTTTTTTCATGGCCTGTTCATGTTGTCAAGAGGCTTGTTATCCCACCCAAACGACGGGCACTTTAAGCTCATTATCAGTGTGTGATATTGACATTGGTTGTTTGTAACTTGCATGTTTTTTTTTCTTTGCCTCCTCTTCTTTTTTCTGCCTACAGAATATTGATGTGACCAACTTTAGCAGCAGCTGGAGCGACGGCCTGGCTTTCTGTGCCCTCCTGCACACGTATCTGCCAGCCCACATCCCGTACCAGGAACTCATCAGTCAAGATAAGGTAGAAAACTACAGGAAGACTGCACACATGCACACTCCCACACACACACATCACATCTCACATCACATCACAACTCAGTCTTAGGTCAGTGCCTCACCAGCAGATAAAAAGTGTAACCTAAGCACACTAAACTGATTGATCAGTGTATTCAAAGAAAAGACACACCCACACACATACAACATGTTTCATGCACACATGCTCTCTCCTCATACATCACATTTATTCTGCCCTCACACACATTATCTCCAACCCCCCCCCCAACCCAACCCAACCCAAATCCTGAACTCAGTCATCCCTTGGTCGTGACCCACACATACTTGCGAGCAGAGCAAACAAACCGCATGTTCAGCTTCTCGTCGTCCGCTCCCCGACTTAGACTTGCAGGATTGTGTCTCTAGCAAACACTGCACACAAAGCAGCAATGGATTGTTTGTGGAAAATGTGAACCTGTAAACTGTGAAATTGGTCTGCTTATACAGTGTAGCTCTGAAAGATGCATGTTTGCCAAGAGGAAAATAAAATCTCTGTAATGCTTTGAAAGCCATTTTTTCCAGGAGTCATTTTTTCCACCATTAAGCCGCACATTCCACACTTCCTTTATGAAGCTGTATGCATTTTATAGCTCTGCCGTATTGTCCACACAGCATTAAAAGATTAAGAGATGAATTATGAATGTAGTGTTTGTGTGCTGTAAGTGATCCTGAGCACAGGGCGGCGGCGGCGGCGGCGGCGGTATAGCTCGGTGTTGACAGCTCTGTAATGTGGATGCAGGTGGTATATACATTAGCTTTACAAACAATATGGTTCCTCTCTGGGGGGCTGCAGGTCCGTCAGCCTGCTACAGCATTAAAACAATAGACAAACACCTCCGACCTGGCCTGACACACCCTATGTGACAAATTAGCCATGTAGGCGTGTGTGCAGTCGTGTCGCTGTGAGTGTGTAACGTTGAGCTGATGACAGAGACATTGCACAGCCCATCTCTCTAAATAATTCAATAGACGCGTGTTGGCTTTAATAAGTCTTGCTGAGTGACTTTCCCTGAGGCCTAAACATCCAACCTCTTCCCAGTATAATCTGTCCTTCCAGTAATCCCATTACTGCCCTCCTTCGCTAGGGGTTCTAGGTGGACTTATATTTTAGATGAAAAGGAGGAAATTTGATCTTTCAAGTAGCAGTTTACAGCTGCAGAACTAATTATTTAGAATTCAATAATTGTCCATTGAGTAACCAACATCTAGAGGCCTTTAATATGACAGTTTCAGTACTTGTAAGGGTGGTGATTAATGACTCAAGGACCTGTACTCTAAATTCAATGAACTTGAAGTCAAGAGAGATGCAGAGAAGATAACATGTTGGTGATTATAGGTTTCTTACATAGAGCAGTTTGTGTTTCAGTCCCAAGATTCATGGGTGCAAAATCATACAAAACTCCACAGCTTCATAAGGAGCGTTGGGCTAAATCTGCAGGGATTCAGTTCATGGGAATGTTAATAAGGCTCACAGACAGGTCTGTTTTTACAGAGAGCTTTTGTCCACTATATCTTTACACTTGTCAAACAAACATAAGGGATAATATAATACACTGAAATGCTCACACAAACAAGCTAAGGCTTTTATATGTTTTTGACTCTCTTTGGTGTTTGTGAGGGTTTAAACATGTATTTGTGGGCTTATTGTCTCTGTTTGAACCTCCATGTGTGCTGTTGCGGGATGATGGTGTGCAGGGAGTTTCACGGTGCCTCGACACCCAATGGTTTGTTTTTTCTTCAGGTCCGGAATCTGACCCTGGCTTTCCAGGCCGCCGAGAGCATTGGCATCAAACCCTCCCTGGTGAGCTGAGCTGCCACAGACCTCACACACACACACACACACACACACACACATTGATAACACAGAGGGACCCTTTGATTAGACAAATTGGAAACAGTACACTTTAATTTGCTCAACTTTCAGGATGTGAAGCTTCAGAACAGAGATGCCCCGTGGCCATTTTATCGGACCATTTTTCCTCCTGAGAGTCTTGAGCTTAACTCTGTCATATCTGTGACCAGTCCTTCATCGCTGGATTGCCTTGAGCCTGTGTTCCAGCACTACTACAAAACTTGCATCAAGAGAAAAACTAACCTAATGCATAATTCAGATATAGTTTGACTTTGATTAGCTCAGTCGTTTTGTGCAAACATTAGCAGCTCTCCTCAGAAATGGGCGATGACCAGCTGCTCCACTGAAATATTTAGACTCAGAAAATCTGTCCATGTTGTGTCATTGCATAAACATCCACACAGCCCGGATCACCTACATATTTACAGTACATCCAGTGAGGCAGTGCAGTGTGCTAACAGAGGCACATCTGCAGTGAACTGTCCATCTCTTAAAGCAATAGTTGGACATTATGGGACACACTGTATGCTTTTTTTTTACATATTTACATTAGTTAAATGAGACGTAGGTGCTGCTCTCATAGAGACTGTTATCTTGCTGAGCATAAAGACTGGAAGCAGGGCTAACAGCGAGCTTGACTCTGTCCAAATTAAAGTTAAGGTATTGTTTATTAAAAGCTGAAATAACTCTCACAAATTCGACTGATCATCTTCATCAGAACCATGTGGATGTTGTTGAATCAGATTTGATTGATAGTGGTCTGGCAACACTAGAAAACAACCTGACAATAACAATGCAAAAAAAGTTTTCATAGAAAAAATTCATAGTAATAACAAACAAATACAGCTCAAATAAATGCAACCCCACCCACACCTCAACATGCGAGAAGAAACAAGGTCAGACTAGTCAAAAAAAAAAATCAATAGACATCCATTATATATGAGTATGTAAGGGGGAGCATAGTGTGCTTCACTACAATTTTTCCATCTTCCATATTTGCTATGATAGTTAAAAAGGTGAAAAGAAGCATGTAGCTCATACCTTGACCAAACAGTGGATCTTTAATCCAGGGCCCATATGTTTACGTACGATGAGCCTCCTGGCAAGAAGTGAGCAAAAAGCAGAAATATCAGCTCAAGCTCTGCTTCGGTTAACATCCTGCACAGTTACTCCAAATACTGCCATGGACAAAGATGGAGCAACTGACTGTCCAAACATTTTTGAAAATGTTTTAAATATGAAACCCCAGATATGTAATCATTTCAGACATGAGCACTGTCATCACATTTTGACTGAAATGTTTTGACTAAATCCCGATTGGTGCAGGAGGTATGTGACGTCACTTTTTCCTAGCAAGCTCCACCCATGTGGAGAGGAAAGCACAAACAGAAACACAAATTCACAAATCTGTCATGTGAAACAATCAAAACTGTAAGATCCCATCACTTAGTAAGAAGCTGATTAAGAAAAAATTTTTTCAAGGTGCTTAAAGTCATTTTTTGGACTCACTGCAAACATTCAGGTGAACATTTCGGATACACCAAATTAGAACAATTTGCTTGGAATCTTGTAAAACTGTCAAAGGTGCTGACTCATGTATCTTGTATGAAACAGTCAGTTGACTGCCTATGGGTCATAGAGCAGGGGTTGTTCACACACGCTCACGGTCTTTATGCTTTCATGTCTTTTTTTCATTCTCATGTAAACACACATCAATGCCAGTAAGAGTGTGAACACTAAACAGTTTAATGCTGACCAGGTCAAAGTAAATTCCTCACCCACACAACTTCCAGGGCAAACAAATACAAACAGTTGGAGGTAATCATCTGCAGCCAGGGGGAATGATTTTCACTCCTCAGACCTACTTTTATTGGTTCTGCACAGACTTTTTTCATTTTTAATACATTACGAGTGATTGTCTGAGACATCTAAGTGTTAAACTGATGTGACCTCACGCCACCTCTGCACTGAGTCTCACCATGTTACTGCACATCTGTTGACTGCTAAAAGATATATGTAGTTGCATTTTTGCTCTTTTCCAGTCCAACAAAAATAACTGCTCTGACATGACTTATAAAATACACAAATCAGGCAAACAGCTCATTTGCCTGAAATCCAGAAGAGCCAGCTGGACTTCAGCAAGGAAGTGAATTTGGCTTAAATGTTTCTCTAGGACCAAAGTTCACGTTGTCTTATTAATTCTCTATTACGTTCTTGTGGCTACAGGATTGGATACACAGTCAAACCAAATTTGTTCCCATGTCAGTGACTTAAAAACTATAAACAAATAAATTACTGTAACTACCACTGGCTCTCTCTAGTCTCTACCAACAGACGTCCATGTTTTCAACTCCTTCTGTCCTGCTGTCCCTGCTGCATAAACAAAACCCTCAGACCTCAGGTTGGGACATCATGGAGATGACTGGATTGAAGCTTGTGTGTAAATCTGAGCTGTGGCGCCGGCTCAATATGGAGTCATGTGAAAGCCTGGTTCACTGTCTGACTCATCACTGTCAGCCAGGATTTGTCTTTGACTGGCCGCCTGCAGCCCAATCACAGTCTCCTAAAGCTGCAGATTACTGTTTTTCTCACTAGCTTAAGCACATTTTAAGTCATAGTAAGTAAGAGCAATCACCACATCTTTTTATACTGAGCAGCGTTTAACTTTTTTAGTCAAAAGTCAATAATGTCCCTCTATCATCAGTTAGGTCAAGGCACTCAAAGGTCTAAGGAACTGTATCAGTATGACAGAAGACACTGACGTACAGTAAATTAGAGATGACTGGCCATACAAACACCAGTCTCAATTGTTCTCAGGCTTCTCACTCTCAGTGTTCATCCCTATTCACAGTGATGTCAAACACAACATAAGAAAACGAAAGTACACTAAAAGCATTTAAATGAGGAACTATTTATAAATGAAAAAATACCCTTCAACACCTCACTGATCATCCAGACGCTCAAGGGTCTGTTGTTCCTCTCTGATGTCTGTCTGCCATAAAGGTCAGTCAAAATGTGTTTTGAGAAATGATAGAGAAGTAGCACCTGTACACTATGTCATCAAACATGTGGTCATCTGCACGACATTTGAGAATGAAGTCATTAAATTCATTCTAAAGATTCATCTGTTATCAATCCTTTTTATGACGCCACCAAACTGAAACCTATTAAACGTTTACTGTATGTTTGACAGGTTGTGACAATTGGCTTTAATGTTTTGCATGTGAGGATTTTTAGTGACAGTGTCAAAGAAACACATCTGAGAGTGAAACAGATTAATAAAGCATCGATTTTAATCACAGAGGCAACGCTGTGCATCACCCAATCATTTGAAGATATTTGTACATTTGATTCTGTTTAAAAGTAACAAAAAGTGCATCAACCGTTGTGAGAAAATGAACTAGATTTGAGAGTTGCACAGTGTTTTGAGAAACTTTTTTTGTGCCAAAGCAACTGAAAACAGTTAGTGGTTCAACTAACGATGAAGAATGCAAATGATGGCACGATTTAGGCTTGTGATGAAATTGTGCAGATGTCACGAATTTGCTGTGTGTTCCAGTGGTTCGAGCTGATTGGGCTCTTGGGGGTGAGTCATTTAGAAACTCTGCAAAATTCACATTCATATTTGTGGCATTTGGCAGATGCTCTTGTCAAGGGTGACTTCGTGTCTTCATGATTTTCTGAACACACATGGGAGCTATCCTGGAAAAATACATTGCATAAACAACAATCAGTTGCTATTTGTTAAGTCTAGTTTTGACAAAACTGGAATGGATGTTGCATTATGGCTTTATAGCTTTCCCTGATAGGGCTGCTGTTTGTAAAGCTCAGACTTACCACAAACTTTTACATCCAGCTTCTCAATCGTTGTTGTTTCTGTTCCAACCAGGACATGGAGGAGCTGATGAAGACGGACAGGCCGGACTGGCAGAGCGTCATGCTGTACGTCTCTCAGATCTACAAGTACTTTGAGACCTGACCTGACTGGCGGGGGGAAAGAAGAGCTGGAGACCGATGGATCGGAGGCACTGCAGCACTTTTCTGTCACTGTCTTTTCAGCACTACTTTCAGCCTCCAGACGGACTGAACCTCAAGGAATTTCAAACAGTCACAGAGCTGCTGTTTTCTCATTTCTTTGCAGGACAATACGGTTTGTGCTGAAGCTTGAATTTACAAAGACTGCAGTCAGGAAACATATGACCATTTTGAACGGGCACCAGATCTTCTGCCAAAACACAACTTATACGAGACTATCTATGCATGGTTAAAGTGGAACCTTCTGTCTGAGTGTGCAGTGTGACGTCTCCTTTCACCGAACAACATGAAGTGAACCAGTGTGAACCCAACTTCTGGTACTGAACCGGTGCTTCAAAAGAATCGAGTGCTTATTGTGAACAAGCTGGAGTTTGCGGAGCAGAAAAGTATTTCGGACTGACGGGTTTGAGTTGAACTGAAGCCTTTATATATTTTCCACCTTTAATTGTGTGTGTCCTGAAAGATAGAAATAAGACAAAGCCTAGCTGCCATCGGTGACGCGACACTAAAATGATTTAACACTTCAAGAGTTGCTGAATAGTTTTGTAGAAATATTTTTTATGAAAACAGATTGATCTCTATGTTTGCATTGTTTACAGTGTTGAGGACTGGCTGAATCGAACCATCGTACCATGCCCTCCTGTGTTCACGTTTTCCACCCAGACTCTCTCAACGACTATGGTACTGCAGCTGCTTTGCAAAACGTACATGTATATTTCGCATGCCATGTTAAATTATGACGGAGAGGATAACTTTTACATGTAAGAGTCGAGGCACAACACTTTCTCTGTGGTACGATTTGGACAAGCCTCCATTTGCAGATGCTCTTATGTTTTGGAAGATAAAAAAGTGTTATTTATTTATTTACACGCATCTTGAAAAGTGAGGATGTGGACAGAGATGTAAGCAGTTTTCTATTCACGGATGTCAGACTTGGAGGCCTGTTGGATTGATATTGCTCAATAAAGGATTGTCAAGTTTTATATTCAATCATTCACTTCTTCTTCTTCTTCGGGTTATGTTTTGACACAAAGACGCTCTTTTTCAGCGTAGGCAGTTTCTCAGTGTGTTGCTCTAGTTGACTTTAAATTGCTTTTCCACTGTGCCCATTAAAGTTCGGTGCCAGGGCCGTAAAACATTTGGGTGTGTGGGAAACTGAGTGGAAACGCAGCAGCAGCTACCCATGAAGTAACACTACAGAGATAATTGAATTATCTAAAACACAATAAAAATGGTTCTGAGGAGAATTAAATAAGGCTGGAATCTGCAGAGGACAAACTTTATAGGGTGTGTTTGGTAAACACTGAACCTTTATGACCATTGAGCCTGATCATATGGAGAGTTTGCTGATCATCAGAAGACAAGCACCCATTAGTAATAATAACACTAAATACACTGTGTTTCTACCAATAACACCAGCTTCTCCTCTCTTTAAAAGCGACTTCCATGAATCACCTTCTGCTCTCCATCTCATGTGTTTGCCTCAGCCAGAAGCAGAAGGTAAACAATATTTGCAATTTATTATTTTTTTTTTTTTTTGGGTTGCTTTTGCCTCCTCTGAGTTCCCAGCGTGGGGGCACAAACTCAGCGATTTCGTCCTGATTGAAACCAGATGCATCGTGTGTGTGTGAGAGAGAGAGAGCTGTGTGCGTGTGTGTTCAGTGCAAACAAGGCAGCATTTACATTAAACGCAGAGCACGTGGAGGCGTCGCTGGATTGTGTTTAATCGGTGCGTAATTACGCACGGCGGCCCGGTGACGCTCTTCTGGGATTCCACCCAGCTTGTGCTGTTTGCAACTACATGCGTGTGTGTGTGTGTGTGTGTGTGTGTGTGTGTTTGGGGCGTGGCTTCTCTGTGAAATGTAGTTTTTTTCCCCCCCTCTCTCACTTTTTTCTCTCGGGTTTCTCCTCCACTTGAAAACCTCTGTCGGCGCACAGTTGCGCCTCAGTCCTCCTGCGCCACAGACGCACGGCTGCGGCCGCAGAGCAGAGATCTGACTGAAACCCTCCAGAGAGCGATGCTCAGGTTCGTGAAGGTGAGCGACCACCATGCTCACTGACTGCCCCTCTGGTTTATGGTCACACTTGTGCAGCAGACATGGAGGATTAACGCAGCCGCTCCAGCTCCTTCTCCAACTTTGCGCTGCGGGAAAAGTAAGTTTTCTTCATGCGAGCGTGAAGTGAGCTCCTCCTCGTCAGATGGCTGTTTGCTCAGCTCTCTCTTATGGGATCTTCCTGGATGACAGCAGACAGACTCCTCTCCTCTGGGACCAGGGGCAGTGTTGATGGTGACCCTCCTCTGTGAAACAGCCTGCAGCCTCCTCTCACACACACACACTTTGCTGAGATGAATTCGTTCTACATCGTGATTGAAGTAGTGATTGCTCTTCTCTCCATATCCGGCAACATACTGGTCTGCTGGGCTGTCGCCATCAACACCACTCTGAAGACTGCCACCAACTACTTTCTGGTGTCTCTGGCTGTGGCTGACATCCTGGTGGGCTGCCTGGCCATCCCCTTTGCCATCACCATCAGCATCGGCATCCACCTGGACTTCTATGGATGCCTCTTCCTGGCATGTTTTGTCTTGGTACTGACTCAGAGCTCCATCTTCAGCCTCCTTGCTATTGCAATAGACAGATATCTGGCCGTCAAGATCCCTCTGAGGTGAGTGTTGTGCTTTGTCAGTGAGGTGAGGTTAATCTGACAAGATTTCATCTGCATGTGTGAAGACAGAGAAACCTCAGATTAGAAGAGTCTCTGCTTTCTGTCCAAGTGTCCAAGTCCAAATGAATTTAAGTCTTTATCTGTTGGCTCTTGGATCTCAGTTTGGAAACCAACCACCCATTTATCAACAGGAATGTAACTTAATTGTTGAATCACAAAAAAAGCAGAAAGATACTGAGCTCCTTCCATCCATCCTATCTTCTATCTAATTTTCTCAAAGTCCCTAAATACTGACATGCATCCCCTTAACCCTTTATAGGGCACTCATTGAAATACTTTGAAATTCAAAAATTCAACCTTAGAGTGTTATTGGAGGACATTGCAAAACTTTATTTCTGTTTTTCAAATTTCAAAATTTTCAAAATTTTTCAATGTCATGTGGCCACGTGTAAAGTGTGCGGAAATTACCAAAAATACTCACTTGCCCAATAAAGGGTTAAACGCTATAAGATCAGTGTCAACTCTGTGATCTCATGAATCTGCTTCCTGTGGAACTTAATGCCTTGTGTAAAAAATAAAGCTTGGCTAATATCTAAACTTGGAATGATAATCAGTTAATACCTCTGTAAACATTATTTAAGTCTGGTGTTAGAGACCGACCTAGGAAACACTTTGAAGTGGATGTTTTTTAACCTTGATTCAATAGTCTAAAGGAGACCTTTACATCCAGTATAGGTGGTGTTTCAGCAGAGACTATCTGAGCACTTGAGTTACTGTAAATTAATAATGAATATTACATTATCCTCAGTTGATCAGTAGTTAGGTCTGGATACTCTGAGGTTGTGGATCGTTGGACGCCTCTTGCAGCTTGTAAAAAAGCTGCAGAGATCTGTCATCCAGCTGTTTGATGTGACACACCAGGAGGAGCTGCCGGATCAATACGTGGCCACAGTGTCGCTTCCATTGATCCTGATGGCAAAGGCCACTGAGCTCGACCGCAGTCCGCCTGAGGAAACAGAAGCAGGCAGGGGCCGCACAGGGCCGCTGGATATTTCCGTGAATTGAAGAATAAAAGCTTTATTATCAGATGGGAAGTCTGTTTCCAGGTGGTGTTTCTGACATTTCACCATGTCAGAGTTTTAATTTTTAAAGGCAGCTGGAGTCACTGGAGTGAATGTTGTGGGCACTGGATGTGGTCTTAGGGGCTGTTTCGTGCTGCAGGCCTGTGATGTGCTGTCATTTCCATTACACTCAAACTCTGGCAAGAAAGGACAGTTTGACACTACTCTGGGATGAACGTCGTCTGCCGTCGACCAAGCGGCTTGTTAAATCCCCATTTGTGTTTCTATTTTTTGACTGAAACCGAAACTTAACGTACCTCATTTCTGCCTCCTCGCGCAGAAAGCACTGACTTTAAAGCAGCGACGCGCTCGTAACAGTCTCTGTGAAATGTTCTCAACATGACATTTTACAGCTTCCTCTGAAAGCTCCAACCCTCACAACACACACACGTGATAATAAGGCCAGTGTTTGTATGTTCAGCTCAAATTACCATGTCTACAGTGATGCCTGGTTTGTGTGTGTGTGGGAGAGAGTGTGGCCAGTCTGCAGGCCTTTTGGGCCACGATTCTCTCTCAGATAAAAGTGTTTTCACAGATGGTTTAAGTGGAAGTGAAAGGCCAGAGCCAGATGTTTGAAACCCCGTGAGATGACAGATTGGCACAGCCACTCAGCGCTCGCTTCACGCCCCCGTCTTCCCCGTTTGCATTTCTCAGTGAAAGACCCTCTGGCTATTTTGTCCGTCCGTCCTGACTGAGCTTTCAAATAACCTTTAGCACATCACAGACCTCAAAGGATTATCCCCACCCACACTGCCTCACTGTGGTCAAGGACAGCAAGCATCCTCTGGCCCGGGCTGCTGATTCACCAGATCTCAGCTTCAACATTTTAGTTTCAGTTTGAGAGACTTCTTGTTTTTGTTTCAGTACATGGAAGGAGTGGTGGGCGTGGTGACGTCCTTGATGTAAATCCTGCTTAAGTGTTTCAAAAATAATGAAAACATAAAGATAATATTGGAGTTGAAGAACCAACGAAAGGAAACCAATGTCGTCTGTGAAGGTTCTCCGTTGTCAAGGTCCTAGTATTCAAATAAGAGATGAATCGACGATGCTTGAAGACGTTTCATTTCTCATCCAAGAATCTTCTTTAGGTCTGACGAGAACTGAAACTTCTTGGATGAGAAATGAAACATCTTCAAACATCTACAATCAAAACCAGTTGTTGTCAGTTCAACCTTTATTTGAACAACGAGGACGTCCTGAGCCTCTACAATGGATTACAGCTAATGATCTTTCTATGAGAGCAACGCTCCTAAAGTGACTCAGCCAACTGGCTCTGTGGCGCAATGGATAGCGCATTGGACTTCTAGTCAAGCACTTGAGGAGTGATTCAAAGGTTGTGGGTTCGAGTCCCACCAGAGTCGGACTTTTGGAAATTTCAACGTTGTGGGACTAATACAGGAATATCTTGTCTAAAGGAATATCTTATCAATGGAGGCTCAACCATGAGTAGATTATGGTCTTCTTGGTGCCTGCAAACCTGCAAATATATGTTCCTCAAGGGTGACCTGGTGTTAGCACCGAGGGCGGAGTCATTGTTGAAGAAAAGTTAAATGCACTGTTGAAGAAGAATCAGATATTCCAGGATATTTTCACTTTCAAGACACTTCGCCTGGACATTAGATCTAGAAGGAAACATGAAAGTATATACAAACAGTATTTTGCCTACAGTTTAGATGATCTGTGAGCTTCATTCTGAAGTGACTTTTTATGGTGTGGCAAAAATTGTATGCACAAACTTATAGTGACTGAGTTGCTAATGATGCTTTGCTTTGATGCTATGCGTTGCTTTTGATGAGATAAATATCCCAAATACGGTCCCAGTGGAGATCAAGGCCCCGTCCCTCAAGGTCACGATTCCAGGACTCAATCACCCCCAGAGTTTTGGCATTTTTAGAGATTAAATCTAAATCTGAGACGCCTTATTTCTTGCAACTCTTGAACACTTGGATGCAAAGTGAACTAGTTAGTTTCTCAATTGTAGGGTGTTTTTGCTAAATTTTCAAGTACACGTGAGTCACGTTCAGGCAGCACCGGAAATCTCTCATGTTGTTGTTTTTATCATCTTGGTTTGTGTACAGATTTAAAAAAGAAGGAGAGAGCTCAGTCATCAACATGTTTATGAGTGAGTTTATAAAGGTATTTTTGAACTTTGGACAGACTGTTTCCCTCTGCCTCCACTCTCCTTCTGGCTCTTGCTCTATAGAACTTGGATGTGTTTGGAGGTTTTACTCGTGTTGTGGAGGTTGAGGGTGATCACTGACTGCAGGTTGTAGTGTTTTGTACATATCGCAGTGAAACTAAGATCACCACTGTTTCCATTTTCTGAGATGGGGAAAACCACCTATAAAGACCACATGAGTATTTTCTACTCGAAAAATATTTCTTGAGGGGAGTATTAATTTAGTAATGAGTCAGCGAGAACCAAAATTAGACTTACAAATGTAGTTGTTCCACTCTCTTTACCTTTTCTCTCAAAATAATATTAGTATAATCACATCTTAATCCAACCAGGAACGCAAATTCAAATCTATGTTTACATGGTTTTGTTCTCAACTTGCTTTCACCACGTATAACAACTGCTTTGTTAGAGAAACTTAAACATACAATTCATAATGCAAATGCTTCCCGGCTCTGTTTGCATGCACTTCAACAGACTGGCTGAAGCATAAAATCCTCCTGTGTTGTCAGTGTGAAGGGCCACCTGTTAGATTGTGTTTGGAGCAGCACCGCGGACACTGTTGGGACGTTTAAGCGGATGTTGTGAGAGTGTGGAGTGTGTGTGTGTGTGTGGGCCCGGCCGAGGTCTGTGGCCCCGGGCGGAAGCATGCTGACAGAGAGAAGAGAAGGGATGTATGGAGAGTGGAGCAGGGGAAGAAAGCAGCACAAAGATAGATGCCAGCATGCTGTCGTCATGCCAGAACTAATCCATTCAGCCGCTCGCCCGTTCTCTGCCTCCGAACAGAGAGAGAGAGAGTGGGAGGCGACGTGCAGGAGATGGACCCTCTGGGAAATGGCCCCCGTTCGGCCTGTTGTACTTGTGGCTGGCAGGCAGAGGGAGTAGAGGATGGAGAGGAACAGGCAGCTCTATCATCCATGCCCCCCCGGAGCGACCTGCAGGACAGAGGCAGAGCTCGCACACCACTGAAAGAATAATGACTGTTGGGATCATAACTGTTATAACACAGGGCTGTTTTCACTCTGAACGCCCATTCAGATGTAAGCTAATGATTATCTTTCCAGTAACCTGACTTTCATTTTACTAACAAATTCTCCGCCTGTTGAACCCACTTCCTCATAGACTAGACTTCACTCTCATCTCTCACAGCCTCTCATAGGATGCAGGCTTATTTTATTGTTTTATTTATATATAAATCTTGCAAAGAGCCCAAATCCAACATTGAACATTGCTTATCTCTCCATGCCACAGCACTACTTTATTGTTCAAACACACTGGGTGACATTTTGCTTTGTTTCGATGAACCTGTCCATGGAGTGTTTCATCTGTCATATTAAATATTTTACAGAAAAATTATTTGTCATACATAGAATTAAAAATTATATCCAAATAATTCATTTAGCGTAATGAAGAGAATGTTTCCTCTTCAAACAGCACTGTCCTCAAATCATCTTATCTATCTGCTCACTGGCTACTTATGGCCCATTGACAGTCTGTGTTAGTGTCTGCAGAAAGCTGCTTTCTTTTCTTTTTCCAGAAATAACTCTTTAGGTATTTTTGCCTTCATTGACAGTTGAAAGAAAAGACAGTAAACCAGGGGAGATAGTTTCATTGATGAACTAGCGGCTGGACTCAAAGCGGATGTTGTGATTATGTAGCTCGCGCCGGAATCACTCAGCTCACTCACCACGACGTCTGCTTTCTGCCTGCATCACTTTTGCGTGATTGTTCTCGGCATCAACCTTTTCCTAAGGATGCGAGAGTCTCCAAGTACAGTGAAGTGAAACACCACAGGCGAGACGCTGCAGAACGGGTCAGGATGAGGAAGCTGCAGGGAGTGGTTTGTGGCGTTGCTGGGAGGCAGGCGAGAAAAAGGAACATTGCAAAATATGCTTTAAGAATGCTGTGAAGAAAGTTTTGAATTGGTTCATAAAGCATCACAGTGTACTAAAGTGTTTTGAAAGTATTGGTTCATATTTCTTACTATAATACTGATGTGCCCATATGAACATTGAAAGTTATTAGTCACTCTAATCGTTCTTCCTGTGAAGCAATCCTTTACCAACATCATGTAATACAGACTGCTGAAGCATCATATTAGCTTCAACCGAACACAGAATGAAGGTTGTGGATTTAGTCCCATCACCTCAGTCCAACACATCAACTGGATCAGAATTATCAATATATAAATATAGAATTATGTATAATATTAGTAGGAATAATAATAATTAACTAAATGACTACAGCATCCAGTAAGTCTTCAAATGGACATGTGGGGATGTGAGTGTTGTTTTAAAAAGAAATGTGAACCCATCCCATAACATGTGAATACATAAACATTTAGAAATCATTCACAATTAAATGATTTCTAAACATTAATACTACAACATTAATTAATTTATCATTTACAAACTATTTATCAGCAATATCTTGGTCAATGGCTTCTAAACAACATAACTTTAATATGTAAGAAACTACTTATTAATCATTTACTACTGATGACTTATAACTGATCATTATTACAAAGTGTAGCAGTAAAAGGTCACTTTTTAAGTTCTGATGTGGTGTGATCACGTACTGTGCAGCTGTAGTGATGGATTATTTGTGGCATCTCGAGCTCAGACTGGCTTGTGTGTGTGTGTGTGTGTGTGTGTGTGTGTGTGTGTGTGTGTGTGTGCGTGCGTGCGAGCGCTTGTCAGCCCGTGTGTGAGTCATTACCGTGCGGTTGCTCGCCTGAATCACATAGAGGAAACAACTCATTTTGCTTCGAGTGCAGTTCATATGATGGGGACAGTCACAACGATACTGGTGTGAGTCAGCCCGGCTTCTCCATATGCAGCCTCTGTCAACCTGCTCTTCATAAGCTCATCTCATGTTTCAGTGAAGCGACGGCTTTGTGGGAAACATGTTGAATTAGTGTGAATCTATCTAACGCTCAACATTCAGCCCTCTTTCAATAGTGGAAAACATGAGATGGAGTTTAACCATCAAATGCAAAACAACACCAAGACCAAAAAAAGTGCTGCTTTGTTGGTTTCTTTCATTTTCAAGTCTTCATGCGCCGTTGGTGTGAATGTGGTTATCTGAACAGAACATGTGAACCTGCCTCACACTTCAGCTGAGGAGTATTATATTATCTATGTTGCGTGAATTTGAGCAAAGCAGGATGTGAGATACTGTCAGTGATATTGTTTGCAGCTGATAATGTCATCAGGAGCAACATTTAGTGTCAGTTAGTGAGCACCTAGACCCTATTTTAATGGAAAGTGGAAATAATGGGATGTAACTACCTCAAGCTTGGAGGATTGGATGCTTGTGTTTGTTCCTGTGTTTGTGATGTTGTTTTTTGTTGTTTGTAAAAAGAAAAAAAAGTCTTCAAACATGATATTTCCTGCAACACTTGAATGCACCAAATCACTATTGCACTTCTCACTGTCTGCCTGATTCTGAGCCATTATTTGTCCGATGTGCATCCTGGTGCACAGACCCAGCTACATAAGTATAATGTAATATGTCAGTTAGGCAACACTGACAAACTGCACAAGCAAAAGGTAAGATCAGTTCACTTTTTAAGAGCAAAACAAAAAAGCAAAATCCTCTGTGGGTGTTTCTCCAGCGCATAGTCTTCATCATAATATGTGAATTTCAGCTCAAATCTCTCTCAGGACTGTCAAACACCTTCCTGATCTTTAACATTTACAATTTCTTAAAGTAATAAAGTTGTGTTTTTGAGACTTAAAGAAAAAGAAATAAAGATGCAGGTGTATAACCTCATAAGATTTATATGGGAAAATATTCACATTATAAAATTGTAGGATCTGATGATGATGTTTTGTTTTGCTCATACACTGTAAGGTTTTATTCATGTTTGCTTTGCATTTTTGTCACATCTTTGTTTTTGTCTGTCACAGCTGGGCTGATCCCTAGAGCTTATTGTGACTGTGACATCTGTCCAATACTTGCACATGGGGAACATTATTAAGACAGTGACCTCTCCTGTGTTTTCTCCAGGTACAAGGAGTTGATGACGGGAAAGACCGCCAGAGAGATCATCGCTATTTTATGGATCCTCTCCTTCGTCATTGGCCTCATCCCCTTCTTTGGCTGGAACCTGAAGTACCCGAGTTGCAGGAACAGCAGCTCTGGTGCGGACAACACTACAAACCCTGGCCACATGGAGGGGCTGAAGGGCAGAGGGGACTTATTACGGAGCTGCAAGCTTAAATGCTTCTTTGAGAGTGTGGTGGACATGCACTACATGGTCTACTTTAATTTCTTTGTGTGCGTGCTGCCGCCACTGCTCATCATGCTGGGCATCTATCTGAAGATCTTCACTGTGGCCAGGAAGCAGCTGAGACAGATCGAGCTCAAGTGCGTGGGCAACGGGGACAGCCATCACCACGGGCTGCTGCAGAAGGAGATCCGGGCGGCCAAATCCCTCTCCATCATCGTGGGACTGTTCGCCATCTGCTGGCTGCCCGTCCACATCCTCAACTGCCTCACGCTGTTTTATGGGGAGCTGAAGAAGCCGGAGATCGTCATGTACTTGGCCATCATTATGTCTCACGCCAACTCCGCGGTCAACCCCATCATCTATGCTTACCGCATCCAGGACTTTAGGAACACCTTCCGCAAGATCCTGGCCCAGCACTTCCTGTGCCACAGAGAGGAGCTGTACCTCAGCTCCAACGGCAGCAGGCGCAACAGAGACCAGATCCACATGACCATTGACCCTCTGCTATAGAGTATCGTGATGGAGAGAAAGTATTATGTGTCAACTCTGTTGCTCACTCTTGAATTTTATTTTCACTGAGGTTTATAATGTTTACAGAACAAGGGTGTAATATGTGAAGACGAACAGATGTCAGACGCGCCTTGAATGTGGACATTTATTTATGAATTGTGCCAAGAATCAGGGGTCAAGCAGTGAAATGTTAAATGGCGAGTCTTACATAACTTTTGTATTGTGAAGGATTTTTGATTTAAAAAAAAACATGTTGAAGCTAACTGGATTTGTAGGACTGTGAACAGGATCCAAACTTTGCTACATTCTAAGATGCTATTTATCATTCTGAATCCACCCTGTTACAACTCCAAACACTCCTTTTGGTGCCCTGCTATTTTATATTGTCGACATTCAGTGCCAGTGTTTATTAATTTATTCTTTACAAGACCTTTTCTTAGAGAATGTTAAGATCAAAAAACTTTGTGTGGCTAGATCTGTTTGTGGACCTAGAAAGGTACAATAGTACTCGTCTACATCTGTAGTAATTTTTGACTCGTGACCCTTTAAAATCAATTCATGCTCATGACCATCACAGACTCGACGTGCAGACAGAAGTACAGATTTACTTTATCAATCGGTGAAAAACAGAAATGTTTTGAGCTGCTGCTTCATCTAAGTGTCAGTGTTTGCAGGTGCTCCTGTCACTGCACTGGTGAATCCTCCACAGTAAATGTGTGTACAGACAGACAGACACAAGAGGGATCAATAACAGCTGAGGCTCTCATACAAATTAGAAAACTAAATAAGAAGAAAAGGAGGGAAAGCAAACAAGAAAATACAATTGCTTTTCCTATCCCATGAGTCATCTCTCGTAGCCTCAGGGGTCACAAAATTATATTGTGACCCCGTTGGCAAAGAGCCAGAGGAAGGGTTTCTGTAGCTTGTGGTCGAACTGCATGATTTGATTCAGTCACGCAAATCCCGACATAAGTAGCTTAGCAGAACACACCTGAGGTGGTGCTCCACATCGTTTCCGTGTTAACGAGGCAAAAGCTCAGGAAGTGGAAAACCGATTGTACCCTTTACAGAAACGTGGTGTCTGCATTTTAGCTGCTTTGCTTTGAACCAAGTGATGGCAAGTAGACGTGTCTAATTTGAAACTTTAAATCAATGCAATTTATATTACTCCTCATCATCCGAGCTTCTGGTACACGTGTATTTAGCAGCTTACATAATATAAAGCACCGTTGCTTTGATTCAGTTGGGTGTGCATGAATGTCATTTGCCGTAGGAGTCCAGCTGACGACCCAGCTCCCCTCAGACAGGCTCATCTGGAATCCTCAGGCTCTCATCTGGCCTGTTAGCACAGCCAGACGTCCCCGAGCTGCTGAAGTCACCGACTGACATGAGCAGTTTCATTTTTAAAAAAAACAATAAGGGTGCAACCTCTAAAATATGTTGCACAGAGAAATCATTTTAATCAAACAGCTAATGAGCAAACACTCCTTACTCAGATTGGTGATTGATAGATAAGTAAGTCCAGCTGAACTTACATAAAGAGAGATCATTCTTACTTCTTTGCCCTCAACATGCTCATATGCAGCATCATAGTTTGAGGCAACACAGCTGCAGCACTGTTTTTCACCAAGTCACATCTTAAAGCAGCTGATGCTTTGCCTCTGTTCTGCAGGGGCGTGGTGGTTAACACTGTTGTGCGTGTTCCTGCTTATGAACAGACGGGGCGAGAGCTGAAGAATCACAAAAAAAAGGTCTTGATGAATTTAATCCGAGCAAAGCAGCGTTTTGTTTGGGATGTTGTAATTTATGTGAAAAAAAAAATGAGGGTGAATTTAGTCACCTGAGAGCCATCACTACACAAATGAAAACACGTTGCACTGACATTTTTAGATTATTTCCCGTTTGGTGTGCTTCACTGTTGGTGTTGAACCATGTAGTGTTGGTGTTTAACAAGTGTTCTAATGTTGAGCACTTGCCACCATTGCCTCGACCATCTCCCCTCATTTGTGTCCAGTGTACCAACTCTGACTAACTTCAAGGGCTAAAATACAGGAGTGTGCCAAAGTTTTAGTACATTCCAATGGAGACATCTATACTGTAACTGCACTGTAATGTTGTATTATTGTCTTTGTTGACTGATGTGTAAAAAATAAGTACTGTAGGTGTCCGGCTTTCTACAAGCTATTGATTGATGTCAAACTGTTGCCTTCTATTACGATTTTAAAGACGGACAATGACAAGTTGATCTAGTTCAACATTCCTGCCTTTCATTCCGAAGTACCTATCTGTCAGTGTGCTATAGTGTTGTTACTAATCAGGAAAAAAAAAACATCCACTGTGGTCAAGCTGATGTTCAAACTTTCCAGAGGCCGTTCTTTCTTTCATTCAACAACAACTACAACTGCGATACTGCTATTTAACATGATGGAATCTGTATGTATGGTGAATTATTTTGTTAATAAAGGCAATGTTTATATTGTTACAGATCTGTCTTTATTCCTAAAATGTTGATTTAAAATCATCTGACAACTTATATTTCATATATTTACAAATAACACATTGGAAACTGTTACATGTTTTAATGTTTCTTATGTAACTTCAACATGCAGATACTCACAACTTCCCTAACTGCTTCAGACAAAAGGAACCTAAAAATAAAAGAGAACATGCTCAATGAGCAGATGTCATTTCCCTGGATACAGACTAAGAGCTCTTCCAAAAGAAAAAATAAATAAAGCAACATCTGGTGTCTCTCAGAGAGACAGAAGACAGAGCAGAAGCCGTGGTAGGGATCCTGTGCTCTGTTTCTCTCTGCAGTGACCGACATCAGCATCAGCCCTAATCCAAGAGGGTCCACCTGCTGTGCTGAACATACCTGGGCGTCAGGCCGTTGCTGTCCCGCTGAGCAGCGTGGACATCTGCTCGTCAGACACGCTCTCCTGCTGAGTCACGCCCATGGCCTGACACAGGTAGACAGCCAGGATGTGTTTGCACTGGGAGAAAAGAGCCAAGACACAGATTCATCACATGAACACAGGCACCGATGTGAATAATATATGATATGTTAAATGAAGCCCCAATGACACTTCAGTAATTTAAATTCAATGATCTCATGTAAACACCAGACTAGAAAGGAGCTGCTTGGCTCTGACTTGTTGGGAATTTTCCACCGAGTAATCTTCAGTCCAAAAATAATAAGCAAATGCCGGAACAATTTCCAATTTTTCTTTCAAATTATAAACATTTGTATAAGTAAGTGTGTATTATTTTTAATACTGCTGTGTTTATTTGATGAGTAAGAGGTAAGTCCAGTTGCTGAATGTGTGTTGAACGACAAAAGGCCCTGAAGTTCTGCATTTGTGTACATGTGCCACAGGACGCAAGTTCCTCTCATTATTATTAATATTAGTTAATCATTGCTGTACCCATCGGCTGAGCGACCTGTACTGCACCAGCATCCTGCTCCAACATCCTGCACCTCCTGGCCGAGCCCTGTTTTCCTCATTGTCATAGCACACAGTATGTCCAGTATGTTAGAGTCTCCAAAATGTCTTGTAAGTTGGATGTATTTTAATGTTTTGTTTTTGTTGGTTTTATTTTTTCCTTGTGATTGTCCCCTCTTGTCTTCCTCTGCCAATGTTTACCTCACTCTGCAGAATGTTTTCTCTTATTTCATGTATTCATTCATACAAGCAAATGTTTTATGTGTTGTTGTTTTTATGTTAAAATTCCACAAATGAATCATATATATATATAAAATAACATGTTTTCACCCGCAGCCTGTTCTATGCATTATAAATGAGAGTCCCTCCACACCAGCATGTCTATGGATTAGTGTTTTATACAAACAATGAGTCAAAGTGTGGTGAAAAGGACAAAGGTAGATTGGGGCTGAGCTTCCTTATCTGTCCTCTGACCTCCTTGTCTGAGCAGCGTGGACCTGGTTTGGCCTTATCCAGTCATGCTAGAATCTGCGGGGCCCCCGAACGACCAGAGTGGCTCCAGCGAGGGAGGAGCGCAGACTTCAAGGTCAAACTAGCAGCGTCTCTTGAGTGTTGTATTTTGACTTTGGGACTAGAAAGTTATGTCAAAATCTGATCCACCTTAAGACATCGTTTAGCTTCCACACATACGTAATGACATGAAATTGAGTCCAGGTTCATCTAGGTGGCTATAAAAGTTGCTGGAGAGTTTGATGAGGCAGTGAATATTTTTATTATTGTTTCTTCAGTGTGTTTTCATGGGGAATGATATCAGTAGTGCTGGTGCGCTCATGGGGAGTCTCCATGGTCTGATGCAGCTCTGTTTCTCACACTGATTTTAGCAGCATCCTCAAGGGAACAAGTCTTCTTGATACTTGGAGCAGGAGCAGAGGCCATTTGTTTGCAGATATTTAGAGGAAAAACAGGCAGTAAGAGTGGAGAAAAGTACGTGACGTGACCACAGTACGTCTGTTACGCACATGTATCAACGTGGTCTCCCTTTTGACTAAGCGACGGTTTTCTCCAGGATACACAGCTGAC
Organism: Holacanthus passer; assembly: GCA_025331565.1. Lineage (NCBI taxonomy): Eukaryota > Metazoa > Chordata > Actinopteri > Pomacanthidae > Holacanthus > Holacanthus passer. The sequence continues at coordinate 11,015,301 of JAFREQ010000005.1, forward strand.
CGACAAGACACAATGACTGTGAAACAGCTTTCATCTATCTGTGTGCAAATATGCTGCAGTACACACTGTGTACCATATATATGTGTTCATATAGAGCTCAACCTCAGCATGACACTGGATGTAGATTTGTATGTTTGTCTTCTTATGTGCAGGGTCTGGCATATTTTAAATTATTTTTTAAGACAAACAAGGGAATAATTCCCCCCTCCCCCTCCAGTTGTCCAAATCCAGATGAGACAGAAGAGGAGGACTCTTAATAATTTTGGTATTCCCTACCATCTGATAGGCATAGCTGTACCTGCAGCCACTACTCAAGGCTAAGCATTTCTACTTAATACTATATAAAATATTAATACAATTGTAAAATATTTTAAATGCCAGAAATAGCATTGACATTCTTTCTCCGAAGAACAGTGGATCCCGCTTCTGAAACCAAACTTACACCCTTGCCAGTGCAAATATTATGAGTTCTGAGTTTCAGAACAGATAACTCACAATACTTTTTGTAATATCATACTTTGAAGAAGATGAACATGTTTTTGTATTAAACTCTATCTTTCATTTACAAAACTACAGCCTGGTGTAGTGCTCAGTGCCAGGCCTTTGGTACAGGTTGCAGGTTGCAGTTTTTGGCTGGTACTGAAAAAGGATTGATATGCAGTCTAAACTGTGCGTCACAATTTGTTTGAGACTTACCAGCAGGCCCTCGTTTCTGCGAAGCACTGTGTAGGCAAAGGCCGGGCACGGGCAGTAGTGACAGGACACAAAGCAAGTGTACAAGCACCCTGAGCCTCCCATTACCTGCAACAGATTCATGCAAAGTACATGTAAATATGTGGCAAAGCTTGTGTGTATTGACCTTATGGAAAGATCATACGCAGAGACAAGTGTGAGTTGTTTCTTTACAAGGGAGGAGGTTCAAGTATGATCACAATCCTGCTTGTGTTGGCTGCCAGTTGGCGTGTGGTGGAGACAGTAAAGGCATGGAAAGGCATGAAGAAAAACAAGCTCTTCACTGCATCCCAAATGTCCTTCAACTAGTCCCAACATGACAGGATGAGCTCTGTAGTGAAGAGGAGTGAAGACATGAAAATGTTTCCAAGTATATTTCTGTTTATCTTTACTAACAATCTCCTTGACCACCTTAAACTTTGATTGACACATTGACTAAATCCTATATTTAACCACCTTGGATTTTTTTTCCATGTTGCTTTTTTCTAACTTTGAATCACAGCACGTGCTCGAATTTCTACTTCTTGTCCTTAAGTTACACAGCAAAGAGACAAGAAGAGTGATGATGTCATGTGGAGACAAGTCCTGCAGCTGCTTCATGTGTGAAATCAAACTGCTCACGCCAGTTTCATGAACTTATGTGTTTGCTTCTTGTTCTTGTTTTCCTTCTCTGCTGGGTTCTTTTAGCAGTATTAGTAGGATAACTCCCCAAGTCCTCTACTTGTGTGATGCTGTCCTGTGGTCATTTGGAAAAGTCTGCTAATATCGGAAAAAGTTGTAAATCTTTTGGTTGAAGTTTAGTGGAAGTCTAGAATCTCATCTAGCAGCCGGGCACTGCATGATAACTGAGGTCTTGTAATCTCTGCCAGTGGTTCACACATTTTGGCCACAGTCATGGTATTTCACTGGGATATAGGTATATGATTTATTACACAGCTGTAAGTCCTCCCTTTAAAAAAGTTGATTTGGGTGAAATATCTCAAAGCCCACAGCGATGCCAGCCAATGTTAGAACAGATCATTATTTCAGGTCTTCATGATGTGATTGCTAGCCTTGCCCTCCTTTTATGATACTGACTTTACAATCCAAAATCACTCTCCCAACTTGAATTCTGTTTAATAGAATTGAAGGTGAGGCTGCTTCCACCAACCTCATCATTTCACATTAGTTATTTGGAGGTGATGAGATTGAAACAATGCATTTTTTTAACAATCTGGTATGTAAGTATGTATGTGGTATCAAATGACCTCAGCTGACAGAGCCTCCTGTCCACCATGCTGGTGCTCTCTCCCGGCTACAGACAGTGATTTAAGTCTCGTCCTCATGCACATGACGCACGAGGACATTAAGTTGGTGGATTAGCTTGGCACTTCACAATAACTAATGCCTCCCAAGATGGCAGAGCAGGCTCCATTATTCTCTGGAGCTTCGATAAATTACCTTTCCCTGTGACCTACAAAAGTAAAAACCTCTCCTTTCTTCAACGTGACACTTCATTATACAGTGGGAGAAATAAGTATTCAACATGTCGCCATTTTTTTTTTAGAACTGCCTCTGCATCACTACCTGCTGGTTACCAGTGCCACACTATTGCACATACACTCACCTGCACTATTTATCTTCTCTCAGACCAACGTCCAAACTGCACATATCTGTCTTACAGTGTGTACACTGTATTCATATCCAGCTATTTATTCTGTATATAATGTCTGCTAAAATTAGTTGCCCTTACATCTGCACTGTATATTGACACTTATACCTGCAATTGCCAACAGATTCTTTTCAAGAAATTCTCAGTATGGTGCCTCCATTCATATTCCCTTCGATAATCTCAATTTTGGATTAGTGCTTTTTCTTACTATGTTCAATAATTTTTTTCTTTGTCACTCCACATTATTGCACAGTATTATGGATTGGTTACAGTTTCTCTATCTGTGTGGTTTTAATGATTTAATACCAATGTCTGGTCTCAATTTCATGTGAATAGCTGCATTGGAAATATGTTTAATGAAAAACTTATTTCCCCCACTGCAAATAAGGCACATAAGAGAAAATTACACAGACTTAAAACACCTCCGCAAAGATAAAAAAAAAGCACCATGCACAGCACGATCAGGAAAGAAACAGTAAAACTGTGGAGGCCAAGCCAAGGACCTCTACAGTTTCTAAAGAGCCAAGTTTATTGAAAACCAACTCACACTTGGACCCTTTTGTGATCATAGATTACTCCGCTGCAGCTCGCACTGCAAAACTGGCAGCTAACATCATCGGTAGCAAACACGAACTGTAGGCTTCACTGCTGGCAAGAATCCAGGTTTCCTCAAAATGACACCATACATCAAGATCCACCAATGAGTCGTTGAAGAAGGAACAGTGAGAGTTAAAGCCTCAGCAGAGCTCTGGCTCTGTCTCTGCCTGAAACTCTGGCTCTCACAGGAATAATTTTCTGGAAGAAACTGTGAGAGGACCAGAGTTTGGGCGGCCCTCTGTCCACTGGTTCCACACCACAAACAGGGCTTCAAGGAAATTAAAAGCTCTGGGAAATCACTGAGATACACAACCCCTGTATCTGTAATCCAACATACTGTACATTTGCATCATTTCTTGTGAGTTCTTGGCTGACTAATACAGCATTTGTAAGTAAATGCTTCAAGATCCTCGTGTCTGTGTGTTTGTGCCGGGAAACTGCTTCAAGTGTTAAAAATCCTTCTTCCAAGCCACACAGTTTGTTTTACAGTCCAGTCAGGAGAATGGACTGCATCACATCTGCCCCTTTCACTACCTTATGAAGTCACTCTTGCTCTGTTGGCCACAGACAAACAGGATATCTGATCAGCGATGTCAAACATGATCTGTGGCAGAGAAAAAGTCATACTCCTAGCAGGTATCTTTTGATTCTACTATATCCTGCAACTGTACTGTGAAGATTCCCAAACAAGGCACTTTAGTCTATATGATGTCTTCCAAAGTCTTAAATTGCTTGTTGTGTTCAACCAAGAGTCCCAAACCCACAGAAATTTAATTTACAATTGTGCAAAAAAAGCAGCAAATCCCCATATTTGATGATGCTGGAGCAAGTGTTTAGCATTTTTGACTGAAAAAAAATCAAATCATTAATAGACTATTGAAATAGCCCAATAATTTCGGCCGCATCTCACAATTATTTTCATTATCGATTAATCTGCTGATTATTTTCACAATTAATTGATTGGTCTATAAAATGTCAAAAAAATCTGAATAATGCTCAATTTCCTAGAGCCTAAAGTGTCCTCTTCAAATTGCTTTTTTGTCCACCTGACAGTGCAAAACATTCATTTGCTATAACTAATGACAAAGAAAAGCAGCAGATCCTTACATTGAAGAAGCTGGAACCAGTTAATGTTTGACATGTCTGCTTGAAAAATGACTGAAATGATTAATCAATTATCAAAAATGGTTCATCAACTATCAACTAATCCATAAATCTACTAATCGATTCAGCTCTACTACTTATCAACTCAATCAACTACTTAATCAACTAATTGTTTGGGTACTACTGTCCTCAACCTTAACATTTTGTTGTGTCATCTACAGAGCGTTCATATTTTATCGCTGTTGAGATTACACTCCTCACTACCTCTGTGTCCCAACACCATTGCCTATGAAAAGGTTGCTAAACATTAAGAATGAGATAAGGTGAAAAATCCCAGCAGTGAAATGCCACGCTCTCATGAGTTATTCATTCCTTTGGAGAAAAGAGGAAACCAAATAACCCTGACAACATGAGAAACTTAATTGTGTCCCACGGAAACAGTGTATTAACAGGAAATGACAGAAATGGCGGAATTTTGTAATTTATCAACTATTTCAGGGTCTCTTTGACACAGTGCCCAGTCAGCACACAGGTCACTGTACTTCCAGTAAACTTAATAACATAATACGCATATAATTGAACTCTATACATGGGTCTGCTGGAAACCATTTACGAAAATTAATTTCTGCTTTGCTGAGAATATTTTTTATGATCTGATGAGAGAAGTCTCCTTTCTCATCCTCATCCTCTTCCCGTCTTACAGGAAATTTGTAAGGACTCTTGATAAGTGGATGAGTAACTGCGGTGGGGCTTTATTTTTAAAGTGAGCCACTGCTCCGTAAAATGTCGTCATTGCCTTCACTCTCTTCCAGAGGTTTAACGGCTGTCTTTACAGCGCTGTCGCACGCTGCCCACATATGGTCTACCCAGCACGCAGCCGTCCAACCTGAAACGACAAGACTGCCATAAGATAAGATAAACCTTTATTCGTCCCACAGTGGGGAAATTTGCATGACTCCACCTTTGAGTCATATCTTAACCTACTCTCCTCCAACCTTCTCCAGACCTGCTGTGATTACATTTAGCCAGAACCTAAACGATATTAATGCCATGCCAAAGTGTTCTCGGTTCAGATATGTAGATGGGAAGAGCTTGGTCTTGTCAAATTTAAATTAAGAGAGTAAGAGAGCAGGGTAAAGCTAAATATTTGTGGCACGGCTTTGAGACAGACAGAATCTTGTGTAAACTCAAGTCTCACTTAATGCTTCACTAACTGTTAAAACATAAAACAGACCTGTCAAGATCACAGGAGCAACACTCACTCTTGCTAATGCAACAAAATAAACTCCAGCTTCTGAAATGTAAGACAAAGAGAAAGAAGAACATTAGTGATATTCTGTTTATGTTGTACAACTTGCCAATGACGCCATGTGGATTACCACATGATCTCCCAAAAGAGATGCCTGTATCTGCAGGCTGAATTAACAGTATCACGAATCTTGGACAAATCTGAGTAATTTGACATGTAAAAATCACTCAGATTACGCAAAGCTTTAAATAAATGTTCCATCAAATGTACAACCTGTTTATTTCCTCTCTCATGACAGCCAACAAAGCTTGGTCATGCTAGTCTGGAACATTAAAAGTTTGCCCTTGAAAATAAAAGGTTACTGAAATAATCTGGATTATCTAAAGAAACACTACATGTTCTCATACATGTGATATACTGGATGAACAGTGACCTGCAGCAGGGCTTCATTTAAAGGAATGTTTTGGGAAATTATTCTAATCCGCTTTCTTTTAGATGAGGAGATCAATAAATATGAAGCTACAGCCAGCAGACAGCTTATTTTAGCATAAAGACTGGAAACAGCTGGCCACAAACAAGATCTAATGTGTTAATCAGTGAGCTTTAGAGGTGCTGGTAGGCAGATTTTTTTACTTTCAGTCAGAGCCAGGCTAGCTGTTTCCCTGTTTTATGACATGAGAGTAATATCATTCTTCACATCTAAGTTTTGTCAAGAAGGCAAATTTGTTGTTTACTAAAATGTTGAACTATTCCTTTAATGATTGTTTTCGCTACCAGTAAGTTGTGTGAGAGGCAGCCTGTGCCTGTATGCGTGAGTAATGTTGAAAGTGAAGTGCTGCAGAGCAGCAAGTAAACAGTGGAGCAACAAAGCAGAGCACAGAGGGAGAAATGTGTGACCTTCCCACAGGTTCACACACATGCAACCAGACAAGTGTCACTTCCACTGAACACTTGAGTCGGCAACATATTGCGCTAACCAACAAATTCTCATCATTTGCTCACAACTAACAAACTAATGCCATGAAACAGTGCAAGAATTTAACACTGGCCTGTCTGGACAGACTAGGGCTGCAACTGACAATACAATTATTTTCTCAACTAGATGATTAATTGTTTAGTCTATGAAATGTAAAAAAAAAAAAGTTGTGAAAAATGTCCATCACAACTTCTCAGAAGCCCAAAGTGACGTCTTTAAAATGCTTTTTTTGTTCATTCATTATAAGTAGCAAATTCTTATATATAAGAAGCTGGAACCTGCAAAGGTTTGGCATGCTTGCATTAAAAATAACTTAGATTAATCAATTTTCAAAATAGTTGCAGAATAATTTTGTTAGCTGACTAATCCGCTCTTTGACAGACTGAATATAATGTTAAAACCTTAGTTAGTAAGAATAAGATGTTTTCAGAATCACAGATATCAACGTCTTCTTCTGACATATCTATCAAATACAATTGTTACAATACATTGTATAAATCTCTTAATCTGTACAAATTTGATCACAGAGAAACCAGAGTCACAAACACAAAACAAGAACAACCACAGATCAAGATAGCATTTGAAAAAAAAAAACATTTTCCAGAAGAGAAGGAAATAAAAATAGACTCTATATTAATTATCTGTCATTTCTAATACAAGCTGCTGAACCACAAACATCAGACATGAAGTCAAACTATTAACACACCAACAATTGAGTTGAAAGTGTCCCAACAGAACAGAGTCCATGTCCTTATTTAGCTGCATTGTATTTTACAGTTCCTTTCATAAAACTGTTTTTGCAGGAGACGGAAGGAGTTTACAGGAAATTTGGGTCACAATGACCACAACCTCAGTGGACTGGCTTGTTTCTCCCACCACAAGTCACTCTACATCTTATTGAGACTAACTCTTAACTTTAAGGAGAAGATGACAGAGGTTTGCTTTCAGAGCACAGAGCCATAGCATTTCTTCTTTGGTATGAAGTGCTTTTGAAAATATGCGGATTTAAAAGGCTCAATCAAGATGCCCAATTCATTATGGAGCAAATTCCGAGTGTGTTCCTACATATAGTATCATATAATCCATAGAAGGATTAACAAAATGTCAAACAGAAAACCTGAGCAAGTTAGGTGTGATCCTGTAAAGCCACAGTTAAATATCCATCTATCAGTGCCTTTATTAAACAATAATAAAATGTAAGATGTCAGTATTAGCTTGGCATTCAATGGGCGCACAATAGTGTGTGTATATTTGTGTTAGCCTGCTGGGACTTGGATATGTCACAGGATCGAAAGGATTCAGGGATTTATCAGAAAATTACGATCTAACAAGCGAGGTGATTTCTTTTCACTTTTCTTAAAACTCCCTGAACAAAAAACTACAAAACTACAAACACCATATCCAAAATATGACAGAGCTTTTCTTTGACATAGCATTAAGAAATCAAAAATAAGATTCTTGACTAGCATGAATTACAATATCTTAAGAAATAAAATGCTATAGGCCAGGTTATAAAAACCCTAAGACTAAAACTAGGCTGGACCAAAACAAAGTACAACAGAGATACAGATTGAGCACATCTTTAGTCTTGCACCAAAACAAAAGCATTATTTTGTAGTATATCAACTGCGCAAGAAGGAGTATCATTGGTGAAGGTACAAAATTGACAGAAGCAAGACAGACCTGGAATGCTTTGCGTCCGCTGGGAGATGACAGACAGGTGACTGATCGCTGGTCAACCAGGTCCAAAGCCTGCAGAGCGCAAGGCCCGAAGACAAACTTCAGCCTGAAAGACATGAGGAAGAAAACGAAAGAGGTGAGTGAGAGGTGAATGTTGACGTTTGGGGCTAGAAGACAGGGCACATCTGCTTCTTTTACAGTCATTTCTCCCTGTATGACTGTTGAATCCTCACACAAACATGACACTTCAGTTTTAAGGGTTTTAATTAACACGAAAACTTATATTTAAAAGTTCATGTTTCATATGGAAAAAATTATTATTATTCTGTTCTGTGTTCTGTTTGTATAATAAGAGACAAGATAAGATAAACCTTTAACTGTTGTGTAACAGTGTTGCTTTTGGCCTTCACTAAAAACTCAACACGGAAAACATAATGTCAAGTTTGAAATCAAAATATATATTCTAAGAATATTATGCTGCTATTAATATATATTCTGATATGAAAAAACATGTAAAATACCATGTAAGATAATCATATTGTTCAATGCAATTGGAAACAGTGATCCCCAGTTATCCACACAAAATTCTTGTAACGTAAAAAAACTTCAATCACTCAATTTGCTAGTTTTAAATTACAAATTTAAATTACATTTTATGTGCAATCATTACATAGACAATTTTCCCTGTGAGGAAGGGATGACACAAACTGGGAGATAAATGTAAAAATGGAATGACTTGTGAATTACCACATAGTGTGATGAAGAGCCCCAGAACCAGAGGCTTCCTGACAAACAGACAGGATATGACCATGTTGACCCAGACAGTGAGCACCCCTTCACTCTCAGTAACTCAAACCACGAAGGCAGAAAATACCTCAGCAAAGACACAGCATCATGACGCTATGTCTCAGCATCATGACGCTACGTCACTTCGGCAAATCCAGACAGCAAAAATGTCTCCCCCTTTCTCCCCACTGTGGTTTCTGCACTTAACACCCACTCAGATTCAGCCATGTGCAGACCTTTTTTCCTTAGATCACTACATTTATGGGAATAAGACGACTTGATACTTACGCAATAAGGAGGTCATCAGGAACTGCAAAAAAGAGAGAAATTAAGTCATTTATTAAAACATGTTCCACAGATTTAAGAGTGATGAAACTTTAATCATCAATTTCCTGTAGAAAAAGCAGGGTGAGTGTCCATACTTTAACTGAGTGTACAATGGAAGGAATCATTGTCAAAACACTAGTTGTCGCCAACAACATGTCTACCTAATATAAAAATACATTGAGTGTCTGGAATCTGCTCGGAAGACAGAAATCCACTATACACTGCAGAACAGCAGCCACTTTGCTTTTGTGTTGATGTTGAGGTAAAGATAGTATATTTAGATACACAGTGACCCATTGCTTATTATACTTGCTTGGCTTGACTTTGCTTCTTAAAAAATGTTTATGAGCCACTGGAGAACTATGTCCAGACTTGAGTGCCTGGTGTTTTCATTTTGTGACGCATTATACTACTTTTCCAGTGCATTTAAATAGAAAGCACAATTATCTGATGGGTGCAATTAGTAAGTTTTTAGGTTTTCAAGTACTATTAAAGTTTTATACACACATCAAAAACTACTGGTAACATTTCTAAGTAGAACATCTCAAACATGCTTCTAATCACATGTTTTTTGGTAAAGGATCTAATCACTTGTTAACTATTCAAACCTGCAGTAGTGTTTAGGCCCTAAATGTGACTTTGAATAAAAATTAAAGCAGCTCTTCCTGAAGCCAAAGATTAAAAAGGAAGTGTGTTCTTAAGTTTGGTGGTACAAATAAACCACAAACATTGACTAATGATAATAAAGGTCCACTGAGGCATACTGAGCAATGTTAAGATTTAGGGTTTTGCAGGAGGTAATCCTTGGACAATATACACAAAACTTTGTTTATGCGGCATAACATTCCATTATTTTCTGTCCTGTCAGACAAAACTGATCAGGGACAACTGTGTTATATGCAACTAATATTCAATAACTGTAAAATTACGGTGATGAAGATGGTTAGTGACAGGTGAACTATGTTTCTCCTTCAGAGCAGGGCATTTAGTCTCATCATGTCTCATCATGTTGGACATGTTATTCATAAAACTACCGATGGGCCTTTATCACAGCATCTAATAACATAAATGATGGCTCTTTCCAGTTCTCCTGCATGGCTTACTGCAACACATGAGCAGAACATAGCCAGTGGTTATACTATTAGTAACTGACCTTTTACAACTATAATCATAGACTGTATAAGACTATGACAAGTCAAAATATCTGCTGTAAAAAAAGGCCTGGAAAAGGACACTTTAAATGAAGGGCCTTTATTGGTGTTGCAATATATCTGCTGTGAAAAAGGTCCATCTTTTCAGGTTTTCAGGCCTATACTAGTCTATAGAAGCAGAAGGGTGCTGACTAGGGAAAACACTATGGTTTAGAGGTAGAAGTGTGGGGCAGCAGCGCCTCCTACCGCCCAAATATTAAACTAACGTTACACTGACAAGTCAAAACCATAGGCTGTGTAAGAGCTCAAAATGTACCTAATGCTACATACGCCCTGTACATACTATGTTACTTTGGAGCATAACAACAGCTGCATTTTAATTAATGGAAAAGAAAAGTTAGTAAACTATTCCTTCATGAGTTTGCTCTGAACCTCAAACGAGTTGGTCACCCTCCGCTTTACCAAACTGTCAGCTAGTAATGCTACAGCTAATTTCACATTTAAAACTGTCCAGGGGTCAGCCGTCACATTTATCTCTCTTCACCACTCTTGTCTTACTTTGAGACGTTTCCTGGTATGTTTTTTGAATATCTTGGAAAAGTTGTTCGGCCACCTCAGGTAGAAATGACCGCATTTCTTGGACGGTTTTGTTTCAGGAAGTCACCGACCTCACTGGCCAATAAGATACGACCAAAATATTACGACTTCCGGTTTGAGCGTTTGCTTTCCCTCCAAAATAAAAGGTCTAACATAACACAAGTTTTGGTATTTGATGCGAGACCCTTGAGTTTCAAGCCTTGAAAAATGATGTTATTTTCATGTTCGTGTTACACAAAGGCAACTATTAGAATATAGCCTGCCATCAGCCTGCTTTGGTATGTGAATTTGAAAGACAAGCAAGTCCCAAGTCCAAAACCTTTATTTATTCTCATAAATGACAAAGAAAAGCAGCAGATCCTTAAATTTAAGAAGCTGGAACCAGCAAATGTTTGATATTTTTGCTTGCAAAATGAGTGATTCATAAAAGATGGTTTAAGTTTCTTTTGATCAATGAATCGACTAATCATTGCAGCTCTAGTTGAGGAATGGACACAGGACCTCTGAGGGTGACCTGTGGTATCTGGCACCAGGACTTTGACAGTGGATCCTTTGGCTGGTGTGGCAGGGCACATTGTCCTGCTGGGGGAGGCCACTGCCATCAGGAAGTGCTGTTGCCATAATGGGGTGGACTTAGTCTGCAATGGTGTTTGGGTGGGTGGTGCATGTCAAAGTGGCATCCACATGAATTCCAGGACCCAACATTTCCCAGCAGAACATTGCATTGTAACAAGATGATCAATGATATTCATTTGATCTGCCAGTGGTTTTAATGTTGTGGCCAATCACTGTATATCTGGTGCCAAAAAAAACTTTACCACGGTCCTGACACCGGTACACCTAAGTGGAAAGCAACCATTGATAGTTTTTTTTTTTTTTTTTTAAACACCTGTTTTACAAGTCAAATGTCTGCTTTGACAAAGTTTTATTGCTGCACATTAACTTTCACTATGTCACCCAGCTCAGACTCACAATTGTTGCACAGGATGATATTATGAATACACCACACACTTGACCGCAGTAAGCGTCTTTAACCCATCAGGAAGAAAATGAGTTAAGAAAATTATCACCATCAACTTCATTTAGCACATAGAATATGCAGCTGCTGCAAAATAAAATCATTATGTACTTCAACAGCTGATTTTTCATATGGCATGTGATTATGACTTGAAAAGTTAACCTGACTGCCGTAGCAATTAAATTAAGAAATTTAATCTGCACCACAAAGGGTTCAAATGTGATTACCTCTGGTGGTGCTTGGTGGAGGGATTAGTTTATGTCTGTTTAATGGTAATTCAATTAACATCTCTGCCTCATTCACTCACATTCAATTTAAGTCTGACAATCATTAAGAATGACCAAGATGTCTGTCACATTATGATAAATCACAAGTTGCAATTCCTGACTGCAAAATGTTATCATTTTATATCGCAATAGTTGAAAAATGAAAATGAGCCTGAAGAATTATGGTACACCTCAGTCAAAGGCAAATATAACGAGGGCACAACCTAGATGAAGAACATCATAGCACACCTATTAAGGACCCACACATTTTTTCAGTGGTGGAGAACTGAACCACTTTATTTGATTGGTCTGAACTCTTGTAATAGCCTACTAAGAGACATTGTGCGATACAAACATTGCATTTCAACATCATAGGATACACGGGTTTTCAAGTCTCAATTTCAAAAAGACAAAAAAAAGTCACCACTGTGTGTTTGATAGAGAGCTGAAAAGATGCTCCAATTCTTTTTCGGCTTCATGTCGGATTTCTTTAAGATTCAAGTTTGTAAACTTTTTTTTGTCATTGCCTTTGTAAACACATAACATCCCATCTAAACAGGATGAATAACAAAGATGTTGAAAATGACAGAAAATAAAAATCTGAACATGTGCTATGACAAAAAGATTCAAAATCAAAATGAAAGGAACAAAGGAAACATCAAGTTTAGAGCAGAATGGATTTGTTAACTGAGCAAAGTGAAAGCTGAAAAAGCCAAAATATGGTATTTTTTCACATATCTAAAAAAAAAAAAAAAAAAGACTTCCAAAGCAACGTTACTGCCATTTATGAAGTTGACCTAGTATATTTTATATTCAAAGCTTTATGCCGGTTGATTGACACAATGAAAGCAGAGATTAAGTAGTCACGGTTTTGAATCACCATGACAGCAAACTCCTAAACATTTAACTGTACCATACACTTAAAACTGTAACTGTGATGCAAGTGTCACACTACAAAATCATGTACCAGCTACAAGAAAAGACAGGAAGTCAAAACATCCAGAATTCTGTGAGTGGTGGGAAAAACTTAAAGCACATCTTAGTATACTCCTGTGCTGGAGGTTGAATAAGTTACACAGCAGGTAGTATGCTTTTTTTGTCAAAAGCTACAAAGCAAAAAAGTGCAACAATGGTGCAGACCATTCTTTTTGTTTGGTTAGTTTTGTCTTTTTGTGTAATGGAAAGACAATTTACAGAGTTCAGATTTTTGTCAGGACAGTATCAAAAAAAAAGAAAAAAAAGAGGGACTACAGAAACAAATACAAACATCAAACACCAACGTATATCTCTGAGAAAATTAGTTAAAGCTGCCTTCTTTCTCAAGTCACAAGGCATGGCAAAACCTGACATACTTTTTTTTTTACCATGACAACGTTGCAGAGCAGATCATTCTGGACAGGTTGGAAACTGCAGAGAGAGACAGCTAAATGTGACACACCATGGCTCTATTGAAGAAAAAAAAAACAAAAACATTGGCTCACTCTCATTATTCAGACGGGGTCCAGGAGTAGTCATAAGGATATCTTTTCCAAAATTAAGCTTATATCAGACTTTTCACCTTTCTGCTATGACACCAGTGTTCTCAACTTGTTTTGAAGACATTTCTCTGTCTAGAACGGGATGAGAAGTTACCTCTACCATCTGATAGTTACAATCCACGCATCATCTCCACTATGTGGTGAAGACAGGCATCAAATGTCAATGCTGTTTGAAATGTTAGTCGTCCTCGAATGTCCACGGTGTTCAGGCTCTGGTGGTGCTTGGTGGAGGGCGCGCAGGCTGGCACGATCTCTGTGCTCCACTCATGGTCAAGTACAAACCAAAAGGTCCGGTCTCTCTTAGCGTCGCTATGGTAAAAATATTAGAATGGGTGTCAGGTGACGTGGGGTGGGGGTGGACTGGGAGAGACCAACTGTGATATTAAAGATTACATCCCTACTCTTCCCATTTAAAGTGGATCAATTTAAAAGCGACATTAAAATAAGAAATAATCAAGTTAAGAAAAACACTGCAAAAGGTTGCTCTATTTACATACAATGATTTTCTTAAAGACAAGGTATATCTTTACAGAAATCAAACAAAATTCAGAAATAGTCTCTTATGTTGGTTCTTTTTACATATTAAGTTCTTCATCTTCACTGTAGCTCATGTTGTCCCCTCAGTCGAGTTTTGTTTATTTCCCCGACAGGCTGGGTGAGTGCTTCCAGACCAAAAACTAGTCTTGTTCTGGAGAGCCCTGCCTGTCACAGGCTGCTGCTAGTACTCTTAGCTAACAGCCAGGGGGCGCCATAGCACCAAAAATAAAAAAGGACAACACCCCATCTACTTGTCACACTCGCCAGTGAGCGAGGTTAGTTCTAGGAGAAGGGGGTGAACAGACAAGCCTCAGTGCAGGCCTCTCTTCTGGTAATTGGGGCTGTAGCAAGCAGGGTTCAGTCGTCGCTGTCAGACAGCGTCTCGTATTGCTCTGACAGCAGAGACTGCCACACACGCTGCTGGGCCACCGGTGCTCCAGCTGGAGGTGGCTGCTGCTGCTGCTGCTGCTGGCTCTGTATGGCGGGGGAAGCTATGGAGGTGGGTGGCGTGCTGCTCAGTATGCGCATGGTCAGTGGGTTGTAAGGGAACTGCATGGATCCTGGGCAGAGAAAGAAGAAAAAGTGAAAAAAATGTAGAGGAACTGGCTCCAGGTATTGCTGTCTTTGATTTCACAAGAGACAGTTTTGAGACAGCTTTGAGACAGCAGAGGCTGGACAGCTCACCTGCAGATGAGGGTCGGTCATCCCAGCTCCACTGGGGTTGGGCTTGGGCTTGTCTGTGATAGTCTCCCTCGGAGTGGACGGAGGACACTGAAGAGGGACGCTCCCCTCCAGAGTAGGCCTGTCCCAGGTTAGGTGACTTGGATTTCCGGCTGTTGGCTTTGCCCTGCTTCTGCTTCCCTGTAGATTCAAACAGGTAACACATAAATGAGCAATATGTTAAACATTAAAGATCTCTTTTGAACATGTGTGATCTTGGGGATGTAATTCATGCCTACCCATACTGGGTGATGGGTTGGCCTCTTGGCGGGCATCACTGCCTGAGCCGCCTGTGTTGTTCATGGCCAACTGAGCCCCCACACCTCCCTGGTGCTCATCCTGTCTCTCCTCCAAGTTGCCCATCAAGGCTTTGCGGATGATGTCCTCCAGGCCCAGGTTACTGGCTGGGTCACTAAAGGAGTGATTCCTGGGGTTGATGCTGCCTACAAATCAAGAACACAACATAACATACAATGAGAAAGGAGACATCAGTTTGATTGAACTGTGAAGTGTCTGAGTGAGTTTCACCGCTACTTACTGGAGCTGGTAACAGCAGGCAAGTTGAAAATCTCTGTGCCTGGTTGTGCATTCCCTGCAAGACAATTATTAGCTGTTGAAAAATACTAAATGTCTGACAAGAAATGGCGTTAAAAACAATATAGCAAGTCAAGGTGTTAAATTTGAAGGATTAAATGAATTAAACGTCTTGCATGCACACATATCAACAGAGTTTGTTCCATCACCTGATGCATGCATGTTAGTTCAAAAGGAAGACGATAAGAGAAGACCCACTTACCAACATCAGAATCACCGACACCAGAGGTGGAGTTCAACTTACGAAAGATCTCCTGCTTCTTGGATTTCACCATTGGCGAGGTGTTCTCCAGCTTGGTGAAGAAGGAAGGCAGATAGCTGACACTCCCCGGGGACCGTGAGTCACTCCTTGAACGGGACAAAGGGCAAAGAGTCAAACAGCAAAGGGTTAACAGGGGCAACAAGCCTTTGGCACTAAGCACTTTCAACTCCACTGGGATGTCAAACAACTGTTGACAGGGGGGAAACACTGCCTGCTGGCATCCACACAAGAAATTGATTTACAGTCTAATACAGTCAGGCATCAAATGTCAAGGCGCTAACTGGAAACTAATTTTAGCAATGTGTAGATGAAGTGTAGAAGTAGTTCACAACATTACCGATGACAAGTCCTTTATATCTTAATACACATATACAGGACAAGTTGCACAAGAAAAATTCCCTTCCCCGATCTCTCCTGTCTACATTTTATTGCAATCACCAACTACTGTAATTAACCTTTAAATTGTGTCAGCTACAATATTCCTACAATGTTTAATATAAATATCAAAACGGACTCTGCATCAATTTTAAGCTGTTTCAAGAGATGTACTGGCTTGTACAGCTTCAAACTTGAAGGTGTCAAGCATCCAAACTGTGGAGGTCCCATACCTGATCTCGGAGTTGTCTGCCTCTCTTCTCTGGGGTGGAGGCCCGCCAGCCTCCTGTTTGTCCATGCCTTGGTAGCTCTGTGGTGGAGAAATGGGTTCATAGTTCTCCATCTGCCTTCCGCCTCGCTCTGGAGATTTACCAGGCCTGGACAGGGACATAGAGAGAAAAATGTTAGACAGATGATGAGCAATAAATTAGACTCACTTGGATTATTTCATAGTTAACTGGCTGGTCCATGTACCTGGCTCTGGGCTTGTCAGGGGCATTCTCTGGGGAAACTCTGCTGGAGGGTCTCTGGTGGTGTGGGGCCTGGACCTGATTCTCCGGACTGTAGCGGCTGGGCACCTTGGCTCGACCTGAAGAGGACACAGGTGGCACCACGCTCTGGAATGTGGCCGAAGCGGAGGAGGAGACCGGAGGAGGGTCCTGATTTCGGGCAAAGTCCTGGGTTATGATATGCTGCATGACAGGGAGCGACCACAAAAAAACAGGTTAGTTAGTTAGGTTTGATGTACATGGTAAATGTGGTATGTGCTGCATTATTTTTTCAGATTCTCTCTTTTTTTTTCTTACCGAAATATGGTCCGCCAAGGTCATGACCCGGTGAGTCTTGGGGACTGGAGAGTAGCTGTCAGCCTGGGAGGAAGGGGGCTGCTGGGGACTGGGCTGTGGTGGCTCTCCTGATGGCCGGTAACGACTCATGTCATAGGCCCGCATGCCTGCTGGCGAGGGGTGACCAAGAACAGAGTGTTTTTGTTTTGGAGAGAGTCCAGGTGAGGTGGGGAGGGAGAAGACAGCAAGGACCTAATAGACTGTGTGTCAACAGCAACTGATCTACATTTATTTGCAGGTGACAGGAATAACCTCGAGTGGAGTCTGGTGACGAGTGCACAGGAATGGAGTCTCCAATGACAAGGTCAGTGGGCTAAGTCACTCAAGCTATGGCATGTTTATTTCACTTGACTAGCAGCTAAATTTAGCCTTCACAGTCAAATCTATTATAAATCATGTTTGACCTGAAGCACAATGTCTTTGAAACAATCTTTGAATAAAGTAAAACCTTATTCAGCTACACTACTTGTTCCAAAAACGTATGCTCAAACTATGTTGGTGTATTCATACCTGATGCCTGTTGTTGCACTTCTTCTTGTTTATCCTGTTGGGATTGGAGTGGGGAACTAGCAGGACTAATCACCTCGATGGCTCCTCCACTGGTGTTGTCATATCGACTGGATGACACTGCAGGACAAGTATGGACAAAGAGTTAATATTCATGCTGAGGAGGACACAAAAATATGGTTTGGCCATGGTCTCCTCTAAGTAGGGTGTGCTTGTCCACCCAGACAACTGATGATGTCACATGTATCCAACACACTCACAGCTGCTTGAGGAGTCAGAGCTCTGAGAGCCTCGCTCCCGTGAGTCTTTGTCCGAGGCTATCTGCCGTGTGATGATGACATCGATGAAGTTAGCGGCTGTGATAGTCGTCTTGCCACGAGTCCGAAGCTCCTCTTCGATGCGGGACTTTGAGGTTTGAGGGCCCTTATCCTTACCCCGACTCCAGGGCCCTCAGAGTAAGCCGAATGAGGCTTACCCCCTGGCAGACACATTGCACCATATGGTGACTGCATGGATCGCCTTTCTACCTCCTGCTGCTGCTGTTCGGACAGGCTGGCTGCTCGCCGAGCAGACATGTCGTCGTCCCGTTCGTGTTTGCTCTCCTTCACCTTGGCCACGTCCATCTGCGGGGCAGAGGCTGCGGCGTCCACCAGAGCAGCCAAAGCATCGGCTGCAGTACTGTAGCGAGAGCCACTCTGGGCAGCTGCTGTCGCTGCTGCTGAATGGGGCCTGAGGAAGAAATAAAGAACCATATTTTCTGAAGATCGGGTTCAGTTAAGACAACTTCATCTTAAGTCAACTGTCCAGACTTTGAATTTAAACTAGAGATATCACACACACACAAACACACTGCTGCCCAAAATCTAAACATGTATATAAACTGAGAACAACCCCCCATGAATACATGAACAGATGCACACAAACAGTGTAAGTGAGGTGATCAGAGCTAGAATAGACTAAGTCTTACATTAGAGAGGTGATGACACTCTTGCCCTGGAAGATGCTTGGCCGCTGTTGAACCACTACATCCTGCGTCCTGAGCGAGGGAGAAGGGGAGTGCAGATAACCTCTACTCACTGGCCGGCCTGGCTGCTCTGGTCCACCTGTTAAACACACATACATGAAACACTGTAACACTGGGGTTCAAAATAAAGTGCTCAAGAGCATGTGCTGTCTAACAGTCATGCCACACATACATAAACATAATTAATTTGAGTTGAAATTTTAACAACACTGCTGTGTTTTAAAAAGCAACAAAACAACTCACCTCCACGGATGTATTCATTGGATCGCTCCCGCTCCCGCTCTCGTTCTCGTTCTCGCATTTCACGCTCCCTCTCCCTCTCTCGCTCTCGCTCCCGTTCCCTCTCCCTCTCCCTCTCCCGTTGCTCCCGTTCCCTTTCCTTTTCTCTCTCTTTCTCCTGCTGCTCCCGGTCGCGCTCCCTCTCCCGTTCCCTTTCTGCACTTGCAGCAGCTGCAGCAGCAAGGTGGGCTGGGTGGCCTGAGAACAACAATGACACACATCACACACACATGATTTAAACTGACACTATTCACAGGGTCTCAGCTGGATGGATCAGGCTTCCTTTAGAAATCTGAACCATATGGCCTTGCTGGCATATCCTGAATCTATCGCAACACAAACAGGGTAATATTCTGTCTCAGGAATATTACCATATTTACCATTTCAGATAAAACCATGAGTGCATGAGACCACGCAGGGTTCATTTAAGTGCTGCTGCTTTAGGGGCACATACACTGATATAATATTCCTAATGCCTTGAAACTGTGTCAAATTACAATTAAGACTTTTTATGATGTTGTTTATCTTAATTGAAATGACACATAAAAAGGACCTTGCATTCCAGTATAATATCAGATCTACATATTACAAGAGTATTCCATTTAGATAAAATGACTAAGAATTACAAGGCATTACAGAGTTTAAGCTGCAGATTTAAACCAAATTGTGAAACTCGACGAAAGATGAGCTCAAACCAAGTTTTTTTGTGCCCCTAAAAATGATCTACTAAGGAGCACAATTTCTTTAGGTAAAGAAGAAAATCACCCTGTCGTGCAACAATCAAACACATCTGTGAGAAATCCCTCCCAGTATGATTGACTTGATTAGTGACTGGACAGGCAGAACTGACCTTTGCCACCTCAGGCCAGTGCAGGGCTGCACTCTTAGAGAGGTGTGAGGGAACACGGAGACCGTGGCAGGGAAGATAAGGGAACACGAGGTGTAGGGATAGGGAAGGGAGGGGTCCTCACCTGGCGATATGGAGGTTGGGTTGAAAGCCCTAGGAGGGAAAGGGGGCTGAGCTCCAGGGAGGTAGGCGATGCGTTCCAAAGTGGGAGTACCTGTTCCCCCAGGGTGAGGCAACAGGATAGTTGGAGGCATCTGGGCTAGATCAATAATCCCTTTTACAGACAGAAGCAAAGGGCCAACGGTGAACAACAAGAACCGATCCATCAATTTCTGAATGTATGAACACCGTATACAATTAACTGTAACCCATCACCTACATCTGTTAGTGCTCCCAAATACAGATTGATCAGTAAGCAACAGGGCTGCAAAGGGAGTGGAATAGTGGTCAACTTGTAAGAGGCAACCACTCAGCAAATGGAGATTTGGAAGACCATACCCAAGTGATGAATTGAGTTCTAGCCGAATCAGTTGCAGCCCCAATATAAAGAGCAAATCAGCAAAATTTGACTAGGTCATTTGCTTCTGGGCGTCTGGAAAAGGTAGCCACTACTTCACAAGCACACAGTCTGCATACTACAGCCCCTCCTGCCCATGGCCTCTCCCTCGCCTGTTGTGGCAGGCGAGAGAGGGTCAGCTGGTGGAGGGCCGTACCTCGAGCTCCGGCTGCGTATGGGATCGTGACAGGCTGCTCCCGTGGCGACAAGCCTCGGGCCATGTCAGGCCTAGGGATGACTTGCATCTGCTGGGAAGTGATATAATCGTTAAGGATGGTCTGCCGCGTGTTCTCCATGGTGTACAGCTGGTAGGTGTTGTGGTAGCCTGTTGGGGACGGCTGCCTGGGGAACATGAATGCTGTAGGAGAGGACAGGAGGGGAAAAAAAAGGAAAATACAAAACATATGAACAGAAGGCTCACAGATACTGATTGCATCAGCTGACGTCAATGGCTGAAAAAGATCTTCAGCATATAGCGCCCGTGAGTTATACGGCCTGAGTTGCTTTCGTCAATTTACTCATAATTAAGGTCATTACTGTTCTGTTTGTAGGTAGGGTGGAAATGGTGGAAAAGATTTAAACACTGTACCAGGATCCAGCACTCTGTGGAAGGCCAGGGTGGGGTCGAGGTGTGGAGGCAGGTGGGGTCGGTATACTTCCCCGGGAACAACGGGCCGGTGGTGGGGGTCGAAGGGGCTGTGAGAGGCTACAGGGTCACCACCCGACACTGGGGACTTGGCTGGGACGTTGTCCCTCTGTGTTGGTGTCATGGCACTCTTTCTTTCATGTGCAGCAGATTTTGCAGAGCTCATTCCACCTTTGTAGACGAGAGGCAAACACATGGCTAATTAGTTAATGCTTAGTCAGACAACAATTTAGTATTATCACATGACATCCGTCACATAAAACAACATCACCCAGTGCCCTCAACACTGGGTGCACAGTCCTTATTACTCCTAATAAGATGACCTACTTTAACAAGATAAATGTCTAATTCAATTTTATCTGACACTAGAATTGTTGTTATTATAGTGTCAGACAAGTAATGATTGGCTGAGAAACTGAAGTTCCAGTTTGTGAATAAATCGGTTATGGAACATACCCTCTGGAGCACGTCCAAGCATGGGTGATCCTCTGGACACGGGATTGGTGCTGTAGTTAACAGGGGTCCTGCGAGCGTTGGCGTCCTCATACATGCCCGGGCTAAGCTGGGATTTACTAGCCTCCTGGTGTGTGGAGCGCAGGACAGAGGTGGTGGAGTTGACCACTGAAGTGTGGCGTACTGCCTTGCTCTCCTCGTATTTGACTCGTTCCATGGCCTCCAGCTGGGGCATGCTGTGGGGAAGCTTAGAGGGACTGGTGATTAGGGACTTGACGTTGTGCTTGATAGTAGGCTGGTTGAGGGGGTGAATCTGGTAAATGAAAGTAACAACAGTCATCAATTAATCATCGATATTACTAGCTACACCCACCATGAATACTGCATTTGTGATTGAGCATATTCAATAGCAAAAGGTTTAAGGTAAAATAAACCCTCCAATTAAAACCCATTAATATGTGTTCACTGAACAAATCTAAAGTAGTAGTAGCAGTAGTAAATGTTGACGTGGCCCTTACCTGAGATATGGAACCATCCATAACCCTCCTGTCTGACAGGTCAGGGGTCTTGCAGATGTCCTGGCCAGACTGATCTTGTCGGGGGATTTCATGAATGGAGCGTCCCATCTCTTTGATACTGACTCCCTCATAGGGCTTGCCCTTGCCAATACCCCCTTCAAAGGAGCGGATCGGTGGGCTCTCTCGCTTTATCTGTTTTCCATATTTCATAGCCTCTTCATAGGTCTCTGCAGCAGTTCTAGGTGTTCCTGGAAACATTTTAAAAGTATTTCAGGATTTTCTTATAATTTGATGCTACCAGTAAAAGTGGGTGATTTATGGGAATGTGGCAAGCTTCACAATCAGCTACCTTGCATGATGGATCCAGTGATCAATGGTCTTTCCTTAGAATCTCCATGTAGACCATCTCTGGGCAAGGCTCTGCTAATCAACCCTGAGAAACAAACAAGGACTATCATTCTATTCTGATGCAGAACAAATCAGGACATATAATGCACACTCATTAACACACAAGCAATACCTTCGAATGGAGCTCCTTCCCTGCCGGGATGCCCCCTGCCCATGGGTCCCTCCATCATATCGTAAGTGCGTTTCAGCTCATGGCCTCCTGTTCTGGGGCTGCGGGTGCTTTCCCTGGGGTTCTTGATGGCTTTTGGACACAAAAGTTCATAATCAATTTTATGTGCTTGGTAAAGAAATACTCAAGATTATTTGGTACTTACCATCATAGGAGAGGATGTGCCCACTCTTGCCTTCATAGATGACATGACCTTTAGCCAGCTGTTCTCCCCTGGCCTTGTCTGGGCTGCTCAGGTCCTCTGTGGCCAGCTTTGTGATTGTACCCTTCAGAAGGTCAGCAGCAATGCTAGACTGGGGCAAGGCTGGTGTGCCCTATTTTAGAAAAAAGCAAAGATATAATGAAACATAAAAAGCGAAAACACATAACCTTAAATATGACCAATGAAAAAGTCTACGCTCCCATCTGTCATTTATCCATTCATAATTATATAAATCATCCATTTATTACCTGAGTGATCGATCCTCTGAAAGGCAGACCCTCGCCCACCTTTCCTGGGTTGCCTCTGCCATCCTGTATGGATGCAACGGCAGCTCCTGGAGAGTTACACAGAGGAAAAAAAGGGAAAAAAGGACAGTTAAGGCATGTGTCATGAGTGGTGTCATCTAGTAGAGTTGAACCAAAAGTTTGTGTTTGGTAGTAATACCAGCTTAACTGTCAAGGTTTAAATTCCAAAGCACACAAGCGGAAGAAGTACTGAAACCACAAAAATATATTTCCACGGGCGATTTTGTTTTCACATAGCTTCCCAGCTGCTTGAATAATAGTACAGAATGATCTTGCACAAAATATATATCTCGTAATTTTTGGAGCAGCAGCATTCATAGTGAGTTCTGTGCTAACAAATAAAAGAATATTTAAAATGAAACGACGCAAACTAGAGATAAACTTGTATACAACCAGTCCTCAAATCAAGGAACATCAGTGCCTGATTTACAGAATCACTACTACCTGGGACAATTGTTTCTACTGGTATGGTATGTCGTCGTAAGAATACTTCTGACCAGGGACAAAGAACAGTGTGTTAAAAGTTCAGAGGTAAAGTGTGGGGAAATGTCAAGCATACTGAGGAGAAACAGCTTTTGACCTGGACTCGTGTCTCACTTTCTGTCAGTTCTGGATTAACACAAGAAAGCTGTGCTCCAAAGAATGCTTTAGACATCAGCTTTTTTCATGGTCAATGTGTCCTTAATTGTCCTGAACAATCCCATTGATGTAGTGTGGCAATGCAAATGAGCTGTTATGTTATTCAGCAGCAGGGGGAATTGGACTGAGCACCAGTGTGGACAATATGAACCTCACCCACACATTGACACCTACCTGGAGCTATTTATAGTGAGCTAATCAGTATTTAACACAACATATGTATAAATGTTCTGGTAGTGTATTCATTAGTCTGTAATGAGCTTCCTCCATAAGAATTTTGTTTGGCCTTGTGCTCTTCTTGAAAGAGACACCCCTCTGTTGTGACAGAGGATGAATGTAAAGCAGCGAGTTGCAAAATAAGTATGGAATGGAGGATGGGAATAGATCCTCCTCTTTAATGAGACACTTACAGCTTCAAGGTGAACCTGAACTGCAGCAGTTCAGGTTCACAGCTCACAGCGAAAACACAGTTTCACAAAAAGTGGATACAACCCTGGTTGACAATATTCAAGTGATCTTACATTAAAAGGCCATTCTGTTTTCCATGTTCTGTCTTTCTTTATGGATGGATGAATTTTCACAACCTTAGTTTTTAGTCATCACAACAGCTGGCAAAAAGCATGCAGCAGATTTTAAGTGTACCATTAGTGATCCATCTATTTTTAATGTTTGAACACTGACTTACATAAAATCCATTATACAATAAAAGCTGGCTTTAGCAAAATGTTTTGATGTAGAGAGATAAAACGTTATGGCTCTCAAAATATAGTAATCTCTCAGAGGTGTCATTATACTAGGTGGGGTTGGTACTTAATGTCTGTCTAAAACTGTATACAAGCCTACTCTTGTGTTTATGATATGTTTGATTTTATGTGAGTAGTGCCTTGTCTGAACTGCAAAATGAAAACACGGTGTAGTAATGTGACAGTCTGTCATCCTACCAGGCTTGTTAGGATCCTGCTGTCGAGGCAGACCCAAAGAGATGGAGCCCACAGTGCTCTTAGTCCCCTCTGGCCCATAGACAGCATGGGATGGCAGGTATGTGCCAGGAGTTCCCTGGAAAGAAGAACACATTTCAAGGTCAGGTCACTGTGTTCATGAAAAGAAAGTCGTGTCAAGTAATGTTGATGTTGAATTTTTTTTATGCATTTATCATTATTTATAATTATTATTTTCTGTAGAGCTGAGCTACCATGAAAACTTAGCTCATGTATTGAGAGCCAACCAGCTGTACTAAAAAGGAAACAAGAAAAGGCATATATGCATTATCATGGTAAAATTTCACTGCTCCTGAATTCCCTGCAAATGGAAGTTTGTTGCCTAAAAATAATTCATCCTGGCAAGTTCAAAATGGATGAGAAATTGATTACAGTCATTCAAAAGTTTCTCTTCAAATTTTCGTTGAGAGACTAGAAAAATAAGTCTATAAAAGAATACTTAAAGTAGACCTGCTTCCATTTCTGTGTCTCTGATCTATGGTAATTGTACTGGAATTGTTCTGTTTCTTTTGATTTTATGCTTCCTAATAAGCACTCAGACATATTTAGCCCCAATGGTCCCAAAGCTAAGACTCAAGCCAATTGAGTGAACCAAACAAAATGTTCCTATTAAGGTTCAGACTTGAGATCTGAGCTACACTCTACTCCACTGCTTTTTTATAAATACTAAGACTAACCCTTATAAGGTTAGTACAAATCCTCATTTTTCGGGAGGGAATAACTTACAAGAGGATGCATTTTATTAGGACCTTATAACTGACACATACAATATTCCTTAAGTTATCCTTTGATGAATGACTAAATAAAAACTAGGTATGTAGACAAAACAGTGTTTGGTGTGTCATGGTGTCTGTTGTGGAAAACACACCATCATCAAACCCAGATGTGTTCATTCTAAGTGACAGCTCAAATGAAACTGGTGATTAAAGGGGCCCAGAGGAGTTTTCTTGTCAACAACAGTAAACAAAAGCAATGTGTATGTGCATTCTAAAAACATGTTGAATGCATTTCCTCATAAAACATTTGCAAAAACAAATTTTCACCCATTTTAAATTCTGCATTGTTTGCATTCATATTTACTAGCTTGTAGTCTTTTTCTTCCCTGTCTTTGTTGGCGCATTGCTGCATATATTGGTGTGTTGCCACCACCTGTGGATCAGTGGAATAGAGCGAAAACATTGGCAGGATCGTGTATTGCGTGACACACATGTATGAGATATAAAAAACAGGGACCATATCGTAAAAAACAGCTTGATAGCACTACTGTAGGTCAAAAAACTACACAGGGAACCACGACTGTTTAGTCTTCATGCTAGTGTGTGTCGCAGTAAGAGCAGTGTTGCTCCACTGGGTCCACCTGTAGACCTTTGCCATCATTACCTGGGAGATGGAGCCGCCTTGGATGAAGGAGGGCTTATCCGTGGGCTTGGTGGTTGGAATGAGCGGAGGAGGAGAGGGAATGTTGGGAGGTCGACTGGGTCTGCTGAACGTCACGCGGACTCCATCTGGCATACTCTGGACCAGCTGGCTGGGGGCCGGATGGAGGACTGGTGGGAATATGAAAAAATAAGAAAAAACAGAGACAACTGTTTACCAGAACAACATTTGGGAGATTAAATACCTACCTCAACAGCAAAGAAGTAAAAACTAACTTCACACAAAAATCACAAAACAGCTTATATCAGCTCACAGAGTAACAAACAGAGCTCTAAATGTCTTCTGCCTGCCAGACACCACAACCTCAACCCACCCAATACAAGGGTTCCATTAAGCTTCATTTCCCATCAAAGACTGCATGATAAAATATTCAGCTTCATTCTGAGAGACTCCAGTGAGTGGTGAAGTTAGCACTGATGACTTCACTTAATAGCCTGTCCTCAGCTTGAGGTAACCCTGGCCCATGGCTGCTGTCTGCTTTACCATCTCCTGGGAAAGCCGAGGAGACGAAATGGATCATAACACACAAATACACCCACACAAGACCGGGAGTAACCTCCATGCTGGGAGTGTGCCTCATGCTCTGCACTCCACAAAATCAAAAATGCAAATGGCTGTGCGATAGCTCCTCCGGCGAGCATGGACGTCATCATCCTGCTGGCTCATAGAGGGACTGATAAGAAAACAAGTCACTCCATGACGAATTTATTAATCCCTGTTGCAGGGAGACTGTGTGTCAAACATTAACATTAATGCTGCAGTTGACCATCAGGGACAACAACCTCATTTGTTAGGACATGAGAAATATGTTTGTCCGAAATGACCAACAAGAAAAGCTGTTGAATCAGGTTTGAATCAGTATCAAACAGCAATAAAAGATCCTGTACAGGAGGAGCATAATGACCGTGATGGGCCAGGGGAGGATGCTTGCTATTAAAGTATAAAAGAAACTTGTGGAATTCAACTGATGTACAATTCACAACTATAGCAAACACATAGTGAATGAAAGTGAAAATGGAGAAGGTGATGATCAAATTTTATTTTTTTAATTTAATTTTATGATTCTAAGATTTATAATTTATAATAACCACTTACAGAGGACACGTAAACTAGTAACTAAACAATTTACCAGTGTACCCTTGCAACAATGTCAAACACATGTAGATGTGAAAATCTTATATGATATGATGATAAGCCTCATTACAGCTCAGGTGTGAGTATTGTTCATTCAACACTATAAAAAAATCACACTTGTCTGAAAAAGGCAAAGCCATGTGTGCTCCTTTACGAGCTGCAGTGAGTTATAACATAACAGCTGTAGAAAAATGCATTTTATTATTATCTATTTCTCTCTTCATTTTTTTGCTTGATTTTTGCTTGCTATTTATTATAATTTATTGTAATATGTATTTAAGTTTTTGCATGCATTTATGCTTTTCCTATCCCTAAGTGTTTAAAAAAAAAAATCTCCATTTATGTCACTGTGCCATGAAAAATGGCATCAATTTCAGTCCAAAATGCATTAATCATAGCAAATTGGTTTCATCCAGCCTTGACTTAATAAATGGAAAAATTTCATGGAGCAGATAAGAAGTTGTGGAAATTAATTATTGTAAGTGATTGATTGAACCAATACTAACAAAAACTACTATTTCTCAGGTCTTCTTCATCATGAAGATGTAAAGGACACTGGATTTGAAAAGCAAATAGGGTAATGTTCTGATATCCTATGCAAATAGGAAAAATAAAAGGGGTAATGACAGTAATGACAGCATGTCAGCCTCTTTTTGAAACAAGAATGTAGTACAGGGGATTTGGGGTCAAAAATGTGCACTGGTGTTTTCTCCGACTCATGTATTGACGCTGCAGTTATAAAATCACCAACCTACTCACTGGCATGTGATTATATCAGAAAGAGTTGGCTCATGCTTGTTTGACCTCTACTGTACTGGTACACGTGTACAAGCGCAGAGTGCACTTCCCTCGCACAGGGATCTGAGCTCTGGTAGGGTTAAAGAACAAATATCCATAATGCTACCTATTATAAAAAGTGTTACTCATCAACACACCAAAAAAAGACTCAACACGCAATTAGCTCGGCTCTTATTAAGGTGCTCCACCCAAGCATGTAATAGAACAAACATCAAGTCTACCTTTAAATTGGAAGATGACACAGAAAACAGCACATTGTCAGAATAAAACTATTAGTGAAGCATTTATAAATTCAAATACTGATTTAATATTCCTCGAGAGAAACTCTGGCACAGGTTTCAAGCTGCATGCTCATGTCAGCTAAACATTGACTAAATATATCCAGTACATGGTATAACCCCAATGTGGGTACATGTACCTTCGGACAAGATGAAATTCAACCTGACACAAGTGCTCTAAATCGTTGCCAAACCAAGATTTACGATAGGATTAAAAGCTCCACATCAGTGCTCCTCTCCTCCAACTTTCAATTTGAATAAAGGCAATGAAGCAGTTGTATTTGCAGATATGAAAACAGGCCACTATAACAGCCTGTAAGAGAACAAAAGTATTGATATCAAAACATGCCAAACTGAAATATAAGAGTGGCTCAGGCATAAAGTATACTGCATTTCAATCCAAACTATAAAACATTCTATTGCCAACAGAGTCAAAAAAGTGTCTCCATTGTCAAACACAAAAGCCTCAACGGGAGTCAGGCAAGGCTGTTTATTTTTGTCAGGAAGGGAAGGGAGGAGGCAAGAAGGGAGGGGAGGAGGAGGTGAAGATGTGTGCTTTTACCTGGTGGCACACTGTAGCGGGACACATTGGGGGCGTTGGGGTCAGGCTGGGGTAGGGCCTTGCTCAGCTCCCTGGGGGAGAGTCTGTAGGGAGAGCCTGGCCGACCAGAGTGGGCCTCCTGGTCCAGAGCCAGCTTCATGTCATAAGGCATGTAGGGTAAGGGCTTACCTGCAGTACACAGGCATAAGGACAAATGGAAGAATTTTTACTATTAAAAACAAGAACTCAATGCCAGTGAGCATTGAGCTGACCTAGAATGGACGGGCCTGCACAACTAACGCCACCACCCAGACACACACCAGCTGAAACCCAATGTAATAAATATCTTGATGACAAAGCTCAGCAGCTTACTGACAGCTGCTCTACTCTTCACAGCACTCAGACTAAAAGGTGCTAAAAGCTTTGTAAAAATCAAGCCGTACTGCAGTCTGCCTAGTGACTTTGCTTCTCTCCCTTTTAAAGTGAAGTGGTTGAACTATGTCTGACTGCCCAGAAGCAGCAAGTGTCCTACTCTGACACGCTCCAGTCATACAACTTCAAAAAAAAAAAAAAAAAAACACCACAGTCACCTTCCTTCATCCACAGGCATTCCAAGAGGAGCATCAACGCAGCTCCGATTTTGCATCAAATAGGAAACAAGGTCAGCTTACTTTTTTTCTCTTGACTCAGGCTGAGCCACGTTACGACAGTCCAGATCACCCTCAAACGTTTCCTTTTTTGAAACTGCACAAAAATGAATGGGTCCTAAAAAATGCATCAGCTATAAATAGTCCAGTGCCTTGCAGCGACAGGGAACAGGGCTGACGGAGCGATGAACAGGGAGAAGGAGAGATGAGGACAGAATGAGGATAGTTTTTGTTCTCTTACCATCTCTGTCGAGTATGGTGGGGCTGCGGGTGCTGAAGGGGGGTCTGCGGTCCAGGTCTCCCTGATCCTGCCTCTGCTTCTCCTCCTGGTGCGCCGAATCATGCACTACTTTGATCTGGTGTTGCAACATGGCAAAGCCACTAATGGACACACCTCCAGGGCCAAAGGGACCAGGCACCTAGATAAGTTAAGGAGGGAAGAAGTCCACATGAGTTAGAATGCCAGATATAAACTAATTGAGCTAATGACCAGAGTACTGAAGCTGTGAACACAGAGTACTGACCAAACTTCAAGTAAACCAGAATTAAAATAAAAATGTAGTAATTGTATTTTTTGGCAAAATGGAAGTTACATTGACATGTTTGATTCCAGTGAATAATTTCCAGTGAGAAAAACCAATGTGGTCAACTACAATACTTATATGAATGTTGTTGCAAAGAAGCTACACATTCTAAAACATGGATGCTTCACACATCTTCAACCCAGCAGCTCAGAAGATCTATACAATCATCACAGTGACCTTGACCACCAAAATCTAATTAGTTCATCCTTGAGTCCAAGATATTTGTGCCAAATTTAAAGAAATTTCCTCATGCATAAAAATGTATTTCCTGCATGCCTTGAAACTCTATTCAGCCACAACAGTGAAAGCACTGACATGTGAAGTGAATAACGTTGATCATCTCATTACAATGCCATGTCCTGCAATGGATGTCACTTTGACATGCACCACCCACCCAAACTCTACTGCAGATCAAGTACACCCCCTCATGGCAACGGCACCGATGGCAGTAGCCTCTCCCAGCAGGACAATGTATCCTGCCACACCACAGAAACTGCTCGGGAACATTACAAAGAGCTCAAGGTGCCGACCTGGCCTCCTAATAGTTTATAATGACTGCTATGGGAATTGTGTGGGTGTGCTTTCAACTTGCCACCTGCCTCCATGCAAGTCAAAATGGATCAACCTGAAATTGTGACTAACCATAGGTGGGATGGCAGCTGCCCGCTGCTGCAGCTGCTGGATGTTGAGTTGTGCTTGCTTGGGTGAGGACACCAGCACCGAGCCTGGAGGACTGAGCAACGAAGGCTTTTCCATGGAGAATATTCTGCAGAGGCACAAAGCAAAAATGTCACACTCATCAAAACCAGGAACATGTCCTGTTCTTGTCAACCACAATTAAGTACACACAACATGAGAACACGAAGACAGGGATTATGAAAACATACCTCCTTTCAGGCTCTGCTTCCACATCCTCGTCAGCACTGCAGGTGGCGCTGGAGTCATTATCTGAGTGGAGCTCCCTCCCACCATGATCTCCTTTTTCTCCTCTCTCCTTGATCTCAGGCTCCATCTTGACCTGAACCTCTCCAGTCTTCATGTCCACATCCTGAGGTTCAGGTTTGGGATGCAGCGAGCCTGCATAGGAGGCCACCCTGGCCTCCTGAGATCCAGTCTCACTCTCTGGGCTTTTCTCTTCCTTGACACAGAGTTCCCTGTATGAGGGCTCCAGAGCTTTTCCATTGCTGGTCTGACCTTTGTCCTGGTCAGAGCACTGAGCATCTCCTGCAGCGCTGTCTGCCCTCTTGGAGTCGCCAGACTTTGAGGAGTCAGCCTGAGAGGGGGAGGGGGCACTCTCTGTATCAGAACTGTTGTCACCGCCTGAGGAAGCATGAGAAATAATAATTATATTACTATTAGTGAATGAGTACATGTCAAAAAATGCCTGAAACCCATTGAAACTCACAAGACTTTGAAGCTGTTTGGTAATAAAGATAGTAGATAAGGAAATAAATAAAAGCTGAAACAAAAATCTCTCTAATGGGGTAATTTATCATGTAGAAAAGCTCTAGAAGAACAAGTGTATCATGAATGTGAAACAAGTAAATGAATCAATGAATAACCCAAGAGGCCGCAAAAACTAGAAACATATACAATCCAAAAACGTTAGCTCCACTTTATGCCTCACATATTTCTTCCCTACCCATGTGGAATTTGTCCATGATCACGTTTTGCTTTTGAAACACATGTAATTGTCAGTTCTTACTGTATCTAATCTGTAACCAGGTTTTGTATATGCAATGATCTAGCTTTATAGTATGAAAGTTTGCTTATGCTAAGTCCAAGGACTTAAAGATAAAAGAAAACAGTCTTTAAAAACTAATCATCTGTTCCTTTCACACTTGAGTTCAAGTATCTTACATGGCAACTGTGTGGAGATAAAACAAGACACTGAACATACTGCAATTTTAAGTGATTAAAACATTCATTCATATCTGAAAGTCATGCATCCTTAAGATACAAAGTCTGCCTGCCCCTGTTGGTTTGCATATTGTCTATCGCTGCAGTTGTTGCTATGGTGATGGTAGTCCAGATGGTATGTCTATGCAAAAACAATTTGCAGATGCATCATATGTATCAAACCAAAATCAGAGAAAAAAAACATTACTAAACATTCCAAATAACAAACACTACAATCTTTGGAAGTACACTTGAGCTGTACTAATGCCTCCTCTGGCTCTATGTGCTCTATAACGTGAGAACTGCAGCCTGCAGATCACCAAGACCTCGAAAGAGCAGTTTGGGTTTCCATGGGACGAAGACAAAGTCAAATAAACATGAGAGAAAACCTTGTGACCTCCTGCTGTCGCCACTGCTATCTTGCGAACCTGAGGCTGTTTAAATTATATGCAAGTCTGACAATATTCTCAACAAAAAAAGACAAAGATGTGAATTTTACAAACCAGCACTATTCAGTGCTCATAAGGCAGCATTCATAATAATCAATTTCTATATGGAGCGTGTTATCTTTTTCATCGTGAGCTGTCTTCACCAGCAAAGATAATGACCTCTGGAGAGGAGGGAGGCGGGCAGACAGGCAGGCTTGCTGGATCAAACAAGTGGACCAGCACTTTGTGTTCAAAGAGCGAGCTTTGTTGAGTCTTCAAAGCCAAGAACTGTTATGCAACAGGCGCCCATGTATTCAGAATTAGTTCATATCTTTTATCTCCACCTCTCCCCCCTTGCTTTTTTCATTTGATCCTTTTTTCCCCTGTCTCATTAAAACTACAGTCAGTGGAGGGCAAGCACATTGCCATCAACTCAAATGAAATCCTTACACGACAATTCAGAGGGCATTTTGGATCAGGCTTCCCGGCTTTGCACTGTACTTATCACTACGTTCTTTTTCTCCATACCCTTTTCACTTAACACTAGGTAGTATGAGGCACGAAGCTTCACAGCTCATAGGCACGGACACGCAGGTCGCCCTAGAACTTGCCCTGACCTCAGATAAAGAGAACAGTCCAAAACAAATGTGTTTGGGCATGTGTGTGTCTGCGTATCTAAAGATGAGCACATGCTTCCTATCGTCCATCTCTCTGACCTTCACTGTCATCTGCGTTGTCCTCATCATCATCATCGGGTGATGCTGTGGCTAGACCTTCACCTTGAGACCTATCAGCACGAGCCCGCCGCGTGTCCTGGGAAACAGAAAGAGGCAAAGAAGCATTCTGCCTTTATACGCAGCAGTTACAGCAGCTCAATGACAGACCATAACAGATATCAGACAGCAAACTGCTTACCTGCTTATGCTGCTGGAGCAGGTTGTCCAGGTTGTGACGTCTTTTGTAGTTGAAATAGAAGTTCTTGCATTGTGCCTCGCTTTTGGTGCCCACCATTTTGGCGATGGCTGTCCAGTTTCTCCCATGCTCAACTAGCCCTAATGCAGGACAACGAAAGACAGTTCAGCATTAAAGATTTGCAGTCTTTTAAAGCTTGACGGAACATAAATAAGGCTTAAATCACTTGTCATGTGTGAGAATATAAGTTGACGCTATATTAAACTAATTTCAATAAGTGTATGCTCTGGCCAAGCCATCAAAGCCTGATTTGACATGGACATACTTTGACATCTCATACTTCTCGTTTCCAATGA
Organism: Holacanthus passer; assembly: GCA_025331565.1. NCBI lineage: Eukaryota > Metazoa > Chordata > Actinopteri > Pomacanthidae > Holacanthus > Holacanthus passer. The sequence continues at coordinate 11,048,871 of JAFREQ010000005.1, forward strand.
TTGCTTCATGCTGTATCAGTGCCGCAACAAGGATTCAAGAAGATGATCTTAATGAATTCTTTATAGTTTCTCTTTGGGATGAAAAGCTGCTGCAGTTGTTTTTAATCGATGAGGGCGAACTTTTGGTATTACTGCAAAATTACACTATACTCATGGGGTCCCTGTTGCTAGGGTTTGCTGTCGGTCTTCCCCCATCCTGATTAACGCTCAGCTTTGGCGGTCTCGCTAAACTTTGAAACGACTCTGCCAAGCAGCAGTGAATTGGAAGACTGCCATTTACCTTTGACATTAGGGTGTGTCTTCTTTGAATTCTGTAACCCCTGTGACCTCCCCCTCCCTCCCAGGCCGACTGAGATGAGGGATGCTGGCAGCTTGACAAATCAGCTCAGAGTTAAACACAAAGCCCCGTTACTGTTCCACTTAAATGAGGGAATAAGGGCATTGGGACTATTCAGTGTGACTCATGCCTCGTTTAGAGTTACTTAAACTTGCAAAAAATAAGGTAGGTAAGGAAGGCCTTTGCATTTTGTGACACCTAGAGAAAGCTCATACTAAAATGTCCAATACACAAGTTAAGCTACTTCTGTCAGATCTCCTATGTTTTATTTTTACCACCATGGCAACTTCATTTCGCAGCCATAAAAATATGCATAAAAAGCTCTCACACATAACAATCACTGTCAACAGGACTGTCCAAAGAACCCAGATGTTTCATAGCATAGCCGATCTCTGCACACAACACATTCAACAAGAAGTTGTGGCACCAGGACTTTCACTTAAATGTCTTAAGTTAAGTTTACACTTGGTTGCTCAACCGTCTTCACAGTGACATTGGTCACATGACAAATGACAGTAAAGAGAACAAGAGAATTAATCAAGTGAAGTGATCAAACATTTGGCTGTTTTTTCATTCCTGAAACAGCATAAAATTCAACAGAGTTAAAAATATATCAGTATTATAATAATGCCATGGCAACAATCCGCCTATTCATACTGTGCAAACATCCTTGACGAAAGTCCTTGACAGAGGTAATAATCATTATTTTTAAATTTGTAGTTTGGTAGATACTTATACAAATTCTATACAAATAGAATTATTCTAAATGTAATAAGGAATAAAGGAATAACTCAAGATAATTCTGTGCAACAGTACGGTAATTTTTGAGTGTATGCCGTTTGTGGAGCTGTCATATCATATTTATTGTAGTGAAAGGTGGTATGATTATTTTGTCAAAATAATGTACTTGCCTTTGTCTAAAGCCCCAATATCTCTAGCTTCCCTGACTGCATGCAGACAAACCAGGGTAATAACAAGCACCCTTAAAAATATCTGCATTAGACCGTAATGTCTGAGCTCGATATGAAAGGATCCTGTCTGATCATACATTTGCTTGCAAGCGAATATGGACACTGATCCATTATATTTCTGACTTGCTTAGAGTATATTTGTTAATGGCCAAATCAATGAAAACTACTGACTCAGTTCAATTAGATTGCCGGTGTAATATTACACCGACTACAACAAAGAACTGTTCTTTTCTATTTCTTTTTATAGAGTTACTTTTCCCTCTGTGAAAACAGAGCTGACTACCGAGCCTGAGACATGTTAGCCTAGTATTCACACTTACGCAGATCAACAAGTTACAAGACTTATAGGGGAACTGTGTTTAATGTGCTTGCATGACTAGCCATGTGTGGTGGCACAGCATAAAAGTGATTTCTGAACCTGCTCTGTCATATGACTAGAAGAGGTCGTGCAGGTCTCCTTTAGGTACACTAATCCACAGACATATCTAGCATACGGATCTGAATGCCTGGGGGGATCATAGCAGCAATGTATTTTCTTAAGAGGGAGGCAAACCTCAAATACCCTCCCAAGAGACTCTTAATTATTCCACATTAATCCCTTTATTTACTCGCCCCCGTCTATGGATCTTGGCACTTAAGGGCCCCTACGTCAGAGCCTATACTCACAAAGCCGAGCAAACAGAGGGAGAGCGGGCACACTTTAATGGCATATGACCTGACTAATGACTGAAGTTGTACAGTTTGACACCAGGCACAATATGCAACAGAAGAATTTACAAGACTGAAGCAACAGTAAAAACTGAAGATTTCTGGAAAAAAAGTTTTGGAGAGTCAATAATAGATAGTGATCTTTAGAGGAAGTCGCAACTGTCACTCTCTGTCGCTTCATGGATGGTCTTAATAAATGACTTCTAAAAAGCCACTAGAGCAGCGCAGCTTAAAGAAAAAAGAAAATCCCTGAGACTCTCCATGAGTCGCTGACAGCTTCTACCACCAGCACAAGTTTGTATTTGTGTGACTGTACGTGCACATTCATTCCAGTGTGCATGTAAGAAGCGGGCCGGGCGAGGCAACGTCAGATAATCAGGAGAGAAAAAGAGAAAGACACAGGGGAGGGGGGGAAGACAAGGAAAGATCATAAAAAGCAGAGCAGCAACGCAGAAAAAAAAAGAAAGGAAGGAGAGAGAGAGACAAAGCAAGAGAAAAAAGAAATCAAACACTACCTTTTTTGGCGACCTCCATCTCCTCCTCGGTCCAGCGAGAAGTTTCTCCGCTTTCACCAGCACCAGCTAAATCACAAAGAAAAAAAGACACGGCTCCATCAGCACTGACAGAGGGACAGAGAGAGAGAGACTGAGGGAGGGAGACAGACGGAGAGTGACAGTCGTCTCTTCAGTTGTCTCCTTCTCATGGCCACTAATCTAATAATCTGTTTACATTCAGGGGCTGCCGAGACCTGCTCCCTCACTTACACTCTTGCTCTAGCTCACTCTCCTTCTCTCTCTCACTCACTCACTCACTCTCTCCCTCTCGCTCTCTCTCTCCTCACTATCCCTCCTCCACTCTAATCCACAAGGGGAGGGCCTTGGTCAGCTGATGTAGCGCCAGACAGTGAAGGAGTTGAGAGCCCTGCCTCCCTCTTTGGGAAATGGCCTTGGATGGAGACAAATAGACAGATAGAACAGCCAGCCCCAAACCCTCCCACCCCTTCTACTGTGACACTGCGAATCTCTCTCTCACACACATACACATAGAGATACACACCCCTCCTTCTTGTCTCGGCTTGGCTACACAGTTCCACACCCCCCACAAAATTCACAGAAGTGCATGGTTAGTGTGGAGGGGGCCGGGTGAACTCTAGCCCACTCTCCTCCATGGCACCCACTGAGACTGTGTAAACATTTGGACTAATATAGCAGCAGATGTACCCTTGACATTAACAGGAGGCTTGCCTCCCCCTCCCAACCACACACCCACCTCGAAGATGAGGAGATCAATTCTTACTGTTTAGACGGCTCCTATCAAAGGTCCCCCGGCCACACAGTCTGTTAGATTTAGTTAAACAAAGGTCTACTGGACCTTTTCCCGTGGCAAAACTCACATGTTCTCCCCGTGACAGTTTAGGCCCCTCTGGGGTGGCCATTAATCTCAGAGCTATGAAAACAGACATGGTGTCTGCCTACAGTGAAGTATCTCACCTAATGACACACACTTCAAACAAGACCAAACCACCATCGTTGGCCCCCACTGAATCAGCAGCTTCCTCAACTTACCTGGCACCGTTTCAACTGGGCAAGACTGACGGATAGCTACCCTTTAGCACCCAGCCCACTTACTTCTAAGAAGCACCATAGCTGCAGGGGTTACAACAGAGCAAGCAAACAGACATAGTCTAGTAGATGTAGTCACTAAGGGAGATTACAGTTGACATAGTCCTACGTAAACCGTGATACACCCAGAACGGGGCCAGAGAGGTCAGAGGGTTGAGAGGATAGAAGGACACACTGCAGACTGCTAGTTAATCACATTATAGGGCAGACCTTGCATAACTGAGACTGTTGAGAGAGGCAGAGCTCAACAGGCAGCAGAGGGACCAGGTGGCAGAGAAGCACAGCGCACTTACAAAACAGTGAATTAATGATACAGATTAACGCCACAACGAGCTTAACACACAGGAGCTCGGATACCTGAAAAACCTGAGCTACTGCTGTTGCAGTGACAGACTTCAGAGGGTGGAAGAGTACAAGTGTGTGACTGAGTACCATGACAACAGCTCTACCAGCACATTACCATGGTGATGGAGGGATACGTCGCAGGACAACGTCTGAAACTACTGAACCAACTGTCCGCTTTCAGGCTATGAAGAGTTCATGAGTTGGCACATCTTAGGAGGGGGAAAGCCAGCAGAGCTATATTCTGACTGTAAACCTTGTTTAAGGGGTCATATTTGGCATGTGCTATTTCATTCTCCCAGCTCATAATACAAAAAGCTAACAGTACGAACACTGTCCTTTATGCCAGGCTGGTCACTGCCAACAACTGATTATTCATGAGAGAAAAATATCTTTAAGCCTACTATGACATTTAAGAAGCTAAATGAGATGCCAGAGAATGAACACTATGGTCACTTGACAGTAATTGTTAATGTTGTTACATAAATTGACTGACTCCAGCAAAATGTAACTTCCAAATAAACTCAAGAAGTGATACAGCCATTTAGGAGTAAGTGTGTCACATTCAGGGCCAAACAATAAGCTGAAAAATTTAAGAACAGCATTACTGCTACTACGGCTTGAACGAATGTGTTGTAAAAAAAAAAATTATATTTTGAACAACATCCAGAGAGTTTCCCCAAGAGGATTCACCTTTATTAGCATCCATAGAAGCTAATGAAGTCTGGGGTTTTGCAGGCTCCTTCATGGCCTTCTGTGCTGGATCAGGTTTAGGGAGCTGCGGAGGATCTGGCAAGGCAGGCTCAGTGGCAGGGGGAGGTGCCTCCTCAGCCGCCACAGATGCAGCCTCATTGGCCATGGAGCGTGTGGTGATCCTTCCCTTACGGCGGCCCTGGCTGTTGGCAGTCTTCCTGCCACGCGGCGTGTTTTGCTCCTTTCCGTCCTCGTCCTCCCCACCGTCACACTTGTCTTTGTCCTTGCCAATGTCCCTGTGGTTTTGGAGGGGGAAAACACGGCTTTAGGGACCGTTGGTAGCAAATATCTATTCCCTTTTGACTCAGCAATAAAAAGGCCCTTTCTGTAATCTGTCCTCTTCCTCCATAAATGAACGCACAAGAAAAATCATTTTACAACCTGGATTCCAAAAAAGTTGGGACGCTGTGTAAAGGGTAAATAAAAACAGAACGCAAATGAACTGACTTTATCAACAAAAGTTTTAAAAAGTTCCCAAGCCCATGTAGTAATATCATTTACACCATTATGTGTTTGACAAAGTGGTGAACCTCTCTCCATCCTTGCTTGTGGACGACTGAGTCTTTCCAGGATGAACCTTTCATACCCAATCATGATACTATCACCTGTTACCTATGAACCTGTTTACCTGTGGAATGATCCAAACAGGTGTTTTTGGATCAGTCCACAACTTTCAGTCTTTTGTTGCTGCTGTTCCGACTTGTTTGAAATGTGTTGCTGCCATCAAATCCAAAAAAAGTATATATTTACAAAATCAATGAAGTTGATGAGCTAAAACATTTAATTTATTGTCTTTGTATTGTCTTCATTTGAGTATATAATATATATATAATAAGGATTAGCACACTATCATATTCTGTTTCTGTTTATTTACTTTTTACACTGCTTCCCAACTTTTGGGTTATAGAATTTGTCTACACTTAAGGTGGACAGACTTCCATGCAAGTCTTCTCTAGACCATGAACATGCATCACACCACCAAAGGCCTGGGGATATGAAATCCACAATCCACTTTCCATCATTGCACCTTTTCTGATGTTCATTAATTATGAGACAATATAAGACAACACAATCCAAAAACAGGATTTGCATTCTGTTTTTCACATGATTACAATGTGCAACTCAATCAGACTAATTGCCATTCTTATTCAATGTCAATAGGTTAGGTCCAGCAAGGACTCTTTCTTTAACAGCAAGCTACAGTCATGTCTCTAGTTTATAGGATGGAAGAACATTGTTGATATACACAGCTGTAACTGTACAGGGTCAGTGGACTAACAATGGTCAAATGTTTACTATTTGGCTTTTAAATATCAGTCTCTCTTTTGCAACATATATAAATAAAAGAAATAAAACTACAGATAATGATGGCAATAACTGACTCAGAGCAGTTTATAGACCCACACTAATTGACTAGAGTGACACCAGGACAAACAGCTATTCACAACTCACCTAGAATCCTCCTTTTCATCTTTCTCTTCCTCGTCCTTCTTTTCCTCGTCCTCTTTTTTCTCAGATTTCTCGGATTTGTCCTCTTCGTTTTTGTCGTCTGACTTGTCTTCTTGTGAGGGACGTGTTATTTGCTGAAGACAAAACAGAAGGGGAAAATATTTAGCCGTTTTTTTTTCCTTGAATCATTACGAAAAAGGTCAATGTGTAGTTGCTACAACATACAAAAATACAAAGCAGTTCTTAGTGATATCAATGATTGAATTCAAAACCTCTCCTGTAATAAATTTAAAAACGTCATTCAAACAACCACCACAAGCATTCACTTCAGTTGTTTTCTAAAGGGGCCATAACCTGCCTGCACTGGCCCTGTGAGCCTCGAGGACCATCAGTCAGAACAAAAGTCTAACTAAATATTCAGTCTGATAGCAGACAAAGTCAGGTGAAAGGCAGAAATTTATGCTGCCAACTGGTCATTTGACTTGCTGCTTTCAAGCCACACAATTTCCTCAAAACGACCACAATACAACAAACATAAAAACTAAAGCCAAAATGAAACTCAAAGATGAAAAGCCTAATCGCACAGCCTGTGCAGAAAGGCTTAAGGCTAAGCAATATTTTGATGATCTTCACATTGTCCAGCATCTCAACCACACTGCAGATGCTGTTCCTTTATTACAAAATGAAGAAATACTGAGTGTGGTTCAGTTCTCATGCCTCATTTGTCTCAATAAATCACTCAAAGGGAGAAAAGAGCTTGATCGTGACATTAATATTATGAATGTTATATCACACCATAATGAAAGTCTAATGTAGAAAAGCAAATCAAGGACATCAAAGGAAAAACCAGAAAACCAGAAAATATTTTCACCACAAAATATCATCCAGATCAGAGTCGTGTTTGGAGCTGCTGCACTTTGTTACAACAGTGGTGTAAAAATGAATTGCACTTCTAAGCTGCTGGGGCGGCAAGTTGCAAGAATACCAATTCTTGCATAATGTTGCTTCAAGGAACCAATTGTGAACACACTGTAAAAACTGAGAAGCTACTTGTCATAATCAAATAATATTAACTACTTAATTAAATAGTAATGAATGAGTTGTCAGTTTGTGTCACTCAGCGGCTGCTTCAGATTAATCAGGAGCAGCTCATGAAGAAAGAGGTCAGTATATTGATTCACAGATATTTATGAACTAATTATTACTTAACGATTGATTCATATAGTATCTCCCAGTCCGTCCTCTACTAACTCATCATTATTGCACATATTCAGGAATGACTCATTAACACTTCATTAAATATCGGGTCATTAATGATTCATTTCTCACTCATTCCTCAGTCACTTTTTTTGTGCACAGTACTGTAAAGTGTTACCCAACATTCTTTATCATCACTGCTGGCGCAATAACCACAGAATGCTTCCTCCTGCCTGTTCCATGAAAGCGCTGTGCTGGAACAAGTCTGGCTACGCCAAGCCAAACATCCCATGCTGGTACCAGATGGGGCCAAGGAATGTGCTTCACTCAATGGTAAAGGCAAAAGATATGGACTGAGGCAAAGACAGGGAAGACAGAGGTGCAACTTAAAAAAAAGAAAAAAAAAGAAAACAGGGTTGTGGCCGTCTGTCTATTTTGCTGTTTTACAACAACGCGGCACTGCACATGAGGAGTCTGGCTGCTGTATCATAGAGCAAAGTCTGATACAGAAGTGCTCCTCAAAAACAGGCTGTAGGCAATTAGAATTAGTGGCTGCTCTCGCCAGCTCTAACCAGAGACAGCCAATAATCAGAGGGATTTTGCCCTGTAAGAGTGGAGCTACATGACTTGCAAAATCAAATCTACAGTATTTGAAAGAAAACTGCAATCTCAAGTTTACCAATACTGTTCAGTTCACAGTCTTCTATTCATGGGCCTTAAATCAAATGTAGACAGATGGAAAAATCTGATTCATGGTTGATGTCATCGCCGTTAAGACTGTTGCTTACAAGCTACTTGCCACAGATCAGAGGTCTTGCCAGAATTTCGAGATTTCATGGTGCTACCGATGCGATATAGTATTTCAAAAAATATTTTAACCCATATTTAGAATGCATGCCAAAATGGCTTAGATTCATAGTAACAATATTGTGGAGGTAGCATGATGGTTCTACAGGACAGTTTGATGATGCAGCTGTACTGTTCAATTCTTTAAGGAAAGCCCTGCTGATTCAGAGCTCAGATACAGCTCAATGTATGCAGAGAGGACCACGTCAAACTTGGATTAAGACTTAAAACCCGTGACTCATTTCCTGCCTGCAGCGGCCTCAAACGCATGCTTTTGGCACTCGACAATTCAGATATCATTTTGCAGAGGAGACCGGGCTGTTTAAGGCAGGAGTTATTCTCCCCATACATGTCCTTCAGTGAGATGCTGTTCTGGTTGGGTCAGGGAGCGCTCGTGTTTGCTTTGGAGGTGGCCAGAGAGCCGTGGCATTCCTGCCTCTTCTCCCACACTGCGTAAAGAGCCTCTACACAGATGTTCTCCAAAAGTCAATGAGGCCCTGTGGTTCTGTGGTTCTTCAGTGTTTTTAAATGAAGCTCTTTTCCTGACCTGGCTTGAATATTTTGAGAGTTTTAATTTCTCCCCTCTTTTGCTGATTCACAAGTGCTGTTTGATTTAGGAAATGACAGAGCCACAAGTCAATCTTCCTTTTCCTACCGCAGAACTTGGGCCACCAGAGGAATATCTCACTCTTGCTTCAAGCCATTTCACTGCAGGAAGAGGACATGAAAAAATCTACTAAATTATTACTATGCATCACTTCCATCATTGCACTTCATTACAGCTACTGTCATCATCCAATGACACAATTACTCATAATAATGTCTCGTGAAACATTCTAGTAACAGAATTATATAGAGAGAATAGAAAATAAATGTAAACGCATACATTCATCAACAGAATATTACCCCATGGTATATAGCTTACATTCATTTAGGATGAAATGCAATATACAGCTAATAACATAAGAGTGAGAAATATCAAGCATTAGCCACAGATACCCTGGTTACTGGGAGCACTGCAGGAGAAAACTGTTCATCATTGGTGCCACAAACCAAAGAAATCTAATTGACTGCCTGATAAATCTCATGCCAGCAATTAAGAAAGGGGCTCTTGAGGAAAACTTTTGTCCATATGAACTGTCTAAGAACACAGATGTGCAAAGAGTAATACATATTTGTCCACCTTGCATATATGATGCAGTAGAGATTGCTACATTATGTTTCCAAGAGAATTTGTTCTACAGCTATAGCTTTACTTTGCCTACCAGAACAGGATTATTATCCCAGTGATAGATGAAACAGTTTCCTTTTTACTTGTTCAGAACTCTGCCACCAAATTGACCTACATATTTTTCAACCTGTAAAATGTTGTACTGACAACTCCACATTACTTACACCTTTCTTTATATATGATGATACTTTCTTCCACTTTGGCATTTTACCATGAAAACATGCTTCAGACCTCTGTGTGTATTTTGCTCTTCTGATGAAGGAGTGTGTTAGAAAGTTAGGCAGCAAAGTACGGCCTGTAGTGCAGGTGTTTTTGTACATTAGATGACATAAAACATAAGGGATCTCTGTGGTAAAACTGGATTTTTGAAGGACTGGAACAATTCCTGTCCTGGCCTCCTCTTGCAAAACACAGTCACAAACTGATATTATTGGTTAGTGGCTTTTTGGTCTAAATATATGATATTTGCTTTAGAGCTCAACACTTGGTCTACTTTAGAAAGAAATCAATTTGTTAATATTAACCATTATGGCTACATCTCTATATTATGATTAAACGGCATCCTGATGAAGCAGAGCCAGAACATTCAATGTCAGCTACAGAGGATCATTAAATAAATCTGGACAGTAGCTCATTCCTAATGGGCCTGCATATATCCAGTCTCATACAAACACTAGCAAAGCTGCATAAAGAAACAAAAAAAATGTTGAAAATGCTTCTTTACTGCGGAAAACTCAAAGTTGACACCTTTGCTTTTTTGAATGGGTGAAGCTGCTGGTTGGCATAGATATACAGATGTTTTCGTCAGAGCAGAGCAATATGAGCAAGAAGACACTCGACCACGTAGTCAAGGCGCAAGGTCTACTTTTGAAAAGAACCAATGGAGTGGTTGCAGATACGAGGGGGGGGGGTGTAGCCTGTGTAGGGGTGCATGCTGTGGGTACCACATTGATTGTTGTCTTTTTTGAGTGTTCACACAACCAGTCAGAATATTCATTTCCATCAGAGGTACAGTTATCAAGATTCAGCTGACGGAGGTTGGGGGGACGGGGGCTGGGGAATGTACTTCAATGTTTGAAGCACATTTGCTCAAGAAATGTCATAAAGCTGTCAGTGTGTCTAATGTCTAATACTCATTGCACTATAAAATATGACATTAAAAAATGAATTGCTACATTTTGTCTTGGCAAAACTCCCTATCCCAAAGCATAAATACATATGTACATGCATTCCACACAGCCTTGGCTTGACAGATAAATTAAAACCATGAGCGCACATGTCCTAGAAAAACTACCCTAAAATAGCTGAGTTTGACTGCCTACAATCCTCAAGTAAATATGTAGGCTAAGGAGCAAACTGCCCAAGCGACGGAGCAACAGAAAATACGACAGAGAAAAAAAACCGAGAAGATACAAGACAAGGAAATAAAGTGAGTGCGGTAGCCACTGAAAAGCAGAAACCGTGGTTCCAAAGCTAGTGACATACCTGCAAGCTCATTTGCTGGTCATAAAAAACTCTTTGCTCTTCTCTGAGCCACAGCTTACTGGTGTTGCAAATGTGAGTTTAGCCTCCAGTACTTCCATAGCGGTGGAAACGGTAGCAGTAGAGGGGCAGGACAGCACCATAGCAGAGCTCCTTAGAAGGGCTGCCGGGCCACGGCACCGCCGCACATATTCCGGGAAAGCGTGTCATCAGGCCGCTTAAGCCGCCCAAAGAATTGTCCATCTCACATGCACGCACTAATCTATGCAGGGTCACTCAAGGTAATCCCTGCCGAGCACTCCTCTTTGATTGGCACTCACAGCAGCACAGTGAGTTTTTTGGGCCTGTCAGATGGCTGGGCTGTACCAACTCAGCTATTTCAGAGAGGGGTGAATCTCTCTCTCGCCCTCGCTCTCTCTCTCTCTTTCACTCACTCTCTCAGAGGACCAGAAGAAAGAGGAAATGGAAAATGAAAAAAAAAAAAACAACAGCACACACTCAGCGGATAAGCTGCCAGCGCTGACTCTGTCTCGCTAAGGGTTTTTTCACTCAGTTTCACTCGCTCGCCCTACATTCCACCGCTCTTGCTTCTGCTCACTCTGTCCTCAGCTTTCCCTCTCTAATGACTCACTCTACTCACTGGAACTGCAGTTGTTAAGTCACACCAGTAGCTTGGAAATCCACTACATCCTAATGCGCATTACTCCAAAATGGCACTACATACTCAACGACCACAAGATGGGTTTGGAAAAAGCGCTGGAGCTATTTAAGCTACTGACCTGAATCTCAAAGACGATAATAGAGGCCATCTTGCACACACTTTAACATTATAGTGACGACCCATGAATGTTTTTATGTGTTCTAATCTCACTAAATCTGTGTAAGAGTAAAAACAATATCATAGGAACACAGAAAAAGCATTTCCTCAATCATCATTTAAGCCCACAAACGAAAGACATTTTCTCTTTCTGTATTATGGACGTTTCCTCTCTCAACTCCACACTATGAACCGCTAATATGAATCAAAAATACAAAGGCTAACTAAGGTGAAACATCCATGAAGAAATTGTACAAGTCACTTAGTAAAGTAAGAAAACCCATCTTTGTGCTCAGGATATAATCATGAACTCTCACAGCCTCCAACTCCTCCTATGTAAAGAAACATTCTACAATCAACCCACTGTGTTACACAGTAGATGTACTCGACACAGAGACAGAATGTCCTGTTCAGGCACTGTGGCATCACTGAAGTAGGGAAAAGCCCTGTAAGGAGAAAACATCCAGCGGGATGAGTTAAATTAATATTTCATGCCACCCAGTGTACAGTCGTGAGTTGGTGCATCTTTTTGTTTCTGGATTTAGAAACAGAGACGACAGTTACATAAAACCCTGATCAACAATCACTGGACAACGACATATTCCCATATTTGTCTGTTTGCAGTTTTCAATTTGGCATCTACAAAGCTCTCATTCCTGCTTTGCCAGTGATTGCACATTGAGGCTTAAAAGGAAGTGGAGGCTCCAGTTTGTCTCCATGCTTGATGCTGTGACAAACAGAACCACATGCAGCAGAGATAGCAATAGGATCAAGCAGAGAGTTGTGTCTCAAAATGAATCCAGCTTCTTCTACACTATTATAAAACACACACACCAATCTAAATTGCTACCTGAAGTGTGTGTGTGTGTATGTTCTGAACGTTTCGCTTGCCCTGGCCTGACCTTTTGTCTCTACTGTGTGAGTATGCTGAATCTGTCTATAGGAGCAGAACATAGTAAAACATAATTATGCGAGAGTGTGGTTTTTTAAGAGGCCATATTATGCTTTTTTGGGGTTTTCCTTGTGTGTTATATAGCTTTTTCGGTTTATGTTAAATGTCTGCAAAGTTAAAAAGCCCAAAGTCCAAAGAGACTTAATCTCTCCGACAGAAAACACTGATCCTGAACTGCCTGAAATGCCTTGTCAATAGTCCAGCCTTTGATTCCATTACTTGTCTATGTTACAATGTGACACAACACCACCTCCAGCTGGGGGACTGTCTTGCCCACTGAAACTTATTATGCTTCATCTACCTTGCTGTCTGCTGTGGTTACATATATGAAGATGAGGAAGGTACGAGCAAAGCACATCAGTTTGTCTGTTGTTGGCTGCAAGAACTGACACAGAAGTCTTAATCTAGTCCAAACATATGAGGATGTCAAGATCCAGTGAATTAACTTTATTTTTGATGGAAATATCCCCACAAGGACTCCCCTAAAAGTGTTTGTATCTGCCACTGACAGATTCAGATTCATATTCTGTCTGACAACATTACGGAAAGGATCCCTACAGAAATAGATTTTCTTGTTAAAGAGGACGATCCTTTTTGCATAAATAGAAACAGCTGTTACATCGCTCTCCTCAAAGCCACTAGACTCCATTGACAAAACCAGTAATTTTACCTCGCAAATCATCATAAAACACATTTAATTGAAATCCGACAGAAACAAAATAAAACTCACCAAAACTGTCTGGGTTAGTCTTTCCACTGTTCCACAATCACCAATTCTGGTTTGGTCAAAATAAACCCATAATTCACCAAGTCAGATGTGAAAATATTCTGGCTAAACGCCGTTTTGCACTCGCTACCCCTCTGATGCAGGATGTACAATGTTTCACACGTAACTCAGTAAATTAACAGCTTATTTTGACTAACTTAAAGGAGAGTAGTGAGTTGGATGCCGGTAACTGTTTTTCATCTTGATTTTTGTGGACGTTTATAGCTCAGCAAGTGTTAGTTTCTTGTTATACGGATGCCCGCTGGTGTGTGTGTGTGTTGCTGCTGTATGCAATTTTACTTGACTTTACTTCAATACAGCCACGTGTGAAAAAAAATGGGCAAAAGCAGGAATTCAATTGCTCATAACATAAAATGGTAACATCAGTGGCCTGCTGAGCAGTGAGGCAGATGCTAATGTGGATTGAATTCCTACTCGGACATGTGCGGTTAGAGTGATTCTCTGGCTGCTAACACCAGCAGAGCTGTGAGCTGTTGTCCCTGCTCAGACAACAGCACTGACTCAAGCCTCGCTGCGATCTAACCAATCAGAGCAGACTGGGTTTTTCAGGAGGGCGGCCTAAAGAGACAGGAGCTAAAATGGAGCATTTCAAATAGAGGGTGAATAGAGGTGCTGCAGCAATGGACAGTTTGAGAAAAATAATGTTTGAACATTAAAGCATGTAAACCTATTCTAGTAGACACCCAAAATAAAAGTATGAGCATGAAAATGAGCATATGTCTTCTTTAATGGATGTGAAACAGGGCTGCAATTAACAATTACAATTTCCGTACCAACTAATCTGCTGACTATTTTCTGAATTGAGTAACTGTTTTGTCTTTAAAAGAGTCAAAGACATTGAAAAAATGAACTGTGTCATCTTTTGGGCGAATGAATGAAGTATCTTTATTTACATTGCACTTTATATAGTAGAGTCAACTCTAAGTCGACAAAAGTTGAGTTGATTCAGTAGATTCACATGATTTGAGTCAAGTGATCACATGTTTTGTTAGTCTGGAGTTATTTTTGGGATAGGTTTATTTAATAATTAAATGTAAAACCAATAAATAAACTGAAATATATAAGACATGCAATTAAAGGCATGTTGAATAAGAGTGTGAGTGGGGAAGAAAATAATACATTAACCATCATTGTGGCATGCCTTGATAAACTTTACAGTGAAGGTGTCAATATATAAATAAAAAATGCTAAATAAGGTCCAATGATTCTGAATAACAAAAGTTCTGATTAGTCAGGAATAGGCTCGATTTTAAATATTAATAGCAATTTACAGACTATGTGGGCTAAAAAGCACAAGAAGTCCAATTCCCCTTTACAATAATTCACTACATGTTTACAGTCAGAGAGGCAAAATCACTAAAATATGCAATAATTAATATCAGTGTATGTGTGTGCCAGAGGCCACCAAATTTGGGCTTCTGCAGCCAAAATGTTTTTGGGGGCCATGTCCCCGGACCCCCCAAGCTAGTTATTCCATATCCTTGTGGAAAGCCCTGCGAATTGTTGCAATGTCACAATAATCCCAGGGTTACTTGCTTATAATTCAAGAAAAGGTGGGGAGCGGCCACTCTGCTTCCTGTTTTGCTCACTCTGACCCACGAATAGCGGCAGCAATGTACGGGCCAAATCCTTGGCACCCGATACTAGAGAGAGGTGTGGCGCATATATGCCCGTCACACACAAAATATGCTGTCAGTTTGACGCATGTATGACGATCACACCTCACAGCCACCTGACAGTGTTGTTTCCATTGCAAACTCCCTGTAAAGACTTCCCTTTCTCAGTCGGGTCTGATCTAAGATGTTTAACACGCAGGTGTAGTACTGCACTTTTTGATTTGAACTTGAATTGAACTTAAACACCTTCATTATTAATGCTCCCAAGCCAAAAAGTAATAACCAGCATCTTGTCAATCAGAGAAAGGAACTAACAGTACAAATATATTTAACAAAGTCTCAGGTTTACCTGGTTCTTCCCTCTCCGTTTTCCATAGTTTCGCCTCACCAGCGTCTTGTAGTTGTGGTTCTTCTTGGTCAAGTAGTAGTAAAGGACGCAGTCAGCAACACACTGCAACAACAAAATGGCATGTTATCAACACATTACACTGAGGCAATATATTGAAGCATTAACTTTTTTTTTTTTTTAAGTTCTGGCAAAATCATCATGACATAAATCCTGGAGTTGATATGTATACAGACAATGGGTGATAAATTACCTGGACTCATAGAGTGGAGAGTTTCTAATATTGCTGTTCATTACACATCTTAAAACAAAGGTTTCTGACACTGGAAGCTTTCATCTTTAATGTGACACCTGAAAATATCAATGATATGAAATCCTGCTATTTATTCTAAAAATGGGCATGTGTGAAAATTTGTGCAGGACTTTACCTTTCTCTCCAGATAGGAGGCAATCAGGCCAAAGTTCTTGGGGTGTTGGACAAACCTGGATAGATATGGCAGTCGTTATTCACGTGCCAAAGCCAAAAATATATCAGTGTAAGTCCAAGGTGGCATTTAAGGTCTACAAACCACGTCACAACAAACTTACTGGGACAAGCTGTGTGCCAGCAACAAAATACTCACTTCTCTTTAAAGATCTCCTTCTCGTGTTCGGTCCAAACATTCATGAACTGCCGGGCTTTGTACACCTTCATTGGGTCGTCCATCAGGCCATTCATGTTGATAAACTTCACTCGCCTCTGTTCAGAGTCATACATCATGGGAGGGATGACTGACAGCTGTCTCATCTGTTTCTCGTTGTTCTGTGGGTCACGGACAAGGAAAGTGGCCACAGTTAGTCCACTAGACAACACTCTACCTCATTCAATAAACCATCTTTCTGCTTATGGAAAGCTGCACCCTGCCCTTGTGACTTATATAGATCATATGTAAAGATTTCTCCCTCTTATAAAAACACAAAAACAGATCAAAAATCTAGATGTGTAGGTTCACAGCTACACTATAAATACATTTAAAATGCACTTCAGATAGTACCCACCTCCTGCTCAGAAAGGCCGTCTATGATTTCAGATATCTCATGCTCGCTTCTTGCAATTGTTGCCGACAGGCCTGTTCCTCTTTGTCCAACCCTGCAGAAAACAGGGACACAGTGTGTAAAGTCACAGTTTTACACACTTATTTTAAATGTCACGTTTAATCTGCGTGCAGTGCAAATACAAAATCACTTAGGTTCCATTCTTTTCAGGGCAAATCAAACTTCCAAGCTTACACAACTTACTCATACTTGTTTCTTTTCCAACCAAAACCGCAGACAAATTATTAATATGAGCCGCACAAGACAAGTTTTGGAACTTTCAAAGCTCCGTTAACAAACAGAGTCATTGTACCCATTATTAATGAATAAGTCTCTCTGAGCAGTTATCACTTGCTTCCACCTTTACGGTCTAGCAGTCTGCATAAACAGTGCTGACATGCAAACTCTTACTTGGAGATTTCAATGAAAGCACAAAGCATCAGCGCCAGAAACAACCAGACGCTGGACCCTGACCCTGTCTCCCACCCTTCCCAGAGGCACCCAGACGGCATGTGTCTCTGCCCAAAGTAGGCCACCGCACACACCACACAGTGTCCTCCATTAAGGGATAGCTAAACAGACATCTTAAAAATGGAGAAGATAATTTTAATGTCTGGGTGTGGCAATAATTCTTGCCAACATTATTAATGCATCAAAAGATTGCTAGAGTGAATGAGATTTCAGTCTAGTCCCTCCATCTTTGAACGCCTCCTCACATACAGCTGATCATTCACTTTGAAAAAAGCGTTAGTTCAGTCCTGTGCAATTTGAGATGATGTGACCCATCTAGCGCTAGCACAAAATGCCACTGTATGAAATAAAAGCTCATAATCCACTTTAGGCTTCCATTTTGTCCAATCTGGGAGTCTACTCTCAAGCAGAAAAATCTGCTGTTACCAGTATTAAACAGAAACAGTACTGGGCAATGAAATCGCAACAATGGACAAGAACACAGATAATCTCCTTCCACTGGCCAATTATGCGTCTGTAAACGATCTGCAACAATTACTTCATTAACTGATCGACAGAAAATAAATCTGCAACAATTTGGATGGACTCATTTCTCAAGTAATAAGTTGAGCAAAAAAGCAAAAAAATATATAAATGGTTCCAGCTTTAAAAATGTGAATATTTGCTGTTCTTATAATAATAAACTAATTATCTTTGGGTTTTGGGATGTTGGTCAATAAAATTTTGCAGTTTAAATAATAAAATCACAGAAATTGTGACGGGTGTTTGACAAGATTTTCTGACCTTTTACAGACAAATCTGACAAATGAGTTAATTGAGAAGATAATCATCAGATGAATCAATAATGAAAATAATCATTAGTTGTAGCCTTAGCCTGTATGAAAGCAAAGTCTACTCTTTGGAGTGTAAACTACTATGCACTATAGAATAGAGGAGGAAGAGCATCAGGATTCTTCTGAATCAAGAACCAATCACAGCCAAACGTATGTTGTAGCACAACACGGGTTTAATGTCACAATGTTGACCCGTCACAGGTAAAGACTATTACCTCTGGAAGCGCTCCTGCTGCTCTCTCTGCTTGCGGATCTCAGGGAATTGCCTTTCATAGTACTCCCGTGTCCTGCTCTCCTTGGCTTTGCGTCTGGGGTTGTTCTCCATTCGCTCCACCTTCTTCTCCCACGCTTCCATCAGCTGGTCATAGCGCTGGCAGATCTTCTGTTCCTGTGTACACAACATGGAAAATGCTGTATCAGGAGTGGGCGTCCATCACTACAGCTAAGTGCCAAAAAAAAAAATCTTGCCAATGCAGTGAGCCAGAAGAGCCACATGGACTCTACAGTATATACTAGATAACATGAGGGAGCTGATATTTTCATATTCCCAAATAATGTATCACCTGCATCGACTCTGTATTCTTAAACCAATGACTAATACAAATTAAAAGGGTATTGAGATCTTCTGTTGCTATGTTCCTCCAGGATAGGTTACTTAAAACAAAGAGAAAAAACATCATACATAGTGACCTGGAAAAGTACAATTAATCCCAAATGAGCACCGTTCAGATGCAACATGCAAAATAGCGAAGAAACTTTCAGGTTTCTAATGGATCGAGCTCAGTTTGTTGGAGGTACAGCAGATGTAATAGGTTGCTAGGTCACTGAGTGGAAAAGACAAAGTAGATGCAAATAATGGAAACGCAATTATTAAAATCTAATCATCAGGCTGCTTAGCTACCGTGACCATGATGTTTCTAACTCCTATATTCTGTAGGTGAGCTTGAATGTATCAGTGCATGTTTAATTTTTAAATACACCTGTCAGTGAAGTCAGTGTTGCAGTTCATCTTTGAAAAAGAACACGAAAACAAATGTAAACACAACTACAGACAGGCTGCAGAGAGTACATGCTGTTTAGGAACTGGCTGTGTTTGTTGTGGGTTTTTGTCCGTCTTTCCAAGCACCTGATTCAGTGTCCTGACCCAAGCACCGTTTGTTCTGAAGCAACTAGTCTACTTTCAAAAAGCTTTTTAAAGTAATTTCCAGAGGTTGAAGAGTTAAAATGTTGAGTGAAGCTATGGAAAGACTCTTGTACTGGGAGGACAATACAGCCTCATTTCCACTCTGTGGCGAGGGACAAACAATTCACCTTCCTCTTGGCATTAGGCCATGTGCACTCTGCCTATGTTCAAAAGGTCCGTCTGACCCTGACATGGAACAGCCAGAGAAAGGTGGGACTCACTGAGCCATTGCAGGATACAGAAGAGCCAAGCATTTCAATATGGGGTGATTCTGAAATATTTAAATCACTGATTACAGATAAGAAAGACAGACAGACAGCGTGTTTCTCAGATCTGCTCTTTGATGTGACAACATTTATTATTACACCAAGCATAAAAGCAGCCCTTGCCTTTCAACAAACAGGGGAAACCAAGGCGTTTCCTGTGCTGTACATCAGTGCATTATTTTTATTAGCCATGCTAGCAACGTGGCTCGAGGGATGGCAGTGTCGGTCAGTCGGTCTACCGCTCCGGTTGGACTGAAATATCTAAACAACTGCTAAAGGGATTGCCATGAAATTTTGTAGACATTCATGGTCCCAGAGAATAGTTTACTGCCTTTGGTAATTTCCTAACTTTTCATTTAGTGCCAGCCTGAAGCTGACATTTGTGGTTTTGAATGAACTCTTGAATGGACTTTTAAAAACTTTGGTTAAAAGATTCATGTTCCCCCTGGATGCATTATAATAACTTTGGTTATCCTTTAACTTCAGGTTAAAATTTCAATTTGTCCAGTACTTTGGTTTATGACAGAATACCTGACATTCCCATGAGCCTCAGCTGTGCTCCCACAATTTCTATATTTCATGAACAGTGACCAAGAAGCTGAAGATTTTTATTTTAATTATCATATAAAATGAGCATTAAATGTTCGGTGAGCTCCATTATTTTACATTTTGCTTAACAATAAGGACATTAAGCAACTACAATTTTTTGTTTTCTAAACTGAGTTTCAAGATGATAAGATGATTCAGAGCAAAAGAATGCAGTAAATTTGCTCATGTGTAATATTAAAACCACCTTCTCTCTGAGTTTCTAAGACTCAGAATGCACTGTCAAATACAAATGTTACAAATGTAACAAACATTAAAACCAGAAAAACTGCTGTTATTGAATTTCCCAGAGTGTGACCATATTCTGTAGCTTTAAGTGATCAGGGAAGATATCAAGTTTAAAAAACTTAAATAATCCTAATACTAATTCCCCTGGTCAGCCGAGGTCACCCAAGTGCAAACGGCCAACAGGTATGATATGACTGCTACACCAACCGTAGGAATGTGTGGTGCCACTAGTGTAGTGCCCAGAGCACTGCAGCACAGCAGGGACACTTACCCTTTGTTTGCGAGCATGATTCCTCCTCTTGAAAAACAAAATCAGCTTCTTCCTCATGACTTGGTTGCTAAAAGAGAACGACATATTTTCAGTGAAATGAAGATATCATCATGTTCATTAGAAAAGTACTGTGGTATGCAAAGTTGCCTAACACATAAAAATTAATGCCTGACAGAAACCTAAGAAATTTCAGCAGAAAAGATCCAGTCACTACAAAAGAAAGACTTAGTTCCTTTAGCTAGTACCTCTGCAAATTTGAAAATTCTTTAAGGGATAGAGCTTGATTACTTTTACAACACCCCCACCAAAAACCATCATGGACATATCATTGTTTATTTTTACTGTGGCAGGTACAAATACTGGGAACTCTTCTGTTTACACATGATGGTGGCTGTGGGGAGAGAATAGTGAGAGAGCTGACCCTGAGAGTGTGGCCTGTACAGCAGATTCACACAGACGTGGGTCTCTGTCCTGATAAAGGACCGAGCCAGATGGGCCACTCTCATGGTACACGCTGATAAGGGTTTGATGCTCAGCGGCCTGGCCTTCAACCCGCGACACAACCCTTTAAAACACACCTAGGGCAGACACAAGTACGTCCTTTCACTTCCTTTCTCAATCACTCTCCTTGGTGTCAGTAGGGCAACTCGATCGGGTGACTCAGCAATCAGATTAGACAGAATTATCAGGTTGGGTTTATCTTGCTGAGGTCAGCATTACCTCCAACGCTTTCCTCAGCTGAGATGGTTCCTATCCTGTTAGTGTGGTGAGCATCGTGCCTGCTGCACTGTTGTTGCACTTTGCAAAAGCCGACCGATGTTCATGAAATAAATCTGTGGAACAAATGTAGATACTCACGTCTTGATGTTGTCATGGTACACCTTTGTGTCTGATGGCTGATTGTACAGGGGCTTAGAAAGGGAAAAAGCAGATCAGGAAAAAGTAGTGGATTAATTATTAGCTATTAGGCAAGCAGTAATATCTAACTTGCTACTAAGGTAAGCAAAAGTTCTTCCTCAAAGCTCATGCGAGGGCAAAATATTTTAAACATTAAATCACATACCAGCTCAACCTTAGGACCAAGACCTTCCAGTATTTTATGGGCCTCCTCAGCTTTTTTCTAGAAGAGAGAGCAAGAGTTCAATTACAAGGTGCAGATTTTAAGAGAAACTGCAGTTTGAGCATATTTTTTTAAAAAAACAAAAACATTTTCACCTAGAAAGAATAAATGTGGGTTATACTCATAGAAACATAATGTTCATATAATATTATTGAGACTTTTTAGTAGCTACGGCACGGAAGTGGAAACTTGAATGAACAAAGTAGCTAAACTTGGCCACAAATGCAACATTAAAACATCTGACCATTTCCATGGTAATTTAAATTTCCAAGTTACTGATCAAGGGTGTGATCTGTAACATATTTAAAAAAAAGGGCAATGATTCAGGAAAATCATTGACTGAAAATAACCTTAAGTCCTGAATAACAAAAAATTTATACTTTGATCATTTTTAAAACGCATTTTAGTTGCTCCTGACTTATTCTGCAATTGATAAATTAGAAAAATGAGCAGCTGTATCTGCCTGAAAGGAACGATACACAATACAAGGAAAAAAACAGAAGAAAGAATGTTCCCACTGTCGCATAATTACCAGGGATGGCAACAACATTTGGATCAACTCAACAACAACTGGATCAATGCATGACTATCAGCTTATTCAAGATCATCAGAATGATACTGACTAACTCTTGATTTTCCCCTTTCCACAGGCCTACATTTCCAGACTGAGACAAACAACCACAGCTGCCACACTAAATGCTGTGCACAGTGCTGGAGCAGCTTTACAGCCTAAAGGGTTAATGGCTGACTGAGAAGGAAGGCGTGTCTCAGCACTCTCCTACCACAACATTGTCTGACAGACATGAACTCCAGTGACCTCCATAAACACACACTCACTCCCCCATTGTTCAGCTGAAGCACAGATAATGCCTTTGCCCTGGTCATTTGGTTTAATCGACTGTATTCTTAATTGTTGTAATGTAAAACAGGAAATATGACAGCATTTCATTGCAGTAAAAACATGCCTACAAAACATGTAAAAACCAAGCCATAGTCTAACAGCAGACTCACTTGAACATAATTTTCAAAAATTAAAACATCACATGGCCAATGCCCTTTTTCAACATAGGTGAGATACTGGCACAGAGCTGACCTGCCATGTTCTTGCCATGTGCAATGCTGTTTTTCATACAGCACCAAGAACATATTCTGCTAACTCTGTGAAAAGCCACTGTATTTCCTATAGCTGTTCCACCATAAAGGCCCCATGCTGGTTTGGTAGTGGAAAACTTAAATGTAAAGCAGCAGCAGGAAATGTTTAGTTTGCATCAGCAGTAACTTAACAGAGCTCAGAAAAGGCTGAAAGTCACCAGTAACCAGTAAAATAAGGCTGAAAGTACAAACAGGCTCAAACCACAGAGATTCAGTTAGAAGCTACAAAATTACTGAGAACTGAACACAGACGATTTAAAGACGTGTTCACTCATCAGTTTAGCATTAAATGGCTTGGTTTGAGAGGGGAGACTGACTGTCACTGGTTGGCCGTGGTCCCCATGGTTATCCCCTGCTGAGAGGACACAGCGGTGTGCTCTCAGCTTGGCGAGGCTCTGCACGATGTAAGCGGGTTAACTCGGGCCGGCGGAAAAAACAAAAGTAACTTCCTGGAGCATTTGAGGATGCACAGAGACGACAGATAAAATAATGGCTGAAAGTGTTGAGAACACAAACAAAACGACTAGGGAGAACTGAGGAGATGATTTGCAGCAGATGACTAACCCTGTTCTCATCGTAGATGATCTGGACTATGCTGCGGTGCTTGTGCTCCACTGGGGGAGGGGTCACTGGCTTTTCTGGCTCCACTGGCTTTGCTGCTTCTTCCTCCAGTTGTTGCTAAGAGACAACACCAACACACATTTTGACCAATAGCACACAAGAAAAAAAACACACAAAATACATACAGGAATATATGGGGGGGGGGCTTCCTTTCTTATATACATGACCCAATTGAATATGTTGTATGGTTTTTATCTGCATTCGTTTTCATATGAAAAAAACGGTGAAAAACACAGACGCATCTTCACTGTGTTGGTCTGATCTCAGCTTCCAATATCTGAGGCCCATGCAGGCATTATCAGATTATTCTCTACAGGCTTGTTCAAGTGCAACATTTTTTTTTAACAGAACTGAAGGTTTCTGCCATTGAGGCCAATGCTGATGCTGACAGACAAGCTGAACTGGTGAATGTTTGATAGGTCAATGTTTACAAGTTAAAGGTTATGTAAACTAACAGGTTACAGGGACGAGATTATAAGTTCCTGAAATACCTCAAATAAACAAATAAATCCCTAAAAACACAGACTGAAAAACTGAGAAGTATTCTCTCCCAGTAAAGCTCGGCTTACATTCCTATCTAATGAGGCGGAATTCCTTAAAAGATAGTGGGAGAAAAACAGCCACAAACTAGATTAAAAACAAGCTAATCAAGATGGGACGATGGGCTGATGAAAAAAGCCTGTAGCTCTAGAAATTCAGTTTTTGAGAGCATCTTAATGGGAAAAGACATACAGTAGATAATGGACACAGGTTTGTTGAGCCATAGAAGCATCATAGTGAAGTTCCTCAAGGATGGACACAGGTACAAAGACCAGGTGGAAAACTATCAAAGCCAGATTTTGCCACTGCTACAAATGAAGCTGACTGAGACAACTACAACTTGTTACATTTGTCACATGGATCAGATAAATCAGTTATGAGTGTCACTTCAATCTCTTAAGAACATTCATATTCAAATTATGGCTGGATTGAATAAACTGTGACACCCAACAGATTAATGGCAATGTAAGTAAACTACTGCCAAACCTGTTCTTTCAAAATGTAATTATTACACTAAACATAAATTAGCTAGACATTTAACTCTTCTACCATAGTGGTTTACAATTACACATCATTTTATAAAAGCAATAAGCCTTTTATGTTTCCACAACACCTCATTAAAGTTCTAAAATTAACGTCACTTCAGTATCTCATGGGTTATGGTTTAATTAAAAAAGCAAGTGAACTTGTTACCTGTGCCAAGTTTTCTTACACAACATCCACTGTGTTTGATGCACGTTCAGAGACAAAAGGTTTGAATCGTTAACCAACCTGCTTTTTCTTCAGCTTGAAAATCTGCTGCTCCACTTTAGCAATCTCTCTGTCCACACGGTCCATGCTCTGAATCAGCTCCTCCTTGGACAGTTTGGAGGGAGACGTGTCCTGATCTTCCCCCATGTGTAGCGTAGGTCCTCCTGGGGATGGGGACTCCACTTTGACAGTGAACTGAGACTCCTGGCAAAAACAAAAAAAGGTTCACTGAGCTTGTGAAAAACTATAGTACAAGATCTGTACAAATCCGGATGATTCTGTGCAGTCCCCATAATCATATTCTGAAAGTTTGGCGGTGTCAGAAATGTACCGCCTTTCGTCCTACCTGGACATTATAAAATCACAAAGAGAAGCCAGAAGTTCTTTCTCATCATGAGGGGAGGGCTATTAAACTATGAAAGCGCTGTAAACCAGGGTGTAGTTTAAAACATGCGCAGACCTTTTCTGTAGCTTGTTGTAGCGCAGAACAAATTGGATGTACCAGGATGTCCGTACAGAGCCTCCACATACACACTCCAATGACAAAGTTTACATTGCGTGGACTCAAGCAGACCCTCTCATACTCATACAGTGAAGAGGAACAGGACCTACCTTTTTAACCTCCACAGTGGCTCTTAGACTGTCCTGTACTGTATGGGTTAAGGGCAGGACAATCCCACCAGCTGTGGGAGGGGTGCGGGTGATGTGGGCCTCAGCAACAGTCTCCATGCGAGGTCGTTTAGCCTCCATGGCCTCGTGGTCAGACTGGGCTGTGATGGAGTGAAACTGCTGTTCATAACCATGGCGTCTCTCTGGAGGCCTGGAGAACACAAGTAAACAAGAAATTCACAGACGGATAACAAGCTACATCCGGTGGTGTAGTCGTATGATTCCCAAACTGTAATCTGGGGAAAGCATCCCTGAGCGACTGCAAAAGGAAAAACAACTTGACATGCAGACATTTCTATTAATAGAATTTTTTTTAAAATCAGGTAGGCACGTTTGAGGATGCAGTTATCATGTATCATTTAAGCAGACAGCTAAATGAGCCCTTACCTTTCAGTTCCAGGGTGGAATTCAGACAGTAAAGATGGTCTTCTCCGACCCTGTGGATCTTGCATATGAGTCCGATAGTCTGGGACGGTGAAATCCTGAAGGAGAGAGGTACACACCAAAACTTTATAAAGCAATATGATCAAGGCCATAACAGTGTAAAGCAATGGACAGGAAACCAGAACCTGACCACAGCACAAAACAAAAATTACATCATCATGAGTTCCTGCAAAGCTACAGCTATAACAATGCACTTCACAGATGCAGCAACCAAATCATGCTCACAGGGAGGCAAAGTCCTGTCTACACCGGGCGACACATCCATCTGACGCAACAAATATGCTTCAGTTCTAATCAATACAGCCGTCTACACCAGCTGCTGCTTCATTCATCTACACATGTAACTGGGACCTCATGCATTACTTTTTGTCATCAAGTTTTTTTTCTCTCAACTTGTGCAAGTAACTACAGTGATTGTGTTTTGGGCTGTAAGCGCCGTTAAAAGCATCCTGGTGGCCTAAGGGGTTTAAGGCAATGACCATTTAATTGCAACATCTCCAATTTGAGTCCAGCCAGGGACCTTTGTTGCATGTCACCCCCCCCCGCCCACCTCATTTCCTGTAAGCTCTATGCTGTACTCAATCTAATAAAGGCAGAATTCCTAAATGAACTCAGTGGGCATTTTTACCACTCAATGACTGCAGCTCTGAGTGCAAGACAGACACAATGTCAGCATTTGGAGCTCTAATTGCTACATATTAAAAAGAAATTAAACGTGCTTATCCTCCTCTGCTAAAATAATGAGGTTCAAAAATGTATTTGCAAGCACAGGAAGAGATGCCCTTGTAGCTTAAAGTGAGAACAGAATACCACAATATCATGTCCAGGGCTTACCAGATGAAGGAGAAGATGAACAAAAAAACCATATATGTAATAATACACGGTGGAACAAGGGCTGGTCCGGACACAGGGCAAGACCTCATCCCTCTTTCAAACAGCTCATTAGTAAGTGCACAATGAAATTACCCAAGCCAGTATCACTGCTCCTATCTGACAAACTAAAATGGATTTTGTAGATGTCAAAAAAAATGATTAAAACCATTTTTAATACTGCAAAGCTTTTATCAAAAAGCTATTGGGTAAAGAACACATAAATGTTATCAGCACAGCATGACCTCCAAACAAACCTGAACAAGCAAATGCAGTTACAGGAAAACTCCACTTTTTTCCCAGATTTAAACAAACAATCCAAATGCCCAGAAATGTACTGCCGACAGTTTTCTGTGAAAGTAAGCTTCTAAGAAGTATGTCATCCAAAATAGCTAAGAAACATTTTCCAATATTCACAACAGTCAAATAAACATGCAACTGGAAAGCGGGTTGCAATTAAATACTATACAAACTTTATAGAGCTGCATAAACAGGACTGAATATCACAAATATTTGGTCAGTGCTGAGACCATGACTATCCCGATTATATATTCACCTTAATTACATTTTAATTTGACAGAAAACTCAGTCAGTTACATTTCACTAGCAGGTTGTCTACATAGAGAAAATACTGTTGCAGCTGTAGCTGGGTTTGGGCAACAGAGAGTCCTTAGGCTAAAGCCACATCAAACATGGCAAGCTAGGCAGTACCACCACCTCCAACTCTTTTTTGTGTGAAGCTGCAAATCAGTCGTGAAGAGGTCAGCAGACACACCTTACCTGTTCAAATTAACCATCAACACAGGTTTAGGGTGTTGATCAGGTTGTGTTTAGCAAACATCTCACTTCTGCCAAGACTGTCCAACAACATGCTCATATACTCTTGTAATATAACTCTTGTTAGTCCCTTTAAATCTTGCTGTTACTTTATTATTGTACTTCACTGCAACAAACCCTTACTCAAGCAATCATCAGTAATGGTCCAGGCCAACCTGAATTCTGAACTCACCAAGTTCATAGCTGAACCTGAACCTCACATCACTGTTCTCTTTTTGTCCATGTCACCAGGGCCCCAAATCACAAGAGGGCAAAAAGGAATGTTCCTTCTTCTTTCCAATGCTAGCGCGCCTCTTGCTTACCACACATGCAACTGCTGAGTGACTTCCCATGAAAGTGAAAGTAAAAGTACTATGAAAGCATGAAGCTCTAACTGTAAAAGGCAACATATATATAGCAATGGGCTACTGTAAAAAATAAAACACTTATTATCCCAGCCAAGAAATGTGAGTCAGATGGCTCAAATCTTTCATCAGGATGGGTTCCTACACAACATTCACAATGTATCAGCTTGAATTACATCCTGACCCAGTGATGGTTAGGGGACTACAGTAAAACATTTTTTGCTCCAAGTAGACATCCTGCAAACGTAACCATCACAATTATCATCATCATTTCATTGTGTTTGGTAGATGTGTTTCTCGAAAAAGCTAACCTGTACTTTTGATTACTAACTACTCATGTCAAATTCTAGACTCAGAACACCAGACTCAGTATCAGAACACCTTGAGCAAAACTGCAGATTTCAGAAGCCATGAAGCAGATTATCAATTCTTTTTTGCTGTAGAACATTTTATAAATTTAAGCAAAGTGCTATACAGATTTTATTATTAATAATTAGGGTTATTATTATTATTCATAGAAGAGTATTTGCAAATTACACTTTATATTATTAGAGAGTGCTGGCCCAATGATGACAAGCCTGACTGTTAGTTCAAATACAACAACGCAGAAGGAAGGTTGTACCTGTTGGTGGCGTGTGCCGGTGAAGGTGTACTGGACAGAATGTGGTGGGTATCGGCTCTGCTCACTGCTGAAGCTCCCCTGGCTGGGGGGGTAGCCCGAGCTACTGGACATCCTGGCTCAGTGCTAGCGGGCTGCTGCTGCTTCACGGATCACAGATTGTAGCTAGACCATGTTCGGAGACACAAACCACCTGCACCAAGACAGAAACATAAAATTATTTTCTCAAGGCCGCCCCAGTAGCTCACCTGGTAGAGCGTGTATCAAGGCTGAGTCCTTACTGCAGCAGCCCGGGGTTGATTGTAGCCTGGGCCCTTTGCTGCATGTCATCCCCTCTCTCCCTCCCCTGCCTTTCCTGTTTCTCCTCAGCTGTCACTATCATGATAAAAGGCAGAAACGCCAAAAGAAAATCTCTTTAAAAATTATTTTTCTTAAAGGTCACATTTTAGTCATTAAGATGAGTATATCAAAGCCTCCCAAGTATTTTTCTGCATGAGAAATAATCTAAGAAGAAGAGAATCAGCCAACTAAGATGAATTCATCTCAGTTATATTGACAATCATCTGTCATGACTGGTCATGATAGATGATGAGATCATGTGTGGTCTATTGAGCATATAATGTAATATGAAGTTAGTATCACTGCACTTCATAAACACTGGACACAACGAGAAGAAGCACAACAAATCTGGATGATAGTATACTGGTTAAAATACTGATCTTATTTGAGCCAGTGCAGTCCATCACAACTGTCCTGTGTTTCCATGCAGGTGAGTATAGGCCTGCCCTGCTGACATCACCTCTTGTAGCCAGCATAAGTAAAATGATTCAAATTAAATCCAACATACACCACTCAAAGCTCTCACTTTACCTTGCAGGGGCGTTAATAAAAGTCAAGGCTTTTAAACCAAAAGAGCAAGGATGATTTTGGAACAACCGGCACATAAAACAACTTGGGCTATACTGTGCAGCTGCAGTTCTGGGAAACACCAAAACAGTTTTGTGTGGGTGGAAAGAAAAGAGGCCTGTTCTTCAAAAACAGATGACTAAGTTAACTTAATTAGAGTGCTGATCATTTATTAGGCTGGATTTTTTTTTGTTTTTTTAAAAGCTATCCAAAATGTATGTGGACCACGTTGTCACATTGAAAAGCTCAAACCTAGCAGGCTTAGTCTGAAGGGCAGCATCAGAGCCAAATCTTTTAAAATTCCCTCTGTCCAGCAAACATTCACTTTCCCAACCCCACAGTAGGTATTGTGGGGAAAAAAACTTGTTGACAATGAATATTTTGCAGATAAATTCAGTATAAACATATACTCAAAACCTTTCCAGTATGCATTTTGCATTAATCCTTTAATGTTAATAATAAACACTTTGTGCTTATTCAAAATATTTGCATATGAACCTATTTCTAGGTAGGCTAGTTTAGTTACATAATAGACATAATTTTAACTTCATAGAGTTAAATGCCTATATGTGGTATGAAAATACAATACAATTAAATAAAATTGATCCAACAATTAATCCAAATGTAATCTAATGCTGTGCTTCCATAAGCTTCCATGCTCAAGTCTAGAAGTAGTTTAGCCTACCATGAGTTGCAACAAAAAAAAGTTCTATATGTAAATTAGAAATAATTCTAGTTATTCTAACATATTTAACTGATGGAACATGACAGCAAATTATTAGTCAGACTGATATTATCAATTGGTCATGCAAATTTCATTTCCTACAAACAATCTTTTTATTAAAGGGACCGGCAGGGTGTGTCATTTCATAATTAGAAATATTTCTTCGATTGGAAAAATTCCTCCGTTGCTAATTAACGTCTGCCGCTCAGCTGTGGTAAAAAGGCACTGTCTCTAACCTTACATGCCGTGCCAACCAATCATATGAGCAGCAATCATGGGTTCAGCTTTCCACTCATGCTGCCATTACTTAGGGATAACATCCTATTGTTATCCGATATAATTTCATCCAAGATTAACAAAGCAGTCCGCTGGCATTTCAACAAACATGTTAGTTGGATGGAAATGAGCAAGTTTATTTTAGCTGCTTAATATCATGTTAGCCTGGATCAGTTAAGCCAAGTACAAAAAACAGGACCCAGGACAGAGCCAAGAAGCATCATAACACTTTTTGATGAATGTCTGATATCCCAGTGCTGTGCAGCTGAGCAAACACATAGATTTTGTATTTGGTCTGACTTATTTATGGGCAACAAAAACATAGGAAAAGTTTCTGCATGTTAATTTAGAACAAACATCACTGGATTTTTTTGGGCTCTTTTCGTCATTCTTCACAGGGATCCATCGTATGAATCTGTGCCCCGCTGGCTCTACCATTTTTGTTCTACGCCTGTGAGATTTACAGGCTTGGCCACCATGCTAACTTCAGGGTTGGAAAAGCCACAACCATTGCCACCATAACCAGGGTGGGAAGCTGTTATTTTATTTTTTCAATCCACAGGCCACAGAGTTTGGTGGGTCCCAGAATTCCTGATCCACTTTCATTTTCAGAAATGATACTAAAAATATCATCAGTGTCTTGACAAAGTGACTTGTAAAAAAACAAACAAACAAAAAAAAAACAACTAACCAACTGCAGTAAATGCAGCTGGTAGAGGTTTGCTTTTTTTTAACAACAAACTAAAGAGCTGTTTTTATATTCACCACTTCC
The DNA here is from genome assembly GCA_025331565.1 of Holacanthus passer. Taxonomy (NCBI): domain Eukaryota; kingdom Metazoa; phylum Chordata; class Actinopteri; family Pomacanthidae; genus Holacanthus; species Holacanthus passer. The sequence goes on from JAFREQ010000005.1 coordinate 11,079,903, forward strand.
TTTGTTTAAAATGACATAACTTTGTATTGTACCTTTGTAAACCATAAAAGCAGTAACAAAGGTTGTTGTGTGTCATGTCTTCAACACAAAGCCAACACCAGACAGGCCATGAATCTGGTTCTTAAATGTATCTGAAGTCTCATTTTCAGCAGCACCTTTTGGCTTTGAGCCAAAATAGGGGGGGGGGGGATCTGCTCAAAGCAAATTGTTAAGAAGGAGAACATGAAACAACAAAAGAAGGACGCTTCAGCTCCCTCAAAATATTACAACCACCTTTCATGTTTTATTTTCACTGCTCCATTTTTTCTACATTTGATTTAATTTGCTCCTCCAGTCTTCTCCAGTCTGACTTGAATTGATACACCAAAAAAATAATTGGCCAGTCTACTGAAATTGATAACACGGCTGAATGAAATAAAACTCACGCTTAAAAAAGTAGGAACTTGAGCTGTACTGTGAGGTGATGACCAAATATTTACCAGTATGCCTGGTCATAAATGAAACAGGGAACAGAAACTGTTGCATTGATGCTGCTAGGGGGGGGATTTTGTCATCTTTCCTTTGCAAATCCTCTGCAATTTTGCTCCAAGTATTACAAACACATAATTTGTTCCTCTGTGCTCCCAGTGAAAAAAAAGAAGGAAAAAACAGACCTCCTGTGTTCAAGCCTGTGTCACAGCATCCTCCCTGTTTAACAAGACATTTAATCCATGATTTTTCTTATTAATGCAAAGCAACTGCAGGATAATATTAATATGCTTGGCATCAGAATCAGTTGTTGCAGCTGGTTAGTGACCTGATTATTCAAAAACGTGTTTCTCACTTTTTATCCCAGCTTTTGCACAAACTTGCAAAGAAATCCATGTTAACTCATTTAATGGATCTTTGCAAAATGCAGTTTAAGCTGTATCCCTGTCTCATCACTGTTAACATGGAGCATGAATGTAGAAAAAGAAACTGAGGCTCCACTACACATGCTTCTGGGTGTTCCCCTTCCTCTGTCGTTTCCATTTCAGTAGTCTTTAATTGCATTTTCCGACGTGGTTTAAGGGATGCAGCTTATAAAAAACACACTGCTTTTGATCAGATTTCACGGTGAAGTGCTTGGTAAAGTTCATTTTAGAAATCATGCACGGTGGTCTCTCTGATGATTTTCTATCCAAACCCAGCAGCCATGATGAACTTGATGCCCTCACACACAACACAGCAGTGAGAAATGTTGCTGTTGCGTGTTGTTATTGTTGTCTTTTAACATCATACTGTCACATAAACGCATTTGGATTCGTAGCTTATCTTGGGGGATGGGTCTATTTCCACAACACAAGAGCTTTTCCGGAAATGCACCAAAAACATGCACTATAATAATAACGCCAACTTAAAGTATAGGCTGCTTTAACACCTCGGTGTGGTAAGATGTGGTGAAGATGTTGTTGTTGTCGCTAGCTAGCTAACTTAGCCCGTATTTCACCTTTGAATTCTCAACCACGTCGCCATCTTGCAAGGCAGATTTTCAGCGTAGACCGCGGCGCTTAAATTGCGTGTTAATTAGACGTGTTGCTTTGCTGCATGTTGGCCATTTGTACTCACCTCATATTTAGAAAATATACCGATGGGAGAGAAAGGTATCCCCGGGCAGAATTGTGTGTCAATTGTTGATTGTAAATCCGCGGGTTGTGAGCTGAGGAGGACTCGGCAGACTGAAGGCTGCGCCGCATTTGTCGGTCGATGTCCTGACAGGGTAAAATTAATTGTTTCTACTCGGTTGACTTCACAGGATACTGGTACTCCTTAACAAACGTGTAAGAAAAGAGAAAAGGATAACCTGAAGATTTACAAAATAAACAGGCTGCTGTGCCACTCTTTTCATAAATACTTTAAAATGTCAATTTGGAGTTTTATGTACCTGCCAGGATAATGTAGTGTGACAGCTAAATAGTTCCCTCCAACAGAGTAATGTTCCTGGTGTTTGTAATTTTCACTTTTTAGAATCACAAATTTTGCTTTATTTCTATAACTTTCTTATATATTTCTCAAGTCATCTTTATTCAAATAATCAAGAAAATGATTCAGTATCTTATTCATTTCCTCCGCCCCCCCAATAAGTTAATTTAGACTCAAATAAACTGAGAAAGCTACAGTGACTACAAGTGAGTAAAACACACTATTATGGGGATAAAGGTGGGCAGCCATTGCTTTGATGAACTTAGTTACAATACTTTTTTTCTTTATTGTAAAGCAATGGTAACATAAATATATCAGACATACTGCAAATATTTTAATAGACGCGGAACCATTTGCATGTTAGACCTTTGTCTTTGCACGGATTGTTTACGGTAACGGTCAAAATAATGAGCCTTTACCTGGCTGTCATCGTCGTTTTATCCTACTTGGTTTGGATAAAATGCATTTATTATCGACATCGGCGAACTCTGGTGAAGATGTTGAAACGTGTAACGTCGACGGACGTTTCATCGAGCAGAGAAACAAACTGCGCTGACATCAGAGCTCTGATTGTAACTGCGCATCCGGATGATGAATGTATGTTCTTCGCGCCAACGATCATACGACTCGTTGAGTTAAATGCCAGCGTTCATGTGCTGTGTTTGTCTGAAGGTACGGAGACAGCACACTATTGTTTGCACAGATAACGTTAATGAGTCAATGTCAAGTTATAGAGAGGGAGTTATTAATCATGTGGCTGGCTGCTACTGAGGTTAGCTAGCTTTAGTCAGACAGTTCACCCGTGAGATGTAGAGAAAAGTTAGCAAAACATGAAAGTAAGATGGCCTCTAAAGGAAAGTGAAGTAGCAGCTGTCCCATGACAGTGGTGTGGCTTTTTCACTCACGGAGCAAAACATCACATACATGTATATATATTATAGTATATGTAAGGTAATGTTTACATTCTGCTGTCTATGTCAGGTTTAAGGCTGATTGCAATGAATAGAGGGACCAAATTACTGACAACATTAAGCTGATAGATGAGGTGCCTCAGAATGTTTTTTTTTAAACACGTTATTTAATATAAATTTTTAAAAAACTGTTGCTCATATGACTATTAAAAGTAGACAGACCGAGTTGATCCTAAATAGAGATGGTTTTGGTTTTTATTTGAGATCATATCATGTTGTGTCCACATAATAACCAGCCCAGGGTCAGGATTCAGGAAGTTGTTTATTGATTTACTACTCTCTCTCTCTCTTTTTATTGTCGACTGTTGTATGAGTGAAGAAAGCCAGCCTTGCTTTTTTCCTGTGGAAAGGCAAAGACCAAAAGTTATTCAATTTTAGGTAAAATATGAAAATCAAAGAAAGAAGGATGAAGCCACACAATCAAAATATGAGAATCACACAAATCTGAGTTACAGGGTTTTCAATAGCAACTGGATTTTCTAGGAAAGGCATAATACTGTGTAAAGGAAGTAAAGGTTGATGCAACTTCCCAAAGATGGAATTGCTTGTAGTACTAGTTAAAACTAGTGAAAACACGAACATGTTTCATATCTTTGCAACACTATTTCATTTATATCCAACTTAACTGAACCATTATTACATAGCTAAAGAAAATATGCTTTTTTCAAAGTCACTGAAAATGTTTCAAATTGCACTTTGATTGAGTCTACTAGCAGAATTTAGACTACGTCTTAGGTCTAATTTATCCTCTAAATATTATACAGGAAACTACTACAATCAAGGAGCTCAGCGTAAACAAGAACTTCTCAACAGTTGTGCCGTGTTGGGGATACCAGACTCCAGGATCACCATAGTAGACCACAAGTAAGCAGCTGTCTGCGCCAAACACATAACATAATGACACAACATCTCAGTTGTGTGTCTTTAATGTTGAAAGTACTGAGTTTGTGTTGTTTTGAAAAATTTTGCACTGTTAAATATTCTGATTTCTGTGTTAAACATGCTTGTAATGTACATGTCTATTATTGACTCTGAATATGATTTAAAACTGATTGTTAATTGTTAGCTAAAAATTCACTCGGCAAAATGTACTTATGCTGCCTACAGTTCAGGAGTCAGGTCTCAGCATGCCTGCCTGTTGGAGCCCATCAGTCCCCTCCCCGCCACCCAGTGTCTGTCAGAACAAATAGAGAGTTGACCACAAATCACAGCCGTCCATTCTCACGACAACAGAGCTGATCTAGCCTGGCCTGATGTATTACCTCTGTGTCACAGGGGAAATAAATGAGTAGGCCTCAGAGGAGGTGATAGGTCTGCCCTGTGGGACACAGAAACCCCTACAATGCTTTATAATTCCCAACTGGCATCAATTTATCCATCTATATTATATCTGCATTTACGTATATCCATCTCTAAAATCATAACATCTCTGTAATTATAATTACTTACAAACTTAAACATTTTTTGATTTACTAACATATTATAAAATTTATTTTTTTAAGAAGTTGTCCTCAGTGGAACTATGATGTTTGATTTTGCCTATAATGTTTGTATGCTCTGAGCAGTCTATCACTCTGTTTGAGGAGTCACGATGGATTAGTCAATGTCAGTGATCCCTGGGAGAAAGCTGGACACATTTGGGTGACTACAGGGCTTTTGGGAGGTGATTGTCTATTAATTGTAATGACATTATTTTCTTCTTCACTACTAAATTAAAGACCTACATATTTTGGTGCTACCCAAATATAGTCTCTCATTCATTAGAAGCCACTGAGCCAGGTTTCTCAGATTTGCTGAGAACATGCCTCAGACTTGCATGAAAATCTTGTTGGGTCAATTTTGGGGCCCATACCAAAATTTACCTTTTATTAGTGCTTCTTGTATTCGAAGACTTTTGAGGATGAAATGAAGGGTGCCACTCTCTCCATCTCCATGGTTCCCCAACATTGTTCTTGTGGAGCTCTGTAGGAAAATTAGGGGCAAGATAGTAGTCACACATTCCAACTTTATTGTAGGAGCAACAGTTCAAAGAAAATAGTTAAAAGTTGAACTACTCTAGAAACAAATAAACAAGTACATAATAAGGCTTTTTGACAGCAAATGAAAATGTATTGAAAATGTACTTGTCTGGATAAAATATTTGTATTTTTTGTCACCATGGAATTCCATAATTGATTTATAAAATGGACTCCACTCATAACCATTGTCATTTCACATTCAAAGCAGTTAGCAGAACTGGGAGCCTGAACTTCCAACTGTATTGTTGTCCAAATTCTTGTGGAGCTTGCTCTTCTTCTGTTTTCTCCTATATTTTGTTGTTGGTGCAGCTGTAAGACTTTCGGTCTCCAGGCTCTGGCTGCTGGCAAGGTCAAGTTACAGAGAAAGTCGTGGTAAAAGGTGGTGTTGAAAAGGGGATTTTTTTTTCTCCTGTGGATCAATCCTGCAGCTTTCCTTGAAAATGTTTTGAGTTTCTAAGAATTGCAGGGCTGCCTACATGTTGGCTCACCAGGAGAGCTGTATGAACTCTGGCACTAACCTGGAACTCACAGTAATAAGCTGGCAGCCTGCCCGGGTTGTCTGCCCCAGAGAACGTTGTTAGTGTGTGTGTGTTTTTATACACACATGCAGAGACTTCACAGTTTTATCATCTTGTGCACACAGAATATAGCTGAACTTTGATCTTAGTACTGTCTGCACTTCTGCTGAACTGGAGTAAAGCCCGTTTTCCCTTTCTGTGTATTCTGTTGTTTGCCCAAAACACACACCTAATGAGCACTTTGAGAGCCCCAGCCCCACTCACTCACAACCAAGTCCTCTCTCACTGCTCCCTCCCTCTGTTCCACCCCTCCTCCTCCTCCTCTTGTCCATGTCTGCTGAAGCCAACTGCCAAGGACTGTGGGATACATTTTGGCAATGCTCTGAGCACTGCTAATGTAGGTCATTCCAAACTGTTTTTCTCTTTGTGTGTCTGTACATGGCTAGCCACACTTTGGCTTTGCTCTTAACCTTCTCTACCCAAGTATGTGCAGATGTACGTACATCCTTGACTTGACCTCTCCCTGTTTTTCTTACTGGTCATTTTACTGCGCACAGAGAAAGAAAAAAAGTTTGTAGAGAATAAAAACTAGAAAGTTTGAATAGAAACAAAAGCCCTATGTGTTTTAACAATTTGATTTGAGCATTTACATTCAGTTTATTGCCATTTCATTAGGCAGAATGAGCTAAAACAAATGTAGTCTAATACAACAGCCCGGCAATTGTTCCAACCTGCATGAAGGTTATGATGACCTTCTCTTGTTTGAACTGGATGCTGTAGTTTGTGGTACTGTTGAACTTCATCATACTGGGGGCCGTTTGTGGCTGTCCTCAGTGATATAAATCAGATAGACAAAATATAAGAATATGTCCATGTCCATGAAACGACTGAAAAATGGGGTTAGTCGATCCACTATTAAAGAGTCATTTCATATACCACAGTTCCACATCAGCTTTATCCAAACTGTCCATGCCATGTATTGTATGCATGCAGTGTAACTTTGCATTATAGTTGTGTAAAAAGGAACTGTGGACAAATTATTCAAGGTCCATTGACTTTATCAAATAGCTTGTACATCATAGTCCAAACATTTTTTTGGCAAATAATTGCAAAGTTCAATTTCACGGCTTATTATTTCCTATATTTTCTCACTGACAACTGCTTTAATTGCATGAACCTACTGCACTGTTGTCAATGAGGAAACTGTAGAGGATATGGAGAAAAATATTGGATCTGCATAGTAAATATTTCTGATGTTTTTGTAGCTGTGAAACAATGCTCCTATAAGCTTCAGTGGTTTGGGAAAAGACATGTTGTATAGAACTACAGAGCATAAATTAGTGTTTGTTTGGTTTTCATGCAGACTTTAGATGGATAGCGGGTTCAGCGATGATGACTGGGGGTGAGAGTAGCTCATACACAGTAGTTGCGGTACTGCAGCCATCTCCAGCCAAATCTCTAGCGTTTAGAAGGCTTTCAGTCAAGTCATCAAAGATTATGTCAAGTCTAAAACAAGCACGATAGCTATGAAAATGAGCACCTTGGCTCAAGAACCGAGATTTTTATGTGATGCTATCAAAGGACAAAACCTAGAGCAGATCCTCAGAGTTTGTGGGCTCAGAAAATTTGCCTTGTGTTTGTATGCCAGGCTGTGTATTTCTTTGTAATACAAACACAAACCAGGAAGAGTCAGCCATGACACTTGTTCCATTTGTAAAGTTTTGCCAAAAAAAGTCATTGTTCTTGTGTTGATGCTTCAAATGTATTCCTGCCAGTGAATTCACATAAGGCCAATTGCAATTCAAACCGTGGAGTTTTTGTCCTCTGGTAGACGTTTGGAGTGTTTTTTTATCTGAGTGGGTCCCTGTGCAGGTGTTGTGCATGCAGGTGACTCTATACACATTCATATTTCACACTATCCCACTGATCCACAGGTGGTGGTAACATGCTAAGATATGCTGCAATGCACCAGCAAAGCCAGTATAGAGGAAGACTGCATATTAAACATGGATGTAAACAATGCTGGATTTAAAATACTTAAAAACATTGCGAAAGTTTTATGAGGAAAGAAATGCATTCAACAGGTAACACTGAATGTAAACATGACTTTTGTTTGTTTAGAAACTAGAAGAAAAATCCACAAGATGCCTTTAATCGACATTGTCTTCATTCAAGTGGAGCGACATCTAGTCAAACCTGGTAAAACTGTGTTAGCAATGAGCATAAAATACAGTCGTCACTACCAGACTGAATGAATGATGAGATGTACTTTTGCAGTATTGCCTGTCAATGTAATATCTCATGTCATCAGAGTAGTGTGATGCGCTGGATCCACTACTCTCATGTTTTCAAGCTGAAGTCTTTATTTCACAATAAAAGTCACAATATGTGTCATGATGACAGATCTGGGTGAGACTTGCTCACTCACAACCACAGCCTATGGAATAACAGGAGTAACACGTGAATTCTGTTTTAAAATAGGATTTTCCCTTTAATGCTCACTGAATAGGACAGCTGTGTTGACAGTATCTGGGGCCCCAGTGCATGTTGGGGCCTTTGTGATCAAGCTCGATCTGAGCACGCTCTGCTGCCTCTGCACTTGCACTGGCTTGACCTCTGTCTGCTCCCTGGACTCGATTATAGCTGCTCACTGCACAAATCCAACCATTCCACTTCTTCATTACATTATCCATCGGACTGAACCGAAGCGGCGCTCTATCGCAACAGCCTCATTTTTTTCTCACTTTAATGATAACATACTTTGGATTTACTTTTGTTTAATACATCTTTACTCAGAAATGAATCACCAACTGAAAGCTTTTGTTTTTGATAGGATTAATGTGATTCTCTGTATGCATGTAAACAAAGAACTCAGCTCTTGTCTTTGGGAAAGAAAAGCCGTGTTCGCTGCAGTAACACCCCATCCCCACGCAAGGTTTAAATATACATTGATCAGTGGTAAAAATAGCCCTAGCTGTTTTATAAGCACATGGCAGGGTGCAGTAAATAGTGGTGAGATGTTCCAGCCTTGCCACTGACCTCTGGCTGTGCTTTTATCCCAGATACATTTGTCACCAGCGCACACTGGCCTCTGCATAGTCAAACAGCTGCTTTTCCCATTTACTGAATCCTGCAGCCAGCAAAAAACTGTAATTTTCTCACTTTAGATTGCTCTTTTTCTGCACAACTTACTTTCAAAACAACACCAATAGCATTATTTCCTTGGTTAGCAGCATTATTTCCATGGTTGACAGCATTATTTCCATAGTGATTTTCATGACACTTAATTAGCTCAACATGAGTGAATACTGGCAACATCTACTACCACAAATGTCTCTTAATCATTATGAAACAACATGTGTCTGTTGGTGTTGTTACTATGGTTGTAACTGCCTTATTACAGTGGGATATTGTGGGCGTACTGTCAGTTTGTAGTGGCATCTCAGCCGTTCCCAGCAGGACATATAATCTGACTGTGTGGACAGAAGTCTGGCAGTTTCGCAGGCCTGTGGTCCATGTGACCAGACTAAACAAGCCCTCTCTGACACACACACAGAGACACACACACTCACAGAATCCCCTTACTGGGCCAAAGTTCAACAACTGCATACAGATGCCTGCAAGCAATTAGACATCCACATGCAAAGCTCCAAAGGGGGAGCTGTGGAGGTTACTTTAGGACATTTTGCACTGTTGCCATGGCGAAGCTGACACTCAGCCTGCATCCTGCTTGAGAAAGGTCAGGTGTCTCATATCTTTTGTTCATTTTTCTTTTCTTTTTTTTCACCCCCTCCTTGCAGGCTTGTGCTTAGCTGTGGTTGTCAGGCTGCAAGGCAAAATGTCTGAAATAATAAATGAATAAATGCAACAGTGAGGAAAAGTGCAAAATAAAAAACACAGATGGAGCCAAGCTGTAATCTCAATGTGATGTTTCAATACTTAATATTCATGCAGTTTGGCCAAATTCTCACAAAATCCTTTACTTGTTTTTTCCATGTTTTTATTAGCTTTCAGTATAAAGCCGACGGCAGAAATGAGGACATTGTGTTTTATTCATGTTTGCAGAATTTACCATTGATTTAAATAAGATTCCATTTCACAGCGTCATCCTACTCCAAAACACACACACACACACACACACACAGTCCTTATGATGCGTCACTGGTATCCAAGTGTCACAGCAGTGCATTCACTCGATGACAGACAGTTTTAAACTATCTCTGAACCCCCGACCCCCCACCCCTTCTCCCTGTGACATAGACGACCCCCACCCCACCACCCCTTCCACCAAAGCCTGACCCTCACATCACCGGCAGCCAATAGATTTGTGGCCTAATCCATCACTTCCCTCTACAAGCTCAACTGTCCTGGCTCATTGTTTGCGACGAAGGGGAGGGGAACGACTGTTGACACACCCCCACGCCTACCCCCACTTCCTGCAATTATATATACTTACACATGCATGCATGCGCTGTCACTCGTACCACTCATGTGCTACCCCAAGTGTACAACAACATGTCAAGTCATTGGTCTCTCTGCTTACTGTATCTCGTTGAACAACCACAGTTTGGTATTTCAACCAGTCATGTCAGTTTCTTTTGGTGGTTGTGGTTTTTGATCAACATAAAACAGTGAAATGGTAACTGGTGAACACACTGGATCTGTTGCACTTCAAATGCAACCCTCAGGACTTTGTTTTTTCATGTGAACTGTGTTGACCTATTTCCTATCTGAGTCTGCCTGAGTAGGTTTTTAAGCTCTTCCTCTGTTTTTTTGTAGCTAGTTTCTTTCGAGTTCAGGGGGGACATTGAACACACACAGAAAGCGATGCTTTTATTTTCTAAACTGAGAAAAAAATTCAGCTATTATTTCTGCCAAAAAAAGGGAGTCTATGCATGTTGAGTAGGCCAAGAGCTTGGGCTGGCCAAGTGTGATGTTTGATGTATGCTCCGTGCTTTCTCCAGGCTGTAGTTTCAGATGAACATGATGCTGAGGGCCTTCCGACCCTTAACCCCCAGACTTCCCAGCACTCCCTCGTGTTTGCATTCCACAACAGCCTTTTTTAAAACGGCGCTGTGCAGAAATCTGGTGCTCAGAGAAGAATAAGACTGCTCAGCCTAAGAAACCCCAGCATGTTTATTATGTGCAGAATGCTCTCGACGTTCAGTCACAATGCACTCTTGTAGCTCAGTAAAACACTGTTATTAGATATTACTAATTGTGATATTACTGTGACTTGATAGATAACCAGACTTCCTTTCTTCCAGAAAACTTCCAGACGATCCCAAAGCAGAATGGAGGGTCTCATTGGTCTCTTCTGTAATCATGAAGCACATAAGGGCTCACTCCTTCAACATGGTATGCTCGGCTCCACTCTAAATTCTTTCCTTTCAAAGCAGTGGCTTTTATGTCATTTCCTGTTTGATGTTAACACACAATTTAGCTGCCATTCTGTGTACAAAACCATGTATTGTTTTTTTGTTTTTACCATATGTTTTGGCACCACAGCTTTCTAGCTCATTATCCCAGTTTCACTGCGGTTTGTGTAATAACCCTGTTAGCCGCAGTCTCTTTTTGTCAAAGTCAGACAGTACTTTGAGCCTCCCTAAAAATGAGGGGAAATGGCCTCAGCTGCAGTAGAAAGTTTGGATTCAATTTCTGTGTTTACACAGAGATCCTAATCTGCCCCAGTGCAGTTCCGCACTATTAGCGAATGGGAATGTGGCAAATTTAGAATCAAAGAATTTTCAACCAGACTGTCTCAACAAAAGCAAAAAATAGTCAGTCTGACAAACAGAAAGTACAGCAGCAATGGCATAAAAACAACCCACAGTTCTGTAGGGAAGATGATTACCCACAGCTGGGTTCTTCTATCCTGTAGTTGCTGATCTCTTTTTGTTATCAAAGACGACAAACAAACACTCTGTCTCCTCCCATCCTGTCAGGCTTGGCAGCGAAAAAAAATGCCTTTAGATAAAAAAAAAAATAGGCTGGAAAATCATGTCAGTCACACATAAACATCTTCTCTAGCAAATATATACAGCAACAACGCACATCTTGATGTGAAAAGAAGTTCACTTTCCCTGCTCTTAAACTGAACAATAATGTTTCCTTGGTTTGACACAATGCCAATCCCTTGCTTTTCCATATACAGGCCACCGAGAATGAAGAGATTCACAAGTTACTTATAATGTGTGGTGGTTGCTTATGCTTAACTTTTGCCTGATTGCAAACACGTAGTCATGGTAGACTATGTCTGAGCATAGCAAATGCCAAGTCTTTAGTCAAGCACTTTTTCTTTCCCTTTGACCTGATTTTTTTTTCACTTGCCTTCCTCTGGTGCACAAGCATGCAAACAAAAAAAGGTTTTTAAATATCAGTTGTCAGCTGCCAAGCAGCTCCACAGTCAGACACAGAAACCCTTCTACTAACCCAAGAAAAATCTCTGCCTGTGTTTTTGCGTCCGTTTATTTAAATTCACTTTTAGATACCCAGATTTTGGTTTTTCACCCACACAATGAGATATTTTGTTGTTTCAGGTGCTGACCTTCGATGGAAGAGGAGTGAGCGGCCATGCCAATCACATAGCCATCCATAAAGCTGTCAGGTACAGTCTGAACTTTAAGGCTTTGATTTTTTTGATTTTATTTTTTTTAAATCCCTCAACTTAAAGACACAGTCCTCAGGGATATTATGTGGCTTACACATGCGACCAGAAAACCGCCCACTCCACAATCATAAAACACCATCCAGGAAAATGCAGAACATTTAGACTCACATCAACATCCATCTTTCCAAATGTTTCCCCACAAAGACACACACACACACACCATGTTTTTCAGAATTGGTCTGTTACATAGCTGAGAGGTCATCCAAACAGAGTCCTCAGAGGCACTCGGCTCTGCTCCCAGAGAACAGCACTAAATCCCGTCCCTGAAGTGGTGAGGTGGGAGGGCAGCTCTGGTTTGGAGAGGCCAACCAAGCAAGTTGCATCAGACTGTTGGTTAAAAAAAAAAAAAGTGTTTTGCACTACGAAGTGTATGCTGCTGTCCCCATGCTGCACTGATGCCTTAATTGTCTGCCGTGTAATTCACGGTCTTTTCCCTCACTGAGCCTATATGGCTCTGTGTCAATCTGTGGGCCTCATCTGTTGATAAGATGTGAGCTCTCCAAATCACATCTCATGATTCCCATTAGGCTGGAACCCAGAGGGGCCGTGCACTAGTTTCTCAGTGCTCTAAAGCTCGATGCTTTGTTGTTGGGTTTTGTTTTTGTCAAAATGTTAAGTTAGTGCACATGGGAATGCAAGTTTGAAAGGAAAACTGTGCTTCCACTAAGACTTGAAGACAAGTTACGGTATGAAATTGTGTTTTTGCTACACAGGGAAAAAAAACACAGCATGACCCGTAACAGACAGAGTGGTGGATATTTAACAGTAGCTTGGCTGCAGCACTACATGGTCTTTCCTGTGGGTTTAGAGTCATTGACTTCTCACCCGTTTGTGTTGTAATCAAACCAAAACTCTGAGTAGAAACATCACATTGTGGCCATTTTCTAAACCTTGTCACTAAGATGTATCATTGCAATGGCAACAATGTTTACATCCTTGACATATTCACTGAGTAACATTGTTCTTCTCTTGCAGCCATCTGGCTTCTACTGGACAAGTACCCGATGGTAGGTTTGACACAGAAAACTTTCAAGTGGTTTATATTTTCAACATTTGTGGCCAAAGTATCACAGGTCAAATTTACCGGTCACCCTTTGAAAAGTTGTCTTTAAAAGTAAAAATTCTCGAGCAAGTTGTTTTAGGGGAAACAGTCGGTTTCCGCCAGATATGTGAAGTACGATGACACTGAGCACACGTGCCCAAACAAAAGTTGCATTAATTATTAAGCTTTAAGTGGCCCTTAAAACTTAAGATACAGACTGCGTCACAATCAGACAAGGACAGGAATGACGTCCTCACACGAGAAGCACCACCTCTCCAGTCTGCATTTTCCACATTGAGAACCCTGGAATGTCTTGTAAACACTGACTCAGACTGGGTAATTTTGTTAATGTACAGCGCCCTCTTCTGTTCAAGTGGGCTGCATGAGACTTGTGTCTCCTCTGTTGGTCTGCTGGTGGCAGCATGAGGCCAGCTGGATATCGCAAACATTCCAATACAAGTGTTTTGGGGTTTGTTTTTTTTAACCTTGTTGCCCTCAAACTACATATGACAGTTTCATTCCAGATGTTTCAAACTCTGTATTGTTGGAAAATCTGTGTCATGTTGACTGTCCAGGCATACTCAAAATGGATTCCAATTTGTCTTCTAATTTCAGCCCAGATAGAATTTTTACTTTCTCAGAAAGGTCGTATGATTGGGGGGGGGGTCTTGAACAAAATGTGAAAGGAAAAGTAGGGCAGAGAGAGGGCAACATCTTACAACAGGCTGAGAGCTCATTACTTTGCCAGTTTGGTAAATATCAAGACCCACACCCATATTTATGTTTGGGCAGATAGCATGATAAGAAACAAACATAGCAGGCCTGTTAATCATATATGAGATCTCAACAGTTGCACTCTGCTGTTGAATGGCAGGAAGACATTATTATCTGGGTCCTAAGGCTACAGCAACACTTTATTTAGGACAAAATAACTCTGCCTTGCCCTCTTTAGTTTGCAGTGAGCAATCTTAAAAACAGCTGGTGTGTCATTAATCAGGCTCTTTGTGTATTTATTACCAGGCATTTACACCTCACCTGTTTGGCTGGTCTTACTGTAGCAGTGAATTAAGCCCAACGTGATTGTAATAAGCCTCCTCACCCGGCTGGACAACAAGACTCCCTGCTCATTACCAGCAGCTTTAAGCCTCTTGTGCCCCACAAACTCCTGCTGCATGACACGGGTTTTAGTTGAAGACTTCAGTACCATATTAACACTGTAAAATAATTATGTTTTTGTAGCAGGTTATACAGTTTTTCTATGATTTCCTGACAGTAGCCTGAGTGTAAAAAAGAAGCATTGTTGTGAGGTAGCTTTTTAACATTTGCAACAGAGTGACCTGAGTGAATGGCCTAGTTACCTGTCTGCTGCTGTGGTGAGTGTTTAACATATTAACAGCTAAGTGGGTCTCTGTCTGCTCTCCCAGACTGCTGTTTGCTCTCCCTGGTGACCGTTGGCCTCCTCAGGAAGTACATCTCCTTCCTGGAGCTTCCCCTCAGCTGGTTGCTGCCCTCATGTCTCAGCTGTTTTATAGGCTCACAGGGCTACAGACAAGCCAAAGTAAGCCCTGAAATAGACACTTTGTTGGCAAAGACGTGTCACAGTCTACATTTAGAAGGCGCACATGTTTTTAGCTCATTGTAACAAGGGTATATACAGTATATGTGCTGAAGAAGCAAGAGTGGAGATAAAGTTTGTAAAAAGAGATGCTACGGCAAAGTAAGGAGTTGATGATTGAAATCTGATCAAGGTAATATTATATACAGAAATACATTTCCACTGAGCATCAGAATTTGAGCACTATATATGTAATTGAGCACTTATATAACCTCTCAAACAACCCTTTCTTTTCAGAATGCCATGTTTTGCCATCGCACTCAACTCCTGTGGTTTCGTTACCTCTACATCGCTTTCTCCCGTTACATGTTCGTAAACACATTCCAAATGATCCCGCAAGGACCAAAGAACCTAAAGATCTATTAATTTTTTTTTTACCTCATCCAGATGCACTGATTGTTTCTCTGTTAGGTGTCCCACTGCCTAACTACTCGAGTACTGTAGTAGGAGTGAATGTAGTGGCTGTTTACAAATCCAATGAGCTGTTTTGCTCACAGTGAATGATGAAAATTTATTCAACACTTAATATCAGCTAAAGTAGCCTGAATATTTTTTTGTAAGCAGTTTCAATTAATAAAGTTGACATTAAATTTTTAATAACAGTCACAGAAACTTCTTGTGCCTTTTTACTACAGAAACAGCTTTATTCTTTTTGAGTCATTACACTGTATTAAAAACAACACTACATGCTTGTTTTTTCATATTCTAATTTCAAGATAATTGAAAGTTATTATTGAAATGATTTCTGGTATACTGCTGATTAAACAAAGATTGATTCTTGTATCAGAGTGTTGTTATTTAGTTTCCCTCAGCTATGTCTGTTGCAGGTTTAGACATGTCTCTGATGGACTTGTGAGCTTGTATGCTTTCCTCCCACTTTTCCCCACAAAAGTTCTCCACTGTGACGCTGCGGACAGTGCCTGGATCCAGACAGTGTGCAGCAACACCTGGGGAGAAAACAACAGCAACAAAGGGCTCATTGATTTGCATGTGTATAAAGAAAACAGCCCTTTGACCCCAGCACATTTATCTGACGACTTGGCTTCACAGGTTTAGCAGTGCAAACTTGTGAACATAACATGTCTGTTGACTGCAAATACCACAGATCTAGGGCATTAAAAAGCAGACTGGGTTGGTTAGTTTGGAGTAAACAGCAGGATGACGAAATGAGTTTATAAGTAAATAACACGTGAGACAGTCTTGTGTCAGCAGTTAGCAGTCATACCATATCCATCAGGGTTGGAGCGAGGGGTGTAGAAACTCTGAACTCCACAGGTCTTGCAGAAGGTGTGTTTTGCAACGTGAGTGTTAAACGTGTATGTGGTCAGATTCTCTGAGCCCTGGGAAGAAAACAAAAGTCATTAATCACTCAGAATGCTCTTTTTATGTTTTAAGTTAGACTGAATCGAGTCTTTTGCTTGAGTCTCCTACCTGTAAGAGAGTGAAGGCATTTTGTGGAACAATGAAATGGCGGTTTTGTTTCATTGTGCAAATGCTACAGCTGGAGAAACAGACAAAACTCATATTGATTTGCTGAAAAGTGTACAGGCAACAATACATTTGAAATATCTTTAACATGATAGTTTTGGGTTGTTGGTTTTTTTTTACCCAATCTTAAAAATGTAGCTTAAGTGTTACATTTTACATTTTTTGCATTTAGGAGACTACCAATTTTGTTTTCTTTGTGATACAAAGATTCGTTATTTAAGAAAATGAGACATTATCATGGAATGTAATATCCATACTTGCAATTAAAAACAAGGAGGTCTGGGGAACTCCAAACTTCAAATCTTATAGCTCGACAGTGGCAGCCGCCTGTATGTTTGACACGATCCATTCTATAGGTTAGAAGAAAAATAAACCATCATGACAAATGCATACAGTATGTCCATACGTTAGTATTGTTGGATATGAAGCCTTACTTCAATCACTGTGTTGTCAGCAAGGAAAAGAATCAGGGACGAATTAACCCGGCTGTTAAATGGAGTGTTGGTGAAACTGGTGTGACTTGTTTGCTGTGAAACCTCCCCACCCAAAATGCCCCACTCTAAACAGTGCCAATAATCATGTCAAAGAAAACAAAGTCCATCACTGATAAGGACCACGCATTAAAAACCTCTCAGCTAGTTAGCACATTTGACTCATTCACAGCTATTGATGTGGTCACTGAATATGTCAGTTGAACTGAAAGGCAAGTACCTCAAACAAAAGCCAACGTCAAGCTTGTTGTCCCGAGGACACTTTCATTTCATGTGATAATCAGTTCAGCTTCCTCTGCACTCAGCGAGGCCTGTCTCCTGCTTTGAGAGATTTCCTGGAACACTGTGAGTCAGTCCATAATTATTCCAAGGAAGGGGCAGGGCAAAGTACAGCAGACTTGCACAAACAGATTCCTCAGAGGTTAAACTAGTTCAATCAGATGCCTCGCTCTGTGTTGGAAAGCACTGGCATGGTGCATCACGGGTTGGGTGTCATATGACAGCGTGCTGGAGGGGTGGGGAAAGAGAATGTTGTGACCCAAATACATATATTAGGACTATCCCAGCTGTATCATATCTGTGACCCCAAAACAGAACCCCAGTAGGTTACAGGCCCCCTCCCATCAGCACCTTTATTTTTTGATTTAATATATTGTACAGTTGTCTGTAGTAATAGTGGGAGATAAAAGCTGGCAGTAATGAAGTCATACAGTAATCTGGGCATTCTTTTCTATCTCACCAGGGTCCTGTGTTTGGAGACCAAAATCTCAGATTCTCAGTATGTTTAACCAGCTGGGTCACTTCACAAAAACACACTATAACAAAAGAAAATCCTTGGACAGCGTCACCTGGGTGTTGACATCATGCCAGGCATAGACTTCTGCTTTGTTTGAGCCCTTTCTTGTGACTTTGATAAAGCACTGAATAATACCCTCATGCCTTGGGATAAATCACTCAAGGAAATAACAAGGTTGATAGAAACAAAATATCTGAAACTGAAATATTTCACCCTACAAACTAGCTTTTCAGCTTGAGCTTGAAAACATCGTCATATTGTAGCTATATAATCATACTGTGTTTTGTTAAGGAAACAAAATGTTGAGCGGCCATAGGAGTGTGTGAGAATTGTGTTGACACTGTACACGATCTGCTGGTGAGTGTTTTTCTTAGTCCTGCCATACAAGCCTTTCTCGTAATACTGGAGACTTGACAACGTGATCTCTGTACAGTATGTCCATAATGATAAGCAAAATCAAGGCCACCACACAGCAACAACTTCACTATCAATTGAACATATGTATCTTCAGTGAAGACACCAAGATTAAAACAAGCCCAAATGGCATCCAGCAGAACACTTGAGGTTGTCTAAATAAGAAATAATTTACTATATCCTTAGCTGATCAAAATATGTCGGTGTCAAACATTTGTTGTTTCGGTTCAAATCAGGGTTGAATCGATGTCACGTGGACTTGATTGTAGACACTTGAAGACGTTTGCTTTCTGACCTTTATACAGTCTATGACTTACTTCCTTGCCAGTAACTCAGAAGCGAAGAAGTGAAACGTCTTGAATCATTTACAATCAAGTCAAGTCGATTCAACACCAGATGACTGAGAACGTTCACAGACATACTTTTGTTTCAGTATTAAGGTCATGATCATACAATCTGTGCTCGTGACTGTATTGTTTGCCTGCCACGGTAACCAGCATCAGCAAATGCTACTTATCAAATTACATATGTTGCTGTGGTGTTGGCTATAAATCTCGAATATATTCTTTATTTAGATCTGTGCAATAAGAAACCTGTGGTGAATATGGATTGCAAGTGAATGAAATCAGATGGGTAAATGAGGTCAGTTAGGAGTGTTATCTTCCTCTCGGCCTGAAATACTTTATCGACCCTGCTGTCACAACAG
Organism: Holacanthus passer; assembly: GCA_025331565.1. Taxonomy (NCBI): domain Eukaryota; kingdom Metazoa; phylum Chordata; class Actinopteri; family Pomacanthidae; genus Holacanthus; species Holacanthus passer. Next base: position 11,098,573 of record JAFREQ010000005.1, read on the forward strand.
CTGCTAGCACCTTTAGCAAACACGTTCCCATCTGTTAACAGGCACGTTTGATGGCGATCGAGGGGATTCACGTCTGCATACGTGTAACATGCACAGTCATTCAGACACGATGAGATCCTGGTATGATAATCGGTATTATAGTCTATGTTGTAAGAAAATGGAAGACGCGGAAAATAGGTCCATGTATGTATAATATGAAGGCTGCACTGTCACGACCTAGAATTTAGTGAATTTAGGAATTTAGCTTACTCGAACAGATATGTGTTATAACCGCATAGTCATGAACGCATCAAACATTACATACTGTAACACGGCAACCAATCGCTGCTCAAACAAACAATCGTACTAACCAATCCGAAGCTCGGGGAAGGTCCCTGTTGCTATGATGTTTCTAGCAAATTCTAGAGGCTGTGTGCTGGGGTATTATTCCGCCACGCAGGATATGTCGGATTATTATTTTCAAGCACATAATTTTTGACTAAATATGTTCGTTAATGAGCATTTCAATATAAAATTGAAAAAAAAGCAAAATAAATACTATATATTGAAATAGTGTCCTTCGGGTTAGGGGGGACTACTTTCAAACGCGGACGGATATTAACTGATGACGTGTGCAGCCTCCGGTATATATACAGTGTTTGTCTGTATTGCGGTATTATCCTTCAGAAGAAGACTACAGGAAGAAATCGCTCGCCACTCGAACAAGAATTATTTACTGCGTCTCTTGAAAGTAAGTATTATTTTCTTCTGTTTCAAGCTCTATTATAATTATATTTCGAAACATAAATACAGTGGATGTTCTCGTTGGTTTGTTCGGTGAGCAGTGCCGCGGTTTCACAGCTTTGCTTAAGAGAATTGTAGCAAATGTTAATCTGACTCGAACTGACGTTAAACCTTAACGTTATTAAGCTACATTTTACCTGTACACAGGTTTCCTATGAGTCTCAACAGTCGTCGTCGTCGTTTTCGTCGTCGATGAAACTGAAACGCAGTAGTGGTTAGCTAATGTTAGCTTTAGCAGTGACTCAACATTTCCAGTATCGTCCATTAGCGGGTAACGTTAGCGGAACAAAAGGGAAGGTCAATATGATCTCAAAATGGCGCTCGGTCTGGAATGGCTGCTGAGCTGCCGATAGTTCAGAGCTTCACAGCTATATTCTTTAATTTAGATAATCCATCAGGATGATCTTTTTAATATAGTATTTTTAGCTTTAGTGATGTGACCCTCATCTGAACGTAAATTTATAGGTACTATATACGCTATTACTCTTAATGTGTAGAGTAATTTTTGTAGATGATAAATTTATTTACAATTAGTTAAAGACTGGAACTGTGACAGTATTATTACTTATGTCTACTTACTGCTATTGCTATTTAAGTTCTGATTTGTATGTTAATTGCCTCTCTTAATTACATAGGGTCAAACATGCAGATCTTTGTGAAGACCCTCACTGGCAAGACCATCACCCTTGAGGTTGAACCCAGCGACACCATTGAGAATGTGAAGGCCAAGATCCAGGACAAGGAAGGCATTCCCCCTGATCAGCAGAGGCTGATCTTTGCTGGCAAGCAGCTTGAAGATGGCCGCACCCTCTCTGACTACAACATCCAGAAAGAATCCACCCTCCATCTGGTCCTGCGTCTGAGGGGTGGCATGCAGATCTTCGTCAAGACCCTGACTGGCAAGACCATCACCCTTGAGGTCGAGCCAAGCGATACCATTGAGAACGTGAAGGCCAAGATCCAGGACAAGGAAGGCATTCCCCCTGATCAGCAGAGGCTGATCTTTGCTGGCAAGCAGCTGGAAGACGGCCGCACCCTCTCTGACTACAACATCCAGAAAGAATCCACCCTCCACCTTGTCCTGCGCCTGAGGGGTGGCATGCAGATCTTTGTGAAGACCCTGACTGGCAAGACCATCACCCTGGAGGTTGAGCCCAGCGACACCATTGAGAACGTGAAGGCCAAGATCCAGGACAAGGAAGGCATTCCCCCTGATCAGCAGAGGCTGATCTTTGCTGGCAAGCAGCTTGAAGACGGCCGCACCCTCTCTGACTACAACATCCAGAAAGAATCCACCCTCCATCTGGTCCTGCGTCTGAGGGGTGGCATGCAGATCTTCGTCAAGACCCTCACTGGCAAGACCATCACCCTGGAGGTTGAGCCCAGTGACACCATTGAGAACGTGAAGGCCAAGATTCAGGACAAGGAAGGCATTCCTCCTGATCAGCAGAGGCTGATCTTTGCTGGAAAGCAGCTGGAAGATGGCCGCACCCTCTCTGACTACAACATCCAGAAAGAATCCACCCTCCATCTGGTCCTGCGTCTGAGGGGTGGCATGCAGATCTTCGTCAAGACCCTGACTGGCAAGACCATCACCCTGGAGGTTGAGCCCAGCGACACCATTGAGAACGTGAAGGCCAAGATCCAGGACAAGGAAGGCATTCCCCCTGATCAGCAGAGGCTGATCTTTGCTGGCAAGCAGCTTGAAGACGGCCGCACCCTCTCTGACTACAACATCCAGAAGGAGTCCACCCTCCATCTTGTCCTGCGTCTGAGGGGTGGCATGCAGATCTTCGTCAAGACCCTCACTGGCAAGACCATCACCCTGGAGGTCGAACCAAGTGATACCATTGAGAACGTGAAGGCCAAGATCCAGGACAAGGAAGGTATTCCCCCTGACCAGCAGAGGCTGATCTTTGCTGGCAAGCAGCTGGAAGATGGCCGCACGCTCTCTGACTACAACATCCAGAAAGAATCCACCCTCCATCTTGTCCTGCGTCTGAGGGGTGGGCAGTAAAGTGTTAAATGATTCCATGTTCTCAACCTTTTCTCTCAAGTTAACGTGCTATGTATGACATGCTATACAATGCCGTATTATAAAGTTGTTTCACATGACAAAGGTGTTGATCTTAACGTGACCAAAAGTTTGATGCACATCACTTAATAAAGAGTTAAACTTAACTTCCTGGCGTTCTTCATTCAAATCACTGTTCAGAGCCATATTATATATAGTTCAGAAGCAAGTGGGCAAAAATGCCTTTATCCACACACTGTAATAAGGAGAAATGGGAGTAAAAGCTGAATTTAACAACCTAATTTAGACTGTAGTAATCAAACTGCATATTATAACTATAATTTATTCTAATACAGTAGGTGCATTCCTATGTAAATCTAATTGTGTGCACATAAGGTATATGACTGGTAACTTTCTAAAAACTGGTTAATGGCACGAAGAACATGTTCAGGCTCACCTTACTCTTTTTGAGAAAATACTTATTGTGAAATGACATCTTGGAATGGGAGTCACTTCATTACTCAAATCATAAAGCAAGGCCTTAATACTCAGTAAACTGGTCTGTTTGCAAAAATCATTTTACCAAATCTATGAAAGAACCGAAGAATGGGACCTTATTTCTTCAGAGTGTAAAACTGAAGACATCCAGCCTTTGACAGACCCCAGCTGTGCTGCTCTGTCATTTCTACCATCAAACATGGCTTTAGTTGTATGGAGTATGTGAGAAGCCAGCTAAATTTGATGTGGCGTACACATGAATGTAGGTTTCTACTGTGTTGATGTCAATGATGGGTAAGCATAAACTATTATCAAGTGCTTGCTCAGTGAATGAGCTGCAATTTTGTTGCTGAGGGTTTAACAGAGCTGGAGGTCTACTGAATCTGCAGAACACTTGGAAAGATTAGTGAGCATATTGCGCCATCTATTGTCAAGCATGAGGTCGACAAGTCACAGAGAAAAGATGAGGGGGAAATACAAACAAACCAGAAGAGGTGATCTAAGCTGATGGGTCTAAAAATGGGATTCAAAGACCAACGGGGGAGGAGGAAATTTAGTGAAATGAAGTAAATGGAGAAAAGGTGTGCTCTATAGCTGGTACAAGAGCATTGACATACCAGAGGAAAAGTATGATTTCAATAGACAGTATTAATTGATAATATCAAAGATTTGGTCTCGGCACATGCAAATCATATAGATCAACGAAACCTCTTTGCTAAGAGAGGAAGGAAGTTGTTTTCAGCATAAGGAAACAGAACAGGGATTGACTTTGTATTTTTTATTTCATTTATTTATTTATTTATTGTCTTAATATGGAAAAGTTGGTGGTGTGTGCTTGTGTGTTCCGAGAGAGAAAAGGGGCAATATTTTTGTATTACTGTGGGATAAAATGTCCAGTATATTCAAATCAGATTTTAGTACAACCTTACTGTAGATTGTCTCATGTCCTGGGCGTGAGCAGGCAGATAGGAGCCCAATGTCTCACCGCGCTGAGGCTGAGTAGTTGGCACATGCGTGGCATAAAAAACACATAATGCATTAAAGGTCAGGAAAAAATCAAGACATCAGCAAGAATCAGTGATAGAAAATTCATACATATGTTGCCTGTTTGTCAGTGAGCAGCCCCTCATATATGAATGAGGTGAACGATGACCTTTGTGCATACAGAGACGACTCAGGTCAAAATTTGGCCCTCAAGCCATAAGTATGTTACCTACATTTGAACCCACAAGACAGTTTAGAGGTGACACGACAGTCTCCGGTGAGGAAAGTAGTGTGGATTACGGCGAGCTCAGGGATTGTACTGTGGTATTTACCATCTAATCCAAAACTAAACTGGCTCAACAGTGGCATCTGGATAATCGGGTGTCACCCGTTTATCCTGCCAAAGGCATTTATCTTATAGCACTGATGACTTGACGAGAATGTGTGACGGAGAAGTCATGAAGCACACTGCTTATTAAATTGTGACAACAATCTGCATCATATACAGTATGTTTCACATAACAGCTATATTCTAACAGAAAAGATCAAAACAGCAAAGAAACATCTAGGATATTATGTCGGTCTGTTCTGTAGTCTTTGGATAGCTATAGCCTGTTTAGGCCTTTACTCTCAAACTCTGTCTTATAAAAAGGTCATTCTTGTTTTTGTGAGCAGACACATGTATTAGGATCTAAACATGCTCTGGTCACATGTCACTTGTGTCATTATTGTCTTTTTTTTTTTTTTTTTTTTTTTTTTTTAACCTGTTCTGTACAGCAACTTGGGCAAATAGTGTGATGTTCCAGATGCCCAGTCGTGCCACACAGATTTTCTCTGCTAGAGAGAGGTCTGAGATACTTCTCCCATAGTGTGATTTTTATTTTATTTTATTTTTTTGTTTGCGTGACGACCGGACCAGAACAGGAGGGAAAAGGATAGAGATAGAGAGAGGGGGATGTGGGGACAAGAGACAAGAGAGAACATAACAACAACAACAATCACAACTACAACAACAACAACAATGACAACCAGAGTATGGCAAACTTCAACATTCCTAATACCTACCGAAGTAAAAGGTCGTGGAACAAACCGATATGAAATATAATATATAATATATAATTAGTGTAACGAAAGTGTAGTAGAAAGAACTCAAACAAGCAAGCAAATATAAGAAAAGACAGAATTACCACATCACTAAAGCCAATGGTGCCAAGGGTGTGTATGTGTGTGCGTGTGTTTTGTGTTTGTCCCTAAAGCCGAGGGTTAGTGTGAGACCACCGCATGCACCCCCCCTCCCCCGTGAACCCACCCCAGCCAGTAGGCATGAACCCCCAGTCATTATTGTCTTAACTTCATGACTCTTAACTGACTGCATATCAGCCATGTGTAACACAGTTCAGACAATATTTTTTGTGTACTTTATTACCCTGAATTATTGTATTGTGAAGCAGTATTAAAACTATTCAGTGGTCCTCAGGCTATGTTGAAGACCAACGATCACTGTAAGAATGATCACTGTAACAAGTCTATCTGGTTTTAATTTACTATTTGTACTGCAGTTGGAATAAAATATGTGTACTCCCTTCACCTGGGTAAATTGTCACCTTGGTAAATTATTACTTGTATTAAATGTAAAATTGTTTGCCAACACTAACAGCAGCTGTCACAAGTAATTCCACAGTTATTGTTTATTTTGTAAGCACTGTATTATTATTGTATACTGTATTATTGTTTTCATACTTTGTGTAATTACTTCAGATAAATGTGCCAAACTAAACTCAGCATTTATATGGTTTAACTTTATGAGGAAGATATGGGAACTATTTTCGGTTGCGGATGGATACAGCTGGATGACGTATCCGCAGTATAAATAGTCCGGGCCCGTCGGCAGTTACTGTACAGTCAGAGGTTGGTGTTATTCCGGAAGAACAGGTCAAGCTACGCAATCAAGTTGTAAGTACAATTGTTCGTTTTAACATTATATTTTTAGTTGTGTCTCAGGTTATCTGGAGTTGTTCTTCCACCGGTTTACATTTTCCATCCTTTTAAGTGGTGTCGCTTTCACCCCCTTTTTTTTTTTAGCAGACAGCTAACTGCTTCGTAAACAATGACTGTAAAAGCTAACGTTAGCTAGCAACGTCAACATGACGTTTCTTAAATGATTGATGTGACCTATACTAGTTGACCTACATTGCGAATAACTGGGTTTACTTAACCCATCACTCATCGAGTTGAACAATAAGGTGAAAGACATTTGTTAACGTTAACAATGGTAAAACATTTCTAGCTGTATCGTCCACTCGCGGGTAGCATCAGCTGAACAAAACGACGGCAAACAACAATAGCTTTTTTAAAATGGCGCTGGGTCTCGAATCACCGGCTTCCTGCCAGTATGTTCATATGATAACTGAAGGAATTGGCTCAGTTTTATCACAATAATAAGCGGTAAGCCGAATAATGGGGGCTGTATATGCAAAAAGTCTTTTGATTTCACTTTTGATTTCATTTAATGTTGTACCTCTGACAGGAAGAAGTCATTAACTAGCACAAATTGCCACATTAAAACGTAGATGTGAGATGTATCTAAAAGTGTAAAGACACTATTTCATGGAAGACTGGTCATTAATTTGAGACCTTCGTGGTTTCTTTGGTAGAGCATACATTATAGGGTATTCATGTGAAATCTTCATTTTTTAGGTGCAAACATGCAGATCTTTGTGAAGACCCTCACTGGCAAGACCATCACCCTTGAGGTTGAGCCAAGCGACACCATTGAGAACGTGAAGGCCAAGATCCAGGACAAGGAAGGCATTCCCCCTGATCAGCAGAGGCTGATCTTTGCCGGAAAGCAGCTGGAAGATGGCCGCACCCTCTCTGACTACAACATCCAGAAAGAATCCACCCTCCACCTTGTCCTGCGTCTGAGGGGTGGCATGCAGATCTTCGTCAAGACCCTGACTGGCAAGACCATCACCCTGGAGGTCGAGCCAAGTGACACCATTGAGAACGTGAAGGCCAAGATCCAGGACAAGGAAGGCATTCCCCCTGACCAGCAGAGGCTGATCTTCGCTGGAAAGCAGCTGGAAGATGGCCGCACCCTCTCTGACTACAACATCCAGAAGGAGTCCACCCTCCATCTTGTCCTGCGTCTGAGGGGTGGCATGCAGATCTTCGTCAAGACCCTGACTGGCAAGACCATCACCCTGGAGGTTGAGCCCAGCGACACCATTGAGAACGTGAAGGCCAAGATCCAGGACAAGGAAGGCATTCCCCCTGATCAGCAGAGGCTGATCTTTGCTGGCAAGCAGCTTGAAGACGGCCGCACCCTCTCTGACTACAACATCCAGAAGGAGTCCACCCTCCATCTTGTCCTGCGTCTGAGGGGCGGTCAATAAATGATTCCATGTTTTTACTTGATTTACATGACAACTTAACCCAATAAAGGATGAGATTAAATTATGTGGTGTTTTTCCCTTGTCTTGCATATTTGTACTGCATATGGATGATGAGCTTACAAATATTGTCCTTCTATAAAATCCAGTTATCATTTATACATACATTCATACATACATTTATACAATTTAATTGTTTCTTCATGTAAGGTTGTGTAAAAGACAATGTTAGATTCATTAGCTTAATACACTTTAGAATTGAACTAAAATCACAGGTTTTGATTTGGACTAAAATGTATCTTATATCTCTTCACATTGGCTACTTTAATGCTCTTCATTGCCTTCACAGTTGACAAAGAATTTGAGATCCTCCAGTATACAACTAACTGCTGCTTTGTTATTCAAGTCCTTTAATAGTGGGTTTTACTCAGCAAAGTTATCCAGATAACTTGCTCTTTGTATCACCTAAAAGGAATATTACTGGTGACCACTATCCTCTCAAATCACATTCTGGCAACAGGGAAACCTTGTGGTTCAAGGGTCATCATCCTATTTAACATCCCAGGCTCAACCCTACAACCCTAGCTGCCTGAAATCTGAATCCTGGTTGAAAAGCTGAAAAACATTAAATGAGTCTCTTACAGGAATTGAAATGTTACTATATTCATAGGTTAGTTACTGATGAGTGCAATGTTGCATGGAACCACTAGAGGTCACTAGCTTACTGGTAGTTCTCCCACCTTCAGGTTCCATGAAGATACGTTTCCTTTCCGACTGTACAAATCTGAGGTTAAAGGTGAGAGTTACTGTCCTACAAGGCCCCATTTACTGCTTGTTCTGTTGATTACGAAATTGTTTTTTTTTTCAATCTGACATGATATTCGCCATAGTTCAATGCAGCTGCTTTACAGATATCCAGAGCTGGGTTAGTGATTTTACATCTAAAACCAGCAAGTGAAGAGATTGTGATGTACCTCATTTTAAGAATCACACATTTTTATTACTGTTTCAGAACTGAAGTCAAAGTATTGGTCCTGTCACTGATAAATTCAGTGATGACAACTGCCCCGGGCTTTTGAGCTGACTGCATATCAGTTGCAACACTAGAGTATGTCAACTCAGATGAATCCTTCATTAAAACATCATCTGTCTTGTGCCCTGTTATATGATGTAGTATTCATGTTGTCCTACATATAGTTGTGTTTAATTCCCTCAAACTGACATAATCTGATGGCAGGTAGTGTTCCAGCACAGGAGTGCTACTTGAAGTTTGGGTATATCATGAAATTGCCATGTATAGCTTTGTGTACTGCACTTAGTGGGGACCTGGAGGAGAATACAATGCATAGAGGGCAGGGTTTTTACCTTAAGGCCCCCCTAACATGTTAATCCTTCTATAGTACTAATACAGGAGCAGATATCAGATAAGATCAGGATGCCAGTACCCAGATGAGAGGGTTCTTCTAGCAGGTGGTTAGGTTTTGTTGGAGAAATTCTTATCCTTTATGCTCTTCTGTTTAAGTATCCTATATTCATGACATTGTTATCTTCTCATCTGAGAGGTCATGTTGGTAACCTCATGAGTGCTCTGTATTGTATGTTGTTACGTCATGGTGACAGAGATTGTAAATATCAGAGACAGAGGGATGGGATGACCTAAACCTGTGTTGCCCTTGAGGTCATCAGACTTGTCTTCTATTCTTTATGATAAGCAATAAACTCTGTCGACTGTGAGTGAGATGTCTGCCAGGGAGAGGGCAAGCCTCTGCTTATCTAGCATTATAAGTACCTCCTGTGAATCTCTGTATCTTTGAACAATACTTGCACTGCAGACTGCAGACTGTGTGTGACTTGTTCCCTTGCAAGAATATACGACCTACTCTCGTGATCTTCAGACGGTGTTCCTGACTTTGTTCTTTAATTTTCCTAACAGTTTCGACCCCTGCAGCTCAGGGGCCTAAATCAAACAGAGATGCACAGAAGAGAATCAGCCATTAAGACAGCCAGTAATAACATAAAAATGGGTTGCAGAGGCCTTAGCTAGTATGTCAGGATCAGCTACAGAGCATTAGAGCTGATAGGAATTACAGTGTGTTGCTCAAAACCTTAGATGGGACATGAACCTCCATCCTGTGGTTGAAAGACACACTTTCTACTCAGCAAAAGATGTGAAGCCATTTCTGGATGTCAAGTGTTTCTGCTTGTTGATGAGCATGTTATAGAAAAGTAATTAAAATTCATCCGGAGGATTAGTCCAACACGTGGTGTCTCGGTTTACTGCAGTAATAATGAGCTGTACCAAGGATGTGAAATAAAGAGAAGATGGTGCAGAGAGGGGAGTTTTCAGTATCATTGAAGAAGCAGCGGAAGGAAAGATGAGACTAATCCCAATGGGGAGATTAGACTGTTGCAGCAAAACAGTTGAGTCCAGAGTGTAGTAAAACACAATAACTATTAAAGATAATGAAAACTAGGAAATCTGTGGTTCTGCTGCATATTAGAAAAAACTGTCCATCAGGAGTCAGACAATGCTATGAAAATGCAATGCTGTATCATCAGAGTACTAACTGTATTAACTGTCATTAGAGCTACCGTTCATGTGTGTAGGAACTGATGTTCTGTAGGGGGAGCTGTCCAGGATATGTGCACAGATAATGGAACTTATTAATGTTAAGAATTAACAACTGACAGATGTAGTATATTTTCTAAAGTAGATCTGAAATGATCTGAGATTCATGTCTCAGAATTGGCAGCTGACTGTCCTGTTTTTATCTCCCTACCTCCACAGGTTGAAAGTTATTTTTGCTCTGTGCACACAAGAGGACACAGAGCTTCCACAAAATAAAATAATAATTTACACAACATGTGATAACAGCTGACACGCAGCATAAAAAACTGTGTAAATTCTGCACAAATGCAACTGGGAATCTACAGATAACCTGCGGCTTCAATGTCACTACTGGACGCTGTGTTCCTTTCTTCATATAGCATATTATTTAGATGGACTATTTTAAGTGATTCAAGTATTTAGTTATGGCCTGTTATGTTCAGCAGCTTCTCTTAACTCCTTCTTCTTCTCTGAACTTCTATTTGAGCTGACAACCATAAGTTTATCATTCATATTTACCATGTTTTTCACAATTGACCACAATAGAAAAATGCATCTACAAACACTTGATAAAATCATTATATAGTATGTTTCCACTTGTGTTTATGTGATTGTGTATGTGGGGTGAGGGTGGGGGTGTTGGGGTTGGGAGGCCCTCAGCCACCCACCCCCTCTGCACAGCACTGCCTGCACCCTACAAATATTCAAACTTAATAATAATAATAATAATAATAATAATAATAATTGCAACAACCTCATTTGTAGAAGCAGAACATTTACAGCAACATTATTCAAGCACGGTCACTATAATCTCAATATGAATTTACAGACACACTCACTATTTTATCACACTGCTCCACAAAGTTTTGCGAGGCTCCCAAATTGAAAAATGACTTCTGTATCAAAGCAGTGATAGTATGCACGTTTGCCTTGTCTGTCTGTGTGTGTCAGCGGTGTGTGTGTGTGTGTCAGCCGTGTGTGTGTGTGTGCCCGCTGCAGGACACGCCGTGTATATGAGCCGGGAGCCTGCGGGCTGCTGTGTCAGTCGGGCTCACCGTGCGGGAGGAATGGCAGGCTGGGGGGGCTTCTTCTTCTCTCTGCTCAACTACAAGACGGAGAAATATGTCATCGCCGAAAACAGGAGAATCGGAATATTGTTCAGGCTCTATCAGCTGGCCGTGCTGGGCTACATCATCGGGTGAGCTGCCATGCATGATCCCTCCTCCTCTTTTATTATTAAGCCTGGAAATAAAGCAACCTTTGAGAAAGTGATTCACAAAGTTAAAAATAGTTGAGCTGGTCAAAGTGGGGACTTTGTTGCTGTTGTTAAAGTGGCAGCACAGATTTTCACCCCCCCCCCCTTATTTAAAAGTGCTTGCGTGTGAGACAGAGTTTGTGTTGGTGAATTCATTAATGTGTCAAATTGCTGTAGAGGCAGGAAGTTGTCCTCTCCCCCAGCCCTCATGCGTGTGACGTCACGCTGATGTATGTGAGAGAAATGATGAAATGTGAGCAGCTGACTGGGACAGTCGAGGGTTAGTAGTATCTGCTTTGACCTTTATAACTGTTTGTGTAAGTTATTTCAAACTGCAGGATGACAAACTTAGTGACTGCCAGTGTGGTTATAAAATCACACTTGGCTCTCTGGCATGCACTGTAGCTGAGGGAGAGGTGCTCATGTTCATTTTATTTTTACTGTCATGTCAAGTCTGAGACTGAGTCGTTTTTGTGCATTTTACTCACTAGATGCTGAGCTCACCCCCAGATGCATGTGTGTGTGCACAATAGTTCCGAAATGGTTCAATATAGTCCAAATGGAGATGCATAAAATTTTCTATGATGTAGCCTAGGATACATTTACACAACATTACTCCTTTCATCAACACACTAAATGAGTTCTAATGCGTGATGTCAACCCAGACCACACAGTCACAAACAGGCTGCTCAACAAGGGCTCACAAACTCCATCATAACCATGTTGTTATAAAAAGCCAAAATGCCGAGATACACTTATTCAGAGCGAGGCTCTAAAACATGACGTTGGGACGAATGTGTCAGGTGGGTGTTTGTGGTGAAGAAAGGCTACCAGGAGAGAGAGGAGGCCATCCAGACCTCAGTCATCACCAAGCTCAAAGGTGTCACACTGACCAACAGCTCAGAGACGGGGCTTCACCTGTGGAGCGCTGAGGATTATGTCATACCCCCAAATGTGAGTCTATCCATCCATCCATCTATCTATCTATCTATCTATCTAAACACTACTTAATCAAACAAAGGAGAAGAAAGGCAATCTCAGCTTGTAGAGCACAGATATTGATGTCAAAGCACTCCCCAGTTACCTTCCTGTCAAGCGAGATTATGAAGCCGTTGAGTGTCTGTTTTAGTGGATCTCATTAGCCTCAGCATCTGTCTCAACAGATTTAACGATATTGAACTTCTCTGCGGTGTAATTTGTTTAACCTTTTGGCTGCTCGATCTCACCATGTGGATCTAATTTCTTTTTGCAGGGCGAGCAGGTGTTCTTCATAGTAACAAATTACATAGAGACCCCCAACCAGAGGCTGGGGTTCTGTGCCGAGGTGAGTGTGCAGAGGAAGAGGAATCTCATTATTAACTGTGTTTATTTTTCATCCTCACATCAGAAATGACTGTGGGTCACACTGTGTCAGATTACCGTGTATTGCGTCACCGTATCCAGCAGCGATTATTTTGTCTCACAGAGTTTCAAGGTGCCAAATGGACGATGTCAAAGCGATGATGACTGCGTGGAGGGGGAGACTGTCATCGCTGGCCACGGTGAGGATCATTCATCGCACGGTAGTGGTGGAAAACTTGCAACTCAAAATCTGAATCGTTTTTTGGCTTTGGATTAAATTACAGGTTTACATATCCATCTACGTGCAGAGATCTTTCATAATCACCACTGGCAATCTATAAATCTTCTATATGATGACATCTCACCAGTCTTGCTTATATACTCTCTTTGACTAATATTGGACTGAAGCAATATTTGTCACACAGACCACATGAATCACTCATGTCATGGCTACTACTTTAAACTCAATGCCATCACAAAGTTATTACATTTAAATATTTTTTTTTATTTCAAAAATATTCAGATACAACAGTACAGATTTATTCCAACTTGTCTTATTTTGGAATAAACTTTCTTAAAGCGTTCAAGACTCTTTGCCCTTTCCATCAGGAATCAAGACGGGCTTGTGTTTAAACAGCACTGGGACCTGTGAGATCCACGCCTGGTGTCCTGTTGAATACAGCAAGAGACCCACGTGAGACCCCTTCCTCTCTTGCAGAACTCTGGAAATTTGCCATTTTGTGCTACTACTCTGACACTCACTCTGATCCCTCACAGGGACCGAGATATTTCACAAGTTCTATTTATTACTAATACAGCCTGTCACCTCCACTTGTTTTTTGTTTTTTTTTCTTCACAAAGCCGCCTGTCTCTTTCTTTTCCAGAGAGCCCTTACTGAGCGAAGCCGAAAACTTCACCATCTACATCAAGAATTTCATCAGGTTCCCAAAGTTTGAATTCTCCAAGTAAGTGTCTGTAAGTGGCGCTGATTGCTGGTGTGCCTATGGTTTCAAGGCACGGTGACACAGATCACCGAGTGAGCTGGGGGATATACGTGTTCCAATGGCTGCTTGAAATAACTTTAGGGTGCAGAGAGCTTTCTATTTATACTGGCCTGTGCACTGCGCTCAGTGAGACAGTGAAACAGTCATCTGAGACGTCCTTGACAGCGGGCCTTGCCCTGGACAGGTGTCAGATCAGATGGGGCTAGCCCGGGGAGCTGCTCTGCTGCCTTCACCGCTGTTGTCTGTTCAAGTCCTGCAGGAAAGCAGGGAGATGCCACGAGCCCCGGCTAATTCATCAGTCAGGATCTCATTCTAATTACACAGCCATCCCTCCTGTGCTTCCTCACTAATCTTGATTTGTTTATGCTTAATGGGGATTGGCTAGTAATACGAGTCCATCTTAATGGGTGTTACTCGAAAGGGCTGGCAATGCTACACGTCTTACAGTGTTACACATCCAGTTACACTCTCTCACTCACACTTGGAGCCAGGGGGTGTAATGTTGTGGGTTGATTGACATACACACACTGTAGTGTATGCTGCTGTTGGTGTGTGTGTAGAGGAAAACTTTCAAGCAAAGTTGAAGGTCTTTTATTTATAATCCGAAAACTCAAATTGAGTCAATGTTAGAGACGAAGTGCTGTGTATCTAGACAACTTCTACATGTCTAAGTTTACAGTTCAGTCAGAAGTAATGGTATTAAGGGATCATAAAAAAACAGTGTAAGAGCTTTCAGCGGTTAAGCAGTAGTGGTGTCTAACAGAAAGACTGAAAGGTCAAAGCCAATATGAGAAGTTGACAGAATTCTGTGACTCAGTTGGCAGCACCAAGTGACTTCAGTGGAAAATTGCTGGTTTCAATGGATAAACTCAACGATACATGACATTCAATGTGAAAATAAGACTAAATTCCAGTTTCTGAAAATCTGACATCTGACACATGTGTTATCTCTGCTGTATTAACCTCTCAGGTCTAACGTCCTTGAAACCTCTGACGACAGCTACCTGAAAAGATGCTCCTACGACAGAGAGAACCATCTGTACTGCCCCATCTTCCGCCTCGGGGAGCTGGTCAGCTGGACTGGACATGACTTCCAAGACATGGCTGCTAAGGTACAAAGTGTAATGATGTGTAATGTGCCAATTAAGACTGTGTGGGAGTTCGGTTCCTGGCTTCCTCACAGTCATTTGATAATAAGCCATCACTTTAACGAATTATGGAAATCCATTTTAGCTGCTCGTGATTGCACTTCTATACTCCCTGTTGAATTAAAAAAAACAATTAATAATATAATCGTATCTAATATTGACAAGGATGCATTCCAGCTGTGTTGAACAGAATCAGAACTGAAGCATCACTCTATGATGGTAGATTTCTTGATATTATTGGGGTGGAAAAACTGATCTGGGAGCTGGAGGACTGGCTGCTACTTTAACATCCCCAGGCTAGATTCTGCAGGCGACATTTGTCACCCCTCTCTCCTTTTTTCCTCCCTCCATGCTCCTGTTGACATCCAATAACGGAAATATGTCATGAAATAGTCTGCTTGCACTACCGAGTTAATTTGTTTCTGTGGGGAAAACCTGTAATTAATCCAAACTCAACAATGTAGAGGACAAAACAAGTCCATCCGTGTGCATCAGGGTAAAACACAGTACAGTTGTGTGTTAACCACCACAATCTTTGGACTGAACCAAAAGCTGGATTATAGCAGAGGAGTAAAGAAAGAAGTCATTTTCCAAAAATGGATTTCTGCAGAATTCATTTTCAAGATACAAAACAAGAAGCAGTGATATTAAACCATTTGGAGCCATGGTCAGAGATTTGCATTATTTTTTCAAGTTGGTGCTGTGATAGGATCTAAACACAGACTGGAATATACATCACCCTCAATCAATCAACCAGAAAAACCACCTGTGTGTACAAGGCCTTTATAGGATGAAGTGCCACAAGACATGAGCTAGAGTTTAGAATCTAAAGAGAACAAACAGTACGTGTGTCAGTATATATATCAGCTGCAGTTACAAAGTGTCTGTTGTTGTCCGTCAGGGCGGGGCTGTCGGTATTCTTATTGAGTGGAACTGTGACTTGGATAAGGACTCTTCATACTGTAATCCAGAGTACAGCTTTACCCGTTTGGACATGAACTTAAACAACTCGGTCACATCAGGATACAACTTCAGGTATGTCCTCTCTGGCACTTTACAAGAAATAGATGTGTCAGTCCACTGCACCTACTCTGTTCTCTGTGTCCAACCTGTTTTATTTCTGTCTTTTACACCTTATATCAACTGATTCTTCTCCCACAGATATACCAGGTATTACAAGGATCAAAACGGTGAAACCTATCGTACTTTGTATAAAGTGTATGGGATTCGCTTCGATATAATGATCAATGGCCAGGTACAGCAGGGATATGGGCAATTTCTTTCTAGAGGAAGTACATGATTCTGGTAATAGATTTGCATTAAAAGGCTGTTCTTGTTTTGCAGGCTGGGAAATTCAATATTGTTCCCACAATAATTGCCATTGGTTCAGGCCTTGCTCTGATGGGCGCGGTGAGTAAATTACTAAAATATTGTATTGTTATATCAGTGAATAATTGGTGTTATTACTGAGATGCCTTAAACTTGAAAAATGTCATATTACAATGCCACTCGAGAGTGAAGAACAATTACCAGGAGCAAAAATAATGATTCTCCACAGTTTGTGAAAATCCATTTTCTTTTTTTCAGGGAGCCTTTGTATGTGATATGATATTACTGTACATGATGAACACGAGCTCCTTCTACCGAGAGAAGAAGTTTGAAATCATCAACTTCAAGTATGAGCAACTTTTTACACAAAATGTCATGATGAGGCTTTTTAAATCACACATTTTCCAAACCATGATCATCTCAATCATTGGCACGTCTCTCTCACACTGTATGCAACAGGAGAGAGAGGACCAAACCCAGGGACGGCAAGGCAGGACAAAGAGAAAGGAGATCCAGGAAACCAGCTGCAGAGAAAGAGGCCGCCAACTCCTCCAAAAAGCCAGAGGAAACTGAAGCCACTATGGGATCTTCTCCCACTGCAGAGAGCCAGCTGCCTATTGACAGCAGGGGTCCCACCATTCCACGCAACACAGGACAGCGATACTCTGCCATTCTCACTCCCCAAGGTGCAGAGCCAAAGCATCATATCACTTTCTCTTCACACAATTAAGTTTGCAGGCAGAGCAAGACAAATCACCTGCATTGGTCTCGGTTATGCTGCAAGTGGTGGAACCAAAAGTCAGACTGATGTCCACTTCTCACCTACTGGCACGACTGCTGGCATGCCACTAGCCTGAACGACGCTTGCCCTGACTGAAGATATGTTGGTGCAGAGAAATGTTAATGTTCCGCACTATGCAAATGGGCCATGCTGTAGAAATACACAGGTGGTTTTCAGTGGCTGGGTCAGGATCCAAAGGTGGGAGGTGGGAGATTACAACAGGTCCATAATGATATGATAAAGTACTGTGATAATGCTAACGCAATTAGAAGAGTGAACATTAAAATTATTTGACAGACTTTAAGTGAATTACAAATGTTTGCAAATTAGTGCTTTACAAATGCAAAGAATTAATTGTGTCTTTGTTTCATATTGTAAAATCAATTAGCTTTTTTGGCTGTTGATCAGACTAATTAAGCATAATTTCCAGTTTGAGAAATACATGATGGGCCTTAGCTTTTATTTTTGCCATTTTATGGACTAAATTTTGAAATTTACAGTGAAAAACTACAACAAAAAAATGCACCCCATCATACTATTCCAAATCTTTACCATGGACCTCAAATATAGGCTTGAATTAGGTAAAATAAACACTGTAGATTAATAAACAGAAAAATCATTTCTGCTAAATTACTTGTAAATTCAATGTCAAGTTATGAGAGAAATTATTTTGTAGGAATGGATTCAAAAAGAAAATGTTTTAAAAAACAACTCAGAAGCAATATGCAAGAAAATGTGGGAATTGTCTTAATTATTGGTATTTCAGTTGGATGCATAATTTACCTGTATTGTGACAGGCATTTGAGCATACTTCTAAACACTGCTGTGTGTTGAGTTGACTGTGCTGGTTGGGATGTTTATATCGACCATGCAATGGCTACAACACAAACCTACACAACAGAATGTATATGTGAAGCTGTGGAATGCAGTCGTGTTTTGCTACTGTGAGTGGAAGTTCACAGCTGACAAACTAGCTGATTGTTAATGGATAGTGCAAACCGTTGAAGTGCATGGACTCCTTCCTCCATCCTGTTTGTATTTATTGAAAGGTATTTATTGTTGGAAACAAATGTACTTGTCGTTTTCACGGTGTCAAGAAATGACACTGCCTGACAGACAAACTGATTAATAATGTATACAAACAGCTGTACAGAGGTATTTATTTCAATCAGTAATCAGATCTGTTATAATTTAACCACAGTATTGTACATGAAATGAAATCCCAAGTGCTTACAGCTTGTTTGGATGTAAAATGTTTTGATCTATGTTACACTACAACCTACATTGTCATAACTGCTCTTATCCTGGTATGAATCATACAGAGAACAGAGCAGGAGTTAGAGGTTAAAGAAGTTCATAGTCACTGCTAAATGTGGAGCAGGAAGGACAAGAGGACATCGTCTTCAGCATATTACAATTATTGACACATCCCTTGTTTAACCAATGGTTTATAATGGAAAAAGTCTTTCACTAATGGCTTATCTACAAACAGCAGGACAGACAATATTATTGGTTTACTTAGCATTAGATAGGATTAATTCAGGGTTATTTGTGGTCATTTTAGTACACGTGCACCATCCCATAGAGGAAAGTCCAGAACAGGACGTAGGTGAAGAGACCCCCGACAAGACCCCCGGTGAAGAACAGTCGCCGTGACTTAAAGAATTTGTTCCACCGCCGTCCAGCCTTGAGAATGAGCAGCAGGGAGAGGAGAAATGCAGAGAGGAAATAAAAAATAAAGCCATACAGTCCAGTCAGCCCCAGGATGCCAGCTGTTGCTCCGGACAGGGCGGATACAGAGGTGCGGCAGTAGTCCAGCACGGCGGCGTTGCCCCTCACAGCTACTTCACTGATGAACTGCGGTCCCTCACGCTTGGCGACAACTCCTGCCATCTTGGCTCTGGTCAGCTGTCACAGGTAGGTGCTGCAGTTTCAGGAGAGATTTACACATGTTTACAACACAAGATTTACTCAAATACTGTAGGTGATTAACAGTCATGGAGACGAGATACTTGCAATTTAAGATTATATATGCAAAACCCACGAGATAATAAAATGCAGTGAATTGTTACAGAACCCAACAGTAATTAATGTTGATTAAATAAAGTCCACCTGGACCAGCTACATTAAAAAGGCTGCTTACACATTACTGAATCCATAATAATAATATAATGACATATCATGACACTGACAGGGGCCACTCTGCTGCACAATTTGCATTTAATATTGACATTTAATTTAAAAAAACTCTTCAATACTTCAATAAGGTGTTGAATGCCGCACCTTTGCTTGCAGTATTTTTTTTTCATTGTCTTAATGCTAATTCAGACACTAGTAAGCAATGCTACTACATGAGTAAAGCCAATTTGTTACCGGCTTTACTGATGTCAGTAGGTCGAAGGTTAACGTGATGCATTCATCAGACATTTCAACAGATTGGCCAGAAAAAAGACAAACCTTTGAGAGGCTTCGATACATTAATGCCCCTTAAAATATCAAAGTCAAAAAGAAAAGCTGTCAGTCAGCCTTGGTCGATGTTAGCTTAGCTGCTGACCACAATACAACAGAGTAAGTTAGCCAATACCTACATTTAAAGCCTTTTTCTGGTGACAAAAACAGCCACGTAAAACAACAAAAAAGAGCCAAATGCACTCAAGACTCTACTCAATGGAGTATAATTGATAAACTAAACGCCATATTGCACGACCCAGTGTAGCCTGAATCCACATAAAACTCTTTTATTTTAGCGTTCTCGTCACCAGCGGAGCTAACAGGCTAGCATTGTTAGCTAGCTCTCCGGGGTGCTCGCAGACGGTAACATGACAGATTCTCACCGGAAATGAACGCAGAGACTCGTCGGCTCCTCTCAGCGCGATCACAAAAACATAATCTGCAAGAGTTACTTCACAGACTTGAATATTCGCTTTTTTTCAAGGAATGTCAGCTGATGTGACACGGGAACGGCACATTCATTCTCGTTTCGATGACACCCCTAGACAAGAGTCGGCCATGCTCCTTTGCGGTGCATTGTGGGAACAGGGTAACGTTCAAAAAGGAGGCGACGGTGTGGTGCGTTCTGGGGTCATTAAAGAACAGGAAATTCTACTTCCATAATAGGAAAAGGGACCTTCTGGGTGAACGTGTCATCCCTTTGAGGCCCTTTACTGCAACATACAGGTAAACCAGTTCTTTTAAACGTCAGGCTTCAGAGAAACAACAAAATGTCTCACAACTGCACCCAACAGAGCAAAGCTTGATTTAATGGAAGTTACAACAAAATTAAAATTCCAGATTTAAAACAAAAACATAAGGAAGGCAATTTTAATTATTGTAACTATTGCACACATATGCCTGATTTCTGTATTTCTGTTTGTAAATTAAATACGTTTATAAATGCTAAAACATACTGAAATGTAAGGATGCACATGGCCATTGTACAGACATCACTTTGTTTACTGACCCTGTTCTTATCAAATTTCACTGACACACAGTAGCTTTAACTGTAATATGAGTAACAACTTTTAGTTTTGAGCAACACAGATTTTGTTTCTTCAATTCGTTCTCCTTGGATTTCATTGACCAATAAAACCAATAAACAGCATTGTTGCCCAGACAGGTAATAAACTTTGTTCATGGAAAAATTTGTATCATAGCATTATTTATGTTGTCATTTACACCAGTGTTGGACAAGTTGAAATGTACCCAGTGACAAAGAAATTGGATATTATATTAGAAATGACAAACAAATCAGAGACAAATGTTGGTTGTAAGAGGCCTGAAGATAACCTCTTTAAAGTTAAGGCCAGTGGTTAAGTTTTTTCTTCATGTCAGTTGCACAAGTAGAAACAATTATGATCATTTTTTTACCTCAATGTTCTAGTCCTTTAACTAATCTGTTGGGAGTGACTAAATCCGACTAAGTTTGAAATGTTGGATTTCCCCCGCTGACATGAACGCATCAGTGTTAGCTGTGCTCTGTCATGTTGTTGCCCAGCTGAGAGACAAAGTCCGCCCTGCGATCAGCAGTAATGTCTACATATATTCTGGGTATAGACGTTGGCACCACCTCAGTAAAGGCCGTTTTATTAGAAACTGGCTCCAGATCAGTGGCTGCCTGTCACTCTTTGCCAACTGAGGCTGATATCGCCGACAGCAGCGGGATCAAGGTGAGTGTGTTTCCCCACTCACACAGCTTCACCTGCAGCTCAGCCACACGGACCCTGAAGCCTGGCTGTCCTGTGTGTGACCTGTCTGTGTCTCCCTGCAGGCTAAGGAGCAGCACACCGGTCAGATCATAGACTCTGTGAACCGATGCGTCGACCTGCTGCCCACAGACAAGCTGCAGCATGTCAGCAGCATCGGGCTGTCCGGGCAGATGCACGGGCTTTTATTGTGGAAGGCAAAGAGCGGTGAGAACTTCCGGTGGCATTTCGCAACATGTGCGGTCAAATGTGTAACAACGGCTCTGGTGCGTGAGTTCACTACTGGTTGATCTGAAGTGTAAAGAAATCAGAGAGGAAGCTGCGAGAGAGAGAGAGAGAGATTCTGTTCACAGCAGACGGTCTTGGCCCCCAAAATGTAGATCAATGTGCAAAACATCCGGCATTCCAACCAGATTATGTACTTATCCTGGTGAAGACAAACAGACAACAAAAAAGAACCTATCCTGAAATTAAAAGGGGCTCCAGTTCAGAAGAGTACAGGATCCATAAGGCTATGGGTCTGTTAGTGCTGTGGCCCCTACAATCGCACAACCGATACCTGCCTGAGAGGCTCCTTAATTTTATGGCCCCTGGAATTGCCCCAATATAAAGGTCCCATATCATACTATACATACATACATACATACATACATACATATTATTACATACATTATTACATACATACATATTATTACATCTATATACATATATACATATACATATATGTGTATATGCATGCTACATACATATTATTATTATTATTATTATTATTATTAAGGAATTTATGTTTTTTTTTAATTGTGTGTGATATGCTGATTCAGAATTGTAGGATTTGTTTGGTGGGTTAGAAAATGAAGCAGTTGCATTTTTCACAGTGTAATAATTACAGGTCCTCAGTTGAAACTCGAGCTATTTCCAATGAGCTGCACTTAATTGATCTGCTCTTGTAACAGAGGGTGGGAACTGCAGACAGACATGTCTCCGTATGTACCTACATAATGATGATTCAGTTCCACATCAGGGATGAGTATGCTGCAGAAACTTTAATGGAAGCAAAATGTTATTCACAATTTCCTGCTGAATGTGCTTTTTTATTATCACAGATCAGTTCATTTAATAAGTGTGATTCTTCTAGATAAAGTTGAGTAAAAGCTGTAGAGCCTGCACACTCTCTCACTGTCTAGTCCAGCCTCTAAAAATAATTCAGTTTGATTTGGACAATGGATTCTATAAGGTTTAAACAGGCCACATGCTTTAGAAAAACATTCACCAGTGGTAGCCCTGGGGATTTAGAGGAGGCCTTTCAAGAAGAGATCAGTGTTTTCAGACTGCTGAATTACATTGATTATCCAGTATGTAACACTGATGATGTCTATTTAAGATGCTATTAAAATAGACTGAGGTGCATGACAGTTAGAGGTACACTGAAATGAGGAGGGTTTCTTCTAATAACTCGTCTTTTATACACACTTTTAGACACTTGTTTGGTCCATTGTACCTCTTTTATAACTATGTTGCCCTCTGCTGGTTGCATCAAAAACTTTATAAGAAAATACTTTGTAACTTTAGAAAACCTCCACTACTTGGATGTTGAGCAAAGGCTGAAGTTTTCTGTGTCCCTTGCCAACCTTGCAGGTTGTGATTGGTCCAACGGGGACTTCTTCACAGCTAGAGACACCAGTCAGCTGATCACCTGGCAGGATGGGCGCTGCAGCAGTCACTTCCTGTCATCTCTGCCAGAGCCAGACTCACATCTCAGTGTAGCCACAGGGTTTGGCTGTGCAACAATCTTCTGGTACATGAGAAACAGGTCAGCATGCGCTTTAAAAAAAACATGTAGAGCCGACTGCACTGCTTGGTTTGTGATACAAACGTGACTCCTAAGATATGTGGTTTCACTGCAGGCCCGAGTTCCTTGAGGACTTCACAGTTGCAGGCACCATCCAGGACTATGTGGTGTCCATGCTGTGTGGTTTGGATGGGTGTGTGATGACACCTCAGAATGCAGCCAGCTGGGGCTTCTTCAACACTTCCTCCAACCAGTGGAATACAGACATGTATGTCACGTGCAGAACTTCCTGTTTTAATAACACCTCATTTCTGTGTTGAAGTTGGCAGAACATTTTCTTGATAAGCAAGAAGTACTGAATGCATGAAAATGTTGTGTAGCTTGTGCATGATTGGCATTAAACTGCAAGTTACTAAACACTTTGTACGGTTCATGACAAACTTACAGTGTCAGAGTTGGTATGCGTAACCTACATAACAAGCTACTCTGTGTGTGCATGCTCCAGTCTGAAGAGTGCCGGCTTCCCTTTGCACCTGCTTCCTCAGTGTGTGCCGTCTGGTGGCTTGGCGGGACGGACGTGCTCTGACTGGCATGGTATCCCTGCCGGTACGCCAGTAGGAGCCGCCCTGGGAGACTTCCAGTGCTCTGTCTACTCCTGCATGAGTGCACGGACAGATGCAGGTGAAACAGGAAGTCCAGCCATCTCTCTGAGGCCAGGATCACACTGGTGCAGTGATTGCATTACTCCTTGACAGTCCTTGCACTTCAGATGAAAGAGTCCATTTATCAGTTTTATCAGAACTGTGATTGAAATTTATGTATGCTGCATTTGTCTGAAAATAACAAGTGCTATCAACGAGAACACAAAAAACAGAAAGACAAAAATAAAAAAAACAAGTAACACATTTAAATAAAAAAATACCCTACAATAAAGACCGTATACAGCCGTAAATACCCATCTGTTAGTTTGTTCTCATCATGTTGGAGCACACACAGAAAAAATGCATTAATGTGTAATCCTGCCATCGGTGTCTCCTGCATGTCATGTTTGGCACTCTTAGGTTCGGAAGACTTAGGTGACAGTTTGTATCTTTCTTCTGATTTCACAGTTCTTAACATTAGCACCTCAGCCCAGCTGACCTTCGCCATGCCACCTGACTTCAAACCTCCAGATTCTCCTCAGCCCACCTCCTCCATCTCCTACTTCCCCTATTTTGAAGACTCGTACTTGGCAGTGGCGGCTTCACTCAACGGAGGGAATGTACTGGCCACTTTTGTGGTGATGCTCACTGCGTGGATGAAAGAGCTTGGTGCGTATTTTTAGCCATGATGGTTCGAGGTGTGGCAGTGTTGGCTCTGTTACCTGGTTCACCAGGCTTTTAGTCCAGACTAAAACATCACCACTACTCTCACATGGACCGGCATGATATGTGGTATAAACATTCATCATCTCCAAAGGATTAAGTCCTAATGACTTTGGTGATCCTCTGACTCCCAGCAGGTCAAGCCTTCCACTTAACCTCATCATTAGCATTTAGCTCAAAGCAGCGCTGTGTCTAAGTGCAGCCGTATAGAGCTGCTAGCACGGCTGAAGCCTCCTAGTATTGTTCAAGCTTTAATTCTGGAAATAACCACTTAAGAACTGAGGTTGCCTGGTTAGATGCATACCGGACCAATCAGCCCACATTTACAGATAAAGGCTTGCACTCTGCACAACCCATTTCAAACCTTAGCTGTTTTTAGAAAATATGTTTAGTGAATTGCTCAGGAGCACTGACAGCCCAGAAAGTGCAGTGTTTCTTTAAGGAGCGGAGGTTTTACACCACCAGCCAAGGACAGAGACTTAGAGTGTAGCTAAGGAACTTAATTGATCAAAGTAAGCTGATGCCAAAATGACAGTTTATTGCCATTAAATGTGTTTCATCCAAGTGTTAACTGGCTCCTCCTCATCCCTCACAGGTGCAGAGCTGAGTGATTCGTGCTTATATGAGAAGCTGATTCACTGCGCCCTGAACCAGGAAACGAGCGACCTCAGGGTTAGTCCCACCATCCTGGGAGAGAGACACAACCCTCTCTGCCTGGGTCAAGTGACCAACATCTCCCCTGCCAATCTCTCTCTGGGTCATTTGACGAGGGCGCTGTGCCGCGGAGTCCTGGACAACATCACCTCCATGATGCCTGCGGAGCATCTGCAGCAGGCCGGTGTCAACAGGATTGTGGGCAGTGGGAGCGCCATCGCCCGCAATGAGGTGCTAAGGCAGGAAGTGGAGAAGGTGTTTCCCCAGCCTGTGGTATATGGACAAAATGCGGACTCTGCTGTCGGGGTGGCCATGGTCCTCTGTGACCGCCGTTGAATGAGAGTCTTAATCCACAGGGGTATCCCTGTCTGTTTACATGATTAATTGAGCATTTTGCACACCTCTGAGTACCTTATTGAATGTTATCATTGTGTTTAAAAAAATCAACCAGGCAAACAGAAATTCTACAACATATTTTGCTTTGTGAAACTAAAAGCAACAGCTGTGTTTGCCACATGGATCAAAAGCCTTGTGTATCCTGTGCCTCACTATGTGCAGTGAAGTTTAGAAGTTTTTAGGATGAAGACTACCAAGTATTTAACTGGTACAAACTAACTGCTGAGTGCAGCTACAAATCCCCCTTCAAACAATTCATTTCACTTCTGGCTCTATGTTCTTGTTTCGAGGTGTATTTTTTTCATACATGAAGACACAGTAGAGTATTATAGCATGTAATATTTCAACATTTTAACGGTTCAAAATGATCAAAGCAAATTTGGTGTCAGTCCTCACAATTGGAACTTTTTCCTAGAGCTGTCATTTTGCAAAGATGCTCATCATTCATCAGAAAAGATCTACTGTTGAAGAGCTAAGTTCTCTACTGATAGGACCATCTTTACAGCAGTATACAGTGCAACAAAACATCACGGGTATGAAAGGAGGTTCCTTCTGAATTTGATGTTTCCATCTCAACTCTCATTTTTTATGTCACTTCTACATTCTGTGGCTTCTTCAGGAGCTGAATCCATAGATTGCTGGAGACCTTAATGTGTGAGCATTTGCATCTGATGGATTTCTTGTTGTGTTGCATGCACAGGGGCCTGCATCACAAAGCAAGTTAAACTTAGTCTGGCTCACTTTGGGTTACCTGGCTTCAATGGTATCATGAAGCTGGTTATCAACTCTGAGTTTTCCTGTTCAGCTGTGAGTGTGTTCATGTAAAGAGACAGAGTTTTTAATTACAATCCAATCACGTGCAGCATCATGAGAACCATTACTGGAGTATTTAATGAGATATGAAATGAAACAATGGTGCCTGTGGGGAAATACGGGTATTATACATCATATTATATTATATATACAATACAATCACTCAAGTAGACTTGAATAAGAAGCTATAGAAACAGTAGGAATAATATCCACATAGCAAAAGCAAGGCAACAATTACAAATAATTATTAATTATTAAATGGGTCTTTTTAAATACTTTTTCTCCTTTTTTTCCCATTATGTTCTGTAGAGTGAGTCTGCAGTGACATTTGAATACGTAATAACAGTTAAAGTAAAGAAAAAAATGGATAGTCTGGAGATATTGATGCATGATGAGGTGTATCTGAACAAAATGTTGCATGTATAATTTACTGTGACGCTGCTGTTGGCCACGGATTCCCATGTCCTTGAGTAGTCTTGTTGTTGAAGTGCCTACGAAGCCCCTGCAGCCAACTTCAACCGGGCAGACCTTAACTTTCCAGCCATGCTGTTCTGCATCTGCTGCCTGCTCAGAGTACTTGAGCTTCTTCCGTTCATAAGCCTCGTCCACAGCGTCCTCCCTGTCAGTTCAATGATGTATACTGTTCTCAGTGAGGCGGTGGTGGCAATCTCGGGTGGAAAGCAAAGCCTATGGTCTAGGTCTGCCAGCAGCTTGTCTTGCAGCCCACGAGCATATGTTTCAGGTTTGCTGGAGATGGACACAGGGGGCATGCTGGGTCTTCACCATACCACTGGCTGAGATTCTTAGGAGATGGCAGGACATCGTACGTAGCTCGTATGATGAAGTTATTACAAAAAGGTTCCATGTCTCACAGCTCCCTCAATGAAAGCGTCCTCTTCTCCACTGCGTCCCATCTCATCCACTGCCCTTGCTTTGCTTGAGCAACAGCCTTTGCACACCTTGTTGCCTGCTCTTGTGCACCTCTTTGACTACAAGATCACGTCACTGAGCTGGAGTAGCTTTGTGCCAAGATGGGTTGCTCCCTCCTAGACCCAGGCCCCCCCCTCCTGAACCAGACCCACAATGTCTCTGTTCCTGAGGGCTGCCTTTGCTTGTTGTGTAGCTGCTAGTGGAGTCCATTGTTTCCCAGTTGCCAGAGTGGAAGAGGTTTCATTGACACATGGGTCGCAGGATTCTGTCAGAGTCATCTCCAGCCTTACTTTAGTACACTTGTACTCCTCTGACAGTCTGGTGACGGGAAGCTGCAGGATGCCTTTTCCATAGAGCCCAGCGCTGCTGAGGCACCTAGGAAGGCCTAACCATTTTCTGGCAAATGAGCTGACCATCCTTTCCAGCTTGTTGACCTTAGAAATTGGGACTTCATAAATGGTCAATGGCCACATCAGTCGGGGTAGGAGCCCAAATTGAAGGCACTAGAGTTTCAACTTGCCTGGGAGCAGAGACTTGTCTATGCTCTTGAGGCCGCTGATGGTGTCCTGCCTGAGCTGCTCCACTTGGTCTATGTCCTACAGGGTTGCATCATACCAGCGACCAAGGGTTATGATTTGCTCCTCAAACAGGGTTGGAATAGGTTCATATTCACTCCTCCCACTTGGAAAGCCTTTGGTTTAGTGAATGCGTGCTCATTTACTGTCCTTGCTCAGTTTATCCCAGCAGACCCTTAGATTCCAACACTCTGGTTATGTTTTCTTTAAATGTTATGTTTCTACTCTCCCTGTTTTAGGTGGGCTTTTAATTTTTAAAAAATCCAATTATAATTTTTTTGTTTTCTATCAAGGTCTAAATTAGATAGATGATTACTGCGCTTTCTTTGCCTTCTCTTGATTTTGACCTCTGCTACTCAGAGAGGGCGTAAATGTCCTTGATTATTGTCAGCTTTTAATGTTTGCTTTAAGTACTTATCAGCTTTGTTTTCAATAAGATGATCTTGATTTTATTAGCTGTTGTACAATTTGTCTCGTCTCTGCTGGTGCTTTTTGTCATGATTGGATGCTTATTTCATGATCCAGTCTCATAACAATCAAGCAGTTGAAAGTAAGAATAAATTAGGGAGAAGACGTATTTGGTCAGAACTCTTCAGATGGGCCACTCAATGCTGACAATTACAAAAAAAAATTCCAGAATTTGATTCAGATGAGGGTGAATGCAATGGGTCACTGCAAACCAGCTATTCACATAGAGTATTTCTGGAGCTGGAGCAATGTTGGTGTCATAATTTTCTGAGCAAATACAGTAATATTTTTACAGGTAAATATAGTTGTGACTATGCAAAACACGCCTAATATCAGAGTTATTAGTATTGCCAACCATTCATCATAAAAGAGCAACATTTAGTTGAAATGACAACAGTTATATGCACTTATTTTTCTCTCTATTTTCACACCTGATGTGGTATTATTATGGTACAATAAATCAGTGTCAGTAATTCAATTTGTCTCAAATCTTGACTATTTTTAAATGAATGTCTGTGAATTTTAATATTATCTTACTTGATTGAGTCACCAGGATTATATTCTGGTGCACTCACTCCAGATTTGAATGGAAAGCACACAAAGGCTCGCATTGAAAAGTCCAGATAAACATTGAGAATGAGGCACCAGGCTGTATAATACCAGAGATAAAGCTTTAGTTGTTCAGATGACATTTTCAATACTTAAACCATCTCACTATGTGGAGGCCTGCATGGCTTGTTGAACTGTAGGAAAAATAAGGAAGTGATCTTAAGAAAGGAAATCATCACATCTCATAAACACAGATCTGCAGCTCATACTAGTAGGCAGAAGTTCTGCAACCACACACTCAGTCACAGGACCACAGCTGCACTGAAAACACACACATGCACATTAAAGCGAAACTGCGAAGAGGCAGATATAACACACAGGAAGCACATCAGCAGCGTTATGGACTAACGAAAGGGAGACTCAAGCTAAAGAAATATTCACAAGTGACGGAAACATCTGAGTAAGACAAGTATTGTTTCAGAAGGGTAAGTTATTCATTTATGATCTGTTATTTTCAGAGAGACATTAGGAGATTTTTTGTTTTACAGTGCTTGTGGTATTTTGTTCATACGACTACATAGAAAATATCAATCCATTTTTCTTTTCTAAATTCCTGAATGAAAAAGTAGAACTGCTCTGTTGCTCCTTTCTCATTTAACACATCAGTGTTTATGTCAGAATATACTATACTGGCGTACATCTGGATTCCTTCATGGGTTTTTTTTGTTGGCTTGTCTTGAGCAGAGATGGTCAATACAGTATCCTTTCAAGCACTCAGGTCTCCAGTAATGTACTCTGATATTCTCTAGGGTGTGTCATCTTATCTCCCTCTGGCTTGTTCCTGCTAGTCTCACCGCCGTTAGGTTAAGCGAGTGTCTTTGGACGCAACACAAAAGGGATTCTCTGCAGGACACTCCGCCCTGTGCTCTTTTGTTTTTGGCTTGAAGACTTCCTTCTGGTGAGTAAAATGATGTGTTATGCTTTTGTTTATATCAATAGATTGCTCCAGAAAAAAATACTGTCAAACATCTCTATTTCATGAGCAAAATCCTCTCCATGCAAAAAAATAATACACTCATTCTCATAACATGCTATAGTGGTTTGTTATCATATTTTGTACATTTACTCTTTTTATGAGATTTAATGAGACTGTGGGAAAGAATGGTTTGGGAACCAGATTTCCCCATTGGCACTGATTGTGTCTCTGAATCTTTATCAGCAATTGTACATCTACAAGTATTACTATTGAGTCAATACATCCATAAATAATAGAGCAGGACTTAATGACATGTAGAGGTTTAAAAATACTGTACTTCCAGTTTTGTCAATGAAAACAAATGTTTCATTCATTGTTGTGGTTCCACTAAATCATTCTCAAGAATACATTCATGTTTGATTGGGAAACGTGCTTTTCTAAACAATAAGAAATGCATACGTCTGTTTTTCCATCCCCTCTGTCTTGCTGTGCTATATATTCCTCGTGATGATCACGGAGTCTCACAGCTATGAGTCACTAATTCCCCATTTTGTGATGGAAAAGGGGAACATAGAGACACCAAAGATCAGAAATATCTCGTCTTCAGTTGGACTTTGCAGAGAAATTTTTGTTTCCTTTGCTCACTGATTCTGTATAAGGCGCACTGTAAATGATTTGATTATTCTGCGTAGAACCAGATCAAGCACTGTGTGAACTGCTGTCATGGAAATCTTCTTCTAAATACGCTCCTTTGTTAGTTGTTGGGGGTGAGACATCACATGTCTGAAAAAAAATGTCTGTGCCCTTCAGGGCCAGTGAGGTGATCCCCTGTAGTAAACATGTTTCAGACCCAGCCGATACAAACACAGGGTTGCTCATGTTAAAGCACTAACAGGAAACACTTTGTCCTGCTTTGTTTACAGCAGTGACCCTCAACTACTTTTGAATTGTGATCTATTAAAATAAAGCAATGTGTGCGTCTGACCCATTGATACAGTTGTGAGAAATTTTTGGCTACTCAGGTTGTTTGAGTAATTGTAGAGACAATTAGAAAAAACATTTTGTGCCACAGAAACGTGTGGGTTTTTTTTGGCTTGTGTGCTCTCCATCATGTGGGGATATCTGTGGTAGAGGATTAGCTGAAGCAAACCACCTCACCACACACACTCTAGCAGTTAAATTAACTTCACTGGATCTGATGCTCGTTGTCTGAATGATATGCTGCGTTTCTATGCAGACTGCTGGAGCGAGAGGCCGAGATGAAGAAGTCGGAGATGTTCGGCTTCTCTCTGGAGGCAGACGACAGGACAGAAGAGGAAAGGTCGCGGCAGAAAGCTGCGAAGAAGGACGGGCTGGTTTCTGCCCTGGGTTTGGGCCAGGAGTCGCCCACGGCTCCCATGGACACTGATTACCAGGAGGAAATGGAGGATACCAAACCTCAAATTAGATTCAATCTCAACTTTGACAAGTGAGTCTCTCCATGCACCTTTTCTGTTACGCAGTATACGATGGGTGTTGTCTATTATCAAGCCCCACTGTGTTGATTAATGTGGAGTGTGAAGCTGCTTGACCTTTTGACCCACATGAATCTCTTGTAACCCTCTTCTTAAATATTTTTTCTCTATAGAGGGATTCGAGGTGAGAAACAATTAAGAAAGAGAGACAGCAAGACATTTAACATCGAAGTGTTGTTTGAAGCAGTGGCCAGCGGGGACGTCAGAAAACTGGCCACCCTCCATCAGTACCTGCATCAGAACATGAAGAAACTCTCCGACTCTTTGTGTGAGTGTGAGGCCCACAATGCAACAGCTGCACCGAGCTGTTAACCTGTGTGTTAATTCCCCAAATGTGTGGTTACACCCGCAGATAAGTCCTATGGTAAAACCGCCCTGATGAAAGCTCTGCTGCACCTCAAAGACGGCAAGAATGAGACAGTGGAACTATTAATTGATATTTCTGAGAAGATGGGCGACATTAAAGAGTTTGTGAACTCAGCCTACACCAACAGCTACTATGAAGGTAAACTGCGTATGAGGCTGAATGAGAATAAACCTTTGTAACATTCAATATGTCTTTCATTAAACATAGACAATGCTTTTCTGATGTTCGCTGATGTGTGACTCTGGCAGGCCAGACGGCTCTCCATATAGCCATCGAGAGGAGGAGTATTCCCTATGTGAAGCTACTGGTCAGCAAAGGAGCAGATGTTCACGCCAAAGCCTGTGGAAAATTCTTCCAGCCACATGACGGCCCCAACTTCTACTTTGGTGAGTCCATGCTGCTACAGGGGGGAGCGCCCTCCTCTGGAGCTCCACACAAACATCATCCACTGACTGAGTAATATTGCCACTTTAACATTTTAATGTCACAGCATTTTAGTGCATTTTTATGGCAATAAGTCATTTAAAACAATATCATATCTGTTAATTATGTCTAAGTAAATAATTGTCTAAAATTGCATTTCATTATTGTCCTTTCAAATCATTACATTTTACTTAATGATGATCTTTTACTTACTTATATGTAAATGCAAAGTATACAAGGGAAAAGGTGTCCCGTGTTATTGTTATATTGCTCCCTTTTATAAAACAACAATGAGACCTTGTGGTCAAAAGTTCCACAGGGTACCTTTAACATTTTCAAACATGAGTGATAATGTTATATCTTTTATATAAAGATCGCCTCCAGACACGGTTTATGTCATATAGTGCAATAGTATGCTGTAGTGAAGAATAATTTGTCTGATGTAGTTTTTCCACAAAAGTTAAATTACCTTGTTAAAGAAATCAACAAATTACGTCTGCTCCTTTTTCTCATTGAAAAATCCATATTCAAATATTGTTCATTTTAAACATTTGACTGCTCTGCACAGGATGCCTCCTACTTCACATCACACTTATGAACCTTACTGCTACCACCTGAAGCCATTTGGGAGAGTTTTGCAGTTTTTTTCCTAAGAAAGACCAAGAAAGGGTCCAAGAAAATTTTAAAAACATGAGGAAGGGTCTTTCTTTGTGAAACTCATATATGTCATTCTACACAGTGAAGGTCAAACAGCCCAATAAATTAACAATAAGCATAACACATTTTTCAGTGGAAGGTGACTTTAAAGATGAAGTTCTTGTATCAGTCTCAAAGCTCTGCTCTGAAAGGTCATGCTTGCACTTTGATTGACTGAATATAGACACAAGTGAAACACACAGACAGAAATGCATTTAAAACAGTTACACAGAAAAAAAGAAGCCGTAAATGAATTCATCTATATCGTCCTCAGGTGAGCTGCCTCTGTCTCTGGCTGCCTGCACCAACCAGCCCGACTTGGTGGACTTCCTCATGGAGAACAACTACCAATCAGTGGACGCTAGGATGACGGACTCTCAGGGCAACACGGTGCTGCATGCCCTGGTCGTGGTGGCTGACAACTCCGTGGATAACACGGAGTTCATCACCAGCATGTACGACCGCATCCTAAAGACCTCTGCCAGACTGCACCCCAAGCTGAAGCTGGAGGACATCGAGAACAATAAGGGGCTGACGCCTCTCAAAATGGCTGCCAGGACTGGCAAGATCAGGGTAAACACTAGTTGATATAAAGGAGTCATTACAGACACAGCTGGATAGAAATGCTACGGGGGCACAGGGTTAAAAAGCTCCACTGACCACCCAAAAAGTAGTGTTTTGGTGGGCCCTGTGAGATTCTGGACTGGGGTCTTCAGTCCTGCTGGTTCGGGTCATTTCAGTCAATTTCCATCTTGATGTTGTGCTACCTGGATGAATGCAATGAAACATTCACAGACATATGTTGTTCTGATTTCGCTGCAGATTTTTTCACACATCCTGAAACGGGAATTCGAAGACAGTCACACTAAACATTTGTCCCGTAAATTCACCGAGTGGGTCTACGGGCCCGTCAACTCCTTCCTGTACGATCTGGCCTCTGTGGACTCTTACGAGGACAAGTCAGTATTGGAGATACTGGTCTATGGCAGCGACATTCCCGTGAGTCCCAGCCTCATGAGCCCAGTCAGAACAGCTGCCAGTGTTACTCTGTACTCAAACGTCTGTCTTTCTTCTGTCTCCTCTCAGAACCGTCACGAGATGCTGGAGACGGAGCCTCTAGCCCGACTGCTGGAGTCGAAGTGGAAGATGTTCGCAGGTCGAATGCTTTTTTTCAACTTCATGACCTACCTCCTGTATCTGATTGTCTTCACTGTTGTAGCCTACAATAAGAAGAATGAAAAGGTGAGCTGGCTGCTACAAACTGTGACTGATCTGTGTAGCCATCACAAATAGACCTATGCTGACTGATTGCTTGATTGTGTTTCCTCTCTGCCCCACAGCCGCCGTTTACCATCGAACATACCACAGTGGGTTACCTGTATGTGTCAGGCCAGCTACTGATAGCGCTGGCAAACTGCTACTTCTTTTTCATAGGGGTATGTAGGTGCCCTCGTATTCTAAATTCAAACCCTGTATCATATCACCACCTTGTTGAAATTGTGTATGATTTATCAAAAACCTTATCAAAATCCCATAGATCATAGACATGAAGAGGAAACGTCCGAAGCTGCAGACGCTGCTGATTGACGGATATTATGAGATTCTTTTGTAAGTAATAATGCTTCTTTCAAAACATGGTCAGGATTAAAGGGATTCAACTCATTCTTTAAAATTTTTTAAATCACACGTGTTTACATCTATGTTTTCTTGCAAGCAGCCTTCTTGTTCTCTGCCTTTGTTGATGCTTCTTTGCACATTACTGCCACCTAGTGCTGATGAAAAACTGGTGGCAGGAATATGTATTGCAATACATATCTTGATCACTACATATCTTCATAACATGGTATGTTTAAGTCAAGGTTTTCAACAATTAATGTTTGTTGTTTGTCTCTTTTTGTCTGTATGTTGCTGTATTGATAATTATAATTCTATATAAATTTTTATTTATTATGTCACTCCCTTGTTGTGTCATGTAGTTGTTGTGATGCATGTTGGGACCCCTTGAAAACGAGATCGTACATCTCAAGGGGTTCATCCTAATAAAGAAATCTGAGCTTGTGTTGGCTTCTGTGGCAGCAGTTTGCTTGTTGATATCTTCACTTTTTAAGTGGATAAATTTTGTCAAATTGGCTTTGGGTGAAGTGACTCAAGCTTAAACTCAAACTTCAGAAGCATCACGTGTCTTCAGTGGCTCATTTCTTTAAAGCGGATGTTGATCCACAGCTAAAAAAAGAGATTGTCGCTGTCCTCATATAAACTGTACGGTTGCCAGGTCCTACACTGGAACAGCAAGAAAGAGAGTTAAAGTTAAAGTAAGGGGGCAGGAGCTTAAGGTTGAACTGGCAAAGAAAAAGTAAAATGCTTAATCTACAATGGAAACATGAGGCCCAAGTTGATATTAATGTTGTTTGAAATTGTTCTTTAATCAAGAGGAAGTTGGATCTTTTTTGCTATTTAAGAAAAGCATGTAAGATTTGGATTGGCCAAAGGATAAGATCACTCGGTCAGAAGCAAGGGGAGGTCTTTACATTTCAAGACTTGCACCAGCTAGTCCTGCTGATCCTGCTGTACACATCATATAGAGTCTCACCTAAATGACCTTGAGGAGGCTGATTCCTATCAATTACCCCACCAGGATATACCTCAGAGAAGTAAGTTGGGAAACAAGAAGTTGACCAGTGAAGGTGATGATTCAGGAGCTTTTCTGACAAAGTCCAGCAAAATTGTATTCTTATCTCAAAATTCTGTGAAAAAGCTCAGGCCTGCATTTCCTGGAGGTGAGGTACTCTGCCATTATTTTAAAAGGCCAGGTTGTATTAAATCCAGTTGTATCACTCCAAAAAGAAAGAAAAATCGGTTGCTCTGCTTGCAACTCAGCCAAGAGGAATCCCAGTAGAGCCATTGGTCACAACAGGCAGGCAGCCTGCCACAGCCTATAAAGGTTTTGCATCTGAAGGGGGGGGGTGATCGCAACCTTGGATGGGAAAATGGCCCCTATATGCATATTAGGGGACACAGGTGCTACTCAGTTCTTGCTGGTTCAGAGAGTCATGAACCTACAACCTGCCACTGATTGAAAGTTTCTACACCAGTAAAGGGAGTAGGAGGTGGATTTGATGGTGCTCTTTTGCATAGGGTTTACTTGGAATCAAACATTATACATGTACGTGCTGTGGTAGCCATTGTCCCTTCTTCGCTTGTTGAAGGAATTGACTTTATGTTGGGTAATGGTTTGGGTGTAACACAATGAGCCCTCAGGTCCATCCCCCAAATGAGCATTGGACCATGATGGCTCAGATTGTGTTACCCCAAAGTTTTAGGCAGGACGTGTTGCACTTGGCTCATGAAACTGCTGCGGCTGGTCACCTTGGATACGTAAAACCCAGGAGAAGATAATGCGCCATTTCTGCAGCAGGATGTGGTTTCAAACTACTGAAGTTGCCTGTTAGTTGGTGGTTAAGCCGATCAGCTTCATTTCGTTTTTGGACAAACCATCACTGATGTGAAATTGACGTGCCCTAGATGAACTGCCAGTCATTCCCATAACATTGTGAAGCCATCTTCCTTTCACGTTTTTGCGGTGTTTAACTTGGAGTGTTTCTTTGTTGTTTTGGTGTATGTTTTGCACCGATACTGACTCACCAAAACCGTGACCAGAAACCTTTTGACTTCACACAGGTCATCTCTATTTAATTCATTTTGTGACTTCTTAAACCACCTAGCTGCATTAGTGATAATTTATGTGTATCCTATTAAAGGGGATGAATAATCATACAAACAAATATTTTATATTTGTTATAACAAGTATTTTATATTTGTAATTGATTCGGATCGCTTTGTAGAGATCTGCTTTCACTTTGACATTAAAGGCCCCTTATCTGTTGATCAGTGTCAAAAAAGCTACAACCCAGATTCTAAAAAAAAAAGTTGGGACACTGTGTAAAACATGAATAAAACAGAATACAATTATTTGCTAATATATATATATATATATATTATTTGGTAGTAAATCTCTATACTAAAAATACTTATTCACTAAGTAACTCCTGGGATTTTTGAACACCTCAGATTGCTGACATGGAACAGCTTCAGATGATGTGAGGATGAATCCATCTTGTGCCATTTTGTTTCCCAATTTCCCATCATTCAGCTGTGCAGGATCACAGTGGCTTCTCTGCTGTTGGTAGTCTTTTGCAGAGCATCCTCTTCCTGGCTGCAGCCGGGCTGTACCTGGGCGGGCGGCAGGAGTACCTGGGCTTCCTGGTGCTGTGTCTCGCTCTCAGCTGGGTGAACCTGCTCTACTTCTCCAGGGGCGACATCCACATGGGCATCTACAGTGTCATGATACAAAAGGTAGTCTGCACAGGTCCCACTACACCACAGTGAGCATCGCAATGAACGATCTGATCCCTGAAGCCTTTTGTCTCTTCATTGTAGATGATCCTCAGTGATATCCTGCGCTTTCTCTTCGTCTACATCGTCTTCCTCTTTGGATTTTCAGCAGGTATGTCTTCTCTGTCAATGAAAAGATTCATTCAAAAAGACATCTGCTACTCTCCCGAAAATGCTTCCTGACTAGAAAATATAACTCACAAGCAAATATTAACAAGCTTTTATTGATTTGAAAAGCAGCACCATGTTCAGTTTTTAACTTTTCTGAACAATTAAAGGCATTTTTAAGACATAAAACTGTAATAACACTGCTGCTGTCAATAGGCCATGAATGAAGTGTGTACTGTCTCTAATCTGCTTCCTATCTCCCGTCACAGCGGTGGTCAGCCTGCTCATAGAGCATCCTGCGAAAAACATCACTTCAGCTAAGGGGAGGGGTTTCAATGCTCCAACTGGACAACAATGTGAAAAACCCACCTACAGAAACATCTCCTACACCACGCTGCAGCTCTTCAAGTTCACCATCGGCATGGGAGACTTGGAGTTCACAGAGGAGTACCAGTACAAGGAGGTCTTCTACATGCTCCTCATCGCCTACATCATTCTCAGCTACATCCTGCTGCTCAACATGCTCATAGCCCTCATGAACCGCACCGTGGAGAGGACTGCCATGGAGAGCGCCAGCATCTGGAAGCTCCAGGTGAGGCGTCCTGGAGGACCCTGTGGTTTAGGGAATATCTGTTCAAGGCAGCTGTGGTTTGATGAAGTGGTTTGACTGTTTTCAGAGGGCCATCACTATCCTGGACATGGAGAAAAGGCTGCCGTGGTCTCTGAAGAGGAGGCTTCGCTGTGGGGTAGAGAAAAACCTCGGCACTGCTCTTGGAGATGACCGTCGCCACTGTTTCAGGTTTGCTTCTTTTAGTTCAGTGACAATGCTGTCAGTCTGACATGTTGTAAGAGGCTCTATCAACAGATGCATGTGAACATCCTGGATGACATCACACTCACAGATTTCCATAGTAAATGTCCCTGCTCCATCACAGATAAGGACCCAAAGGCCCCATTGCTATATGTATGTATGTATGTAAATGTAACTATTTGTAAATATTTTTTTGGTAATATGCACCACAGAAGCACATATAAACTACATTTTTAGCCAAAGTCACTCTGTGGCTCTAGGGATGGCAATGCTGGTGAGTTGGTCTGCTGGTTCACCACTTTGGTCCAGACTGAAATACCACAGTTATTGAATGGATTCCCATGCAATTTGGTCCAAATTTTGGTCATCTTTGGTGATCCATCATCTCACGCCATCATCACAAAATTGTGTTTTGTTTAACATTTAACTCTCACTATGCTTAAAGGGATTTTCTTGTGAACAACAAAAGGTGAGTTTACATCCAGTGTTACTCCCTAAAAGGCATTGTGTTCATTATAAGAGGTCATACAAATGTGCCGAATGCAGCTCCTTCCTCATATAACATTTCCAAAGCTGAGTTTTAAAATTTTTTAAATCCAACATTGCATACATCCTTTGCTAGCAGCCTTATACTTCCCTGTCTTTGTTGACACATTGCAGCATATCTCTGGATGTTATCGCCACCTGTAGATCAGGGAAACAGTGTGAAACCATTGGCAGGAGTGTGTACTGGGTAGCCCAGCTGTATAGCACTTATAGAGGTCAAAAACCCCACAGGAAACCCTTTAAGTACAGCCTCACAGAAGAGCAGCAGCATTTGTATTTCATCAAATTACCAGAAACCTTTCTGGCACTCTGAACAAGATATAGTGAAGCTGGCATGTCCACTGCACCTGATAGGTACTTAAAGGCAACATGATACATGCTCAGTGCATAGGGCTCAGATTAATCTGGCCTTGCATGAGGAGTGGAGCAAAAAGCATGTTTACTACGTTTGTGGTGGTTGAATCTGAGCAGTTATCATATCGTACACTATTCATGCCTGCTGCTCAGTTGCGGTCCCATATTGTCTCCAGTTGTCCAGGATAAATCTGCATATGTGTCCATAATGTAAGGCTTGGTGGGTTCGTATAAGGTTTCCTGGTGATTGGAGGGATGCTGTGAGAGCTGAGGTACTGAAGTTGTCAGTTTTAGTTTTTCTTTTACACGTCAACTCTCCCAAATCCCATCTGCCAAAGCTGTTCCACCCCTGCAGGCTGATCCTAAAGGCAGGTTTAGCAAGTAATAATAATGGAGCAGAAACAAAGGTTCAGGCCTGAGGACTTAACAAAAGATGCAGCTGTGTGAGCAGGATCGATTGATGCGCGGTACACTGTGTTCGTCACTAATTTGCCTCCTCTGACAGCTGATTGATGCGTCACACGGCAGACAGTAATTGGAGCATGTGTCCTCTTGTTGTCTCAGAGTGGAGGAAGTCAACTGGAACAAATGGAACATCAACCTGTGCAAAATCAATGAGGATCCTGGGTGCTGGGATCGTACCCAACAGCCCGTCTCAGACACCTCGCAGAACACACCACACAGAGGTGAGGGACCATGAACGCAGACTCAAAGTTTCTATATCAGAAAATGCTTTTTAGGCATTTCTATGTGACAGGAAAGTAATGCTCGTCTCGTAACATTTCTCTCCTTGTCCACAGGGAGGAGCTGGAGAGGCTTTTTCACTGAGGGCAGTCGGCGGCAGAGGCAGACATATCAGTCCACAGAGATGAATCCTCTGAGCACCACGCCGGTCTAAAAGACAACAGAGGGCTTCGCTCTGGCTGCTCAGCCTGACTGACCTGAGCAACGAGGCATTCAAACATAAAGACAGTATTCAGTTTGAGTTCCCCAGAAATTTAACTGCCTGAAAACTGAACTGCCTTTCTGACTGACTGATGCTCCACTGTCAGCTGGATTTTAAATGTAGTCTTTGAGGCAATATTTTAGTGACATGAGCAGAGCTAGGGAAGATATTGTAGATATTTGTTCGTCTGACTGATGTGTGTAAAAAGTAGGATTTATCAAAGCTGAATGCTGCATCAAGTGCTGCTTGATTGACGAAGGAAAATCACGCATTTGAAATACATTAAACATTTAATCCAAAGGTGTCTGCGCATGTGGTTTCTGCCCCCACCTGAACAGGATGCACATCCTCTCCACACAAAGGCCACAACCTGCCGGCACCTCTGGCATCGCTCAAAATCCTTCATGGAGTAATACTGATCACGAAGGTGCTGATCCTGCCCTCCCGCTGCGTGCCCTTTATACAAGTCCCATTTTCATCACAGCCAGACAAGCTAAATCTTCTGCAGCCAGATAGTCCTGTGGATTTCACAGCTTGCTTTGTCTACTCTACTTCCTGTTTCCATTTGGCAGAGAGAGGCTCGGATAAATGGCATGAAAGAAGCACAGCAATTGGAGCAACAATGACCACCTACAGCATTGGTTGACACAATTACAAATCATATGGTTTAAACGGGCCCTCTGAACCGGTTAGCCACTTGTAAGGCTGATTATGTAAGAAACCAATCTGTGATTAGTAACATACCTGAACTGTGAGACAGGATGACAGTTAAGTTGCTGTATCTCTAAGACTGAGCGCTTGAAGGGGGCAGGAAAAACTGCACACCTGTTGTCAGTGTCAGTTTAAATGAATGTTGCAGATAATCCCAACGACAGTTCGGACTCATTTCAAAGCATAAATTAGAACTTTAT
Organism: Holacanthus passer; assembly: GCA_025331565.1. Taxonomy (NCBI): domain Eukaryota; kingdom Metazoa; phylum Chordata; class Actinopteri; family Pomacanthidae; genus Holacanthus; species Holacanthus passer. Next base: position 11,139,494 of record JAFREQ010000005.1, read on the forward strand.
TTTATTATTACAATATTACAAAAAGAGTAGCACAACTCTCACGCTCTTGCCTCTTATCTGTCGTACAGAATGACACAAAAGAAAGGCTTATGGACCTTCTTCCATTTCACAGCAATAGTACAAGAAACAAAGAAGAAAATCAAATTTAAATAACAAGCAAATCAAGTATTATAAATAGTCACAACTGCAAACTGAAGCTTTGAAACTTGGAAAAAAAATGTTACAGCTCAGTAACTACACATTGCTAAAATATATAATTACAAAATATTACTCCTTTTCTTGCTTTCCATATCAAAGAATCTCTAAGGAATTGCTCTGTCTATCCAACAAAACTTCATTAAAATAAAAAGACCAGAAAAAAAAAGAAGGAAACCAAAAATTGCTGTTTCTGTGTATCCTTACCATCTTCTTTCTCCTTATTATTTGGGGTTTTCATTAAAACCATGCTCATTTTCAAGGGAAGTCCAAGGACCAAACACTTAAGGCTTTTTAAGGGCTGTTAGGGAGTTAGGTTAACAAAACATGGGTGTCATTGTGTTTACACATACACACACACACACACATACATACATACATACATACATACACACACTCACCCTTAACTCTACTCACATCAGCAGGCAACATTCACACACAATCATTAAACTTTAGAGTTACAGTAGTCTAGTAGGTAAGCCAGTGTACAATAAAATAAACAATGCATTTGCTGTTTCACTTTAAACTTAAAAGTCAGTTTTGTTTACCTCCAAGTGATCTTGCAAGTGATCAATTTGGTCTTTTCAAGCAAACTTCTCATCAGAATCAGTAGCAACTACACATAACTTAATTCACTTAAGTTCCTGCTGTCAGGATCAAAACTCTGGTTAGGCTCGTAGTTCGGCTCTACATGACATTAATAACACTATTTTTTCTTCTAGTCCAGAGTTTTGTCCTCATAACTAACTATCCACCTCAATACCTGCAAAACAAATAATCTCAACATTCAAGTAATACATTTGTCATGGTTACAAAAATGATCCGAAAAGCAAACAAACATAGAATGGCACATCTTCATAACAGTGTGTCCTTGTTAACCTGACTTTGGCCATTTTAAGGTGTGAGAGTTAATCTTTCATCATTTTCTGCACTAAACATTTCACAATCTTGTTGCCAAACCTTCCTGGCATTGACAAAGGTTTTTTCTTTTTTAAACACCTGAATTCATTGCAGCATTTTCAGCAGGACAGGGCATCATCTTTTCAACATATCTGCCCCCTGCTGGATCTTTATTATGTACAAACAACCTGATTACATGCTTTCTTAACCGACAGAGAGGAATAATCTTGAACAGTCCTATTATACAAATAAATAATTACATTTAAAAAGAATAAAACCTCCATGTGCATACAGTGAGCTTTTCCAGCTGTACTTTGTAGTCTCCAGTGTCTGATGGCTTTGCACTGACGCAAGATCGTTACTCTCTCTTCTGTCTGCAAATGACTGTGTTTAATCTTGAAATTACTGCGGGATTTGAGCTTTAACACTAAAATGAAAATTAGTTATTTGTCTAATAAAACTAGTCGGAGCCAATAATTCCTGACATGACCCTGTAAAAAAGACATCCATCAGCAGATGTTGCTATTTTCAGTGAGGGATCTATCTCATTTTCTTCTTTCTTACATGCAATAAGAAAACTTAACAGATAGTTCTGAAGCAGAAATAACACAGGATGTGTTAAGATCCAGGCACACAAATAGTACAATAGAGGAAAAAGGTGAGAATGACACACACACAGTACAGATGTGTAACACACACACGTGAGAAAGTTCCCTAAAGTGCCAGGTAAAAGCACTCATTAACAAAAATAAAAGCAGCAATTGATCACTTGCAAGATTTATTAAAAAAGAACAAAAAAAACTACTGTTCTTCATTAAATATATTAATTTACCCTCTTTAACATTAGCGGTCATTTGTTTAAGTTATCAATTTAGTTTTATTCATGTGTTTCCTTTCTTAAGACTAAACAAAGGGGTTTTGATAACTGTTGTGTAGACAAGGCCATAGCTTATCTGTACCCTGGGTGCTGGATGAGAGCGGTTCTGCCATCCCCAACCTCTGGACCTACCCTGCTCAGAGGAGGCCTGTGCATCTTGCCCATCAACCCTAGATTCTGATCACGGAAATAGGGCGTCTGGAAGTCCCCACCCAAGTAATCTGCCGTTTGCATCAGATTAGGCTGGGTGGAGGAGGAGGTGGTGGAGGAGCTCGTTCCTAGCCTGTAATGGGGAGCCCCAGGGGGCCCACAGTCTAGTGTGGTGCACCCCCCTGGGCCCCCACCGTGGAATGGCATGGCTATGTCCTGAGACCCGGAGCTGTCACTGTTGGGTGTGGGTAGGATGCTGCTGTTCCAAATGTGAGACTGGAAGTAGTGACCATTGGTGTAGTGGGCCATGGGACCGGGCATGCCGTTGTTGTTGACAGGGGGAGAGGGGGTGGGCCTCTCTACGGGAGGTTTCAGTGTGTAAGGCTGACCCACGCACACCTCTGCAGGGTAGCCCATGCCCTTAAAATGGAAGGCGGGGTCCCTGGAAGGCTGCTTGCAGAGGTGGGTCCCACCGTTCTGAATGTGGGGTACATGAGCCAACTGGTGCTGATTCCAAGAACGCATCTTCTGATGCTGTGTGTTATGTTGCAGCTGTTGTTGCTGCTGATTCTGTTGTGGATGCAGATGCTGCAGGTGCTGCTGCTGCTTGAGATCAGTGTGGTTGGAAGGCAAGTGGTTCATAGCAGCCACGCTTGGTGGTGCGTGAGCTCCCACCAGGGAGGTGGCTTTCTCTTGTGGGCCAATAATGCAGTTGGGCGGGGGGAAGCCAGGGGTGGCAGGGTTGCTGTGCATGGACACCCTGGAGCAGGCGCTGATAAGCAGGTTGCGACTGATGGGGCTGGGATTGGCGATCTGGCCCTCACACATGGAGGTGGCTCCTGCACCTTGGGCCCGAGCTTGGCAGAACTGGTTGATCTGATGCACAATGGTGCTCAGGTCGGCCTGGCGGCTCTGGTGCAGCCCGGCGGCCATGGAGAGTGGAATGATTGAGGTAGAGACGGTAACATTAGGCGGAGCGTCGCCATCTGGCAGCTTTCTGCTCCCCTGCAGGCCGGGTGGTGGCTGCTGCTGAAGGTGCTGCTGCTGAAGCATGACGGTAGGGGGCCCCTGTGGGTGGCCAAGGGCTGGGTGCTGAGACAGAGTCTGGAGTCTGGGTGGGCCCTGAGGGTGCTGGGCCATGGGGGGATGGTGTCTGAGGCTCTGGGTGTGACCCTGCTGTTGAGGGAGGGGCATCTGTAGAGTCTGAGGCGGGTCCTGTGGTTGAAGGGGTAAGCTCTGCTGGAGCCGGGGAAGGTTCGGCAGAGGTGGGTGGTGGTTTAAAGTGCTGGTTGAAGCCACTTGGTAGGGTCCGGTGGGAGGGTTCATGATGACTTCAGGATGCAAGCGAGCCCGGCTGCCGTCAAAATCTTTTAGGATGCCTTTGACTGTGGGCACCTTGACGATGGCGAGCAGCCCTGTCTTGGCGCTGGCCTGAGAGGAAGGGTAAGGGCTGTAGCGCTGGCCTGACGTATCCAGCCCGTTGACAGTACGCCGCACGTGGTTTCGCTGGGGGACCTTGACGCTGTTGGGGAAGATCTTGATGGTGAGGGGGTTGTTGGCAACTTTCTTAGCATATGCATCCAATTCTGCAGGGGTTGGAAACGGAGCGGATCTCATCCTTTGTGTGGTGTCCCCTGGGGTGGAGGAGAGGACAGTTCAGAGGTGAGACAGAGAGGAAGCAAAAAGAGACAAAATTGGGGGGGGGGGGGAAGAGAGTGGAGAGAGAGACACAGTGAGACAGACAACTTAATCCAGGTGCAAGTGTATATGGCACAAAAGAGCACATCAGTTGAAATCTGAGCAGCTGAGAGGAACCTGATTTGGACAGCACTCTCATATTCCATACCTCGCCCTTTTTCTCCTAAAACTCTCACAGCTCCCATCTCATGAGGACAAAGAGATTTCCAATGTCATTCTCAGCTGAATTATTGCGGCCGACACATTCCCAGTCTGAAATCCAATTTTGCGGTGGCGTCTGAGACTTTGAGGTCAGGAGCTTTTAGTGGCCTTAATTGACGTAGCATCCGGGCAAACAATAAGAATGCATCTGAGTGAGAGAGGGGGGGCTGTGCTGCTTGCTACTGAATCACAAACTAAACAAAGAATAAGCGAGGCAGTGATGGTCCCCTGTGGCTGCTTTGGGGGGGAAAGGAAAGAAAGAGATAGACGCAGAGAGCAGAGCTCCATGACAGCAGACAAGTAATCAGACACAGCAGCAGCGTCTCTGATCTGCGGGAACTCCTCCCAGGCCTCAGCTCGCAGACATTTGTTACACCTGCTAAGCACCATGGCTAAATTTAACAATGCCGAAGTGACAATGTGAACATGATTATGTGTTTGTGCATGTGTGAACGTGAGGCTGTGTTTCATTTATGAGCCTGTTTAAAATGTGCGGCAGGATCATGCAGGTGCTGGCTAATATGTCAGCGTCTTGTAAATAATGTGCCCGTTTTCAGTCTGGTGGATGCGACTGCATGTTTCATTTTAACGCAGTGTGCTCGCTTCCACTTTTCTTCGCTAACACAATAAAAGTCAGCGATAATCGTTTTAGAGAATGACAGGCTCTTCTCCCTGCTTTCCTCTGTCTCACTGTCCCCATCACAGCCCCGCCAGTCTGACCTACTTACACCACAGCTTTTGGACTGATGGACATGAGTGGAGCTGATCTGTGGGAAGGATCACTGGGCTGACTAGTTACTGAGCTGCATTTAATTTACTCTTTCAGAGGAGGGGCCTCTCAGTTCAGGTAAAACAGATGTCGTCATTATAGCATACAGGATAGTTCTCTCTGTTGTTGAGTGAGCGGTAATTTGAAATGTCTGAATTGCTGGCAGAGGTCTGCGGTTTCATGCGGCCGTGGCCATTATGCTCAGTCTCACAGCAGACAGACTGGGCTTGAGGGATGAGGCACAGAGCTGAACTGCGAGCACTGACACGGCGGCACCAAGAGTTGTGCCAACTGGCTAATTAATTCCCGCTTTATTTGTGAACAGGAAACAATGGGCAGCGATGTGCAGGGCCGGTATGGGGCGGCACACAGGGGGCTGCTGTGACTAAGTGTTCAGCCTGCTGATGGCAGCCTCATTAATGCAGGGGTATGGGCCAAGGAGCTGGAGCTCGACACCCGCCATCACTGAGGCCTAATGTCTGTCGCTGAATAAATGCCAGGGTAAGCAAACACAGATAAATGAACACTTACACACCGGCTCACAGACATGCTGAGGATGGACTTCACCTGTCAAACACAGGTAATGATAAATGACCTTGTTGGAAATGATGTCTCATATAGTTACACCGAGGCAGACAAAATAAATGCAAAAGAAGTTTGATTGAACAATCGACATACCCAGTTTTCAGGGTATCAGCAGGTTACACTGAGTATACAACAGATACCCTTTCAAACAATAAAACCACACTTTGATAAATGCAAGATGTTGGCTGTCAGTACTCCAGATATATTTAGAGATTGTGAGATTCTGGCACAGCCTCCTTGGTCTGCAACCTCATGTCAATGTAGCTGTAGAAAGGGTTGTAAGTAGGTGGGAAGAGAGTACCATCAGCTGTTGCAATGAATAAAACATCTTCCATCATTTCATGGGAAGAAGATCTTATAGATGTAACCTGGATTGCGGACAGCTTGAATGAATGTTAAAGACCACGGTAACTTCAAATGTGACATCATCTTTCAGGGTTTGCTCTGTGTTCTGAGAGGCGCAGACGAGCTGTGTGGGGATATAAGCAATCATACTGAGCTGACATGGAAGAGTGAAGTGGGGGTTATTAATACAAGCATGCAAGAAAGATTGATCAAAACAGTCACACTGAAAGAGCTCCAACAGAAACAAGAACAACTTTTGGTTTCTGTATAGGTTCCCAATTGGGGTCAGACTATAATAATTAAGTCCTATTTTTACAAACTGTTCACATGATAGACCCAAATGAAAATTTGTCTTAATATGGACCAAGCTTTGTTTAGCAGAAAATCCATAACTGTGGACATTCTAAATAATGAGATTTATACATTTAATATAATACCTGAACTGAATGATAAATTAATATAAATGGGTGTAATTGTTTTCTATTGTTATTTAGGGAAATTAAACAACATGCAATTTTAAAGATAGAGGGAAATACAGCCTTCACTTCCTTTTAGACTGAGAAATACAGCAAGAAAAACGGCAACAAGCATGGAGCCGTGTACAGTGTTATTTCCTTGCCACTGGCATTTGTGTAATGAGTTTTATACTTAAGTTGTAAGACTCAGGCAAGTAGCAAAGACAGCAATGTCAATGTCTGGAAACTGACCAATCCATTAAATTGGAAAAGGGATTATACTTTGTTAACAAAGCTTAGACAGACATTTTGGGATAAAAAAAAATCGCAAATCAGAATGAAGAGTTTAACAGAACTGCTGTAAAAAGCGTAATGAAATCGGTAAATTACTGTTTAGAGTAGTTTTCCCAAACAGTGGATAAAATCTCTAAAACTCTTCCTGTTTACGGCTGTTTAAGGGTTCTGGCAGCTGTTGATTATGTGTCCTAGTAAGCAAGTGTAGCTTATTAGCATTTCAACCTTAACCTGAAACCTGGATTAGTTGAAGAGCTTAAAGCATCAAGGGAGGGTTAATGAGGATATGAGTGAAGTTTGTAGGCGGCTGCGAGCATATCATCTCTTAGATCTCCAGCTAAGCACGTTCCCAGGGAGGGAGCAGGGGAAAGAGGCCAGTCTGGCCATGCGTTAATTACCCCGCTGCTAGCTAGCTAGCTGGAACACAAGTGCACAGTCAGCAGGCACTAATTAGGGTTTCTTTTATTCAAACTACTGTTTTTATTGAACAAGGTTTAAGCAGCGGGGGGCAGGGGCTCATGCTGCTGTAAATTGCAATTTTCACACAAGAGCAGGAAATTAGGTCTGAAGCTTCAGCGTTAAATTAGACATGTGAATTTGGTTTCCCACACGATGCCACCTCCTTACTTTTTTACAGACATTTGAGCAGAGCATCCCATGCTGACAGACCTTTGAAACATGAAAAATATTATAAGGAGAGGGAAAAGAAGACGGCTGCTTTTGATCTCAGTGGGGACTGAGATGTGAAAATCAGCCAAGTGGCCCAGCTGTTCTCACTGTTTGTTCTGCCTGAAAGAACTGAGGACCAAGGGCCACTTTGTGGTACTTGAGTCATCCTGCCTGGAGTATGAGCCATTTTCTTCGTGACCCACTGTCTCTTTGCGTACCTGATCTACTCCTCTGACAGCCTTTACGTTTCGCAGCCATCATCTGGTAACAGTCACTCCCTGATGATAAATAGAGCAGCTGCTCTGGCCTTGCCTCTGACAGCAACCTGCACGCTCGTAACTTTAAATGACTCTCCTATGCACGGATTCACCCGCAGGAGAGGTCGCGGAGCACGGCGAGCCTGGTGATCTCAAGTTCTTGGTGAAGTGTCAAAGACACGATTCTGTAACACAAGACTCAGCATTACAGTGCCCTAAGTAGCTGTAAGGATAGCGCACAAAGAAAGGCAAATGGGAACACAAATTGGGACTAATTATGTTAACTCTCCATCTGAGCCTTTTTTTTCTGTGGGAACTTGTCAGTGTATTGAATAAAGATTTCAAGCAACAACTAGTCCATGAATTTCACCTAAAAGCAGTCAAGCACATCTCTAATGGAGTTAAGCTGTCAAATGATCTTCCATGCTGGGTGAACGACGGGGCTCTGCAGAGACAACGAGTCCTGTGGACAGCCAGAAGGGAGACGCCGGAACTTTACTGGAGGGGCGAGGCCTGGTTCTGACTGTGTGTGGCGGCGCACAGGGATCTCAAAACACAACAGCTGCACAAAATGCAGACATGCAGAAGGTGATCTAAAGAGGCTGGATAGTAGGCAGAATTTTTTTAGTTCACTTTTTCCTCTGGCACTTTGATAAAAATGATTTAGTCTAAATGAAATACAGCTCCACAGCTTTTGATGTAACACCGTGTCTGTTAATGATACTTTGAAGAGCAGATGAAAAGGAAAAGCATTATAAGAGAATGACGAGGAGGAAAAAAAAAATAGATTGAAATTACACTTCTATGACCGGTCGTGCTGTGTGAAGCACGCTCTATCACCAAAATGGATTACAGCGTTGGGCAGAAAAACAAATTGAACTCCAGTTGCGCCTTGTGCTCTGATGTGCCTTACTGTGTCACATAAAGGAAGAGAGGAGAAAAAGTGTAGCTGATGGCTGCACCATGTCACAAGCCTGCCTGAGTGAGGCAACAGACGTTGGCACTTAGCAGACTCCCTCACGCTCGCTGATCTCCTGGGGGTTGGCTGATTACTGTGATTCTGAAATTACAGTCTTGATGAGCTGGAGCATTTTACAACAAAAAAAACTGCTGCAGAAATGGGTCAAGCTGGGGCTGAGTTTCCACTCAGAGAAACAGGCAGGAGGAGAAGGAGACGTAGGCTTTTTATGATCGAATAAATAAAGCTAACCAACTGGATGGGCTATAATCAATGTCTGTGATCTTTTATATCTAAGTAGCTCACTGTAGACGAAACAAAGAAACTGATGGTACAGTATATGCAAGTGTGTGCAGGCATCATTGAGACCACACGTGAAAACACATTTGAATATCTAAATAATGATAAATGATCATTTACACTTTTAAAAACAGTGAAACATAATTTTAAAATGTGTTTAGGCTGAAAAGACAAAGTACAACAGAAAGACATTGCTACCATTCCCATTCATCAATTTGTCTTACATTAATCTCCTCCAATCTCACTGGTCAGATTCAGATCCTGCCTCAGCTCTCACTGATGATTGCTGACTTAAACTCTCCATTTGTGTGGCTGTCCCTGACACTGTAAAGAGTCCAAGTTTGTCAGCAGTTGAGTTGTGAAATTCAAACACATTGAATCAACTGGGCCAACTCTGACTAGTCTGCCATTAAAACCGGGGCAGCAGATTGCGTCTTAAATTCACTCACATTACAAGATCATCAGGGCAAAACCACTCAGCCGCAATCTGTCTGCGAGTCTGACAGTGACCGACTCTTCCTGATGATGAAAAGTAACTGAGATGGTCAAATCTAACACATAAATGTGGTGATAGTGCTGTCGTACGCACAGAGGACTGCACTCTTGTGGCAGACAGATCTTCAGGGGCAATGAGGGAGGGAGGGAGGGGGACAGTTCACTGTTCATCAGCAAATTAATGGCGCAGTTCATCCTAATTTCCCTTGAAGACAGATCTATGGTCCTGGAGCACAAAAATATTCTCTCTCTCTTTCTGATTTTAACACAAAGCTGCAGAAGAGAACCAGGCCAAGGTTGGCATGGGCATCTGACGTGGGGTGGGCAGCAGGATTGTAACAGCTTGGTTTGTTGTGTGGGATGGTGGTGGTAGTTCACTCTGTGTGTGTGTGTGTGTGTGTGTGTGTGTGTCTCAAGAGCAGTACTTACATTTCTGAAGTCCAGTGTTCATCTGCGTGTGGGGGAGAAGCTGGAGGGGGAGGTCACCTGGCCCTGGCAGACAGGCCAGCATTTCACACAGACACTAATGCAACATGGGACACGCACTTCTCCTCACACTGCAGAGAGAGAGAGAGAGAGAGAGAGAGAGAGAGGAGGGGGAGAGAGAGAGAGAGAAAGAGAGGGGGAGAGGTCAGCAGTCAGACATAACTGCAAGGCAGCACATGGTGCGTGGTGATACAGAGGCTGGGTCCAGACTAATAGAACTCTGTGGCCGATCCCCGGAGGCACAGGGCTGAGGGAGACATAGTTACCTTTCAATTAGAAACTGATTCACACCTGGAGCATCAGGTAAGGTGACATTTGATGCCAATAACAACTTCAATTAAACATCAAACAGCTGAAGTAAAACGGGCAGACTGGGCCTGAGGGGGTAGCAGCTTTAAATCGACTCAGTCCCTCCTCCTCCTCGCCCTGCATGTTAGTCAGCTAGTTGGACCCTGCTACCTGCGCTTTACCTCTCCGCCTCCACCAGACCATGGCAGAGGAAATTAATGACTCCTGTACACTCGAAAAGAACACACTCGAGAGGCCCGGCGCTGACAAGTTAGTGAGTCTCTGATCGATACTGCAGTCCTCTAGACCTCAAAGAGGCCTTTATTTTGGGGACATTAAACAATGGAGCCAGGCTGTGGTGAAAACAAATGAATAAACAGGGCTACAGCTCCAATAAATGCCTGCCACTTTGTGCAATAACCTGATGTAATAGAGAGGGAGAAAACGTTAGCCATGCTCCACTTGGCTTACTGCTGTATTCAAAACACCACAGATGCTTGCTTAATCAGCACTGAAGAACAGTCAGGGAGCAAATTAAGTCTACAGAGTCCGTGCCCTCCCTTTTGCTGCGTGGCATCAGAAGAGGGCGGCAAGTGTGCACAGACAAACAGCGTCTATGAGAGAGGCAATTACCCACAAAACAACCTTGGCATGCCTGTCTGCCGCAGGGTGATGGCTTAAAAGTGTCTTCCCCCCTGCAGGGAGAAGAGACAAGTGGAGGAAAGAGTGACAAAGCGAGAGAGAAAGGTGGAAAGAGAGAAAGACGGGCGGTGGGTTTGGGGTGGCGGGGGGGCTGAACTTGCTTTAAAAAGCAGGAGCTCAAAAAGGTCAGGATGACAGCTCATTTAAATCCTCCCAGCGAGAGGAGAAAAAACAAGCCTTAATGAAGCTGACAAGTTCTACACAGATACCTGAGAGCGTTGCACCTTGGGGTGCTGCAGGGGCAGGGCGGCAGGGGGGAGGAAGGGAGAAAAGGGTGGAGGGGGAGAGTGGTGGGTGGCGGAGCTGCAGTCTTGAGACAGATCTGAGGATTTGGGGGTGTTGGTGCAGCGTCACCCTTGCTGTTGCCCAGCCTCCCACTCCTCTCATCCTCCTCCCTTTCCCCCGCTTTCTGATTTACAGCCTGGACCGCCATATGGCAGCAATCCCTGCCCTCGATTCAGCGTGTCACCATGCATTAACTTTAATTGGCCTGATATGTTATTCTTTTCCCTCGGCCTTGGAAGGATTTTAGGTACATAGCGCCTTGATGTCAGCAGGCAAGATTTCCAGCTCTCTCTCATTCATCAGGGTGCCAAGATTTCACACAAAGATAACAGCAATCTCTTTGACAACAGGCAGGCTTGGGGTGGAGGAAAACTAAATATCAAATACAACAGTGTCTTTGCTAGGGATTTCAAAAGCGAAACGGTGGCAAGAGAGTGAAATGATGTGGGGGAAAAAAAAACACCAGCATAAACTGTCAGTTCATTTGTTATAAGAACACACACATCAACACACTACAGGCAAAAAACAGCCAACAGGCCATCAGCCCACCCCCTTCCTGCCTCCCCCACAGCGCCCCTGAATGTCAGAAAGCTGTGCAGTGGGGAGTGCTGCGGCAAAGGTCAGCCTATGGTAATGCCCCAGCTGACACTCTGCTTTGCAGCGCAGAGCAAGAGGAGATGAAACCCAACAGACAGAAGCCTGACGTCTACTGACTCGCGTATCAGCACCACTGCCACAGCGACTTCAAATATACATCACACGGCAAACACTGGCGCTCGCTACAAAGGCACCCGCCCCCACAGAGGCTTTTTCAATACATGGACTATTTGTATCAGGAGCAGGATGACTACACCTGATAGAGTGTCGAGTCCACGCAGGGACTGAGCTCGCTAAAATTGGAGGTGCCTCTCCTCAGGTTGTAATCGGCACGTGACTGGCTCGGCTGCCGGATTCTGCTGAGTCCTAATTGCCCTCTGACCACCATGCAGGGGTTTTAGCCTGGTCTGAAATAGGGCTTGACTCTCCAGCCACCCACCCATCCAGGCAAATAGGTGTCTACCCCAATGGCTAAGCCGTCTTTTTGATATAGTGACACAGCCCCTCCTGTCCTGAGTGGAAACAGAGTTGTGTCTGTGGAGGCCAAGCCAAGCCAGCTGGGCAGGCCTGTGGAGTAGGGATTGGCTTGGTGGAGTTTAGCCAGGCGTCTCACACTATCAGCCCCGTGCAGACAGACACCACAGGGTTCTCAGAGTATTAGGGGGCCCCCGTGACTCGGCAAGTCTCCACCAGCTACTTATAGAACCGTAATAAAAGTGTGCGAATAACTGTGCGGCTTTCATTATAGACAAATAAAGATGAGCAGACAAAGCAGGACTTGAGCAAGTGATGCGCATGGCTTGTGTCATGTGTCAAATTGCTCCCATAAAAGCTGACCTATATTTTCTTTTCATTCCTCGTGGGGAAGGAGAAAAAGGAAGCCATCTGAAAGTAAAAAAAAGTGCAAAGAAGGAGAAGAAGGAATCGGATAGACGAATGCCATTTATGAAATTAGACCAGCTGACAGACATTTATTCTGAATCTTTTGATCAATATCCTCCTCATCAACTGTTATCTGCATTTGTTAGAAATATGGGAATTGCATCAGGCTAATTACATAGGAAATCATCTATCAAAATATCCACCAGCAGCAACGCATAAGGAAAAGCGAGGATTGTGCACCAAAAATAAGCTCATTAGAAGGAGATGCATACAACAATATCAGTGGAGAAAAACAATAAAGAAAAAAAAAACAAGGTGAGACAGTATGTTTGGTTGCTGGTTGAATATTAACAGCTTTTCTATACCAATTAAAAGCAAAAGCAATTAGGAGAACCAAGTCACCATGTTGTACATTGCTTGTGCTAACGGCTGAAGGAGAGGAGGAGTGGAGGAGAAAGCAGGCTGCTGTTATTTTAATTGCATGTTTACCCCCAGGTTATGGGTCTGAAATAGAGCCAAGAAAAAATGTTGCAGTAGACATTCAATGCAACTTCACTGTGTTGATTCTCTCAGGGACAGAGAGTGAAATTACTTTTCTTTGCAAGCTGAGTCTCTGAATAGGAGGTAAAGAAAGAAAAGGAGCAGGAAGGAGAACAGCTTTTTACCCTTGAATACCAAGCCAGAGTGTTCTGTCAAAAGAAAGGGGAAAAAAGCCTTGGCTCTTAAGCACGTTAGAGGAAGAAATGACACATCAGTGTGGCCTTCATTAGCCCATCAGGCTTTACAAACAACAAGGTACAAGGTACAAGGCTAATTTATTTACCATTCTACAACATGGGGTTGTATAACAAAATGCTAGTTGTAGTCCCTTTATACTAGTCACAAAACAAAAATTATATAAATGGATGAATAAATAATAAATCATAAAAAATTAAAGTTTTTTATGGTGAAATGTGGAGGAGTCTCAGCCTCAGGAAAGAAGCTGCTCTGCAGTCTGATGGTATGGCAGCGAATACTTCTGTATGGCTTGTCAGACAGGAGCAGGATGAACAGGCTGTGGTTGGGGCGGGTACTGTCTTTTAGTATTCTTTGGGCTCTGTGCAGGCACCTCATCTTACGGATACCATCACTGTTGCTTGGTAGATGTGTGCCAATGATGTTCTGGGTGATTTTAACTACCCTCTGCAGAGCCCTCCTTTCCTGGGCTGTGCACATCCCATGCCAAATAGTGATGCTCCCTGTCAGAATGCTTTCTCTTGCGCCTCTGTAAAAGTCAACGAGAACAAGAAGTTTCCTTAAGAAATACATTTCTGAGCTTTCTTTACCACGTGTTACGTCAAACATGAGCGGTTAATACTACTGGGAACTGTCTGGGGTCCAATATCCAGTTGCAGAGTATGGAACACACTATATAGATCTGTTGGTTCTGAATGCAAACTGATGAGGATCCAGGCTGGCTGGGATGTTGTCTTTAATGTGCTGGAGAACCAGTGTTTTAAAGCACTTCATCAAAATAGGAGTGCCACATGGCAGTAGTAATTTAGAATAGACAGTGGAGACATTTTAGTTACAATGTCAGTAATAACCTCAACTAGCTAATGGCATATGTTTTTAGTACATGGTCAGGGATGTTATCAGGTCCAGCAGCTTTACTTGTATTTACTCTCAGCGGGATTCTTCTCACATCTGCTGTGGATACTGACAGTGGCAGGTCCTCTGGCGGCGGAGTAGATTTTACAGTTGACTCTTTGTTGAGAAGATCAAAGCGAGCATAAAATGTGTTGAGCTCATTTGGCAACATGGACTCACATATGATGGTGCTCTTGCTTTGGTAGCCTGTGATGGCCTGGATCTCTTGCCACATATCTTTGGTGTTGAGGTCTCCCTCTAGTTTCTGCTGATGTTTAGTTTGTCTAGTCTAGTCTCGTCTCGCTGCCTTGATGTTAGCTTTCAGTCTCGCTCTGGCTGTGTTGTGCGCTTCCATGTCACTTGACCAAAAAACAGCTGTTTTGGCTCTGGATAGAGCCCTCACCACTCCATTTATCCAGGTGTTCAGGTTGGGAAATGATTTTATTGTCTTTGTGATAACCACACTATCAACACAATTGCTGATGTATGATGTCGTGGTTGATATTCCTTAAAACTGACTTGGTTCTCCTGGGTGGCGGTATCTCTGAACATGCGCCAGTCTATGCACTCAAAACAGTCCTGTAGAGCTTCATCTGTCCACATTTGAACAATTTTTTTTAGTATGGTTTGACTTTTTTTTAATCAATTGGGAGTAAGTAGGCAGGAGAAGCAGGGAAATATGGTCTGGCAAACCAAAATGGGGATGGTCCACCTGTCAAGTGTAATAGCTTGATCTGGGATATTGTGATTGAGCCAGGTCTCGGTAAAGATGTAGGCACATTAGTCTCCAATTCCCCGTTGTCAGTAAGTCTTATTTCGACCATATTATTTTCCTGCAACTGGACACTAGTCAGAAGTAGGTTCAGTAGTAGTGGAATAGCCTGAGTTTTAGGCTGGGTTAGCTTAGCTCATATCCCAGCTCTCTTCACCTCTTTGCTTCCATTGCACCACTTGTGGTGTCTGGCTGGGTGGTCGGAAGATGCCATTGGCAGTGATAGTCTCATGGTCTGCTGCACTTAATCCAATCTTTGTGCTTCCTTTTCCAACGTTGATGAGTGTATTTCTGTCATAAGTAATGTGTGCTTCAGTTATAAAGGTAAAAAAAAATAACAAATTGAAACAAAAATGTAGCATGAAAAAAGTTTGAGGAACTACTGGCCACCGCATCGGCATGTGCTGCTGTCACCATTGTAACAGGTGGTAGAAAAGGATGTCTGTCGCTAACAGAGGGCCGTGGGCCTGTTAGGCTACAACAGGCTAGTTCACAGTCTCACACAATGGATCCTGATGACTCCAGCACATGCCGATGCGTTTGGGATGGGCAGTTTGCTTTTCCAGCCACCAGAGACCCCTCATCAACCCGGACTGTTATCTCACACCACGAGAGAAAGGGCGAGAAAGTGGGAGACAGTCATGATAGTGAGAGTGAAATCGAACAGAACACAACCAACCCAAGCCCAAACTCGCACACAAATTGAAAGTCTGTAAAATAGCAGTTTCCAAGTTGTGGGGTGTCAGGGATAAAACTGTCAAACAAGGAAACTGCTGCAGTAGTGTGGGAGAGAAGAAGACAGCTACTTGAAACTACTCTTCTTTAGAGGGAGGGAGGGGTCTCTGAAACAACTGGGGGGCTGTATGAACGCTCAGTAACTAACTGATGAAAAAGTGACAGTTCCCTGAGGTGAGATGGTGGATATGGAGCAGAGAGAGACAGCATGCCCCTAGAATAATGCATAGTCCATAGCTGGATGGGGTAAATCTTTGCATACGGGTGAGATACGAAAAGTTGGTTTCACAATTGCGAACACAGGCTCTTAGAGGAGCTGTGCGCCATGACACTAAGAAGAATGAACACACATTCAAAGTATGTGGCTTCTTCTTATCAAACTGACCTCAATCCTCCTTGTCTTTAAATCAGTAGTTTAGAGCAGCCTGGCCTCTCAGGATGATGTCTGCGGCTCCTCACAGTGGAGAAGATGACAGTAATGGTGGCGAGATGAGAGGATGAGAAGATATCGTGCAGTGAGTGTCCTGGCCTGGACTGGCTATCTTTGCCAGAGCTATGTCATGGCCATTACCCGTCCACCACGTCAGCACTGCGGGGACAGCCAGCCAAGGTCCATTCTTCAACTTAGGGTCAGTTTCACTAACAGCCACTTAAGCTCACTTGGCTTCCAGAAGAGCTCTACAAATGTGGAAGGTAGAGCTAAGTGTGCTCAGTCATGTCAAGCCTGGCCAAGGTCAGGTGGGCAGACAGAAAGGGCTGGCAGCGCCACATGCATGGCGTCATGAATGCCAAAATGCTGGGGCCCCTGGCTGCGCCGTTTGACAGACATGTTTACACCTGATAGAAAATGCAGTGTGGATGGCCTGCCAAAACAGAGGGGATCCAAAGTGAGGGGTGCCAGCCTAGTTATTTATTTATCTGCTGCAAATCCATCCAGAGTGCAGCCAGAAGCTGGGCATGCCTCAATGAGGAATAAGCCAGCCTACTCTCAGACATGACAGCTTTAAACCACTTGAGGGAGAAAAAAAAAAAGATCTGACATGTAGTAAAAGAAAACCAAAGATCTTATGAAGTAGCTCAAGAGAATAGATTTGATTTACTCACATTCTATATTCATCTCACACTAATTAATGATTAACACATGAAATTAGTCATATTAATCAGAAGCTGTTCTAAAATCATTCATGACAATGTTCAGTGGCTGATTCTGTTCTTATTCCAGCACTGCACTCATTTTGACTTGGTAGCTGGACTTAGAAGTAAATGTTAACAGGACTAAGACCCTACAGCCATGCTGAAAGTCATTAGGATACATTATATGTGAACCATCAATATCTGAAATTTCATTGGATAGTTCAGTCTGGACCAAAGCGATGGAATGACTGATGGACCAAAACCAAAAAAATATTGCCATCTTTAGAGCCATACTATGGTGGCTTGGTGCACTAGATAAGCCAGATGACAACAGTGGAGAAGCACTGAGAAGTACAGGAATGCAAAAAGACTTCAGTCTTCTGGTAACCATCAAATCACACAAATCAGAGACGTCGCTCATTCATGTGAGAGCAACACTGCTCCTTTCATCTCCTCTGTGGTGTTATCTTCACATAACCCCATATCGCACCAGACAACAATGTGCTGAGTCACATGCTGCCATGTCAGATGGCAGGACTAGGGGTTGGTACAGGACTAGTATGGCATGGTTAGAACAACAGTGATATACAGATACTACATTCCCATCAATCTACTATCTGTGTGTTAAGGTATGTGTAGTGATAGAAATCAGCAGACTTCAGCTGGTTTTTCAAGTTGCTTGCTTGTGTGAATGCTCAGTTATAAATCACATAGTTGTGGCACAGGCAAGTCAAAGAAACTGAAACAAACAGATGAATGTGTGTTGAACTGATCTACTGCAAAGATTTTGTTTCCAATATTACTTATGTCCGGCTCTGTAGACAAAAATGACAAGAGGCGTGTTATTTTGACAACAGTTTTGTTGATGAACATTCCCCAGCTTGTAGAAATGAATTGTTCTGAAAATACATTGTGGCAAAGAGGAAATTATATAATTAGCCTTCCTTTTAGGTCTGAAACAGAAATGGGGCCCACTTGTCCATCAGAGGTTTAAAAGGAGACTTCTGAGCATGTTCTAACTATTTGACTGTAAGTCAGCCAGGCCTTCTCTCTGGTTAGTGGGAAATAACTCAATGTTCTGAGAGCTAAAGCGCGGCAGCATTGTTCCAGCTGGCGGAAAAGGGGGAAATGAAGATGGAGTGGTTTGATTTCATTTGTTAGCAGGTGCATCCATTTTGTGTTCTTCCCCACACCCACCTCGCTGCTCTCAGTCAAAGCGCTTATCAGAAATTGGACACCCCAGTGACAAATTGAGCCTGCGATTAAAGGGAGAAAGAGGAAAGCTTTGTTAAGTGCTGCTGATTGGGATCCCAGGCTGCCCTCACACATCAGAGGTGTGTGTGTGTATATGCATGTATGCTTGGTACAGAGCCAATAGCAGAGCTGACACCACCACCACCTCTTCTCCCATTTTCCCCTCTCTCCAGGTGTTCCCACGGCTTACATTTCTGCTCCGAGTACTCAGCAAACAAAACCAAATCAATGCAGCTGTTCCCCCACCTCTCCCTCTCTCTCACACACACACAGACACATACATATATGTACATGCAAAAGAAACTACACAGGCAAAACTACATATACACCGCTGCTTTTCCTCTGCAGGAATAATGACCTCCTCTAGTATTTCCAGTGTCTCCTTATTGACATGTATACTGTGTTTAACAGAGAAAAAAGTTAAATCTCTATGCGTCTGTCCCACCCAGACCCATATTATTGACCCAGCATTAACCAGCCCTGGCCTGTTAGCGAGCGCAGCAAGGCTGATTTAAGAGGGGGGTCAGAGCAGCTCTGCTAGGCAGAACTGTGCGAACGCTGACTCTCACAAATCATCCTAAAAGGGCTTAACGCACAAAAACAGCTTCCAGTGTTACACAGGCCTGCTGTGAGAGATTTATCCACTGTGCCATTATACTAACTGGCCTCTCTCCCATATGAGCTGTATATAAACCAATTCACACACACATAAAGAAAATACCCTAATTAGACTTATGTCTGGTTCAACTCTGCAGAAGGACTCAAACAATTCAACCTTTTACTATTCAGCAGTAAAACATAATCTTGGCTACCATTAGTCTTCTTATTCATTGCTGACACGTTGCTCACATGCTGTTGGTTTAAACACCTTAAAGTCTTAACTGTGACTTGTGTTATAATGAAAGTGTGAGCGGTGTCTACGTCTGTAAAAATACCATAGACTTTAAGAATTTAGATGCTGTAATAACTGTGGGCCACTCAATCATTTATGAACACTGGCCCCCATAAGAATTTTAGCAAACCAGTGCTTCATCTTTAACTGCGTGTTATTTTATATCCAGTTAAATTTTTTATTGTTAGTTTATAAAGCTCCTGGTGCATAATTTTTTCCAGACATTATTATGGATGTTCTTTTTAATGCAGGCCAAAGAAAAAGCTCTCAGATTCTATGGAGGCACATTGGTTCAGTTAATAAGAGTGGATTACTGAGATACAGGTCTGGTGGATTTTCACTCTGAACTGATGTGAGGAACAGAACTGGCGAAAATATTGTGCTGCATTGAGAAGTGCAGCCATACAAGTCAAAAACAAACGCCTAAATGCCGATTCCAAACCCTGCTGTGTACATGTTCGATAAAAGCTGACCCGTCTCCATCCTGTGTCTATGGAAGGCTGGTAAGGTCAGCCGCCTCCATGGCAGCTCTGACATTCAGTCTGGTCTCCAGCGAGACCAAACGAGTCCCTCTCGCATCTACAGAGCAGCCGAGGAATAAAAGAGATCTTTCTCCACGGACAGGGTTGTGTGAGATGTGTTCCTTTTGCCCCTGGCGACACACAACACATTTGTGGTCTCTCCTTCATCTTCTGTGTATATGTGAGAGCCTCTCTGCCCCCAGTTCTTTCCCCAGCAGACACCGGCTCAGGGCGCCGAGCAGCCAGCTGGTGACTCTGTGGAGAGCCAGGCAAACACAGGCCCGGCATGGCAAACATCTCACCTCCGTGTCTGCATGGGAACATCTGGCCCTCCCAGGCTTGCAGGGCCCTCCGTCTGTCTGCCTGTCTGACTGTGAGTGTCTTGTCTTGTGGACTGGTGTTATCATGGCACCAGAATTTTCACTCCTACACAGGTACAGGTTTAATATACAAAAACAAATCACCACAAAGCAAACAAACCAAATGACACATAACAACCACAGCACCATTTTATGATTATTAAATTACTGATTCAGCAGCTTTGTGTGCATCCTTAGCACAACAGTTCTGACATGTTGGGAGAAAATCTACAAGCTAAATAGGTCTACATTTTGCCCTTGACCACAATTTTGTCCATCACTTCAAGTGGATTTCACATTAGAGTCAGGATTTCACATTAGGGTCAGAATTTCACTACGGCTGGGTACTGGCAACCTCAGTACCTTTTGGTACAGACTAAAACGTGTATTATGAAACTGATTATCAAAAACAATAAAGGTGCCAAAAGCTAGCATCAAATGCCTGGTCAGATTTGTTGTCTTGGTAACTTCTTTGATCAAATAGTTCCTGATTTAAAAGCAAAATTTTGCCAATTATAGACTGGAAATTAAATTTAGGAAAAGTTTTTGTACAGCTGTTTATGTTTAAGCAGCATGTAACATTTGATTTCTCTTATTCAAAGAAAAAAAGGGGTTTGCAGAAAAATTCTCAAAGGAATGTTTCGAAAAAGTTTTGCTCCAGTATCGATACTGGAGCTCATTTAGTGTATTGACTCAGGCTGACTAAGGAAAAATTCAAACAATACCCTGCCCTAGATTTAAATGTGGTTTAGGTCTGATTCAACTCTGCACTGGCTGCTGCAGATCTCGAATGGCTCAAGTATAAGTATTAAATTTAATCTTTAAACTAATTTTTTTACTCATAATGTATGTGGCTCGTCCTGAATGCATAAAGCTTAAATCTAAATATCCAATCTCTTCTTCTGGCCTGTACCAGTGAGATAGTCATATGAGTAATAGAGTTGGCCCAGATGATAAAAACTCCTTTTCCTATCGCTCTCTCTCTCTTGCTTTCTTGCATCATGCCCGCTCATACAGATCTCCTGCGGCCGTCCAATGATTCAAGACTGATTAGGCATGCTCAAAGGTCTATGCCATTGAGCACAGCATTAATGCACCCAGCAGCAAATTTTTTGCCATCGACCCCCGTTCCCTGCAATAAGGACAGAGCCATCAATCAGGCCGAGCTAGCCGACACCAGACACGGGCTGATGAAGTAGGGGACTTTGGAGCTAATGACAAATGGATCTCTCAGATATGGTCACAGTATACTATGACAGTCTGCTGAGAACACTTGACCTTTAGCAAAATCCTGAGCCACTTTTTGCCAACACAGTGCAATGCAAAAATGGAGAATATGCAAACTGCTGTTGCAGTTAAGAAAGTGTGGTTATTGTGTGAGAACTCTTGGGTCCAGCTGAGAGTTCAGCCCTGTCAGTCTCAGAGCTGCTTCCTGACCAACCCAGCCCTCCTCTGTTCTCACATCAAAGCTCTGGGAGTGACCTTCAGGAGGCCTGCTAGTCCTGCTAATTGGGGTCTCTACAGAGCACAGCAATCCACCTCCCCCCCCACACTGCACTGGAGGAGGGACTGTGGCAGAGGGAGGGAGAGATAGCAGGGGCCCGTGTTGTCTCCTTGGTGGGAAACTGACAAAAAAAAAAGTGGAACCTGGGGTGAAAAATTGAACCTTGAAACACAGAATTAAACTTGGGCTGCACTGAAAGGAAACAGCAAGACAACAAAGTCCTTTGTAACATGGACGCTGCTATATAGCACTGGTCATCAAAAACATAATGTACCAAGAAATCCTTCTGTTATCAAAATCACAAATTCTCCACAAGTATGGAAAATCACATGTCAAGTTGTCTACATTGAAGTGCGTACCATCCAAACCATCGGCTGTCAGCCAGAGTTCATTTTGGGAAAAAGTTATGGAGAAAGTTATTGTTAATTTAGAAATTCAGACATTTAACATTTCATAATACAAAGAAAATACTATGATTAAAATGAGAGATGTTAGAAGATAAATGCTTAATACTAATATATTGAACATACCTCACCACAGTTTCAAAGGGGGCTACAACTAAAGATTATTTTCATTACTGATTAAACTGCTGAGTTTGTCTTGATCAATCAACCCTAGGTGAAGTCATCGTAATGCTTTTTTGTCCAGCCAATGGTTCCAAAATCAAAAACTATTCACTATCAAATAAGATGGAGAAAAGCAGCAATTCCTCAAAGTTGAGAAGCTGCATTCAGGTAATTTTTGTTTAAAGAATTACTTAAACGAATAATCAATAATTTAAGTGTGGCAGAGGTGCTCTAGTAATATGAGGCTTTGTTGACATTAAGCATGCATTAAAATAATGGTAGAAGATAGTAGTAAAACAAATAGATTTAAAGTTCAAAGAAGTGACTACAAAATATTAATATATTAGTGAGTGAACACCAAGTGAAAATAATAAATTCAAACTTGGAAAAAAAATACGATGGCATTTGAAAAAGTAAAAGGCACAACAAAGTGGATCGTGGATTTCTAAAAGGGAACGTGGGTCAGGCAGGTCAATTTGATCTGTGTGCCAACAGGGTCGGTGCTCTGCTCTCAGGAGCATGGAGGAGACAATGGCACAGGTAATTTAGAGCAGGCTCAGGCTGGCTGCAGCTGTGCACTGAGCTTGCCAACACATCATCATATCAGGGCCTCTTCCTATCAGTGTGATCAGCACTCAGAATAAAAGGGGAAGAAAATGTACAGGAAGTCATCCTGTAAAAACAAGATACTGTGAGCTTTTATGTTGGGAAAGAGTCACTAATTTGTTTTTATGAATGTATTTAAGAGTGAGAGAGAGTTTTCCGAAGGAATTAAAGGACATACAGTGAACCTGGTAACCATTTTAAAGCAGGTTTGTGACAGATCCAGTGAATGAGACTTTGAGCAAGGATGGCCATGAATAGAAAGGTTTGCATTTAATTTGCTAATCCATCATTCCAATTGTACTCGGTAACAAAGGGAGAGGAGAGTGGTGGGGCATTCAGAGGCAATGGAGCATGCTAAGGGGTGCGTGTGTGGTTCTCCATGGAGCCAGAGAGGCCGTGGCCCTTGGCCCTAAAAGCCCGGCCAGTGCTGGGGAGAATGGGATCTGATGAGCTCAAAGGAGGCAAGACTAATTCCTTCATGTCCAAAGAATTGTTTAACTATGTTTGACTGATTAACCCAAACCCCTCGATTCCACTTACAATCTATTTGTTCAATCAAGTCTCCTGCACTCATCATGCTGCAGTGCGTGGGTGGTGATGGAGAAAAAGAAAGAGAGAAAGAACGAGAGAGAGAGAGAGAGAGAGATAGACAAAGGGGGCTGCGAAACAATCCTTTTGGAGGAAGCATAGCAGAAGCAGAAGACAAAAGGACAGCTTTTTTGTTCTACTTGCAATTCTCCAAATGCACATAGTGCATGGGTTCCTGCGGACCAGCTGTTGCTAACATTCAAAGGTCAGAGAACTCTTGCCTTCAGAGATTTCAAGTAGAAAGTCAGCCGTGGTGTGTTAGCATACCGCGCTGACATGCTGGTTTTTACCAGCTTCATGGGAAAAGGAAATTTAAAGGCACTCTCCCCTGCGTGGAAAAGAGGTTGCCAGGAAGATTAACCCAGCTTCCTTTTATAGCCTCTGACAAGAGGTTAAATCACACATTACACTGCCTGAAATGTCTGCTAGTAATTAGATCAAGAATATTACTCTCTCTTCTTCCCCTTGCAGACTGCAGCTGATCAAAGCCTAATGATGGAGTCAGTGCCATTGGCAGTGCTGGCTGGGTAAATCTCCCCATCGGGATGGCAATCTGTCAGGGCCGCAAGCCCTGCTAAACAGCACAGGACATGAGTACAATGGTGCTTGACACAAAGTAGACTAAATGAACCGTATCTTTTACCAACAAGCTATCCATCAGCAGCGCACCATTAAAATTCACAGTAATGATTATACATCTCTTTGTTTTGAGTCTGGGACTGCGTGTTTATATGTACACAGTCAGCTGAGATGTATACAGTGAGAGAGATGTTGGTGACATCTGTGAGTTTTATCCCAATAACAGTGAAACCCACCACCAGCGTATCTGCTGTCTTTCCATGCCAGAGCAGATCTAAGCAGCACCTGGTCCCTTGATGGGGTGAGGGGGCTACCGGCTATTAATTACAGAAAGCCGACACGCAGCGCAGGCAAACCCTCGCAATGAGACCCTGGGACGTCAGATACACAGCAAGACGAATGCTTCTCTGTCACACAGCAACATGACCTGCCTCAGGACTCTTTACACACGAGTACTTTCAAGTATGCCTTTCAAATTGTGGCCCAACCTTCTTCCTCTGCCCCCACCCCGTCCCCCTCTCTATCTCAATCACATTCTGCGGATGTTACACTACTTCAGGGTATATTTTCTGACTAATGCAAAATGGTTGTGCAGTAGCATGATAAAAGTTGACATTTTCCTTTTCTAATTCAATGCTTCCTTTGTAAACAACCTTGCCTTTTTATGTGTGTGCGCACACACACACACAGGCTGCAAACACGTCACATAATGGTCAATTTCATTACTTGCACTCGAACTCGATGGTCGCAAACAAAAGGGGGAAATGGCAGGAGATATGCCAATCATTTATCGTTGAAAGATGTCTGACAAAAGAGGCCCTAAAAACCTGACAGCTTTTCTTTTTCGCGTCAGTCCCGAGCACAACCAGCTCCTTAAAAAGGGGCCCCAGACAACAGGCTCCTGACCCCAATCTTAACCCCATACAGGTGGCACAGCATTAACACAGGAAGCAGGAGTGCTATTCACAGGATGCAGGGAGAAAACGTTCTCAACCAAAGACCTGCTCTGAGAGATCATTTAGACAGGCACAAAGACAGCTCAATGCCAGTAAAGTGTATTCTAATATGCTGAAAAGCAAATCCCCTTGAACACATTAATGGTAAAGACTAGTTTTCAGTGTAGACTAAAAGCTTCTGGTTAAGGGGGGTTCGAGAGTCACGATGTTAGATAAAACTCTACAACTGGGTAGCAACATTGAATTATGCTGTGAAGGCTGTTAATCTTTAAGTGCTGTCAGAGATTTAACAGTTGTGCTTAAAGTTTAAATAGCAAACTTTAAACCTGTTAAAGAGTTAAAGAGAAAACCTGCTTCTATTGTGTGTACAACAATCTTCATCATAAAAATCCTGTTAAGATAATCTCAATGCACAAAAACAGTAATGTCAAGTGTAATCTTCTAGTTCAAGAGAATAACGTGATTCCTGTCTGATTGCTGCTCAGCTGAGCCCAACTACAGAGCTGAACTATGAACTGTGATTACAGCCAACATCCCCCCGCAGAGCGACAACTGCATCTCTGCACATTCCAGGAAACGCAGCCAGCTGAAGACAGCAAATACACCAGAGGGGAGGAGACATAAACAACGTAAGCTAGTTTGAGAGCTGCACCGATGTTTACTGTCTCACTAAGTGCATTTCATCCCCACTGCTTTCACAGCAGCGGCGGTATTTCAGCATGCAGTACAGAGGGGCTGCTGATGCCACAGGTCTGTGTACAGAAGGCTCAGTCACAGGCTGGAGAGACTGTTTGGACAATGTAGGTGTCAGACACACTGCCTGTCTGGAATAACGATTCAGTTCAGAGGCTACAGAAAACCCTCTGCTTCCTTTACAGTGGAGGTTTAATAAAAAACTAACTTGACTGTTTTTGGAGTAGAACTGTTGAAAACCTAAGAGGAATTTCTGCCTTGTTTGACTTGGTACATTGCTATCAGGGAGAAAGGTCTGCATTTGCTTCAAACGGCACTGAATGACATGCCAGAGATTAGCCTCTGAAGGTCACAGTCTTAGCCTATCCTTTCAGCCGCTTTTCACAACACAACCCCGGGCCCTTTTGAACAACAGGAAGAATGTCATCTGGTTACTTTTCAAGGCACGGAGATACCATTCACTGTGTCCAACAATGGCTGCAAACAGGGACCAGAGGGTTAGGAGGTTATAAAGGGCCCCATTCTAAGCGCCGCTCGATCTCCACTACACTGCACGCACACAGAAAAAACACACCCGCATACTGAGGACTGGAGAAGTGGTGCAAGCGAAGATACAGTAAATTGAGGAGGGTCGGGGCAAAGCACCATGCACTGACCGCTCACCTCAGCAGCTCTCTCAGCTCAGCCTCCATCCCTCCCCAGCACAGCTCTCAACACCCAGGCCAAGTCTCGGAGCCTCGCTGCTTTGTCAGGCCTTCAATTACACTCACTGCTTCATCATTTTGGCCAAGATAACTGTATGATACCCTTAACTCCATCCATCAGGTTACTGTATCCTGACAAGGGTTACTTACAGCAAAAAACACTCTTTTTACTATAAATTACACACAGCTGCTCACTTGAAGATTTGAATTTTAAATGCCTCAAATACATGAATTTCAGTGTATTCTTATTTCAAGAGAGGATGTAAGATAACAAGGCTTAAAGTTAGGCAAGGATTATAAAATTCAAGCATTTAACATGACACAAATTCTGGCAAAAGTAGCATTCTTCTGAAAACACTATACCCTGTGCTCAATGACAAGAACTTAACAAAATGTATGCAATTATTCAGGTTGTAAGGCTCGTCCCAAAAACACTCTTAGACTACAGCCAGAGCTGAAATCCTTCTCCAATTTAGTCTCTAATGATCCCTCTGAAATATTAAAAATAAAGCCCAATTAGCCGACAGCATTTTACATCTCCTCCCCCTATAATCCTCTGGTAGCTTAGCCTTATCTAATGTCTGCGCCAACTATGACACTTTGAGCTCACTCTCCGTCTATCCCCTCCACTTGATATCCCCTAGGGCTTTACTGGTGCTTTGTTGTGGCATTCTTTCTGACCCCATAGACCGGGTCAGAGTCTGAGCCTCTCTGGTTGTGTCTAATGATGCCCTGATATGTATGGTTGGCATGGACGTTGGAAAACTGCAGCAATAACCACGGACATGCTAATGGCATCTATTAGGATTACTTAAGAGTGATATGGGACTTGCCTGGCAACCTCTTATTACAGAGGGCTTGGTATTGGGGGTGGAGAGTGTCAGTGGAGGGTCAGTGATCCGATTGAGATGGCCTTATCTCGTGCCATAAACAGATAACAGTATCTGCCCTGCTCTTCTGCTGTTCCTGTGATATGGACGTGGATAAACAACCCTGTCGTCTCCAGCGCCTCCGACAAGCCTCATCAGACAGATGCTGTCCTAAACCAAGCCTTGTTCCTCCTGCTGCTATGACTGCTGCTTTTGCTGTGAATGTCACCGGGAGGCTTAGATTCTTTCCTGATTTCCCTCAAGCTGAAGACACAACAATTTCAGAAAGCCCCTTGGTCTTGGTGTTTGTAACGTCAGGTTGCAGCACTCCCCGGCTTAAGGCCTCGGGTTTGCAGATTACGCAAACTACCCGGCAAGAGCGGTGCTTTTTGCCCTAATTGGACCTGCTGGCTAGCATGCAAATCCATGCAAAAACAGTCATGAAGAACACAAAAATATAGCAAACAAAGACAGAAAGTGTGTCTTCAAATCAGGCCTATCGCCTGTAGTCACTTGGCACAACATAGAACAACCCATGTGAACCAAACTAAATACACCATGTAACAGCTGACCTACAGCTTGAGCCCTGCAGGTCAGTCCCTTGTTCTCAGAGGTATCCAGAAGTTGCCCATGATGTCCTAAAAACACCTGATCTGGATGGATCATGTGGCCGCAGTTCTTTACTCGCAGCCTGACCTGAGTTTGACCCTCACACTGGGTCTCCTGACTTTGCCCACTCACACAAAGGCTACCAAACATCTGCTCCCTGTCTGAGACCGGACTCATGCGGCTGAGAAGACATCGGGTGGCCTCACACAAAGTCTCTCCAAGTGGTGGGTGGCTGAGTGGGAGAGTGTGGGCTGACAGCTGCCCTGGTGACTGAAGGACTGAAAGGTGGAGCTGGCTGGCACATCACTGGTACCTGGGAAATCTCTGCCCTGCTGTCCGGGACAGGGGGGCAGGCTCATTTAGCAAATGGATGATATTCAACAAATGCTCATCTGAAACGGCCGGGATGAGGAAAACAAAAATGCGGTGTGCACATAAAATTCACAGACAACACCTGCAAGAGATTTAACATACATAGAACTCTGCTTGCAAATGAAAGAGACAAATGTATTGCTTTGGGAAGAGCGTACGGTTACACATTTCCAATTCAAGTACCGTCTCTAAAATGCTACATCAAATGACTGGCTTTGAATAAACCAAAATGAGCATCAGCCAAGTGGCTCATTCCAGCACAGAAAAATCATTGCATCAAAAATATGCTGGTTAGCCGAGCCATTTCACAGTCAACAATCACAGAATCAGGACTGCTACTAATCAATGTATTTTAATGAGCTCCCTGTGAATCCCAACAACAGCTGAAACATAAAAGCTGCTCAAGTTCTCTGGTTCAGTCTTTGTACCTTGTGATATGTTATTCATAGTCTTGCTCTGAAGTCTCCAAGAAATAAAGCAGAGCTTTGATGTTATCCTCTTATTACTGCTGTCTGAGACAAGCCTAATGTTGGGAATCAGATTGTTTGGTTGTCACGTGGAGAACCTTCTGGAACATAAAACATCCAGGATTCGGTGTGAGGTGCTCACTCACTGATATCTGCTTTGCCATTTGCTTAAAAGAAGAAAGTTTGATACAGTGAGGTTAGTATCCAGAAAACTGTGTGGGCGTACATATTACATTCACACTGTACTCTACTCACTACTTTAAAGCTTCCACTCAAGTAAGCTTAAATACGTAGGTGTGTACGTTCTCTACAATATGTATTTTTTAGTAGTTTAACCTCGTCTACAGGCAACTGCAGACTGAGAGGCTATAGCAGCCAAGATGTCGCACGAGTATTTTAGAGGAAATTACCCTCCTCTGCCCACAATGTAAATCAATACCTTCCAATATATTTGTCAGTGGTTGGCTGAAAAAACCAATGCAAACTTGCTTTCCTGTCAGTTTGCCCTCAGCAAAGACTCTGGGTTTGCGGTGACAGGTCAAAGAGTCAGCACATGACTCATGGGCAGAGGAGGAGAGAGACTTTGAAAAGCCATGCAGAGATCTAATTAACACATGCATTCAAGTGGTATTTCAATTTGGCGGAAGGCTGTAATTTTCTACAATGCTGACCAGCATGACATGAACTAATGAACCAGGTGCTCCTGACATTCAGGCTTATCTGCTGCCGTTACAAGTAATAGCAAACACGCAAATCATTTTCGGGGCTCAAATCGAAGCAAATGCTCAAGAGCGCGCACGGTCAAATACAAAGCTGTAAACTACAACAAAATCTATACATGCAATGTTGTCAGCCTTTGCATTACAGTATTGCACAGTAACTTTGAAGCATTTTACTCTCATTCCTCTAGGTATACGTCAGATTGCTGTCATTAGAGGCTGCATTTTACAGATGGGTAGAGGGCTTACAGTCATTTGTTTCTAAAACCTAATTAATCTTCATTGTGCTGGGAAACATAGCACCCCAATGCAAAAAGGGTTCCTTTGATAATTGCAGAGAGTCTAGGGGCCTGAGTTTCCCAGACAACAAGGTCTGAAATTTAATTATCTGCTCTTTGTAAAATGTAGGAGAAGAAGGCTACATTGCAAAACTGCACTTTTGAGCAAGTAATGTGAGGCTCTTGTTTGAGCGAGCACATCCTGACCATTGTGATTGTAAAGGTAAGATCATTGCTTTGCTCACAAAAAGACAAACTTCAAAATTCATGCAAATGCACACAAAAGCTTTTCTCCACAACATTTCATCACCTTACCATGTGCAGAGCAAACCCGATCACTTCCATAGTCCAGTCAGTCGCAGAAGTGTTGCTTCACTGCGGTGTGTTTTCTAATCATATCCGTCAAAGCTACATGACATTATAGAGCGACTACAACAAGACAACCGGTCTCAGAGCAGCCAGAGACAACACGGACAGGCTGTGGCAACATTAACATTCCGCCGTGTAAAGATCAGGCTCGGAGGGGGGAGAAACATCGATAGGATCCCATTAGTTAAGTGTGCCCTCAGGATACCCGAAATTTGATCAGAGATGGACCTTTTCCTTCCAGACACGAACCATTAGTCGTTATGGCATAAAAAAAGAAGCTGCTCTCCTCCCCTGAAACTCCTGCACCTCCTCCTCCTCCACCTCCTCCTCAGTGGTCGAGGTTGTGCGGCAGGAGCAGGATGAGCCCGGTGACGTCAACCTTTTGTTATCACCTTTTAACACTTGCCTTTGCAGGTGGAGACACTTTCCTCTCGGTGGATGAAGAGGTGCCATTCAGGCACGAGGGAGGAGCGTGCACATCTGTAGCACGAACTGACAGCCTAAATCCGGATATATGCATGCACATCCTAATGAGTGTATGGGATAGAAGCAGTGGGAGACAACTCACTGACAGCTATACCGTACTTTGAAAGCCGGGAATAGCACAAGATGACCACACTTCCAACTTCATTCACAGCTGGCTTCTTCCAGGAAAAGGAACTTAGCATTTCTCTGGAGAGGTGGCACAAAACTGACTGCATCATCTTAATAAAAAAATCTAATAATAAACATATAATTAAGATTATTTGTCAGGCAAAATGAGCTCCAGGCTACTTCATCCTCACTGGTTGTTGTCATAGTGCAAAACTAGCTAACCAGCCCAACAACACAAGCCCAGTTTCATTCACCGGGTTTCAACATGAATTTATGACTTCTTCAGTGCCTGAATATAATATGTTTGGCTCATAAATGACAGTCGAGCCGTAAATGTTTCCAGCAGATATTCAGAGCACACAGGGGACCGGTACAGAAGCTATAAAGCTGTATGTTGCCAGTCAGGGTGCCAGCTGACTGCCCAGGCTCCTGGCTAGCTAACCTAGCCAGCCAGTCTGAAACATACACAGTCCCATTGTTGCCTCCTCCAGCCTGCCGAAACATTTATGCCACAATTTGAGAGGATGTCACACAGTAGCGGGCAGCAGGCGTGTTATGAAGATACAACTACTTACTCTCCGTGTACCTCTGCGAAAGGCATCGTTTAACACGTCGCCATGGTTTAAAACGGACAGATTTTCTCCCGTTGCCCTGCGCTGCCGAATCACTGCTACTGCTGCTGTCTGCGGCAGCAACTTCCGGCGCATGCGCAGTGAGCGGGGCTGTTCCAGACCGTGCGCTGCGCAGGACAGCCGAGCGGTTTAAAGGGACAGTCGGTGTGAGAGTTAATTGGACGTCTGTATATTTATTTTGTTTCGCAGGTGGAAGGTGAAAATAGGGAATAATATAATATCAAAATACGTGTAACATGTCTCCAGCTGTCCTCTGTTGTCTGCCACGAGTGTTGATCCACAATAATGATAATAATAATAACTGAAAGTCACTAAACATATTTAGATAAATAATGTACTTGTATTTGATTCTACTGCTGTTTGATTCAAATACATTTCAGATGGAAAAACTATAATTATATAATTTTTATAATTTATAAAATACAATTCATTGTTATTTGATTATTTGACTGAACTACCCAACAGTAATATAATAGTTAAAGTTGGATCTACCTCGACCACTTATGTTATCAAAATGCTACTTACATGTTAATGCACTAATAATAATAATAATCTCATATTATAACATAGACAATATTGGATAATGAGTGCTTTCAGTTTTGGTACTTTCAGTATATTTTGCCAGCAATGCCTCCATACTTTTAGTTGAGCAAAACTGAATGCAGGTCTTTCACTTGCAAATGAGTATATATACAGTACATTGTGGTATTGTTAGGACCTGAATTCTTCTACAACAGCTGAATGTGACTGTGATTTATAGTTGAATCACACAAAACCTGGGATATATTCTATCATTTCTTTTTTAATAAATGGTAATTGTCCAGATGATTCAGATCAATCACTGTACCACTGTGTTCCCATGATTCTTAGCAAGCTATTGGGCACCACAAGGCTCCAGAGCAGCTCCAATGTTTCTCAAAATGATTGATGAATTGAGTTTTGATGATGACGTTTGAGAGCGTTGTCTAATATTTTACTCTGAGGTCTCCCATAGATGTTCAGCTGGGTTGAGATGTGATGACTGTGAAGGCAATAGTTCATGATTCACATAATTTTCATACTCATTAAACCGGTCAGTGAGCCATTGTGTCCTGTATGGAAGTATCTGCATTTGTTCTACCGTTATTTACTCAGGGTTTTTTGGAGCTTGTTGTTCAAAAGGAATACTGATAAAGGTCATCTGTCTGTATATTACCTTTTGAGCAACAAGCCAAATGTTTCCTGTACATCAGAACCTGAAGCCTAAATCACTTAACTTACTACCTAAAGTGTTGATAGCAGTGTTAAATGGCAATAGCACAAACACAACTTCACGGACAAAGGTTTATCTTATCTTTATCTTCACTTCCATTGTGTTCAGGTGATGTTTTTTGAAACATCAGCAATTAAAATGGACATTATCTGCATGGCTATATACCACTAGGAGTATGTGGGCAATCTGGATTAACAGACCCTTTAAGTCCCCTAAAATACCCTCTGAGGAGCCATCAAACTTGTGGCGGGGGATGTCTCAAATCTGTCACACACTGAATTTTGCATTAAAATAATGATGATAAGTATTTCATGCATCAACATCTTCGCTTAGCCTTCCAAAAAATACAGCTTGTTCATGCATTTTACTGGCCAAAATGTAATACTCATTTGGAACAGTGTCATAACGTTTGCCTTGAGCTGTGTCACCCTCACATTTTGCATCATTGTGCCTTTCACATATTGTATTATGAATCTTGTTGGTGGAGATAAAAGTCAGTGAGAAGGCTCCACGGTCAATAGTGTCACATGCTTTGTGATTTGATGAAAGGTTCTATTTGTGTAGCCTGATGTGTATAGCTCCCTAATCAAAGACTTATATTTCTGTGACAACTAAAATAAATTACTCTATTACAACCGCCCACCTGCCCTCTCCACAGTATTGATACCATTTTATTACCAGAGAGAGACAGATGGACAACACAGAAGATCGTGGTAAGTTATGGGAATGCAGGAGAGTGTGTGCTCGTGGCCGTGTAATGTCATGTCAGGTTAGAACCTGCACAAAAGTAATCAAATAAGATGATTAGAGAGAATATTACACATGTTCAACTCCACAAACAATTCTGATATAAAGCATTGTGAAGGATAACTCCGTGGCCCGGGCTCCAGTACGGACGGGCCTTATTACAATACTCCAGCCAATTTAGGCCTGCAAGCTTCACTTCCCCCATCAGCAAGTGAAAGAAGGGAGAATTTGGTCTGAAAGCCCAATCACACACAGCGCTCTGAGTTCAGCAGGTGGGGAAGTAGCAGCAGCAGGCTCCATCAGGCAATAATACAAAGTTAATGATGCAGAATGGTGTCTTTCTCCATACCAAAGAAGACATCAATACAGGATGTTTAAGGACGCTGTTCCTAATTACGCTTTTTAAATTCACCACTGACGTGATTGATGATTTCAAAGAGAGGCATTATTGATCCACTTCACAGACAAGTCACATCGATTGCAAGTCTAGAATGAATAAAAGTTTTTTTTCCCTTTATCTCCCCCACTGAGAGAGAGATTGTACAATCAGAGCATCAGTGTGACCTATATGGGTAGTTTGGGAGCTAAATCACCTCTTTTAAAAAGCAGCCTGAGCAAGAATGTATGGAGCGGTGATTGCTGAATCAAGGGACCTTGGGGGACCTTCAGGGCGTCACGTAAGACGTAACAGTTAAATCTCACTTCTTTCTCATTTATCAAATGTGGAAATGCATCCATCCATTTACTAATCCGTGGGATCCTGTGCAAATAGCCTATCTGCGTTGGAGTTCTCAGCATTGAAAAGTTCAGGAGTGGCTGTTTTATAGACAATCAACCAGCTGTGCTGCATCACGCCTCTCACTGCAATCAGCGGTGATGGAGTGATGGATGCTCTGGCACACTGACAGATTGTTTTTTTCCAACCTCTGCTCCCTGTTGACATGCCCCATGGCTCATGCTTATTATTCCATGAACTTTGTTATTCCTCATGAACAGCCAGATCTTTCTATTAGTGCAGAAGCTGCCAGTTATTGCATGTCTAATCCCAGCCAGGGATATTAACAAATCAACAATGGAGTTTACCGGAGCAGAACCTGATGTGGCAGAAAGTCTGTGTCTGACATCACCTGGTTCAGCTGCAGATTCGGAAAATTCAGATTTGACCTATTCCCTATCAATACAAAGCGTTATGTTAGAATTACAGAAAACAAGATTGATTAGGAATCAACAGCACACTGAATTGCAGCAGCAGAGGGAGGTTTTCCATCACAGCATGCTGAATCTCATTGGCAAGTGCACTTCAAGTGGCAAAGTGGGCTACAGCTTATGATTAAATGGTCTGCAGGCGAAGCCTTTTTGTCTTTTTTTTTTTTTTTTAGAGAGAGCTCTTTCTGAAGGCCAAAGTTAATGCAGTCATAGAAAGAACTCTGATACACTCCCACGTGAAATGGCCATGTGAGGAAAGCCCGGAGGGAGAAAAGGCCTTGAATGAATTTGAGAGGGAGAGAGAGAAAGAGAGAGAGAGAGTGGGAGGGAGGCAGATAGAGAGAAAGTTCAAACATTACTGATCCTCAAATATCCTTTTGGTTTCTGGTTCAATTGGAATTCAGCAGTAAGTGTCTGCTAAAAGCTCCATTTTTGTTGCCCTTCCATTGCTGCTGAGCTTTTAGAGTTAGATGATGACAGATTGTGAGCTACCTGATATCCTTCATCATCCTCCCCAGTGGAGGTGTTTGTTCCGCCCTGAGCAAGTCCTCGAGGACTAACAAACAGCCGGCGTGTTTGATGGACTATGGGGAGACATCTGCTCTGCCTGGCTTTGCCATACAGAATGAAAACAACATGTCACAGTAATCGATCAATATGCAAACTGTGTCCTTTGAGGCTGATGATTAACCTTACAGACATCATGGTTATCAAGTCATTATATCAGCTTGTCATGGTGAATTAGCAGCGAAGAGTTACAGAGTGTGAATATGTGAGCATGCAGTGTTTTCCACAGGTTGGCATATTGCTTTAAGCACGGTTGCTCGATATATCCTCAACAACATTGTCACAACTGTGCTTCAAGCACCCTCGGGGATAAGCTCTGTTTTGTGTACTCAAGGGACGAGAAGGAAAGAAAAAGTCTGCACAGTGTGATCTGATTTGTGGTTAGATACGCATCATCCCTCACAAAGTAATCTAGAGAGTATCACCCGAGCCAAAAGATCCTTTGAGCGCTGTCATCCATTTTAAACTGCGAGTTGCTCATGTCAGCAGATGTGTTTGTGCATTGTGATGAGCTGATTTGAAATTGCCATTGGCTGATTTTAGCCTCTGAATATCCTGTGGACAGGTGGTTCCCAAACCAAGGGCCTGTGAGTCCTCTGAGACTTACAGAGGGTTTACTGCAAAATAGTTTTTATTTTGCTTATTTAGTTTTTACATGTAAATGAACATGTAGATATAAAACAACCAGGTAATTATTTTACATGTAAAAACGGTTTGAAGACCTGCAGCACAGTTTTTGTCCACTTGAATGATTTCCTCTCTCTCCTCACTTTAGTTTCTCTAAATTGAACTATCTTCCACCTCATTCCTTAGCTCTCGTAGTACTTCTTTCCTTGGCATTTTGCTCTTATGCAATCAGTTTGTGGTCACTTAGAGCCTGATCTGTCTTTTCTGATTCAGAATGTGAAATTATTCTACCTGTGCAGTCTATGTTGAGTCACTGTAAATGGGAGCTTATTATCAACATATACAAGTGAATAACCTAACTTAAGCCATGTTAAACAAGAGAGATGTCAATCTGGGTTCCTTTTGACAAAGCTTGTTTAAAAACTGGGGTCAAGTTGTTATTTAACTTTCAAATCTTTAAGGACCACCACTTTTAGACTGATATGAGTCTTATAGTTGTGACAAGACAGTTTGCAGGATAAAGGAACATTTTGCAGTTGACATATCGATCGCTAGAGGGCGGTGTAGTTTCCACCCAAACCTCTTTGTGAGGACGGAAGTCGTCTCTCGTTGGCTAAAGCAATATGGTGTCGCCCTGTAGACAATGTGAAGGTAAACATGAGACTCACCTTTGAGGCGATAAACCCCGTCCTGACTGCAGAAACACGGCGGTAACAGCCGGCAGAGCTCCATGGCTCTCAGGGCCTGTGCTCGGGTCCTCAGAGGCTCCGCCGTCCTCCTCAGACCGGCCGCCGCGACAAGTGCGTCATGGCTCCTCACAGCGGGTCAGTCACTAATAGCCTTTTCTCATCATCAGTTATTTTTAGCTTTAGACTCGGAAACATAGTGACTTGCTTTTGATTATGAGATAAACATTACGTGAGAAGAATGTGATCTTCAGCTTAGTGACGTATTCAGAAAGTGAATCAGAGCATCTCTTTGCTCCTCTGAGACTAATATGTGAATAGAAATGGTGTGAATCTGCTTTTAATTTGGCCTCTGTCACCCGATAAGATGTGTGAAATGGTAGACAGAGTACAGACCGAATAAATGTCAGATAATGAGAACATATGAGGGAATACACTTGTGAGTTTCCATTTTAAAAGGGTGTGATTTTCAACCTAGCAAAGCAACACACCCACCAGTATAGACACGTGTTATTTACTTTCATTTTTAATTCATCATGTTCTTTCTCTTTTTAGAAAAACAGATTTTTTAATTTAAATGTAAAATTTCAGATTTAATTGAACATCCAAAATGTCTTTGGCTTTTTGTTACTTTACTTGGATGTTTGAGCTTCACTGTGCAGATTGATGTATGTGCAGTTTGACACTTATTCATCTGCAGGAGGAAAGTCTCTCGGTACTCATCTTAAATCTGAGTTAAAGGATTGTATTTACAGGCTTGATTTTGTGACAGATAGTTTGGAAGCCAGTCATGGTCCAACACACATACACAAGTGTGATGTGGAAAAACAGAGAATAGACTTTCTGGTGAAGTAGGAGACATCTTGTATCCAGCAGTTAAACTTTTGAAATGAACAATAATTGAAAATTCATACATTTTATATTTTTCAATGAGAGAGAAGGATGTAGATCTAATTTGAAGAATTTCTAATCAGACAATAAGGTGGAGTATTTGTGTATCTCTTAAAACCTAAAAAAAAAAAAAAAAACTGTCTATCGCAAGAAGTCGATGTCTTCAGATCGCTTAAAGACAGTCCAAACCTCACCAATATTAAATTTCTATGGAATTTATAGTCCGATTGAGAAAAGCAGTTTTCTGCCATTTCTAACAAATCATTTCAGCAGTAGTTGTAACTGCTGTTACTGATAATGACAACTCCAGTCACTCCAACACTGACATGGTTGTGTGATTATTTTTGTGACTGTGTTTATGCAGAGGACCATCTGAATGCATTATTATATTGTGTCCTATTAACATCCAAGTAAACAGAATGAGTCAGCTACCTTGCGGCCCTGCTGGCAGCAAAGTGATGGAGATGTTGATGTCTTTACAGGAAACGCTGCCTGCGGCCGAGGAGGGAGGAACTGGTTTATCTTCACTCCTGCATGTTTTATTACATCAGAGGTATTTCTCGACAGACTGATGAAAGGCAAAGCAGTCGAGGAAGGCGGCAATTTTAATCGCCTTCCAGCCTCAGTTCCACCGGACAGCGGTAATCAGACCACTGCCTCAGAGATTTACATCCCTAAACTCATCTTATCACTCTGACCCAGCACAAATACTGCCAACGTCATCCTGCCACCTATCTCATGCTCTAGTTCCATTTCTTACTGCTGTCATATCTACTTGTCTGTTTAATGATTAATTTTGTTTGTGCATTTTCAGGTGAACAATTATCTTTGCTAGTGAGACATCCAGATCAGCCTGACAATTCAAAGGTTTTGAAAGTGGCCATCATAGGTGCCCCAAATGCTGGGAAGTCCACATTGTCCAATCAGCTCCTTAGCAGAAAGGTCTTTGTCTTAACCCTCTCCCATTTAAACCTGTACACTATGCTGGCTCTGTCTGACTGAGGAGGAGGTGGTGCTCATTTTGTAAAGTCAATGATTCTTTCTTAAAGGTGTTTGCTGTGTCCAAGAAAGTACACACTACACGGTCTCGTGCCCTGGGCGTCCTAACAGAGGAGGATACACAGATAGTAAGAGCTTTTCTCTTCTGTTATAATTGAGTAATGCCACTGAAAAGCCAACAGTCAATACATATGTGTGTATGTTTTGTAGATTTTGCTGGACACTCCTGGCCTCACCACTGTATCAAAGGTTAAAAGGTGCCTTTTTCTTTTAGATCTATCTTTTTATATATTTCAAAATCTGTAGTCGACATGCAGTGTTATTATACAATATAATATATGAATGGACCCTTGTTTCCACAGACACCAGCTGGAGAAGTCTTTGCTTGTGGATCCCTGGAACACAGTCAAAGAAGCCGACCTAAGTATGACATAAATTTACTCTGAGCCTTTTATTAGTTGAACCTGAGCTGCAGTTTTCTTTTTGATTTAACACTAAGAGTGAAATATAGTGCTGAGTCTCAAGGGCTAAAAAATGTAACTGTGTCCATTTTCAGTGGTAGTCATGGTGGACGTGGCGGAGAGATGTATGTGCAACAGACTTGACTTTGAGGTGCTCAAATGTCTGGCTCAGCACCCTGACATCCCTGCAATCCTGGTCCTCAATAAGGTATTCTTCCCTGGAATAATATACACTATCATCAGGCCTCCTTCACGCCAACAAAACACTAATACACACACACACACATATATATATGGTAATGTAGCTGTCCTTTGTGCTAAATTTCTTTCAAATACCTGAGGAAGGCAACTGATATTCAATATTTTTGTTATAGTTGACAAGTCCCAAACCTGACAGTGTGTTAGATCATCTCTCAGTACTTTCTGACTTCCGCTTCCTTTCTTTGGCACTCAGCCCCAAGAATTTCATTGCTACTGACGATGTTAATCTTTATAAACTGGTCTAAATGCTTTCCTAAAGCAGCCTGGACCCTGTAGCTTTCAGCAAACTTTACTCAAACAGGGTTAAATAATGCATTTGTTGGAGACTATTTTCAGATGCAAATTCAGCCACACTTGCTACTCCAGTGAATATACAGCAGCAGCAGGATGGTGTAAATCGAGTCAAAATACGTTACACTGTGGCTCATTGATGTCTTCAAATAGTTTTTAGACCATAATGGAGCTCTATGGCACAGAGGAAGAAGATATATCAGGCTTTGGATACACAGGCAATACTTGTTAGTGGGGTCAATTTATTGTTGGTTTTGGTCTTTTTTGTGGGAATTGACATTAAGAAAAATATAAAATATCACTAGACTTTCCTTGAACACTTCCCAAAACATTCAAAGAAATATTCACCTGCACAGAAAAGTCTCACACATGTGCTCACTGATCCTCTTCTGTTTTTAAGGTAGACCTGGTTGAAGCTAAGGACAGGTTGCTGGACATCACGGCAGAGTTGACCTGTGGAGTGGTGAACGGGCGCAGAATGCGGGTCAGGCCAGTGATCAAGCCTCCACGGGCTCACAAGAGGCCGGAGAGGGATTCAGAGTTATTGCTCGACGAGAACAATGCAGGGCCTGAGAGCAGAGCTGAGCCAAACTCTGTGCTGAGCAAAGAGCAGCTGAAGGCACTGTGGAGCCAACAGGGCTGGCCTCACTTCAAGGACGTCTTCATGCTCTCCTCTGTGGATAAGGAGGACGTGGAAACACTGAAGGTGCATGTTAGATTATGGTCATAGCAAGAAAAACTACCGGATACATGTTTGTATCATAAGTACTTGTTCAAAACTTGACAACCATCCTTTCATCTTGCCGTAGAACTACTTTATGGTCACAGCCAAGCCAGGATCGTGGCAGTACCACAGCGAGGTCCTGACTGACCAGGCTCCTGAGGAAATCTGCACCAACATCATCAGAGAGAAGCTTCTGGAGTATCTGCCCCAGGAAGTGCCCTATGCAATAACACAGGTGACTAATGAAGCATTTTTGCACTTTGAAGTCCCACATGACGATAAGCTGACAGCAAACTAACTACACCCATCACATCTCACTGCACTGAGTCTGTGGCTTATTTAAAGCCCTTCATACTCACTTTCACTCAACATGCTGACATGTGCTTTGAAGCAGCCATCGGCCCGAGCCTCTACCTGCTTCACCTCTGCTTTTTGTTTGTACAGTGGGGGGCTATATTGTCTATGTCACTTACCATTCTAGCATTATTAATCATGTTGATCTGTATTTAATGTTACTGTAGTATTCCTGCATCCACAGGCGTAGAATTGCACACAAAAACACATGCAAATAATTTGGCACTTGGATATCAGGCTCATCTGTAGGACATCTTATTCCACATGCAATGAATTCTGGGATGTGTGGTAATGACTTTTCGAGAAGTGAGCACATTGTTAACATTTAATTTCTCTGTTTTCAGTCTGTTGAACTCTGGCAAGAAAGAGAAAATGGTGAACTCCTTATTTCTGTGAAACTTTACGTCAAGAAAGACACTCACGTGGTAAGTGCTCTCTACCCATTTGTGGCTTTTTGAGAAGTGTGTCTGGTTAAGCCGATGTGCTGAATATGAACTTTGACTCTTCTGTACATTTTTATGTCCAGCTGCATATTTAAGGTCTTAGTTTAACATCCATTTTATTTGATTTGATTTTTTTATTGTATTGTGATTCACACCTACCTCACACGTTATTGTGTTTTATGTCACCTGGCTGCTGTAACGCTGCAGTTTCACTTTGGTATTAGTAAAGTACTAGCATTCACGTCATACTGGGAGAAATGACAGAAGGGGATTAAATTTCAGTACGACAACGTGAAAGTGCCTGTGTGTTCACTGCCCACATCCAGATCAATATGAAGAAGTCAACCAAAGTGGATGAATTTTATCACCCTTGGCTTCTAATGCCCAAGTGATAAATAACAATGCCTGCAAATTTCCCACGCAGCCTGATTGTTATCAGAGTCAAGACACTTAAATCTCCTGTTCTCTCCAGTTCTTTCTTACAGTAATTACATGTAATATGAATGCAGCAAAAAACTACTTCGTAAGAAATACCACATTATGAAGTATCCCTGTCTGACTAATTCAGGATGCTGGGCCTGTAGCAGGCACGTGACTGGAGGAACTGAACTCTCTCCCTGCATAACTGACACCTGTGGCCTGTAATAGCTTCTGATGTTTATTTGCCATTCCCCCATACCTCCAGATTCCCCTTTGCTTGTGTTTTTAACTTGTAAATATTTGAGCAGCCTTTCTAAACCATGCATATTTGATGACAAAGAATATTTGAAGCTACATCTGTGGCCCTGAAATGTTTTGAGGTCAATGACCTCCATCCAAGAAGAGCGGCTCAGGAGGTGGCAGGGTGTTTTATTCACAGCATCATTCTCCTAGTCCCATTTCAAGTGAAAAATGCAGCCAAGGTTAGAACAGGAGGATATTTAATAGTCCAACATTCGATATTATCAGAACATTTTAATTTAATAAATCTGTATGGCCCTAATTTTTTTACTCTCTCAACATTTGCAGGACAATACATAACAGGGGATTATATTAATGATATCATACAAAAATAAATTAAAGTAAACCTAACAAATGTGAGACCCCTAAGCTTCATAATCAGCAGAACACAGAATATGCTTGTATGTTGATTATGTCATTTTATTCATGGAAAATTAAGATAAATCATCAAAACAGCATTTGAGAATATAGTGAAGATTAACGATCCATTTCTGTGGACAATGTAGTTTCTAAGCTTTTTTAAAATTTTCTTCTGAATGCGTCTGTTGAATTAATATACTCCATTTTTCTGGATTACCATTTGTTAAAACCAGAGGATGTTTTAATAAAGATACATTTTATCATCTTGATCTTGACTTGGCATAAAACTCTCTAATACTCTAAAGCTGTTTGCTACATGATACTATTTTCCACAGGTACCTTTTTAAGTCTATGTCTTTTAAACCTGCATTACTCAAAATTGGACTGTTTTTCCTGCTGTAAAATTAAACCTATGTCGCTGTCTATTCACTGGTGACTGACAGTGCTGTGTTTCTTGTGTCTACAGAAGATGGTGATTGGCACAGCCGGCCAGATAGTAGCACGGATCGCTCGGGAGGCAGGTGAGGACCTGAGCCAGACCTTCCTGAGGGAAGTAAAGCTGAGGCTCTCAGTCAAACTGAGGAAGTGAAGAGGATTGAAGGACTTCAGTGGTGAAATCCTGAAGAGATGAAGAGGTGGAGGTGTATCATACCGGATTTGAGATGACTTTTCTTGTATTCTTTTCTGCAAAAGACAGACCTGAAGACTCATACGCAGGATAAGATCTCATCATGAGTCAGACGTGGAGCTGCGAGGTGGCATATATCCACAGTCCCAGAGCTCCCACTGAGATTGGAACTCTCAAGTTTGACTTTTGCATCCTCTGTCGTCAGGCATCAGGAGCGTCCTTTCATGTCCATCTGATAAGACATTATTAAAGATGGAAAGATGTTACCTATACAATGCTGTAATTATAGTGGTGGTGCCCTAACTTTGAAGAAACTTGACATTTCTAAATCATTAAAGAGGAGAAAATATGTCAACTAACAGCATCTCACACAGCTGAAGAATAGACTGCAATGAATTATTGGCATTTATTTAGCAACGATATATTTTAGGCAACAAACATGACACAGACTCTCATCAAATGCATGTTTTGACACAAGTTTGACAGTGCGTTCATGGCTGAGCAGGTTTGGCGAGCTGTGAAAAGGCCGATGGTTTATCTTTGGCTCTCAGAGCTTTTTACTTGGCGCTCGCTTCGCGCCTAGCGGAACCTGCACAGTCATGTTCACTCAAATGTCCCT
The DNA here is from genome assembly GCA_025331565.1 of Holacanthus passer. Taxonomy (NCBI): domain Eukaryota; kingdom Metazoa; phylum Chordata; class Actinopteri; family Pomacanthidae; genus Holacanthus; species Holacanthus passer. The sequence continues at coordinate 11,182,119 of JAFREQ010000005.1, forward strand.
GATGTACCATCCACCCCTGTTCCCTCCACTCCCACATCACTTTAGCCTTCTCCACTTGCCTTTGAAGTGTGGCCATCCATCCCTGCGACTATCACTTTTTGTTCTGTTGCATTCTTCCCTTTTTCTCTCTCCCTCCCTCCTCCTCCCTGCCACCACCCCCCTCTGCTTTTTTGGCTCTTATAAAGCCCAGCTCTGCCCCCAAGGGCTGAATTGTCTCCCTAATGGATGGCAAAATGGAGCACTAACCTGATGCTAAAATGGGTCAGATAATGGTGATTGGATTCATTCCTGCTGCCTGTGAGTTAACTTGACGGTTACTCTATCCAGGGCATCTTGATGAATAACCAGCTAGTGGCCTGAAGCAAGGGCGACAGGCGGGAGGGAGGAGGGGAGGGAGGGCGAGGCCTTGAATGTCTCACAGAAGCTGTGTCAGCCCCTCAAGCTCTCCCTGCTCTCTGCACCGGCTGCTTCCCAGTGATTAGACAAGCCGGTTGCGCAGCAGAGATCACCGCTTAGACAAGCCAACTGCTGCTTGAAAGTATTACAGCTGATGTACGTCGGCCAGCACATTAAAGTAAACCTTCAAACACAAGATATTTAGAATGCTGAGATCCTGCTTTAGCTGTGTTTTCACTCAAAATAATGAGGCACTCATTTGTTTGGGAGCCATAAGCTTTATTTTATATGCATCCACAAGTACATCATAAAACTGGAATCAAAAGAGCATGAATAACACACACCAACTTTTTTTTCCCCATCCTCCCGGTCCTGATGATATCGAGCGAGGGCCATGGAACCCTTACCATTACTAAAAACTCAGTAATGGTAACGGTTTGACGGCCCTCCTCTGCAGTGCACGCAGGGACAGTCAGTTGGGCCTGAGCGTGTGCTGATAGTGCCGGAGGGGGAATGAAACCCTGGATAGTACATCATCTATACTGTAGTGTCTCTTTAATGAACTTACAGTATAAGATGATATCCTGTCCAGGGCACAAGACATGACTGTTCGCAGACTCACTGCCGCGTTTGTAATCTGCAAGGCAAAGGTAGACGACTCATTAGTGATGAGAAAAGAGAAATGATTCTGAAAAAAGGGGCAAATGCCAGAAGGTCATTCTTTTATTAAAGTGTACTATAAAACACTTAAAAAAAAAAAAAATAGCATTGTTAAGTCTGCACCATCAGCATCTCTGTCACCTGCTGCGGAGCCCAGTGAGGCCTCAGCCACCTCCTCTCTGTGCTACATACTCACCCATCTTTTATGGCTCGCTGGCACTTTCCTCCACATGCTCATATTTTATGGTTGCTATTCATCCATGTCTGGTTCACAGGCTCCTCGCTGCTCTGCTCGCTGGGCTCCGGCACTTAAAGCCCCCCAGCTCATTAGCATACTGTGATGACATCTGGGTGGACCGGAGAGCACGGGGTGAACTTTTTCTTATCTGCTCCTAACCTGGTTGGCTCTGTCCGATGATTGCCCACACCCGGCTGGCAGGAAAAAAAAGACACATGAATCCCTTTTTTTATTTTATTTTTTTCTGCATATATGCTGTTATTTAAAATAAACTTCTACTACTTCATTGACCATTTTCAATAGTTTATTATGTGATTTTTGTGAGTTCTAAACATGAATGGATTTCACTTAGTAGCATCAACACAAATGCATGTTTCTCATATTTCTGCAAATATTCTTCACGTCCAAACCACTTAACAGAATCTAGCTGTGAGTTTTGACCTTTCATGGTCAAAACCCAGCATTAAGCCCAAACTGAATTTCTTCATCTATTAAAAAGCACGGAGCTTTATCTTGCAAGGCGGTAATACATCTAATATTCACCATCTCTTAAGTCCTCTGAATCTCATAGCCTTTGGATTTATGTGTGATGGTTTCATGGGTTGGAATTTAATACTACGATATGTCAGCTGATGTCGTGTTATCTGACTTATTAAACTCCTTTTTTTTTCTCTCCATATGCTCAGCGAGATTCCAGGATATGGAGAGCTGTTTTTTTTTTTATTAGATGTGTCACACAGACATCGCATATCAAATTCACAGCATCAAATTATGCCTGGACTGTGATGGAGCAGGTAGTAGTTTCCTGTAGTTTGTCTTTAATCCCTGACAGTACGTCTACATCCTTTAAAAATAGGCTGTCTTTGTAAAGAAAATAAGTCTTCAACGGGGGACTTTGCCCTCCTGCCTTCTGGACTCATTGAATTCAAATCCTAAAATTGCAGCAGAAGCTTGTTAAGTAGTAATTGAACAAGATCAGAGTCATGTAGTGCAGGATATACACAAGAATGCACAATACAGCCACCTCTTTTTCAGGTATTGAGTATAATGATTTCTCAGCTGATGAATGTACCTGCTCCAACACCAAATCATTAACACAGAAATATTCACAGTGTGCTCACGTCTGCAGCCACCACTACACCACTACTCTAAGGTCAGACTCATTTATCACAGTTAGTGTAAAACCACGGAGAGAGGGAGGCCTGCGACTCTTAATATTTTAACAATGATCCAATAATTCTATCAAGTAATTAGGTCTTTGTTTATGGATGTTGTGTATGAAGTGTGACATGTGGGTCGGGGTTAGGTGGGACATGACCGTCACCCAAGTTAGGGTGGTTCGGGGTGTGAGAGGTCCTCCTGTAGGCTCAGATAAAGATGGAGCTAGGATTATCTTGGTGGTTTGGTTTCTCTCCAACTCTTTATCTGCAGCAGAAAGGCGCCACTTTTTCTGCAAATTTCCATTTGCGTTCACAGATAAGTTGTTTATTCTTCACTACACGTAGAGACAAAAAGGGAGGAAGCTCTCATTGTGCAACACGCCAGCTTTATCTAAAGTAATCAGGGGGAACTTGTTGGAGGTTCAATTAAACAGTTAGGTGAAGAAATGAAAAGAAATGTTTTCTCTTAATGTTTTCATGAACCCACTTGAGGTTAATGCAATGTTGCCACATGTTTCTAGCTCTGTCCAGTCTCACCCTGTCCTCCCCCTCCCCCCTCACCCTCACTCCACGGACTCAGATCAGAGCAAAATACAACATGGTGAAAATGAGTTTTTATATAAGTAGATTGATTAAGAGTCAGGGAAGAAAGAAATAGACATTATGAGAGTGTGATTTTGATCATCCTCCAGGGCAACTTAAGTGTCTGGAGGCTTATTTAAAACAACTCAATTTTTCTCATCCCTATGTTTTTTTATCCACCTGTCATCAACTGAGGGTAGTTCACATTTCCATTTCAGAAGCATGAAACATCTGGCCTGAAGAAATGGGAGCCATATTATTTTGTTGAAATAGAAGCGGATTGTGTCCTGTTGGAACAGAGCTGTGCACGAGTTTGGTTTAGTCACAAAAGCTACATCCTTAAAAGGCCTAAACACAATCACCATTAAGTTAATGACTCTCGAACATGATCAGTGTGGCAGATAAATGCTTGCAGTTATTTCCTATTTATGGAAAAATAATTGGCATTTATGCATTTAATTGTAATTGATGTGATGAGAGAAAATGAGCAGCAGTGGAATATTACTCAAAGTTACTCAAGTCTTGTATTTAGTTGCACTTTTGAGGTACTTCTACTTAACTTGAGTATTTCCATTTTATGCAACTTTATACTTCTACTCCACAACAGTCAAGAGGTTAAAATTGTACTTACAGTTATCACCAGCTACTTTTCAAACTATACAGAAAAAACATGATCAGCTTATAAAATACAACACATTGTCACAGAATACATCACTCATTAGCAACCCATGTGGCCTGTGACCTCTGACAGAAAAGAAACAAGTGTATATTAATTTTGCTTCAGACTCATCTCACAACCCCTTCACTTTATCTTGTGTTAGGAACTGAACTTCCTAACTGTGTATAAAGTAGTTTAAACTAGTTCCACCTCAAGCAGCTGATTTGCATGCAGGACATTATTTTTACATTGCGGCTAAGTTTGGGTAGAATCTGAGGACTGAAGGTGAAAAGAACTGTGCATGACAGAGGGAACATGTCGCCCATGTGCACAAGTGAAGCACGTGTGTACAGTAAAATTAAGCTTTTAGCGTGTGTGCATAGATGCAACACTAGGCTGACTTTACCCAGTACCAATGGGTAGAAAAACCAGCCGGCAGAAGGGTTGTTTTGATCCAGTAACCCAACAGTGATAGAAAAATAACACCAAGACTGGGTCAAGTTAACCCAGTGTTGCATCTGTACTTTGCAACTGGGTACATTTTTAACCCAGTGTTTTTTTTTAGTGTGTAGGGACTGAAGCCGCACAAAGATTATGGAGTTCAAAAATAAACGGGAGGATCAGACTCCATTTGGATCCATCAATGCATTTTGAGCTTAATTGACAAAAAATATATTCTTAAACTAGGAATACCTGGTAAAATCTGATTTTGAAAACATGAAGTTTTCTCAAAGAAAAAAAACATCCTGTTGATGACATCTGCAAGGAAATACAAAGTTGATGCAAAGCTACGAGGTGGCAGCATGTTAGAGTCTGGGTCACATGCTCTTATTACTAAAATGAATCTGAATTCTAAATTATTCAGTGAATCAAATATGAAAGCACAGATTTGATCTATTTATTTAGATTATGTCAAGTCAATGGTAGTTCCCCACTTTCCATCCAGACATCCATTTGTTTCCATTCATTTTTACAGCACAATGAAAATCCCCTTAAAATGACCAGAAATTTCATTACAATGAAGATCATGTCTGCTTTTATTGTAATCAACAGTCATTGTGGTTTTGTGGCAGTACAACACAACATATAAGTTTGAAAACATTCAAGTTGATATGTTCACTGCGACAGAGTTCCAGGTCTCCACTCACTTCAAGTCTGATTTTTCTACAGCACACAAATGATTTGAAATGCACAACTACGTGGAAAATAAGAAAGCACCTCCTGCAACACATGGCATTATCTTGGAAAAAGGTTTAGCAGTATTGTAAGGTGAATTGGCTCAAACATCAAATAACTACCTCCCCGCAGTGCTGCATTATTACCTCGTGTTTCTATGATTATTATTTGTCAGAGTAATCGTGGCAATAGTAGTTATTGTTATCAAGAACAGTAGTATTGGAGTTGTTGCTGCTGCAATGTTCTCTGTCAGTGTGTGTGAGAGGATTGCCCTCTTCAGGCTGAATATGAACTGTCTCTGGGTCACATCATACAGTCCTGTCCTCTATCAGCTGTCCACATCAGCTGCTGGGGGACATTCAAGTTTATGTTCTGCAGACACGCTGACTCCGGATGACAAATAACTGACATCAAGCCTTTCATTTAATTTCATTTTGTTTATTTATAAGAACACATTAATCAGCATCTCTATAATTGTACCAGTGCTATTGTTGAACTGCAGTCCTCTGGCAAGATCTTCTGTAATGAATGAAGTGTATGTACAAGACAAGAGCAGCAAAGTCAGGCTTTTCAACGTAAGTCATGCAGAAGAACATGACACAGCCAAACACAGTTGCAGGAATATAATGACAACATCCACCATTCAGTTATTGTGCCATGCAAACCAATATGAAGCAACATTATTAGTCACCACATTTTTCGCACAGTGGCAAAGTCAGACACAGATGAATTACGATTTTATAGCAAGATCAAACATAATGATAATAGAAATAGTTTGAAAGTGAAACAGTGCAGCACAATCATTTTAAAAATAGACCATTGTTAAAGAAATACTAGTAAATATATCTAGACATACACAAGCCATGTAAAGTGAATTATCTGGCAACAGGCCTGGGACAATTTAGCAGCAAACATACTAGGAACTTATATGATGTTTAGTTATAATTTAAACAATACAACAGTTTATATAAGTGGAGCTGAAATGATTAATCAATTAGTTATTTGACAGAAAATGTATGGCAACTATTTGATTTGGATGATTGGACAAATCAAACTTTGTGAAGGTGTCACTTTGGTGTCCAGAGCACACGTCTGCTCCTGCCGACACAAAGCTTTTAATCTCTGCCTTCATGTAACGTTTGCATGAACCTCATGATGTGATTTTTCTCATGTCCGGCAATGAAATCTTTTCAAGTTGTGTGTTGTGAGACGTCAAGTCAAGCCTCCCTTATTTAACACTCTGTAACAGACAAGACAGTGAAGCCAAAAGGAAGTGTATAACATTTATTATAGGATGGCACACAACACAGAATAACATGAACACATGCTTAAAATGCCATGCTGGATCAGTTCTCCAAAGGCCAATGTTACATGAGAAGCCACAAGATAAATCCACAATATAATTTTTAATAGAGATTATAGATCGTTTCCATGATAGACAACAGATGGACATAGTTCAGATGAAGATGAGAGTTAAGGCGTAGGTCTATAGTGTTTGGTCTCACATTCTCCTCTAAAATTCCACTTGGAGTGTCAGAAAGTTGCCTCTATTTTGATTAGTCAATGCAAATCCAGAAATTGTTTGTTTTTTTGGCACACGATATGATGGCCAAATAATGAATAACAATATTTTAAGAGGTCCAAATTCCAAAGGTAAAGCTGTAAAATGCTACATTTATATCTAACTATATATATATATCTGTGTTCCCTTTTACATTTGCAGTGCAGAATGTCATTAAGTACATAAAACAGAAAGAGTAGAAAGAGGAAAAGCTGAACACTATATATGTATAACATACACATTTTCTACAAGTTAGTCTAGATTCATGATTATCCCGTCTGTGTTTGATTACTACAGTCAACAAACTGCACATTGAAGTATGAATGACTTCTTCATTATGTAACAAAGGCACTGTGTACAGAAACAAAATCCACTTCTCTGTTCAAATCATTTCATATAGATACTTTTACCTGCACCGTCTGGAAACAACCACCCAGCTGATTAATCCTGGTCAGATATGTAAAGAACATAATGAAACAGTCAAACCATTCTGATTTTTCATTCAGAAACTTAATTGAGTGGGTTAGTTTTGTTTCCAGACCAGCCACTGTGGTTTTTCAGGCTATTGACTGCCAAGGTGTGGAGCAGCCTTTCAGTCAGGTGTATAAAACGTTCTGCGTTGATGTCTGAGTGAAGGTGAAGACTGTCAATCATCTATTGTGTACCCAGCTTAAAAATGACATCAGTGGCCCTACAAAGGCCACAATGCAGTGTAAACTGTTGGGAGGGCTCTGCCAGGCTGCAGGGACTTATCACAGTTTGAGAACGGGACAGTGTGTGTGCGTGACCAGGAGAGCTTCATCAGGTTTGAGTGACTAATGTCTGATACTAGATATTTGTTGAAAAGTACTGGCCATTTCAAATAATGGTAAAGAATATTCTATATTCATAGGTTAATAATATTAGTGCGTTTGCAGCAAGCCAAGCAGTGTTTTCACCAACATTTACAGAAGGGAGTCGTTGCAGTATACTTGCACACACATTAGAACTTGAAGGGAATTCATGACAAAAATAAAAACCAAGATGAAATTCGCTCAGACCAAACAAGCCACAAGCCTCATGTTTATTCACAGACGATAAAGAAAATGATGCGGTGATATAAAACAAAAGATCAGAGATTCTGAAAAGTGGTTAATGATCATTCACAATATAATTAAGAAAGGGGGAAGTCGAACCAAACTGTGTGCACAGTAAGCAGGTTGGGTAATGTGGCAAAACAACAGATCAATATGAAAATATGAAGTTTAAATGTATAAACAGGCAGCAACAGAAGCTTTAGTGTAAAGAGAGACTCAATATGGGCTAAGATTCGGCTATGTAGAGGTTGAAGCCTTCAATTTGTTGCATACTGTGTCCTCAAGCCACAAGTGTTGATGTAGCACTCAACCATCACTTTGGACATTGGCCGTCATCTGGCCCTCAACAGGTAAATGATTGTAACAGACTACATGAAGTAATAAGATTGACCTATTCAGCAAGCAATAAGAACAAAAACTGACATGTTGCAGCAGTAAAAGGACAACTGGTCCAACCGCTCAACCTTGACATTTACCCAACTGAAGACCGACCGAGCACAAACACCGCGTAGTGTTTTTACCACCTCATCACTTGCTTATCTTCCAATTTCATGAGTCACAGACCGACTGAATGCAACATTAAATTCCTGCTTTGTCATCACAGATTGGGTGTGGTCAGATATGCAATGCAGCGGGAACTTTCAACCCGGCGAGGTGTGGGGTTACAAAATATGTACAGTCTGCAAAAGTGAACATTTCAAACATCTGAGAAAAACGTTATCACATCTGAGTAGAAGGCGGGGGGGACTAACAGTCCGTCTCAGGGAGAGAAGTAACTAAATGAATTAAAGCTCAGACCCTGAACATCTACTATGTGAAACATGAAGAATAAAGAAATGTTCAGAAAGCCTGGCAGACTCCAGAGTAACTTTTAAGGCTAATCTTTTCTAAGTATGGCTTTGTGTTATGTGTTTGCTTAGCATTTACATCTGCCTATGTGTCCAAACACGTGACAAAAGTGAAGAGAAAACTTTATTGTTAGTATAAGCAGATGTTATGAGAACAGGGAACAATATCTAAACATCATCCATCTATAACACAGTGATATACTCTGACATAAATCTTACTAAAGCCAAACCACACTGTCCTAAGGTTTGGGCACTTGAGTGGTGAACAGGAACATCAGAACTGAGAAGACAGGCGACATGACAATATACCGCGAGGTAAGAATTATCGTACAAGTGATTCTGATATTGTAATGTACTGGAAATTTGAACAATCACAGTGGGTGATGATCTGGTGAGCTTTAAGTCTAATAGCAATTTGATAATGTATTAAGTTCTCTGAGTTAGAGAGAAGTCTAGCTGATCTAAAAGAAATGGAGTTTTAAAAGCAAAGAGGAAATAAAAGCTGCCTATTCCACACTGTGTTCTGTCTACTGAGCACTACTTCACTAGCTGAGTATTAGACAAATGAACTGGGAACTGGGACACTTTGCTCTTCTACTGACAGAGAAGTGCTGCCCTCTAAACTTCAGGCAGGCAGAGAGAACAATATACAAGATTTGTCGTTAACATTTTTAGACTCTTCCCAGCACCTACTACTGAAGACTGTGGTGTTTTTCCTTCTATAAATAATGTTTGACACTACCACAATTTAAAGTGGGCTGACTCTGACTTTTGTCTCTCAAAACATACATAACTCTGCTTCGGATGACTTGTAGGACTGAGCAGGATTCCAGCATATAATCCTGGTTAATTAGTGCAGTGTGAGAAGAATCAAGATGTCTAAAACTAAAAACTAAAAACAACAAAAGATACATAGAGTCTGGTCCTTTAGAAGCAAGGGCCCAGCTTTTTTTCCTTTAGAAAATTAAAAACCTCTTAAAAGTATAAAAAACCTCCTGGTTGGTGTCAAGTGTTTCTGGTCAAAGGCAGTTGCATAAGGGGTTAGAGGCTGAAAAAACTATTGTCATGCTTGAGGCAGATATATGTTGAAGGATTCAGAGTAACAAGTCTGTGGCCTGATTCATCACATGGCTGTTTGGCACTGCGGGCTGACCATCTTCTGGAGCAGAGGCATCTGTGGGATCAGGGGACAGAAGGCTTAGCTGGTTTTAACAATCATGGCGAATAAAATATTAAACTAGAGGCATTTTCTCAAGAAAATACAGGTGATCACTGCTGAGCATAGATGCTCTGATAAGAACATGTGTGTTTTCTTGGGGTTTTTTTAATGGACAAATTCAACTTCGGCGCCCCCTGATGGCCAATCATGGCTCACAAGGGGCTAAAAGACTGATGACATTTTGGGAGACTTTCTCAATCCAGTTAAGGCAAATCATTTTGAGCGATGACCATTTGCAAGTATCATGTTTCTGTAAAGCCAATTGCAGACACAATGGAGTCTGAACGTATGTGTTGCAACTAAATTAGGTTCCAATTTAAACATTGCAACTATGACTTAATCACTGAATCACTTAAAGCTCATCCAAATATGTTATGCACAAACATTTGGTTGAGATTGGATGAAATTTGAAAACACCAAATGGTGAAAAATCAAGGTAATATAGTACATTGTTCCTGCTCTCTCTTAAAGTTGCATTAATTGAATTTTTAGCCGCTCGCAGGTGGCTGAAAAAGCTAAAGATAAAACACATATTATAACCTTATAAAAATTTTATGGAGACTGTTAGCAAACAATTACCTTTTCACACCATAACAACTATTACACTTTGGTCATATGTGGGTGGTAAAATTTTCCATGTGGCTCACCAGGCTGCTTCCAAACTGCACTGCTTGGTGTGCTATTTTGTTGGAAAGTCCCCAAAGAAGTAAATGATAAACCAACACCACGGAGCGTTGGCAGGTGTAATCTTTTATTACACTGAAAATCTAATTTCTAGCAAAATTAAGGCTTAACAACACTATTATGAAGTAGTTTTAAAACTCAGCAATCATATGCCTGGCATGCAGCTGAGCCTCAAGAGAGCATAAAAATAAGCTGAAAGTAAAATTCACAAGACGGGTCTGGTGAAATATATGAACTCTTGTCTCACCTTAGTCAGATCCACTCCAGTGAGGGCGTTGACGGACACGGGAAGTTCAGCTAATAGACGGTTCACCTCTCCGGTGACGCGGCTGCCTTCTCCGCTCAGGATGACGATCTCATTGGTCCTGGACAGGGGCGCAGCCACCTTTCCAGCAATCTGATGAAACACATTGAGCAACTGTTTGTTATTGCACTGCCCAAACACTCCTCATAACATCTACTCATCTGAGGATTGACAAGAATTGACATAAATATATTCCATGCATTCTGCTCTCCTTATCAATATGTGACTAAAATAGAGCTCTGACCAGTGAATGTGCTAATGCTTCAACATGTTGAGGAATTGTAGGGGAATTGAATTACTCTAAATGTGAGAGAATGACTACTTAGCAGCTGTAAGGCAGGAGGGTTCGTTCATTTTGAATGATCCACTTGTAAACCTGCCAGGTTTAAGGAAACTTAACACACCTGACAGGTGTTAAGGATGTACTGACAATGGCAGATGATGTAGCTTCTGGCTTAAGATAAGATAAGATAAACCTTTATTCAAAGGACATAACACCTGCAGTATGTTGTAATGCAGATGATTCATGTGTGCATTAAGTATTCACATGTGAAAAGCTGTTTAAAGAAGATAAAGAGGTGACTGATAATCAGACCAATGCACCAACCTCCCCAAATGTTGGGTATTTCTTTTAAAACCAGTGGTGTATAAAGGTAGAGCACAGACCTTGGGCAGAGCCTCCAGGACCAAAGCGGTCTTAGCAGCATCGCCGTACTGCTGGTAGGCTTCAGCTTTCAGCCTCATCTTCTCAGCCTCTGCCTTTCCCACCGCTTCAATGGAGGCAGCCTCTGCCTCGCCGATAAAGCGGATCTTCTCTGCCTCTGCCTGCGCTGTGAGCACCTTCTTTGTCCTGGGGTAGGGTTAGAGAGGCAGCAAATGGACTTTACTTTCATTAGCAGCCACTCACGTGCGGCTCTGCCATGTGTGAAATGTGCAACTTCAGAGTCAGTAACCTAGTATTAATTAATTGACCATAAAAATCAGGTAACTTAAAAATAGAGTTGTTGGCTGAGGTTAAAAATACTTTTATAAATTTACAGAGCATGTTTGAATCACATGTTTAAAATAGTGGTAGTAGGTTCTTTTTGTCTACATTTGGATAAACTGTCTTTGTAGGCATGTTTTTCCCAAAACAAAGGACAAGTTTTTTTCACTTGTTTCTGGGTTCCTTCCTGATTTCAACAGGTTTAACGAGATTCTAGTGGGTTTCGGGGTGAGTGGAAAGGAAGTGATAAACTGGCTTCCACTTTGATGATGCTGTAGTTTCATGGGACTCATTTTGCGACAATGATGAGTCATTCGATCTAACAGGGTCTGTAGACAAGTAAACACTTTGAATTATGGTACGAGGGATGCAACATTTTATCCATTATTGGTAGCTGCTGCATAGTTTCTCCTGTTAGTTAAAGTTAAATCATCCCCCATCAGTAGCAAATATGGAGACTTTAAGACTTAAATGATGATGCACTGTGCACTGAAGGGTGATCTGGGTAGGACCCACTCACTTCTGTCCCTCAGCCAGCTGCTGCATCTTGTAGGCTTCAGCCTCGGCAGGTCTCTTCACGGTGGCGATGAGCTCTTTGTCAGTGCGCTCAATCTCCTTGTCCTCAATAGTGATCTGCTTCTTCCTCTGCACCACCTCGATTTCAATCTCCTCCAGACGGATCTTCTGCTGCTCTTTGGCCGCCTGCAGCTCGTACGCCAGCTGAGCCTCTGCTTTCTAGAGAGGCGGGAGGTTTTATTCATACCTGACTCTCATGGTTTGATTGTTGACAATGCATTCAATCTAAGCTGTGCAACTTAGTACCTTTGTGTTCACTTCCTGATTAAAGGAAGCTTTCTGCATTTCCAGCTCTCGTTTGGAGTCGGCCATTTTTGTGTCAGCTAAGAACTTAACGTCCATCATTTCTTTCTTACACTCAGCTTCCTGCAAAAGACAGTGTGCAAAAAAGACAATGACACAGAGATGGATTAGGAGCAGTTGGGTGGTTTTCTAATGTGCTAGCTATTAGCTTTTAGATATTAGCAATCAAAGAACGGATGTTTTATTCTTCCTTGTTTGTTGTTTTCATTTCCTCTAAAAGCTCCTCTTACCCTGATGCCAGCATCTCTCTCTGCCTCTGCCACTCCAATGTCTGCATCCCTCTGTACGGCAGCTGTCTGAGTTTTGCCCAGTGAGCTCAGATACTCCACTTTATCATAGACATCCTGTCAGGAGGACAAATAAATATGGAGGTACAGTATGGTAAGTAACTAAATCATCCTAATTCAGGAAACAGGTGTTCAAAAGATAAATGCAGAATGAAGTCAACATGATGTCTCCATGTCTCACACCTTGATTGTGAAGCTGAGGATCTCGATGCCCATGCGGCCGACATCAGGTGCGGCCACCTCTCGCACCAGAGTGGCAAATTTGTCTCTGTCTTGGTAAATCTGCTCAACAGTCAGGGTGCCTGAAAGGATGGAAACAGTGGTTAGTGCCTTCCTGTTCAAACTGTTACTTCCACAGTCATTATTCCACAGTTCCACATTATTAGTCAAATATGGGCAATATGCCAAGAAAGAAGAGTCAGATACTGTATATAGATCCTCATTGCTACCCTCAACCATCAACTGATATAACACAGTAATGATTCGAGATACAGATTTTGCACTCAGTGTTTGAAACACTACACGAATGAACAGAAGCAGCACCGGCCATTTTGTTCAATATAATGTATGCCTTCTGTGTCATTCTGCCTCCCTGTGCTCACTTTGATCAAATTGACCTTTCCTTGTTCCTGTTTGCTATATGAGTGAGCCCGATTATTATACTGTTGTGCAGGCTGATATCTGCTCTACGATATTACACACCTGTTGAGCACATTATGTGTCAAGCCAACCACATTTTACCAGAAAAGAACTTGGGCAAGCCGAGTCAGTACGTTCACACTTCAAGCCTTATGCTTCAAAATTTATCGCTTAGATCCGATTTTCTTGCAGCAGGAAACACATTTCAGGCGAGTAAGTAAAGTAGAAGTCGCATAAAATCTGATTGACTGTTCAGAACGAGGTCACATTGCAAGAAATGAGACGTGTATCTGATTCAGGAGCACATATAAAAGTGGCCCAAATCACAATGGAAAAGATCAGATTCCATGTGATTTTTCCTGTACACACACAGATCTGAGGAACATATCAATAACAAAAAAATGGATTGACTTGTGCCTGTAAAACCTGCTTTTTGGCTATTGGCACTCTGGTAAAACTGCCTCACACAGTGACTCAGGGTGGGGTTTTTACCTCATACTGAACAAAACTGACTTAAACTAATTCAAAAATAATACAGACACAAAATATATCTACATTAAGAAACCAGAATCAGCCATTTCTAATCTTCTGGTAGCAAAAACTGATCATGTTGTGAGTCATTCACTGGTGGCTTATCTTGCTACATGTTTTGACATGAACAATAGAATGCTAAAAGTAGAAAACATATGCTGGGATCATCATGTCTATGTCCCCTTAATATTTCTCGTTCTCTACTTTCCTAGAATACAAGCAAACACTTAAAAAATACACGGATTGTACACATTTTTTGGGGAAAAAACAAAAAAATAATCAAGCAGTGACTATGGAGTTTTGAGAGGCTACCCACCAAGGATGGCGCGCAGGTGACCCTCGAGGGTCTGCAGGATGACACTCTTGATTTCCATGACTGACTTCCCCAGGAACTGCTCGCAGGCGTAACCCAGCAGTTCATTTTCTGTCATCACCTTCACCTGGTGCCAGCATGGACAAAGATCGTCAGCTGAATACACATCCACAAACACAGGCACAAATACAAACACAGGCACACATGGGTCAGACACACATGACAACATGACAGATACTAGCCTTTGTGGTATTATCCAACGGTCATTTTCTATCACACATCATTCTTTTCTTTTCACTTTTACACTACAGGTACAGAAAACAGCTGAAACTACAAAAGGAAGCTTAACATTTAGAATGGGAACACACATATAGAGAAATCTTACAAAGTCTGAAATGCATCAGTGACATGCATGCATAAAGGCTGGCTTGTTTTGAAAGGCATCAAACTTAAGGTCATGCATCTTTGCTGTTGATTTGGCAAAAACGCCTTGCACTGTGGTGAACTGCTTAAATTATTATTTATACAGGAAAAGGGAGTGTTAACACACCACTAAATCAACAGCCTGAGGCAGCACAGCAGATGCATGAACTCCAGGCTGATCACTAGAAATGTGATCTTGCAGACTGATTAAACAAAGATTTAGAAAATACTGGCCAAAACTGACATGGAAGGAATTCTACCTTTATGGCCAGACAATCCGTATTCAATTACTAGTTCATGTTTAAGTTTCTGCCAACTTTATGTTTCACAAAAATCAAAAAGACGTGTAAAATTATATCCATTTCATTTTTGTTTCATTTTTTTTTTAATTGTTTTCAATACTCTATACTAGCTGTGCATTTAAAAGGACATAATAAACATAGTGATTGTAGTCACACTGTATATGTGCCTGCATATTAATAGTTCAGGCAGCTGCATCCTCGTATCTAATCAGTGGCCTTCGTGTCAAACCATGGTCACTAATCGACTATTAGCTGCTTTACATTTGTGATCAACATTAGAAGATGCAGACGTAAATTTGACAAAATTAATGATGACAAGCAAACATGTACTTGTAATGAAAACGCTACTCCAACACTTCTTGATTGCATTCTACTTTTCAGTGATGATTCCACTACGTAAAATCCCAACATCTTAGTTGGATTCATGGCAAAGCAGTGCCAGTCACAACTCTAAGAAATCTACTGTATGTTCCTGTTACATGGTCAAGAACAATAAACAGGATCATTTACAATTGTGGGAAGTAAAAGAGGAAAATCATTTGTGGGATCATTAAAATTAAACAAAAGAACAATTAATGACAATGACCTGATGTTCATATGATAAACACAAGGAACAGCGACTGACAGTAAAAGGTGTCACTTATACAGTCAAGAAATTAAAAATTAAAAAAAAAAAAAAAAAAAGGTGTGAGACAGAAGGTTTTGGGTGACGTCGTAGTCCACTGGCGCTGTTAAAAAAAAGAGAGAGTGAGCTGGGTCCTTAGGCGAGAGGTCTGCACAAAGTTTTGTTTTGCAACATGCACTCATAACAGGAATGAGGGCAACACAAAGTCAGGGAAGATGGACGTCATTCCAAGGAAACACATGTCTGAAAACAGAGAAGGCTGCAAGCCAGTCACACAACCACACACAGGCCAGCTCAAACAGACAGCAGGGGGAGCCGTGCCGTGCCGTGGCCGAGACTGGAATAAAGACTTGTTTGCAATGGTAATCTCTCACCTTTATCTCCTAAATTCCTACCTAACCCCCCCCCCCAATCAATGACACCACCCTTCCTCCCGCCTCTTCCAAACCCACAGCTTCTTCAAAATACAGTAAGTACAGGAAATGTGATAGAAAAAAAATGGCGTCCAAACTTTTCATGACAATCATTTCTTCAGCTCATGTTGTTCCTCTAGGTCACAAAATATATTTTTTAAAACAGGTGACAGACTTGAAACCTTCAATTGATGTGGACTGACAACTGACAGTACTCTGTCAAAGTAGACAAGAATACTGAAAGTCACGTGGCAAAATGTGACTGAAATGGGAGAGTGAGACTTATATCCAATTGGAATGGTGAAGTTAAAAAAATATCCGAGATTAACATTCTGCTCTGGTTTCCTTTAGATTAAATGCTGGGCGCCTCCCCCTCAGTCCAAAGATATGCGTCTCTTTAATTTAAGAAGGACACACAAATCCTGTTGCCATGAGACACATGCTCCACAATGGCTTTGGATTAGGTCGGACCAATCAAACAGTGGCATGATGAGCCTCTCTGTGAAGCGAACTGTGTGAGAGTGAGGGGCTGTTCAGCTCCAAACAGTGGGCTCATTGTCAGCATGCATGTAGGAAAACACAGAGGAGAGGAACATTGGTATGACTGTGGCTAAAGTACAGAACTGATAATGGGGCATCTTTTTCCAAACACAAAAGAAATAGTGGCATGCGGACAAAAAAACAGGGAAGATGAATAAGAGCAGAATATCATTCGTACAGAACGTAGGGGTATATGATGTTACAAGTTTGTAAGGAGAAAATCCACCATAGAAAAAATATACTACACTTGTTTAGAACAAGAATATGTTCCCTCCTGTAGTCAGTCATTTGTACAGAAGGTCCAGGGTCGAAAACAGCTACCAAGAGGTGGGGACTCAGTTTGTTGCTTAAAGACACTTAAACTGGACTTACAACTGACACAATGGGTTAACAACAGTCCCACCATATGTAGATATTTACAGTGTAGGTTTTGTACCTTTTGTTTTGTACTTCAGTGACTTTGGCATTGATAGAAGAACTGCAACACTTGATAGATATACCACACATAATCAGGCCATATTCATGCTTCAGTTGCATTCACCACAGAATTGTGTTCACTTTCTTTCATTCACTTTGTTGTAGCATAGTGCCATGTTCCCTTGGTCTCCTTATTGAACTAATTATGTTTTATCTTACTTCATTCAATGTGATGCAGAAGGTTAGCAGTGGAGACGGCTTTGCTTGAAGAGTTACTGAAAAACAGCACATTACTGAACTTGATTTCTGAACCGAATGATTTCTTCAACTTGCCTAATGTTCAAAACAGGCTTGCAGCCACCACGACCATGTGATATCCCTGTAGCCTCCGTCATCCCAACAAGTATTCCATTTTTGAGGAGGCGATGGTGTAGCCTTTGGCGTTTCTGTGGTTGCTACAGAAGAACCTAATCCAGAACTATAATTCTTTCTTAAGGCACCTGGACTTTTTTCATTCAGTGCTTGCTAGTACATATTCTTTTATCGACTCTATGCTTGGTTGTTATAACGTGCATTATTCTGGTCTTAGCAGGAGAAATGTAAACTGACCGCAGCTCATGCAGAATGCTGTCAACCGAGAGAAAAGACCACATTACTACAATCCTTGCTGTAACTGACTGACTAGTTGTCAGGTTTAGATTACCAAGTGTTTCGCTGCTGGTTTTTGCATGACCATGCTCCTGCTTTATGCCAATTATTGGTCAGCTCCTGAATGTTTGAAATACTATAACGTGTATCTGTAGTTACCCAAATGGACTGTGGAGTGGATATACAGTGAATTTTACATTAAGGTGGATTTTCTCTTTAACATCTCAGAGCTGTCAACCTAAAAAATAAAAAAGTTCATTTTGGCACTGGACAGGAACAAACAACCAAACAGCAGACACAATAAAAGACAAAGAAACAAAAAGAAAAAAAAACACTGACATTGACACAAAAATGCACATCAGACTCTACACAGACCCCTTCTCCTGACACACTACGACCGAGTTCAGACTGAAAATAACACTGTCATCAAAAGGCAAGATCCTGCACTGATGTGTGTGCTGCTACAGGTGCCAGTGAGACAATGAAATGCGAACCAGGAAGTCTAGTTTGAAGGCTTGTCAGACACAGAGTGCCAACTAAATTGTGCCAATTGTGTGGTCTCATTGAAATGAATAAGGAGGCTGCGTTTTTGACACAGTGCTACAGTCAGTCTGAATGCAGGCTGTGTCAGATGAGTTTCACTAAGTGTATTCTGCCCAGATATGAGGAAAAATCATGCAGACAACAACTTAACCCAACATCTATATGTACATCTATCTTAGTGTCTTAATCAGAAATACAGATGTGCATCTTCACTTGAGCCCTCTGCATGAAAGACCACCTCTGCTGTGATTATGGGGTGATGCCAGAGAAAAAAGGGGGGAGGGGGGTGTTAGTGGAGTCTGGCATTCCCAGAGAAGTGTGGTGATTTACCTGAGCCACCCCAGTGACAGTAATAGCTACACCCTCCGCTGTCTCTACATCCTCACACTTGGGCTGCAGGGTCATAATCTCAAGCGTTATCCTGTGAAGAATGTGGAAAAATATAAAATAAAAATTGACATGTTCGGAGGGAAAGCAAATGAAGGGAAAGGGCCAGAAAACAAGGAAAGAAACAGGACGTGAAACCATTCACCCAAGGACTCCAGATCACTAACAACGGAGCAAAATGAGATGCTATCCAGAGCTCAAACCTTGTAGGATTCAGGTTTTTTTAATCTAAATTATTTTCAAATGCAGCTTCATTCAAATGATTCAATTTGTATTTTGCATTGGGTTCTTCAAATCATCTTTTCAGTCATTTCTATAGCCTTCATTTATTGACCCCGTTGCCAAAGGTGACTCAGAGTTCAGCTTTATGGCGAAGTTAGTGACAGCTGATTGTCTCCATTCCACTGCCAGAGAAAAAAAGCCATGAAGATGAGAAAAACAAATACACATAGACGTTAGCTTGTTAGTTGAACCATTTTCCTGGGTCTTCCTTCGGTCTCGAGCACCAGCCACTGCTTTTTTTGTTTTGGGTCTTTTGAAATGTATTACCTGAGCCACCCCTGTCACATCCAGGGGAACACCCTCCGAGGTTTCGATATTCTCACAGCGACAGAGGATGGTCATAACCTCCAGAGACATTCTATGCAGGCAGGCAGGCGGGAATAGCAAAGGCAAAACAGTAAGTTGGACAACAGCTGTTAGGAATGTCAGTAACCAAGGTCAAGAGGAAGTGGGAAGAGGGAGGGGGCAAAAGACACAACCTGACCTGCTGTTTTGCTGGTTTTAGCCCAAAAGGCTGTTTTCATGTATGATGTGACACCTCTTACAAAAACCAGAATCGCCACAGCTACTATACAGCTCCTCTTGTCTCTGTCTGTTAATAAATGTTTCAGTTAACTGGGACAACGAGCGAGATCCATAGATGAAAACTTAAGTTAGCGTTGAAAGGATTCTTGATCCCAGCGCCTCTACAAGATTACATTCGTATGGAGATTACAAAGGAATGTCTTCTACAAACAACCATAATGCTTCACTGCAGTACGAGTCCAGGCGGACTGTTTACGTGAGATTGTGTTTCAGAGCGGATAAAACAGCCCGAGCTGGTCTTTTACACTAAATACCGACTTGGATTCATTGTTGTGAGACGCTAAGACATGGGAGGCTGATTGCAGCAACACTTGAAAGAGGAGACATTCTGGTTAGCAGCTCCACCTCCCACTTCTTTCCAGAAGAATTAGATCAATGAGTCACAGGCCTGGACATTAACATGATTACTGCATCATGAGCGGGAAGCCACACTGCTCCCCCCCCTTGTTTTTATAATGCTGTCCAGCTCCGAGCTTATGCACACAGGGCTTTTAGCTGAAGTGGTCGCTACTCTGGAGAGGAGTAAGATCATCTCTCGTGTTTTGGCCACCCAAGAAAGCATCTGAAACACTCACCGAATTGCACATGACCAAAATGCCAAACAAAAATAGACGAGAAAAGATTCCTGGGACAGCCTGTCTCTAAGTGGGGGATTTATAAATCCAGCCATGCATCAACGTTATTTTATTGTCCAGCTCTACCATTATGTTTCCTAGCAACTAAAGACAGAGAGCAGCGCTTAATGGGAAATGGGTAACCTGAAGGAGACACACTATGGCTGAGACAGGATAAGATCGACACCAGACAGAGCAAAGCAGGTTAGCAAAGTAAAACAAAGAGGCAGGCAACCACCAAATAAAACATCAATTAAAACCAGGAGCTTTAGAGACGAGGGATATTATCACAGGCTTGGTCATGTTCATAGGATTACTGAATGCTAATTTTTATAGCTAGTTTTGTAACAGAAAAATCTGAAAAATAAATCCACAGAAATACAAATAAACTTGTGATCACTCAGACATGAAAGGTTTCATAGAGAGCCGGCCACATGACAGTTCAGACTCTGTCAACAGCTTCATTGCTAACAAGAGCTGCTTCACTCAGTTTGAATCGCAACTTTAAAACCCAGAGCCACAACTCTGAGATTTTACACATTTAGGAGTATGCAGCTGTAAGCTTCACAGTAGGTTAAAGGTCAAACAGTTTGCGAGTCTACCTCCCTTTAAGAGTCAGTGTTTCAGCTGCAGGTTTTTCTCTCTTGATTAGGACTAGACTTGATTAAGATCAGAGCAGAGATTTGGTTTAGTGGTTTTATGCTCTGGCAGAGAAACAAAACCAGATTACATTTGTTTGTTTATTATCAAATGAAGAACATATGGAAATTCTTTTCATTTTCTTTTTTTGCTTCAGTGTCAGTGGCTCAGAATAGGAGTTCAACATACTAAGACAGTTAGGTTTTTTTTTTATCTTTTGTAAATATAACGTTCCCTGACCTTGCCATTATGTACCATCTGTTTATCTTTCCGGCGTTTTCTCAGAAGCTGGTTGGCTGGAGCTGCATTTAAAAGCATCCGACAGTGGTGATCCGCTGTGTTTACACATTTGGTAAACATTTGTTTTTTAATATTGACCTCATTTGCCTTGATTGACCAAAAATAACTTGTTTATTCTTCACTGAACTGTATAAGGGTAGGAAAGAGAAATCAAGAGTTCTGGTTGTCTAAATGAAGAATAACTTCTTCAGGGTATCTGCAGTATCAAAAAGCTAAACTCAAAATATCCACCAAAAATTAAGACTATTTTTAAAATGAAAAAGAAAAAAGAATTGTTATTCTTGCATGCTTAAATATAATTCAGGCATTACCCTTAATTTATCTTATTGTGAACAAATCCCATGACGATAATCAAATTTGGATTAATACGGATTAATTTGGATTAATACGCATTTGGTGTCCTAGAGAGTATTTATAGCATCAGGACAATGTATATGATTGACTCAAAATAAACTACAGTGCCCATGTTCAGTATGAAGGAACAAGTCACCCAGTGCGACAGTGTGATGCTCACTGATGGGTTTTCACAAGTTTTTGGGCAACAATGGAGCTCTATGGCACAGAGGAATAAGCTACATGTATATCAAGCTTTGGCGACACAGAAAATACATATTAGAGAGATCAATTTATTGTTGGTTTGTTTTTTTTCTTTGGATTTGTTGACAATAAAAAAAAACTAAAACATGGACCAAATGGATGAACAGACAGACAAATCAAAATACCCTTATACCCCCATTAGCAGGGATAAAAGGAGCTAAAAGAATGGAGTCTTATTATAAACAGACATATTTGTGCATATTGTACTACAAGACAAGTTTCTCTTACATATTATGCAGAGGAGCCTGTTGATTCTAGTTTGTGCTTAAGATGAGGAGATAAAGAAATTTTTTTCAGACCTGTCAACCTGTTGTGCAGCTCTGCAGATACCCTGTTCTTAAAAGCTTCTTCAATGAGTCTGTGAGCACTGTGCCATCTAAGACTGAATGGCTCTGAAGGATATTTAAGCGTTTTCTTTGGTCTGGAGCCAGAGCAGACAGGTCTTACCTCTGGATGTCAGATATGAGCCACCAGGCCCAAGCCCAGCCTCCCACAACATACGTCTTCTGATCTGAGCCACAGCAGCCACCTTTGGAAGGACACAGATGAAATGGACGTCAAATGGTTATAATCAAGACAAAAACGGGACTGTTAATATTAACATATATACTAATGAGTGAAATGACAATGTGAAAACAATGTGAAAAGTGTCACTTATGGTGATGAAACTGTAGAGAACTATGCAGCTCCATTTGGTTTTATGGAGCTTTGCAGTGAGTTTCAGCTCATTACTGAGCTATCTGGCTACAGCTTCACTGTTTTGGGTCACTGTGACAGCCCTCATAACATCGCATCAACCACACAGGGCTGTTGTTTTCAGAAAAACCCATTGCACACTTCCTGCTCAGCACCAAACAGCAGAGACAAGCTGGTGAACATGGGGCATTTAACAGCTAAAGAGCCAGATATCTCAGGTGTTGGTAGAGGCCAAAAACAGAGTACAAAGAGAGTGAATATTGGACTGGCCAAAGCATGACTCAAAATGAATGCTAATGTTGCACATTGTTTGCTAACAAGTTCTCCATATTAAATTAAAAGGTGATGATATGTCAATGATGTGTTCACAATTTGTTTCCGCTGCTTGCATGTTTAATATCACCAGCCAACAGTCAAAAAATATGCAACAGTTCATTGAAAGGAATACATTTAGAATAATACATATAATACACAGTACCATATGTAACTATAGATTTGGATTTAAACCAAAGGTAGCACAGAGATAGACATGAGACAGATAGAAACCAGATCAGACAGTGACCCAGTTTCCATATTCTGCAAGTGGTTTCTCAGGAAGATGATCATGTGCACTTCAGTAAGTCATAAAGACATAAAAACATGCACCAATACATCTTCCAACCACAGCACCCACAGTGTTTGTTCCTCTGCATTCACTTCTCTCCATTTGATGTTACTTTTCTCCCACACACACAAACACAGGTAGGTTATTGTGTGTTACCTGTGTGCTCTCAGTCTAAATGCTTCATTCTTATTGACCCACTCTGATCTTGGTGTGCTTGTCGACTAGAAAACAAATCAGCCTTGTATAAAAAGCCATGCGTACATGTTGCAGCATGTGGTTTATTCAACTGTGGTGCTTCATGTTATTTAAGGCAAACCACTTATCCAACTCATATGTCACGATAAATCGCCCTGATGATGCTTATGAAGAAAATTATCACCTGAAACAAACCCTTCTTTCTACACTACTACCACTACTTTTTAATTGACCTGTTGGGACATTAAACACACACAGAACACAACATCAACATCCGACTACCCTCCCAACATGGCACTGTAAAAATTATAGTAACAACAGCGTTAAAGTGGATTTAAGATCTTTCCAAATGAGATGTAAGTTTGGTTAGGGCGCCCATATTATTCCCACTCACTGACCTCGATGTGATAGTTTAATCTGGAGCGTTTAGTGTGACATTCCCAGCTGTCAGATGTTAACAGACAGACGGAGGAGGGGGAGGAGCCGGACTATCTTTATTGACATATACTCCCCAACAACCAACATTACAGCCGGGCATACTGACCCACATCTCACACACACACACATACACACTGCCGGTATTTTCAAACATTTCAATCAACATTTACTATTAAAAGACTCATTTGAAGGTCAAACTGTGAAACTTCAAGTCTATAAGAAGAAATCTCACTCTCTCACACAGTGGCCGCTTACGTTTCCTATTCTTCACATTATACAAATAATGTACTTTCCTGGTGTGATTCAACAATATCCCACAGGAAACAGTAGCAATACAATGTGCAGACCAGGAAAAGGACAAAGAGTACTTGGGAAAGTGAGTAATACTCTCATCTCATTCACTCTCAGTTCATGATGATGACCTATTGAGCTAGTCTGTCATGTGAGTCTTCATGCCACATTTCCCAAAGTCTTGCCTCAACAAATTCAATATCTAAACAAATTGAATAATTATACAGACCTTTTGCCTTCTTAAATCCTGAAATCAGAGGCTGACCATGAGCAGAATGCATGAATATACCATGAAAATATTTTTTGGACATGCTCTGCAACGACATAATCTATATTCTACACATAAGAAGCGCTGTTTAAATGAAGGAATGTGGAACAGGCTTTTCCCAATAAACCCACCTGACTCCTGCCAGATGCCATCGCCAACTAAAGTGGTAACAGGCTGAGGACCTATGGTTATGCTTGGCACTACGCACCCAACCCCAGAGGCTCCACAGGCATAACTGACATTCCTGAGTGCACTGACTTCACAGTGGTGGGAGGGGGGGCTCTGTGTGAATGAATGAGAATTTACACAAGCTAAAACAAAAGCTGAACCCTAAAAATACAAGCTCAAAACCCTGTCATTAACTTAGTTGTTCTTGATGCAGGGTTTTGTTCTTAAAAAGCAAGGCAAGCCTTTACTCACAACATGCAGATTAAGGTGGCGCAACCAACTTCCTGAAAACACAGAAAGTCCATTTTTTTTCACAGTTGTGAAATTGCTCTATTTTGGAATCTGGATGTGCAGCTTCCGCCCACTCACCTTTGCTCCTGTTCGAATATGTGCTAACTGACACGCTCTTAAAACTTTGTCCACAATGGAAAATACCTACGCCGCTTTTTGTTCATCACAAGATGATGAGAGAGGAAAACTGCTCTAACAGATCCAGTGACACAAGAGTGCTGGAAACCTTTAATGCACAACCCTAGCTAAGATTAAGAAACGTTTCAGGCTAAAGCCACACTAATACATTTTGGTTTCAGAAGGTAAACTCTAAGACTGCATTATAGTCTGATTCGGTGGAAACGACTTTTGGAAATGACAATGCAGACACCCACGTTTGTTACAGGTTTGTTAGTCTGGTTATTATTTCAGGGATTATTTCTGATATGATGCTAAAATGCTCGTCTGGACAGAGATTGTTGACTCCATTTTCCTGACCTGAGTTTGTATGAGTCACTCACTAAAGAGAGTCAGGTGTTCAAGTCCCTTGAGTCACCAAGTCACCCACAGCTTGATGAATCCCCACAGAGCATGTGCACCATGTCCACCAGCTGCCAACTAGCTAACTTCGGATTTAGTCCTCCGCTAATTTGAATGGGATAAAATAGTTCCGTTGTGTAGCTCTTCTCAACTTTCCAAATGTTATTGAACCGAAAGGATCAAATTCTTGTAGTGAAATGAGTCATTTTGTGGAGGTTGGGACACACAAACACAGAATTATCCGCCGCTCTACAGCCACTCCTATTCTCATTATTGTGTGCAGGAAAAATGCTTTTTGGGCCCCTGGCCCCTGGCCCAGAATGTAATAGAGTCGTTTGTTTGGAATGATTATTCAATACTTGGACACCTTTACTAGTCAGATGTTGGGCGACACTGCCGGGACAGGATCTGCTGCTGAACGGTAAAAATGTAACTCTGGTAAAACTGAAAACACCAAATCAGAATGCTAACTAGCCTGTTCTTGGAGGTGAGCTCATCCTTGTATATAAGTATGTGTGTGTGGGGCCCTGCTTAATGAAACCTGCCAAGCGACACAGATGAACTCCTGAATTGTTGAGTCGTGGTAAAAATAAATAAATGCACCAGCTAACAAAATTAGTATCAAGTGGGGCCCCCAGCAGTGCAATTACCTGGCTGCTGTTGAGATGATAGTGAACCGGGTATCGTTTTAATACAGTTACCCACCTAAATTTGGATCAAAATATTATATTATATTATATATAGTTGAAAAGAACTCAGTGGTTCAAAACCAAAGAAAATGTGACAAAAGAAATAATTTGTTGTTGATTTGTATCCTCTGATTCTGGTCCAATATAATTGTAATCTTTACTTATTAATTATTAATTTACTGCATAACCTCCACTATCAGTACTGTTGTACACTTGCAATAAATAGTTATTCATAAACTTTTGTTTGATTAGTTTATTGCTAAACCTGCTCATCACATGTCGTGCCACCCACCACCACAAGTACATTCTCAAATAAGGTATCCTAGTTGTTGTGTTGTCGGAGTGGTGTGTCAATGTGGCTGCCATATTGGTCTGGGGAAGCCACGAATCCTAATGTACGTAATGTATGTGTGTAATGTATGTAATGCCAGACATGTATTCATTATACAGGATACTTGGTTAAATTAAAAAAGCAGGTTCTCATATCAAAATACCTATCTTATTACAAATTATATAAATTGTTTGGAAAAGTGATACGTGGTTGTGCCTTTTACAGTATCCAACCCCCCGTATTGATTTGTTTTAAAATTAACACTTGAGTCACATAATTTGTAGTGGCATGTTATTTCTAGTAATTCTCATATACCCTTCAGGTTAAACCAAATCATTACAGTCAGTCATTAAAATGGTCTGGGAATTGTAATTGCTGTTTGCACTACAATTGCAAGATATAATTACATGCATGTTGTAGACATGTAGCCTAGAGTAAAGTACTCGCTTAAGAATTCAGTTTGGCACCAACAGGAACAATTGCCTCCATCTATCAATACAGCAGGTCAGTGTTCAATTCAGGCAGCGAAGGCAGATGCACGAGAACAAATGACTGGTGTTTTGTCAAATATTTCTTGCACAATTTAAGTGATCTGTGACGTAATCAGTCAGGAAATGGTATCATACTTTTAAATTTATACTGACACTGCCAGTAATTACTTCCACGAACAGTGTTCAGCTTATCCATTTCGATACACTAATAGTAGGATTTCTATTTCATCAGCAACAAACAACACTAATGCTCCGTCTGCCACTGCAAGTCGAGTCAAGTTAACGCTGACCTGTTTGACTTCAGGTACGCTTCTTGATACCTCCCCTGATGACAATCAGCCAATCTTTTCTACTTTCAAGGTAAATCACAACTTATCTCAGGCTACATCCACATTAATATTTTTTTTATAAAGCCTAACTTTTGCTACACTACTCCAGCGTTTTAGAGCCCCTAAAACAGAAATGCTGCTGATCTCATTTAAGGTTGAAAACTGTATTTTAGTCTAGACGGTCACAAACCTTTGGAAACGATGATGCAGACACACATGTTCACTATTTGGTCTCAATGTCAGTCTCCACGTGCCCTTCCCTGATTCATTACGCCCATGTTACGTGACCATTTTCAAGAAAAAAAAACAACAAACAGCCTGTTAATATTTAAAAGTCTTGACTACAGTAGTTTATTCAATATGGTTAACAAATTACCGCTGCTGACCTTGTTGTCTATGCCAGCAGCTATTCTGCAGTTAAATTCTACATTTTCTTGTTTTGGGTGATCCCCTGAAGTGTTGCAAATCATGAAGGAATACCTCAATGGGAGAGTTACCCCACAGATGCAGTGTTATTGTGTGTCACTTTTTAAGACACACATAGTGATAAACGTTCATATGGACATTTAAAGGCAAGGTTACGTCTTCGAGGGGGCGATGGACATAAATATGGAGAACCTTCCTTTTGTTATCTACGCTTGTTTTGCTCTGCACAACTATTGTGAGGCTCACAAAGAAACTCTAAACAAACAAGGAATGAATGCTGGTCTCCAGAACGACAGGGACTTCCAGCCACCCAGCAGAACTGTCAATGTCAGCATGGACGACCATGAAACAGAGGGGAAACGAGACATGTGCTGACCAAATTTATTGACAGATAATGCTAATGCAGCAAAACTTTGGTATGTAACTGTTTTTATTTTTTTAAGTAAATTTGATGTGTGTGAGAGATCGCACAAGTATAATACTACTGTGAAATAAATATATATTGTATATAATAAAACCATTTTTTGTAACCGTATTTGAAATGTGTCTCTGAGTGAGAGTGTGTGTGAGGTAGATCTCAGGCTGAACAAGACCTTTTAAGTTTTAAGTTATTATAGGAAGCATTGTTTTATTTCTCTAGAATGATGCTCAAATCGGGGTTGAGTGACTGTAAGAACGAAACCATTGTGTGTGTGTAAATATTTGATTCATTTTCCATCAATGATTAAAAGTTTTCTAGGCTATGATAGCCTCACTAGCTAAATTACAGTATTTCTGTTAGCATTTAGTAGTGCAGTTATATACAAAGCTATCTTAAACTGGAATAGTACTAGTAAAAGCAGATGATCTACTTCCTGTTTACGTCATGCCCACAGTACGTAAATGGTCATGTGATGGGTGTGTTAGTATGGATGGAGATTATTTCTGAAAAGGAGATTTTTTTGTATTAGTGTGCACATAGACGCAAAATAGCCTTTTGATTTGGCCTGTTTCAGAGACTGGACCGGGGGCCGGAGGCGGGTGCTCAGGTCCAGAGCCCCCCAAACACTTTAAAAATCACTGCTCCACCCCTGGCCTTGTAATCTATTTAATTTAGGTGTATTCCTCCTGCAGCAGACAGCCACCACTGATCAGGGAAAAGAGGCATTACATAAAATCCTCAATTCCTCTAGTTAGCCCCAAAATGGCTGCTTTATCAGGATAACATGCCCATGTGAAAACAAGCAAAACATTAGACCACAACACGAACAGATGCGGAACCAAAGCCAACCGAATCCCAACCGCTAACATGTAACAGGAGAGATCACGTGATTTACAGCCATGCTAAAACACATTTTTAGAAGGATATCAAACAGGGAAAACAGGTGGATTCATCATGAGAGCGTTACAGAAATATATTTCCGAAGAGAAACGCATAAACAAGATGCTGGATATTAATGTATCGTCTCTCAGTTGCCACTTAAAAGCAGAAAAACCGTATTTATCCAGATTCGCACGCGCTTGTTGAGACATTCGGGGGAAAAAAACAACCTGGAAATTTGCACGTTTTTCCTTCGAGTACATGAGGTGATTAGATGTTTTGTTGTGCGTTAAACGTGCTGTTAGCGTCTCACATCCTGTCTCATACATCTATGTGTTAGACTAAAGGTAAGGAGGGTTTTTGTTTTTCAATTCTTTCCTCCAGCTTCATGGTGTGTGCGGAGCCAGGAAGGAGTTCAAGGAGCTCAAACACATCGTCCAAAAAGCCTTAACGTTACCTGAAACCACCAGGGCCTCGTTCGGTCCAACGGTGTGGCAGTTCCCCATTTTACCGACGGAAAAAACGCGTATCCAAACCTGCTCGACGCATACAAAAGTAATTTAGCTGAAAAACACGGTTTTTTTCCACCGACTCCGGATTATCGATGATTTTTTTTAACTGGAGAATCGAGCGACGGGTGTGTCAAGTCGCGCGTGAGTAGACGTGACGCATCCGCTTTCAAAATAAAGGTAGCGTAGGGGAGGGCGTGTCTAAGCAATCGGTTTGATTTTATTTTGAAGATGACATTGCCGTGCTGCTGCCATTTCACTGCCGCTTGACGTAGCCGATCAGATACCCCTCCCATCTATTCTGCCCCTCCTCCACAGCAGAGGGGTACCATATCATAATAATGAAATGGGCGTGGTTGTTTAAATTTCCTCTCACGCAAATATCTTATACAAGGATCACTGTAATTTTCCGAAGAGAGACACATGTGTTTGTAGCGCTCAGCCGTGTGTTTAGTGACCTGTCCAAGTACTATTTATGTGCTTTGCTATCATTAACGTGATCATAGATGTGATAACTACAGTTTTATGATTTCTGTGATATGTGTCAAGGGTTGCAAGAACTCACCCAATCCAGATGTGTGAAAGTGTAGAACTTTACTATAATATGTGCAAATAAACACATGTAGTGTTTTGAAATATCAGACTTTTTAAAAAAAAATATATTTTTATTTACAACCAGAACAAACACAATCCGGCCAAAATCTTTCAATGCTTTTAGTCCTTGTAAATTATTAATTCCTATAGATTAAAAATTCCTGGTTTATTTTGTCCAGAGTCACATTAGTGTATTTGCACAGTCACAAGATTTTCAGCCGGCTTTTATTTTCGAAACAACTCCTGCTTTTCCTATGTTGCCGAAAAAATTGGGTACATTCCTTCCGTTGCTTGACTAAGTTGATCTGTTGCACATGCACGCCCCTGCCCAGTGCTTGCATCAGTAGGATGTTGTGTACCACAGGACGCTGAGGTTTGTCACAGGCGGCAAAAACCTTCACTCACCATCACACCCTTTATGCCAGAGTTCAGTGGCCTTGCACAGACTTGCTGCTACATATTTATTTATAACTCCATTCTTGGACTGCTCCCCTCTTTGTGGGTAGATCTCACTTAAAACTAGTAACCATTGTTTGCGCTCAGATCACACCCTCTTGCTGTCTGTCCATAAGGTTTGCACTGAGCTGGGCCTTTATGTTCTCTGCCCCTGCAGCCTGGAACCACTTGCAGACTGTTTTGCAGCTAGATAGGCCGATCCCAGGTAGGGCATTCAAAAATGTAGTGAAGTGTTTGGAGGTGAATTTACATCCATACCTAGATCCTCTTCCTCTTGTCTGTCTTCTTTGTCATATGATTCACTGAGTTGGCCAGGAAAAATAGATTTTGTAATCTCAATGGGACTTACCTGATTGAATAAAGGTTAAATACATTTTAAAAAAAAAAGATTTGATAGGCTATGGTAATGTGGAAGAAGCATGGCACATTCTACCCCCCTGCAGAGGAAGCTCCAAGCTCCTGTAATCATATACGACCTGTACAACTACTTTCCAGGAAAAATACTTGAGAGAATACCACTAATTGCACCTTAGGTAAACTCTGTCCCACATTTGGACTCCTGATCTCAGCAGACTCAAAGTACTGGATTGGCTTTGATCAGTCAGATTATGCTTAATGATTTTTCGTTGATTGCTGACTCCTGTCAACTTGTCAAATACTTTCTCCCCTTCTAACCCAAAGAATGCTCTCTCAGACAAATCTGTGAGGTGACACATGGTAGTTCTTCATCTTTAGTGTTTTGCAATTCAATATATCGGTGATGTGATCAATCATCACCATGTCATGATGCCTTTGTTGGTGCATATCCTTTCTTCAGAATCAGAATTAACTTTATTCGCCAGGTATGCGTACACATACAAGGAATTTGACTCTGGTTTCACTTTGATCTCCGTACTTACACATAAGTAGACTGACCACCAAGAGTAGACAAACCTGAGATGTAGTGCAAAATATATATATATATATAGAGAGAGAGAGAGAGAGAGAGAGAGTGCAAAATATGCAGAAAAATTGCAGAGTATACCGGGTATGTGCAGATAAATACAATATACAGTATATACAGGACAAGCGGTAGGTGGATATGGAAGTATACACAGTATACATAGTATGCATGGTCGTGCTGGCAGATGATATTTACATTGTAACCATGGTGTGTATATAAGCAATGAGGTATGTAATAATATGAGAATACATTATTACAGGTAAATCATTGTTACTGGGTTATTTCACTGGATAAGTGTTCATCAGAGTGACAGCCTGAGGGAAGAAACTGTTCATGTGTCTGGTTATTTTGGCGCGCAGTGCTCTGTAGCGCCTACCAGAGGGGAGAAGTTGGAATATACTGAGTCCAGGGTGTGTTGGATCTGCAGCAATGTTTCCTGCCCGATTCCTGACTCTGGACCTGTATAGGTCCTGAATGGAGGGCAGTTCTGCACCGATGATCCTTTCTGCAGTCCTGACTGTCCGTTGTAGTCTGTCTCTATCCTGTTTGGAAGCTGATCCAAACGACACCGTGATAGATGTGCAGAGAATAGACTGAATAGTGGCGGTGTAAAATTTTATCAGCAAGTCCTTAGGCAGGTTGAACTTCCTAAGCGGGCGCAGGAAGTACATCCTCTGCTGGGCCGTTTTCCTGATGGTGTCTATGTTGGATTCCCACTTTAAGTCCTGGGAGATTGTGGATCCCAGAAACCTGAAGGTTTCCACAGTAGACACCGTGCTGTTCAGAATGGAGAGGGGGTGCAGAGCGGGGGGGCTCCTCCTGAAGTCCATTGTCATCTCCACCGTTTTGAGCATGTTCAGCTCCAGGTTGTTCTGACTGTACCAGAGGGCCAGATGTTCCGCCTCCCGTCTGTATGCCAACTAGTCACCGTCCTGGATGAGGCCGATGACCGTTGTGTCGTCTGCAAACTTCAGGAGTTTGACAGATGGGTCCCTTGAGGTGCAGTCGTTGGTGTAAAGAGAGAAGAGCAGTGGTGAGAGCACACACCCCTGGGGGGCACCAGTGCTGATTGTCCGGGTGCTGGATGTGATGCTCCCCAGTCTCACCTGCTGCTTCCTGTCCGTCAGGAAGTTAGTAATCCACTGACAGGTGGGGGTCGGCACAGTGAGCTGGGTGAGTTTGTGCACAGGATATTCATCTATTCCATATCTGTGCTCTTGTGATGTTGTCATGTTTTCCATATGGCTGACAGATGAATGTTTGAATGCTGCTGCTGCTTTAAAAAAAGACAAGACACACTCCAGGCCAGGAAAAGACTGGGATTAGCCCTTGGACCACAACCCATATTGGTCCTCTGCAACCAGCATGTAAATATCCAACAATGCAGCCTTGAGCAAGGTTGATTCAATGCCTTCAAGCTGCATACACAAACATTCCTGAGGTGAAATAGCAGCAGATCTTCTGCACTCTACAGGTCTGCCTGTGTGCTGCTGGAGCCCTGATCTTTCATGAGGGCAGCAGCTTCTGGCTAACATAAGGCCCCGATAAGGGCGGTGGTAAGGGTCCTCTATAACAAGCCTATTGCAGACGGCAACACAAGTAAGCCATGGCTAATAATCAAACTTCTTCCTCTCTTCAAAAACAAGTTAAGCCCTACACTGGAGTATAGCATTAAGGCGTAACAGTTACTACAGGGGGTCAGTCACTCTCCCAGGTGCCAAGCAGCAATCCGATGTGCCCACTCCATCCAGAAGGTGGCCCACACGCACAAACCACCATATTGCACATCCCTCATATTGCACAGATGCTAACATCAATTTGCATCTTTAAACTCAGTGTTTTGTTCCAAATCAGATTTTTTTTCTCTTGATAATATGATGTTCACCAACTATACGGGCACCCTCTCCTACACACTGTTGGAGCAACTGGCTCAAACATGATAATAACTTTTGACTTTAAGGTTTGTGTACACGGCTGAAAAGGCCAGGCCCGCAGCTGTTGGATGACTGGTATCCTCATATTCATCTCTACTGCTGCTGCAGAAATCAGTTTGCAGTTTGCTCAGTTTGAAAATGGATTTGAGCTTGCCATACACTCATCACAACAGGAAGTGGATTACAGGCTCCTATCTGATGTCTCCCTCATCCCACAGACCATCTGCTTTACTTTTCATCCTCTTCCTCTCCTCCATACTTATGGATTTCTTGCTGCATCATGTTGCTCCTCTCAGCAGAGTTGGCTTTGGCAGTGGCACAGAGACTGGAGGCAAGTTTGTCAACCTGTGATATCCACCACTGCATCCCTCTACTGCAGCCTTTTCTTTTCTTGGTTAGCTGTGTTTTCTCTTTAACCCAAATCCCTGGACGATGCGTCATATCGGTTTCATTCCGGCTGCCTTTATGTGACACAGTGAATCTTCCCTGCCCATCTTGTCTCATAAATCTTAGTGTTTATATGCCATGTATATTGATACTGTTGTCAGCAGAATATATGTCTAATATCTAATCAGCTGACTCCCTTTTGATAGATGACCTAACAAAACTCACCCTGAGCTGTATATTGTGAGATTGTTACTTTGAGCGCGCTCACCTAATAATATTTATTCCCCCATTAGCAAAATAGTGACAATGTTTTCTCTAAAATGTCAACATGATAAATATGTTGATCTCCCATGAGTGATATAGGACAATACGGGAAATCCATAAATATCGAACTGGGAAATGAGCCTAATTGCAAAGACAGCGCAAACACAGAAGGTTGATTGATGAAAGCCTCTAGAAAGCTGCTGTGTGGTTTTTGCTTGTTGTTCTTCTTCGTGGTTACACATTTAAAAGGCCACTAAATCTCTGCCTATCGTAAAGGTTATCACTGTAGGATTATGTTTTGCTTGATCATGATGACCTCACCTGAAATCTGTGTAACAGCATGTGTTGCTCGGAGTTTGCCACACACTCGTAACAAAGTGCACATGTGTAACAAACCAGTGAAAACAGACTAAAAGACATAAAAGATATCTCACTCTCTTTTTGTCTTTACTGGGGAGCTTTAGATTCCTTGCTGATGTAAAGTTTTACAGAGGCAGAGCTAATCATGGCAGCACAATAATTTCTGATAAAGATAATTTAATAGTTAAGCAGATAATAATTTTTGACCCTGCCAGCTTTGTCTTTTTAAAAAAAAAAAAAAAAAAAAAAAAAAAAGCTTTATGTGTTGTCAATGCAAAATTGAGAATGTTCTTTTCTGTGATTGTGTCTTTTCACATCCAGGTTAAAGAGTTACATCAGAAACATGCACATGAGTTAAAATCACTTATTTGTCCTTCAATAGAGTAATAAGTAATGTTTTCTGTATTGTTAAAACAGACGGAGCAAAATGTGTATTGCCCATGGGTTGGACAAATGGGTAAGAATAATTATGTTAAACAATCAGCTTGTCAAAATAAAAATTCTGTAAATTTATTTAACCCTTGTTCATGTTTTTAAATGCCACAAATCTGAGTTCACACCAATTAACTAAGGCAAACTCTTTGTGAGCCACTAGAGCTGCTGCATGCTGGACGGTTTCTGCTAAGCTAATCATTAAGGATAATAAAAGGGAAGGTTATATGAGCCAGAGTCCCTTATATTCGAGCCAAACTTTGCATGGAGTTTGGGCCCAGACGATCGACGGTGGTGACACAGGGAGCAGACATGGAGGAACAACCCACCAGACCAACATGGAGCCGGCAGATAGAGTTCACCCTGGCTGGCATTGGCTGTGCTGTGGGTCTGGGCAACGTTTGGAGGTTCCCTTATCTTTGCTTCAGGAGTGGAGGAGGTGAGAAACAAAGCTGACATTTCATCCACACGTTTATGAA
This sequence comes from Holacanthus passer, assembly GCA_025331565.1. Classification (NCBI taxonomy): domain Eukaryota; kingdom Metazoa; phylum Chordata; class Actinopteri; family Pomacanthidae; genus Holacanthus; species Holacanthus passer. The sequence goes on from JAFREQ010000005.1 coordinate 11,217,024, forward strand.
ACCAGACCACCCTGTGTACATACACACAGGTCTTAAAGGTCCAAAGGTTAACAAAATGTGCTGTCAGTGAGCCTTCACTTCAAACACTGTTCTGTGGTGATACTGACTCTGTTGAAAAATGTTCTGAAAAAACCTCAGTGTGCATTTCATGTGAGAATATAAAATTTAATGAAGATGTAAAGTTTTATGCAGGGATACCTCATATGACTATTACAAAGATATAAGGAGGAAAATTCAAGTGCAGGCCTGGATGACTTTCACAAAAGTTAAAGATTAGAGGATGCCATAAAACCGGCACAGTTGAAATCTCATTTGTCAGCAAAATGCATGTGACAGTTGACTTTCCATCACTTCCAGGTGCATTTCTGGTGCCATACCTGTTGATGCTCGTGGTGTTGGGCATCCCTCTTCTCTACATGGAACTGACTGTGGGTCAGTACACGAGGAGAGGGCCTGTCCATGCCCTGGCTATTGTCTGCCCACTGTTGAAAGGTACTCTGTGGCATGAATGAAATGTTCCAGTCACTGAAACATGTCCAAACTGGCATTTTTTCTGACTGCAAAAAGCATTATTTTGACATTATCTTTGTCTGTCCTCAGGAGTTGGCATGGCATCGGTGGCCATCTCCTTCATCATGTGCACCTATTACAACATCGTCATCACCTGGGCCCTCTATTATCTCTTCAGCTCCTTCCAGGAGCCGCTGCCCTGGCAGAACTGCAACAACACCTGGAACACACCAAACTGCACCAACTATGCCACCAACAGCAGCTTCTCCTCCACAGCTAGCCAGGAGTTCTTCAAGTACGTTTCACTGTGTGGGAGCAATCAGTGCTGGTTCCCAGAATTATGAAACCAGGCTAGATAATTATTACATTATAGTCAGATTACACAAAATCAAATTCACTTGAAGCCACATTTTATCAGAGCCATGTGAAAGGCTATCACTCAAAGCGAAGGTTAGTGATAAGCATTTGCCAAACAGATAAAATATATTGAGGAAGTGTGGGAAATGTTAAATCAGATTTACTTCATTATATCTCATTTATGTGAGGTGTTCATACCTATAAAATGTGCAGTTTCTGTGTGCAGAACAAGTCAAACAGATGTTGGTTCTTTGGCTTTGATGTGGCACCAGAGAAGTATTGGGATTAACTTTCCAATCTGCAATGATGCCATGGTGAAGATTTTCACTGTGGATTTCTTGCTGTTTAGGCAATGGAGTGAAACCTCATGTTTTCAAATTGGTTTACTCATTAACTCGTTTTTAAGTGTAGATGGTGGATAAATAAATGTAGGAATGGAATGTGAGTTCCAGAGAAAAACTGTTTTTTTTCCCCAAATGAGAGTCAACAACCTTGTTAGTGGCTCTGTAAGGCTGAAATGTTCTTTGTAAAGAAAAAGTATTTGGTTGATAAATCAAAGTTCATATCCATATTTAGTTTGTGATCTTCAGCAGTTCTTTTGAAATAAATGTTAGAATTACTAAAGTTTTTGTGGTGAAAAATGAGGTACCTAAGAAATACATAAGAAATAGAGCCCTTTTCTGAAAGTGTGCATGAACTCTTTATAATGTATGATACTCATTTTCATCTCCGTACAGTCGAAACATTATAAGTGCTTTTATCAATGCAAAGTACAGTTGAGGCTAATAGGAATGTCATTCATTTTGAATTTATTTTGGAAAATTGGAAAAACTGCAATTTGGACCGGAGAATTGTGCTACATGAAAAATCAGGGATCATACCTGATCATACCATACCTGTCTGTACCAAACTGCATGGTAAAACCTCCAGCTGTTTTCAAGACATTTCCATCACCTCCATCTCTAAAAAGTAAATCCATATTTAAATCATTGTTTCATATTTGACATTAGAATTTCACACTTATTGTCACAAGAACTTAACAGAAAGATTACTGGCATATTCTTGTAGATACTTTAAGAAAGGTAACATTAAAATGTTAAAAGGTCAATAATGGAACCCTGTGGGACACCATATATTAATGCTTCCCTGCCAGCTGTCCCCCTGACTGCAGTGACTAATTTAGCACAGCAGGGCGCCATTTTGGAACCACCTGTTTGTTAATGGCTATAGAATGTTCAGTTTTTAGGAATAATGGCAGGATTCATGCAGAACAGCATTAATTATCTACTACTTTTTCTTTTTGTTTGGCTTCATTAAAGACATAAGATGCTGGAGCAGACTAGTGGAGTAGATGAAACAGGCTCGATCCGGTGGGAGCTTTTCCTTATTCTCATTCTGGCTTGGATCCTCATTTACTTTTGCATCTTTAAGGGAGTGAAATCAACAGGCAAGGTGAGTAAAAACAGAGTCAAACTGAGACTAAGACAAGGAGAGAGACCGATGAACAGACAGGGAATGACAGTCCTTGTATTTCTCTGACTGTAGGTGGTGTACTTCACGGCTCTGTTCCCGTATGTTATCCTGATCGCACTGCTGATCAATAATACGCAGCTTCCTGGAGCAATAGATGGAATAACCTTTTTCATTGTGCCAGTATGGGAAAAGTTGCTCTCAGTGGAGGTAAGGAAGAAAAAAGTGAAGAGAAGAGGAACAGGAAATGTGTACCGGTTCCGTCTGACACAGGAAAGCAGTTAACTGGTGTTGCATTAGTGAATGAAAGTAGCATTTGTATTGGCTTTGGTACTGATGATTGGTACTGGCAGTGATCAGCAGAAATCAGTGGTTTTGGAAAAACACCCTTCTGTGTTGCAGGTGTGGGTGAATGCTGCAGCTCAGATCTTCAACTCCATTGGTATTGGTTTCGGCTCCCTCATGGCCATGTCCAGCTACAACTCCTTCAACAACAACGTTTTGAAGTAATAAATCAAAATCCTAATCCATTCAAATTCCCAACTCAGCAGTGACAATAATACTCACAGGACAGAAAGAAAGTGATACAAAAAAATCGTCTTCTCTGCACACAGGGACACCCTGACTATATCCATCATCAACTCCCTCACCAGTATCCTGGCAGGTTTTGTCATTTTCTCTGCCTTTGGTTACATGTCTCACCTGCAAGGCGTTCACGTCAAGGATCTGGCGGTGGATGGTAAGTAAGGAAGTGATTTTTTGTTTTAAAAAAATCCTAAACGTATATCTTCAGTTCCAGTGGGATTTCAGAGAATGTCACCTTTTTGTCAATAGTACTTGTGTGACTGGGCAATTATGTAATGCTGTTTATGCAGGGTAGGACCCAAATGCAGACAGAGGAGGCAGCAGGATGACCTCAGTAATTCATTGTTGACGAACAGTAGCTTACAGGCAGGTACAGGTAGACAGACAGACAGACCGGGGTGCAGCTCTGGAACAGGGAACTGATGCAGCTTGGGAGGAGCAAATGTTGGCCAGGTCGCTGACTGGGAACCAGGAGCAGGTCTTGACAGCCTTGTCAGGTTCCCAGTTGAGGGAAGTAGCTGAGGCTCAGGGGTGCTGGGTGCCTGACTGCCAACGGCACTGGGAGCCATGACAACCTTGTCGTCTTCTGTGGCCTCCTCAAGACCTCATGAAAATGGTCAGGCAAGTCCCGTTGAAAGGTGACTGCTGGATGTTGGGGTGGTTTCCTCGCACAGTTCACAAAAGGCTGGAAGGATTCAGGAAAGGCAGGCATCAGGGTCGCTGAATTGAGACAGGCTGCAAGCTCGCAAACTCGAGCCTCATCGACTAGAGTGCAGGCTGAGATGCAGGCGGAGGGGAAGCTGGTTGCTAGCAGGTTGACGTGCAGGCTGGAAGTTGTAGTCCTCTGCTCACCCAGGTAGCAAAGTGTAATGACAATGTCATTACAAAGGCACAAAAGGTTGTACGTTGTGGGGGAATTAATTAATTGAATTAATGAATTAATTGTTTGAGCCAGAAGGAAGAAAGGAGAACGAGACAGCAATGTATGTTTTACACTATGCAGCTGTGTGAGATAAGAGCAGTTCCTGAGGGGTGAAGATTTTTTAGGGTTAGAACAGGTTAGGAAGCCTATATGTAAATTAGGTCTGGGGGTCATTCTTTAGATAAACAACAAGCATCGAAGGGTCGCTGTCCTTGGGAAAGGATGGGTAAATGGTTCATAGGAACAGCAAATGGTCACTGGTTCAGAGAATGACTGATTAACAACTGTCATGATGTATGTTTTGTCACTGTTCTGTTGTTACCTGATAGTATATAAACCAGGACATTGTGGAAGACGGCAGAGAACACTGTGGGCCTTCTCTCCATGCTGCATGTACTAAAGAGATCTGATTCATCATTTCTAATTCTTGAGAAAATTAGTGACTTTCTTACTCAATAAGGAGGAAATTTCCCTTACAATGTCACCTCATGTAGGTGGGTCCATTATTGGCCAGTTCATTCTGTCAAAGCTGGTTATGCAGGGCAACGGGGACAGGACCCAAACACAGACAGAGGAGGCAGCAGGTTGACTTCAATGATTTATTGATGACAAGCAGAAGCTTACAGGCAGGTACAGGAAAACAGACAGATAGACTGTTAGGTAGGCAGGTAAATACACAGGTAGACAGGTAACAGGTCAATGTAACAGAAACTCCAAAGCACAAAGCAAAAAAACAACAAAGCAGCTAGGATGAACTGGCAGGGTATGAGCGGGAATGGGCTGGTTAAATATCTGCAGGGCTGATGAGGGGGAGTGGAAACAGGTGAGCACGTGGGCGGGGAAAGTCACGTGACTTGGGCTGAAGGGAAAGGGATTATCACAGGGCAGGAGGGAGTGGCTGGATGTGAGAGTGAAAAAAACACAATGAATCTGAACACGTGGGAAAGTGGCTGAAGGAATGGACAGAGAGGCAGATTGCAAGAAAGCACTCTGAACATATAAATGATTTTAATATTTATATAAAAAGGTCATTACAGGTGTTACAGGTATTTTCTTATGGGAAAGTGAAAGCAGAGCTACAATCCAATAAAATGAGTCATAATATCTAAGTAAAGCCGTGATGAGGAGTTGAAAAAGGCCAACTGAAATGGATGCAACCTCTTGATGTACTTTTCCATTTAGAAAAACTGCTTCTGTTACTGCTTATTTCAAATGTATGCAGTATAGTTATGAACTTTCCGATCTCACTAATATTTATATAATAATAATAATAATAATAATATATATATATATATATAATACATACTAATATTCTGTTACTGCTTATTTCAAATGTATGCAGTGTAGTTATGAACTTTCCGATCTCACTAATATTTATGTACTAATATATATATATATATATGCACTATAATACATACTAATATTTAATACACAAATATACTAATATTTGCAGTCTAGTCTCGGGTTAGTCTTGGTGGTTGTTCTCGAGGTGTGATTAATTTCACGTCACAGCTTTCCATATTTCGATGGCTCATTATTTACTTTTTCAATGAGCAATGCTACACTGCCATCTTTGTGTGTGTGTTTGTGTATCTAGGTCCAGGACTGGTTTATGTTGTTTACCCACAAGCCTTTGCCACCATGCCGGTGGCTCAGCTCTGGGCTGTACTGTTCTTCTTCATGCTGCTTTGCCTCGGACTGGACAGTGAGGTGGTTAATGAGGAAAACACTACAACTTCAGTGATAATCAGAAAAAGTCTGATCATCTGCACTAATCCTACACAGCTACAGTCTGACTTCTTTTCTTTTCTTTTTTTGACAGTTTGCAATGGTTGAAGTGCTGGTGACCAGTTTCATGGATGAATTCTATCAGTATTTGATTAAATTTTTTAAGCGAAAGGAACTGTTCGTTCTTGTTGTGTGTGTTGCTGCTTTCCTCCTCGGAATCCCTTGCGTCATGCAGGTACAGACCATAATTTACCAGATGAATTTTCATCAGATTATAACCCAATTGTAAGATGCTTCTCCTCACGTACCTGCTGTTCTAAAGAGTGTGTCTCTGTTCAGGTAGGAGTCTATGTTTTCCAGCTGATGGACCATTACACTGCCATAGTGTCCATCATGTTTCTTGCATTCTTTGAGGTCATAGCCACCTGTTGGCTTTATGGTGAGAAAAAGACCTGTTCAGTTGTGTTTCTTTTTTCAGTGGCCAGTTAATGTGATGATGCACTTTACTCCAAAAGTAGACATCTCAACAATTTTTAAGGCTATATATATTGTATATATGTATTACTTAAATCTAATGCTATCAAAGTCAAATAAAATATGCAGGGCTGTTTACTAAAGTAGCTTTCCATGTGCAGGAGTGTCTCGACTTTCAGACAACCTGGTAGAGATGACTGGGAAAAGAGCAAACATCTTCTTCAGACTGTGCTGGCTAATAATTGCTCCTGGACTGATCACTGTAAGTCACATTTTTTTTCAGCTGGTTTCAGACTAAAGATTTTACCCTTGAAGCAAAACTGAGATCCATCTAAAATCTAATCACAACTAAGCTTAAAGTGTTTCTTTTCATTGCAGGTTATCTTGATTTTCTCCATCATCCAGTTCAAACCAGCCCGCTATGAGGACTATGTCTTCCCTCCCTGGGCTCAGGGGATGGGTTGGGTCATTGCCATGGCCTCCATCATCTGGATTCCTCTGGGTGCTATTCACACATTGTGGGTGCTCCCTGGCTCATTCATGCAGGTGATGTATATTTACCGTTCATTCCACCCAAGATATTGCAGGTAGTGCCCATGTGTATGTGTTGAAATGTCGTGTTCACAAAAAAAAAAGCTGCATGTTAATATTATTGGTACATTTCTCCCACAGAAGCTGAAGCTGTCCATCAAACCGTACGCGCTGAATGAAAGATCAAAAATGCCGTATTATGAGAGGGGAGGGAGACATGGAGAACCAGTCGTAGCTGTCATCAGCAGCAACTTCCATCTACCTGAAAAAACTATTACTGAGTCAAACCTCTGATACCTCACCTCTGCACTTTGCACAATCATGGTGTTCAAGCTACCAAGATCGGCAGACTTTTAATAAGCTCAAGTTAATCACAAATGATTGTCTGTCGTTAGCTTTAAATCTTAGACTTAGTCATTCATAAGTATACTACAAAAATGATTTACAGGATTGTGAAAATGTGTTGCAGCATATCTGCCATGCAGGTATACTAAATTGGCTGCTTTTGTGAGCCTTTGAATTTCATTTGTGAGATTTTGTGAAGTTTTGCTAATTTTTAATGTGATGAATTGAGTGTGAAGAATGTTTTTGTTTTCCACATCTGTAATATCTGGTCAACACCTCTGCAGAGACAGAGCTCCAAAGTACAAAGGGGAGGACTTCACACAAGTTCCCTGTCCTCATTTGTGGCTTTTACTTTGCAAAGGCTGCCATCTTTTGGCCATGTCTGTTGATGCAATTATCAGTGATGATAAATCTGAGATCTGGTACTGTACTTTTTTGGATTTAGTACATACATTTTAGCTAATGAAATGACAAGGAAAGCCACATTTTAACATTCACAGTTCATACAGTTGAACATTTATATTGAGCCACTTCCCTTAAAAACATAAACCACCGTGGACCAATTCATTGTGGCTGAGTCATTTATTAGGTCAAAAGCAACAGGGCACTGCTGATAAAAATGATATATGCTGGTGGTTAACAGAAGAGTACATCGGTCATGCAACTCTATGTCATATCATATAAGATGTAATAAAAACCTGCCACAAAGTCCACAGCTTGTGTCTTACTCGACAAATTGACTGTAACAGTCTGTCTGGTGAACATAACACAAACCATAACTTATTTCTGGGCAAACGTTTTTATTTACTCATTTAAGGAGAAATTTCCACACATTTCTAGGGTATACATGTGCACGGAGTTAGTTTCTTCCCCTACATAAGTTGCCAGTGTTTCCCTCACATAACTCCTCCGAAATGAATCCAAAGTGCAGAACAACTGAAATTACACAGGCAAAAAGGCGGATTGCAGAAACTCGTGTGCTTAACAGACAAGGGTATCTCTTTTATGCGCTTCCTCATTCCATACATGGGGTTGAAATCTGGATAGATCCAAACATGGGTAACTGAATGTGTTTGTGAAGACATACGATGAGTAAAGGTGGCAGGATGGACAGACTGTTGATGGTTAATTACAGTGAGTACGACACAGTATTGTCTATTGGTTAGCGAGTATGAGACCACATCTAACTATGATCAAAAGTTAAAATATTTATAAAAAAATTTTAACAAAAAAATGTCATTCTTATAAACAGCAATTACTCTTTCCATGTAATTTGAAAAAGATATGTCATATGACCTACAAAAACAAAACAAAAAAAAACATGTGCAATCAATGGATACTCTTCCCTCTGTAGTGATGGTCGTGCAGTGACCACATAGCAGAGCAGCAACTCTCTCCTTTTGTTATTTGTTCCTACTGTAGTTTGAGTCAGCTCGTTTGAGGACTGGGCTCAACAATTCACAAACACAAGGTTGCTGCATTCAGTAGTATTTTCGTAGTGGTTTACAAATGTCCACGCCCTTCATTTCCTTCGCACAGCCTCCTTAAGGCTCCAGCCCTCTTTGACCACGTCCCTGCAGATCCGACACAGCTGTAGTTGATTTGTTTTATCCCCCCCCCTCCCCCCTTGCCCAGCAGAGGTCGCTAAGGATTCACCATGGCTGCCGTCTGTCTGCTCCTCCTGCAGCTTCCTGTTTCACTGCTATGACACCTGCTCTACTGGCCTCATCTGCACATCTCCAATCTGATGACACAAATAAGGCAGATCAATACAAAAAACCAACTGCCATTCGACGCTGATGCACTTGATGGTACAGAGAGAAAAGAAAGACATATACCTGGACATGAGGAGGGGCACTGAGGACGAATGTGACTGCACTGGCTATGTCTTCTGCTTTCAAACACTGAAAAGTAGAAAATTTTTTGTTACTGATGCGGCAGCACTCGACTATTTTCACTTTGAGAAATGACTCTCAGTCAAATGCGCTCTCTTACTTTCATACTCTCATACACTGCGGCTGCTTTCTCTGGATCACTGTTGTGGTGCCTGAAGGCAAATTCAGTCTCCACTATTCCAGGAGATATACACTGCAGGGGAGGCAAATGCATTAGAAACGCTGATACACAGACAAGCAAAACAAGCATTCCCAAAACCATTTTAAAGAAGAGCATTCTGTACATAGAGTCACTTATGTGATCAAATATGTGAGCAATATTAGAGCCAAAGAAGAACCTCCACACTCTGACGGTGATGACTACCTTACCGTGGCTCTGATGTGGGTGTTTGCTTCTCGAAGCTCTTGCCGTATCCCCTCAGTCAAAGCAGTCACAGCGTATTTAGTGGCACAGTAGAAATGCTCATCAGCACTTGGCACCACTCGGTGCCCACCCATACTGTAACAGGTGGAAGAAGAGGTAGAGATGCATGAGCTGGTAACCACATTTTGTAGCTCGAGCCCAAATTAAGGTAACAAATTCTCTTTGAAAAGTCTCTGATTTATTTGTCATGTTATTATAAATTGACTTGCTTGCTTATTCGATGTCTCACAAGTCAGTTTATTTGTATGCTCTAACCTCATATACGGTGTCTCGATGGACTTTACAGGCCAAGAGCAGTTTCCAAAAACAGACATTTAAATCATTTAATAGACCTACAAAATTCAACAACAGGATTATAAGAAGTCCTTACTTTATCAATACCAGTTAAATAAGTCAAACTCAATATCAGTTCTTCACATTGTTCCATGTCCAGCAGGGGCCAGGTGGGGCTCACTACTGGCTTTACTTAATGTCTGCCAGGTTAGAACTGACTGAGGTATCGTCACATTAATCCATACATTAGTTCTTAGATATGAAGGTGTTCTGTATAGCTTACCTGTTAATATTGATGATGTGGCCATCGTCCACATTCCTTTCCTTCATTGATTTGTATGCCTCACGGGTGCAGATAGACAAGGCTAACACATTCACCTGCAGGGGAGGCAAGGAAAGCAACCATTTATGTATCAGCCAATAGATGTTTCCATCAATCCACTGTACATATCCAATTCAAATTTCAAATAAGACAAGAAGTCAAATTCATGCTGTGTGGAAAAAAGACATCAGGAAGTTGATATGATTTGCAGAACTTAATTGTGGTTTATTGCTTAATCACATTTAAGACTGCTGTGTGATGAGACTGTATCAGTTCAGCTTGACTGATGCTCACTGGGTCACTGTGTTAGACCATCTGAACCTGCTGTTCCTGTCCAGCTTGTGGCCTCTAAGCTGCTCCCGTAGTGACATTGATAGACGGCAGGTTAATGCCAACGTGGTGGCAACATAGGGGGAAGTGACCAAACAAGGTCAGCGTACAGATTAAACACAGGCTAAAAATACACTGCTGTACACATTCACGTGGGCTGCCATGACAACAGATGGACCGACGTTACGAATGCAAGAGTCTGGGGACAGAGACTTTAGAGCAGCGGGTCTTCAGTGGTCAAGAGCTTAATGAATCAGAATGTCCCAACAAGAGAAATAGTGCTGGCTTTCATTAGTGGGCCTCTGCTGTGCCAGGCCTTCTCCTCCGAGCCAATGAAGCAGCCTCTGTGAGGGGAGGGGATCAGAGTGTGTGAGTGTGTGTGTGTGTATCCACACATTTCTGCTTTAACTCTTTGAACAACATCAGCTCTACAAACACAACACTTCCACTCACACTGAGCAACCATTTGAGCTCCTCCCTCTGCTCTTCTGTTTGAGTAGAGCAACAATAAAAATCAATACGACACAAACTTAAGGGAATAATTCTAACCCTTTCTATTCTAAATAAATAGTCTCTCTCCAGCTTGTTTCAGCCTCAGCATTTATATTTCTGCGTCTGTGATCCACCTACATCGATCATGTTCCTCCAGCCCTCTGTCTTTCCGCTGAGCAAGGGCTCGTTGTGGGCCAGTCCAGCATTGTTGATGCATACGTCCACGCCCTTGTGCAGCGTCTTGATTGCAGAAAACATGGACAGGATCTCCTCCTCGTTGGACAGGTCACACTTGTAAGGGATCAGTGTGCCGCTGTAGCCTGCGCTCTGACATTCTGCTGCCAGCTTCTGAAAAACACAAATATGACACAGTTTGTCAATACGCATATTTGTTTGAGGATAATTAACAAAGCATTTTAACCACTATAAGTTGCCATTTGAGTGGCCATAAATTGATTATCAGGACCAAGACACTGTTGGGCAAGAGCTAGAAATGATTAACCTGCAGCAGCACCATAATTAAGATAGCGTCCCCTGATAAACACCGTACCCACCCAGACACAGAGAAAGCAGCGAGAACTTGCAACCACAAAATCAACACCATATCAGTTGAGGGCCTGAACATAAAGAGCATATTCATTAAAACTCCACTTTCTACCAAAATCCAAATCATGACCCTGGATGGAAAAAAAGCAAGCTTTGCACTGATGGGATGCCTCTTCCTTGGGGATACAGCTGGGCTGAGCCTGCTGTGGGCTGAGCAGGCCACACTCCAACCAGGTCAGCTGGCTGTCCACCACTGTGGGGTTTGATACAAACTGACACAGATCCTCCTGCCAGGCACAGCTGCACCAGTCACCTGATGTCTCGTTCTGGGTGCCAGTCAGACTGGAGGGGGCGTGGGTGATGAGGGCGGGGCAGGTGGTAGACTGAGATGCTGCACAGCACTGTGTAACGCTTTGCCTGTGTTGGCTCTGCAGTCAAAAAGGATTAAATGTCCACCATGTAGATGTACTACAGGAAACATTGACCTTCTCAACTTTAACATCTTAGAAAAGCTACAGTGCCAAACAATAAATTAAATGTTGGCATATTTTGGTGTGATGGTCTTATTCCATATACTACCATGAAGTTGCATTCAGATATTTTCAGTATAGCTACAGTGGAGCTTGATGTTTTTTTCAGTGCTCTAAACCAGCAGCTTCCAACACGTTTTATATGTCTTTATGTCTATATGTCACTTTTAGCCAACAGTTTTGACTGTTTATCCACTTTAGCTATTCTAACCATTTATCCATTACTTATAACACTAGCTAACGACTTCAACTCCTCCACTTGCTCACCAACTAGTATTCACGCACTTTCATTTGCAAAATGTGGCAGGGTTATTTTCCTCTTGAACACACATTTGTAGATATATTTTTCTAATCAAATCAAATGGGAGTCACACAAACAGAATCTGAACAATCAACAATAAATGTAGGTTTTGGCCTCAGTCCCAAATAAAGAAACAGCAAGGGGTATTTCCAGCTGTATCACTGTACTGTTGTACAACTATGGAAGGAAAAAAAAATCCATCAAAGCGCTGGCAGAGACACCAACTTCTGCAAAATGTGTAATGATAACAGACCAGAATTCAGAGCAGTCATGTGAGATGTTGAGGGTGTGACCATGAGTACACAAACACCTCAATGCTCAAGTTAGCTAAATATCAAAAGGTCAGGATTTACCTTTACCATTACCTGTGCGTATCTTTCATGTGGATGAAAGCAACAACACAAAAAAGCATTGTGAGCAATATTGGAAATCCCAAACTGAAGTAGATAAAATGTGGTATGCAATTTAGATCAAAATTGATCATATCTATCTGGGCGAGAGTATCTGAGAGGGTTGGATTGGTCCTTAGCCAATAAAGATATAATCACGCTTGTGTTTTTTCCACATTCCTTCGTGTACGTGGATGTTGTGTACTGAACCTTGCTTTATAGACAGAGCAGAGCATGTTGTAAAGATAGAAAGCACAGCAAGTCACAGTATTAGGCACTTTTTGATGCAACTAATTCTGGAGAGGAGGTGGCACGACCTGATGCTTCATAGGTAGCTGAAGTTTCATGGCAGCTCACAGCCAGAACATAAATGAAGAGGGGAGCAGCAGACAGTTGGTATCATCATATGTAGTAGTTTGAATCAGTGTGGCTATGTTGTGGGATTTTCTGTCCAATGCCTGACACCTGGACATACTGAAAGTACTACAGTATACCTGCTGATCATGGCAGCCACTGCAGAACTCCTTAAGGAAAAAAAGAAAGTATACTTGTGAAGCCTGCTTTTCAATAACCAGGATGAAATTGGATTGAGGGATCATTTTATTTTTTTTCTAACAAAAGGTGTAATAGAGCGGTTGCACCCTATCTCACACTTGGAGTGTGCAGATTTCCCTGCTCTTCCTCTAAGCTGTTTAACTGGGATTATCCCGAGAAGGTATTACCCAAATAAAGCTGTCAAAAGGCTAAAACACTGAAAACGTGTCTCATCTGTAACACTACTCTTCTGCCCGTGCTGCAGACAGGTACCGCCACCTTTTGTCCATTGCCTTAAATGTGAAGCTAAATCAAAGATGTTAAGTCACACTGGCCTGAATCCCTGGAGGGACAGGCTCTCAGGCAGACAGACTGGTGAAGAGGCTCTTCTTTATTCAGAAAGGAGGTTAACGTAAAGGGGAAGCCAGGCCAGTCTTTTGTTAGAGGGGGAGAATTAGTTGAGTTACCGAGGTTTAAGTGGGGGCAGCAGAGCAAACAGGCTGTGATCGCGGTCCAGCTACAGGAAGTCTCAGGCTGTGAATCTCTATGTGCGCTGTTGTGTGTGTGGGTGAGTTCTGGCACCAGCTGTACTGCCGAGGCCAGCACCAGCCCTCATACTGGCCACACCTACAGCACTGGCATGTTGTCCCTCAGATAAGCAACCAGGCCTGAAAATGCAGCAGCAACATAGCGCACTCTACAAATGATTCATTCATCACAATCCAAACTGAAACTGGATCTCTGCAGGTTAAGCATGTTTGGCATCACACCTTTAAAGACAGGAATGAAACACTAACCACACATCTGAATGATGGACTCACTGCAGTACTGCTAAATGAGCTGTGGGGAAAACCCAAAATAAAACTGAAGCCAGGTGTGTGTGAGGGCAAAGTGAACTGGAGTCAATCACATCAATCAAATGCAGCATCAGAATCCAATAAACTAAAATGAAAACAACTCATGACATTATGCAATTCTTTTTCTCTCAATGCAACATTCCTGTTCTGAACTACCTGGTGGACTCCATCTTTGGACAATATTTACAAAATTCAAAACACTTCACATGCACAAACCCATTTTCATATCACCTGTATTATCAGTTATTTTTATATGGTTTGGTTCTCGGGCAGTTCTGGATGAGTGCACATGCATACACAGCTCTGCAACTCAAATAAAATCACTCTTTGCTATTACCCAGACAGTCTTGATAAGACCAGCGCTTAGACCAGATAAAAATTCGTACAATTCATAAAACCAATAACATTACAGCAGGCCATAAAGCCTTTACATGTCACAGTAATGGGTTTACATACACCCACGCAGCACTCTTGGACACATGTGTACCACATAAGCACATTCATGGCCAGCAACCCCTGCAGGGGGCTGTTATATAAGCTCTACAATGCAAGGGACATCATTGTCCCATGTCATGTTCATCAATCATTCACCCACTCACGTGGAATGGGTGTAACTGGACCAGCAAAACAGAAAATTTCACTAGACAACGGGAAAGGGATAAAAATAAAGATGCCGAAGCGCTAAAGGCAGACAAGCTCTAAGTGGTGAGCCAGATCAATAGCACAAGGTAGCAGCCATGAGCAGAGAGAGCTGAGAAATTAGATTTGTCTCAGGTTGACACAGGAGGTCTCCCAGACAAAAGAGGGATTGTGTTATAGGCCACTGTGCCTCCTTTTAGTCTATGAAAAGACTGGTAGGCGGTTAAAAAAGAAAAAATCAAAAGATGTAATGTAGCCATAATTCAGCCAGCAACTCCTCCCCTCTTAATCCCTTCTGTTCCATCTCTTAAGTACCTGTGACACACTAAACAATTTTGCCTGTCATACTGCATTTTCATCCTCATTACTGAGGCTGTTGTCCAGTGATTACAAAAAGTGTGCAGAAGGAGGGAGGAAGAGAGGGAGGGTTGGCAGCCAGGAAGTGAAACAGAAGGAGAGTGAGAGAGAGAAAACAAAACCTGAGGCATACTGCAATAAAGCTGATCAAAATGCATTGAGATGTCAGCATATCTCACTCTATGAGAGGGCGGGAGAACAGCAGCGCAGGACGGGTTGTGCAAGACTAATTCAGTGCCATTCAGTGCCAGTCATCTTCACAAGTGTAATCACTGCAATGTGAGCAACACTTCCTCCTAAAGCCATGAACCAGGGAGTCAAAACTGTGTTTGGAGATACCAGGAAATCTAATCTGGAACTACCCCCAAAAGAATGAACTGAAATGAAATTCCTAATTGATAGACTTCTTCTGGGAAACTAACAAGAAAGTCTCAGAGGAACACCCTGTCACTCATTATCCAGCTGAACGACTATTGTGTGGCACAAATATAGACAAGTCTTTCAAGTTTAGTCTGAGCACAATCATGCGAGTGCAGGGTCAAAGGTGACAGTAGGCAGTATAATGGGATTGCAGCAGGGGAGAAGGGATGGTTGTGGGGTGGTTCACACACTGAAAGACAGCCACTGAAAGGTCTAAAGGTTGAACAGGGCGGTTTTACAGCACTTCCTTCAGGAGAGTCCCATCAAGACAAGCAGATAAGAGAAATAATGACACTCTTTGTTAGTAACTACACTCATTGATAGGACTGAGGCTTTTCTGGGGGAGTTCCGATCAAGGAATAACCATGGAGCAATTTAGGAAAGTGTAAATAACTTAACATCTAAACATGGTACCAGTTGATGAATACATTAAAAATCATTGGGTGTGTACAAGTGTATGACAACTGATGTTCGTATCTGGCACAAATGAAAAAGGCTTTTATAACCCTGATAGACTGAAGACAGAACAGGCAGCCAGGTGTTGCGTAACAGACTGGTGCAACCAGTGCGGTGGCATTTTATTTCCCCCAAACAAACCGATAAAACGCAGGAAGAGGCAGCAGCAGATCTTTATTCTAATTAAGAAAGAAAAGCGTGCCAGGATGGCATTTCTGCCAGCAATGCTTCAATCCCAGATTAACTACAGAGAAGAGCAGCCTTTATTCATGCGTTCACATGGACATCAGATGATAAAAACTGGCTCTCTGCTTCTCTTGTTTGTAGTTGAAACACGCCAAGGGGTGAAGCTTCTTTCTAGTGAACCAGCGTGCATCACGTGCATCCGCCATCTCATGTGATGGGTTATTCCTGCACCTGATGCCGGCCATCGGTGCAACGACTGTGCTCTCACCACATGCCTGAGGGTGGCCCTGATGCCAGCTATGAGCCACATCATTATGCATGCTAAGTTTGTGATAACTTGAGCCCAGAGCACACAACAAAAACAGACATAGGAGAGTCTCATGGAGACGGTGTTGATCTGACGCTTCCAAAAAGGAAAAACCTTTCAAACTGAGCCAGACTGAAGCTGGGTCTATTCAGCTTGTGAGCTTAGAGCAGCCATAAAATGTTTCCAATATCAAACAAACACCCAGCAACAAATCCAATTTGGCTGCTGTCAAAGCGAAAACAATCCAATTTGCATTCTTTCTTGTCAACCCCTCCCCATTTCTGGACATATTGAACTGAGTGAACTTGCGTTGTAGATTCATAAAATCCTTTCACCACAAAGTGCTTTCTTTCGCACTCGGCTCTCTCTGCTACAAATGTACATTCAATTACAAGTGCTGGCCTGCTCATGCAGTTGCACTTAGCGTTTGCATGACGTCTTCCTCTCTGGCACATCAGGCCTCCTCATACGCACACACTGTGCACGCAGAGAAGAGTTTTCCAGCAAGTCTTCGACAGGACAGGACAGGAAGCGCCCCACCTATCATAGCAGGAGGCCCGGGGAGGGAACGTCAATGCCAGTAAACCTTACACCTTGAAAGATGATAAGTGCAGAGAGGACAGCACAGTGGTGGTGCAGGGAGAACGGCTCGTAGGGGTCACTGAGCCGTCTAGACCAATCAGACTGTTAACTGTATGAGACCCCAGTGATCTCACATAACAGGTCATTAAAAACACTGCCGACATAAGAGCTTTAAATAATTTATCAAGCACTGAGAAGAAATGGAACGGATCTTTCATTGATATGCATTAACATTGATTGTATTAGTATTGTAGCAAAACTGTAATACTGTATTACAATAACACAAGTCTGAGAAAAACGGAAAACCGAGAAAATACTGTAGTGGGTACATTATATGTCAACAGATCTTAGTAGAGATTAAAATCAAAATAAATAAACACAATTGAGATCTTAATATTACATTCATTCTTTATCAATTTTCTACCTAAAATTTGGAATAGGTCAAGGTGAGTTTTCAAACTAGTTTCAAGCTGAAAATTTTAGGTTAGTAGAGTTTATACACTTTGAACCATTACAGAGATGAAATAGACTGATTTCTTATCACCTACCCTTATTTCATAAACCTGGTCTACAAACCCGTATGTCATTGGTTTCCTCAAAACAACCTGGACTGCTGCTTCGGGAGGATCCATATATGAGAAAATGCTGTTATTAGTTGTGTTGGTGAGAGTGGTGCTTCTCTTTAGGGGCAGAATCCATGGAAACACGATGGATTATTAGTAAGGTATATGTCTGTGTCAGCTCGCAGCTCGA
Organism: Holacanthus passer; assembly: GCA_025331565.1. Classification (NCBI taxonomy): domain Eukaryota; kingdom Metazoa; phylum Chordata; class Actinopteri; family Pomacanthidae; genus Holacanthus; species Holacanthus passer. The sequence goes on from JAFREQ010000005.1 coordinate 11,234,539, forward strand.
GTGGAAAACGTGCAGTCAGTGGAAAAGCTTTCTGCATGGGTAAGACAAAAGCCTGTGAGCCGAAGAAGCCGCGAGGTAACTCGATGAGCTCAGGAGAAAACTGACACGGGAAATCAAATGGCAACTGTGAAGGTGAAGACAGCGGTGGTGTGATTTCTCTCACAGCCGATGACAAGTGATACAGCAAAAAGCACAGTGCTGAAACATAATGATTGGACTATTCATAGATAGTGTATTTAATGCACAGAAGATAAATTGATTTTTGCAGCATTAAAGTGGAAATGTTTCAACAATCATCGAACTACATTTTGCACACTAAAATTACAAAGCGTGAAGGACAATACAGAAAAATATATAAAAGAATCATGACACAGACTAAAAGAGAGAAACACAAAGGGAGGCAGAGGGTGTGAGACAAAGAGAGTAAAGCTGTCTGACCTGACCCACTTCAAATCCTTTCTAGAGTGAAATCTAGTCACTGTGAAATAACAGGACGGGCTGTCCAGACACAACCTACAGGAGACGGTTGCCACAGCTTCAGATTTGAGAGATGCTGACTGACTTTCATTGTGTCACCTCAGCTTTTGAAGCATGACTGAGCACCTATTGCCTCTTTCAGAATGGGCACCAAATCGAAGTTGGTCAGCCAAGGTCTTAAATTAACCTGCTGGCTCACCTGCCAAGGGCTTTGATTTTTAATTTAGAATTTACTCGCTCAAATAAAAGATGCTTAGGTTGATTTAAAAGTTGTGGAGGCTACTGCTTTGTGCAGTGCTGCATGAAGGGGCAGTCAGTCAGAAGGCTCCTCAATATGAGCCCACTGGAGAAAAGTGTGTTGGTCAGCTTTGACAGTCTTAAAAGAGGCAAAGGCCAGACACTGAACCCATGTGTCCAAATGCGTTTATCTCAAAAGTCTACCATTACTGATAATTTAATAATAATAATAATGAAAAAGATCTGTCTGTCACTTGTGCTCCTGCTTTGAGTTCTCTTACCCCTGACTGCTTTTCTTTATTGCTGAACACAATAAACTGACATAGAACATCATCACTGGACATATTTTACGCAGAATCTCTTCACAATCTCTTGCTGCCACAGGCTCTCTGTATGCCAACAAGCAAACAAATCTGTTTTAGCACTAAAACCCCACAAATTATGTCTGCTAAATTTATCTGATCTAAAATTGCACCAGCCAAAGCGCTGAATTTTGATGGATGAGTCTTTTGTGGGCAGCCTCAAAGCACCCAGGAAAAGTCGGTTCCACTTGAAATCAGTTTGAAATGGACTTACAATACAAATAGATTTTATTTATTTATTGTCTCAAAGCAGATGTTTTTTAGCCTGGGCTAAAACAAATGACTACTTGCAGCGAGGGTATAAAAGTAATTCTGCCCTGTAAAAAGCACATCTGAAATAACTGAATCATTCAGAGACATTGCTGATATACAATCTCATTGAGTAGTGAATGGACACAGCTGATATTGTGGCCCTTCGTTCTGGGTTCTTCATTTATTTGTGATTAATTATCATACACACACTCAAAGAATTGGGTTTTGATGTTTCTTGTCGACCTGAATACAGGATGACAAAAAACTATACTTTCCAGGAATTGTTTGAAGCACAGGCGACCATTCAATTTGATTGATTATGTGACAGACCCCACCCCATTCCCACCTTCGCCTTGCCTCCCCCAGAGTAACAGCAGCACTGACACTAATCTCCTCTACACCAGCTCTTAGCTGAGATAATGCAAAAACATAAAAAGGCAATTTTAGTTATCTTATAATTTCAGGGTGCAGACATGCACTTAATGACACTCATGTTAGCAGCCGGGTTATGGGAGCCTTAGACAGCATTTCATTACAACTCAACAGGTTTCATTTGTTTAGCAAATAAATACAAAATCACTTAATTCTGCATTGTGGAATTTCGCAGAAAAATGTGGTAAAAGAAAACAAAAAAATAGTAAAGTAGTCTTAAATCTGATATGTGTTTGAAATGTGGGATTATTTGAGTTGTGCTGATCAGCACCTGGAGTTCATGCTCCCATAACTTGTGTATTTACTACAGCATCACATGGTGCTAGGTAAGCAGATATAAACCAACATATGGGCCATGTGGGCCACAGCACTTTAGAGATGTAAGAAAAAAAAGCCCTATTCCATTGGTAACTAGGTATCCTTCTGACAAGGCAGCAATCTGCATATAGTTGTATTTAATTTACTGAGGGGATCCTCCCTCTGTCTGATGGTGATCTCACGACTGAAATCAAATTCTGCATTGGTTATAATAAAAATGTGCCTACATACCATTCTCAATAGCACACTTTTGGACTGCACTGTCCTATGCGCAGAGGCCACTTTTAAACCTTTTGTAATCTCAAAGAATACCCTTGTGTGCAGTGTGAAGACATTTTTCTTCCAGTGACATAAAAGCTTCTTCCACTGGTCCTAAAGGGTTTCACAAGAGTTAATGAGAAGCTGTGCTGCTGCTACTTGGATGCAGCCCTGTCGTCTCCATTCCTGCACAGAGCCCATGGTGACCACACGTCTCCCTTCAGCTCGCCGCTCCCCCACTGCCTACTCCATAGTCTCGCAGACAATAAAACAATACCGCAGCCACAACTCTCCACTCTGCTCTCTCCATGTTTTGTTTACAGAAAGCTATAATATCTGAATGCATTTCTCCCTTTAATAACTGCTCTATCTGGTCCACTCTGAGTGGGGTTATTGCTTGTTGGAAATACTGACCACAAAAGCTTTATTTCCCAAAGTAAAGAAATAAACACCAGAAGGGAAGTCAAGAACAATTGCTTCGTGATGGACACTTGCATCCCCCACTAACAGCAAGCCAGGTTTGGCACAACTACAGCAAGAACCCAGTGTACATAGCAGAGAGAGTACAATACTGGCTTTGTCCCTCAACTCACACAGACAACTCTCTAAGGTCTTGTACAAGTGATGAAGTCTGTCACAGAATGGGAGAGATGGAAACCTGTCCTTCTATACAACTTCTCTAAATATTTAGTTAGCTGAATCTAAGCTATGGTTTCATGTATCCTGATCCATAATGAAGAATAGTTAAGATAGCCCTGGCTGCGATGTAGTCACCTCTTTAATGCTGACTGACGTTCGGATTATGTAAAAGTACCATAAATTTTTTAAGTGTTGTGACCTTGTTTTAGTGTTGCACAAGTAACAGACAGGCGCTGAAACAAGCTGCTGCAGTTAACTATTGACAGGAGGGGCCATGTGACCAGAGTATGAATGGAGGGAGGCCATCTATTGCGCAATTCACACTCACTTGATGCATGTACGGACATGTGTGTGTGTGTGTGTGTGTGTGTGTGTGTGTGTGTGTGTGTGTGCGCGTGTGTAGTCAAGGTGGGGGAATGCTTGCATGTTAAAAAACAAAAACCTGACTGAAATATGAAAGAACATATTTTAATCATTAGAAAGAAAACAAAACTAAACTTTGAAATGACTGACACACCTACTTGTAACTCATGCTTTCACAACACCATCGTCAGCAGAGTTCCTCAAACTGATGTTGCTCAAATACTCTTGCTAAGCCAAACTATACAGTATTATTGCAAACTGTAAACATTACAGCAGCAGAAATGGGTGAACAGACACAGTACTGTACTGCATGCTATAGGGTCACTTGGTGAGAAAAGGTTGACGCGAGGTCGGAATTCCTCATAGGGATGTGAATCGAGAACTGATTCCAGTTGAGAACATATTCCAAACTGTGCAATCCATTGGGATCGTATGCCTCCGAGCTTATCATTTTCTTTTATTGATGCCAGCTTGTTTTTCTGTCAGTTGCACATTGCAAAACAATGACGTCAAACTCACACGTTAGAATGAGTCACGGTGGAGAAAAAGAAACGTTCCAAACTGTGGCATTACGTGAAGAAAAATGACAAAGTTGGGCTTAAATTCCAGGAATGCCCTCTATTTGACACTGTATGCATGAGTGCCACTGCTTCCCGACCAAGCAGCATGTCTGTTACTGAGGGTAAATATCCTGTGATATAATAACATTAGCGCCACAAAGGCAGGATTAGCACATTTTTTCTCTTAATAGAAAACCTAAATGAAAACTAAAGCTGAACAAATATTCTCTCATGTCAAAAATTTTAGATGATAACAGACGGACTGTTGCTACAGTCATCAGGAATCAATAAGGACATCAATAAAGGATCGAACTGATGAGCAGAATCAATATTAGCATTGTTATCAACAAAATTTGATCAATTCCCATCCCTAATGTCAGACTATTCAAATCAAACCCCATCCCATGCTTGTGTCTTTTGTAAACAGCTTGATACTGGGATACCACTGATCATTAAGTTTGATGTAATGTAACCACTCTCCCACTTTGGTGAGAGAGTTACAATTCAGATTATATTTATTTAATATACTCCATATTTATTAATTTAGCTAACATGGACTGACTGTTCCACTCGTTGGCAACTAGATGTTTGAAAATGTAATAATTTACTGCTACCATAAAATGTGACTGTGTTGTATTATTCATAGTGGTGAATACACACATGATTTACTTCCAGTAAAGTACAGTACAATACCTAAATATTCAAATATGATAACCACAGGCATGCCAAACTACAGCCCTCTGCTTTAAGAGAAATACATTACTGTAGCTGTCTAAATGTAGGTACAGTAGGCCTTCTGCAGCCCAGTACTGGAAGCCAGGATAAGGGTGGGGTGAGGAGAGCGAGGCTTAATTATTGGCTGACAAGATAAGCAAGGTACAGTGCCTTATGGCTTATGGTTAGACAAGAGTTAGTGGGGAGGGGCCACTGACACCTGCCCCAGAGGAGGCATCCGCCTACCAGTCAATACTCCACTGAAGTCTTTGTGCCAGAACGTGTGTCACAAAAGGTGAATGGCAACCACAAGCAGTTGACTGGATTTTTTGCCTTACACACTCACCTTAAGAATTAATTATTTTTTTAATTACAGCCATAAATTCATGGGTTCAATAAGCGGATGACAAATTCAAGCAGTTCAAGTATAATCACCACGGGCACTAATTACTTTCTGAGTCACAGCAGGACCTACACAAATGATTGGCCTTTTATTCTCACAGTGGGGGTGATTTAAGTTCTCTGTGAGACAGCTAATTGAGCATCGACCTAAAAAAATGTGATATGTGTATGGGATCATGATTGTCCCGAACCACATCAGAAATTAGTATTTGCTGCACAAAACCTGGGTGGGAAAATATATAGAGTATATGAATGAAAACAAAAATCTAGATGACTTTGGGTTGCTTTAAATTGACTCTATAAAATACATTCATGGTAATAGAAGGTAGAAATATGGGTCATTTTTATCAGGATCTGTTAGTGGGACTATTTATTGGTTGAGAGAGAGTAGAGAGGTTGAAATCTGCAGGAAAGACACTCTACGGCCGGGGACACTCCTGAAAGACCCATGGCCATCCACTGACACCTCTGTGGAAACTGTGGTCAGATAACTTGACTCTACCTGAGCAGACCATTCATTACAGACAGTAGATGGAGTGTGGCAGGGTGACCCACTAGTAATTGTCCAGACACAATGGTCAGTAGTTATCAGGTACCTCCCTTGCTAAGGTGTCATTTGGCAACACATGCTGAACCCCTGCCAGCTCTGTAAATACTGATCTGCTGCTGCTGACCCATGACCTCTCTGGACAAGGTCAGCCAAAAGAAAGTGAATCTTCCAGCATGGATTAATAACAGAGACGATTAGAGATTAGGGGTGTGGTGGGAGATGCAGAGTGATGCTGGTTTAAGAGCATCACATTTGCCTCATTTGGTGGGTGGTGCTGTTTGTCTGTGTGCCATCAACACATTTTGTCAGTGTGGAGTCAAAGACCAGGTATAACAACATCCCTGTACTATTCATTATGGGGAATTAGCAAAGATAGCTAGTCAGGATTTAGCTAACACATCTTATGATAACACCCCTAGTTTGTGTTTATTTAGGCTTTAATATTAGTGAAAAATGTTATCTTGGTAATACAACTAAGACTAATGAGGCATCCTTTCTTTAATAAACTGGCTATCTAACGTAACATCACACCTGACTTGTGAAATTCAACAAACAAAGCTGTTACCTTGTCACATTTCAGCGGCTAAAGGTTTCTATCTGAAGTTGGAAAGCTAATGTTAGCTAGCAGTTAACGTTAGTTAGCTAGTTTGTTGTTGCTCTGACGGAGCTAGCTTCTGCTACCACTTCTTTCGCGGCTCTTCATGGGACTAAATTCAAATCGCTCACCTCTATTTTGTCGACGTTCCTGGCGCAGCCGACGACCCTCATGCCTTGCTGGACCAGCGCCCGGGCTACAGCCGCTCCGATCCCCACCGAGGCTCCGGTCACCAGGGCCACTCTGCCTTTCCAGCGCTCCATCTCCTCGGTACGGTCTCCGCCGGGGCTGTGGACGGAACGACGGCTGCCTCTGTCGGCTCAGCTCAGGCTCAGGCAGCGGCGGGTGTCAGTGTTGTTGTGCTGGATATGTTCAGAGCGAGGGATGCGGCAGCCTCCTGTGTCCGTCTGTGCAGCATCCAGGACAGCGGCGGGCAGCCTGGGTCCATGCGCTCTGTGGAGGAGGTCTGGAGAGTCCCGGTGTGTGTGTGTGTGTGTGTGTGAGTGTGTTTGGTTCACATCACCTCCCACTTTGTTTCTGAGCCCCGCAGCTTGGAGCGCGTCCCTGTGTGGCGAAACACCGCCGCCTACTGGAGGAAACCGAAACAACATAGTGAGCGTTTTATACTGTTAGATTCGAGTGTTTCCAGGAATCACAGGTTTTGGTCGGAAATGTTCCAACAGAAAGCAGTGAACCAAGCAGTATTCATAGCTGTCAGGTTATTTTAAAAATAAAGCCTTACTTGGATCACACTGTGCTCCAATACAACCCATATTTTAAAAGATTTCTTCAGAACAAAAATACGTGACGAAAAAAAATAATTATACATATTATAAAGTCATAAAATGTTAGCATATCATAGATTTTATTGATCCCATGAAATATGGAGGTTTAATTTAAACATCTTCCCAAATTAGTTTAACTGGGAACTCTGACATTTCCTATAGAAAATGAAGGTAGCAATATCTCCACACACTTTGTTTCAGAAAAGCAAATTTCCTCCAACGTTCACTGACATTAAATATTATGTATAAAGATTTACGTCTAGTACCTGATTAGTAGCTGATTTAGTTTAATTAATATCATTACAACATTACTGACATTGGAAGTTTTCTCCAAGCGTCCAGTTTCCTTTGCAAGGATTAAAACTCATCCCAGACTGTCAAACTTCAATTTGAACAATGTTCTAAACTAGGCTTACTACTGGTCTGGTAAACTAGCCCTGTGTTAAAAGTGTTTACTTGATAAATTACAGGAAAAATTGGCTTAAAAACAAAGAAACAAACAAAAAACTCTAAAATGTATCTATCTTCTAAGAGCAAAATATACATGGACTCTTGTAAGGTCAAGAAAAAAACCCAACAAATGTGTAATGCATATTAATAAATATTCTTTATTTAGTAAATTTTGCACATTGCGCTCTTAACATCACACCCAAATCCTTATTACAAATGGATGTTTATTCTCTGTAAAATCTTTATATTTAGAATTTTCTGTACACATTTAATGGTACAACTGTTTACCACTACATTGAAGTGTCACCAAAGAGAAACAAAATAGAAACAAAAAAAATAAAAAAAAGAATACATAAAATAAGACTCCTAAAATTTTATCCCTAATGTCACAGCTTGCAAAGCTTGATTACTGATTCCACTGTGCTCTTACCCAAAATCACCCTACAGAAGACCAACAACAAATAGCTAGGCTTGGTCAAAGAGAACAATTACAAGTGAGAAAGTGGCCAAGAAATGAGATGGAAAAGTGATGGAAAAGAGAGAGAGAGAGAGAGTGAGAGAGCAACAGAATGTAAGAATCACATTTACTTCAAAGGAGAAATGACTGAACAAGACACCAAATGTACTTCAGAATTATCTTTTCTAAAGATGTTGCAGCAGTGGTCACGAGTGTTTTTCCCAGGGGAAGATGCTGTTAGTGCAGTTAGTTGACACTGGTGGTGGCAAACCACTTTCCACAGACTGGCTTACTCCGCTTGGTGGCGCGGCAGTAGTTGGTGAATTTCTCCTTCAGGAGCTGTCGGTACTGGTGGCGGTTGTTGTAGAAGGACTGGTTTCTTTCTAAAAATGCCTGGATTTCATCCTGTGTCAGACAGTTCTCTTCATCTGAAGTCACCTCTGAATCATCCTGTATTAAAAACACAACCAGAGTTCACAGGTTTACATATGAGCCAGAATCAAACAGTATATTCATTCATTCTTATTAAGAAAAATTAAAACATAAAGAAGTGAAGATCTTTATTTTGTTTAAAAGCACTAGTATGGCTTGCTGACTAACAGAACTACAGACTACGGAGCTAACATTAATGTGATTAATTATAATTGTGCTCGTCCTACTATAACAGGTCAAACCAGGTCAAACAATTCTCACTAACCAGAAGTTCCGCAAGACTTATGTTTGCCTCTGGAGGACCTGCATGAAGGCTGAGGTTCTTTTGACGTACTGTCCATGGTAACCGTAGTGCAATGGTGGCAAATGTATCGCCACATAAAGAAGAGAAGATTTCTTTGGTTCTGCAAGTGTGTGATGATGGTGGACCGTGGCCTGTTGTGTTCCCATCTGGCATACAACCTTCCCCTTTTTGTTGTCCCTGTGGAAATGTGCACACTTTATTTAATACACAGCCTTAAATATTCTGCATTCAGCATGTGAATTCTGCAGTCTGTCCTCTCACCTGACTGTTGCATAAACCCTTGCCCTTCCTTTTCTTCTTTTTACTCTTGCATTGAGCGTTTTCCTCAGAGGGTGGCCAGCAGTCCACACAACTGTCTGTTCCATCCTCCTCCTCCTTGTCTTCAGCACAATGATGGCCATGTGAGTCATCTCCTGCAGAAGGTAAACAAAAACACAGAGAACAAAAAACTCAGGACATTGTACTGTATATTTAAAAGACCCTGAAAGGGTCCTCAGCATCTTAGAGCTGCTCAAACCAGACCTGCTTCGTCATGGTTGCATATTCCCTCAGAGCAGGCAATATCAGAACCTTCTCGCGATCCTGTCTCGCTGCCCTCCATACTGGAGGAGTAGCCGCAATCACTACCATTGCTGTGGGGGGACAAATCTGGAAAAACAAATGGAAAAGTGCATTTTTCATCTTTACAACAGTGTCTTGCTCATGCAGCAACTTCCATAGGCACACAAGTTGGCTTGTGGTATCAGGGCTGTCACTTTTTCTTTGAAAGTTGAACTTTCAACATGGGCTAAAATTAAATCTATGAACTTTAATGACCTGCTTGAATTCAAAATATACAGTCTTTAAGCGCAACAGACCATCTGAAGTAGTTTGCCTTGCGGTCCAGCAGAGGACACTCTTCAAATTTACCATCAGCTTGACCTATTCCATGCCCTATTAACCTTTCAGTAAGCTAAGCTAATAAATAAAAATGGAGGAGGACACTAGCAAAGCCGTGCTGATCTGATAATCACCAACACCAAAGCATCTGAGAAGCAGTGTGTGCAAGTATTTTGCGTTCTATACCATAGGTGGCTAACTTGACAGTTTGAAAAAGGGACAGCCTTAGTCTGTGTGCACTCCTACCCTGTTTGGTATTGTCTGGGCAGCTACAGGAAGTGCTTCCATTGGCAGCAATGCTCTCATCACATCCGGCCTCTTCCTCCTCCTCATCGTGGCTACCACAGACCTTGCAAGAGCCCTCCACAGATTCAAGAGAACCCTGGAACAGACCAAATGGATGTAAAAAGTAAACAGATGTGCAGCTGCAGATGAACACGGACGTTTTTTAATAACGTGCAAGGGAATCTTCATGTTGTGGACATGACTGTTGGTGGAGGATTACCTCATCCAGATTCTTCTCCTTGTCCTCTGCCTCCTGTTCAGATATGTCAAAGCCACATTTGTTTTTGCGTCTATTTTTTCGCTTTTGCCTCTTTTTCTCCTGCTTCAGCTCTTTGGCCCTCTCCTCCTCAGACAGCTCCTCGACAAACTGCTCTAGCCGACTGATCCCCTGCATCTTCTCCACTGCCATCTAGAATGGTAACAGATGCATTATCTCACAGCCATAATGCAATTATCAACTGATAAATCCATGTGATATGATACCATACACACATTGGCTTAGATGTTGTGTACCTCAAAACTTTTACGTAGTGCATCAACTCCCAAATGGAACAATATCTGCCAGGTCTGTTCCTCTGCTCGTAGTTTCTGCCAAATCCTGTGCAGGCGCTCATAGAGGTGAATACCCAGGCAGGTCAGGACTTCTTCTTGTGCAATGTCAATGGTCTTGGCATGTCTCTCTCTGCGTCTTAAAAAAAGAAAAGCCCTCTATCATCAACTGAATATACTTTTATAAATAAAAGTGAGCTCTGTAACATTCATTTACGTACTCATAGCCTCCCGCAAACTCAGGCTCTGCCCGGCCAAGGAGGTGAGCGATGAAGTCAGTCTCACAGCACACATGGATGTGACGTTCATGCGGGCAACAGCATAGACCCTCATACAAGGCAGCGCAATAGCCCTTCTCTTTGCTGCAGTCCAGTTCCCCCACCAGGATGTTGTATGCCCTCAGTACTTTATTCTTACAGTCTGTGCAAAACCTGTGGACAAGAAAGTAATAAGTAGTTAATACAGATCTTTTAAAACCTCTAACACCATGGTTAAGAGCCAGGAAAAAAATCATAGTGAAAATAAAGGTGCGACAGCCACACATTACCTGTGTTTACGCAAGTATGTCTCCAGTGTCTCTAAGAGACAAGCACTATCAATGAGGACCACCTCATCCCTGCACTCCTGAGACATCAGTTCCCACACATCCATCCAGCTTCCCCTGTAAACAAACATACAATTACTACAGCTTTTCGATCAAAATGCGAAGTAATCATGTCTTAAACCTGCAATAATTGATTTTTTGGGACATTTAGGGTAGCAAATATGGTGAAATTGTTAGTAACAGTTGCCTATTTACAGCAGATATGGATCAACATTGTGTTTCTGGCCACCTGTCTCGTTAGCTGCTAAATGCTCCTCTATGTTCACTACACTTACACAATGCCAGCATATCTGACTGAGGCTGTTTGATAAAAACTATGATTTATGATACTTCTGTCTGTTTTCACACAGACAGAAGTCTGTTTGAAAACAGACAGAAGTTCTCAAATATTACAGCAGAAGTGGCAGGAGAGGGATATGTGTGTACAATGCCCTGGTTTAAATAACAGTATAATTGTCAGTTTAGAAGGATTAACATCACTTGGTCTGTTTTGGTTCCCAAACTTGAATACAAACTAAACCATTATCTACTGAAAGGTCTTCAATATTTATTTAAGCAAACAGAAGATAAGTAACTGGAATCTTTACCTGTTTTAATAGGGAGCATCCATAGTGTGTGTGGTGTGCACACAGATTATGCACCTAGGCTATATACTAAAGTTGTTGAGAGAAAATCTCATGTTTTTTCCAAGTTTCTATATCACAAATCTGAAAGGGTTATATTCACCACATTACATAATCGTTGGTAAAAACCACAACCACAGTTGAAACTCCGTAAAAAGCCCATGTTGGTTTCTGTCTAATTTTACATTTGTCAATCAAAATGCTCACCAACCAACTTTGATGCTGAAGTTTGTGTTTGTTTATGTTACTAACTATCCAGGAAATAAAATTAAGAAAAACATCAAATGGTACAAAGTGATGACTGTCTGAAAGCAGACTTTCTGGAGAAAGAGCTTAGCTTAATCATTTCTGGCTTGTGTCTATGTGAAGGGGGACTCAAACTGTCCAAAGGGAAAGAAGATGCTAAATATCGTAAGCCTCTCCACCAGTGAAATGCTTAAAACCTACCCCTCGATTTGTGCTCCCTTCATTATGGTTCGATAGACGACAACACACCTTTCCTGCCTGCTGGGAACAGCTACTATTCTACTTCTCAAACACAGCCTCCTAACACTAACATCCCTGAATACTGTTTTGAGAAAAAACAACAACAACTGATACAACAGTTTGATGAGAAAAACAGATACAGATATTACTCACCCCAAAGGTTTAGGCTTGTGTGTGTCCAAGGAGTGTAACTGACAGCGCTTGTTCTTTTTACTTTTTGGAATAGCATCAATCATATCATTCAACTTTGACCTGTTAAAAAAAACAAGTAAAAAGTACAGATGGAGCCTACTAAAGAGGAGAATGGTGGATCTATCACAGAGTAATAGAGAGAAGTAGTTCAAATTGGTATAACATTATCTGTATCTGCATTTCTCTGTATCTTACCCATGAACGTAGAAGAGGGTGTAAAGTTTCTTTACGTCTGCTAAACAGGCCTTGGTGACAGAGAGCATGCCCGTTGGTTTAACTGTGAGGGGCTCCAGGGCCGGATTGCCTGATTCCACTAAATGTGAGAAGAGGCGCTCCACACTTCGTCTGCAGCCCACGCATGGCACCAGCTGAGATAATGCACTGTAGACCTCTCTGGATGTCACCATCAGGGCGATATTCAAGTCCTGTTGCTTCAATTTGGAGTGATACTAAAGGCCAACAAATCATACATTTGTTACCACTTTGCTGGCATGTCACACAAAGAAAAACTACACACTTTTTGTCGATCCACTTATGTACATAATAGCATGCAAAAATTCACATGATTTTCTACAATTTTATAGGGGCCAATTTGGAATTAAAATCGCTCACCTCAGAAAATTGTTTCCAATGAGACGTGTTTATTTCGTGGCTGTCGACATCCATGACACTATCAGAAAATTCCATCACCATCTGACGAAGAAGATATAATATGCAACAGTTAATGTACAATGTGTGTGTGTGTCCTGGTTGCTGAAGTTCATACCACTGCCACAAAAGTTCTTGACACTGATTTCCTGGCAGGTGTCCATTATTTTGCTGAAACTTATACTATAAATGGTCACCTCTAACACTAAAGTTGTTACCATTCCAAATGAATATGCCAGTTTTACTGTAACTGTATGATGCTCTCACAACAGCACCACAGCTTCAGTGCCTTTGTTTAGCTAGAGCTTTGAGCTCATGTGTACCACAGTTATGAATAAGTGGGACAGTAATTTTGAGGTGAACATTACATGGCCATAGACATGTACTTATTTGTTTAAACTATAAGCTTTCTTACTTGGGTGTCCAATAGATTGTGCAAGGTTAGCAAAACTGACTCCCTCAAACAGATTGGGACTTATTAACTAAGCGTTTGCTTCTGTACATTAGAGAACTGATGTATAGGGCTAACACATGACCCAAAGAGGCTTATGACTGAGTTAGCCACTTAGCACCTGTGATCTTCATAGACATTCTCCTAGTAGTCACATATATAGGAAAGCATATTTACCGTGAGAGTATCATCGATATACAGGGGGATCTGTCTGGCGAGAAAAGGGTAGTCCTCTTCCCCTTCCCTGCAAACTGCTACCAGACGTGCCATGATTTCTTTCACTGTGGTTGTGGTGCAGCTCGCCTGCAGGTGACACACAAGAGACCGACTGACCACATTTGATATCAGCACAAGCTACACCAAGCTAGCTCATGCTAATGTACTGCAGGTCATTGCGGGCTAACTACAACATCACCTTGTCACTACAATAAAAGCTATATTACATGCTACCTAACGCTGAAACACTTTACAAAGGCGCAATTGATGACTGACGTTGACAAAATGTGATTGAACGTTACAAACACTGTTGCAATACTGACAGATTTGTCTTGACCCAGATTTAACCAAGCTAAGTTAGCAAAACAACCCGGGAAACGAAAGCTTGGACGGGAAACGGGTATGATGTTTAGTCTGTAAAATCAGTTTGAAGCCGTTTTGGGCTAATATTGTCTAAGTTATGAGAACAGGCTTCGTCCATCTATTGGGCAGAATAAAGCAACGACCCGGCGGCTAGCCAGTTAACGTTAGCCTGCTAGCTAATTTAATTTGCCAGTACGATTTTAGAAATAGAGGAAGCCGGTCAGTTTATTCTATGCGCTACATTATTAAATGATGTACATACACAGAAGGTTATAATACCTTAAAAAATAATAAAAACGTTGCAGCGTTGATGTAGTTTGTCTACGCCCTGTCGATGCCAGCAAACTTGGCTAACTTACTAGTTAGCATCGCTGTCCTGTAAAGCTAACGCTAGCAAGCTTGAACACGGCTAATATAAAGTTCAACTGTGTGACTGGCTACTTAGCAGCTGTCACTTTCTTCAGCGTCTCTTTCTAGCGTTTAAAATATTGACCTCAATCTCTCACTTTGACAAAATAAAGGGACATCTGAAAAAAAAACATCGTTTAACTTACCCGCTTCTGAAATTTCTCCTTAAAATAATAAACAAGTGCGACAGTAAGTGAGGCTGCTACGGTGGCCGAACCTTCGTTACTGATTTGACCTTTGCCCTCTGCACGTAGAAGTGACGTTGTATTGCGTAAGGCCTCCAGGGGGCGCATTAAGGATATATTGTGAGGACAAAATGTTCATTCATACAAATAAAGCTGTTATAAATCCAGTTTGTTTGAAATGAATAAGTGAGCCCTCAGGATTTCCACTTCTTAATTTTTATTTGTTTGTTCCTTTGTATTGATCAGTTCTACGTACATATGTTCCTGTATTAGATTTAGATTTTAACCCCAGCCCTTACTGTTGGTTGAGGGTTCAGTGCACAGAAAGTAATGATGGTGAATAGACTGTTGCTTAAGTGCTTAAGAATAATTTAATTAAGTACAGATTTTTACAATTACTGAAATTTGAGCAGGAAATTAGGATGAGCAACCTTCCAAAAACAGCGCTGCACAGAGTAATGAAATAAGATGAGAAGTAACAAATGAGATTAAGGAAAGGCAGCAAACGTGTACATATACAGAAAGGATATAGAGAAGAGTAAAAGCTCTTTAGCTCACAATACAGGCTTTGTTCAATAGCAATAACAATTATTTTCACTCAAGATCAATCTGCCAATTATTATCAGGATTAAAAATACAGTAATCTATAAAATGTCAAAAATGCTCATCAGAATTTCACAGAGCTCAAAGTGACAACCTCATATTGCTTCTTTTGTCCAACAGTCCAAAACCTTCATTTACTATCATAAATGACAAAGAATAGCAGCAAATTCTCACATTTGAGAACCTGGATCCAGTACATGTTTGACATTTTTGCTTGAAAAACAACTGTAATGATTAAGTGACAATTAAAATAGTTGGCAATTCAATTGCTTTCGATCGACTAATTGATTAATCATTGCAGCTCTTATGTTCAATTGCTGCATCATTTTAAATACCGTTTTCCCTTTTATGAAAAGCTCCGATTTTTACATCTGAAGTTTTAAAATCCTAGTAAACCAAATGCCAGTTTTATAGTAGAACATTCCAGTATAAGCAGAATGCATTATAACAGCAAGAACTAGACTGAAACTGAACTGACTAAAATGAAAAAAATACATGCAAATCATTCAAGCACACGTTACAACCTGTTTGGTTTGACAGTATATCATGGTCCAAGTCCTCGCTTTTTCTGAGACACCATTTCATTGAGACATGGATTCCTTTCCATATATAAACATATCATGTACAAAAGTATCTTCAGCATTACAGATCATATCCTCTGAAAACAATAACTCCTCCCAGTGTTTTGCCAGAAAAACAGAAAAAAATATATACACAAATAAACCCTGAAGTACAATTACAAATGTAATTTTACCAGAATTTTACTGTAATTCCACAAAGATGTAAAAGATATATTACAAAGCAATTTATGAACATGTACGACAGCAAAACACACACTGAAATGAAACTGCTACAAGTAAGTGTGTCCACTATGGAGTTGGTCAAGCCTGTCAAGACATTTGCGAGCAAGAAAAATAACAACTGATTCCTGCTGACAGCTTGAACAAGGCAGTGTCTTTCTATTTCACCTGTCTTTTTCTCAGAGACGGAGTCTGATTGCTTTTTACACAAATTCCATGATGAGGGTACAAAGTAACAGCCAGATGTTCTTTTCGAAAACAGTAAAACCATATCAGCTATACCAAGGCAGGACATAAAAAACAAAGACTGAGCAACACTCCAGATGAAGAAAGGTAAATTAGCTAAGCGGCGAGACACTGGTTCCAAGAGTGTCTGACATATGTACAAAGCAGCGTACAGGGCAAAACTTCCCAAGAAGAGGGCAAAAAGTGTTTTGAGCCACTGTCTAACCTGGGATCTCGGCTGCATCACATAGAGTCCCACCTGAACTCCTGCCATGTAGATAGCTACATAGCCCACCACAGAGAAGATGCCCTCCTTGTTAGCATGCAGGAAGTCCTTCTCTCTGTCATTGTTGTGGATAATAAAGGCCTTCAGCTCTGATGTCTCTAGAGCGAACTGATAAAATCCGCTGATCAGAAGTGCAAAGACCCACGACTGGCTGGCTGGCAAAACAGCTAAAACCATGGAAGCCACAACTCTGACGATGGCTAGTGTGAAGAAGAAATTCCAGTGGACGCCATATTCTGTCACATGCTCTTGGTAGCCGGCCATTTTGACGCTCACCAGCCTTGCCACACCAAGAACAACCAGGGGCCAGACAGCCAGGAGCTGCTTTGTGATATGACTCATCTTGGAGCCTGAGATGTTCTTCCTCCGTGCCTCTGGACAGACAAGGGCATTTGCAAAGACATATGCTCCAACCCCAAAGTCCATAACCCCTGTCCCGTAGGTTTCTGTTTTAGCATATCGCCTTGGGAAGACACTGAAGTCCACAGCCAGAATGCTGATGGCTGTTTTTACATTTACAAACACCCGGAAGATAGTCACAAAGGGAACCTGGTTGAATTGAACGTGACTCTGGAGGAAGGTGCCGACAGTGTCCTGTGGGTGCTGAGCAGAGGGGTGGCTGTTGATACGATAGACATAGCAGAACACACAAGCTGAAACAATGGCTAGGCTTATGATGACCTGGTGAAGAGTGCTGCTCAGAACAGTGCATGACAGTACAAGGGGAAGAATAAGCACAGAGAAGTCTAGAAGCAGGTGAGAGACCAGTGGAAGTGGCAGAGGAAGAGTCCCTTTGGCTTTATGGTAGAGGATCAGAATCAGCCCCCTGTTGATGAGGCACAGTGGGGTGAGGAATGAGCCCAGTGTCACCTCCTGCAGACTGGTCCCATTGAGATTACTGACAAACGCCTCCTTCAGCTCCTTCTGAGACATGGCCTGCAAACATTAAAATGATTTTTTTTACTGCATGAGAGAAACATGGCTGCACTTAGAGACAAATAAATAGAAATATGCGCAATAGACACTAGGGAAATGGAGCAACATTCAGGACAATATGGCAGCAACCACTGTGAATTTACAGGGACTCTTTGATTTAGAGATAATCGTATCAATCATTCAACTCTTGACTTAAATTCCTGTTTTTTTTTTACCTGAAACTGTCGTAAGTGTATAACAGAACATTGTAAACTGCTGTTCAGGATAATCCTTCCCTGATAGTATTTCACTGGCGCTCATCATGTTCAGAGTCATCTTCATTCTCTAATCTATACCACGACGTTTAATAACATTACCAATGTAACTGTGTGTCTAGTTACCAGTACTTACCACAGGTTTGTCTGTTCAGTGTGGAAAATGCAGATTCACGAAAATACCTGTTTTACAACATATCTATTTGCAGTAGCTTGCAGTCAAACCACGACATGAGAGCTCCTACACGTATTTCCGCATTCGGCCTCATGTTGCATTCAAAACACCTCGGATTTCAGGAACCTTCTAACATAACCGGGACTTGAGTATCCAGCATGTTAAAAATGATCATAAAATATTAGAATAATAGTATTAGTACTAATATTAATATATGTATATCGTGAATCGTGAATGTGGCTGGTTCAGACAACTTATAAATGCAGGATGACTGTTGGGGTCTCAACTTTTGGATACAGAAAAGACATAAATTGATAAATATAAAACTCTGATTTTAACTTAACTTGGGTGGCTTACCAGTTCTAGAGATATAAAGAACTAAGAGTAATTTCAGGGAAAAACTATCCGGTAAGGATGTCAGTGAGTTTGTGGACGGCCGGTCCGTGAAGCATCAGGAAGAGGGCGGGGTCTGTGTGCGGTTTGAGGAGTTTGGAGGCAGTCGGACAGACGGTAGGCGGCCACGGAAAGTTGTCCTTGAGGAATGTCTAACAGTAATGGAAAATAGTGAGGATCAGGGCTGCACAGTAGAACAGCCATAACTCGTGTAAAGTAGAAATTAGGCGCAGTTCTTGTCAAAGTTTTTCGGCTGAGTTTTAAGACAGACGCGGATTCAACGGTGAAATCAATGAGTTCTGCGGACAACAGACGAAACGTTGGAGCAGGATACAGAAATGGAGGGACGGTGAGTGAGGACATGGGGAACACCCGTCCACAATGTGGTGGTCCACAGGTTTCCCTTCGTGGTTAATGAATGAAGAGTTAAAGATAAGCTAAACGTTGTATGTTATCTTTACCTACTGTAATTGTAGTGTCTATATAGATCTGTACCAGTTTTGATTGGTTGGTTCAAAAGTTGTTCAGACCCTTTAAGAAATGTTTTATGAACACAGACTCAATAATAGCAATAATAATGCTGCAATCCAGTGTTTAATCTACCAGATGAAAATAATCCCTACGTTTTTTTGTCTATCAATGACGCAAAATATTCAGATAGTGTCTTGTATTGTTGTAGTTGCCAGTTTGCCAGCACATATACAACATTCACTAAATTAGCAGATTTTTGACTGGAGTTTGGAATGAGAGCGGCTGACAGGACGAGGGAGAAGAAGAAATCACTTTCTTAATGTTTTGTACTTTTATTCTTCAGCCAACTATTGCTTTCTAAAATCATAATGTAACACATAACATAAGATGATACTTCAGTGTGTAGTGTGTTACATGTGTTAGCAATATGCAAGTTGACTGTACTGTGCACACAGCTTATTATTCATGTAGCATTAGGTATTGCATTCATGACAATAAGACTTAACATGGTTTGAAATGCTCTTACAGAGCGATGGGATGTAGGCTACCTGCCACTGGATTAATTCTGCCTGCACAAATTTAGTTCCTCAGACTGCTGACAGTTGTCAGATGGGCTGCAGGTCCAGGCCATGTGATCCTGGCAGGATAAAGCAGACTTCCATTAGTCAGACCGAAGTGATTGTGACTGAATGAATTACGCACGAAGCATTGCGCAAAGTGGTTCTGCACAAATACATGTAGTATACATGTATACAACAAACCATCGATGATGAATTAATACTTGATTTACATATATAGTCTGTATGATGTTTGACAGCTTTCTCAAAGCTAAGAATAAAAACTTGAACAGTTAATGGCATGAAGATTGAAAGATTTAAGTGGTTCATAGATCAGGGAAGTTTGATTGTATGGATCCACCGAATATTTGACAATTTGGTGCACGTAATAAGATCTATTTTTTTCTGTACTGCTATGAGTATGGAGCTTGGATATCAGCCCTTATTTTGAAAATATTACCCTTGCCTTGAATCATCCTGCTGAAAATTAGCACGATCAGACTGATGTCATGATGACATCAGAGGTTTGGGCACAGCTGTCTAGTTCCTGACTTCTGGAGAACAGTGTTGTGTTTTAAATATGTGCCCTAACAAATACAATATGCATAAAAAAATAATCCTCCTGTCACAGTTTTTTATACATAATGTTTAAAAAATGGCTTGGCATAACTTACAAGGTGTCACTTCATATTTTAAACACAACATCCTCTGAGTATGTGTGTTCGCCTCACATTTTGCCTTTCACATAGGTGAGAGGATTCGCCCAGAAAGCCCGTTCTCCTCACCCGTCCCTAAATGATTCACTGGAGGGAGAAATCCAGGCCTTCCTCACTGACGAAGACCAACTCCACACGTATGATGACCTCACCCAAGTCAACCCAGTGACCCCAACAACAGGTAACAAATAGGGCTATAATGTCACTGAAGCCTCTACAGCCTTTTAATCACTTGACGATGCAAAGATAAAGTATCATGGGTCTTGGTGCTGGTAGTGCCTGCTGTTTCAGCCAAGTGGCATTTAAGTCATTTCACCTAGTACTCCTTCCACTTAGTATGATGGCATAAATCTCGAAACCTTTACAGTTGAATGTCAGTGAGTGCTGAGTGTTTGGTATGTTGCATAAACTTGGTCTTTATGTACAAATACTCAGCCAGTGTGATGCAATGTTGTTCCGCTCATGTCACCTTGGATCATAGCATTTGCTGTGTATTATTTAACCGTGTCGAGATAAAATCTGCAGGGATAATAAAAAAACATGAATACATGAATGATTGCTGAGCTCCCAGAATGCCGCAGTATACACAATGATAGGAAACAGTCGTCACTTGAGTGAGTGAACCAAGGGCATGATTTACTTTACTGGCAGACACATGCCTCCAAAAGAAACAATGATTCTTCTACATTTATAAGATGGTAGGTAAATGTGAAACATATCTTAAAGTGTCTGTGTGCAATCTTTTTTTAATCATCACTCTTTGTTACTCTCCATTATTTTGACACACAAATGCAGTGATACTGACATTATGTAAGAAAAGATCAGTGTTTGTCACTGATATTCTGAAAGTTTTAGTTTATATTCAAGGTGGTGTTGGTTTTAGCCCACGGGGAGAAAACATATTAGTACAGCCTATTAACTGCAGAGGTCAGGATAACGGCATGGAAGTGCTGTAGGATATTTTCTTTTAAAGCCCTTAGATTGATTATGTTGCATCTGTAATATGGATCATGTTATCTTATACAGTCAAAGAATCTTATTATAGGGAAATACATCTTTGCCTTTTTAATGCTGCTGTCTCATTCCTGCCTCTGGTGGTTATTATACGTCAAATATTGGCTTGTCTGTATTTTCCTGTTAATGCCTAATGATATGTAATGTGTTCTCTGGCAGTGCTGAAATGTCTGCAGGCCAGGTACAGTGTGAAGGTGTTTTACACCCATGCTGGCTGCACCTTGGTGGCTCTTAACCCCTTCCAGCCAATCCCAGACCTCTACTCTCTGGATGTGATGAAGGAGTATCACTGCGCTCCTCAGCCCCAGGTATATCCAAAGTCACAACTTACTCTCACTGTAATTCAGCCAACTTACGTACATTTCTCTGTAGGGGTTTTAATTATGTTGGGGAAATTTGGACAGTGATGTAAGATGGGGTTTGGATGGTGAGGGTGGGTGTATTGTAAGATTTGCCGTTTTCAGAGGGCTGTTCTGGACTTTCGGGGTTCAATCATTTACTAATGCAGACCTTCAAAAATGACCCAACTGGTACCATGACTGTGTCAACAAGTCAACAGTGATCTATATTTCATCTTCAGCATCTTAATAAGTCTTTATATTTTTGTCAACAGGAGTTTAAACCTCACATTTTTATTGTGGCGGAAGAAGCCTACAGGAATGTCAAGGGCCAGCTGGAGCCAGTAAACCAATCCTTGGTGGTCAGCGGTGAGAGTGGTGCAGGAAAGGTAAACCAACATTTAGTGTGTTAAGCCTAAAGAATAAACATAACCTATTACATCAAGCAGAGGTTCAAACAATCAGTTGTTTTTTTTACTCAAAGTGTTATACATGCAACTGTGCATGTTGGGTATTGGCCAATTTACATGTGTATGGACTAAGAGGATTAGGGGTTTATAAACTGGCTTGTTTCAAGAGTTTTTTTAAGCGTTTTTATTCCCTGAATATTATTAATGCATATTTGTCAGCAAAAAAGTGTTCAGTATTCCTATGTATTTCTTGTTCATTGCTCAGTACAAGATGCAACTGTAATGACAATTTGGCTGTGCATCCTTGTCACACCAGTTCATTCGCTGCTATAAATGCACAAAAAACTCCTCTGGCCCATAGGAAAAGATTTGTCTTTTTACATGCATGAGAGCAGCATGAGAGGTTTGTTGTAAATAAACAGAAACTTTGCTGGTTTCAGCTCCTGAAATGTGACAGGATGTTGCTTTCCTCCCATATCATACTAACTGCCCAGGGTTTTTGATAGCTAGACCAAATAAGCAATTTGTAACATCTGATGGCAATTTGTCATTATTTTTTACCATTTCATAAGTTATTATTAATCAGTAGTTTAATGAACAAATAAGAGTTGTCTGTAAGGAAGAGAGTTGGCATTAGAAATCGTCAAGATGTGAGGATTTGCTGCTTTGAATATTGAAAATCTTTAGTTTTGGCCAACATTCCTGACATTTTAAGAAGAAACAACTAATCATAAAACTAATCGAGATTGATTGATAAACAGAATAATCTTTAGTTGCAGCCAAAAATATACATAATTGATCTCTGTAAATTGGGTCACAGGACTGGTAGAAACAATTTTAGTGGACTAACCATTTGTTTCCTTATAGACATGGACATCTCGGTGCCTGATGAAATACTACGCCACTGTGGCGGCCTCCTCCTCAGTGGTAAAGAGTCAGGACACAGTGGAGAGGATAGAGAGGAGGGTACTGGACTCCAACCCCATCATGGAAGCTTTTGGTGAGTCACAACTGATCTCTGATGTCTCATTAATGTGAAAATCACCGCTGTAGAAAGTTAACCCTTTCACCTCCATGTAGGAAATGCCTGTACGCTACGGAACAACAACAGCAGTCGCTTTGGAAAGTACATCCAGCTCCAGCTAGACAGGTACTTCCAACTGAGTCTGCGGCACGTTATGTATGTACTATAATACACGTTGTTCAGTTTAATCTGTTCAACATGTTATTTTTACATGAAGGTGTCAGCTGTTAGTGGGGGCGTCGGTGCAGACATATTTGCTGGAGAAGACCAGGGTGGCCTGCCAACCAGCTAATGAGAGGAACTTCCACATCTTTTATCAGGTGAGTTAACAGGGCTGCACTAAACCTCAGATGCTCATCTGGTATTTTAGTTTAATATTAATACATTCATATGTAATTCGGATGTAAATACTGAGAGCATATTGTTTTTCAGATGATGAAAGGGGCCACAGACGAGCAGAGAAAGGAGTGGAAGATGCCGCAGGGTCAACGTTTTGTGTGGCTGCCGAATTCTGAAAAAACAGTTGAGGGTTGGTCTTTATTTTTTATGTATATTCAGGCAATTGTTTGTCTTATATTCTGTAATTTGTTTGGATTCTCACAAGTTACTACTTCTTATTAATGTTTTCCAGAGGATTGTTTTCATGACACTGTCGAAGCAATGGTTCATCTGGGCATTAACGCAGAAAGGCAGAGACAGATATTCAGGGTGAGGTATTCATCATTGGTAACACTTATTAACACTATGTAAACAGTTAATAAATAGTCAGACTATAATGTAGTTATGAACAGTTATAATGACATTTCAAGTTTTTATTAAATGTGCAGTAATTGTCAACAAGTTTATAATTATTCAAATACATTAGTAAACATTTATGTCTACTTAAAACTACAATATCATGTGTTATAAACTGCTTATTCAATTTTTATCTACTGGCTAAATAAGGGGTTTAAAGTTTTATCTAATCATAAACTTTCTAGTTTTGTTTGTTTTTCTAATTTTTTGATTGATTTTTTTTTTCTTTGTTTCTCTGTAAGCATAGAATTTAATCTCTCTGTTGTAATGCATTACAGATAATAGCAGGGATTCTGCAGTTGGGGAATGTGAATTTCTCTTCTTCGGATGAATCACAGCCTTGTAACCTCGATGAACACTCCAAAGGTATTGAATATTATTTTGTTTAAGATAATGGACTAGATTAAGATTAATCAACTCTTATCAAGCACTTCCAGTTTCAGAGTCCTTGAAATCTATTTAATTAGATCTGTTTCTAATTATTTAGAAATGTAAGGCTGCTATAAGTACAAACAGTATGACGCTCAAGGGACTTATTTTGAAAGTTGTCATACAGGTTGTACTTTCATATGTCACACTGCTGGATTGAAGAATTACTTCCATGACACCCCCCCAACAATATCTGCCAACAAACATGAAATAAGTAGTTAATGGCCTTCTACTCCTGCCTGTGTTTTAGGCTCCTTGCAGAGGGCTGCTGAGCTGATGTGCGTCCCTGCTGAGGAGCTTCAGATGTGTTTAAGAGTGAGGATGTTGAAGGCGGGGAAGCAGAGTGTACGAAAGCCCTGTTCCCAGGCAGAGTGCAGCATGAGGAGAGACTGCCTGGCCAAGGTCATCTACGCCCAGTACGAATGCCCATCTGATCATCAAACAACACGGCAGTTTGTCAGAATGTCGTAATGTTATGTGGAACGGGCTGGTCATGCAAGAGCTTGTTTTTGTTCTGTGACTCAAACCACATATCACAAGACTCACTTGTCATCAAAACACTCCTTCTCACTAAACACTCTAATTTGAAACCATCATGCCTTTTTGTTTACATTAAACAGCGAGGGAGACATGTCTGTTAATCACAGTTTATGCTTACAGGCTCTCTGTCTTTTGGCCTAAGTGTGTCCCCTTTTTTCCGACAGATTATTTGAGTGGCTGGTTACATTCATCAACAACAGCATATGTGCAGACAAATCCACGTGGTGCAACTTCATAGGTAAAAGGATCATTGTCTTTTACATGAGTATGTTTATAATTTTTGCCCCCAGTTTCTTTTCATAAGCTCACGCAGTCCTCTGCTCGCTGTCCTCTCCAGGAGTTCTGGATGTGTATGGGTTTGAGTGTTTCCACATCAATAACCTGGAGCAGCTGTGCATCAACTACGCCAATGAGAAACTGCAGCAGCACTTTGTGGCTCATTATCTCAGAGCTCAGCAGGTAGTGTCTATAAGTTTTCCCTTTCCATGCAGAGCTGTAGTTTCTCTAATGGTGATCTGTCCAGGCCTCAGACATTCAGGAGGCTTCTTCAGTCTTTATTATATAATCTCTGATGATGTAAAACATGGCAACTTTTTGTACTTTGTGTAATATGAGAACTGGATTTTGTAATTGAAAAATTTTTGTTTATGTCTGCTTCTCCCAGGAGGAATATGTGTCAGAGGGATTGCAGTGGTCCTTTGTCAAATACCAAGACAACCAGAGCTGTCTGGATCTCATAGAGGGGAGCCCTGTCAGTGTGTTTTCTCTTCTTAATGAGGTATGCTGCTCAGTTCCTTGTGTTTTTCATATTATTATCATCATCATACTTTTTTAACGATAAAAATAATAATAAAGACAATATATAACTTGCACTTGCACCCAAAAGCAAACAAACAGCACACAACAACTGAATGAAAAGCCACAAAGTCCAACTTTCTTTCATCTTCACATTAAACATGAATTTTTTCGTAAATAGCCAGTTTTACAGTATATGCAGCTCCATTGCTTCACGTTGTGTGAATGCATCAGTTTTGACAAGGTGTTTGTGATGCTAAATAACTCGGGATTAATTCTATTCGGGAATTTAGGAAAAGCTTGAAATCCCTCCACCTGTGCATGATCATGTTTTGATTCACAGTTTGCATGGAGAGGAAGGACTATCTAGACACAAGTCTGTCGTCAATGTGTTGGTGACAGAGAGATAGTGGAGAGAGGAGGGGTTGAGTGAATCAATGCGCTGTGCGTCTCTACAATGAAATGTGATTTTTACCTATTTTAAGTAGTAAAAAAATAGAAAATAAATAGGTGGCAGTCACTGTTGATATTGTGGCGGCCACCACAAATAAGTCAATGTATGGGAAACACTGTTATTAGAAACACGTTATCAGACCTTGTACAATATTTTAATTGAAAATACTGAATCCTGATATTGTAAAAATCAAGCTCTACACCTGTCTCTAAAGAAGTGGCGTATCAAGCATGTCTTCCCAGTAGAGTTGAAATTTATGAGGAATTTCATTAAAATGATATTGTTTTAAAAAGCAATAATACAAGTATGGATATATCTTTTTACGCTGAAGCCTATTGTAATTTTTAATATTATATTTATATATACTTTTAACCCCTTGTTACCATGCAGAAGGGTTTGGGTCATTTTCTTGAATTATACATACTGTATCCTATAGGAGAGTCGTCTTAATCGAGCCTCAGACGCAAAGATGTTCAGGATTCGTTTGGAGAAGGAGCTCTGTGATAACGCCAACATCAGCTGGGACAAGTTCAGCAAGGAGCCACATTTCACTGTCTCCCATTACGCTGGCAAAGTCAACTACCAGATACAGGGGATGGTGGAGAAAAACAAGGTAAAGAGCTTTTAAATTGTGTTCAGAAAGTTGATAACAGATCCAGTCATTCATCCCCTACTGGATTTTGTCTTTTAGGACCCAGTGCCACCAGAACTCATCAACCTGCTTCAGAAGTCTGACAACCACCTGCTTCAAGAGATCTTCACTGACAAGGAAACTGAGAACCCAACCACCAAGGGGCTCAGTAAAGTCACTGTGGTCTCCAAGTTCAAGGTGGGAGCCAAATAAAGCCAAAATTAGCTTGTCGAGGACTTCTTCCTGGGAGGGTTGAGTCATGACACTGATGATGTTAATGTCGATTGTAGAACTCTCTGGAGAGCCTGATGAAGATCCTCCACGCCACAGCTCCTCACTACACTCGCTGCATCAAACCGAACCCAGACTGCAAGCCGCTGACTTTCCAAAAGGAGGAGGTAGCTGCTCTACACACACATTTGATGCTGTTCTCTCGTGCAGCTGTATCACAATAACAACAATTAGAGGAAAAGCTTGGTATTTTCACAAAGGGAAAAGTTTGAATGGATATTTCCTGTCTGCTGTCAGGTTTTCATGCAGTTGGAGGCCTGTGGGATTGTGGAGACTATTCATATTAGTGCTGCTGGCTTCCCAATAAGGTGAAACATTTTTCCTTCGTTTACTCTTAATCTTAATGTATTCCTTTGTTTTTCTGGGCTTTGGTTGACTTGTCATTGCTGTTTTACAGAATTCCTTTCAAGGGCTTCATGCAACGTTATGGAGTGATTGCAAAATATTCAAACTTCACCTCAGGGAGTCATTGTGTTGGTAAGTAGAGTTTGTTGCAGGCTTTATTTAAAATCAGTTTTTGCATGCTTACTGTGGACAAAGAGTGATTTTATTTCCTCTCTTTAGGTCTGCTGGTTTATTCTCCTTTTCCTTCATTAGCCCTCTTAGTAAATGTGATCCTCAGTTCTCTACTCTTCTTGGGACTTTTCAACTTGGTGTATATAAACAGGACTTTCTAACAAAATTTGAAACCTCTTATGAACTTTCCAGGTAAATGCATGCACCTCTGACTATCAGGGCTTGCTTTGCATGTTGTTCCATGTTTCTCTTCTCGTTCCTGATCATTGAATGCTTGAACTTATATTCATCTTAACCCACTGTTCAGCTGCTTTTAAGTCATGCTAGCAGCTCTATGGATGGCTGTGTCGGTCTGTCTGTTTGTTGGTCCGTCCACCACTTTGGTCCGGGCTGGAATGTGTCAACAGCTATTTGTGGATTGCTCTGAAATTTTGCACAGACATGCATGGTCCTCACAGGGTGAATCCTACTGACTTTGGTGGTCCCCTTACTTTTCCTTTAGCTCCACCATGATGTTGACATTTCGGGGGTTAGGGTTAGGGGTTGTGAAATGTCTATTAGACTATTAGATGGATTGCCATGAAATTTGGTGCACACATTCATGGTTCCCTCAGGATAAATTGTAATAACTGATCCCTTGACTTTTCCTGTAGCACCACCATGAGGTTAAAATGGTAATTTGTCCCATACATTGGTTTATAATGACATTCTCATCAGCCTCGTCTGCACTGTGTGTTTAGTGCTAATTAGCAAATATTAGCATGTTAACTGCTAAACTAAGATTGTAAACATAGTCATGTCATGTTAACATTGTCATTGTGAGCATGTTAGCATGCTGACATTGGGCCCAAAGCACTGCTGTACTCAGGAACAGCCTCACAGGCCTGCTGGCATGGCTGTCGACTCCTGTCTGTTGTTCTCATGTTCGTGCTCACTAACACTTCACTATCCTGAATGCTGCCAAATATTATCAGGTTGGAAAGTTGCATTGAATTCACAGTAATCATATCAAAATCAATGGAAACTGTGTTGTTGATTCTGATGATTTCTTTGTGCTCTCACACTCTCACACTGGACAGTTCTTACCTCACTGACTGACATACTGTTGCATTTTGTGGTAAAACCTAATCTCTAGACAGTTGGAGTGCTGCTCTGCCCAGACTTCAATTATGTCTCGAGTGCGTCACTCTAATTCTTCTCTGTCTTAGATGTGGAGGCTGACAGCAACAACATTCTTCGGCAGGAGGTGGAGAACCTCCTCCGTGTCGTGTTACGACACAAAGACTCCTCGCATAACCTTGGCAGTGAAAAGCACAATTCATGGGTGCACTGCGGAAGGACTAAAGTTTTTCTCACCCACTTGATGGTTAGTCATTTATATACACATATATCCTCTCAGATAGAATGTATGACTTAGTACAAAAACACCTGGGAAATATTTTACAAAGTTACTGCGTAATGTCAAGAATTTCTTTTCTTATCTGGTCATATTATAATTGAGCGTTACAGTTACTTCTCAGGCTGTGGTCTTTTTGCGAGTACTGACCTGCCCGGCTGTTGTCTTACAGCTAGATTTGCTGGAGGATCAGAGGAAGAAGATCCTGTCTCGGTGTGCCTTCTCCATTCAGTGCTGCTGGCGACGGTACCAGCGCCGCAGACGCTGTGCCCGCCAGCAGTCTGCTAGTCTGATCCAAGCAGGTAAACTCTTTATGTCCTGGCCAGGTACTGCTGAGTGGAATCATTACGGCTCTATGGCCTCAGTCCCACTCTGAGTCTACTTGCTTTGACCTCACTGTCTGGCCAACAGGAACCAGCTGGCAGAGTCTGTACACAATGTTTGCAGGTTTATACTGTTTATCCCATCAGAAGCTGCCAAACATTGAAGCTCATCTGATTAAGTGTTAATGACAGATGTTCTTTTGATACTTCCTTCTGGATGGGAGTACGTAAACATGTCTCTCCACAATACACAGATTAAACTTAGAGAATGAATACCTTGGTTAGATGTTGAAGTGTTTTATGCCTCCTGCAGCAGTGCGATCCTGGCTGGTCAGGAAGGAGGTCCAGAGGTGGAACAGAGCAGCTGCAGTCATTCAGAGCACCTGGAGGAAGTGGAGGGTGAGATTTGGAAAGAACACATATAATTTCTTATGTTGTCTTGCATTCTTCACATCCTTCACTCTTCACACCGCATGTTAGAGAACTGGACACAGTGTTTATTTAAAGATAATTAGCATTCATTTTTGTTAGCATCAAAAATCAATTTCTCCTTGCTGTCACCTATTGCTATGTTGCTATAGCCAGTTTGTCCTTATCTACCTGTATGAATGTCCTTTATTATGACCTAGCATTTGCGCCAGAGTGATTTGTGTATTTTATGCATTGCATGTGCATGTGTTTTTCATGCCTGTCTACTGTATGCTTCTGCTTTGCATGTTTCAGTTAGACTAATGTCTTCTTCAGTGCATATTTCTATTAACATTGAACTTCACCTATGTTACACTTTAGAGTCTGTTTACAGGTCCTATGGAGTGCTGCTGCATGTAAAAATAAAACATTGTATAAAGCCTTTTGTGGCTCCAGAGGGAGCTGCATGCAACCTAATAAATGTCCTCAGTCATTGTCAGTTGGGTCTGAAGACTACAAGTTTGAAAATGAAAATAATCTGCCAATAGTTGGGTCAAAATATCCAATCTTTGACCCAACTATTGGCTGTTGAGTTGTATTGTGGGTAATGTAGGACTAGTTCTGATGAGGAAAAAGAATACTGTGTCGATTTTGATCCTTTTTTAAAAACTGTCCATCATGAGTCTGAGAGACAACAATGCTAAATCTCTCCAGGAACAGAAATATAAAATAGCCTTTTGGCTGTTCCATAAATAAACATAGAGATATGGATGATATGTTAATTACTGTGTCATTCTTGTGTCAGGCACTATTGAAATCCTTGGCTGAGGCAGAACTGGATGATGCAAAGGACCTTGCGGGTGAGGACGTGCCAGCATTGAACCCTGTTATCAGGGAGCGAGGCTCGGTGCAGCTCTCCAACATCCAGGAGCCTGTCACGGTGAGAGGGTGGCCCATGGGCCTGGCTCTGGCCTCGGCCCCGTCCATCACCGTGTCTCTGACAGCCACGGGCTTCCAGAAGATGATGTCTTTGATGGCCTCCCTCAACCTACCCTCCAGGAGAGGGGAGTATAAGGTGGAGACCAACCAGTACACGCAGGGGCTCGCCTCCATACGGGCTCAACCCAAGGTGAGGGCATATCCACACAAGTTCTGTTAATCCTGTAATGTTTGAATCATTTTTATGATTGGTCATTAAGGATTGATTTTTTTTTCTTGCCTACTCAGAGATCTGTAAAGCTACACTGTCAGCGATCTCCACTTCTGTATGCTGACAGGCAACCAGACATGAAAACTGACGTGACAGGGTTCAATGAAATCCTGCTAGACAAAACTTTGTAAGACTTCCCTCCTTGCACAACACTAAGGCAGATTTCGTGCACACAGATGAGGGATAACCTGGCATCGAGGCGAAACAGCTGCTCTTCCATAATCTGACACAGAAGTAACAAACCTTGTATTTTAAGCTGTCATTTTGCTAAATGTATTTCTGTTTCAAGTGATCATTCACATTTCTAATTCACTTTTAAGAATGCCAACATTTATCTCGCTCTGTGTTACACAAGGGTGCAATACCTGCAAAATCTGCACCCTTGCGTAATATTTTAACCTCACAGGTAGTCAGGTAAGATAATGCAGTATCCTTTGAATCTGACCTTTGTATCAAAAATCCTCTGTAGTGGCCTTTCATGTCCCAGGGACTCAAAAAATCATTTGTGATTTAAAATCTCAGAAGACTGCCCAGAAACACTGACCTGCCACATTGGGTTCAGACAGGAGGCGGGATGCGAAATGCGAATTCTTGCACAAGCAAGCTGGCTGTTCACACCAGAAGTGTGTGTCTGAATCAGGGGAATTGAAAGTCCAGAAGAACAGTGGGGAGATGGGAAGGACAATCAAAGGGGTTGGCAAGCAAAGGGATGCTTGTTTCATCATTTATATAGATTACAATAGATGATCAGTGTGTTTTCGTTGCTCGTGGCGCACAGAGAAAATAGACCAGATGCCAAAACTATCGCGCTGCAGATCGCCAGTGTATGAACAGCCCAGTTGGTCGACATGTGCATCTCCTGTCTGAACCCGGCGGAACTCAGAGACACTTCTTGTCAACCATGTGTGGAATGAGATATTTCTTTATTCATCCCACAGTGCAGAAATTCACAATACGTGCCATGTGTCTCAAAACAGTGAATGGGCTGAGTTGTGATTATGATGATGTCACTGCAGAACAAGACAAACACAGAATCAGTTTTAATGTTAGTCTAAAATGAGAACTGGAATAACATGGCACAATCTTAGCACCTTTAAATGGAGACTGCAGATTTTGTTGAGATTTGTTGAGTTTGTCTCTTTGGAACATTTAAGTGTTGATCAAAGTATTGGGCCTTTGACAAGTGCCTTTCTTGAAATCTGAACTCAAATCACAAACGGACTGTTGGTATATGTATTTATTTTAGGGTGACTATTTATGTATGATCTGATAGATTTATTGTGGGTGTAAGAACATATTGGTGATTCAGATGCACATATGATTACACATCCTGCATTTTTTTGTTTATGATTTATGCTGGAGAAAAAAAACTGAGCAAGTTTTGCACATGTCAAGCACATATTGCACATTAAAACCACACATACAGCAGCTTATGAACAAAAAGGCACAAACAAGTGGACACGTCACTTGTGTGTGTGAAACAGGGAAAGGATGAACCCCGGTTTATTCAAATTGCTGCTCTTTGTTTAATAAGGGGTCTTTATTTTATGCATGTCTGCTGAATGTTGGACTAAACCACTTTCTATGTGGATTTTTAATCTGCTGCAGTCCAAAGCTTCAACACAAGTACTGTGTAACATACCAAAGTCATTTAACACTAGTGTTTTGTTTTTTATTGTAGCCATCAGCTTTTCTCATATTCATAATTTTAATATTCAGAACATCTTTTTTACTATACATGTTACAAAATATCATTCACATAACCTAACACTGATGTTTATCCTCCTAGCTTTTGATGCAACACATTACCTACAGGGACAGCATGTTGCACATCTCTCTTTGCTCACTAACAGTTCCTTTTCTTTTAACCTTTTCCAGCTATAAGTCACTGAAAGGTGTTTGAGTCATTGGCAGTTTAGAATTTGAAATCTGTGTACTTGTTTTTGTCAGTGGTACCAAGGGATCAAAGTACAACAACTTGAATTATGTTAATATTTAAAATGACTGTTTTGTTGAAATAAATGTCAGTGTTATAAAAAGTTTCCTTTCACCTCAAACTTTGTTTACAAGTGATCAAGCATTTTAAAAGTGACTTGAGTTTACTACCCTTTAAAGCCTTTGGTGATGACTCAGGAATTGATTGTTGATCAGGAGTTTTAAAACATTTCATCATTTATTTGAACACTATATACATACTGACTGACTGACTGACTGACGTGACAAGGAACCAGACAGAAAGTTAGAGCAACAAAAATTACAGTAATGTAACATAGGTGGTACAGCGTGGCTTATTCCAAGACATTTTATATAAAAAAGCCGCTGTCCCCCTCCAAATACAATACAATACAATCAAAAAAGTGGTAGGATAAAAAACTAATGTAGGTATGAGTTTACAAATCATCGGCTTCATTGGATGGTAATGATTTTGCTTCATTTTCTACAATTTTCAAACACTGATCTGAAAATTCAACAAACAGAGGCTCCTGCATGGCAGCCTTCATTGCATCATATTTGCTGTCTGCACTGTCAACAGAGCATAATAACTGTCTCAGATGGGGATTGCAAAGAAGATCTCTCAGTTCTTTTGACTGACCTGCAGAGGAAAAAAGAAAACACGGATTATCCACATCTGACTTTGTTGAAAACTTCATTTTGGTTGGTCATTGGTTAATGCACTTGACACTTGCTGCTGCCAGTAGTGTTAAAAACTGAAGGGTTAACAACAGACAAAGGGTAATGTTGGATTAATACCTAACAGCTGGAGCCTCTGCAGAGGCACTTTGTCAATGATGTCATCTTCATGCAGAAGATCCCCAACAGTCCACGGCTCTGCAAAGACAGTGAAGCAAAAGGAGTTTTCACACAGGGCATCAGAAAATTGTAACATTTTCTGTAACTTAATCCACGGACGGATGAAAGACATTCCAAAGACAATTAAGACAATTTTAAGTGACACAAATATAGAACATAAACTACATAAAGAAAGAGAATCACATGGATGATTAGAGAGATGAAAACATACCAGTGTTGAAGGCATCCTTAGCTTCAGGATCAACAGGAGCAGGCTGCTCAAAAGGAACGCACGCGTCTATGGACAAAAAAAGAAATTAGATGGTGGATCAGTGGATGATGAGCAGCAGAATATTTCTTCTGAGTATAATCACAGCTGGTCTAAACCTCACATGACTAAACCACTACAACACTGAGATCAAGCTCATTTACCTTTATGCCTCTTGTAACAGCCAAGTGAACAACTGTCAGAAAAAAAAAACAATAACAGTAATTTATCTGGCAAGTCTGAATCAATGTAACACAGTGACATCAGTATTATACAATGTTTAGGGGATGTGTAGGGGATTCTATCTATTTAAACTGCAGGAACAGTGGCCCGTGACGTCAAATCGCAAATCGTTTTGACCTACGTGGGTTGCCGTCCCATGTGGTGTTGATGTCCACATTTGTCTTCACGTAACTTGAATGATATTATTTGAAGTCAATTGCATTTATTTTTCTCTATTTTAGTTTTACAAGCATTCTCAAGTTTTGAAGGTCTGAGAACCAGTGTCATGTTTTACAAACACTGCGACGCTACATTGTCGGTCGGTCGTAATTTAGCTTTAGCTTTTGGTAGATAATGACATAATGCGGCTATATTGTGTGTTCTTTTAAGTTAAACCCAACAAACAGATATCAGAAATTGTCTTTCAAAATAATGCCTACTGTTATGTAGTCGCACATGACTGTTTTAAAGTTTGACCATCACAGAACACCTAGCCAAACAAACACATCGATAGCTAAGTGGCTAGCTAGCTAGCTAGTTAGATTGCAGACAGTCATTTAAAGTTACTTACTATCTTATTTTGCAGGCTGGACATCTGTATTTCGGCGTTTGTTCGCTGCAAACACTGCATATCTGCATCTTGGCAGGTAGAAAAATGGCAAACAAATTGGTCAACTTGTTAGCTGCCACACGTGCGATACCAGGAAAGAAACGATATCAGTTCCGGTTGAGCAATCCTTCAAAATAAAAGTAGGTGATCGTCCTTAAAATTAAACCAGTAGTCCAACACAGATGAAATCAAAACACGATTCTACATTTATTCATGTAATCACTGTAATGTACTTTCAACAACCTGCAGATGCAGATAATTTTAATTATTACTGCTTTATCCTCAACATCCAGTTAAATACACTAATTTAGGGGTCTTGTCTGGTTTGCAGTCAGTTTCTATAAATAAGTCAAGGAACCCCCAAATAGCTCATACCAATTAAACAAATCGCAGAAAAATCTCTGTGGGCTGCAGGCCATAACCTTGAGCATTTTTGAAAGTACTGCTGCTTGGCCTTGGTGTCTGGATGTGCATGACACTCTACTGGGATACAAAAAGGTAAACAGCTGCTCATTCCCTCTGAGAAAACAGTGGACACAGGATAGATAGCTGGGTCGATTGATCAAGTTAAGCAAAATGAGAAGGGTGGAGGGAAAGATTCTGCTTTTACAGAAACTATAAAAACACTCAATAGTGACCAACCAGTAATATAGCCTACTTAACAAAACTAAACATGTTGTATTAAATTGACTAGAAAATGTTTTTATTAACAGTTATGAGCAACAGAAAGAAAACGATCCACGGTGGTTTAGTAACATCAGTTTTTATTGAATCAAATTACAGTATAATATCTTATGCACCCACAGAAATTAATATATCTATCTCTATATGTTTATCAAGCACACACCACTGACCTATATAGCTCAACACAAACTATTCTTGCACAGCTGTAACTTGAGAGCCAGCGGTC
Organism: Holacanthus passer; assembly: GCA_025331565.1. Classification (NCBI taxonomy): domain Eukaryota; kingdom Metazoa; phylum Chordata; class Actinopteri; family Pomacanthidae; genus Holacanthus; species Holacanthus passer. Next base: position 11,269,805 of record JAFREQ010000005.1, read on the forward strand.
TTGTTACAGGGTAGACTAAGGAATGGAGAGCTGGTATATGACTGATTCAAGGAAATATTCCTGGCGTCACATCGCTCCATACACTGGGTCAGGGAAGGCAGAGACACTTGGCCATGGTCAACATCGGAAATCCAACTTGTGTCCGGATCTGTGGGGAAATCAGAATTAAATGGTGATCACAAACCATATCCTGTTGCTGAGGGTTATTTATTTCACCTGCAGATTATTTTCTCAATTAATCACTGGGTCTGTAAAATGTCAGAAAATAACAAAACATGTCCATCACTATTTCCCAAAGCATATGTTGACATATTCCCATCACTTGTTTTGTTTGACCACAGCCTAAAAGCCGATGATATCAACCAGCAGTTCCACCTGGAACCAGCAAATATATGGCATTAAAAAATGACTGAAACAAGTAATTGATAATGTTAATTGTTAACAATTAATTTTCTGTCAGTTGACCAAGTGATTAATTGACTAATTATTTTCATCTTTTTTGACACTGTGCTGGATTTAATTATGATGACAGCAGCTCCAATTTAAAGGCATGAAAATATCCTATCAGGTATTCAACCTGTGTAAAAACAAATGGAGCATGGATTGATTTTCTCATGCTACAAACAGAATAGGTGGAATGGAATGATCACAAAGGAAAAGCTTGATTCATATTGCTTTTGCTATCACAGTGACCCAATATAGGTAGAAGAAAGCAAACTTGGATTTTCCAGCCTGGAACACAGTGATCCTGAGTGTAAACACAAAAGAAGGCGTTGTTCACCTCATATTTGTGGGAGTTAACTGCTTGACTAAGCTGCAGGATCTTGTTGGTGATCCAAGCAGGAGGTAGTTTTGTTCAATCCCAAAGGTCGATTCTTGAAAAAATAAGGGGTTTTCAACTACATGTAAACACTATTTTCAAACTAGAAATACACACTGTTACCTGTAAACGTCGAGGAAAGGCATCAAGACGACGAGCTCTTGGTTCTCCTACGTTTCATTTGGCTGTTGTGAAATTTCTCTGCTATCTTCCTCTCGTGTCCTGCGGGGCAATGGCGGTTTGTGTTCAGCTCGATTTCTCTCTTGGTCCTCCCTTTGCCACAAGCATGGCACGAGTATTCAAGCAGGTTGTAATAGTCATATTGGTCGTAATAGGCTTCTTCAAAGGAAACCAATCTTTCCATATCTGTCGCCATTTGGAAACGGAGTGAAGCAGTTTGCAGCAGACGAGTCTGAGAGCGAGTAAACAGATGATGTCACCCTGTGTTTATATACACGGAGTCACGTGATCGCGGCTGTGCCGCTTGGTGGTTTTGACTGGAAATACTGACGGATTTAGTGAACATACTGTACTGGTTATTTGGAAATACTGGATAGTTTTAAAATGCTATTTCACTATGTATTTATTTTTGACATCGCACGTTCATATCGAAAATCGGATTCAACCTTTGTTTTTTGTTATTGTCCTATTTTCTTTTGTTTCTCTTCTTGCTTCCTTATAGTTGAAAAAGTATGTATATGCATATGCATGACAAACTAAACTAAAAATATTTATATCAAATCAATGTTGGAAATTAATATAGCTCTAATAACAATGTTGCTAACGCGTCATTATTTTGTGAGAAAATAAGTGACCAAAATATGTTTTGGATATGGAAATATAAAGATCCAAAGGAGTTATGATAATCATGGTAAATATAGTTTACACTGCACATTCATGAGGTTACTCTTACAGCTATGTTGTGTGTAAAAGTTGATGCAGAAAGCACAATGTACATCACGTTCAACTGTTACTCTTATATGAGATCAAGACTATAACAACATAGTGCAGAATTAGACCAGAAGATAATCTATTTGCTTGCATATTAGATAGATAGATAGATAGATAGATAGATAGATAGATAGATAGATAGATAGATAGACAGACAGATGAATATTTTATTCATCTGCAAAGGGTGATTACAGTGTTGCAGCAGTAAATCCATATGCAGTAAATAACAAAAACACACACAGGCTGAGGTATAATAACAATAATAATAATAATAATATTAGACAGATATTAAAGTGTGTCCGCATAGAGAGCCATGTTCCGTGCTTCTGGACTGTTTTGCTCCTCGGCCCCGCCCCTGACGGCGTGACACGTCCTGACGCTTTTCCACGTCGCAGCTCTGTCTCACAGGCGAACCCGCTGCGTATGTATGCGTGTCTCCAGCTAGGCCAGACAGTGATGGCGGCGCCCGTCCTGAGAGTGTCCACCCCTCGGTGGGAAAGAATAGCTAGGCTTCTCGTTTGCCTGTTGGGCATACTGCTGTCTTTATACGCCTTTCACGTCGAGAGGGAAAAGGCTCGGGATCCGACTTATAAGGCTATGTGCGACGTCAGCAGCTCCATCAGCTGTTCAAAAGTGTTCAGCTCAAGGTAATTTGAATTCAGCAAAGAGCGCTCAATGAAGCTGCCTGCTATTGTGGCAAATCTGGGAAGGGCTGCGCGCTTCAAACTGTCAGATGCACTCCGCTAACATTTGCCGGCTGCCCTCTACAGCTAAGGCTAACTGCTAACTGCACCCGTTAGCCCGCTGCGAGATAAATGTTACTTAAATGAGCTGCCTGAAATAAGTTAACTTTTAGCTTATCATTCAATAAGCGCATCATTAGCCATCTAGCTCGATGGAGCTAACTTCGCTAACCGTTAGCTAACGCAGCCCGTTTGATATACTTCTTAGCCGGTTAGCCGTCAACAGAGAGCAGCGCTGTTAAATTCTCCCCCCATAAGTTGCTGGTGGCTAATATTAACTGATCGTACTGGATGCTCTCCGTGTATGCGAGGGTAACACATCTGTAACACCAACTTTAGCACAAAAGTTGGCCATAGCTTGTTCAGTCTAGCGTTATTATTGTCTGTGTGTTGCTGCTGGTTGAAGTCATTCATTCCGCCGACTTAAACGAGGCTGTCTTTTGGTGGTTAGCTGCCTCAGTGTTGATCGTTTTGGTGCAACTTTTGAACCTACTGGCTAGCGCTCACGTTAGCTGTCATGCTGCTGTCATTAGCCGACGTGCTAATGTCACCGGTCAGCTACTAGCCACATCCAAAGGGTTAAACTCTACACCCTGGCTACCTAAAGAGACAGTGCACAGACCTGCTCCAGAGGTCAGTGGAGAGGACTAAAACACTGCTGGCCACCTTAAAGTTTCAATACTGCTCACAATCACACACTGTTAGCAGATAGACAAACTACCACAGCTGCACAGATAAAGCTGCCATAGGATCTTTACTTCAGCAGTGTCCATCAGAAGTAAACCAGAGTTGCTTTACTCACAAAGATGCGTGCAATCATTTAACATAATAACCCACATTTCTTATACAAACCAATTCTGTGAAGTTGCCATACCAGCTAGACTCTCTCCATGCAGCCACTAACGAAGTTAACCCCACCTATTGAATCTCAGTGAATGAGACTGTTTGCAATACAATTGCTTGCAGCGTAACTGGAATGCAACCTGTCAAGGAGTTATTGCATATTTGTAAGATGAGTGATTTGTTTGAGTAGTTGACACAGCTTTGCCTTGGTGGATTGAAACAAGCTGCAAATCATCAGTTGTGACTCAATGAATGAATGAAAGTGAAGAATCCTTGCAGTTCAGTCTAAACAGTGCCATCATGGCATATATAGATAAAACGAATACCCTATTTTTGTTGATGCAACTTATTCTATTTATGCATGCTGGAATTGCCTGTTTTGTGCATGCCTCCTCACATGCTTATCTGTGTAAGATAAAGTCTCCAAACACTAGCCAGAGTGCCTGCTGTAGTGAAGAAATGGAAAACAAGATTGTCTGCAATGTGGGAAAACATAATTTATTATGCACAAGGAGAATAAGCTCCCACAAAGTGATAAATGAATTGAGATTGTTGAACATTTTGCACAATGTCACATGCTTTTTTCATTATTTTAAAATGGTAACATACTTGTATCATCCCCAATGCTTAAAATCGCTCTTCCCAAATATTTAATAGTGTGGTGTTTAGAAGCTAAATGTTGTTATTGGTTCTCTAGACAGTTATTCTGAGGCCAACTGGGCTTGTGTTTGTGGTAAATGAGAAGAAATAAACAAAGGTTTGGCCTCCCTGCTCCTGCTCTATAGCCTCAATTGAGACATGAAAACCTTTTAACATCCATACTGAATTAATTCTAATGTTCACTAAGCCAGAATAAGAATTTAATAACAAACTATGCACATGTTACAATGCGTTATATTATGCAAGAAATTAAGTGCATGCTCAAAATGTTTGTAGCACTGTGGAGCAGAGAGGCTGTTTCAGACCACATGAAAAAAGAGTAATATGAACATTGAACATTGACTGAGTGAAAGTCATACTGTTTTTAATTACGCAAAATGAATGCTATTTATCTTGTCTTTTCATGTGCTGTATATTGTGGTTTTCTTTGAAAGAAATCTATCAGCACATAAAAATAATGTTGAAATTTACCATAAATAGTATCTCAACAAACTTATGACAAATGGCTTCACAGCAAAAGTTTTACAAGGGCACTACCTGGAATGAAACCTATTGTGTTGCGTAAGTTTAAAGCCAGGGGTGAACAACAGACTGGCATTAACAGGTGGGCAGCACTAGTGGTTGTGCCACAGAAGTTAAGAGAAATTAAATGTCATCCCAGACAGACAGACAGACAGACAGTACTGAAAGAGTTCTTAACTCAGAGTCCATTGTAGTAAAGAAATACTTATTTTTTTGCAGCATTTGTTTTCTGCTAAAAAGTACAGAGGGGTCTCATCAGTTGACCGATTAAACAGAAAATGAATTGTCAGCTCTCGTTTTGCACTGTTGGTGGGTTAGAAAAACATTTGGAGATGTCACCTCAGAAGCTGGGAAAATGTAATGGACATATTTTTTTTTACTGTTTTTGTAACATGTTGTGCACAAAACAATTGATCAAGTAAATAAACGGCAGATTAATAGATAATGAAAAGAATCGCTCATTGCAGTTTTAGTTCGCTGAACTTTGCTAAAAACAAAACCAAACAAACAAACAAGCAAAAAAACTCACCCAGCCGCTACTTCAGGTTCATGGAAAACAAACATTGAATTTAGATAGACTTCAGCTGTGATCCAGCCTATTACATTTCCCCCAGTTTTCTTCTATACTCCTGAAATAAAGTTGTAACTGCCTTCCTTGCTGGTGTTTTTGTGTGGTTTAGGTGGGGTCGAGGATTTGGACTCTTGGGCTCAATTTTTGGAAATGACAGTGCACTGAACCAACCCAACAGTGTCTACGGGATTGTCTTTTATGCCTTTCAGCTTCTACTAGGTAAGATGTCATTTTCTTCAGAGTAATCTGCTAGTGTTGATAATTCAGGTGACAAATCTCCCAAGCCATTTTACTAGCAACCAGTGCTGACTCAACAATTTGCCTGTCATGCCTATATTTGACTAATCCTGACTCACATGACAGTGACATCACATTTAGTGACCACATGTAAATCTGATTAGATTGCTAAATGGTGCTTTTGGAAGCTCACCCTACTGAACTACAATCTTTTTTTGAACTTCTAATTAATTTCTACTAATTCTACTTCAGAGATACATAGTAGTGTCGTAACAGTAAGAATAAGCAAGGTGATCAAAGTGCCTGGAGTGCTGTTCCACAAATATGTTTGTGGTTTGTCCCAATCTGATTTTGGCAATGACAATCCAGTGTGATCATAAAGTGAGGTGTTTTTTTTCCCTTTTGGTTATATTTGTAGTCACATTCTCCTCCCATCAGTACATTGATGGCGTTGCTGACTCAGTCATGCTGGTTTGACATGTTTCCCTGCTGAGTGGCCTGTAGGCCTGCCTGGCCACCTGGCGCTGGCACAGAACAAGAGGTCCTTTTAGCCACAGCAGTTAACACACATTTGACTATCACAATAGCAGCACAGTTACGCCAAACTGCTACAGTGGCTCAAGATTTCCATATTAAAAGCAGGACTGCTCAGTTTCAGAAGTTTCATTTTTCTCATGGCCTTGAACATTCCAGTATTTGTGTGTAGGCATGACTCCAGAATCTGCACAACCAAGCCTTTAATCTCTGATTAATGCCAGTGTACAGCATGGGACTACTGTCAAAAAGGACTTTACTGTAGACTCAAATGTTATTATGCACATGAAATTAATGTTATAGTTGTGCCTTTTCCCATGATATTTTTCCTTTTCCTTTATTGCAATTTAGTGTTATGAAGAGAATGGGGTGGACAACATGGATAAAATCCTCAATCATGCAGTATGTCATTTTCTATCACATGATGGAAAAATAATAAAAATACAATACGTCCATGAAGCAGTCTTGCTCATTGATTTGCAACATTACCCAAATGTCTTGACAAATCTTAACTTAAATCTTAATCTTAACAGAATTTAAATAAATGTGTGGTAGTGATTGATGTTGTGGTAACATCAAACTTAACATCAGCAATTCCAGTGTAGAAATAGTCCTGTAATCAAAATTTTACTTGAGTAAAATTACAAAAGTATGAGCATCAACTACCAAAAGTAAAATCACTCATTATGCAGAATGGCCCTTTTCAGAATAATTTTATTATAACTATTGATACAATAATGTATAGATATTCTTAATGCAGGTGATACAGGTCGGACTAATTTTAATTACTTTATATACAGCTGGGTAATCTGTAATAACGCCACTATTTATTTGTTGATTAAAATTAGTTTTAATAATCTGAATCTGCAAAGTATCTAGTACGCTTTGAAATTAATGGACTTGAGCAAATGTACTCAGTTACCTTCCACCACTGTATCGTATGCATATCAGGATTTCATTTTCTATTATTAATATTCACTGAAATTGACAACGTGTAAAACATTGACTGTAATGGAACACTCGTATTAAATCAAGCACACCCATTACCTCTGTGCTTCACAGTGAGCACCATGAGCCGTCACAGCCCTCATATATGAAGCAGGAGTCATCGCTCAGTGGGACTCAAGCATGTGAGAGAAACCAGAAACTGTTTAGCTTGGTATTTTGCCAGTAAGACAAACCAGGACCCTACTCTGTCAAGTTAAGTATAGAACACCCATTGTTTTTGGAATCATGGGTAAATCCTAAGTTCATATCTAATATACTGTAGATCAAGGGAAAACCGAATGACAATGAAATAATTCTGGTAGCAAAAGAGAATCCTCATCTGTGGTTTGGCAGTTGTTCCCAACCTAATAAACCATTATAAGCACAACACAGCGAAACTTGGTCTTAGAACTATGACTACAGCTCATGTGACAGCAGAATAATATGACCAGTCTATTCAGTGTTTAAGTTGAGTGTCATCACGAGGATGCTGGTGACATAAATAGAGAACTGTCTCAGGCTGAACGCTCTGAGGAAAGAGCAGACTCATCAGGCTGCTTGTGTGTTCCAAGGTTGTGTTGTTTTTTTTTTCCTGATTATTTGTCTAAGTTTTAGTTTGTGTTTCTTGCCGTAGGAATGACTGTCAGTGCAATGGCCGCCCTTATTCTCATGACGACATCCATCTTGTCGGTGGTGGGTTCGCTCTACCTGGGCTACATCCTCTACTTTGTCCTAAAGGACTTCTGCATCATCTGCATCACCACATATGCGCTGAACTTCATTCTCTTTATTCTCAACTACAAGCGACTGGTTTACTTGAATGAGGCCTGGAAGCAGCAGCTTCAGGCCAAGCAGGACTAAGCTGTCGAGAGCGGCAAGAAAAATATGATAAACAAACAACAACAACAACAAAAAAAAGAAATGTGACCTCTGAACATTTGACTTGCCACCAGGAGACCTTGCTTCCAAACAATGTTTATTCTGCTGTGTGTTCAAAAAAAATGAAGAAATTTAACTTAAATGTTGGGCCTGACATCTCAATGTTGCAAACACGGAAGGATTTATAAGTGAAAGATGATTTTCTTTTAATTTCTTTTTTCCTTGTTTAACATTGTACTCACTTAAGGAAGGGGCTGGCTGTGTGTGTGTGTGTGCGCGTGGGGAAACACATCAACCCGAGCAAGCAGAGGCAGAATGCCACAATACAGAACGATGGAGGACAGCTCTCTTTTGAACAAAAAGGATCGCAGAACGGAAGAAAAACAGGACATTAAAGGGGTTTACTTGAAATGGTTAGGAAGGTCCTATTACTGCACAGCGGATCTGCACTAAAAACAAGGAACCGAATAATGGGTCCCAAAATTAGAAGAAGAAAAAAAAACACTCATTAGGTCATTGTACAGTTTGCAGATAAGGTTCTATGGCAGGGTGGGGGGGGGGGGGCAGAACGATTAACATTTATACAGAATAGGTTTTTTTTTTTTCATGTTTACACTTTGTAGTACGTTTCTTTTCGAAGAGGACCACTAAAAATAAAACACAGGACAATGTGAGATATTGTGTGTAGATCAGTCAAATTGTTTGTTTTTGCAATTCTGTAAATAGCTGCTGAGCAATATTCCAGGCTAGATTGTGATTTAGTGTTGACACAAAACCTTTAAGGAAAAAAAAAAAAAGATAACGGGAGAAAACATCAGTAAATCTGGAACAAAAAGTGATCAAGGTCACAGTTAGGTGGAGGAGTCTGAAGATGTGCTCGGGACATCTTCCGTCCTGTAATCCTGGTCAGGCATGCAGTTCAGAGTTGTGTGGATTTCTTTGTTGTAAGTGGTTAATGTTTCACCTGAAGCCACCGACACGAGTCTTTTAAACGGAACTATAGGTTCTTTTCACCACGTTTGCATAAAGGCACCCTCACTTTTTTTTTTTGTTATTCTGTGAAAAGCATTCCTGACCACCACTTAAGTGGGATCCATAAAGACTTATGTGCCTAAAGGAGTGTTAAGGTGAATTACCTTTCTTTTTTTTTTTTTTTTTAATGTTTTGGGTGTGGGTGGGAGGGGTGATGTCATGTTAACACCAGTCTTGCTCGTTGTTTTATTGTCACAGGTCCAAGGCTTTATTTTTATGATCACAGTTTTGTAAATTGAGATACCAGTGAAGTGTTTCTCCCTCCCTAATAGAGTCTCATGAGGTAGCAAAGGCTGCTACACTGTGATTGTCTGCTCATGGGTAGAGTGGCCTGGTGGCAGAAGCATCTCTTTTCTCGCTGTTTCAGTTGCGTTAACGCTCCATCTGGCTTTTGTTCACTGTCCAGCCTGTATACATTTGATGTCAATTGAACGGTAACGGTGATCTTGCCAAGCTGAGTTACAGTTCATTTGCAGGATGTGAACGAAACTTGGAGAATGTCACGCTTTTGCTGACATGAGCGGCAGAAACCTAACAAGGTGTAAGATTGTGTAAGGGAACAGTATGTTAAGCCATACGTGGAGTTTGTGGGATGTTTGCGCCAGAAGGAAAGATATCCAGGTTACTGATGGTTTTCTAAGATGAACAGCTGCAGACACTGAAGTTTCTCATCGAGGGTTTGATCTAACATAGCAAGGTTTGTACAGAGACACATCACAATATGGGGCAAGCAGCCACAGCCTGGAGCGGCTTTGCTAGAAATCCACAGTATTGTCAGTTCAGTTCAGCACCAAGTGAAAGAGTAGGAGCGTTGTCTCTTTTCCATCCAGAATCCACTGATTAAAGCATCCTACCTTACAGATGCATGGTACACTATCTCCTGGCTTTAAGCATATGTTGGCCATCAGACAATCTTACACACACTGTCAAAGATGTAGAACAGTCGTAGTAATAACTGTAATGGTGTGATTCATCTGTGGTGTTAAACCAGCTTGTTAATAGTTTCCATTACTGCTAGTCTCCCTGCCCCTTCACATTTACTAGAGTTCAAGTGACAGTTTATTTTTGTGGGGTGAGGTTTGTTAAAGTGTTGATGATGGCAGCTGTCGGGAAAGTTATTTCAATGACACGCTTCCTGTGATAACATATGAAGTCATCAGAAATGGAGGTGATGCTTTTTTCCCCAACATATTGTCAAAGAGGACTTTATCTCTTCATGCATGTTGTGACCCATTTACTACTTATCATATAGGGGCTGTGTTACATCACTGTTACCCATTTTCCAAACATAACATGTATATTTTAAATAGCTTTTTTTATTCCAGGCAGACAGTTTCCATTCATTTCACTATGGGATGATAGAGACTGTAAGAGATGCTTCCATCACTCAATCTGTCACTGTGAAGATCATATATACTGTTCACTATGCCAATATCTGTCCTTTTGGTTAGACTAACAACAGTATAACTGATACATGTGGTATGTGAAGTAGTTTGGCAGCCTTCTAGCCAAATCTAGACTTGCACTCTGATGGGTAGCCGAACTTACGAGTATTCCACAGATTTTGCATTACACTCCTGTACCACCTATTCAGAATCAGTCTTTTATTCCCACATTCTTCTTCCTTGTCAAAAGGAATGGCACCTACATTACCCACAATGCAACACGACTGTAGCCCTGTCTCAAGTGACATCACTTGAGGATATATGTCAGACTTGTGCAGCTCCCTCTGGAGAAACAGAAGGCTTTATACAGCTGTTTTCACATATGTAGTACTACTTCCAAAGAACTGTAAACAGACTTTGTCTAAAACCAGTGGAGTTTCCCTTTAAGCAAATTACAAATCTTTGCAAGCTCATTTTCATGCCATTTAGAAAATAATGTCTGCCTGTGAGAGACATTTAAACACTATGGTTTGCTATGGAAAATGGTTGGCAGTTATGTTACGCTGACATGATTTGTAGTAAACCGGCGAAAACATGCGAGCGCCAGTCCAGTCCTTTTTAAAACTATATGGTCCTCCATAGAATGATTTAAATGTTTGCATCATTTCTTAGCAAGTCATCTTTAAGATCTTCCTTCTACAGTATTGCCTTGTCGGGCTTACATCAGGTTCTTATTCATCTCAACTCAGAATGAGACAACCATACTGTTTTGTCTTTGTCCTTTTTCTGGGAAAGCCTGTGCACTCACGTATAAGACAAGTCTCTCATGGATTCACTTGTACGAGACATTTTTTTTTTATTATTTAGAGAAGTCAAACTGACATGCAAGTTTTGTGGCAACAACTATGGGTCCTGTGAGTATCCACCATAGAACTGACAAGTATACAGTAGGAAGCCTATTATTATGATTCCAGTCATATGCAAGCCTATTACACTAGTTGTGTGCAGTTACTTTAAAGAAATGGGTAAGGAATTTGGATGTTGACTCAAAAGTCTGAAGTCTTTGGCTGGTGAAAGGATCACAATGTCACGTGATGATTTAATGTCAAAAGAAGGTCAAAATGATAGATACTGCATTCTCATTAATATTCATTTAGGCCCTGAGGTATAACTGCCATGTTAGTTGCATCACCAATGCCAACAAAAGTGCCTTCTGTTTGATCACTAGGCCTTGAGCCAAAGACGAGCAACAGTAATAGCCTTGTAAAATGAAGAATGGTAACTGTAACAGGCACTTCTGCTTGCCTTCCTTAAGATGTAATCTGATAAATTGGTAATTCCCAAAGATTTGATATCCACTCTAGGTGCAAAACGTCATTCAGAAATTGCCAGACAAAATGCCCTGTCAAATCAATGGCCGTTCCTTTTTTCCTTCCTGAACTCCACTATATAATTATCATCTTTATTTTGTCTAGCTAGGACATGTTTGTTAGCTAAGAATACACTCTCTTTAAACTACATGATTGTAATGTTCTTTTTCATCATTAATTATGCCCTTTAGCTGTATAGACTGTTAACATTCTGGGTTATTTTAGTTTAAAAAAAAAAGTTGAGGGGTTGGAGGGCTAGGAATCCATGTGTCAGCATAAAATGTTTATTACATTTCTTTGTGGAGGAAAACTTACTGGGTTTGCTTCTGTATTGCCAAATATGTTTTAAAATGCTGTATTTTCTTACATGGAAAAGTGTTACATGAATGGTAGGAGGGTGCAAAAAAAATAATTTGTTTAAATCCAGCTTACTTTAAGGGAAAACTGTGGAAAAAGGTTGACATGAGAACATTTTTAATTGTGTCATTGTCATGTGGAAATGATCTACCATTAAAACATTCCCTCTGAAACAACCTGTCACTTTAAGTTCTTTGAATGAAATTGAATGCTGTTACAGATCTAGTAAGAGTGACTTCAGTAAAACTTGCTTTGTTTGTCCCTTCCTAGTGTGACTTCACTGAGTGGGGACAAAATCCAGTCCTTATTCTGTTGGAAGCATGTTAGGAGAGGATCTTTTAACGGGCAATATGGACAGGAGGTATGATTACAGCAGCAACTGTTGAACTGTTCATCTAGGCATGTATGTGGTTTTTTTTTTTTAAGACCAACTTGAAAAATTGCAAACCTAAACTTTAAGGTGGAGGTCCAATAGTACTTCAATTCTTGGTCTGATTCCTGGTTGTTAAAATAACTGTATTTGTTAAAGGGGGACTCCAGCCATTAATCATTGAAAAAAACCAAGTGATCCTACAGTTTCCATAATGCAACTTGATAGTGTCTAATCCCACGATGTCATCTTTGTTATTTTTTTTAAACTTTGGAAAGCTCCTCCAGAGTAACAGAAATGATTATACCACTGTTTTTCCCCGGCTTAGTGGCCTTCCTGAAGTAGAGTGAACTTCACGTGAAAAATAGGTGGAGTGCCCCTTTAAACTCATTCTATTAAGTCTCATATAATAACTTTTATTTTCTCTCTTTTAATAGCAAAGAATAATGCAAAAGGGGGTAATTTCACTGAAGTAATTTTCCTAAATCTGGCAGCGGTTGTGTTTTAATACTTTGAAGATCATTTCTGCTTTCAGTTCTTGATTAAGACCCTATTTTAACCTTTACTTATATTTTTCTGAAACATTCACCAAATAGATTTAATAAGGGACCAATGGATTTGGAAGGACTGAGATTCAACAACAATCAATACTGGATGTAGATCAGACACCAACATTACATGACAGGATATTAAAAATCAGTGTGTGAACATATGCAGCATTTCTCCAGTTTCCAAACAATGTGTCTAAACCTTGATGCCACCGTGACTAAGAAAAAGTACTGAATGTGGATCAGTCATATCTGGCTGATACGCCACCCGTTTAATAGGGTCAGTATCAGTGCAGATACAGACTCAGTTTACTGGATTAGTTTTAAGGTCTTGAGGAAGTTGCTGAAGTCTGCGTGTGTGCTGACATTCATCAGCAGTTGTGCAACAATTATTGCAGCAATTACAACTTGACTGAATCAAAAGGCAGTTTTCATTCCTTTTCACGTGTTTTGTTATGACAAATTAGAGAGTTTTATAAAATGATTAGTACTAGTTATCAATATCTAGGAAATATATTGCTACAGTAGCCATTGTTTTTTTGAATTGAGTCTAAAACTGAATGTTAATATTCAGTATTTGTCTGGCCACAATACAAAGGTCAATCATGTGATAAAGTCAGTTACTTAAGGTTAGATAGTGAAATGTCTGATTTAAGTCACGCCACCATCAACAATCAATACGTCACTTAACCCTTTAGGTGTATTTTGACTTTTTGAAAACAGTCAGTGACTTGGGGAAACAGCTCTAAGACTGCACTTCAATGTGCTCCATAAAACTGTAAAAGTAATGTTGAACATGTTGGGAATGGTTTGAAAAAAAAATACAGGTTGCTTATTGAGTTCATGTTTTGTCTTTAATAAGCTGCTTCATATTCATTCAGATTTAACAGCGATGGTTTTCACTTGATTCACGTATAAAAATAAAACACTCTTAAGATTAGATTCAGCATTGTAATTCACATTCAACACTGTCAGACTGGTCGCACAGAAATGTCAGACGCTTCCAATACAGCTGTTACATCAATCTGCTAAAACATTGGTCTATGCATTCATTTTAAAAAAAAATACACACGGAGGAAAGGAAGACAGAAGAGATAGTGTTGTAACTCCCTTCTTCTGCAGTGTCTTTGTAATGTTCACTGCCAGGTGTACTCATATCACCTGACAGGAGGAATGTTCAGGGCGAGTCACTAAAGAAGGATTTTGATTGGTTTTTGACCTCACATCTTTTATGATAGCAATGAAAAGCACCACCTTCCATATCTGTATTGGAATATTCTGTAACGACTAAATAAATTGTTACACCCTTGTTTAGGTGTATTGGACAGGAAAATGCTGTATATCACAATTGTAATTATTATTATAAAAAAAAATGAATGGCATCATCAATGAGGCACTAAAGGCAACATTTTAGCAGCATCAAAAATTGCTTTTACGTTCTGAAAATGTTGCAGATTAACCTGATTGCAGTGTTGGTGGTTCATATTTGCAGACCACAGGAATAGCACTGCTAAACTGTTTGAAGTGTTCTTTATGTGCTTTAGTAAACTGCCTCAGGAAAGTGACTGAATTTTACCTGAATTTTCTGTAAGACTCAGTTTACATGGCATCAAGCCTGTCCTGGACTGCCTGTGCTGGACTGGGTGTCCCACCTGGCGGGTGTCACAGTGCACACGGGTACTTGCTCCAAGGAGGGAGTCTGCCTGTTTCATTAGCCAGTCTCCAGTACCTTTCCTTCAGGATGAATGCTGCTGCTTTAGGCTGCCTTTGCCTGGTGAAAACCCCCTTCTTGTTCCCCACCACACGGGTGACCCCTGCAGACACAAGAGGGATCAACAGGAACCATATCATACACAGGGCGCAAAAACAGGAGCTTTTTGTCAGGCTAATATGGACATCAATTCAGGTGTGAATGCCAAAAGCAAGAAAGCGGAGTTTAAGGCTACAAGTACAAGTAGTTACACGTGGGCAAAAACAGCACAGTCACCAGGGAAAGAAGAAGAGGGCCTAGAAAATTAGCACACATCCTGATTGCTGTTATGACACCTTCTGTAGGCTTAAACAATGCAAAAGTGATGCAGAGCACCAGCACTGACTGAACCTCCCCATGCAGATTCACCGCTTCTACAGCCAGAGCCATTTTTTGACATTTTCAGTTGATATAGGACAGTGAGCAGCAGTAAAAGATATGAGCAGGATGGTCCTTTTGTGTCTATTTCAGTCACATTTTGCAATTGAACCTCATATTTAAAAAAATGTTAATGCTGAAATTGAAGAGAAGTTGTTTGAGTCATGTTGAAACCAATGGCTTTCTTTTTGTAAGCCTGCTGATTTACTGCCTCCAACATGAATCGACTTGTGACCTGTGCACATACTAACCTATTATCAGTCTTCCTGTTGGAGACATGACTCATTTTATGATGTCTGCATGGAATTAATTAATAGGGTATATTGTTCTACACAGCAGTGTGAGAAAATAAGTGTTGCCAAGCAGGTTATATATGAGCATCAGCCCCCAATAACGTCTGCCTGTAGTCTCCTCTCAGCATCAGGTGTTTACTGCAGTGTGAGCAGCGTTTTTTTTAACAATGGACTTTGCACATTGGACATCAGTGTGGCAGACATGGAGGGACATTAAAAGCAGAATTTACTCTAAAACTGGGAGAAATGACAGCAGTTGTGGTTCTACAGGTTGTTTAGATCTGCAGTACCTTGTGCAGTCATGAAGTCGGCAAAGTTCCAGATGAGTTCACCAATGACATACTGCTTCCTCTTCTGGTCGAACACGTTGTGGTAGCTCTGCAGGACTACATTCTGGTACTCCTCAGTAAACATCATGGGTGGATCCTGGAGCGTGAAAAGACAGTTTCTTACTCCAAGCATTTACATGTCTCTGTAATCAGAATCTCTCTCAGATATGGAGAGGGGGTGGTTTACCAAACCTGAAATTCCTCACAGCCTTAGGATGCAACGAAAAATATAATACAAATCTAATCTAATTGCACTACAGTCGGGTAATTGGATGTGTATGTGTGTGAATCCTCACACTGTGAAGCCCAGGCACAGCATCCGCTCCATATTCACTCTGGATGATGGGTTTCTTGTACTTTCCATACCAGTTCTCAAACTGAGTGTTGAGCTGTAAGGGGATGACCTCCAGGTGGCCTGGATCGTGGTACCAGGAGAAGTAACTGTTTACACAGATTACATCCACATAGGGAGCCTAAGGACAAGATAAGAGATAAAATAATGTATAGAGATGCAAATTAAATCTTTTTCAATGTTAGGAACTACGGGGTGGCAGTTTTGAAAACTGAAAAATTGAGAATTGAGTCCTTTAAAAATGAGTGGCTGCAGCAACTAATCAAACTAATCAGTATATTTAAGCTACCAACTACACCCTGAAAGAGCTTCCTCACACCACAGGAATGTGAACAATTCTAAGGTATGTCAACGGCTTGTTGACCTAGTTTGGCCTTGGTTAAAGAAGAGCTTCAGAATTTGACTAAATTTAAGTTAAGTTTATAATAAACTAAACCTCTGAAGCTCAGCAGGATTCCTTGACAATTTGACTTTTACTCCCTTATTTTTCATCAGGCACTTTATCTGATTCACTACAGATCATGATGTTAATATACAAGAACATTTAGTCATGTGTCATGATCTGACTTGTTGTTATACACAAGTAATCTTCACCCTAAAGAGAGTGTAGAACTTTGACAACATTTCAGAATAATGTGTCTGATTATATGATCAGTATCTGCCCTTAAAGGCCTTGAAAAGACATTTCTTTCAACAACTTCTAACTATGAACGACGTGGTCCCACATGAGCACACTATGTTCTACTAAAGTCGTCGTTA
Organism: Holacanthus passer; assembly: GCA_025331565.1. NCBI lineage: Eukaryota > Metazoa > Chordata > Actinopteri > Pomacanthidae > Holacanthus > Holacanthus passer. The sequence continues at coordinate 11,286,475 of JAFREQ010000005.1, forward strand.
TTTCACATGAGAGATTTTGGTTTTCAGGTTTGACACAGGTGGGGGTTATTTGGGAAAGAGTGACATCTCTTATTCTCTCCAGATTTAGCAACATTTGAATTAGAATCTGATGACAGTTGTGTTTAAAAGTTGCCGGCACTGTCAATCAGATCTGATCAAACACACCGACGCAGCCCTGATTACAAAGATAGAGAGATTGAGTCTGAATGTTAAACACCTAATAAAGATTAACAAATAATGTTTCACTTTGATTGTAGCCTATTAGACATGCATATTTAATGTTACAGAAAAAGATTCTAAAACTTTTCTGAGAGCTATGTTGTTTTTTGCTTCCCCTGATGCACAATATTGCATGTGTGTTGTTGGTCTCAGACTGTGGAGTAGTTTGTTGCTGCTCTCTCTTGTTGGAATTTTCAAGTTTCACCTTGGACCTCAGCCAGCATCACTGATGGGTGTGGCCAAAGTATATGATATAAACATAATATAATAATATATATTTGACACATTAGTAGTAATTATTTTCTGTCAGTGCGCATGTCATATATGTGTGTCACACACACACACACCTACAGTGGGGGAAACAAGAACTCAACACATCTTTTTTTTTTCATTAAAAACATTTCCAATGCAATTATTTACATGAAATTGGGATCAGACATTGGTATTAACTCAATAAAACTACACAGATAAACAAATAGCAATATTCCAATCAACAAAAAAAATTCTAAGCAATAAAGTGGAATGACACAGGAAAAAACTGTATTATGGTCCTACTCTTTGAAAAAGGGTTACCCACCGCTGAATGCAAGTAAACAAATCTTTTGTTACCAAGCTGTGAGACAAGAAACATATCATGATGACCAGAGGGAAAGAGTTTTCCCAAGACCTTCTCAACAACATTTTTAAGCAACGATACTGGTTACCGATGGATTGCTCAACTCCTAACTGTTCCTTTAAGCACCACAGAGTTCATTATCAGCAAGTGGAAGGAACATCATTCCACATTCCACATCATTCCGACGCACGGGAGCTCCTCACAAGATTCCAAATCCCAACTGGAACACTGTGAGAATATTTGTTTCTTCATACAGGAACCATCTTGAAGCTGTCATTCAAAGAAAGGCTCCTCCACCAAGTATTAAATGAATTCAGTTTAACATTTTTTTCCTACGTCCTTCCACTTTAGTGCACATATTTTTTTTATTGACTGAAATGTTATAATTTCTATATATAATAATCTGTCTAGTTTCATTGGTGTTTTTCATGGTCTCAATTTGAAAAGCTGCATTAAAATACTGTACGTTTAATAAAAAAATTTTTGGTTTGGCATTCAGTTGATACTGAAGTGTGAAAACTCACCCCTTTGTCCCTGGCATAGTTACTGTCCGTGATGTACGTGACAGGCCGAGTAGGATCCAGAGCTTTGGTATGTTTTATCAAGGTCCTGTAAGCAAAATGAAAAGCAGTTTTTTAATGTCATATAATCACTACAATGTCAAAAAAAACTTCAGTTATATTTGTGTAATTTGAAGGAAGTGATTAGTGTGATACAACTCCAGAGTGGCAAAGCACAGTCTCCATACACCATGAATGGTGTGTTAGTACTTGACAGGTACAGTAGATGGGCAAGCCCAGTATTTGTCTGTCCTGTTTGTCTTCATGTGGCCTCAGGCTATTACTGAGCTCCAGCTGTTAGTGTTCAGGGCAGCTTCATTTCTACTCTTACTGCATTCCGCAAATGCATAGAGAGTAAAGTTATAGGCTGTGACTGACAAACAGGCCAGTATTTTGCCTGCAGAAACATACACAGACAGTGTAAAGCCTTCAGGGGCATATTGGTAGTTGTTGTAGTTGTCAGTTCTTGTCCATCAAAGGAAGTTAAAAAATGCCCAAAAACATTTTTCTTAAAAATTTCAACTATGGGACTTCAAGGCACAGGTAAGTGGCATACTGGGGGTAGGAAAAAGTGAATGATCTTGCCCCCAGAAGGGGCAGATAAGTCAGCAGTCAGTTTGTGTATGAATGAATATTTGATGATTGGATCCATTCAACTCTTCACATCTAAACAAAATGACTAAGTACTCACTTGAAATAGAACTCAGCAGGGGGCATCTCTGAAGCTGGCTCATTGGCTACTGACCACATGACCACAGAGGGATGGTTCTTGTCCCGACGTACAAGCTCGTTCATGACATCCAGGTGATGGGCCAGGGAGGCGTTTCCAAAACTGCGACTACATTGGTAAGACACGTCACAGCAGATCCACCAGATTAATTCAGGCTACCCATCCTCAAAACATGCAAGAACAGTCAGAACTCATCTGCTCATCAGCAACAGATTAGTGTGTCTTTCATTAAACTATTTGATGAAGACAATTTTTGTATGTATTCACACCGATTTGAATTCCGGATACTGAGTCTCAGAAGAAAAGTTTTACATTTTTGTCAAGCCTGTCTTGAAACAATAGTCATCTGTCCATTGAAAGAGTTATTTAAGTCACATTTAAGTCAGTCCTCATACAGTAAGATGTTCACTCTGTTGACCACTCTGAACCTTCAAACACACCCAAAGGTCATAGATGTGAGCAGTGACACTTACATGTCTTTGATTCCCACCCCTGGGCACTCATCGATCACCACGATGCCATGGCGGTCACACATCTGCAGGATCTCCTCAGCGTAGGGGTAGTGGCTGGTGCGAAACGAGTTGGCTCCCAACCACTTCAATAAGTTAAAGTCTTTGACAATCAGGGGCCAGTCCAAGCCTTTACCACGAATCTACAACACAAGGAAAAGAGGAAAGGAAGGTTGGATTTTTAAGCTGAATCCACTTTTTCTACCAAATTGTCTGTGTGTTATTAGAAACTACATGTCCATGTGACTGAGCTACAGGAAAGACTGTAGCTCTGTTATATCAGATATGTTGCTTGAAAGCTAAATGACTCAAGGTTTTTGGTCAAGGTTTTGCTTCCCTCTGGTGGTACTCACATCAGAGTCCTCATGTTTATTGACTCCATGGAAATAGAAAGGCTTGTTGTTGATGAGAAACTGGGTGCTGGTAACATTGACTGTGCGGATCCCAACGGGTAGAGTATACACATCCTCAAATGTGGATCTGTCATGGGCAGCCATTAAGCGAACCTAGATGTTAAAGTGTAAATGTCAGACACATTTTTTTCTTGCATCTCTTTCAGCAGACATTGGAAATAGAGAAGAAAGAAGAGGTTGTGTATTATTCTACTAAACATGCAGAGCATTATAACAGGTATGAGAAAGACAACAGCACAGCTTCAGTGTGCATAGTTGAAATTTAGGAGGGAATGAAAACACTTTGAGTTTATTTTACTGCTGTGTGTTTAAGTGACCCGTCTCCCCTCTCAACCTGGCCAAATCCCCTCCCCCAGTAAGTTGATTTGAGTTACAGCATAACTCTGGTGGTAGAATTGGGATTGTATTGTACTAATACATACATTTATTAGGCTTGAACACAAGGTGATATAGTCTTGTGATTTTCCTAGTGGTAAATATATTGTAGCTTAATAATGACCAACTATAATTAATAAAAGATAATTCGTTCTTAGGCATGTATGCATGAATGTATGTAAACATGTTGTCTTACCTCCATAGAGTAAAGATAACCTGGATTCTCATGCATCAAATACGGCCACCACAGCTTGACATCTGCTACTCTGAGCACTCCAGATGGCTCGTTGGAGGAGGCCACACAGTGGCCATCTTTGTCGATCAAAGTCACCTTCAGGGTGGCTGTGGCAGAACCTTGGACTGATACCGCGTATTTGACTACACCTGAAACAGGGAAAACAACGTTCTGAACAATGTCACATAAAAAGACACAAACAACCAAAAACCGTCTCTTCTTAATAAAGTTACATGTGATTTTTGTTAACAACCAGTTTGCTTTTACAAATGCTTACAAGTGCTAGTGACCATTTGAAATTGAGTAAGTTAGTGGTTTCAGTATATTTGGGTGTGTCCAGTTACCAATGTTATCCGAGAAGTCAGTCACCACAATGATGTCATCCACATAAGCCTTAGGAGTGGTGTACAGCAATACAGGACGATGTATGCCGGCATAGTTGAAGAAATCAAAGTTGATGTTTTGCACAAAAAAACCATCAGGATACCTGTTGAGTAATTACATTTCCCTCATTATCTGAATGTCATCTGTATCGTAAACAATGAAAACAGTTGAAGTGTAAGTGTGAACTAAACTGATAGTGGAAGTATAAGTGCTCAAAAGCAACTAAATCTTCTTACAATCCCTCACAGCTGAAGTCAAAGTGATGAAAGCAGTTGAAGGTCACTTGAAGTGTTAGATGTCAAAACCAGTTGATATGTCAGTTAATATGTAAATGATGAAAACAGTTGAAGGGTCAATTAACTTGTTCTATTTCTCAAAAATTGTAAAAGATAAACAACTGAAAAGATGTTTTAAAGTGACTGGGATGCGATGCGTTTAAAGTTTGAATTACTTGTCTAACGTCAGAAACTTGTTGATTTGTTTGCCCATTGATTCCCATTATTAGAAAGTTGTGGGGAAAAAAGAACATTTTAAAAACTTTAATAATTTTAACCTTGTGAATTAAAGCAAAACGAAGTTAGCGCACAAATTAATTTAAGCTTTCATATTAATTAATTTGTTTTAATTAAAAATAAAAAAATGGGATTACTTGGTGCGGTCGTCCATGTGCTGGATGATTCCTGGAGGAAGAGTCTCCAGAGTCAGAGTGTTGTTGACAGCGATGGTGATCCTGCACGGCATGGTTGGGTCCTTGCGGATCAAACTGCCTATCTCAGCCTCATAAGGAAGATGGCCACCTTCATGCTCCACCACTTTCACCCCGTTGACCCACTATACAAGGTAAACACAATAATTCCAAATTAACCTCATTATTACAGGAGGTGGGGAAAAAGTGTCATATCTGATGCAAAACACTTTTACTTTTCTAACTCTGACTGGAGTGGACTGGGAAGGTAGATGTGATACTCACCACTATTGAATAATAGTGAGCACTTCCAACTCTGAGAACCACTCTTGTTCCTTCATCAGCGACCCAGCGGGAAGGCACCACCACCTCTCGCTCGTACCACACCCAGCCAATGAAATCTCTCAGTGTGGGGTCCTGTGTGATGTCATTGTAGCTGGCAGGAACAGGCATGTCAATCACTGGGCCAGTCTAGGGAAAATAAAACTTCAATGAAAGGATAATATTTTATTTCTAACAGTGCATCTGCTCTACTCAGTAGTGAGCCTGTAGTTGCCAGAATGATAATAACACACACCAATAATAACAGTTAATAATGACTGTATTTTAGTTGATCTTCAGTTTGCTCCTATGACATGGCTGGATCCCAGCCTGGGGGTCAAGACCTCACATGATAAATCTGAGGGGTCACAAAATGATTAAAGGAATAAGATATGAAGTATATTTCTGTTAGACACAATTATATTCTTTTCTGACTTTTCTCTATATTTTTTTGTGAAATACTGGATACTTTTACTTCTTCTGACATCTAAAAAAATGGTGATGGTAAATAATTATCTTCATTAACAGTTTTGATCTTCTATGGTGTCTGACAGTGCTGTCCACTAAAAAGCCGATTGTTTAACTCCAGTTGTATCACTGTAATATTCCTACAGTGTATAAGCTTACAGTGTCTTAGTGAGACAGCTGTAAATTTCTGCAGACTTTAATGTACTTTGTGATGCTCTGCACCTCCTGTGGTATGTCAGGTAGATTTATTATAATGTGTTTTAGAAGTGAGCCTGAATTCAGTGGCTCAGGCAGGTTTGATAGCTGTGGTCACTGAGTGATGATCATACACAGAAAACACAGAACTTCCCTTTACCAGTTTAATTAATGGCAGAGTATAAGGTGAGTGTGTCATTAATAACAATACTGAATACATATATGAATGGATAGAAAGATGATGCATGGATGGATGGATGACAGACAGATAGATAGATAGATAATGTTTGTGCCAGTGGATTCAGAAAAAAACAATTAGTTTGTATTATTAATCTGAATCTGCAAGTAACTTTGAACTAAAGTAATCAAATAAATGTAATGGAGTAAATAGTACAACATTTCTCTTTGAATTGTAGTTTGGGTTTAAAGTAGGGGAAAACTGAAATATTTCAGATGTACAAGTACCTCAAAATTGTACTTAACTAAATGTACTTGCAAACAAACTTTGTCAGAGCTGCTGTTGGCTGCTCACCTCCGCCAGGCGACTTTTATACCAAGCCTTGTCAAAGCCCTGGTTCCTGTTCGGGGACTTGTCCGCCCTGAAGGCCCACAGTCCACTCAGCTCCTTCAGCTCCCTGGAGGAGGACTCCCGGGGGAAGAGCATCCCGGTGTCCAGCGGGGACACCGCGTCCAACACGGCGAACAGGCACAGGACACGGATCATCCCGAGACTCTCTGCTCCGACGATCCACTATTTCAATGTCCGTGAACTCGCGGTCACGTGATTCATCCTGTAGTCATATGACCACGAAGCTGCCGTTCTCTCTCGCGCTGCCTTCGCATCTGTCGGACATTTCTGGGATGAGCATACACACAGTCTATGGATGTGAACTGTTTTACGTCATACAATCTCCTAAAAATTACCTTAAAATGAAAATGACTTTATTTTGCCCGACCCAATCGTGAAAATATCAAGAGATGATTTGTTTAGTGCTTATTTTATTATTAAATATTCTTCATGCTTTTGGAAGTTGAAACAAGATGAAACGTAAAGGTTGCACCGTGCCACACCAAATTAAAAGCACCCATGTGCCCTGATCTGGCTGGCAAATGTAAAGGTCGCAAACAGAATAAATAATGTATAACACAAGGAAACTAAAACTTTACTCTAAATCCATTTCATTTTCCCGCCATTTAAGTCGTCACTCACTTTTGCAACGCCGTATAAATGACACTAGATGGCGCCAGATGCTCGTACATCAAAGTCAACAGCAGCGCACAGGAGCGTCAATCAGATCAAGTCAATTTAGCCCAATAGCCATAGCCCGTAGCCAGTAGCCCAATATCACAATCACAATTTGTCTCAGCTTTACAATCCGTTCAGAATAAGACACTTTCCATCCTCAAAGAAAAAAAAAACGAATGGAAGAAACCTCAGTTCATTGATTTTGTGAAAGTGTCCAACAGCGCCTCCATGGTCCCCTAAAATTCCCTTTCAGCACATGGATGGATTCACCTGCTCAGGGGCCGTGGGGTCAACTCTCTTTAGTTGAAACACAGATTTATTCAGGAATATACACCACATACATTGGTCCAATAATAACACAGTACCTACTTTATGGCTCTTGTCATTTGAGCTGATCATTCTGTTTAGTGGTGTATATTCCCATTTTACATTTGCAAATTAGCAAATTTGCTTAAGTGAGCTGGGAGGATATTATGGCATTTGGGGAGTAGATATTATAGCAAAATACCACAAAATTATATGTAAAACCATCCACCTCCTCACTAACTTAGTGACAGTCATACTAATGTGTTTATGTCTACCAATTATGAAGCAGATGTTTTGTGTCCACATCGGCCTCATTTTGTATCTGTTGTGGGTTGTACTGTAAAATCACAAAGAGCCGAGATGCACCGGTGGCCTAAATGTTTAAGGCACTGACCATGAACTGCAGCATCCGCCCGCTCATCTGTCATCCTACATCTGTCTCGCCCATCATTTCCTGTCATCACTCTTCTTAAAAAATGCTAATAAAGGCATAAAATGACCAGAAAATACTCTTTTAATAATCACATCCTTTCTTCATTTGGATAAAAGCACTATTTACAAAATGATATGAAAATACTTTCTCTGCACTTTTGTCTTCTCAGCATTGTGGTCAGTTACATATGGTTGAATCATGAGGGAGTTACAAGTACTGTGCTGTACTTTCAAGTGTGTTTGAAGAGAGCAGTGTGCCGTGATTTGAGTCAGAGTTAGGTTACCCTGTTAGCAAGAAAGGTTCAAAACTCTGAAACCTAATTTCTGCAGATTTTTTAGAATAAGATTATGAGACTGTTATTTGATAAGACCTTTCAGTTTTAAAGGTTTTCTGGTGCATACCATATAAGATAAGATAAGATAAGATAAACCTTTATATATATATAGCACACTTATATACACTAAAACACGCTTAATAAATTAGAGGAATTTCCAGTGTTACCTACTGTAAGCCAGTTTTTGACAATCTTTGATTTGATTATGAATCAGATGTTTCAAGTTGGCGTTATACACTTTAGTCGACCCTGTACATTCTTCAGTCCAGTTTTGGTTTGTAATACATGGGGCATTGGTTTATTCCCTCTTCAGGTATGTTTTCCATTCCTGATGGCCACAAATTGATCTATCCTTTCTTTTCCCACATAACTTAATCCCAGAGGGACTGACTCCACAGACTCTTGCAGACTGAACGGAACACGACTTTCTCTCTGTTTTCTCTTTTTATTCTGATTTATGTTGGCCATTTTCTTCAACCCCATGACCCCCTGGTTGCCCTCCAAAAGGTTTTGTTCTGATTCATTCTGGGGGAACATGCTTTCTCATTACATCAAAATATTTCACATTGACCAAGTGACATACCGGAGCTGAACACTATTCCCAAGACACTGCGATAATGAAATCAACTGAATTTAATGTTGGATATTTTTTGTTGTTAAAGTTATGCTGTCTGGCACAGGAAAAAGTACAATTTACTGGGTATAAGAAGCACAAACAAGGCAGGTTTGTAATAAAATGCTTCACAGAGTGACAAACTCATCCAAACAATCCATAGCGCTGCCATCTGCCTGAAATTAATGGAAGGTTAATGGTGAGTTCAGTGTTAATTTCCGGTCTGAAGTCTGTCTGAAGTCATTTTCCCACCATTTCATCTGGGATGTTTCTTTGGTTCCCACCCCATGTCAGCGATGGCTAGTTAAACATACCTTCATTAAAAGGATGGCAAAATCAAATATACATTTGAAAAAGCATTCAAGCATATTACCACAGTCTGGTGTGATTGTTGTCCTTCGCTGTAAAAAAGTGAAAGAAAGACCTTTAATCATGCAGCTGCAACCATCATGGCTTGAAGTTTTCATGTAGCAAAACCAGTTAAGACAAGACCACCAACTATGCTTCACAGAGCAACAAATTATTTGACTCTTGGTAGCCTGTTCAGACCACTCCTGTTGTTCCACAGGGCTTCACAGGAAGCTGTTGTCTTCTGCCTACAGGCCCCTGCTCTCACTTTGCAGCTTATGCACATTTGCCATTTTGCCACATTGCTTTGACTCTTTCCCAAAAGTTGCCAGATCTCCACCAACTCAGTCACAACTTCAGGAGTGAAAACAGATTTAACAGACATATAGACTTAAAGATGAAAAATCGTGAAAAGTGTTGAGTTGGATTTTCACTCATATTTTCACTCACATTTGTTTTTCCATGTACTGACTGTCTTCGCAGCCTCTCTGTGACACAGCCATGATTCTAAAAAGATCAGAGGAGCTGTGGGTTACAAAAGAAGTCATAACCTTGACCGAGAAAAAAAAGTTGGTGGAGGTCAGGGCCTCATCAGACCGCAGTGAGGGAAGCAGGGCTTAGCTTTTGGCAAACACGTCACTCCATCAGACTGCTTTGTTGTGTAAAAATCCTTGCTGTGACTTTCCAGTCTGTCTAATTGCAGTTATTGTCTCCCGCATTTGCATTTTACTAGGCAGCTTGTGATTGTGGGATTAACATGAACAGACATTAACTTATACGGTTGGTTGCTTTTGTTACTGTAAGGATGCCACAGGATCATAACAAAGCAACTTCTAGGCGTTCCTACCTTATTCAGAATATGTTGTGCTGTGAATCAAATACAAAATCAGTTCCTGATGACAAAGAGAAAACACTGCAGAAGCTCTTCAGTTGTCATCTTTGTGATATTCAGAATAAGTTATTTTAAGTTCTGCTGCACATTGCTTCATTCATCCCATCTCACTCTGTCTTTTTTAAGCACTAGTTATTTTCACAGTCAACCTGCCGTGAACCTTCTTTGTGCATTCTTTTATGAATAAATTTGTTAGTCTGCAAAAAGCAAAAAGCAGTCGGCAGCGAAGCCTGTTTTAAAGGATGTTCATTCATGAATTATTGATAAGTAAACAAGGGGGAGCGAGAAATATAGGGGGCGAGAAAGGGAGAATAAAGGGGGACACGAGTTCCCTTGGTCTGAATTTTTGCTGATATGTTTTTTCGCAGTCTTGCTGCATCTGTCTTACCACTACATCAATGGGGAAAGAAAACATGTTACAGCCTGAGTTTTGATCTGTAAGTTAAAAACATAGATATGAAAACAGCAGAGATGAAACAAGATGAGCTGCTGGTTTACAGCGTACAGTCTGTGCAACCAGATCTGTATCCTCTGTGTCAATGACATGATATTTTAAAATCCTTGTATCAGTCTGTACTGTGTGCAGACGTAGTTCATAATCAGATCTTATTGTTATATCTTGTTATATCCTCTGATAACATCCACAAATACATTAGATATCAGTTCACTAACTTCACTCATGGCTTGCATTCAGTTTTGTGAAAGACAGTAATTTCACACTTTAACATTCATTTATCTGCTGGTATGTTATTTTATTTCTTTTATATGATAGTCATCTTCCAAACAGAAAGTAGACTGACAAATACAAAGTCTAATAATAGTAATCCACAGTTATTAACAAAAACACGCAGCTGCTAATTAACTGGTTCCAGTGTAGTGCGGATGTACTTGTGTGTTTCCTATAGTGCTCTCTGCATCCTGTCTCTTTTCATTGTCGAGAGTGTCCATTCTGCTTGGATAAACATTTACTGCTCGGAGGCGCATCTGATAAGGGCCCTGAATTGTGTGGCTTTGCTCCTCAGTTCTTCAGGCTGTAATCTCAGCCAATGTCAGATATTCCTCTAATTAATTTGTTGGGATTTCATGAGAGATTTTGGGGAAATAAAATGGTAACGCCAAAGGAATGATTATTTAGACTGCGCCTTTATGTCTCAGTCACCAATGTCAGTCCGAGCAGAAGGAAGGAGAGCTTTCTCTGTCTCCCTGCTAGAACTCCAAGTTGTGCCCAGTGAACATGTGCTACAAGGTGAAACCGGTCATTGAGACAGCTTGACGCGTTTCTTCCTCTACATCCTCTGTCCGGCCAGTAAAGCCCTTGCTCCAACACATGCATGCTGTGTTGCAACACCTGAAATATTTTCAGCACTTACCATAATGAGGGTGACTAATGCACTAAAAAGCACAATCAAACCTAAAGAGAGAATAAAGTTCTCATCATGTAGTAAAATACAATCAATGCCATGAATCTGGAAGACAATCTGAGGCATTGAATGCAATATTAGTCTTTAATAGATTATGAAGTGAGTTGACCATTATTAATGGGTTTGTAAATGTGTTGCTAAAGAGGTTAAGATGCAGGAAGCAGTTGGGATTTAGTCAGGTGTGATTGTCTTTTATGTGACCTTCTAGCAGCCAAAACACAAAGATTTCATACTATAGAAGAGATGGATTTTGCATCTAATAGCATTACCGATTGAAGTTTTGCAGATTATTATATTAATAATGTCTTGGCATATTATAGATCTTTTATTGTGTATTTTTTTATGAATTTATAAAATGACATTATGCACCCTTGTCTCCCAGATATGAGTGTGGGGCAAAGGGAGGAAGCTAGCAGCACTGAGGGTCCTGGGAGGCTCAGTCAGATAGCAGTAGTGGCAGATTGGCTGTGTGGGCGCATGCATGACAGAGTAGGAAGTTATCCCTTAAGTCCCGCTGTGCCTCCCTCTGTGCCAGGGTTTCACACTGCCAAAGTCCTGGGCTGTGATCAGGAGCCTGCAGAACCACCACCACCACCTCAGCAGAGTTCTGCTCTTCCCTCCACGTTTTATTAACGGCTACGTCCCTGCAGTAATGCTGGGTTTCAGGAGACACATCGGCTTTTTCTGTCGCAGCAGCAGAGTGATTAGACTGCACAGACCACAAGGAGCAAAATGGCTTTCAGCAAGTCGAGAGGGTTGCCATCTGTCAAAGTGTGTGGGAGATGTGGTAATAATATTGGAGCCCAGGATTTATACGCTGTTATTGCTCTGTTGTGAATGAATAAAAGTTACAAAACATCCCTCATTTCCTGCAGATGACATTACAGCAGGCTGGTGGAGGCTGCTCCCTGTGGACGCAGTAACACAGACGTATGACAGCGGCTTCTGACACCACAACGTGTGAGACGTGAGAGCCGCAGCTGCTCAGACACACAGAGCCGCTCGATCGATTTTAATTCCAATTCGCAATTGCCTCCCTGTCCAAGCGGGGCGAAGAAGACATACTGCGTGGCGACTGTATTGTGGCCGACCTTGAAAAACACGCCTTGAATATCTCAGCAAAATTATAGGCATCAATATCCTGTTTGTTCGCAATCTTGTTTTCACAGCTACCTGCATAGGTGAGGGACAAAACCCAGCTAAAGATTAACTGTGTCCCTGCAACCTGTAAATGGCACATCACAGGTCATGCGGCTGTGGCTGTGGATGGAAACATAATAGCTGTCATGGGAGCAGGGCCGAGCAGAGGTCAGCGACCTTTTATGTGCATTTGGATGCCTCATCATTTTTAGCGACAGGAAGCAGGTGGACTACTATTTGCTGCTCATATTGTTGTGCCATACTTGGTTTATTGAATCACAATCAAATAACTGCACGGGGGTTATTTTTATTAGAACCATATCACATGCTGTTCACATTCTGCTGTTTAAAACGAGCAAAACTGCTCTGTTCCCAAATGTGATATTCTGCTTAAAATTCATTCATTTTTTTCTTCTCATTTGGAGAGAGTTGCTGGAAACACGGTTCGTTTTGATGATGGATTTTTCTCAGAACAAGCGAGGCTCAGTTTTTACATTCAGACACCTCGAGGGGAGAACACGCACGCTGACTGGAGGTGGGTGATTTCTCCCCACCTTTGTCCTCCCTGTGCCAGAGTGACAATGGTGCATGAGGGAGGGAGACTGAGCCAGAGGGAAGAGGCAGAGGAGGAGGAGGAGGAGGAGCGAGAGGAAGAGTAAAGAAAGAGAACAGGCATTTCTCGTGTCTTCTCTCACCGTTCTCATGTGGAAATCCGAGAGTTGAATAATTCATAGCCTGTGGGAGGTGAATAATGAATATGTGCAAGCGATTAAAGGATGCATGCTGATGAGCTGGAGTGAGAGGAGGGCTTCCCCCGCTGAGTGATCTCTCACCTGCTTCACCAACAGAAAAAAAAAAGGAGCAAATAAAAATGCTCCAGCAGAGGAGCAAAAATAGCAACACACACATATCATTGAATACAAAGTGTTCAACCTGCACCGTGAGCTGGATTTTGCTGCTTGCAAACGCAATATCACATACATCCACGTGCTTGGCTTGATGCGCTTGTGTGCGCCAAAGCTCTCTGAACGGCGTAAAACTGTATAAATGGAGTGAAAAGGAGAATCCATGTTTAAAAATGGTGAATAATACATTGCTGCAGCATCACGCAGGGCTGTGTCTGCATGCTGGGGTTTCCTCTGCAGGGAGGGGTGGGAGTAGAGCCAGTGCATCTGGGGTTTATCTCCCTTCCCCTAACACACTCTCTGTTTCAGTGTGTGTGAATGCATGTAAATGATTCTCTGTGAAGCTGTGCATGTGTCTACGCCGACACATCTGAGCCCCCTGCATGTGTGCTTGTTTTTGCCGAACATGGGTCATTGGTTCCAGTGATAAAAGTAACTCCACACATCCACCCACGCAACACCCACTGTTACGTACAACTATTCTAAATATACACCTCACATGTATGTGAAGAAGCAACACACCCCCGGGGCAAGACAAAGGAGAACGCTGCACTTTTACTTATTAAAGCGCTGTTAGAGGGATGTGCATGTGTGGTTGAGGTTATAACCTGACAGTTTCATTGAAGCTGTGGCAAAACACCAGGGAGCAACTCAGCATGTGAGGAGGAGCAGAGGCTGGTGTATGATGTGTGCCGTTAAGATTTTATTTTTTTATATGTGAACGTGTACAGCAGTATTACGACACGACAGAGGGTGTGTGTGGCAGCGCAGTGGAGTGAATTCATCTGTGCTTATTTGAGGCAGCGCTGAGGGTTTCCCGTTTTAATGACACCAAGCAGCTGGGTGTCCATTCAGCAGGTGCTGCAGGAATAATTCATACTGACAACGCACACATAATGAAGAAACATGTAGGTGTTAAAGCTTTCAGACCTGCAATAAAGGTCACACATCGTGTGAGGATATCTATGTAAAAGGTGTTTGGAATAAATTGAACGATACATTCTCACCATGCTGGAGCCCGAGTGGCTAAAAACACCACCTCCTCTGATTCATCTGCAGTAGAGTGGAGGCTGTCTGGTTCAAATGTTGAATGGAAAAAAATCATAAATCGCTTCTGTATGATGAGACGACCACTATTTCCAGAGAACTGAAAAGCTTTAGCGGGAGAAATCAACCAGCATATCAAAAGAGTGGGTTTAAAAAGAAATTCTGTTGTTTAAAATTAAACTTCTCAAACAAAGTAAAATATTAACAAAATCATTCAGATGATGACTTTATGAATAAGTCATTAAAACACCCCATCTATAAATACATTCAGTTAATAATTACTGAATATAAATGAAATAATCCATAGATTATAATACAATAAGAATACAACAGATTTTATACTATTCTTAAAGCTGAGTATAAAGCAGAATATGCTGTTTTTAAAGGTAATTAAAAGCTTTTTACTTTTGTATCTTGTTTACTTATGAATTATTCTTTATAGTCTTTGCTAATGAATGACATCGAGATGTGACTAATGTCTGCCGTCTTCAAAGTTTCAGTGGCCTGTACTGCCAACAATAGATCTTGTTACCCATGGAAAGTTGTCATTTGTTATCTTTAGAGCAGCATTAATGAGTCTGACGTGTTGAAATCCTCAACAAGCTGGACGTCACAAACATGTTTGACATATTATGTGTGGCCTTAAAAAGTTGCTCTGACTAACATTAACCAACAGTTGCTTACTTACATGTCCAACAGACACAAAGTCACCTTAGCATTAATTTGGGGTTTACCTGATCACCTGATGAATGAATGAATGAAGTCCACTCAATCCTCTTAGCTCTGTTCCGGTTTCCACCAACTCCTGAGAAGAATAATCAGGTCTTTAGCTGCAAAATGCTCCATTATGTTCACCAGGTAGTTGAATACAGAAGATGCCACAGTAAGAAAAGCACAGCTGTATAAAATGAATGATAGCTGAATTTAGCTGCTTTGCTTTTAAGGTCCTGATATCGAGCATGTTGGCTCACAGTCACACTGTCATGGCTTACAGGGACACATGAATAAAATACAGCAGTTGTCAATGTTAGTGGCAACATGTGCTTTTCCTACAATGACATGTGAAAATGTCATGCTGAGAAAAAGGCCTCCGACAGCAGTGAGACTGAACCGAAACACTAGTGTTGCATGCTCTAAAACCAAATCAAAGAGCTGAAAGGAGCTAAATAGAGCTGAGGGGAACTGCAGAGTTGGCTGATAGGCCTCATTCTCTTTCTACTAGGGGCCCCTTTTTCATTTCACATCATCATTTGACCCACTGTTCATATGAAAATATTGATAAGTGCAGCTTCAAGGCCACGGCTGAAACCTGCAGTGTATGAGTTGTTTTTCTGATTGGTTCAGTCTTGACGCAGCAGAGGTCCATGCTTCTGGTGGGGGTCAGCGGTCTCCAGGGTGGACCAGCGTCCCGGGGTCTTCAGCTGGAAAAATAAATCAGCGTTCCCTCTCTCCTCGTCTCGAATCATCAAAGTGGGCTGACACAGCTCTCCTGTCACATTCCTCAACATGGCCTGAGGAAAAAAACACAACAGACAAGTTAATGATTTCACAGGAATAATTTTAATGGATTGTAGTGTAATATAATAGAAGATCGAAGACGTGAGTATATTTTAACATAGTTGTGCCGTTTGTCACATATTTCTATGCACATGACGCATTTTGTTATTAGAGGAGTGGCGATCCAGAGAAGTTGTGATCAGTGTTTGGCTCCGACACACAATCGAGGACTCAGCTTCCTCTTCCTGCTTGCGAGGAGACTGAATAATGGTCGGCACTCTCACAGAGAGACAGACACAGAGGATGTTTGGACCATTTCTCCTGAAACCACACACACACATTCCTTTGCTTGGAACAAGTGCGTGCCGCAGACGGGAGGTCTCAGTATTCAGGAGCTCACGTGACAGCAGGTGTTGACTCAGAGCTGCGGCAAGTGAGCAAAGTGAGCGAGCTCTTCTCTTATGACCATCTGATAGGAATGTTTATGACACGGATACTTCAAGGTGAGGTTCCTGAAAGAAATACATTCCTTAAAAATAGCAATCTATCTCAAATATTTAAGTTGGAGAACGACTTTATTCTATCATGTTGTAAGGTGGGATATAAACACTTCAGAAAAACAAAGGCGCTCTTATTAAATGGTAACTGACATTAATGTAAAACTCATTTAAAAACAAAGGTAAATGGAAATGTGAAAACGTCTTGTTGACACCGTAAGGTTGCCAGGAAGTGCCCAGCTGCCGTTCACAAAGAAATACTTACAGCGCGTAACTCCTCGCAAACCAACAACTTGCCATCTCAGCCACTTCAATTCAGTTCAATCTTCTTTATCACAACAGAAGTTATCTCTTTCCATATAGGGCAGGTCTTGACCATAGTTTTCATAATAATGGCAACGTGAATTCAGGGATGGCAGTGTTGGTCAGTCCACCATCTTGGCCCAGATGGATAGATATCTCAACAGGACTGGGGTGAAATTCAGTAGAGACATTCATGGTTCCCTGAGGATGAATCCTAGTGATTTAGTGGTTGCGGAGTGAAATGTCTTGACAACTGCTGGATGGATTGTCATGAAATTTGGTACTCACATGAATATTTCCCTCAGGATGAATTGTAATAGCTCTAGCGATCCTCTGACTTTCAATCTGGCATCATCATCAATTCAAAATAATATTTCTGATATTTTGTTGAAGACTAAACATACTTCCCAAAATGTCTAACAATTGATTTAAGACGGTTTGAGGCTTAATAAAAAACACTGTATAATGATGTCTACACCGAGTGATATAATTGAGCCATTTTTGCTTCTTTTGTGGAATAAATCAATACATTAGTTTGGGAAAAAAACAACAACTTTTCATACGTGTCACTTTTCAGCAAAACTACCCCTGTGATCAGTCATATTCTCTGATACACCTCCACAGACGTAGCTTCCTGTATCGCAGCCCACGCATTTATTGTTCCTGGCATCAATACAACAAACTATTTCCCAGCTCTTTTCTTGTGCTTGCGACAAGAGTCCTAATCTTAATTCCTGATCATATCAACACAGATGGCTCGCTCTTCAGAAGTTGGTGCCAGCACACTGCAGGGACACCAGTCAGCTCCGGCGTGCAGCAGGCCTGAAAGCCTTCGCAGAGTGGTGCAAGTCAAGTGGCCTAACTCACCCACTACCTGTCTGGCTTGACTCAGCAGCCTTATTCTCCCTCCACCCTGCATCCTGGTGCACTAAGAATAGTTGTGTGCCATGACGCGACACAGTTTTCTTTCCCATTGTCCCAGGGTGGACAAGGTGTCTCTACTTTTTCCTATTGGAGACTCTCTGAGACTGTGTCACACAAACTCCGACACAGTCGTAGGGCACGTAGCCATGGATTCACAACAGCATTTGAAAAACTCTGGGAAAGTAACGAGCAGAGTTTCTCATTGCGCTTCAAGTTTCGTGACGTGAACCCCACCACCCGAGTGGCGACACTCTCCCTGTCCAGGTTTCCAACTCGTTGACGCACCTTGACAGATATTAAAAGAGACGTGAAAGGGATGTTTTCAGAAAAGGCTTCTGTGCCAAGTCAGCACCTCAAAAAAAAAAAGTCTGCTGCATTAAAACTTTTTGGCAAGGTTTGCCAGCGGTTATACAATCCTACAGGAGGATGTACATGCAGATTAACGGCAAGAAAATCAGGAACACTGGAAGGAAATGAACACAAACTGTGATAAAACATAGTCGTAAAAAAATAAACATTCACATTTTAATGGTATGTTTTAAAGTCGAATCATATTGAAAACAACTCAATTGATATTCAATGAAACTTCTCCACTTGTACAGATGAAGTTTAAGAGAAATCACACATACAAAATCATTACCCTGCAGAAACAATATGGAGGTTATACATTAATCACCAGCATACAGGAACAGCATAAAAATAACAAACCCAGCTGGTCTCATAGATCATGTGCAGACACTACAAAACATTAAGACATCTGAACACAGATACTGAATGGGACAGTATGTGTTCAGCAAACCTGACCTTCTTCTCTGCTCCAGCCTGATAAAGTGCAATCAACAATGGCTTTATCTGCCCAGACAACATGCCGGTCACCACCTATCTTCACCTTGAGGACATGGAAGGAAATGTACGCAAGATGTTAGGAAGAAACTAGGTCACTCTATGTATAGAGAGGGACTGATTTTTGGAGCATGGCCTCCACCTTGATCCCTCTCACCTGCTTTATGTGAAGGCGGTGTGGACTCGTATATGATGTGGTCAGGCCAGCATGGGGTTCATGGTTAGAGGTCTAGGGAAGGTTACGATTGATGTGGTAGCAGCAGCGAGAAGAGGACAGTGATCATGAGAAAGTTGTGGCCCTGTGCACAGACCACCCTCAGTAAACAAACCAGGGTGAAACATCTGGAACAGCCTGTAACATCAGCAAGGTTTTCACAAGTACAGCAGTCCTCTAAAATATCTCAGATTCGACCTTTAATAAACTGGTTTCACTTGGATGTAAAAAAAATAACATACCATAACTTAACGTAGTAATTTTATAGCTTTAATTACACTACGCTGTCTGTCAGGTGTCGGTGACATACATTCATTGACCTAATTGAAGAATATGAAATCAACAGATGATGTATTGCTATTCTTATCTCCAGTTCTCTAACCCATCCACTTCCCCCCGACTGAAAACAAACAAGATTCTGGTTATCTATCTCACATCCTCTCTCTGGGCTGGGTGCGTATGATGTCACTGTCCCTCACCCTACGCTCCTATAGACTCATCACCTATGTCATCCTGTGTCAGCTCGGGGTCGCGACCCGGTCCCTCCCGGCACAATGTGTCTGAGACCTGTGGGTTGAGGTCAGCGGTTCAAGTCTGCAGCATACGTCTGCGACAAAACAAACACGATGGGAACACGACAATGTTTGGGGTGAGAGTGAAAATGGAAAATGTCACCTCGGTGTCAAACTCCGTAGCTCGTAGAGCCTCGTCGTGTTTCTCTGTGGTGTGTGGGCAGGTCATGCTTATTCAGAGGCCCACGCTCATGGTGACATGACTTTCTTAACCATTACATCAGATTCATAATACAGCATTAAACATGCTTTAATGGTTTATATTTTTACTGATGCTTTATTTTTTATTTTGGCACTTTAATTAATCAGGAGAACCCCTTCAGTGGACCATTTGAACACTTCAGTACATCTGAACCAAAATGCATCCTTCATTTACAGCTGCAGCTTATTAGAAAGTGAGAAACCCATAATTCTTTATTAATGATTTACTGATATTTATAACTGCAGACTGATTTATTAAAAACTCACTAAGTCATTCATGAGAGGTAATTTCTCACTTTATATACCAAACCTAAACCAAACCAAATGTTGCCATGTTATTGATAAATGAGTCATCCACTACAGTATTTATCATATCTGATAAAATTATAGAAAGTAGATTTTGGTCAGGATGTCACATCCATTGGTGGTGTCTTTCTGCAAAATTTACTTAAGAGCAACATAAATAGGACAAGAAAGTTGTGCTGGAGGAGGATATAGATAAACAAACAAAGGGATTTTTCACAACCTGGCAACCCAAATGTTGATCTTAACAAGACTTAAAATCTACAGCTAATGCCAGCATGCTGATATTCAGCAGGTATAATGTTTATCATGTCCAACTTCGAGTTTAACATGCTTGCATTTACTATTTAGCACTAAACACAAACTACAGCTGAGGATGATGGGACGGTCATTAGTTTTGCAGGCATTGGCTCAAAAACCAAAGTATTGAACACATTACAATTTTGACCTGATGATAACATATAACAGCCACATTTCATGGCAATCCATCTACTAGTTGAGATATTTAAGATGGGACCGAAGTGGTAGCACAGCCAAAAATGGCTTATTATTGCTCTATAAAACATTAATAAATGTTTCATTATCCATGAATAAAGGCATTGGTACGGAGCTGCTTTTTTCATGTTTCATAAGCTGATGTTGGAGAGCGCACACAAGAGCTCTCAGTCATTGTTCATCACAGTCTCTGCTAACACCACTCGCTCTCTGTGGAGGTGTGCGTCTCACTGAAGTGCACAAATTGAATTCTAAAACGCTGCTGGCTGTTATAATCTTGCTGAATAGGAAATGAAGTGGGGAACAAGAAGTTGCAGGGCAGGTTGGCAGCCTCCCTGCTGTGGGAATGGATGTATACAAGGATCGTGGGTAAACACAAATGTCCCTTGTCTCACAGGCAATTAAGCTCATCTAATTAAGAATTCTATCTATAGTGGAAATGAAATTTAATGAGCTGCTTAAAATGCCTCAGGTCTTGCTACGTGACCTGTTTTACATCATATGTCAGCAAAGTTATTCCTGCAGAGATCAAACTATTGTACAATTTGCTGTTTGCTGACACATTTGCTTACTATGGAGTTAATGACATCATCATCTGAGTCAAAGGTCAAGGCCAGGGCGGGCGAGGCACAAATAATGTCCCCCCACAGCGGCGCCCCTGTTTTTATAAATAAACAACATCTAATTTTTTCAGCGAGTGACAAAATCTCATCCCATTCAGGAGAATAATTCACGGCAGGATGTGTGAATGATAAATATTAATAATCCAGAGGCCCAATGTTTTGAGAGTCGCTCATCTGGGAGAGAAGTCGGGACCAGAAAAACCCAAACATGCTTCAACAAATACCACCATGACTGTGGGAAAATATTAGATATCAGAGATTCAGGAAAAATTATAGCTTTTGTAGTTGATTGTTGACATGTTTAGGAGGTGTATGTATAAAATGTGTATGCACAAGATGACAATCAGAATCAAAGCAGCTTTCCTGCCTTTGTCTTTCTGAAAATTGCATCAACTCAAAAATATTTGTTTTCAAATGCTTCAAAAATCAGTCTTTTTGTATAGATTATTAAAGGCTTCAGGATAATCCTTACACTTGTCTTTTATATCATTTAGGAAGTTCAAGGTTCATTATTGATCTTGTAAACAACAGTGGACAAAATAATCTCACCACAAGGTCCATTTAGCAGCCGTTCTGGAGCTTTTGATCAGATGAGTATCACATTCCTAAAGTGCTCCGAAACAAAAAGGAAATTTTAACATCTACGCTTCCGTGACAACAGAGCAACTCCATCTGCAGAGGAAGACCATGCGATATGATTGAAAGCTCCAGAACAGCACTATCAATTATACTCATTTGTTTTAATTATTTTTATGTAATCATATTGTTGTAAACATATGCATCTATGGCCCTTCACCCGGCTAAAAGTTCACATGTGGGTTTGCCTGTGTTTGTCCTGACGTACGCACGTTTCTCTGTGCATCCACCCATGACTGTACACTAAACTGTAGAAAGTGCAAAGGAGCTCCACTTCCGGATGGATGGAGCAGGGTGTCCCTTTATAAACGTTCATCATCTGAATAAGTCATGGTAAAATGCATATATATCCTCTCTGTGTCCTTTTTCCATCTTGTTTCTGTGTAAACTGTGTGAGATTAAAGATAGAAACTGCAAAGTGATCTGGGGACGTCAACCTGGAACAGAAGCTCGTGTCAACTCAAGCTGAGCTGCTCTCTGTTCTGAGAGTGTGTGTGTCTCCTGTACAGTCACTAGATTCTCACTCACTGCTTTTAAGTCTTCCTGCGGGGACGTTTCCATCTTCCCGCTAGTGCAGATGTATATCAAACAGTCACTGTTTGACACCAGTAACATATGCTCCAGGCTTCGATGTCTTACTGGGTTTGCGTGAGCTGAGAAATCCCCCGATCAACAGCCACGCACTTTTATGATGCTGACAAGAGTTGTCATCTGCGTAACATCATTCAGGGCAGAATGAGGACACACACTCGCAGCCGATCGCGCAGGCAAACAAACAAATGCAGCTGGGGGTGTGTGGAGAGGGTGGGGGCAGATAGGACGAAACAGAGAGAGGAGCTCGGCCCTGCGGGGGGCCTGCACACTCCTTTTGAAAAGTTCTCTGCTTCTCGTTCCAAATCAGCACAATGTCAGCAGAGGCAGTGGAAAGAGAAGCCTCCTGTCCCCTTCAGGCCGGCAGGAAAAAGGCTGAATGAACTTAAAGCGGACATCTGAGAGGTTCGCACTGTCCCAAACTGCACAGTGGAGGAATCAACTGCCAAGAGCCTGCTGGACGGACAGGAGGACCGAGCGTGACTGATTGACACGGGACAATAACAACATCATATGTGCCTTGTATGAACACATTGTGGCTGTCAATCTGTGAAATTCACCACAACATTTGCATTTACTTTCACAGCTGTGTTTGCACACAGAGCAGAAAGGCCTTCCTTGTTGGTTTCTTGTATGCATACACGCAGTAACCTTGTGTGTGTGTTTGTGCGAATGATTGACTCTGCCGCAGAAACACTCAGTAACGCTACCCTCCAAATCCTGCCGATGCACTCCCTTTGAAATCGGAGTGCTTGTCTAATTCAGCGTAAAATTGAAGAAGTCGAATACGATCTGCACCCCTGAGCCGCAGCACACAGACGCCCCCCCCCCGAACCTCATTCAGCTGCGAAACGAACGCCTGATGAGGAAGCCGCCTCTCGATTTAATGGGTCACGACGGCACTAATGACGACCTGCTGAAAGTCCACTAACAGGAGGAAAGAGAGAGGGAAGTCTTTGATATTTCCTCTTTCCTTCCTCTGGTGTAAAGGCGTCAGAGGCGAGGGTTTGCTCAGCCTGCCCGGCATATGATTTTGGCAGCTACTCAGCTACTAATTTGGCCATGGCTCCCTTGAGAAAGGTGGTGAGGTGGGGTAACAATATATGGAAGATATTTCACCAGCTTCGGGAAAGGTCAGAGCACTTTGCCACAGAGAGGGGAGGTGACACACTGTCTCTTTGACCTGCAGCGGGCTTTTCATTACAGAGGCTGCTCTGACAATAGCCATTCAATATTGCTTAATCACTCTATATACAGGGGTGCACATAACACTTTTATTCAGTGTGTTGACAGTAATCAAAAATTGGTCAAAAAACACAATTGTAATTTGCTTCATTTTTCACAAACAGATCAGTTTGAAATGGTCCATATGCCACAGTGTGACATAACATGCTAGACTATATTTCCCCAAATATATAAATAAAATATGTTGCATGTTGATGGCTACTCTATTAGGTGAAATGAAAGAAATCTGTATACAAATGTACCTATCATCTGGCATAATATATTTTGTGTTCTCAGGACCTAGAAAATAATTCAAAATATATTTCTGTGAGTTTGAGCTGTGACTGTTTCGGCTGAAGAGGTTAAAGGATTTTGAGAATTTTAGGGCGAATTTAAAGCAATACACGTTGGAACAGTCACGATATCAGTCAGTTGTTGCAGGCGGCATTATGAAACAAGCAATTGTGCTTCGACCTGTGTTTTGAAAGGGCAACACAGCTACATGAGAAATTTCTTAGGAAAGTAACCCTAAAGCACCATGACTCAAAATGATAACTGAAGAATAAAGAAGTGAAGCAACATCTATCTGTAAGTCAGTGATGTGATGTAAGAAATGGAGAAAAAATGTTTTACACAGCCTTTTCACTGTATTACAGTATCTGTGAAATCTAGATTCAGAGTTTCAGAGTCATCTCTAACTGTTTAGGGAAGCTATTTGAGAAGCTACTGACTTTGCATGAAAACTGAAAACTGTATATCACCCTGATTCCAAAAAAATGGGATACTGAGTAAAACATAAATTAAGCAGAATGTGATCACTTGCTAATCCTTTTTGACATATTCCCGGATGAAAACAGTACATTGTCAATATACTTAATGTTTGACCTCATCAGCTTCATTGGTTTTTGTAAATATCTGCTTATTCTGAATTTGATGGCAGCAACATTCACTCATTCAGCAACACTCAGTCGTTCACAAGCAAGGATGGAGAGAGGTTCACCACGTTGTCAAACACATGATTGTATGAAGGAGATTAGTACATGGGCTCAGGAACATTTCGTAAAACTGTTGTTGGTAAACAGTTTATTTGCAAGTGATTGCATTCAGTTTTTATTTATGTCCCAACATTTTTAGAATTTGTGTTGTAGATACAAAGCATGTTCAAATTTCAGTTCCTGTGACTGGCTTGGAAGGATTGTAAGTATATTGAATATTGTATAGCTAGAGGCATCCAGATCTATAGATTTATAGACTAACATATATTTTGATGCACAAATTTACTGTGCAATCACAATTTTTGAAATTTGACACAGTTCAATCCAGGTTTGAGTGACTTTTCGGACAATTTCAAGAAAGATGATGTTTTCTCAAATTTCCAGAAATAATGAGGATTATATTGGAGCCGAAGTTTCATTTTCTGACCTTATTATACTTATTCTAGACACTAATTTTAGCTATCAAGTTTGAGTGGTTGAATATTTTGCTGTTTAACTGTCACATTTTTCATTTGGTCTTCGTGTTTTGTTTCATGAAATGAATATTGATTAGACATGAATAATTGTAACAATGCATTAAACCCTTGGATTTCTTTTTTAAATATTATTTTAATATGAAGCTACAGTACACCACAGATAGACTACAGCGACCCTGAATTACTGTCCGTGTTTTCCTGGTGGAAGCACTGTGATCTGTGGCTGGCATCAGAGTGCATCACAGTTACCATGACTGAGAAGACAACAAAAAAGAAAACAGGAAACTCAGAGTTCCTTTTTCTGGAAAACACGATGAATTCATTTCTTAGCCAACATCCACCTTAAGAGGACTGAGAACTCATTTAACACTCACCTCACCACAGAATTACAAAGAATTAAATTACATACCAAATAAATTTAAAGAAGCTAGTAAACAGTTATCAACCACCCTGCAGCTGTACTGAACTTTTTAGCTTCTTTTAGCTCATTGTTTTGGCTCAGAAAAAACCTGATAAACCCGGTGTAGAGCTGATGCTCGCTGTAAAGAAAGTCAGACATCTAACGAAGCAGCTGGACCAGGACAGTCTTCTCAGGAGCTGCTTCAGACCAAAACTTGAGAGAGATTATGAATGCTCATATCTGCTGTGTGTGTAAACAGGTCATTGTTCAATAACATTTTAGCCACATTATAAGACAATACTATGTCTATGAGCTGAGTGTCTGATGGTTAACTTAACAGTCAGATAATAGGTTTAACAGGAATTACTGTGTCAGTCTAAATGAAGTATTTCCAAACTGGCCATGATAAAGTGCGTGTCATATCAGATTTATGAATAAACTGAGTCAAATGACAGTAAAACATCTGGAGTCATGTGTCCAGATATGCATTTGTCAGCATTTTCACATCAGATTTGCAAGCTAAGTTAAAAAAATGAGTTTCTGAATTATATTAGCTGATCAGCAGAAATCAATGCATGTTAAGAGCCCGAGCAGATTGAATGTACATGTGTACAGAACATCATAAAGCGTGGGAGCAGAGAAAACAAGCAGTTCACAGACACTGTGTAGGCTGTAACACCATTTATTCATTTCATATTATTTTAACATACTAATGTCTCGCTGCTTATCCAACCACGTATTAAACCCGGAGTTGGCTGTGTGTGTAAATTACACCTTAGTGAGGAGTGTTGACCAATTAATAGCTCATTTCTCTCCTTGAAAAGAATGAATGTTACATGTCGGGAGCAAACGCACTTATATGTAAAATTTTGCAAATTTCCCCACTGAGGGACGAATAAAGGTTCATCTTATCTTATCAAGTCAGACATTAGAGTCACAAGTGACTTTCAAACAATAGGGTGAAGCTGGTAATAATGCATTGTCATTATCACTGCAAAATAAGCAATTGATGACTGATATAGCATTAATTAAAAAATAATAATTAACAGACTCCTTCAAACCATGTCCTCATTAATTTGTCGTGACTGTGTTTTTAGCTTTTGAAAACCAACATGTATGAATACTGGAAGTCACTGCTGAATCCCCAAAGTTCTGTATTGCATATTCCCATCAGTTTGTACTGAGCTCTGCACGGCCACAGTCAAGGACATTTCCGTCTCCTGTCCCTTGTCCTCTCATCCTGCAGTTGTCTGTCTGTCTGCACATTTTGGCTTGGTATGTGTCTCCTTCCTTCGAAAATATAAATATTACTTCTTGAAAAGATCAAACTGTATTTTTTTCCCCCTGCTTCTGCATCCAACATTTGCTTGATGGTGGACAAAAGCATTGCTCTTTTGAGCCTTTTTTTCCCAGTGTGGCTTTATTTGCATTCAAAAAGCAGCCGTGCTGTGTGGGGGAGTGAGGTGGATGTGAGGCTGAGTGCCAGGGGTGGATGGTGGGTAGGAGGTGGTCGGTGGGTGGGTGGGGTGGGGGGTTTGGTCGTGATGCACCAGCAGGCAACAGTCTTCCACTGTCAATGTGACTGGTCAGAATGACTCATGAAATTCAATTTAATAAATGGAAAATGAGAATGCCCCCCACATCCTCACGCCACCCGGGTGGACAGGGTGTGCCGCCGGCCAGAACAAAATTGTGGCACCAGTAGAGGGGTGGACGGACTGTATGTACACTCATAGATAAGTGTATAACACAATGTGTGTATTATCACATCCTCCCGTGTGGATTTGGGAATTCGATTGGCGACTATTGCTTAGCGTCATCTTTGGACAGGATATGTGAGTGTGCACTGTGTCCTGCATACCTACGTCTGGCAGGGTTTCTCTGTCCTTTCACACAGTCTGTCTGAATATGGTTATTGAGCATGTACTGCATTAACACCATTGATCGATACATGATCGCATTTCTCATTTCTCAGCAGTTCTTCAGGAAAACCTGCCGTAAATTTTTGGCTCAGCCAGGAATGCAGGGTCAACCTAAAGCTTCACATCAATTTTCTCTTTTTACGAGACCCCTCACCCCCTACACTGGCCTGTGCCCCCAGAACAATGCAGCTAAATAACATTGTTGTCAAAAATAGCACGACTTCACCATGCTTGCCTCCGGCTCTTTGTGAGCGCTGGTACTTAAGGTACCTTTGTTTCTGTTAGAAGGGGACGGTCTCACCCCGGCCCGAGCCTTCTTCCTGTTGATTGACGCCACCTCAGTCCAAGTCTGCACTCAGGTCACGACGGAGTGTCACTTTCACAACAAGAGTGCAATCGTATCAGCTTCCTCACAGTTACCTTTGTGCATGTATTTTGATTTTTTTCCCCCTTACAATCTCCCAGAGGACAGATATTCAACAGTTTCTCCTGTTTATTTCACAATGTTTGGCCTCAGGAGCAAATTTACTTTGAAAGGGCTCACTTGAGGTAAACTTATCATATCTTTGTGAATGCTTTTCTTCCTTTCTTTTCAATGCTGCACACGCTCAGTTCCACCCACACAAAAGTACTACATCTTATTTCTATTGAGCAGTACCATCTTATCAATATGTACATATTCAAATCCTATCCTGAAACCAGAAACCACATGGGAACTGGAGGTCACACTGTCACACCACTATCATTACTTTTATTGGAGTGTCTCTGACAAAAATACTGTTCCTTCCAGTTTATTTTCTTTGCCACAGAAGCAGGTTTATGAAGCTGAGGAAACCCCCTTACAACAAGGTCAAGTCATCTTAAAGGATCGGTTCACATTTTTTCAACTCCATTGGAAAACTATACTCACATGTCTTTATGCGTACTGAATGTTGGTAGCTGTAATTGTTCCTCCTGTTCATACTGGCTGCCAAGAATCCCTTCCTAAGGTCACTCCAGTATAAGAGATGGGGAACTAAATCCACCGTCCTACTTCTGTGTAAAAGTGCAGTTAAAATTTAAGCCACAGCTGAAATGAGACTTCAGCAGTGTGACTCGGGCCTGTTGCATGCTTCACCAACACATGCATACACTCGACTCAATCACTTCAACTTCACACTTCCAAAAGACATCAATAATCAGATAACTAACATATCTAGCCCAGAAGAGCAAAAACAGCAAGCAGACACATGCTGTACTCTGGCAACATACTGTCACTGTAAAACCTTTAACTCAAAACACTCACCTTTGGCTTTGCCTGCTTTCTTCTTCTACAACTTTTCTATGTGGTTATTGTAGATTTGTGAACAGCGCCCACTACAGTGTTGGAGAGAAAAGGCAACTCCGAACATGGATGAAAGCTCGATGAGAATGTACACAATAATTTTTGTGGACATGCAGGTCTCCACATGGAGCATACTGACAGCTCATATCAAGTTTCCCTCTTTTTATATCCTAAGAGTGTTTCCTTGCTGATTTACCACAGACAGATAGTAATACAAGAGGAAGCATTATACAGTATACAATATATTACAGCCATGATTCCAAAAAAGTGGAAAGTTTATACAATCATGTGTTGACAAAGTGTTGAACCTCTCTCCATCCTCGCTTGTGAACGACTGAGTCTTTCCAGGATGAACCTTTCATACCCAATCATGATACTATCACCTGTTACCAATGAACCTGTTTACCTGTGGAATGATCCAAACAGGTGTTTTTGGATCATTCCACAACTTTCACAGTCTTTTGTTGCTCCTGTCCCAACTTGTTTGAAACATGTTGCTGCCATCAAATTCAGAATAAGCAGATGAGCAAATTGTCACATTCTATTTTATTAATATTTTACACAGCGTCCCAACATGTATTACTGTAAACACATTCACTTTTGAAGACTGTCTATCTGATTTGACTTACAGATCCTCATATCAGTTTAAGTTGAACTTTTAACTGCATTTTTGCACAAAATAATGAATGTGGATTTTGACCCACATCACATACACATGTTTCTTCCAGGTCAAACAGGAGGAATGATTACAGCGACCAATAAACTCTTTCAATGTCCATAAGGGCATGTGAGTATTGTTTTACAGTAAGAGCAGCTAAAGTTTCTGGCTTTGGAAGGGTGAGCTGCTTGTGTTCACAATTACTGACTGTAATCCACTGACTGTAGAGGTGAACTTTTTTAATAAGTGATTTTCTTCCATTAGTGTTGTGGAGCTTTCTTCCATATCTGTGCATCCACCCCTCCTCTCCCTCTATGAACTTCTGTCTACAGTAGGCCAGACTAATCCAGATCACTTTCCCAAAGCTGCTGCTCCTAAAACGGATTACAGTGGTTAACCTATCACTTCAGCTGACTCTCACAGACTGGCCTCCGAGCCAGGTCTGTCTGCTTTACTGACTCCGCTTTCATCAGTCTGAGATGGGCAGTAGCGAGCTGCCTCGGCGGCAGCTGATCCCATCGCCCTTTAACCGGTGCTCCTTGAACACCTCAGAACACCAGAGCACTGATCAGGATGCAAACAAGGCTCGCAGATAAAGACATCACAAGTATTGGGCTGCTTTGTTACTTTTGACCACGACGACCTCTGACCTCCACTGCAACTGAAACTCAAGTGTTATCAAAAGGAAGAATGAAGCTTTTGAAAAGGCTATTTAAACCCAGTGATTTACTCATTGTCCTCTCTGTGAGATCAAAAGGCTTGAAGTCGCTTCACATTCTTTCTCATCATTTATCACAGTGCTGAATGTAAACTGATGTCAGCTGCTGTGTATATATGACAGGATACTATCCCCACTGATGGGAAATGTATGCTAATGATTGTAACAGTGTCTGTGCTGTGATAAGTAGGCTCCTAAAAAGATATTCGCAGTTAATGGTCCCCTGCTGTATTTGTGTCATTTTCTTTGAATGAAAGCCTTTGTGTTCTAAACTTTTTCCAGGACAAAAGAAACGTTCTGGTCTCTCCTGACTTTAATTTAAGAGGAAATGAATGTTTGGCCCTTTTCGATTGCTTCCTCCAGATTCTTATCCCTGTAAAAACAGGAGCAGCAAGGGCCATTGCTGCTGACTAGCTGCTGCTACATTACCTTGCAAATGGTAAATGGATTCATAAAGCACTTTTCTAGTCTTATTAGACCACTCGAAGCGTTTTCACAAAGCAAGGCAACAATCACCCATTCACACACATTCATGCATGGTGGCTGATTGGAAAGTGCCACCACCATTAACCATGCACACACATTCGCACACCAGATGGGAGCAGTTCAGTATCTTGCCAAGAAGACTTCGACATGTACACTGCAGGGGCCAGGGGTCAAACCACTGACCTTCCAATTGGTGTTCCAATCCTCCTGCATCCCCAAAGCAAGTGAGGGGTTACATCACCTTACATCATGGCCGCAATAGTTGGCAGACACCTCTGTGAGTTGCATCACTGACAACATAACTAGGTTAGCAGGTGTATCAATTGGATTAGAGCAAAGTTGATCGGGTCAGAAACATATCTCGGTGACAGCTCGCCATAGATTGCACATTGCAGCATTGATCGCCAGGCTGCGTGGGATTTATTTCCAGCTTGAGACACAGGAAGTAGGGACATGACATCAAGAGGCAGCGAAGGTGACA
The DNA here is from genome assembly GCA_025331565.1 of Holacanthus passer. NCBI lineage: Eukaryota > Metazoa > Chordata > Actinopteri > Pomacanthidae > Holacanthus > Holacanthus passer. Next base: position 11,317,253 of record JAFREQ010000005.1, read on the forward strand.
CTGTTTGTTTTTCTCTCGACCGCATGGACAAAGACTGGCCCAGTGACCTTTAGCTGCAGCTGGTTATCTGATGGGCTGCTGTGTGTGTCCCTGTGAGGGTCACATTCAATATGAGGATGCCTCTGGTTTCTCCCAGGGAGAATGGCGCCCTTTGTCTCAGAGACCCCAGGGATGCGGGTCATGTGAGGGGAGATTTAGAAGTTAGTGAGGTTGTATGGGTGCTGTCCTGTTGACTAGAAGACCAAGGTACCACTGCCAGATATTAAGCATCCAGCCCTTGATCTACCAGTCCCTCCTGATGCTTAACTGAAGAAGCAATAGAGGCCAGAGCGGGGGAATGAAGGCTCTCATTCAACCTTTTATCTGTGCTCTCTCTCCGTCTCCATGCATGTGAGAAGCTGCTGTCTTCCTAAGCCTGTCCATCACAATAAGCCTTTTGATTCCTTAATGACGGGGGAAGCAAAAGAAGGGGGGAAGGGGACATAAAGTAACTTGAAAGGGGGGGATGAAGTTTGAAAAAGCACCTGTAATCTGTCTCGCAGGCTGGTAAGTAGAAAGAGAGGTGTGTGTTGTGTCATAGATTCGAGTGTGTTTGTGTTACTCTGGTGGCTTTGATAGTGAGCTGTGTATGATACAACAATCTCCCATTCAGCTATGCGTGAAAGTGAACTATGGCCAAAAACAGCCTTTATAACATCAAGGACAAGTCAATTAGAAAAGGATTAAGGGATTGAGATGCGCGAGTGCTCTCAGACTCAGAATCGGACGGGAAAGTGAGAAGCTCGTCTGTGTGTCTGAGCTACCAGACAAACAACAGATCCGACAGAGTGTGTTCTAATATCAGTTTTCACAGTGCAGGGATGCGGGGGGGCTGGACTGACACTGAGGCTAAACGCTGTTTTCATCAAAGGGTTCAAACGACTTGAATTGTGCCCGTGCAAGCAGAAGAGACTCTCATTAAAAAGGCATGTACGTAGTTTATTCTTTTGTTCAGTTGGAACACATTCTCCATACTATTTATGACACTTTCAAGCATTACAACCCGACAATCTCATACACTTGAACATCACAAGTAAATTCGATTGGTCATGAACAACTTGATGCTTCATATATGGGTTTGCATTCAGCACTATATAAACTTTGCAATACATAAATAACAATATCTGTGCGTCTCATATCGATATACACATTCAGTACATAAATACATGTGTACAATGACACAGCATAGAAATATGACTCGATGCCCTATGAAACAATGGAAAATATACACATCCCTTGCTCGATCATCACAGTAAATCTTGCTGGAAAATTGCACAGATCTCTCACTAGAATACATAATAAGTCCTCCGGAATAAATGAGGGAGAACTCAGTGGGGTGTAATTCACAGTCGATAACATTCAGTGCATCCGAGACCCTGTAATACAAGCCATGAACACAGTCACATGTTCTCAAGATAAGCTCACTGAACTTGATGGGTCAAAAATGGGAAAATGGAGTGCCTGAGGTGCGTGTATGAATTTGGGAAACAGCGTGTGCGGCTACACTCCAGCAGCCATGTTATGTACACGTAGTTCATAATAAACATCTTGCACATCAACACATGCGGATTCATGCAAGGATTTGAGATGCATGAAAATAATGAGATCGTTTGAGAAGAGAAGTGACACTTTATTTGCTGGTTGTTGCTGTCTCCTCACGCCGCAGATGCTCACTCATCCCTCTGAAGCCGAGCTGACACTTGCTCTGTGACTCCCCCCCATTAACATTAGCATCTCTGCCTCTTCGTCTTTGTCTCGGGTGTCAGTAGCCTCTGACTCCGAGAGGAGACAGACTGCAGCTCTGCTCTCAGAACGGCGTGCAGTTGTTCGGGCAGAGAAAGGAAAGACCTCACACCCCTCGCCCTCCCCCTCCCCGCCAAACCAACTGCTGACTGAGTGGCTGCGCTGGGGTTCACCTGACGGCCGCGCTGTGCGCTCCTGGACTCGGAAAGAAAAGCCAAACTGCTGACTCCTTTGACTGCTGGCTTTGAAATGGAGCTTGTTTTTTTGTGACTCAGTTGTGCTATTAATAGCTCCATGCTGTTCACATGCCCCACTGGGAACAACACATCACGTGCCAGGTCATGGGGCTGACATCGGCACTCAGAGCGCAAACCATCGGCCACATTAGCGGAGACTAAATTTACCTGACATTGGACAAGGCGGATGAGGTCTAAAGCATATGAGGATGTGTGTGTGCCCTTTTTTTATAGGATGATGCTGTGAAAAATTAGGGCATGACTAAGGGATTTATAGTTGAGTTGGAATTCAGGTGTCACTTTGAGTGCTTGGTAACCTGCTTTATGGCACATTCATTATGCTGAAATAAGACCTACTACTTCACTATGCATGCATGAATGCTGGTCGAACCCTTACAGCACCTTTCGTAAGGTATTCCTGGAATGCCTTTGTCATTTGTGTTGTAAGGGAGGAACACCGAGTGGGTCATGCCTGCACTACGACGTGGTCGATCATCTTAGCAACCATGCGATGAAGACGTTACAAACCAGGGTTCAGCTGAGGAGTGATACAGAACTTATTGTGTTCATGGGTGTCGCAGTGCAGTGTGGGATGCCTTGCTCTAGTTGGGTTGGGACAGTCCCAAGGCGGCGACAAAGGCGGCCACAAGGAAGGAGGCGCTGGCGAGGATCACTGCGCCTCCCGACCGGAACACCTGCCGACCGTTCAGGGGCTGGACTGGCCTGAAAGTTCCCACCATCGGCTTCCCATCGTGGAACTTGAGCTCAGAGAACACCCGCAGCTGAGGGAACAGAAGATAAACACAAACGTTAGGATCCAGTTTCTGGAGAGAGATCATCAAGGTGTGCAAATTGACAGTGAATGCAGTGTTTCTATCTAAACAGTAACTGGAACCGAACTAAGTGCATTTATTCATGTTCTGTACTTGAGCACAATAGTGAAGTACTTGTACCTGAGGATTTCCATTTTATGCTACTTTATACTTGTTGCTCTAATATATTTGTCTGACAGTTATAATTGCAAGTGACTTTACAGATTAAGACTTGACATAAAAGAACATACTGGATGGTTATAAAATACAATGCATTGTTAAAGATTAAGCCAGTGGTTCCAAAACTTTCTTGACACTTTGCAAATAAGCAGCCAAATCCATCAAAGAGACCTTTCCCCTTTAAATATTCCAATGGATTAATTGAAATAACCTTTAGAGGCACAAAGAAGTTAAAGAATCCAATATGTTATAGAAAACTATAGAGAAAACTATGGAATAATACAAAAAATGAATAAAAACTTATGTAGCAAAACTTTGTTTCTCATGAATATTTTTAGATTGTTGTATCAGTATTTTTTCTTAAGTACAGGATCTAAACACTTCTACCAACACTATTCAGGAAAACATTTCTGATGGCTGTAGTTTTAATAGAACAATACCTTAAAACCAAAAGAGAAAAACAAAATGTTCTGGTCTTTTATGCTCACCTGATCCAAGCTCAGAGGGATGGGATTCTCAAACAGAGTCCAAATCACAGCCTCAGTGCACCCTGGGGTGGTCAGAGAGCCCTTATAGCGGTAATAGGTGGTCAGATTCTGCTCAGACGGGATGAGTTGTGCCAGGGAGATGGGAAGCAGAGATGTGTTGCCATCTGAAAAGAGAAAAGCCACAGTTGATACATTAGGAATGCTCAATGTCTGTAGCCACTTTTTCAGTTGGTTATAATGAACTTCAGTACTTACTTGTAGCTTTGATGCTTCGCAGAGCGTTGACGATGGGGTCGTACTTTCGGTTTGCACTATTGGACCTCTGAAAATAGAAATATACATATTTCAGAACTGTTTCATTTCAACTTCAGCTCTGCAATAGCAGTTTGACGTCAACGATACAGGATTTGAAATGGTTACCTCGTAGAAAAAGCCAAGGACTGCAACTCCCTCTGGGTCTGCTAGAGCTGTTGTCAGATCAGTGTAATGGTGCTTCATGTGAACGATGTGGAGCTGCAGAGAAAATATTACTGATGTTACCACTTTGTCACAAAGAAGTTTTTTTTTATAGTGTGTGTAGAATCATATTAAAAGTGGGACCAACAAAAAAGTTATGATTTTGTAAGTTTGTGGTTGTTGCATCATTTGTTGAGTTAATTTCTTCCTCTTACAACAAAAGCAGATAACCAAGATATCAGTTTGAGTTAATCAGCTCTTTATCAAAAGCGTGACCTAAAGGACTTGATGGACAACCCCCCCCAAAAACAACAACTTTTGTTTAAATTAATCACTGAATGAATTGTTGTAACAATAAATTTTGACCATTTAAATAATGTCTGGTGATATTATATACTTTTCATATTGTCAACAAATTCCATGGAAAAAAAGACCAAAGCCAACAATAAATTGATTCTACCAACAAGTCTGCGTATCCAAAGTCTGATATAGCTTATTCCTCTTCAGTAAAGAAACTGTCATTACCATTAACACGTGGATTGTGGTTTATTTTAAGTCAACCCTTCATACACCATCCAGCTGCCGTAAATACTCGCCACTGCACCAAATCTGAGGTAGAAGATAGTTTAGCTGAGAGTACAGAGTTCAGTAGTTTTAGGAAACTATTGAGCCTTTTTTAAAAGTTAAACTATATATTTGTAAGCTGTTATTAAAGATTCATGCCTTCAGCAGGAATAAATGGACTTGAGGCTGAGTGCCACAGACAAGGTAGGGAAGTCAGGAAGTACTGAAAAACAGAGTGACGCACTTTGAATGGGTTTGTTGACAATAGGAAAAATCTAGAATAATGCCAGCCTTACACTTTTTAGTTTTAGTTTCATTTATACTACATCCACATAAATGTTTGAAAAGTATTGTTTATAAAGAAAATCTGCATTTTAATGATCATAACACGAATCATCGGTCTGTTTATTCCTGTTTACAGCTTCAGTTAATAATTTAACTAAAGGATGAACCAAATGTCTTGATTTGGATTAGGGAATATGTTTATAACACATTAGTAGATAAAAATATGTACTTTCACTCAATCAACAGTTTTGCACAGTAAGGTCAAGGTACCTCCATGGGATACTGCTCCCCATCGATGGTGTGTTCGGACCCGGGCCCTCCGTTGGTGCCCCAGTGCAGGTGGAACTGTACGGCTTTGTAGGTGGTTGGCAGGCCTCCGCCAGAGATGGTGCTCAAGTGAGGAACTCCAACCTGAACTGGAGTGGACACACCGAGCATAAGGACGTCACGCAACAGCTTTAAAGCTATGATGGCTATGTGATGTTTAATGGAAAATATGCTCACCCGAGTGGCCGTTGTTCTTGATTGTGCCTCTGAAGATCTGCTGGTAGTCGTCGAACTGGAAAGGAGTCAGTCGTTCGTCTTTCAAAGTCTTTCTGGTGATGATGTTGATGGGCGACTGGTATTTTCCTGCACAGTCGCTGTTGGCGTGGTTCCACCTTTCTGGCACTGAAATAACAAGAACACCTAAGTTAAACAAGTTGGACTGATCACTTTCTGTTCAGTAGTCTTACTTTTACATGCTACTGCTGCACTTGATTTTGATTGAATATCTTAAGGACTGGGAAGGCATATTGGGTAGTGCTGTAGATTTTATTCCTATCTCTCTGAGTGTGACTATAGGGTATTCTAAGTCCACTGCCCAAATCCTTGGAGTACCACAAGGATCAGTCCTCAGTCCTTTAGTGTTTTCATCTATATGTTACCTTTGGGCCAAATGTTTCAAAAGCATCATATCAAGTTTCATTTTTATGCAGATCTACTTCTCATGCACTTCCAGTAATATGATGCAACTAAGCAAACTACATGTCAGTCCAATAGAAGTTAAAATCTGGTTATATTAGAATTTCCTTAGGAAACAACTCCAATAAATCAGAAGTTGTTATCATAGGTTCAGACAATTCTAAGAATCCTTGCCTTCACTGTCCTTATTGCAAAAATCTCAGTATTATGTTTTATTAGAGGCTTAATTTTGATTGACAAATGAACATGGTTGTCCAATCCAGCTTCCTGTCTTTGGAACGTTTCCAAAATGTAATCTCTTCTCTCTCACTTGCACTTTACATCTGTTGTTTTTGAGTCTTTTGTTGCTTTTCTGCACTTAAAGTTATAAGTCAGGATTTAAATGAACTTACCATTGCACTCATGATCACAGGTGAACTGGGACTGATAGCACCAATCTGAAACATAGGAAGTGAAAACAATTTTGTCAACACAAGGTTTTCATTGACAAGATGCTCACACACATTGAGATTTGACGCAAGTAATGTAAAGAGCACACACACTAGATGCCCAGGACAGTATTGGTCAGCATTGTTAACCTCTAGATGACACCAACAAGCCTCAGCTTATTGTGAGAGCAGAATGGGATGTTTCTTCTTGACATATACACTGACAGCCGTCCAACTAGATTTTATATATATTTACAAATGCACCCTTTATTAATAGGGTATTTTTTCCCTTACTGCAAGCAGTGAATTGTTCTTGTATTGGTTTAAGTCAGCTGTTATTCCCAGCCATACACAAAGCCCTAATACACAGGAATTGTCTTCCTATTCACAAAAAAGTAGCCGTTTGTGCTTTATCTTTCCGTGCTATCAGAATAAACACAGAGCCAATCTTTTGCATCAGCGAGGTTCCATTCTCACATGTTTGTCTGGGGGTTTATTAATATTTCACAATTGGTTTGCATGTTTCCCCCCCGTGCTCGGAGACAAATATCTGCAGCCATCTCACAAATCAAATATTTATGAAAAACACACATGCCATTGAAAAAATACGGGGAGGGTCTCCCACTCTGTAGTTAGACTGGTATGAGGACTTCTCCCGGTGTTTGTGAGGGAAGTCAGAGCTTGTTTTTTTTGCCACGTTAGTAAGTCTTTTCCTCCTGCTCCTGCATGATAATGGGGACTGAAAATAAACAAAGCAGGGGGGCAAACATTGGAGGAGGGGGGCTGGGGTTCAGACTGTTCTCACATCGCCATTCACTATATAGTGGTCACAGTCAATGAAGATTTATTTTTAATTTTTTGTTGCAGGATTTGCATGTGTGAGTGAAGCATGGACGCTGCTGAAGAAGAAATTTTACAACTCAGAAATTTTTAATTGCTCTGTGACCACAGCCTGGGTGCTGAAGGTATTATAAGATTATGATTAATTTCTGACCTTGACTCACTTTTACCTGCTCCGTGGTCTGACAGTATGAGTGGTAGCTGTGAAAATGTGTCATGTTCTGTCCTCGCATATCTACATTTAGGCTGCAGCTAAAATTGGTCTCATCATAGAGCATGAGTCCTATAAGATTTACCAGTTGCATCTGAAAACTGTGATATTAAAGCTTGTCAGTCATCGGTCGTGACCTCAGCAGAAGATACTCTTTACACAAGTAGAACATGACAGTGGCTGCCGAACAAAGTTGCTCCCATAAAAAGTTTCATTGTCACCAAATAATTTGTAGTCATATTTTGTCTGTAAGCAGCAGAGGAAAGTAACTAAATACAGTTTACTCAAGTACTGTACTTATGTACAAATTTGAGATATTTGCACTTCACATGAGTATTTCCATTTTATGCAACTTTATCAAGTATATTTCAGAAGGAAAATATGGTACTTTACTCGCCTGAATTTATTTGGCAGCTATAGTTACTTAACCACAATTTTTACACAAAACATATGATAGCTTAAAGAATATGATGCACTGTTATAGATTCAACTAAGTATTACAGTCAGTATTAAAAAGTCACAAAGTTAAATCCACCAAATACTGCAATATAAATAAAAATATAGATATGTTAATTGAAAATTTACTTTCTACCAAGTGCATTTGGTTAATAATATTTTTACTGAAGTATTTTTTCAATTTATTCAAATATTATTTATTTACTTAAGTAAGTGATCTAAATACTTCCTCCATCGCTGTCTGTAGGTAGAAACATCTATTTTTTATGTCTCATAATCGCGTGTCTCCATTTCAGCCAATCAGATTTCTGTCCGTCAACTCTTGACCAATCAGCGCTCGACTTTGATCTCTAGTGGGTCGCAGAGTAAATGTGAATGAGTTTGAGTGGATCTGAGATCAGAGAGCTGTGACGAGAGAGCAAACTGAGAAGACTGTGAGGGAGAAAACAAAAGGAAAACAAAACAGGTCGCGTCTGATTGTGAAGAGTGAAAACTGAATGTGAGAACAACTTTTCAGGCCATTGTGTTGAGTGCGCCATGCAGAGACAGACAGAAACTTTCACACACACACACACGCACGATTCAAAAGGGAAGATTAAAGGTTTCCCTTTTTTCACCGCAAACACACAGCACTGCCATGTCTACATGGACTGATGATTAATCCACAAAATAACTGAAAGTGTACCAGAAAAAGTGCATTTATATCACAGGAAAAAATAGTAGTCTCTCCTGGATGTGAGCTACATATTATTAGTAAGTGAAGGAATATTATTAGAATATTGTTGAGCTTTGGTGTAGGGATGGGAAACAGTTGAGGGATGTGATCAAGCAGAAAACTATAAATGACTCCATTCAATATGATTGTATTTGTCTCTTATGAATAGCTAGAATTCACTACAAAGCCTAATTTGATCCCATTTTAAAGACAGATTTAAAAAAAAAGATTTGGGTGTCAAGAGAAAAAAACCATCAAGACGCGTTGGTGATTTTTATCCAGATGTGCTAACTAAGGACTGTTTACTCATCACAACAGGCGCGGACACTTCAGCCGCTCATTAATTACCGCTAATCTAATCAATCAGAGCGTCGGCGCCAAATCTCGCGGCTCTTTCTGTGAGACGAACATCAGAGAATGAGCCGCTGCGAGTTTGAAGACGTCGCGCGCCTCGACGCGTCTCTCTGCGGCAGCCGGGACGCACGCACACGTCTGTGATTGGCTGAGCGCGGAGCAGGGCAGGTGCGCGAGACCGGGAGAAAGAGAGAGAGAGAGAGAGAGGGTCCGCGTCACAGAGCTCGGTCCCTGCCTTTCCTCTCCTGTCTCTGGATCCCATCATGCCCTTGAACAGGAGGCTCAGTGGTGAAAACAACGCAGTTTGCAGATGACGCATGTCGGACACATGGAGGAATGTGCGCCGCCACACCAGTGTGATGGGCAGGGGTGTGTGTGTGTGTGTGTGTGGTGATTTCTCTGCCCAACATTTTTCTTAACATGTTTTCTCTCTTAGATTTTTTGGATTCCACAGTGAATCAACTTCATAATTGAAATAATAAATAAATAAATAAATAAAATTGAATAAAGTGAGTGACACCTTTAAAAAAAGCAGCTTCCCCCGCTGATCTCTCTGAGAAGCCTTCTGCTGTGTGAATTCACCTCATATTAATTACTTAGTGATCGGAATTAGATAGACCCATTAATTCACATATTAATAATCTACCAATCGCATGCTTAGATAATAAGATCAATAAGATGCGTAAAAGAACACTAATTAATAACTCACACATTTTGATCAGATATATAAGAAATTAATATTAAAAATACAGGCTGAAATTCTGCTTAAAAAAATATTTCCTGTTGATATTAGAAGACAAACATCTGATTATTCAGTTGGTTCCTGACAGTCTCTGTATATTCAGAGGCAGGAGAAAAGCTCAACCAAAGCCTCAGTTTTTGGAGCCTGTTCGTCAGGTGCGGATGAAGCGGACTCACCTCCGGCTCCTGTGCAGGGGGTCCAGCAGGATGCCAGGAGGACGGCCAGGATCAGCTGCTGCATCTCGGAGGAGCGTCTCTGGGTCGACGGAGGAAGGGAAGCGGCGCGGCGACTGGGTTTTTCCAATGTGATCGCATTCTTGCAGGGGGTCTCATACTTATCCATCAGCATACCCCGACAGGAAAGAAAGAGTGGCCCCTCCCCCTTCGGGCATCGCCTCTTAATGATAAGAGCTCCACGCCGGGGCTCCTGTCAGTGGGCTCCTGGTGCGCACGAGCCAAATCTAATCACGACTGTCCCGGTGTTGATGGACACACACACACACTTCCTGCTGATCTGACAGGTGATTGTGGCATGCATGTTGATCATCAGTGCTCCACAGGTAATTTAAGGTGGTCCTCAGAGGATTCACTGGAGAGACATGAGAGGACCATTATTATGAGTGAGCTCTTATTTCCATTACATTTAAGGATCATTGTATTTCACACTATGTCACATTATAATATTCTGAATCAGCTTGTTCCAGATCTTTATTGAAGTTGTGTGATATTTAAACTAAGTGAAATATTCAAACCCAATGTTTTTTAATGTCTGTAATATAATAAAATTGATCTTTTTTAGAGGAAGTATTCAGATGTTTTAAGTTGAAGTAGGACACCATAAAAATATTTCCTTGCTATTGAAGTGCTGCGTTCAAAATTTTACTCAGCAAGTACAGAAATATTAGCAACAAAATGTACTTAGAGTATCACAAATACAAGTACTCCTTATGCAGAATGGCCCGTCATGTTTTATGTTATTGTATTATTAGATCATTAGTGTTGATGTATTCATATGTAATGTTGTAGTTGGTGAAATAAGGGCTAATTATAACTAATATATAATAATGCATCATATTTTATAAACTCGTTATATGTTTTAGTCTGTCAGATCAATCTAGTGGAATAGTGGAAAGAAAGTTGCATAAAATAGAAATACACAAACACAAGTACCTCAAAATTGTGTAGTACTAGAGTAAATGTACTTAGTTACTTTCCACCACTGTATCTTATACACATGTTCCCCAAATTCAGGCTGACATATTTGGTATCTTATAGTCAGATTTGGGATCTACACTAGAATTGAAAATAAAGCTCTGTGGTGTTGAACAGCACGAGTTTGTGAAAACTGAGCCACTGTCAGATCAGTGAGGTTTAACGAGTTAAACACAGAGAGGCTGAGCGACAGACAGAGACAGGGAGATGCACACACACACACATACACACACCTACCTTCATCTGAGAGCCGCACATCTAAAAGAGGATATCAGGTGAAAATCTTTAAAAAGGTTTATTTTCCAGCCCAGTTCACCCTGTTCAGAAAACCTGTCCAGTCAGTGCAAAGCTTTGCAAAAAACCCTCAACATCTCTTTAACTTTTCCACAGAAAAGTTAGAGCTGTCACCTTTATTTTCATTCACTGAGTGGAAACCTAGAATACCTTCACCCTGAATTATTGATCATGCTGAGTGAGACCAGTGAGGGACATTGGCAGAAGTTCCTAAATTGAATGAATTAGCTTGCGTGGCTATTCTTGAAGACTTTTGCCAGCAATGGGAAGTGAGCATGATGGTGTGTGTGTGTTTCATTATCATGTAGATTGTGTGTGGTGCGTGTGTTATGTCTCATTTTCACATAGATTGTGTGTGTGTGTGGTGTCTTGTTTTCATATAGATTGTGTGTGTGAGGTGATGTTTTCATATACCCATGTGTGTGTGATGCCTTTTCATATAGATGTGTGTGTGTGTCTGTGTGTGTGTGTATGTAGAAGGGAAATGAGTGTTGACTCATATTAGGCAAGAACTTTATTTATCCTTTACCAGAGAAAATGGAGAAATAACATAATAGTGAAAATGATCTATGACAGTGAAATTAAGCAAAGATGTCCTCATTTGAAAGTTCAGGTCAGGTAGAAGTACTGTCTTGTATTTCATTTGATAGACAGGCTCCATCTAGTGGACAAATGAAAGGAAAGCATTAAAGTGTTTGGATTTTTTCCGTTGATGTGTTTTCCAGTGCTGGAAGAAGTTTTCAGATCCTTTAGTGAAAATCCCTCTTGAGTCAAAAATGAGTTTTGCTTATTGTTGCTTTGCTTGGATGTTCGAGCTTCACTGTGCAGAATGATGCACGTGCAGTTTGACAGCAAAAGGTTGTTTTAACTCATCTGCTGAAAGAGGAAAGGAGAAAATATGAGTTTAACACATGACTGTATATCAAGGATTGTATGTCATCACAACCACTTTGGAAGCCTGTCGTGCTCCAATGTGCAACTTTGTGATGTGGAAACTTGAACCTTCCAGCATTTACCAGTATGTTTGAGCCTCTTACAACCTCAACTCAATCATGTGTTTCACATAGTGATGAACCTTTCATACCCAATCATGATACTATCACCTGTTACCAATGAACCTGTTTACCTGTGGAATGATCCAAACAGGTGTTTTTGGATCAGTCCATAACTTTCAGTCTTTTTTGCTGCTGTGTAGACAATTATCACATTCTTTTTTTTATTATATAAGCACCACAACTTTTTTGGAATTAGGGTTAAATAATAGGTTATTGAAAACACATTCACTTTTAAAGATGCCTATTTGATTTGACTTACAAAGCCTCATATTAGCTGAAGCTGAACTTTTAACTGCTGGGATCACACTGGAATCATGTTGGGAAGAGATCTCTTCCCAACGTTTTTTGGAATCAGAGTTGTAATATCATGATAATCTGATTTATTCAGATTTTATAACCTTTTGCTTGATTTGCAGGCAGCGACACTAAAGCTTCATCACTTTGGACAGTTTCGTCCTGGGGATGAGACCAAATTCAAGCGTCACACATGGAATCAACTGTACACCCCAGAGCTACATGTGAAGAAGCAAACTTGGAAACAGATCCATGATATAATCTTTTATTTTAACCCATGGGATTTAACTTTTACAGTGCATTTCTTTACAACAATTATTCATTAAGTGACAGGTTTTAGCCACCACTACGGATCAGATAACTATGTATGTTACATTTCTGAGTTCCTCTTAAAGATTTTGACTTCATGAACACCGTGTGAAAAAAATCCCAAATATTAGACAATGGATAACCACACAGGTTAACTAATTCAGTGACATACAATCATCCATTGAACCGGTTAGCCTCGTTATCCAACTGAACCATCTGTTAACCTTTAGTTGTCTCAGTGTTATTAAGCAGCTAACTATCTGTACCATTAAAACATACAGAGAGGTGGCCAATTAGAAACCTGCTGCCATCCGTAAGAAAGAAAAAGGCTTTAAAAATAGACAAAACAAAATATGGCACTATTGTCTCAAGGAACAACCAGTAGACACAAACACATTTTTAAAGGGGACTGTGGCCAAACTCCCCTGAACAGAAAAAGAAACTCCAAGCACTTTGTTCAGTCTTTCCCGAGCAGTCTTCACTGCCAGCTAACAATCTGAGGAGGAGTCATCAGTCAGATGGACATCAAGCTTTATGTGGACATTGAGCCATTCATTCACAAACATCTCAGCAGGAAAAACCCTCCTTCTGTCACTGTGCAGAATACCCACAAGACTTTCAAATGACATTTTCTCACACCAAAATAAGACATTACAGAAATCCGCTGTCTTCCAGCATTATTGTGTTCCTCTTCCTCTTAACGCATCAAGCACACGTCCCACAAAACAAACAACACGCAGCATTGCACCAATCTGTCCACACACATCCCCCAGAACATCTAATGTCGCAACATGGCTACACTGGAGAAAAGCATCGATAAAGACAGAACCACATTGACTGTGCATATACATAATTTTGAAAACACATTGCAGCAATGAACACATATACGACCCACCAAATGCACATGAACATAAAGTCGATCCAGTTATCCGTTACATATTACATTCAGGCTCCAAGAAAAAGATGCGATGACAAAGTAAACAGCAGATTTCTCCCTTTTGCTCAAGTTTGGTCTCAGATTCCCTCAAATACACAACAGCTAGTAGTGCACAAAATAAGAATACAAAATTAGACTTTTAAATACTGTAGCAGCAATTCTTTTCTTTTAAAGTTGAAAGCCTCCAGTAGTACAGGTAAAGGCTTTGGAGTCCCCGACACGTGGAAGGGTGAGCGATTGTCCTCTGTAGTGCGAGACAGTGTCTGTAAGGAGGGTGCAGGTGTTTGGTACTAAAGGTGAGTGACTCTGCTGGGGTGGACAGGTTGAAGATGTGTCTCGGATCAGGGCACCGCTAGAGGACTGAGCCGCGTGGAGGCAGCCGGACGCTGCAGCGCTCCAGGCTGAAAATGTCTTTGAACAGAAGGGGTTTGTTCTGTAGGAAAACCTCCTCTGCTGACACTTCCGTCTCAGACTTTCCCCTTCCCTCTTCTCCAGCTCTCAGGCAGTCTCACAGTGCGTCTCCGTTTCCAAACTGAGCCTCCCAAAGGGTAACAATTCCTCCTCATCCCCCCTCCCTCCGGCAGCCAAAACCACAGCAGGTTGGGGTTACAACGGGGCGCTCAGCTCATCAGTCCAAAACGAGCAGGACAGAGCCGAGGCGGGCCATGCTACACAACGCTTCTCTCAGCTGGAGGCTGTGGCAATGGCCTTCTTGAGCTGCTGGCTGCGGATCTCGCGGGTGCGGGACTCCAAGAGCAGGTCGTGGCAGGTGTTGCAGACCAGCACCGGGTCATACAGCTGCTGGTCCGGGATGGGCAGCTTCAGATGACAACAGTCTTTACAGAACACATTGCCACAGTTCCTGACGACGGAAAGCACACAGAAAGTTAGGATGCTTTCTTACATAATAACAGCATGTACCGCGTTATGCTTTACTGTTGACAACCTTTGGTGTCAGTTCTCCGTCTTTGGTAAGATAGATTTACCACCAATCTCAATATTCAGAGCTCATAAATATAGCAATGTGCTCTAACTCTCAGTTGAGATGACTGGCTTATAACAGGGATGCCGTCTGGTGGAGGCTGTTGGTACAAATGTTAGGAGCACTGAGTCAGTTTGTTTTTTCCAGTGGAGCATATAAATAATTCTCTAACTAACCAAGGGCCTTTAATTCTGAAAGCATGAGCAAAGCTTGGTTTATTGCCTTGGAAATACAAAGTGAAGTGTGTCTTTGAATTGCAGGCTGCTACTTTGGCAAAACTGAGCTAAAACTAGTGCACCAGGATTAATGTGTATAAAAAAACAGCCCCCGGTTTAAAAGAAAAGTAAGCACTCCCGAACAATGTTCATTAAATCTGATGCATTTGATTAGTGAATACATGAATTAGGACACTGTTACATCTGATCTTGAAGCAGATGCCACCATTGAAGGGAGCATAAGCAGATAAAAAGGCCTAAAAGTTTCAAGCAATAGGTCAACACTTTGGAAAAGACACTTTTTTCACTTTCTTGCTGAGAGTTAGATGACAAGATTGATACCATTCTCATGTCTATATGCCAAATATGAAGCTGGAGCCGGCAGCTGGTTAGCTTAGCTTAGCACAAAGACTGGAAATAGGGGAAAACAGCTAGCCTGGCTAACTGTAAAGCTAAGCTAACTGGCTGTAGCTTCATATTTAGTGTACAGATAAGAGAGAGGTATCAATGTTCTCATCTAACTCTTGGCAAGAAAGTGATTTAACATATTTTCCAAAAGGTCGAACTATTTCTTAAAAAGAAACAACATGAGACTGCAGGAACTATAGAGAAAAAATCTTCATCATTAATTGGAACCATTTGTATGTTCTTTTTTTGGACCCATCCTGGGATATAATATCCCAAAACCACCAAAAATTATCTAGCCAATGGGCTTCAGCTGAAAACTGTCAGTGCCTCACAATACTCATGATCACAAGAGGAAACAATGAGGTGCAAAGGTATTGTTAACAACTCACTAGGCCTCAGATATTGTCAGTGTGTAAGGGACTCTTCTGCACACTTCTGAACATTAACTGGTCAGCCATGAACCACAAGGAATTTTAAGACTTTTTCTGTGTATCATCTTATGAAGAATGCTGTTGGCTTAGTGGGAACATTTTTCTATGTAAAACAAACATGTAACAGTCTAAACACAACAACCTTCTTCAAGAGGGGTAAGTCAGTCTCATCAAGTCTATTTGAGGAAGAGCATTGGTTCGAGGTGTTCTTTATATTTAACGCCCAAGTTGTTTTTCTTCTACCTTTTCATATGTGAGTAAATGTGTTCTTGTGTTTTTTAAGGTGAGAAAAGTGCTGTGAAGCCCCACCTGCAGTGGTGACGTCTCTTGGCTATCCAGAACTCACAGTCACAGTTGAAACAATGGGAGGCCATGTGGTCAGGCACCCACCTCGTGACCTACACACACACACACACACACACACACAGACATCTCTATCAGAACAGTGTGTTGTAATTAGAGGTGCTCCTAGCCATACAGGTGAGGGGGAGGAAGAACGGTGAGGAAGTGGAGACAGAAGCTATATTAGACACTGGAGGATGCTGACCTCTGTGTCCTTGCGCTCTACTCGGTCCCAGCTGCCCTCAGACAGACGGTCCTCACTGTGGGTGGACAGAGAATCCTCCTCGTTGCTGTTGTCTGACTCACGCAGACATGTCTGAAAACAGAGGGAAAAGGGGCAAGGTTAGAAGACAGACAGGAATGGGAGAAGAGAGAACACTTCCTGAGGATAATCAAAAGTAAATATTTACAAACACTTCAGACAGAAAAAAAGCTTCTAACGCTGGGCTGTCTGGCATTAATGTCAATACTGAAAAAGCTACTCACGATGTCGTCCTCGTAGTCGATGTCTGGCTCCGAGGGAGGGGTGCTGTACTGTTTACTCTCCAGCCTCATCTGCAGCTGTCGCACCTGCTGCCTCAGCACCTCCACCTCCTGCTTGTAGCCTGCCTCGATCTGCCGCAGTCTCTGCTGCACGGCGTCCATGGGCACCGGCAGCCCGTCGTCATCGAGGTAAGCCGGGGCCTGGGGTGGAGGAGGGGAGCTGGAGGCGGAGGGTGAGGAGTATGATGCCGGCAGGAGTTGATGGCTTGCCAGGGAGTAGCTGTTGAGGGCAGCGGCAGCAGGCCCATACAGGCCGGCGTAGCCAGCACTCCTGGCAGCGGACAGCCATCCAGGCTGCAGAGGGCTGCCAGGACAACAAAGAGCCTCTCTGCGGCAGCACTGGGAGCCATTGGTGATGGCGAAGCCCTGGGAGCGTAGCAGCTTACTGGCAAGCCGACGGCTCTGGTAAATGTTGGGCTGCAAGGCCCGGCTGACCCCAGAGTGACTGGCACTGCTGCAGGCGGATTGAACCAGACCCTGGACGCTCTCCCAGTGTGACCCGAGAAGGGACAGGTCTGAGAGCTGGCTCTGTGAGATCAGATGGCGAGCTCCTACCTGGGTGCAGTCTACATGAGCTGCTGCAACTGCTAACACGCGCTCTCTTCCTTTCACTACTTCTGTCCTCATGTCCTCTTTCTCCTTCTGGGGTTGAACCTGGGGCTGTGACTCAGGCTGCTCCTCATCATTAACATGATTCTGGGTAAGATCCCGGCTCACTGTGGGAGGCAGGGTGGGGGGAGGTTCTCCCTCACCTGTGAGAGTCTCGGTGGAGTCCTCCATGGGAAGGAGTGGGGTTAGCTGCTTCAGAGCCAGCAGGCCTGCAGATTCTGGGAGGCCGTTTGCTTGGTCATCAGTGTGGCCGTTAAGCAGCGAGGTGGTGGTGGTGGGGGTGGTGACTGCAGGCTGCGTGCCGTTGCAGGGGAGAGGTAAGCACGGCTCTGATTTATGAGTAGGTGACGTGGTGCTCTCAGCAGTCCTACAGGGGCTCTCAGCCTCCAGTGGAGGTGGTGGGAGAGGAGGGTTAGTGATCTGAGGCAATGCCTGTTGGAGGACAGGAGTGGGGAAGGGAGTGTGAGAGAGTGCAACGTCCTTACTGAGAGGGACAGGGGGAAGGGGCAGAGATGGCAGGGGCTGTGTGGTGAGACAGGGCTCCTCCGGTGCGTCTTCACAGCTCTCTGCACCCAGGCCATCCTCTGGGGTCTTGGCAGGGCTCTGATGTAGAGGTTCCTCCTCACTGTTGTCCAGTCCGGTGTCGGCTATGACCTCATCAGAGATGTCAGCAGAGATTTCTTCTGTGGCTGGTGAGGGCTCTGGAGCAGAGCGACCCTCCTGGCAGTGCTTATTGAGATTTGGGTCGCTTGATGTACGTGTCAGGGGCACCCCGTTCTCAAAAGCTGACAGTAGGTTGTCCATGGAACGGGTCTTGGGAAGTCTGGAAATAAATTGCATAAAATGAACACAAAGGGCAATGACACAATTCTTTGTTTGGGACACTAGAGGGCAGTCTGACTCTTTCTAACATAAGAATATTGAAATACTGTAAATATCCATTCAGGGATTGCCAAGAACAGTCAGTACACATAATGAGTAGCAGATCAGATTTGTATCAAACAAACATACCTGTCCAGAGAACGGGAGGTGAGTTCGTCTCCTGCAACACTTGGGGGGAGGTAGAGCTCCATGGAGTCGTCCACAGCGGTGCAGGGGGAGGAGGTGGGCAGGTAGACAGCTGTCCACAGCTGTAATGCCCGTGTGTGGCAGACTGGCTGCAGCACCTGGCAGACACACAAGTGACAAGGACAATACCAGAAGGTCAATATACAGTAATGACAGTGCCTTTTACCTTTTACTCCATTAGTACTGAAAAGACAGTGTGGGGATGAACGTGAAGATTCACTCATACTATGCATTAATCATTAATCGAGCCACTTACTCAGTTGAGGGTTTGACAGAAAAAAGACTAGACATCTGCTGATTTATTTATCGTTAGATACCACCGTTCTTTTAAGAGAGTCACCTTCTCCTCACAGGCTCAGTGGCTAACAGTAGCAGCTAGCCTTCAGTTGCTACTGTATTTAACTGGTGGCTTTTCTACAGACATGAATAATAGTATAATACTAATAGGCTAATAAAAGTGAAAACACTGTAGAAAGTGGTTGGTACCATATCGTGACTGGGGATGTAGAGGAAGTTCTGGAAGTTCTTGTTTCCACTGCGAAGCAGGGACCAGACAGAGCAGGTGCGTTTGTAGATGTTCTTTGCCTCCCTCTCGCGAGCGTTGTTACACAGGAAGGTGCCGTAAAGACACGAGTACGTATGCTGCACCAACTTGACCTGGACACACGAGGATGACAGGACATGAAGTCAGTCTTTTTCCAATGGCAATGATTTACATTCTTTATGGTTTGATAATGCTCAGCCAATTCAATATAACTGCTGATTGATGTGAAATATTTATCATCTGACAACAAGATCAGCAAGATTAGGTTGTAAAATGACATTGCTGGTTCACAATTCTGACTGGTTACAACATGTTCAAGGCAATGGCTCGGAAAACAACAGTATGCAAAAAAAACAACAACAACAACCAACCAAATTTATAATGTTAGAAGTTAACTTTCTTAGGTGTGTTCTGTCTTTAAAGATGGTTTAAAGACTAATAAAATGTCACTCACTGAGATTTATTGGTGAGACAGTTACAAAAAAAGGTATATAACCATTATGAGGAAGACAGAGAGAAGTAAAGAGAGCTGTACGACCACCCACCAGGAAGGCCTCGTTGAACTCAAACAGGCAGGGGAACTGTTTGAGCAGCTGGTGAACACAGTCTAGCCACTGCAGGAAGACGGGACACTGCTCGCTCACATCGTCAGCGTTCTCCTGGTGGCCACAGCGGTCCCCAAACTTATGACCGTAGTCCAGCCAATCAGTCTCCACGAGCACCTGGAAGCCCTGTGGATGACATAGTAGTTAGCACTGAAGGCCATAATATTACAGTGCAAGAAAAAGTATGCCTAAAAGAGTAGTCCACCTCCATCTATTTTATTTCACATATTCTTCTTCCTTGTCAAAAACTGGTGTCGACATTATCCACAATGCAACTCGACAGTTTGGCCAGCGGGCTACAGAGGTCTGGTAAATTTGTAGTCTTCAGGCCCAACTGACACTGACTCAAGTGACATCACTTGAGGCAATCTGTCAGATTTTGCACAGCTCCCTCTGGAGTCACAAAAGCCATTATAACTCTTTCACGTACGACATAGGCTGGTAAACAGGCTGCAAAATTGGTAATACTACATTTATAACAAACATATTTAAAATCCAATGATATGAAACCTTCTGTGGCCAAATCATGCGCACTCTCACCTCTAGTGTCCTGTAGTAGGGGTCCAGCAGGATCTTGGCAAGGGCTACAATCTGGGGTGTGCGGTCCCACCCGTCTGAACAGTGCACCAGGACAGGACGGCCTTCCCTCTCCACGGCTGAACACACCAGAGTGGCTGCCTTCAGCATGACAGAGAGGTGCTGCAGCCAACGGGTGCTCTCAAGTGCCGAAAGCCAGCTGGAAACACAAGATGGAACTGATGAGATAAGCACAAATCTATAAAGAACCTGTCCCAACTAATGAAGTGATCTGGAACCCAGATACTGCATATATAAATATTAGTTACTCAGGGTTAACTTAGACTGGGTTATTAGGCTGACAGGAGGTGGAAGCCTCTGACCTATATCTCTGGAGGCCTCCCTACGTCATTACATCCAACAGAATAACAACAAGCCTGAAAATAACAAGGTGTGATGTCATAGCAGCTGGGTGTACCTATGTACTGTACATACAACCACACATGTAAACACACTAGTGAAACACACACAGCTGGTAAAAACACACAGATGTAAACACTGGACCAAACAGAAACACATAGTACACGTATCCACTGGTGGTGTGTACAGACAGACAGCTGGCCTGCCCAGCAGGAATGGGACTGGACTGTGGCAGCGTTCCCATCTCTGTGTGGTGTTGCCTTACTGTGAGGTGAAGCCGTTAAAAAGGGGGGGAGGGGATGAGAGGGAGGCACAAATGAAGGCAGAGTCGCTCAGAGAGAAAGGTCAAACAGATCGACTTACTTTCCTGGATCCGGGATCTGACTGCAGACGGTCCTCAGAGCCTGGAAGCTGTTTCGGATGGCGTGGATGTTGGCCATTCCCATGAACATCACCTCACAGTTGGGGTAGTACTCTAAGGACAAGCGAACATAAACTCAGATGAAGGTCATTAGACATAAACAAGGCTTAGCTTGTAAGATACAGCAGCATCATGTGTCCAGACGATGGTGTTCAATTTTAACTCCAAACTGAGCATTCAGAGTTTTCAACATTTGCATCTTCATTCAAATTCTTTACTGGTAAACCTTCAGCTATAAAAGTGACTGTGTGCAGTCTCTGGTAGCAGTAATCATTTGTTTACTGAATCTCATATTTCAAAGTGGACATTAAATGCATATTGCATCATGCAGAGTGAGGCCACTGTTCACAGTCTAGGACAGGGCTTAAACCGATGTATGACAAAAAGCAGCACAGACCAACTTGATATTTTCAGTTTTTGTGTGTAGCTTCATCTTCATTGAGCTTTGACCTGTAAACAGACTGACCTCTACATAGACACAAGGCATTCAATATCTGTAGGTGCCATAGACATTGGAAGCTCTGTCCCCTTATCGGCTCTCTAGCTGTTGGATGTTTGACTTAAGGCATTTGAAATGTTTGGTCGCACTAACCTTCACATTCGCATCCTCCACCCTTGGCACGGTTGGCCACTGCAGCGGTGTATGAGCGAGCATCCAGAATCAGCAGCTTCTGTGGCACAGTGTTGTCATCACAGCCAGAGCCGCCCGTCAGAGAGGAGTCTAGAGATACAGGCGAGAGGACACAGAAATAATTTTTACTGTTGTGAGTGGACAGTGTTATGAAAATCGAACTGCCGGGGAGAGAGAGTGTGAAAAAAGGAGAAAATCAGTAGGGGCATAATAAACAGAAACTGACTTTATTTGTAACCCACTAAAAAATCAATATCTGCTCCTGATGACACAACCACAGTGCTGCTATTGGTAATGATCACAAGTAAAGAGACCTGCATTCGACAGCTACCACGGAGAAAGATGAGTAATTACTCTGAGGCTGCTGCTGTTACAACTACCACTTCTCTCTGCACTCAGTCATTGTTGTGCCTCCACTCACTTCCCAGCATGTTGTTGTGCACCCAGTAATGGTTTTCAAGACCTATTTAGACATGCACGCCACTCTGTAAATGCACTTGTAATTTGACATAATGGCATCCTCTTGTTAAAATGGGAACATGTGAACGATTCAGGAAAAGGAGTATAAATGTAATTTAATGCTACATGTATTTGACGAACTAGCCCAATGTATGCCGGCATAACTAAAAATGGTGTATTGCTTAGCACTTATGTTTAGCACCAAGAAAATGAATCAAACATGTAAATAATAGGGACATTTTCACAAATAAAGAACCTGAGAGCTACAGTGCTCTAACAGTGCATGCATGAATCATACGATTACTTTACCAAAATCAATATCGCAGGAGTCGGGAGCTTCCCCGCGTGGTCGGCAGGCTGGTGCTCCACAGGTACCCTTGGTACCCATCTGACAAGCCTTGGCGATGGATGTCACCAGGTACTCGTCATCTGTGTTCCTCCAGCCCCACCAGCTGATCTCAGGCTGGCTGCAACGGGCAATTACTGCCCCGTTCTTCTGGTGCCTGAAATTCAAGGTTATATAGAGTCAGTAAGCACGAACACAGATCTGAATATCAAAAAGGAAAATGCTCCAGTGGTGTAAACACGTGATAGTGTGTCAGTAAACCCACCTGTAGACCACCACAGGGATCCTCTTCCAGGATCTGAAGGAAGCCACGCTCTCCAGCTCTTTGTCAGTGATCCATATTGGAACCAGAAGCTTCTGTGGGTAGCTGGAGCACAGCCTGAGGACAGGAAGGACGAGACGCATTATTTTTATGGAGGAAGATTAAATGCAGCTTATAATGCTGCAAACATTATACAGCCAATACACTAGGGCTGACTTCAGATACGTCTTTCAGTGAGGAAAGAAAAGAAAACTAAATAGTGCTGTTAGCTGGAGCAAACATTCTTCAGCATACACACTGGTTATCAGAGTCACTACTGCATCAAGAACTCTCAGCTGTGGCAGAGAACAAATCACAGAGTGCAACTGCCAGACTCCATCTGTCTCTGGTCTCCTCCTCTCCCATGATATTCACCTGCTGACCGTCTAAGGCAGGAGGGGGAGACAGAGGCAGCGTGTGTGAGAGAGAGAGTGGGAAAGTGAAATCCTGTGCTGAGTCATGGGCCTCAGCAGGCTGCGGCTTGTTTAATTAGCCAGTTGTCCTGTGTGTCTGTCTCCCTCAGCAGGATGCGCTCTCTTGGGCCCTCCGAGCAGACTGACCTTTTTTTTGGTAGCATTTATTTGCCCAGACAGCAAAGGAGACATAAGAGTCTGATAAACATGTATACATACACACGCAAACACACACACACTATACTGCATACTGCATTATTTCCTCTTGAGTGAGTGCTACAGGGTTATTGATTTGTAAGTGTGCGCGTGTTAAAGACTGGACTTGATGAGAGTGCTGCTGGCGTGAGAGGTCAGATGAGACAAAGGTGAGCAAGTATTCACACTGCCCCTTGTTTTTGAAGGCATTTAAAGGAACAGTCCACTGCAAATTCTTCTCACTGTGCAACATTTGAAAAGTTCATATTCAGGGATTTTGTCACTCTTATTATTATTCTGTCTTACTTCAGTTCGAGGGATAATTATGCTCTAAGTTTTGGAACTACATTTCCCAAATGCTTTGGCAGATGAGTCAGTAAGTTAGCTGTGAGCCACAACAAGAGCAACATTTTTTGCCTATATTTGTTTACATTTTGGAAAAATTAGCACCATTAAAAGAAAGCCAAAGAACTATCAATTAGCAGGTCCTGTTTGCACTGTACCCATAGATGTACAGATAAATATCACTGGATTACTTTGATATTGAAGAAAACCTAAAAAAAATGATGACTCTCAGGCATAAGTTATAAGAAGTGTTTTTTTTTAAATTTCTAAGTAGATTTATGGATGTTTATTTGTGATGGACATCAGAGATAATGATAACCTCGAGAAGAGTGACTCACACTGAATCTAAAAATGATCACATGACGACTATGTGCAATATCTCTGCGTTTAGTGTCTTATAATTTAAAACCAACTTGACCATTATCCACCCAAACTAACTGTAATTCAACTCAAATTCAAAACTCTCATTTCCCGACAGAGTTCTGACATACAGTGCTGAGATGTGCCAACGCACAAAAGCTGTTGGTCACACAATCTGGTCAGTTTGGCGACATTGTGGTTACAGTGTGTCTGGTCCAGCCTGATTCCAGCCCTGCTCTCTGTCACAGTTCTCGAAAAGCTCTTTAAAACACAGTCACTCACCATTCGCTCTCTAAACAATCATGATGACTTTTTACAGTATTGTACAACTATCTGCCACGACAGATGTGTCATGCTATTTATGGTAAAGTATCTGTGACATACTTGTAGTTGCAGTTTATGTCTGACACTCTCCAGACGTTCTGTGTGTCGAAGCCCATCCTCTTGACCTCCATTTCCATTCTCTGACGCACGTGATCGCCTGCACACACACACAGAGACCATGGAGGGAACATATTATTTTGGGAATATTGATTTTTTTTTTTTTTTACAAAAAAAGGTTGTCCTGAAACTTTTGTGTAATGCTCAGTTCTGATGTGTGACCTGGGCGACAGAGATGAACGTGCTGGTCTTCATCATCCGCGCTGCCTCCCAGACACCAGGCATGATAGGCCAGGGCGAACAGGTCCTCCAGCCGGGACGGGTGGGCGATGGCCCGGTTCAGACGCTTCACCCACTCCTGGCATTGCTTGAACGTTGCAAAGTGGCATCTAAGGAGAATGTGAGGAAAGATTAGTGAGATCCAACAAAAAATGTCTCGTTACAACTCCATGCATTGGGGACTAGGAGAAAAACAAGAAAAACTAATTTCTTCAGATGTTCAGTGATTTTCCAGCTTTTAAACAGGGGTAATAATGTGGCTGCTTTATGATGAGGAACCAAGATGCCGCTGGCACATCTGCTGATGAGAATCTCAAGGCTCGGCTGGTTCTGAACTTTACAGATGTCCATGAACAGATGAGAATTTCAGTCTGCTGTGAAATAAAAGCAGGCCTTGGTCTTTTGATTTGAAAGTGTTATTTAAGCAAGTGCAAGCATGCTTAGTGGCAGTTATATATATATGCCATCTGTCTGATCTTGGCAAATGACTACGTAGTGACTGAAAACGAAATGAAATCATCACATTCAACAGCTCCAATTCTATTAACGCTCCACAGCATACTGTGATCGTTTTTGAAAGATGTCCAAAAGACAATAAATCTGATATCTACATAATCCTTATTTCATTAAGTATTTAATACAACAGATTCTAAGGATAGCAGTAACAGCTGGAAGAAAATGTATGACATAATGCCTCAAAGCAACAGCCTATACCATTCCTTTCTGCTTTTCAACCCATGCTTCAGTGATTTACTGACATTCTAATCTTCTCAGATTTTTTGGGGGTGGCCACAATAAATTGGTATTTTGAAGTCTGCTATCAAATTTAGGCCTCCTACATATGTTGCCTGTAGCCTACAACCTTTCAGAAATAAAACTGCTATAAAAATAAAAGAAAGGAAATAGCCATGTAACATTTTTGCAGTTTTCAAATTGTGCGGCCAACCTTGAGCTGACACTTTATTCCTGAAAGATTGTAATGAGTATAACATTTTTTCAGCTTAAAACAAACAGAGACAGCTCAATCCAAATCAATGAAGCAACAGGCTAAATTTACACATTGAGTATGTGATTGTCTGTCATATAGCTGCCTACATCCTCACACTCACACAGCTTCCCCCTTAGGTGGGTATGGGCAGAAGGTCTCTATATTAAATGACAATCAATTACAAAGATTACATTTTTGTTGACTAATCAATTAATCGACAACAATGTTTCAGTTAGCTCGACATGAGGTCTGTTCTCATGCTAACACAAATGCAAACCAAGAGAGAACGCATCCAAAACATACACAATTTAATGCTTATCTGGCTTTCCAAACTATTATTAATGACATCTCTGTTATTCTTGTAAATGTGAGCATGAGAATAGTGTATTTCCACTCTGGAACTTCATTTCAGATATGTAGGGATAAGCCTGTTTAACTGTGAGGACACGAGACGTGATCTCCATAACCATGAATGTCATTAAGCAATTCAGGAGGAGAGGGAAGGATGGAGGAGCTGGAACAGCACTAGAATTATGTTAACATTATAACACCACTGTAAGAGTTGTAGCTGCTATTTTTAAACCTGGAAATATTGATTAGCAGTTAAGCGTGGTGGTGTGTCATACAAATTACCTTCTCACGGCCAGACAGAATTTAACGACCGTATTATTCATTCAAGTGTGTACCAGACCTCTCTGTACTGTATTCACCCTGGCTAATAACAGCATCAGTCTGACTGCAGGGTTCATAGGATGGCTTCAGTGTGTGAGCGAGCCACTCTCCTTACCTGACAACTTTGGAGTCCTTGCAGATGATGTGCAGCTGGAACATATCTCTGCTCTCCACACTCTCTATCAGTCTGAGAGGCACCTGTAGGGGGAGACAGAGAGTGTGTGTGATCAGCCTGATGGCCCACTCTCACAGCAGACAACACATCTGCAAAGAGGTTACCACCCTCTGGTCTAGTACACACTGAATCCAGGTTAGATACACATAGTACAGCAGTACAGCCTCACTGTAGAGGAGAAGAAGGCCTCTGCAGTATTTTAAATTTGTGTCTTCTGTTATGATACCAAACAACAGATATAAAGCTGGCTTTGTCCACAGGATTGTCTATTCTGCCTCTCAGTTATCCTGGGAACTGAGGTGTTAACAAAGGCACTGCTAAGATTTATACAATCACCCACACAACTTGACTTTTGGTCAAACCTTTATGCAACAGTACTTTGTGCATCTTGTATGAATGAGAAAATACTATTTCATGCTTTATAGCCAAAAAATAGTGTTTATTTTTTATTAACTCTCAAGGTCAGCCAACACATTGCCCCACAGATATTTTGCAGGATGCTTTGAGAGAAAATTACAATCAACCCAGTGTTACCACCAAGTTGAATGTAAATTACAATTTGTCCCCAGCGCACCGTAATCGTTTACATGAAGAAGCGCTGAATGACTTAAGCTGTCTAGACTGTGGCAGAGGGTGGTTTTCTATCATATGGTACTCACAGATATCTCATTGTCCACACCTGGGCAGTTCTAAAACACAGTGACACCATGGAGCACACACAGAGAGAGAAGGAGGAGGGAAGACACAAGACAGGAGGAAATGGGGAAAAAAAAAAACTATTAAACCAAAAGAATTCAGGAGACAAAAAAGGAAATGAAGAGTTAACAGGAAAGAAAACATCAAAGAGGTTGAAAGATGAAGGATAACTGAGTGGATCATGCAGTGTGCTACTTGCAGCACACGACCAAGCCAAATGGAAATCATGGAGAGAAAGACAAACATGGATGGGAGCAAAGGGCAAGAACACAGCTTAGAAGTAGGGGGAGGAGTTGTGAAGGGGAGTGTGGGTTAGAGGTTGTGGCTTGTTGGAATTCATAAGAGTTCATCTGTGCTTGCTGAGGTCAAGGCAGGACTCTGTCCAGTCGGAAACCAGTTCGATAGGGACTGTTAGGCGGTGGCATTTGATCACAGTGCATTAATTTCACTCTCCTCTTCTAAAGTAAGTCAAGGTGAAGAGGAGTCCTGAATATCCTGGTGATCTGCCCTCACCTCCTCCTCCTTTTGAAAATCCCTGTCATCTTTTCCAGAAGCCGAATCCTTCTGGAAAAGATGACAGGGATTTGGGAAGAAGGAGGAATTTCTCTGCCAGTGAATGCAAACAATTGGCCTGTTTGTCTTTGAGCAAGGCCTGACGTCAGCAGGAGTGAGCTAGTGGACATCAGTGCCAGCAGGGGCCGGGCCTTTGGAGCCTAGATGTCACATTAAACCTCCCCTGCCTGAAGATCAGAGGGCCCGCCACTCCTGTGGTACAGTCCTGGCACAAACAACTTCAAGCCAACTACGCTGGGATATTACTAAAACTACTTTACGGGTAGCCCATGTAAAATACACGTAGGTTTATTTGCCTTGTTAGCACAATTATGTGTTTATAAAATTTATATGGGCAAAAAGGAAAAAGCCTATGTGCGTCCAAACTACACATTATAGCCTCCTCTCTCCTGCTATTGGCTTCTGTAATGGCGTGGCAGCAGTAGAGACCACATCGACACTCATACCATTTGGACCGAAGTGAAAATTCTGTGGTTCTTCTGTGTGTTTATCGTCTGTGACTTGCACTCACGTTGATGACAGAGTCCTTGAACTTGATGTGGAGCCTGTAGTTAGAGATGGCGATGATGGCTTCATCTGCATGGCCAAGATATTCCACCCCTTCCCCCTGAAGAACTGGGAATGGCACCTGGAGAGACACAAAACAACCCGATTGTTGAAGTTTAACAGCAGAAAGATGACACCAACACCAGTTTACTGTCAGGCCTTATTAAGTATACTGGCAGTAAAATCATAATATCCACATTTACACAGTCTACAGCCATGCTAGCTGACCTGTGAGGCATTATTTAGGCACACTGGTGCTTTGACATAAATGCTAATATGTTGATGTATAGCAGGTATAATGTCTAACATGTTCACTGTCTCAATTAAAAATGTTAGCATGCTAACATTTGCTAATTAGCATTAATCCAAAGTATAACTGTGACTGATGGGAATGACATTAGTTTTGCATAATTCAAAGTATTGGACAAATTAAGGTTTGCCCTGATGAAGCTCTAGATAGAAAGGTTAAGGATCACCAAAGTTACTCCAATTCATTCTGAGGCGAACATGAATGTGTGTATGAAATTTCATGGCAATCCATCCAATAGCTGTTGAGCTGTTGAGATATTTCACTGAAATTCCTAATGTCAGCTTCATGGCGATGCTGGATCAAAAGTCAGTAAAAAAAAAAAAAAAAAAAAAATTATTGAGATATTTGAGTCTGGACTGAGTGGTGGTGACTGCTGGATGGAAATCAAAATCCCTAAAGGCACATTACACAGACAACAGAAGGAGTATTGAAACACTTGGTCAAATTCTTAGTCTTGTTTACTTCTTTGAGTAGATTCTCATTTTAAAAAACAATGTTGCTGATAAAAGACTGCATTTAATTCGAGCAAAGATCTTGCAGAGGTTTTGTAGAAAAACATGTCCATACATAAGTATCACATGTATCATTCTGGTATCGTTACTGAAACTCAAGTATCACATTGGCAACGGTATTGAACATTTTCAAACAATACCCAGCATTAAACATAATCAAGAGGCAAAGTTCATGCTCGCACCGTCCTGCCTACTAAGAGCTAGACTCGAAAGGACTGTGGACAGAGTGACACTACAGATATGACAAAAAGGGGGAAACAGTGTGCATGTGTAGCAGTCCAATTAGGACATAGTAGTTTTACAGAAGGACCTTTGTGAGCACAGAGCGCTTGTTGGGGAGTCTGAATGAGCAAGCATGCAGACAAGAGGCAGGGCTGGGAGGAGAGACTGTCTGCACCAGTGCTGATGGTACAGTGAGGGATCCCAAACTGTCCATTAACATTCTTACTTGTACCCATTTTATTACAGGCCCAGCCAAGTCCAGGCTTTGGCTGCAACAAGACCCCTACATTAAGATAATTGGTTCCCAACAGAGGTTAATAGAAAACATTTTTCATTTCACTCTGAGGCAGGGCATTAGCTTTAAAAGCCGACCACGTGGAAGAGACACACGGCTGCCGTTGCCAACTTCTAAACAATGTCTCAATTTGTGTAAAAACGGAAGCGTCCAACCACTTTCAGAGTGGTCAATTTCACACTGACCACTCTGGTAAATGTTATTGTGCTGTTTACTCTAGCTGCTTTTTCAAGGGATTTAAACATGATGACCTATAAGACCTTTAATGGCTGCTGTTGATCAGGAGGATTTAAACTATAACATTATGTTCAGAGATTAAATTATATTCAATCACCTTGTGTAAAACATTTCTCCTGGCTGATCTGAAACAATAAAGTCTGTTGGGAGTTATGTTACTGCTCAGACATCACTCTCTCTTATCCAACAAATTGAGGACTATGTTACGCCAATTCATTCCTCATTTACATGACCTCTTGACACTTCTTAGTCATCAATTTCTGTGTGATCGCCTGCATGCACTGATGTTAGTTCAGGCTGCTTTAGCATAATCATAGTCATTAGGGACCGCAACTTGCAACTCAGGTCTCGTTGTTTAGTTGCTGGTAGTGAGGACAACAGTGTTGCTTGGAGACAACATTACCTCATCCTGCATTAGCATGCACTGCTGAGTCACGCAGAGGAGGACCCACTGGTGCATATTAAAAGAGGACATGCAGCAGGGCAGATGGGGGATTATGGTAAGATGTCAGAAAATCAGGCTTACTTGAAACAACATTAGCCAACACAGTTAAAAGCACAGCCTTAGTTAGTGCACAGAGCACACAAGCTGGATGTCAGGATCGACAGGCCCATGAATACAAGTCAGTGTCTGCTCAGTCAGCTTGCATCTCAGGATAAAACAGAGACAACACATGTAAACATAAAACAAAAACAAAACTATTCTTGGAATATTGTCGATTGCCAAGAGGTTAAAAGCTGTCAGTGCATCAGATTGTTGATGACTGACAGAGCTTATGTTTAAAAAAAAAAATTAAACCCTGACATTTATCACTGCACCTGCTGTTGCTCATCTCAGCCTGAAAATGTGTGCGTGAGCCGGGACAGGAAGCATGATGAGGGAAAGAGTACAGCTTAACCTGGGAAATGGAGCACGTAGTACTCTGCACTCAGACACCAACAGAGCCAAATATAAGCTGCAAGCCCCCTGGCACCCTGCGCTGGGACTTCTAAAAAGCGGAATATCTAAAATCTGACAGTCAAATTTTGCATGCTTTTAAAAATAGTTCAACTCTGTAACTCAACAAACTCCAAAAATGACAGGCAGACAAACACAGCTGGCACCCAAACAAAGCAGAAGACTCTGAAGTTGTTGACTACGATAGTTTTCTGATGCAGTTTTAATATACATAAAGGGAGATAAATGAGGAAAGCCTAAACTAAAGCAGTTTTGCATCATCATGAGTCAGGGGATGTGGGCAATTTGCATTAAGTATTTCCTGAACAGCAGCACAAATGGCTGAAATGAGAATGTGCGGCTACTGAGTCTGTGTGCTGCTCTGCTGTGGAAGAGACCTAACACATCCTGCTGAGAGTGCCATAGTTAACATGCTGCACAGACTGGGAGCTGCATTAAACAAGCAGTGCTCCAAAAGTAGGTGCATGAGTCACCGGCAGCCAGCAAGTGCAGCAGAAGATACTGTGTCACGTTTCCTCTACGAAGCCTTCAGCAGCAGAAAATATAAAGAGAGAAAGAGAGGGAACGTGAGAGAGAGATAGAGAGAGACAGAGACAGAGAGAGAGCGAGAGAGACCCATGAATAACACTCCCTGACTTGTGAGTCGTGACTTCCGGTTCAAGCAGCCTGCCTGTGAGGATGAGCACATGTGCACACACCACTGCATGCATGCACCACGGCCTGCACGCACACATCAGCGAAGGCAGCAGCGTATTAAATATGGGGGGGAGGCAGGGAAAGCCCGTGATTTGCCTGCGGTAAGAGACATCAGCTGTCAGAGAAACTATCATGGGAGGGCCTGCACACAAAGAAACATACAAAAGCAGAGACATACTGTGTAACTGCATGTGTGAATGTGAATGAAGGGGGAGGGGAAGCATAAGCATAAGAGTGCAGAAACATAGAAAGTGTTGCAATTGACTTCAATGAGAACAGTATTTATTAACATAGAAACAGCTACTCCATATTACTTCACTCTACTTAACAGGAAATAAAGGAATCTACCAGGACCTTTGACACACAGACTTTTGGTGCACAACCCTTTTATTAATTATTAATAATTATTATTACTATTATTTAAAAAAAAAAAACACCAATAGTTTTGAACAGGTCGATAGTCCCTGCAGTTCATTGCAACCCAAGTGGAAAAATACTTCAATTGAAAATCACATAAACAGAAACAAAAGACAGTGACCCCGGGCTGGGCAAATCCCTCCACCTTCCCTATGTCTAGTTCTCCAGACACATGATGCTCAGCTCCATTAACCACCAGACAGCCAGAGAGCACAAACTCAACACCATGGAGGGCACAGCGCAAGTTGCCCATCACAATTTTGCTACTGGCGTCTTCACTGTGGGATAGACTTACAAATTCCTCTCACTTGAGTGACCTAAATGCTTTTTAGTTTCCCCATTCTGTATGCTTTGCAGTGACTTCTCCTTTTTTTTGTGATACAGCCCTACAATAGAGACAGACCTGGAGAGGTAAAATCACAGTTGAACGTAAATAAGCTGAGCATTAAAAGGGACAGTCCAAGTCACTGTGAGTCATGTTTGAGATGGCACTGAGCCAATACTGGAGTTACGATAGAATTTATGGTTGTACTTTGAACAAATGACATGTAGATTTATGTGTATATTACAAAGTTTCTTTCTTACAAGTAAGTGAGGCACAACCACCTTTTTAATTAAGCAATTAAGAGTTGATTTCAAAACACTGAAAGCTTGTTAAGGTGATATAAAAATCTGTTTGATATCCATGCTTAAAATAATGCACAAGTGCTACATTCTACAGAAAGGCGTGAATGACACCTTCTTCAGCACTTTCATACTCAACATAAAGCGATCCAAACTTTCCTTCTGTTCTTGTTAAGGTCTTGCATAAAAATATGCCTTATCTTAATGTGGTGGACTAATTCAGAATTGTCTTCTCGAAATAAATATTGAAGAAAATTTTGTTGCTTTTGTATGATGCCTTATCTGTAGAGAGTGTGGGCAGCGGCTGCCTTCAAATGCAAATATTTTGTTATCCACCACATTGCCTAATTAACTTTTTCCTGTATTGAGCACTGATAAAGGATGGCAGAGCAATGACACAAAAAATGCTCCTCTAAGCCAGTGTCATCATCTCTCCTTCAGTGTCTGGCACCAGGCCTGCTGAGTTGTGACTCTTGCAGTGATATCTTGGCAGTCACGCTCCTCACAGAGGCGACCCAAGTTTCATCAGGGTGTTTCAGAGGAATGCTCTGGTGCTACACCAGGAGCCAGGATTAAAGATGAGGCCATAATCTAGAAGTGCCACACTTTTCACCAGCTCCTGCTTGTCTTCTCCATAGACATGTTGCTGGATGTCAGAGCAGGTGGAGCTGTACTCACCCTACCATACAACGTCTGGTGAAAACTGTTTGGCTCACCTGAAGGCTTTCATCCTCCTTCACCAGCTCCTTCTGGGGGAACAGGTCCTTGGCCTTGATATACTCCAGACTGGGAGGCCCTTCTTCACCCTATTAGACAACAACACAACACAGTGGTGGTCAGATAAATACTTCTGTCACCACTCAGCAGAGTGGAACACCACATATTTAAAAAAAAGAACCACAGACAAACCCCTGGCCCAATACAGTTTAATAATAGCAATGTCAACCGTGAGAATGAAAAAAAAATATTCCTGTAAAATCAAACCCAAACTTTATATTCTTTATAGTGTTCTTGTATTGAGCATTTATCAGTGTAGTTAGCCTCTGATGTAAGATGCATGCCAGGTGGAATTTCACAATCCTCACCAGTGAACTCGCAGATGTCACGTAGGAGATTAAATATTGACTACGAGAGATCCAAAATTTCCTTTAAATAGGGCGCACACAAAGTTGATATTTTAATATGTTTACCACCCTGATCCACAACAGCATACTCCCTGATTAACAATAATGCCAAAGGAAGAATGCAACTTCTACATATTTATATTCTGTTTGCTTTGGTGCTGTACAGGTAGTTGTTATATGTGCAAATGATAGATAGGACTGGGCATCAGATGCCAAAAAGCTGTAGACTTTGTGACAGGGTGTTACAGTCTTGTGCAAACAAAGATACTGGGACTTAGTTAAGCATTTAACACACTTGACCAGTTTTTCATGAGTCATGCACTGACATTGAATTCTCACAGAGTTTTAACAATTCTCCTTGCTGGGGTCACTTCTGATACCAAATAACCAAATGTATCTACGACCTTGTAAGAGGACTGTGTAAATTAATTTAATGTTACATTTCCAAGGTTGCTGATAAATTACACAAATGCAGTCCTATCAAGTTATAATAAATGGTTGGTTAAAATTAGACTGCAACACCTCAAGAAGCAGCAGAGATGAGAACGAGAAGGAACAAAAAGGACAGTTGAACCTGTCCTTGCAGCTCAGAGTGTCAGTGCCCCCCTCACACACTGAGCAAACACTTTCATTGCATGTAGGTCATACTTCAATCACTGGAGCGAAAAGGGTAGAATGAAATAAAATGATGAAATTGAAGAACATGCACTTGTCCTTTTTTCTTTTTTTTATCCATTCGTAAAAGCTATTTTTCACTTAATAGCTTAAATTATGCACATAAGGTGCATTTACATGCATACTAGTACATCAATTTTGAGTCTTGCATATACCTGAACACTGAGTTTCTTTAACATTATCCAGGTTTATGATCATCTGCTATGACTTGCAGGCATGTCTCCTCTATGTCCAGTCTCTGTCTGTCATTTCTGCAGCAACTGAGTTAGGATTAGGTTTAGGATGAACCCAGTTTGGTTTCTGGCTGCCTGAGCACTGCTACCTTTAGTACTCTGCTGGATTTGGCTTCTCCATCTGAGCATGGCAGTATGTCAATGCTGTTCCTTAATGAAAAAAGCAATGGAGTCCTGAAGGGGGACCAGAGGTAGGCAGAATGTAATCTCCTGTGGTAATTTTTTTCAGTAGACTACATCTACTGACTCAGGTGGGTCCTTTGCTAATAAAAGACTCATGTTCCAGCACAAACGATACAGTAAAAATGTCATACATGGTAGCAGGAAAACCCCTGATGTCTCACCATGTAGACCTCCTGCCATGTTTACAATCATTACATCTGACATCCAAAGGTCCAAGCCGGTGATTAAACTGCATGACAAGCATACCACCCATTGGTAACAGATGGAGATGGTGTGCCTGCAGTGATAACCCCTCCTCTACAAGTCACCAAGTTGTCACCGTCTGATTTCAAATGTGTAGAGATCACAGGAACAGGATAGCCAAAGTATCATTTATCAGCTTGTGTGACATAAGAGCTTTGTTGACTGAGGATAAATACACGACATGACATACATGCCCTTGAATGTGAAGGAGGTAAGCGGGTACTAATTACAAAAACGACTGACAAAATAGTCAGCAGATTAATCGATAATGAAAATAATCAATTCCAGCCCTAAATCTAAGTCTCACGTGGTATGCCAAGGTCTTTGAGGTCCTCAGGTGGAGTATCCTTTGCTGCTGCACACTTTGTATTGAAGGCTCACTTTGGGTGTGGGAAAGATTAATGGGATAAGTCGCTACACAAAACCAGTCTACCTGCTACTTCTGCACCATCAATTGTAATAAATGGCAGTGCTTATGGAAGCCATGGGGGTGGGTGTCAAGGCTGTGCCAAACAGAGATGTCTACGCTCCTTGAAAGATGCTCCAACGTTAAGTGCTGTCTGGCATTACTGTGGGCTCCATTTCCTCCAAATGATGCCTTTAAGTTCATGCTAAAGCTGTGTTTCTGTCTCCACGTAGGACACACTCAAGGTGAAGGTGAGGCGGAAGCTGCTTTCTAGCATAACACTACATTGATGCAATGTCAGCAGAATGGGAAGAATAAGGAAACCTCCCATTATTCTGATTTGGCAGTGTTCAAAGCTTATTTAAAGATGGTTAGCTCCACTGCTAGCATTGTAGTTATAGAGAGCTAACAGAAAAAGATAAGATATTCCTTTATTCGTCCCTCAGTGGGGAAATTCACAGTGGAAAAGTGTCTATAAATTAGATGACTCACTTGTATTAGTGTTAAGATTGGATTTTATTTACATGCAACTGCCAGCAATGGCGGCTTTGCAGCTATGTTCCTAACCATTTGTTCACAATTTGCACTTCCTCACCAAGTGGGAGATATTGTTACTGCCTCAAATTCTTGATAGCTCTGACTCAGAATTACAACTCAATGGCTTGTGTAAACGTTTATTCTGACTCAGCTGCTCGTAATTACCTTCTAAATGATATGACATGAATGTAGCACTACAAGAACAAAGCTGCTGAGCATCCACCAGATCTCACTGTAAAATGCTGCATTTAAAATTCAAACTGTGGTGTCTCTGAGAAAAAGATACTGACTGCTAAACTTGTCTGAACTTCCCTAAATCCCTCTGCAAAGTAACCCCACTAATCTCTTGACCTTTGACCTGAGTCAGCCTTTGGCATCAAGACTGATGAGACAGCTGTGCATCATCAATTGTACTTATTTTCACCTGAGAATGAGTGGACCATGACAGTGGCCATCAGTCAGAGGGATCCTGCGAGGGTCAGGTCATTACAGGCTGATCTCACACACTGTTGCTGGGCAGTCTGAACCACCAGCCTGCCACCCAGACACAGGCTCCTTTGCTTTTTTTTTAAAGGAATAAAGTTTACCCTGACCTGCCAGACAGCGGTCATAAATTACTGGAGAAGCTATGGTTATAGAACCTCCCCCTGAGAAATTCAATGCTAATCAGTTAAAATGAGCATGCATCCAATCTCAACACACACACACAGGCATACACACACTTCCTACATCAATAGTCCATCCACTCCCTTGGTTCCTATATGTCTTGTGCTGCACTACCTGGTAGATACTTGGCACCCTTTATTCAATTCTCTTATGGAGTAGCCCTGACATTGCACTCCTCCGAGAGGCCGACTAGAACACAGTGTACTTTAAAGGCAAAAAAACTGCTGACTAATAGTTGTGTAGATGTTGTATTGCTCCATAAATCCATGACACAGGCAATATACACAGACAGGCTTACACTGATGCAATGGTCCTAAACTTTATAAACATTAGAATGAAGATAGCACACTTCAATAGTTTGGCAGTTTAAAGACACAACAAAAGACAGAAAATGTCAAGGAGAGTAAAAACATAAGCTGAGCTGCATTAAAGGCTTGCAGCAGCTCCTACAACTCCAACCTTCAGCTTCGGCTTCGCGAGTCCCTTCGCATCGCCGAAAACAAACAGATCAAGGCAGGGCTTAAAACTCTGCCGTTGCATTTAAAAAAACAAACACAAGCAATGATTCACTTCTGTTTTCTGATTTCTGGTCCATTGCAGTTTGTCCACAACCAGACAGACAATCAGCTTACAGAAGATTAAAGGAAAAGAGAAATGCTCTCACTTCCAACCGACTCGCAAAGATGGAGCACAGCTTGTCCTGTGCCCGACACGTTTTTGCTTCGTCACTGCTGTGAGCCTCCACACCCTCCCCCACCTTTGTCCAACCGGCAATCAAAAAAGCTGGAGCTGACAGGCACGTGCACACACACACATAACGCCTCAATGCATTTCTCAAATATTAATGTCAGAGTGGATAACACATGTAATGTCTTGATGACATGTATTGCCGTAACGGTGAAAGCATCAGCTAGCAGCTGACTAGACAGCACCGACACAGCAGCTGGATAGTGTGTTAGGGCTCGTTTTTTATGCACTAAAATAAGGTTTTAATTGTCTGGGGAAAGCATGTGTGAAAACAGTCTTCTAGACATTTCTGCATGTGTGTGAATGGAAAAATGAACAGGCAGGTAGAGGGATTGAAAAAGACACGAGCACAGTCTTCATGAATAGGTGTCTGGTTGCCATGGATACAACAACCTCTTTTTCGAGGCCTTTTTTCTCTGAAGCTTTTGGAAACAATCTGCCGTCTTTACTCACCAGATTATTTACTTAATCTGACCGGGGCTCTGTCCTAGAGTCGTGCAGATTAGAGAATCACTACATGATGCAGAGGTGACCTCCTAAATATGTGGACAACATGTGCTTACATGTCTGCTTTAAAGTGTCCAGTTATTTGATGAAAGAGGTGGCGGGTGGATGGAAACAGAGAATGGAAGGAGAGGACAGAATGAAAAGCAGCAAATATGAAATGAAAAACAAGACAAAGATATTCTAAGAGTTGAGTTAGGCAGTGCCATCTGAGGTCAAGATCAAAAGATGGAGAAGAGTATGACAAATTTCTCAAATGCACTTTTCTTTCTCCCCGCCCTCTCTCCGCCTATGTTAATATTTCATAGGCCACCGTGTTCTAAATGATTGTTCCCATTTTAGTCTTATAACTGGGCTCTACTTCAACAGCCGAGGGAACTAGACATGGGCAGCGTAAGTACGCTGAATTCATCTGAAACACACAAAGTAACACAGAGAAGTAAACAGATCCTTCCACATAGGCTTGTTTAGGGTACTGGTTCCTCTTGTGAAAAAATACATAAGGGAACATTTAGAGGCCTTCGCAAAACATTAGTTTGAGCAGCAAAACACACAAATAAACAGGAGAAATGTGTAACTGAGAAAGCAGCGTAAACAAGGTTAAAATTTTAAAAAGTTAAAAAGTCCAGACAGAGTGTTAAGGCAACAGATACAGACAACAGCCAGCTAAGTGCCAGTTATCCTCTTATTTAAATACTATTCTTTAAATATAACCTGCTCTATTTCATATTGTTGCATTTTGTCCTCTAGCAGGACACTGCGGTCCTGATAGTTTCCTCAGTGTCACAACACATTGACTGTGTCACCTACTGTGGACCTCTTAGGGATGTTACTACCCTGGTGTCAGGCAGAGTGGTTAGACCCAACACCAGGCCCATCACAGGTACCAAAGAGGCGCACAAAGGTATAAACCCTAAAGCACATCCCCAAAAAGCTTTGCACCATACTTACACCCTTGATTCATTTAGCTGGTGGATATAATAGAATCTGAGTCATGGAAAAATCTTAACCAATTCAATTAGGCTTTTTATAGTTCCATTTGGTGGAGACAACATATCGCAGAGGGAGATAAACATGATATATCGGAGATACAAGGAACAGTAACAGGAGATGTTGTTTTCCATAGTTGGATCGCAGCAATTGTCATGATGAGCACAACACTGCAGCCCTCTTCCACAGAAGACTGACAGAGCTGTGGTCCACTTAAGTAACAGAGGACATGGATACTAAATTATACAGACAGTGACGCAGGACACGAACTGCCGACTCAGCTGCACCGCAGACATATTAAAGAAAGATCATAAATTGTGTAAAGCCTGGCCACGTCTGGTCACAAAGAAAGGAGAAGATGAACCAGCAGCTGCACTTGTCCTCACCCAGCTGGTAACTTTACGACCAACACTTTCTCTGGAAGAAACAGTGCTGGAAATTAAAGTAGCACTTTCCCAACATCAGCATACTGTTGATTGTTAGCATCACACTGTGTAATGCTCAAATGTAATGAATGAATCCCTCAGTGCTGTCTAGATACAGCACTGAATCTGTACAGTACAAGACAAGACATTGATTTCTAATGGTTCTAGTATCATTTTAACTGATTTTCATTCATGGCCCTGTTTTCATCTAGCACCATCATCAGCCTAAAATTTAAATTAATCTCATACTTTGGTTTAAGACGATACACCTGCCAAACTAATGACATGGCACAGCCATACTTTGTATTTATGCTAATTAGCAAATGCTAACATGCTAAACTAAAATAGTCAACATGGCAAACAAGTGCTAAACATCAGGATGTTAGCATCATCGTGATCATGTGAGGTAGGGCTGCAACTAACAATTATTTTCATTATCGATTGATCTGCAGATATTTTCACATTTAGTCTATAAAAACTTTTTAAAAATTCACAGTTTCCCAGAAGCCCAAGTGCTTCAAAATGCTTCTTTTGTCTAACCAACAGTCCAAAACTTTCATTTACAATAATAAATGACAAAGAAAAGCAGTAAATCTGTATATTTAAGAAGCTGGAACCAGCAAATATTTTTCTTGAAAAATGACTTAACGAAAAATTATTGATTAAGAAAGTAACAGATGATTAATTTTCTTCGTTTAACTGACTAATCATTCACTAATCATCATAATGTTAGGATCCTGATGTTAGCATTTAGCACACAGCACCACTGTGCCTCAGTCTCACAGAGCTGCGAGCGTGGCTGTAGATTCTTAGTATTGTTCTGAAATGTATAGCTTAAATGGTATGTGGATATATTATTTTACTGAGTGCAAAAAATGTTTTAACCATGTTGAGTAAGTGCAATACAAATGAGCATGCGCATTGTTTATTATAAAAAAAGACCTAGTTAACAGATGTTAAATTTGTAAGCCTCAGAAAAATCCCAAAGAAAATTACTGCAAAATTAAAATATATGAATAAGAAGCAAATCTGTGATGTTTTTGAAGCTTTTGAAAAGTCCAATATCATATTTAGTGGACCCATAATATGGGATGACTTGCAGGTGAATGTGAGAGAATTTAGTGTTTAGTTGAAAGGGACTTGCTCACAGTCAGTAATGAATAAGCTCTGCCAGTGGACGGTGGACATCACTGAAAGGTCAGATGTTAACCTTTGAACTGTCACCTAATTTAGGCTTAGGGACATTAGGCTAAGAACACTCAGTGTTGTTCCTAAACCCTCAACCTTTTCAGCACCCTGTCTCAAGATGCAAACAAAGAGAAGCACCTGTTCTACATCAGTCACTGTCCTATATCCTCTGTACATCCCAGTGCCACAAACTGCTCGATGTAGATCCTCCACTGCAGTGAACACACTTCACCGCTCTAAGGCTGGACCAGTGACTGCACAATGTGTTCCCTCTCAGCAGCACACACATTTTTTTTTTTACTCCTGACAGGCCCTCTCTCTCCTCCCTGCCAATCAACAAAGCCCTCCATACGAGGTGAGTGATAAAGTCATAAAGTAGCTTTTCATCATCACATGCATGAGAGGACACTGAGGCAATTCAATTATTTGCATGTGGAGCGAGGACTCAGTGTTGGTTGCTTACTAATAACCGCAGCGCTCACGTGTGTCGACCAACACCCCCACCCCCCATCGGTTGACCGGCAGGCACACACAAGCGGGCGAGTTAGGGAGGGGAGGGCTTTAGTAACACACCCATC
Source organism: Holacanthus passer (assembly GCA_025331565.1). Classification (NCBI taxonomy): domain Eukaryota; kingdom Metazoa; phylum Chordata; class Actinopteri; family Pomacanthidae; genus Holacanthus; species Holacanthus passer. Next base: position 11,358,099 of record JAFREQ010000005.1, read on the forward strand.
ACAAGCTAGACTCACAAACAAAAACGAACACCCAAATAAAAGCCGGTGGACTTACAAAGCAGTTGAGCATGGAGCAGGACACCCTTCCTGCGAGGCTCATGTCGAGGAGAGGCAGGGCTCTGCCTGAACACCACGCAGCCTATAGAGCAGCAGCACGACCAGAGCACGAGGAGCCGGCATAACCATTCTTCTCCCAGCCGGAGCCTCTCCACCCCTCGTCCACTCCGAACACCTCTGCCTGCCGCCCCTCTCCCCCCCACCACCTTTTGCACGTTACCCCTTCTCAAGAGGTGCTGTGGGACAACAAGCCAGTCCCGGCTCTCATTCGGGAACCCACCCCACCCCCCCCACTTCTCCCAGAGTGGGGAGAGAGAGCACGCTGGTGTCTGAAGACAGCCCCTGTTGCACTGCTGAGAGAGGCAGGATAGTCCATACAGATGCAAAAAAGAGCAGCGGTCCACGCGATCAGCTGAGTTGGAACTGAGGAGAGTGCAAAAGTGATGAAATGACTGCAGATGTACCTTCCCAACTGTGGCGAATGGATGAGGGGGGGAACTGCGAGAAGAGAGAGCAGGAGAGAAAGAAAGACAGAGGGAACTGCCTGATGCTAAGCTCCACCCTCTGCATGCGCATCTACCTCCCTCTCGCACATTCACATGCTCACATTTCTCCCCTTGTCTCCCTCTCATCCCTTACTCCTCCCCCACACCCTCCTTGTTCACCCTTCACCGACATCTCCTAATAAACACGCTTCTCCCTCAGCAACGAGGCGGTAAAGCCTGGAGTATATCGCCGGCATCCAGAAGATGCTCTGACTGCCATGCATGCACCATCTGACATCGACCGCAGTACACTGTGGCTCTTTCTGACACACGCTGTATGCTAGCAGCCGTGTGCACAGGCTAAACACAATAACACAACCTGATGCAAACTCATACACACAAACAGAATAGAGAGACACCACATCCAGTGGTCGGACAGCCTCCCATCACAAAACAGTTGCATTGGCAGCAACTGATCTGGTGCAGGAGACAAATATGTGGCAGAGGACAGAGGAGGGAGGGTGTTGAGGAGAGTGAGTCTATGCAGAGATCTCCAGTGACACAGCAATCTACAGAAAAATTCTTGCTCTCCGTGTCTTCTTTGCACTGTCTGACACAAGTGCGGTACATCTTTGCAGGGAGCAGCGCTTAGCTGTAGCACCTTTCCTGTGCTTCAAATCAGGGAAGGTCACTGGGTGTATACGGTGTATCCAATGTATACGACAGGGGGACACACAGCCCTCCCCCCCCCCCCCAACCTCCTCCCTGGCAGTCGTGACAGCCACTCGCCTTCAGCTGTATGAACCCACATTATGTAACACGCATAACGTAGAACACGCAGCATAGGCTGGATGCACAGCGCAGCACTATTAATGTAGGATTAATTTCACGGGGGGAGGTGCTCTAATGTAACTTTGACACGGCAGAGCCTCATTTAAACAGGATGAATATTTATAGGGAATGAGGTAATTGTAATGATTTATTGTACTTATGCGTAATCCATGTAAAGAAAGCATCCAAACCAAGTAGCCTATATTTCTCCACTTGACCCTAGTATTAGAGGTCTGACGTTTCGAATCTGGCTCGGCGAAACATGTTTCAGCCGCTTTAGAGAGGGACCTGCTGTCATTCATCCATCTTCATGAGTGTCAGTGCTCGAAATAAAAGCCCACTGGAGAGCTATTGTATTGGTTGTACTGGTAGAAGTGGACAAATATTCCAACTCCAGCCTAACAAAGACTCAACACATAAAATCACCACTGTTGACCACTATTATTATGAGCAGCAGGTAGTACATTTTAACATCACAACAAGGAAGCTGCTCTAAACATAGCTTCATATTGTATGTAATGATGTGCAATTAGCTACATTATGACCAGAATAATGTGAACTTTGGTATCTATATAATTCTGTCCGGGGGCTGAAATTACAGCCACCAACAAAAAAGACATTGATACTGAATTTATAGACAATTCCGGTTTCTGCTGGATTAAGATACAGATATCCCAGCAACACAGGATGCAGTTACATAACAGCAAGACAGCATGTCCTTCAACCTCATGGCTTCAACGTATTTTCCCTGCACATCCATCTGAGTGCAGTATCTACTGAAGATCTTCAGCTATTGTAAATTGTGTAAATGAAAACTGAAACTAGTTGAAACTGCATTAGTCCTTGATTAGATAAAATATTTGGCAGTTTAGTTTTTTTAACTTTAGTATGTTTGAGCAAAAAGTTTCACTTTTTATCCTACTTCCTCTTTAGAAATCATGGTTTCGGCCGCAAGCAGAACATGTATACAGCTGTTCACTGTGAAAATCAATTAATACACTGCACACTAATGACTCATTTCTGTTATTCTCCTGTATACAGAAGCCAAAATTAAAAACAATGTCCATTTCATGCATATTTTATAGATCTGCATTCACAAATGCCACCATTTTTTTAAAATGAATTATCAACTTGTCTATGTATTAGGAGGGACCGCCTTATGCTGCAGGAGGCATACTGCATTGCACTCATGTGCAATATGTCTTCCATCTCATCAGGTAAATGGACTCATGTATCTGCTGGCATAAAACGCACTTCACTTCCACAAATCAAGCTGAACCTTACAGAGAATCATTTTCATGTCACATGGTAAGCCTGTGACTCTTTATATTCATTTCCCTTGAGTGAAATGAAGAAGTGAAATTAAGCATTATGCACTGCAGCTAATCCCAAACACCCCAGCTTTACAAAAACATCTTCCCTGGTGTGCACAAATGCTTTTGTGGGCTGTTGTAGTGAGTAAGAAGCAGGCAAATGTACAGTTATAAGAGCTTTACTGTCTTGTGATATTGTGTGACAGAAAATCACTCAGCACCTAAGTCTGAAGTGTTTATTTTTTTGGCAAAATCCCAATGATTAAGACTTCTCATATCCCGGACAAGCACAAGCTCATCAAATTCCAAAGAGTGGAGGGCTTTCCCTTGACGAGCTTAGCGACACTATAAAGGAAGAATCATAAAGTCTTAATTCAGACTTTCAGTATAACCTCAGCAGATATACCATACAAAACTAAAGCATAATGAAAAAAAACCCTTCAAAATTGTAAAGCTCACGCTTTCAAATTATTTTCAAGTTGCCCAAAAGCAAAAGCTGGATGCACATTTGAGGTATTTCAGAATATTGTAGCCTAATTTATAATGAGTGGGTCCACAGTCCAAACACTAGGTTTCAAATTTCCCCCTATCTGACTGCAAAGCCCCGCCCCAATCAGCCGCAAAATTGAGCACCAGATTTGGCCTCTTGTGTCTCAGGTTTTATTTTAGGAAAGGAGGGCAGCGAGTCACCAACGCAGAGTGTCAGCCTACATGTTGACACACAGCTATGGAAGTAGGATATGAATAAGACATGAGCTATTAGGAAGTATATGGAGCTAAAAATCTATTCAAACTGCAGAAAATGTTGGCACATTGGTGTTTTCAGTCTCTGTAAATGCATATACTTATTTATGCATGGGTTTTACAATTTAAAACCATACAACCCATAACCTATAACTATTCTGTACTCTGCAGTCAACAACAAGTGTTTTCTAACCATTTACAATAATTTGGTGGGTAAAATGATTACAGCACACTGGTCCTATATGTAAGAAGTGTTTTGTTACTGTCAGCTGGGGCAACTCTGACATTTTAGCCTGAAGCAGGATTTAGCTTGATACGATGCATTAAAGCAATATAATGCAGGCTCTGCAATATACTCATTGAAAGTGCTCACCTATGTAAGTCTTTTTTACATGCTTTCGATTGGCTGTCCATCAAAAATTGTATGTCTTAAACATGCAGTAGTTCTGGTCAACAGGCTCTGATAAAAAGACACACACAGCACTGAACAAAACAACAAAGTTACCATTATTTGAACCTAATGAAAAGGAGGAACGGGGAACCAGACACTGACAGCAATACTTCAGGAAACAGAGGCAGGGTCAAAGAGGGCTAGAAGCAAAAGACCCTTCAAGGAGAGCTACAGTCAAATCAACAACCTGGAATGAACTTACAACCCTTACTGAGAGCTTCTGCTGTCTAAGTTTTTGAAAAAAAAGAAAGAAAGAAAAAAAAAAGGCACACATGTACAGGTGACTTAACTCTTATGTAAGCAGGTGACATCATATGGGGCAGTGACACAGAAATACAAACTTCTCTTACTAGTTCTGCACAAGCCCTACAAGGTAGCATCACAGTGCATTGTGGGTACTGAGGGCAGGGTAAAACAACCCCATTGTCCTCGTTTCCATGCTTGCATTATCTTGCAAACAATACGGCAGCATGAGTGGACAACAGTATGAACTCAATACTTCCTGTTTGGTTTCAGCGAAAAAGCTGGAGGCTGGGAAGCAATTAAAGGCTGCTTCACAAGACAGGATTAAAAGGATCATATTACCTGTGGAACAAACAGCTGGAACAAATGGCTCACAATCCTACCTGAGAAAATAACCCTTGGATCAACAACAACTGAGAATACATACAAATATCATTAGCTAGAGTAGCTTTATACAATACTTAAAAAAAAAACAATTCTATATTCATGTTGCACAAATAATAAAAATGCATCAATCATAGAGTAACTTCAAATATGGTTTTTGCTGCTCTCCAGTGATTGAACTTCTTACCTCTTGCAGAAGAAAAGTACTCCAAGGAGTGTTCAGTATACCTGACATCACTTTTGAGTGTGGTTACACGTGCAACAGTGTTACGCTCTGACCACACCCAAAGTGCAGCACACTAAGGGAGGAGAGGTCAGCGAAAAGATGCTTTTCGGAAAGGGATGAAAGTGAACTTCAACAGAGGACTTGCCCAGGGCCAGCTGAGGTCTGCATTCTCATTTTACGTGCCTTGGTGGGCACATTATTTGTTCATCAGCCCCGCCATCAATTAAGCCCAGAGCTCGACTGTGCGTCCAATAAAAAGGCTGAGAGCTGGGCAGCCGGCCATGGTGGCATTCTGTGGAACCAGTTGACCAGAACCTCGGGACACACATCCTCCTGTTACACTTCCTATTTCTGTCCCATAAAAGCTGTGCCCATTAGTTTCAAGGGGAATTTGTCACTCACTCATCTGGTCATTGCTTCCCCTCTCTAAAAGCGCTGTCTATCCTGGCTGAAGTACATTTACTGTACATTTCCTGAGAAAGAGCAAAGGGAAAATCCAGCATGTGACCAGGATTCTCCCCAAAATTACTGAGTATAATGGTGCTATCACAACATACAGTATTATGTTTATTCCTTGCTCAAATGGCAGAAGAATACGCTTTTAACATGTAATTTGAGAAGTCCTGAATGTCTGTGCACATTTGTTAAGTTCTGAGAAGTCAAATTCAAGTCATTGTTTACGTATGAACTTAATAATTACTGTAAAATGAAATGCACAGCTTGCATGGCTCCTTTGAAACGTAACTAGATTTGTGACCTACAAATATTCTTGCATCTTGCACATTGTATTTACTATGGTTCAGTATAATTACAACCTTCAGGCCCACGGCTGCAGCATGATTAGACAAACCACTGCTTGTCTCACGTACAGTAAAAGCTGAGACTCAGCATTCCCACAGTTCAAACAAAGGTGCATGTAGCAACTTGAAGCAGCACAGTTATTTCTTCATCTTTTTGCGCCAATTACTTTTCTGATGATGTTACACAACACAATTAGGCGGTTTTATGTAGTTGGGCAACAGAACTGAATAGCCAGTAGCACCGACTAGAGGGCAATCATTAGCAAGCATTAATGGACAGATCTTAGTTCAGTACTTACTGTAGCAGAGCGATGCCTTGGTCATCTTGAGTGGACACCTTCACCACTGGACTGTTGCATGAGCATTTTATTTCAGATTTTGTTCATATAGCTGAGGTTCACATTCAGTACAAAGATCACTGAATAAGCACGCTGGGGTTCAGGGTCTTGCTCAAGGACACATGCATTCAACACTTTGAACTGTCACATATTGCCATGAGCTTTTTCATGTGAATAGAAGGCTAATAGGGTCTGGATTTGTGAAACTGAGAGTTGTACAGGAGACATGTGGTACGGAGCTACATCAAAGACTTGTAACATCTGTTACCTGCTAAACAGCACTTTTACTGATGCAGCAGCAGGTTCCTGAATGAAACAAACACTGCAATAAAGTTGCAACCCTGCTGAGGAAAATACTACTGTTGTGAAGAGACATGCTGCCTTAGGATGATGTACTTTCACTTAAACTGGTGTCCCACAAGTCCCTGTTTAGTGCAGACTACGGCTAAAATTGTTATATTCAGTTATTTTGTCTGATCCCAAAGGATGCCACCCTCCCTCAGTGCAGGTACTGTGTATGACCAGTAAAGTCTCTATTGCAGTGAGAGTTACACAATCCCTCACCAGATTCCCACCCAAAAACATGTGATCCACTCCAAGAATCCAAGAACAAGCTGGAGGTACCACCTTAAAGAATTTAACCACATGTCTCTGTGGTACAAAATATGTCCTCTTTTTAAATAATTTTTTTAATAGCAAATCAAAAATTGTCTTGCTTATCATTATCTCATGAGCACAATTTTTCACAAAATTCACAAAAAAGTAAAATAGATAAATAGATATATGGACAACCAACCCTAAACCATGTATGGCTTGTTAAAAAAGTCACAAAAGTTTGAGTAACACATTTTGTTGTTAAACATGTTGCAACACCCTGCACTTTGTTTAGCCCACTAAGAGTATTGTGCCATTTCCTGTGGGAGACTGAAAAAATCCCAACTTGTCATTTTACCTTCACACAGTATGTTGAGAGTTCAGAGAGTCACCTAGTTTAATAGCAATCAGGAATCTACGGCAGAGAATATATATAAACATAACGGTCCCCTCCCCAATAGTGTGATTGGCTCACCATGCTGCCAGCCAATGCTGTAGACAGTCGGTCAGGGTGCTCCTCTTCAGATCCCTCCCTCTCCTCCCGTCTACTGGGCTCTGCTGTGCCAGCGATAGCTCCTGCCAACATAAAAACACACTACCTTCAGACATGGGGTGTGTGTGTGTGTGTGTGTGTGTGGGCAGTTGTGGAGTGTGTGTGATTGCGCAAAAGGCTGGGTTCCAAAAAAAGCCTTCCTCAGTCTAAAGTACAGCAAGCAGAATCAAAGCTGGCACTAAAATCATAAATTATCTGAAGAAGTTAACGATTGATGTACTTCACGTTTTATCGATCAACACCCCGCTACCACTGCAAAATCCCCATAATTCAAGAGCTCTCAGAGGAGTGTGTTGTATGCAGGGTGATGCTTAAACTGGCTGCCTGGGACAAGACGTACTCTCTACAAATCAGGTCAAGTCAGTGTAAACACACTCCACACATGCAGTGCTGCAGACAGACATGCAGGCACATGCGGGAAGTCTGACGCCACCTTAAAAAACCTTGAAGCAGATCACCTGACCTGACCTGACCTGCCCAGGAGAAACTCTCTGATTTACAGGAAATGCAAATCCAACATTCCTGATCTGGTTATCAGCAGCTAAATAGGTGATTGCAGTGGGAGTAGACAGCAGATGTGGACAAACTCCACAACTCTTCCAAACACCCAGCACACCAAAGGGTGCTCCAGCTGGCACGCTGAGGTGGATATCCTGATCTTCTATCAACATGACCAGGAGGTTCTGAAATAACTCCTACTACTGGGCATCTGAACAGTGCTGTGCATTGCACCAGCGGCTGCGCGCATAATAAAGCCACAAGTTTAAAAAGTACACTGTGAAAAATTGAGCAGTTAAAAACCAAACACTTGATTCACTCTGACAGTGCACTGCCTTCTCTTCCTGTGCATCTGCAAGCTCAGTCAGGAAGCTCAGTGCAAGTTTACTATAAAGAGAGTAACACACACGTAGCTAGACAAAACATGGACACAGTGTTCACTTCCTTATGTTTATGAATAGACTAAACTACAAAACATTGGTTACAAGAGCACAACTTGAAACTGGAATTCTCATTGTCTCACTTCACTACACTTGTTTTTTTTTTCCTGACACACCCCCTTTTGCACACAGCTCCACGAAAAGAAAAAAAAATTACTATGCTCAGCTTACAAAATACTATTACCAGCGTTGTCTTCTCTTACCTGTACAATATGCTGAATCGGCAAACCTTTTGCTGAAACTTCAGTCTACCTTTCAGGGTTGAATTAAAGCTCAGTGCCTTGCAAAGTAGCAGTAGTCTCCGTCTCCCAAACGCATACTGGTTGTAATCCAGTGCATGACATACCTCCCTCCCTCCCTCTCTCGCTCTGTCTCTATTGCTTACTCTTTCACCCTCCCACTCTCTTAGTGCCAGGCTTCTCAAAGTGAAAGAAACCATACTACAGGGCATGGACTTTCTACATTGAAGCCACCTCCGCTCATGACTCATTTTATCAAAAGGGACAGCTTTCATCACTAATCGGTCATGAATATAGAAATCACCTGATGTAGGCAACCGATGGTCGGTTTGTTTGATTGTTTTCAAGTAGGTACAATATCACACTTGAGCAATATGAGCCACCTGCTGACTAAAAAAAAAATATATACAAAAAGAACGTGTACTGAGATGTAAACGCAACAAGGTGTAAGTTAACAAAAGTCTGATTAGAATAATGTTTTATAATCAAACTAAGAAGGTCAAACCTTCAAAGCTTGATGATTTGGCCAGTCGGGAGAAGAAGAACTTAACAGTTGACATATTATCGCCTTATAAAGTTGTGGTGGCTCACATGCTAGCTTACTATTGCCTATCTACTTTACTTTAATTGCCTGTTGTTGTGTTTCTGGCCACCTGATGAATGCAAGTCCAATATTCACTCACCCTTTTGCTCTGATTTGGACTCAACCAAGCCCTGAGAAAAACATGTGGATTTTTAGCTAGATGTTCACTTGCTATTTGCCCATTCTGTTTGCTGTTAGACAGCTAATGTACAGTTTGTTCATAAGAGCCTGTTGGCTGAAAACAGCTGCTTGCTGCTGCTGCTGGAAACAGGGCTGATGAAAGAGATGATACTGAAGCATACAGTATGTTTGTGGACTGTGAAACCAAAACAATGGGTCCAAAGGGACAAAAGCTCCACAGGGGTGTCAACACGCAGAATCGCACGTTAGCCATCCAATTAGTGCACTTTATAATTAATTATCCATGTTTTCAAAATATGTGCAAACATTTATTTCTCAAACAACCGCTCTGGCACCATTTATCACTCCGGTTATCAAGTTCTGTAAGCAAAGTTTTGTAACATGAAAAGTCTCTGTCAAAGTGAGCACACAATTTTACTTGATTAACTCATACAAGAGAGCACTTTGTTAAACAAAGAATTCAAATTCCTTCCCTTCATGAACTCTTTCTGCATACTAGCACACAAAACACACAATGATGCAGGGACTGCGGCAGGCCGTCTGTGATCATTCTGCTGTTTGCAGAGCTTTTGGGAAATCAGCCAAAGGAAAACAGATTGATGAGTTAAATGTGAACCCCCGATCACATGTGTGCAATGACTTCTCCCGAATCACTCTGACAGCAGTTTACAGAAAATTGTGGTGAAAATAAACAATGCGCTGGAGGCTGCAGCTTGGGTGTTGCCATAATTACAGAGGGATATTTTTAACAGAAGTAAATGTCTTGTCAGGAAAACAAACCTGAGACTCCACATAGAGTAGAGTGGTTTCTTATAAATGAAAAAGTGAACAGGGAAATTATACCATTAACTATGGGTACTTTCCATAACTTCCTCATTAGTACTGATACAATACCTGAGTCTCTGTACGAGTACAATACTTTTTTGATAGCTTACTTTGAGGGATAAAAACATGTTTCTCTCCCAAACCATTTTAGCTTTTTACATCTAAGAAAATAACCACAATTATGGCTGGGCCATATGGATCTAAAATAAAATCACAATATTTCAGGATATTTCTGTGCTAATGATATTCTTGAGGATATGAAATAAACAATTTTGGAAATCAGTTACTGGTTAAGTCAAAAATGTCAGTGACTCTATAACATGGGCTTCTCGATGATGAAGATTTCCTGCTTGTCTTTGTCTTATCTGATATCAAATTGTGTACCTGCAGGTTTTGGACTGTTAGTTAAACAAAACATGTAAAACAGAGGGCTTTGTGAAATTTGTAGCTATCTTTCACATTTTATAGACCAAATGATAAATAAGGAAAATAATCAGCAAATTCATCAAATCTGAAAATAATCCTCAGCTGCAGACATTTACATTTTGAAGTGAAATTGGATGCCCAGTACATCACTCACTCATATGGAAACTGGAGATTTGAATTCTTGGCGAACACAGTAAAAGAAATAGAGATGATATGCAATAAAGAGAAATTTTGAAAGTAACAGTCATGTATTTTCAGAGATAAAGACAGGCCATTAAGTTAAAGGATGCTATTTGCAAAACCAGTTTCTGTTTCATGTGAGTATAAAATAAATTTCCAGTCCAGTCGGGGGAGTTCCGGGTGCTTTCCTCTAGCCAAAAAAATAAATGGGTCGAACTGGAAATTCACGATCAAAGAACCGGTAAATTGGAGCTCCAGTCGAGCAGCGAATAACAGGTGACTCGTGACAACACAACAGGTGTGAACCTATGATGACAGGAACAAAGTTTAACGAGGTGAAAGTGAAAGTGGGCGCCAGCCTCACCACAGACTGCCACTGTGCTACGAGGCGACTACTTGAGACAAACTGAAAGTGTGCGTGTGTGTACGGGCTGTGTTTGCAAACGTTAGCATCATGCTAGCTGCCGGATAGCAACACTACTAGAGGCTGGTGTGTACAATTGGCTCGTTTGCAAACAGAAAACGACTAAACGGCTCAAGGTGCACAACACAAGTCTGACAGCCCGAGAACATGTCACACACAAAATATCACTTAGAAGGGACTTAATTTTAAAAAATAAATCGAGTTACTCACTCAGAAAGAATCAGCTGACACAACGGTGACTCAGTAGACTCCACGACTTCCGCATTCTTGTGTGATGACAACAGCGCTAGCCAATAGCGAGCAAGGAAACGGAAAGCTCTAGGCCAATGGCGCTACAGAATTCGCACTGGCCAATGAAGACTTACAACAGCGAAGCGAATGAATAGCACACACCCACAGAGCAGCCAATCAGGTGACACCAAACTCCTAAAGCGCACCAATAGAAAATCACAGCGCGGCACAAACTGGCTCCACACATACAGAGCGCGGTGCGTGCGCACAGGCACACACACACACACACACACACACACACGGTCATAGCACTCAGAGACCAGCAGGGTTCAAAATACTCTCAACAATAAAACAATAAATGTTTGATTTCTCAAAACGAAAATAAAGAGGTTTCAAAATGTGTTGAACCATAGATGACTGAATGATTTAAAAATTTCCCCACACTAAACTTATATAGGCTTATTATATATATAGTGGTATCATGGAAACAAAAGTGAAAAGGAGAAGTGTGAAAGGGAAGTCTGTCTAAAGGTCATAGCAAAATATAACTTAGATATTAGGGCTCTTTTGATGCAGATCAACTCAGCCTAACCTCTGCTTGGACACATGTGACTGTCAAATCTAAAGCTGAAACCATTGGTTGATTAATTGATCAATCGCTCTACAGGAAATTAATTCACAACAATTTTGATAACTGAATACTTGCCAAAAGTCATATCTCAAGGAAAAATAATAGTTAATATCCAGATCCAGCTTCTGAAATGCGTGGGGATTTTTTTCATTGTAAATTGAAGATCTTTGGGACTGTTGATTAAAATAAATAAATAAACAATGTGAAGATGTTTATTGGACTCTGGGAACTGGTGGGGAGCATTTCTGACTATTCTCTGACAACTGATGACAAAATGATTTATCAATTTATCCCAAAAATAACTGATTGATTACTTGATAATGGAAGTAATTGTTAGGCGCAGCCCTAATCTGATCAGGTCTTCTTTCAAATGTTCCTTTCAAACCACCAAAGTGATCCAGCATTTATGCGCATTAGTAGAACAATCAACTGCATGATCCCGGTCTTTCTAATGGAGCTCCCTGATACTGACAGCAGCATGTGCACACATACATCTGACATGACCTGCCCATGCCACTTACAGCACTGTAGCTGGGGCCAGACAGTGTTTAGGTTCATCTGCCTTGTCTGGAACAGCCTGAACCTGACCTCATGTGCGCTCTGATACCACTCAACCCCACACAGTGTCTCACACCTGCATTCGCTACAGTCCTCTGACATATTTCCCTGCATAGAGAAACTAAACATGACCCCCCACTCCCATTTTATAACCTTTGTCTAAACTGTCTAAAAATGAGAACAAATTACTGCATGTGTACATTTTTTGCGATCATTATGACACTTTTTGATTTGCAGATATTGTGATGATCCCATGAATGCTGAATACAACAGTGAATAAGGTGTTAAATGTCGTTAAACTCACAATTACAGCCTGTTTTTTAATCCTTCTTTCAAAGCGTGAGTCCTTATGAAAATAAAAGGGAAAGGCTCCTAATTAAACATAAAATCTCTAAGAATAATAATGCAATGAGGAATTATTTGAAATCAGCTCGTGTGTCAAGTAGAAAGTTCTGGCTTTACTTAGTGAGCTTATGCTACATGATAGCTCATCTGCTTCTGTTATGGCAGTTTGAATTAGGCCATGTTGCGCCCTCTGGTGGTGAAAATGAGAACCCAACGAGGGCTCTCAGGGGGACTGATGTGGGACAGGATTATCTCTCAGTTTGTACCCTCAACACTACTATAACTGTATAACTTTATTTAGTGCTGCCCTCCTAGATCAGCGCCCCACATTCTGCATTTTTGTTTTAAGCTGTCATGAGTCTCTGTTATATTACATAAATAGTTATTGACCTCAGCTTGTTGCATGTTCACCTGAGAGGTATATTCAGAATCTCAGGCAAAACATCCTGGATTAGAGTGTAGTATCTCATTATTTCCTCCACGCTGAGGTTAATGTGTCTATGTTTGTCTGAGGATGGAGGCTTTGAGAACTGACAACCGATTAGACACTGAACTCAGGAGAGATGACAAATCTCAGACCACTGTTGTTGAACTTTTTTAACTAAAGCGTGGCAGGAAGCGAGGAGGCGGACAGGTGGGTGTAGATCCTAAAGGACCAATCACAGCTGGTCATCAGGTCAGTACTTATCTGTGCGCCGCCAGGCTGGACACTGATTTAGATCTTTTTCTTCTCTGAACTGTGGCCCATCTACAATCACAGCATGGTAAGAGACTTCACCATTATCAGAGTCAATTATGATGAGCAGGTGCTCTCAGTTGTGGGACATTAGACATTTTCACTGAGTAATTGAGGAGATAATTATATCTTCAGTGGCTAAGACCCAATTAAGTCACATTAGAAATATGAGATCTACTGACTGTAGGTTAGTGTTTGTATATGAACTTATAATGATTTATATCTTTTCTCTCTTTTTAGACAAGCTACACAGATAAAGGGGAGAAGGTAAGATTAAAACAATCAATGAAGATGGCTTGTTGTAGACAGGAGTCTGTGATGTGTTAACAGTACTCTTAGCACTGCAGAAGAAGGCCTGAATCATAGCCAAGTGGCTGAACGTTGTAAGAATAAATGAATCATTTGAAACATTCAGTTAATACAAGATGTAATTGCAAGTTTTTATCGTTTGATATCTCTAAAACACAAAGAAAAGGTATGTTTCACTTCACTGTTTGTACTACCAGACACTGTAATTCTTCCTTTGCATTTTAGCATTCAAGGGGGAAGTTTGTCAAGTTTCATCATCTCACCTTCTGGGTCGGCAATGCCAAACAGGTCAGTATCCAAAAGCCTAAAAGTTTACTTTTCTGTCATCTGAGTCACTTTCATGATTTCACCACCAGTCAAATCACATCTAATTCTTTTTCACATATTTTCATGTTTGAATCAAGATGAACTTTTCCAGATGTATTGTGTTTGAAGATTCAGTGTCTTCATCATGCTTCTTTATGCTTTTTAAATGGGTTACTGCATTGACTTTCAGTATTTATTGAAACATCTGCAGGTTTAGGATTAGTAATTACATTATAACTGTAACTTTGTTCTCCACATGCAGTTAAAATAACCATGAGTTTTTAAATCTGTATCCTCTGGAACTTCCAGACTCTGTTCTTCTTGCCCAAAACAATTAATTGATCATTTGATTGACAGAAAATCAATTGACTATTTTGATAATCAATTAATTGTTTCAGGCATTTGAAATGAACTTTTTGGGGTTTTTGGGGTATCGGTTGCAATGTGAACACTTCACCTTCAGCTCTGGCAGAATATTATAATGCATATAATATAATACATATAATGTAATACAATTTTCTTACATATTGTAGACAAAATGATCGGTTGATAGAGAAAATGAATGGCAGATTAATCGATAATGAAAAATATTGTGAAGTTGCAGCCCTACCATATTTATATATTTGAAAGTCGGATCATTAAATTTAATTAAAATGAAATGAGAATTACAAAGTAGAAAACACCATAAGTCTGCCTTACTTACATATGAAAACCATACCTGCTATACAAACCTCCTCAGTTCAGTCAGTCACGCTGGTTCAGCACACAGGCCAGACAACACACAGTCAGGATTGAGCAATCCACAATCGATACATTTTTGGCAGGGAATGAACTCTCTAACTCTGAGCGTATCTCACTTTGTCAAAGTTCATCTGAAAAATGCCTTCACGCTAAAGACAGTCTGATCACTTTGCAGGCAGCCTCCTTCTACTGTGATAAGATGGGCTTCGAGCCTTTGGCCTACAAGGGTTTGGAGACTGGCAGCCGTGAGGTGGTGTCTCATGTGGTCAGACAGGATAAGGTATGCACTGAAACATCCTGTGCTGATTGATACACTCAAGTGCTTGAATGTACTGTATATCCAATGATCAATGATCCTCTCCACAAACACAACCCCCACCTCCTCTCTCCTCACAGATAATGTTTGTGTTTGAATCTCCACTTAATCCTGGAAATGAAGGCAAGTTTCTTCATCACAAAAGTTGAGATTATATGAAAGGTGAAAATGCTGTGAACGTGACACACAGTGTGTCTGCATGTCAACATGGTTTTATCTTCCCTTAGAAATGGGACAGCACTTGATGAAGCATGGAGATGGAGTCAAAGACATTGCTTTCCAAGTAGAGGACTGTGACTTCTTAATCAAGGTAATAATGATACACACACTGCTTTAGTCACAGTTTGGATTGAATTGGCCACACCCTGCAGGAAGAATATGAGCTGAAATTTAATTGCAAGAGGCAGAAAGTGTGTTTAACTTTTCTGGGAAAATTATACACTTACTGGTACCTACTATTTCACAAAGCTGCATATTTATATACAGTGGTGGAATAAGTAAAAAACACCACAGTGTGGAAATACACAAGTAAAAGTTCTGCACCCAAAAACTTTACTTAAAAGTACAGAGGCGTGACCATTAACATATACTTAAAGCACCAAAAGTAAAAGTACTCATTATGTAGAATGGCCCTTTTCAGAATAATATACTTCATTATAACCATAAATGCAGTAATGTGTTAATCGCTTTAATGTCGCAGCTGGTACAAGTAAAACTAATTTGAATTACTTTATATACAGCTGAGTAGTTTGTGAATTTCGCATTGGGGATCAAGTCTTATCTTAAAATATAACAATACATCACATTGATTGGTTAGCTTTGTATTAATAATCTGAAAAGTGACTAAAGTTATCAAATAAGTGAAGTGGAGTAAGTAGCACAAGTGGAGTAGAAGTATAAAGTAGGAGAAACTGTTTATTCTAGTTCCACAAAATTTAATTCAAAGGGGGTTTAAGGGGGTAAACTGTGTGTTGTGCGCTCAGTGTGTGTCGACATAGGGACAAACATGGTGTGACAGTGCGGCTTTGATATTTAGTGGCTCATTTGAACTCTCTCCCTCAGTCAAGGTCACAATGGAGCTTTGAATAAACTCTCTGTATTGACTGTCGGGTGGCTACAAAGACACAGAATCACCACTGACTTTACACTGAGATCAACAGTGGCATCGTCTAAGTTACATAAAGCAGTATAGGACACCATGTATAGGAAGACATTCTGTGCTCAGCCACTGGAGGGCTTCCAGGAGCCGCCGTCAGACTGAAACACTGTTGTTCCGCTTCTGTATTTCACAACTGATCCCAACACACTGTGCTGACAGACAGCTAAAGAGCGAGGAGCTGTAATTGTGAAGGAACCCTGGGTGGAGCAGGACAACCATGGGAGGGTCAAGTATGCTGTGGTTCAAACGGTATGTAAGAGGGATGCACATTTGAAAACCTCATGTAAATACACAAATGGAGCTGGAAATGAATCATGTTGTGCTCATGTTTTGTTCCCAGTACGGAGATACAACACACACACTCATTGAGTACCTCAGTCCCTACAAAGGCCTTTTCCTGCCAGGCTACAAGGAGCCTCTGTTCAGGGACCCTCTGTTAGCCAAACTGTGAGTGTCTCCAAATTTGCAGTTTGTTTTTTTTCTGTTAAAACCTTACCTAAGTCCTGCTTTTATTAAACGGAACAATCTATTCAAAATTATGGCAAAGAGTTACGTTGATAAAAAGCCACTTTTGCATTTCCAACATACCTCCTCAAAATGTCTACCATTTAGTTATAATGAACTTATAGTGAGGTTCTATTTTCTTTTCTTTCTTTTCTTTATTGGTCTAATTTGACCTTAAGTGCTAAGTGTTATGCTGGATCTTATAATATACATTATATCTTAAGAGGACTTGGTTTAGATTGAAATTTGCCACCTAATTTCTGAGCACAGTGTGTAGACTACTTTAGACTTTCTAAAGTATTATATTTGATATTTTTCTTAGAAATCAGGCAAAAAGGTAGACACTGCCTGATACCATGATTTGATGAGCGGTGTTTTCCAGAGTTTAATCGGAAGTACTGAATAAATGCATCTTGGTTGCAGATGAAAAGAACAGGGAGAATGAGTGCTTTGCTTTTATGTAACAGGTTTTCAGATGAACTTTCATGGAAAAGTACTCATGCGAGTTTTTTTCCCTTCTTTTCTTTGTAGTCCACTAGGAGGTTTGAGCTTTATCGACCATGTTGTGGGAAACCAGCCAGATGATGAAATGGTGCCAGTTTCAGACTGGTAAGACTCCTGTTTGTGCGCACGTACACACGTGGTGGGCAGAGCACTCACAGGGTAAAAGGACAAGTAAACACACTGCTAACAGTCACTCCACCTCTGTCGCAGGCTGAAATGTTAGTGCAGATATTCAAAAGCTCCAGTGCAACAATACAGGTCTATGATATTAAAAGTCCAAATAGTATTTCAAGAAAAGTCACCAAGAGGAAATGAGGCATATTTAAAGAAATATAAATGAAATATGGCTTCTTCATTTAGCTTATCATCACATCTTCTGTTTGCTATCTCCCAATTCCAGGTATCAGAAGTGTTTGATGTTCCATCGGTTCTGGTCCATAGATGACAAGCAGATCCACACACAGTACAGTTCACTGAGGTCCATAGTGGTGACGAACTATGAGGAGACCATCAAGATGCCCATCAATGAACCTGCGCCAGGGAAAAGGATATCACAAATCCAGGTGTGACTTCATCAGCTCATTTTATTACTACAACAGTCTCATTTTCTTTGGGACTTTGGGTCTAAGACAGTGGTTTATAGCTGTGGGTCCCCAGCAGTTTGAGGAACACTTGTGTAATTTGATACTAAGTGAACAAAATCAAAATCTTCCCATAAGTGGGACCCTGGGTCAAACTTTTAGCAAATGGAGGATTGTGACATTCAACAGCTCCTGGTTTACAGCCCTGCCTCAGTGTATTTTACGTCCTGCATCTCGCTCTTCACAGGAATATGTGGACTATAACGGGGGACCAGGTGTTCAGCACATTGCCCTCAACACATCCAACATCATTGAAGCTGTGAGTCTCCTGCATTTAATGATCATCAAAATGACAAAGACTTCAGCTTCATCTCTGCACACTCTCCCCAAATCGGCAAGTAAAGACAATTTGTAGATCCTGCTTTTTAAATTTTTTTTGTCTTAAAACAGATAGTGAACCTGCGCGCCCGAGGGATGGAGTTCCTCTCAGCGCCTGACACGTACTACGACACCCTGCGGGCGAAACTCAAAACCGCCAAGATCAAGGTGAAGGAGGACCTTGACCGTTTACAGGTGAGGAGACGTGTTATTTCAGCAAGCTTGAAATCATTTACAGCCTTTTTCTGCTCGTGTTCTAACATATAAACCGTGCTTCCTCTTAAGGAATTGAAAATCTTAGTCGACTTTGACGACAAGGGCTACCTCCTTCAAATCTTCACCAAACCTGTGCAGGACAGGCCGACCCTTTTCTTGGAGGTCATTCAGCGATACAACCACTTTGTAAGTGCTAGAAACCAGTTACACAAACTACTGGTGTAACTGGTAAGCTGAGGGTAATCTTTTAGCCCTTATGTCTTTGTGATGGGATTTACAGGCCCGTGGTCCTATATCTTTACCTCCACCTCCTTTAAGAAGCCGAGACTGAACACCTGTTTGCAGCTCCCACCCAGAGAGAACAGTATAACAGTAGCCCACTTGTAAAAGCTCAGTAAATCTATCACAGATACAGATTAAAAGGCTCCCTGCTTCACAGCGAGGGGGATCTCTGGATTGGGTTGCACCCTGTGGCACTTCATTTCTAACATCCAGCACCCATTCCTCTTGTCAGAACAGGCACATCTTGTCACTCTCCAACATTTCACTGAGTCTATACATGTGGATACAATGCATGAAAGTGAGAAACTGAATCTGAACCACAGCAAAGCATCTCTCAGAGCAACCACCAACACTTGATCTTTTGATTATCTATGAAAATATTTACATGATTAATCCGCGAGCCCCCGGTGAGCACGGCACCCCGTCAGAGCCAAGTGGAGGTTTGAACCCTATGAGAATATTTATCTGCCGTGATCCGACATCAAAGCATTTAACACACTGAACGGTGTCTGGGAGAAGATCCCCAGAGCCATAACAAATGACACAGAAGAAGGCAGATCTTTGGGTAATTAGCCATCTGTGTGTGTTTGTTCTCCCTCCAGGGCTTTGGGGCAGGAAACTTCAAGTCTCTCTTTGAGGCCATTGAGAAGGACCAAGACGCCAGGGGCAACCTCAAAGTGCTGACACCCGAAGGGCAGGCCAAAGCCTTCTACTGATCCTCCGCCCGCTGCTGCCAAACCACACTTAGACTGTTATATATGGCCGCGCATTTCACAGTCGGTCAACAACACCCTGTACAACTACAGTCTATCAAACACATGCGCAGAGTGTCGAATATGCTCATGTGACAAGCTGCAGGTCCTATCAGATGTGCTTTAAGTTGTCTGCAGATTGCATGCTGTACAGCTAAATAAAGATACTCATGTTCATGTGGGTTGCCGTGTGTGTTTGGGAAACGGGTATAAATTGTAAAGGAATAGTTTGACATTTTGGGAAATATGGTTGTCTTTTGCTGATAGGAGGATGCATACTAGCACTGCTACAACACCCCCCAGGACAACGTGACATGGACACCACACCAGCCCAAGAAATATCTCAGAACTTCCTCATAAAATCTGAACTTTTCACGTTCTGTTGCCAGGCTAGCTGTTTCCCTCTGATTCCAGTCTTTGTGCTAAGCTGTCTCCTGGCTGCAGCTTCATATTTAGCCTACAGAAATGACAGTGATCAATCTTCTCATCTAACTCTCACCATGACAGTGAATACATCTATTTCCCAAAATGTCAAACTATTCCTTTGCCATGATATCTTTTGAATGTGTGAATCTCTATTGCATCTATATTACTGAGACACATGACTCAGTAACATCCTAATTCAAACATCCAAAAGTTTTTCTCATTATCTTCTCTGCTCCATGTCAGTTGAGACACAGCTGACTTTTATTGGACTGTAAAAAACACATAGTAACATTTTTTTGGGGTATAATTATATTTATCACATTGAATTCTTTCCACCACAGGGTTTTGGTTACAATCGTACTAACTAAAAGAAGCTATTACATAATTCATTAATATATAAGAAATATATAAGAAATGCCACTGTTGATGTCTGCCTAGCATGAGGGGTCAGGGCGCATGACTCTCCACAGCCGACATTCAAACATTCAAACGCCTTTAAAATAATCCCAAGTCATCCTTCACAGTGACTTTTTCAGCTTGCCCCAAGTTTTCTGGACACTAAACTCAACACAAAGAGATTAAAGCCACACGTTCAATGGAGAAAATAAAAATTTCAGGCATTTACCGATTCATCAGTCATCTTAAATTCTAAATGGCTACTTCTGTGCTCAATTGCATGAACGTCATACTGGTCAATGCAGGCTGCTGCTCAGATCTAAAATTCTGGTGTTGCCTGCTGTCTCAGTGGATCGGTGTTACGTTTTTCTATGTCCATCTGGCCTATACCTCTGACTCTACTCTACTGAGCCCTCAGCAGATTTCAGTGGGTATTTCCAAGGCCAGTGGTTCGCTGGCAATTGGCCAAGTTCTAAAAATGACTCCTCTTCTGCTCTGTATAAGAATTATCCTATTGCTGTAGCGTGTCATGCGTGGGGGAATTCCTTGAGTCAAATGCTTTGTGACAATGAAGCAGTCATTATTTATATCATTGTCATGCCATTCATGAGATGCATATCATGGCTATCTGGCCAAACAAACTAACAAAACAAAAAAAATCCTAATTACAGCCGTCACGTGCCAGGACATGTCAACGTCATTGCCGATACTCAAACCCATTTTAATTCCCAGCTTTTCCACCATTGAGCTATAATATTGGCTGCAAAATCTTTGCTCTGTTACGTTGTTCCCTGTATGTGCCACTAAAACAATCAGTACTGTCTGCACCTTCATACGCCAATGTTCAGACATCCGCCACTTCAAGCCACAGTACGAGGTCTCGCTGCCAGAGTCCAGCTCAATGCTAGATGTTCTGCTCCATCTTCCCCACCAAAACCAAGCAAGCCATAGCATTGGCTATGAATTAAAAATAAAAACAAGCATAGCATTGGCTACAAATTTTTAGAAAAAAGCCATAGCATTGGCTAAGAATAAAAAAAAAAACAAACAAACAAGCCTAGCATTGGCTACGAATTTTTAAAAAAAAGCAAAGCCATAGGGAAAAAAAAATGTATTCCTATTTGCTCATTTGTGTTTCTCAGACAGTAATTCTTCTATCAAGATGTCTCCCCCCAGTGTCCAAAACGCCAAAGACTCTGTGTCAAGTTTCAATATCATGTCACTTGTTGTAATAAATTATCTTTCTTCATTTATTTGTCTCACCTGGTTGAAAAACATAACACATACATGTGCATTCACAAGTATCCACATTCGTTAGCTGCAGGTGTCCAGTTTTTTTCAAATTTGTTTCTTGTAAGAGAAAACATGATTTGCCGTCACATACTCAGGCGAGAATAAATTTTTGCTTGTCAGAAGTAGTAGAAACAGTACATCCAATCTTGGATTTGGACTCTTGTTCAGAAGGGATGCGGAACGGAGCCATGAAAGCGGAATTGACTAGATTGTGCCTTGGGCAGCATATTATACGCTCTACTCATAGTTTATTTTCCTCTTCTTTTAACAGAGATTCCTCAGAGTTATATTGGCAGTTAATATTTTAAGCAATCTAATTTTTGTAGCTGTAGGGATCTGATTTGTTACAGTGGTTTGCTCTGAAGTTCTGTGGATGATTGAGCCCTATTATGTCATGTTTAACTCCCTTTGTGCTCCTTGTGCTTAGAAAAATCTAATGGACATTCTTGAGGTCTTACACAATAACTAAATCATCTTTAATAGATTGAAGGAAGCTGATTTGAAACAACTTTGGGTGAAGTATTCCTTTAACAATACTGGCACACAAACATAACTCATTAAACACTGTGGAGATTTCTCTGGATTCTCCTGCAGAAAAATATATTCAGCACAGAGGTTTTATTTCAAAATAATTTATTTGCATATAATTGGAATGAAGACAGGTTGATACATCTGTGATGGCACTGGTCAGTTTCCATATAGAAACATTCAGTCTATACAGAAACCACTCTTTCAAACCTGGACAAAATGGATAAATATATTAGTAAATAAATATATTAGTGACATGTCACTATATTGAAATGTTCTATTATATATAAAATACAACACTATTTCATTTCTGTTGTTGTTGTTCTCTTTTTGTACACAAAGTATCCAAAATATACTGACATATCCCTTAAAGTTCTGGAGGGATTTTTTTACTCATAGAAAAGGCAGTTTCAGCTCATTATTCTTGCAAAACATAACAAAACAAACACATAAACGACACAAAGAGAAAGATCTTGAACAGGATGAAATCACATCAGATATTCTGCGGCATCATTAATGCAATTTTTCATGTGGTTTTGGGTTTTCGTGTGGCTTTTTAAAAAAATTAATACTATGAGATTTATGTTGTTTTTTTAACATATATATATAAAATCTACTTAAGCCAAAGTGCTGTTTGTAATTCAGTCATTTCCATCTCTCAGTCTCAGTTTGGGCACGAAAAATAACAGATGAGGAAACCCTGATACTTTAGCTGGAGGACGCTGCGTTGACACATTCAAAGTGAGGTATTAGTACAAGGGACTGCA
The DNA here is from genome assembly GCA_025331565.1 of Holacanthus passer. Classification (NCBI taxonomy): domain Eukaryota; kingdom Metazoa; phylum Chordata; class Actinopteri; family Pomacanthidae; genus Holacanthus; species Holacanthus passer. The sequence goes on from JAFREQ010000005.1 coordinate 11,380,833, forward strand.
GGTTGAAAATTTCTGCATGATTGTCCAAAATCTTGAGTCCAGAATGATTTCCACTTCAGTTCTCGTGTGCTCTCTCTCTCGTCACTGAAAGCACATTTAATTCTGAGATATAAGAAAAGGGTCGAAGCAGGAAATAAAGGCACAACACATACTACATTATATGTTCACTGTGTTCAAGATTTTGCCTCTTTGGTTCGACAGGTAAGAGCTTAATGTGTCGGGAGGTTCCTGATTTAGGATTATGAACAGTTTAAATGAATAAGGCACGTATGAGGCTTTAGTAAGTGCTACTGGTTACATTGCAATACCCATGAGCTCTTTGTCTGCAGTTTGTGCTAAGCTAAACCGAAGTCTGACCGCTTTCACATTTTCACTTTAAAGGAAAAGTCCATGCTATAAAATAATTTCTGTTCCTCAGATCTCAGATTATTTAGTCTGGTACATGCGAGCATGAAGACGTCTGTGGTCAAGCTAAAAATAAGAGAGCCATCTTTGAGGCCAACTTTTATCTACACAGTTTAAGTGTTCAGAGTCATTTTCCAGGGATATAAACACATTTGCTGTCTGTCAGTCTGCCAGAGGGGCTAAATGGGGACAGAGGGAATAGTCGGAAACAATGATTTAAAACTTGATTCTGTTGTAGTTTGGAGAGATGGTTAAACATTGAATGAATGCTTAAAAAAACACACAATACTATACTTGATTTCTGATTTAAGGTGGATCTTTCTTCAAGTGCTGGAAGTTCAAAAGCAGGGTTTGGCAATGCACATTTACCACGGCAGGATTTTTCACTGATTTGGGTATCATTACTGTAACTAAGATGAATTCTTCCCATTTTTCCAGTGTTTGATTGTTCCTGAGACGTTTCTCAGGCTCTACCTACCCTACAGTTTGAAATCATGGGAAACAAAAGTACACCAAGCTTTCATTAAACTGGTGTTAGGGCAACAGACCGAGCTGATGCTTGGGACTGTAAGGTCTACCTAGCATGGCTTTACTCCAGTTATATCATTAAATAGTCACTATCTCTTTTCCACGGCTGAGCTTTAGTTGCTGGAAGACAATGGGACGGTTGATCCTTTTCGTAGGATAACACAACATTGCGATGAGTTCAAGGAGCAGAGGATAGGTTTGTCATCCTCGTGACGAGAGCTGTTCACTCTGCGCTGATCGGGGGGGTTTAACAGCACTGAGGTCAAACATGTGAAGTAACCACTGGCAAGAGAAGTGACAAGAACAAGACAATAGCTTGTGATGACGACGACATAATTCAGTCAAACTGGTTCATTTTGAAAGATGAAAAAAAAAATTACAGACTACAAAAAAAAAAAAAAAGAAACAGAAAATGATCCAAAACACAAACAAACATGTTGAAAACAGCTGCCATTCTTGAAATAATGAAAACAAGGCCCATGCAAGGCTCAGCAACCTCAGTGAATGCTTGTTGTTTGAGGGGCTGAGCATCAACCCTTCTCTCCATTTGGACAGGTCTAACTTTTTTTGGTGAGTTTATGGGAGCTACATGGTTGTGACCAAAAGAAAAAAAAATCACTACAGCAGTACCTTTAAAGACCCCCTGTGTGAGGCATGTTAAGAAATCTGAGCTGAGGTAGGCTGGAGAGAAAAGCTTCTCTCAGCTGAGACTGGACTCAGCGAAGGAAGACGAAGATCACGCAAGTGAAAGTAAGTACCTCTAAGATAAATCAAGTTATTTTGTAATAGAGTGAGCGATGCAGAGATGGAGTCTCACTTCATGAGGGCTCGACACCTGAAGCAAGGATCATTCGTTAGTTGTCACTAAGGAGCATGGGAACTTGTTGGTGGTGAAATTCCTTCCTATAGCTGAGAAGGAGAAACAGAGAAAAACACTTTCTCTCCTTTGTGGTGTTGGAGTCGTTTTCCCAGCAACTCCCAGACATTTAAATTGAAATATTCTGATATACAATATTATGGAGGATCCAGCATTATTCAAAATTTTTAGTATGAATTTTTAGTATCAATCTAACTCAGCTGAAAGACCATTTCAGCAGGCGAGCTTTGATTCCTGGGGGAAGCTGGGCAATCGTCTCCATGAAGGCATTTTCTGGCGGAATTATGTGGAAGATATGAGAGCGATAGCCAATGAGAGGCTTGTCCATTCTGGCTCCTGTGTAGCAGCGTGATAATTGGGGATGCAACAAGTTCTCACACACCAGACTCCTCTTCTGATCCTGTGGACACAAAGAGAGCTCAAGTCACCTTCAAGGTATAATAAAAATCAAAGAATACAAAATGTCATGCAGGTCTGAAAGGATCATTCTGGCTCTTTCCACAGCCTGTGTTCTTATTTTTGTATTTTTCACCCAGAATTATCCTTTAAGAGAAAACGGCTGGTCATGTTATTGAAGATAAACAAGTGAGACACCCACCCTGATTGTGGTGTAATGTTTGGCAGTACAAACAAATGTCTGTGTTGCGCTCAGCAGCAGGGCTGTGGTGGAACCTGCAGGGTGGCCTGTCCATAGAGGTCCCAGGCCCCAGGAGCTGAGGCTCCGAGCGGGCCTGCTGCACCCGCTTTTGCCACACAACGTGAGCCCCGGCACAGCAAGGCCAGTCTTCAATACCTCCAGAGTCCAGAATGAGGGGCACGGGGAGCAAGGCGGGGTGCAGCTCAGGGGGAGAGCAGCAGAAGCCAGGGCCCTGACCGTAGTGGATGTGAATGCTACGGTCGTCCTGCAGATCCAGGCTCTGGTGGAAGCGAACAGAGGGGCCGTCGAGCACACAGCCACCCACTCGCCCAAGAGGAGCAGGGGGGTGTCCGTGCCCCTGGTGGCAGCAGTGAGGTTGAAGCTGTAAGGGGATTGGGGACACCAGGACAGGAGGTCCTGTAGGGCTGCCGGGGTCATGGTCCTGACACTCTGCCCCCGGACTGGGCCGATCTGTGGGGTCTGGCTTTGGGCACTGGCAGGGGCTGTGCTTAGGAGGGCACACAGGTGAGTCTTTGTCCAGGACAAGAGCAGCAGGTGCAGCTGCAGCAGCAGAGGCCCCCTGCTCCTCGTCGGAGCCTCTGCTCGGGCCCTGGCCATGCTCTCCCTCCTCATAGTGGTGGTGTCTGTGGCGGTGATAGTGGATGTGGCTGAACATAGTCTGTGGCTGCTCTTCGGTGCAGCCCGCTTTGTTCACCACAGAATCCAGAGACCTGGGCCGGGCCTGGGCGCACGCCTCCAGGCTGTTCCTGCGGGGGGCGCGCCCAGGACCTGGCCCATAATACACAAGTGGATCGTAGTCACTACTCAGAGAGCTACGGAAGGTGGACCAGCTGCCGTAAACCCCCTGCAGGGACACGTCAGTACAGTTGAGCACTGAGTCACTGGAGGAGCCGTGGCACGGCCCCGAGCTGGAGTCACTCGCCGGCCCATCGGCCAAGTATCCGCTGCGTTCTGTGTGGTAGCTGCCACCCGAGCAGCTGCCCTCGTCCTGCCGGCTATGGGCTGGCACTCCGCGGGTCTGCGGTGTGATGGAGGCAGCGTGGTGTAGTCTCGAGCTGGACGCGCTGCGCTGGGCCGGACAGGATGAGCGATAGTTGTGGCAGGACCGACGGGGGGTGTAGTGGTGGGTGGAAGTCCTGCAGTTACCTCCAATTCTGTGCGGCCTCCCGGGACCCTCTGCAGGAAGGTGGTACCCACAGCCGGAGCCAAGCGAGGTGAGGAAACGTAGCGTTTGCGTGTCCCTGGGAGAAGAACCAGTGTAGTGGCCCAGAGAGGGATAGGGTCCAGAGGGTCCACGAGGATAGTGGGGCCTCATAGAGAAGGGAATGGCATGCTGGGGGAAGGGGTGGCTGCGTGGGCTGCTGTAAGGCTGAGCATGCAGGAAACCCTGGCTTTGCTCTGGATTCTGCTGAAGTCTGCTCCTCTGAGGCTGCCGCTCCGTCCCTGTGGACCACAGCAGCAGTCAGCATACACAGAAATCTGCAGGGTTGCAATCATCTAACAGTAACTTTTATTCATAGAGAACAACAGATTAAAAAAAGGATTTAACATTCAGAGATATGGCTTTTGATTCTTGTATCAAACATGCCTGGGTTGGTTGAAATTGTACTTTTATATTTACATCTGAATTCAAAATGAAGGATTTCAACTAAAATTTGACTGACTAAAATTCCTCTATTTGACAATGACCAAACGTGAACATGAAAAGCCACAGGTTTCTAGATGGCTAAAAGAAAAGAAAGGTCCTAATTTTGAAATGTCATTGTGGTTGACTAAACTAAATTCATAACAAAGAGGAAGAGAAAGTAGTTGAATTCTAATAGGCACCTGCTTCACCAAAATGTAACAATGAAACATGCTCCTCACCCATGATGTTGTGCATGCAGAGGGGACAGGTGCGGTGTTGTAGCAGCCAGGGGTCGACGCAGTCTTTGTGAAACTCATGAGCGCAGGAGATGATCCTCAAATGCTGGGACAAAAAGGAGATAGTGGTACAGTTGAGGATAAATAGCAGAATCTAACTTAAATCTACTGATACAGTATGTTCCTCTGCTCTCTCTCCCCTCACCTGCCCGTCCTGGAACTCCTCCAGGCAGATGGCACAGACGGGGCTGGAGTTGGAGCTGCTGGCCGACCCCCAGGCGGCACGGTGGCGCTGAGAACCCGAGCAGCCCTGGGAGTTGTAGGTTTTGGTCTCCAACCGACTAATGGCCCGCATGGTCTGCTGATGGACAGAGTCCTGCACGCACAAGAGGTGAGGGTTAGAAAAATACAATCTCCGGCTGAGCTGTGGATCTGAACAGAGGACGACCCACTGGCATCATTGTCTCTGGGAGCTTTACACTTCACTCACCCAGGTTCTGTTGGACTTGCACTTGTAGCGGAAAGCGAAGATGAGAACGATGGTCAGAATAGCTAGGACGATTGTGAGCAGGATACCAACATCATAATGTGGCTGAAAAGGGAAAAAAAGATGGAAAGAGAGCAAGATTTATATTATTTCATAGAACACTCTCAGATAAACATAGATATTAAGTGCTTAAAGAGACAAGAAAAACCTGCAAAAAATCCATATGAAAGTAAAGCACAGCAGCAATATCACACAGAAAGACTTGGTCTTTCTGATCTTGTAAATTTCAGACATGTCCTTTAAGAAATGGGTGAGCGAACCCGTGCTAATGCATATCATGATCCACGTCTGCCTCCCACCCTCTCCTCTCTACACTGGATGCATCCAAACATCCAGTACACATCAATCCATTCCGACGGATTTCCCATCAAAGCAACGTTTAACACAGAGCCTCAGGTGGCCTCTCAGCTAACATGATGTGAAATTTCCCAAGCTTTTCTCACAACTTCCATTCTGTTCTGCTATTTCCCAGAGGGGTTCCTCTTCTTCCAGCCAATGAAAGGAAAGTCAGATGTGTGTGTGTGTGTGTGTGTGTGTGTGTGTGTGTCTTTCAGTGCTTACCCATCTTGGCTGCTCCAACCTGATCTCGATGCGAACTTTGGCCTCCTCGTTCTTGTTGACCAAACCCATCAGCTCCTCGGCATCCCCCGCCTCCACCAGCACGACTGGACGGGGAAGGGAGCCTGTTTCTCGCAGCTGTTGTGCAAACTGGATGGGAACCGAAGCAGGAAGAGAAAGACACAGAAGTATGAATGTGACATTTCTGTGTGTTGTTTCATCTAAGATATTTTATACATGAATATAGCTGTAGCTGTATATACGCACTCACCTCAGCAGCAGCATTGGCATCATCACTGATATCAAAGATAACAGCCTGAGCTCCTTTATCTAATGCCATGCGAGCCTGAAGGAGACAACAGAGGAAAGACGACAGTTAAAAACAAAACTCACAGACAGCAAAGTGTCAAACTAGGCCATTTATAGGACATTCTTATACTGATGATCTGTGATCTGAATCATGTCGAGCAGAAAAGCTTGTCACCGAAGCAACACAGGATATCACTCGTTCAGAGGCCAGTTATACAGTGGACACTTCATGTGAATATAGAAGACCATATTTGCCCATTTAGGGTCTTAAGCCATCACTAGGTGGCAGTCACGCACTTAGCCTCAGGCCTCAGAACACAGACCAAAGTGCAGCTCCTCCTGCCACTTTTCCACCTGACTCTGAAAGCTGCACACTGGCTAAAAAGGTTGTTAACAGGAATCTAAAGGCTACAGCATGAATCTGCTGCCTGATCCAAACCTTTTCCCAATGTTGGAGAGTGTAGCCAAAAGACATAGCGGAGGATTATTTGGTTGAGGGAAAGGAAAAGGAGTTACAGTGAATGAAATAAAACAGGTGGGGAATCTGCAATGCAAATAAGGGACATTTTGTATTCAAACTAGGCCCTGAAAAAATACTGAATGTCACCCCCTATATTTGTTTCATTACTTTATTAAAAGCTAAAAGAATATTTAGAAACAAACATAGTCTGAACAAGCATGGCTGCACATCAGTGAACTTACATACAAGTTACTGACACTCCCAATTTCATTACAGCATCTAACTCTAAATCTCTTCATATCCTTCCATTTAGATCACATTTCAAATGATCAACAGTGAGCTTGGAGGAAATATGCTATATACAGACATTTTGTAATATGATGGTGCTGTTGGGTGCTACGACACATTCTGTGAGTGTGTCTTCCTGCACAATATACCATATCGTGACCTTTCTGTCCTATAAGTGTTCCGTCTGCTTGAAGCATAGGAGAGAGGTGTATGTCAATAAGACCTTTCATTGCACAGGTTAAATAAAAGTACATCAGACACCTGGTAAATCTGCAATTGTAGATTTGCCTAAATTGATTCTATGAAACTGGTGAGAGTGAACCAAAACCTAGAAAATAAACACAATGAACCGAAACATAGGGTGAACTGCAGAGTACGGTGATGTCTCTCTCTCTCTCTCTCTCTCTCTCTCTCTCTCTCTGTGGCTTCATCACTATGAGCGACACCTTTCACATACAAGAAGTCATGTGGTCCATTGTTAATATTAAAATATTGATTGAAGTCAATTTAAAGTGATCCTATGTAACTTTTGCTTAACAAGAGTTCAGCTCAAGTGTTGTCATGTTTAATGTTAAAACATGGTGAAACATGCACATTTCACAAGGTAAAAAGGTGGTTTAGACGGAGTCATGTCATCATAAGCATTTTAGTGTGTGTTGGCTGGCTGATGGTTATGATGTTAAAATGTGAATGGTGTTCATAGATAGCTTGCACACCGAGAAATCAGTGTGTGTCTGAGTTGCTAACAACTTTAATGCACAAAAAGAGCACAGAGATCTTGTCATTTCTACAAGCTGTAGTCATTAGAGCTGTCTGGTGTATCCTACACTCTTCTGCAGGCTTTCCTGAATGTTGTTGCAAAAGCCTAGAAATGCTTTCGCGAGCGTCACCAGAAGACGGCGTGAAAACAAACAGCAGCCTTTTCATCAATATCTCATCACATGCCCTCCAGCGCCTGGCATCTGCCAAGGCTTAATGAGGAGGAGACACAAGTTTAAACACCTAATCACCCGGGTCAAACACAACACTAAATAGTGATTTCTAGACTACTGCTCTCAGCTGAGGGAAGGAAGGAGCACACTCGCACACACACACACACACACACACACACACACACACACACACACACACACACACACACACACACACACACACAAGATATTTGCAAAAAATCCAGGTAAATGCATCACTCAGTTGATCTATTATTTAACTTAATGAGGAACGTATTTTGTGGACTGATGGCTTTTTAACACTTCAAAAAGAGAAAGTCAATGCCTGGAAGAAACAGAGCTCACCTTTGTATACACAAAATGTCACCCTCTTACACTTGTTTCTTCCAAGCACTTTACGGAACATGAATTGAGAGCACCCATCTTGTACAGCAAATGTCTGTCTGTGGGTATGCATACAGCACGTGTGTGTCTTTGTGCACATTGGAGCAAGCAACATTGTCCCACATAACTGCTGGTGGTATCAAAAAGCCATAGTATTTGGTCAAAAAGAGGTCAAATAAAGAATTAACATATCCTCTTTGATCTGGCTTCCAGCTCTGGTGCAACAGCCTTTCCCCTGTTTCATCAGAACAGTAATTGTAGTACGTGCATGGGCCTAAATGGGGTGCGGTCACATTGGAGGAAAGAAGAAGAAAAAAAAAAAAGCTGGATTTTTGACATGTGGGAATTTGCTTTACCTGGGGTTCAAAAGTTCCCTTCGGAGCACAGAGCCCATGCGTCCTGTAATCGTGGTAATAAATGCAGGGAAGACAGCTCTTGTGGTCCAACGCACAAAGACAGACACGAGCAGTTGAGGAGAAACAGTCTCCTATAGTTCAGGAATATATCATGATATGTTTCTCAAATGCCTGCTGCTGTGGTCTTATTATTTCTCAGCATTAGTAGTAGTGATACCGCAGTGTGGTCGCCACTGCCGAGCCACACACTCGGAAGAGGCCTGGGAGATCTCATTACACCATTGATATAGGAGACATATTTAACCTTTAATGGTGCAATGAAGTGCGCAGCTCTGACGCTAACAAGACAAGTTGAAAGGACTGCGAGGTTTTCAACATCTTCCACGTCTGTTATGGTCGGAACTAAAACAGACATCACTGTGGTTAGGTAAACACCCATCCTCATGAGGTGCAACTTGACACAAGTGATTTGACATTTTTAGTGAAAATAATTACAGCATCGGAAATGACTGCGGTTCACATAGTTATCCAGTGGAGACGTCATCGCTGAAAAACTAACAAACAACGCACGGTCTGCTTCTACTTTTAACGCCGACGGGTTTTGTGACGGAGGGCGTGCGCAGGTTTTTTTCTGTGTTTTGTGAAATAGAACGCTGGTGAGGAGTGGTAACGTGGAGCTTTCTGCAAAAACAAGCTGTCACAAACACAAACACACCTGAGGGCACGGAGCTGTGAGGTCGCACAGGTACACAGGCAGGTATGTAACACAGACAACCCAGAGCTTCCAGTCTGACGTTCACTCAGCTATGGTAAACAGCCATAACAGAAAAATGTAAATACAATTTAAGAAATTATCATGTAGTCTCATTACTTTGTCACATGGTAGGAAAAGCACAGGTGTAATTAATAACATTCACGATGGCTCCATTCTCAGTCAGCATGAACAATACAAGGATCCTGAAAGTGCAGCTAAATGGAATTCAGCCATCAGTCATTTTATTATTTACACCTATGCACTGTGTTATATCAAATTGTCTATCTGAAAGTCACTATGTGTAGAATTTGAAAATTTCCAAAACCTGGCACCTATATTACCCACAATCCAACTCGACCACCAGCTGTTCGGCTGGAAATTCAGACGTGTTATACTGATAGCAGTAAATGTAGCCACAAGTAAAGATGAGAGAGATTTCTAATTCCAAACTGTTTTTTTGTATTTGTCATCTTCTGCCCCAACTGACTCCAGTGACATCACTTAAGGACATTTATCAGACTTCGCACAGCTCCCTCTGGAGTCACAAAAGGCTTGTTGTGCATCTTTTTTTAGTTCCCTATTAACAAAACTAAATTAAACATCCGTTGATTAAGACCACAAGTTTGGATAAAAGCTCCAGAAAAACTATGTAACTAGAATTTTGTAAGACTTACAATCAGTATACCATCCCCCCCCCCCCGTGGATAAGGACACTGAGCACAACTGGCTGAAAACACCACACATTCTGCACCAAGCTTCACTAACATTATCTCATGTTTCTACCAACATACACATACGCATGCATATGTCAGAATAAATTTGAAAGCTGCTAAAATCTCACAACAACTCAACACGTAGCGGCTTTCAATTGTAACACCTACTAAAGTTTGACAGGAGAAATGATTCACACTAACAAACCAAAGAATCTGTGTTCCACTTCAGCATGAGCAGCACTCGGCCCGACTGCAGTATTAGGCAGAGCTCATCTTGCATAAACACCAGATCGAGCCACCGCTCTGCCCTCGCATAGCATTGGGTGGCCTGCTCGGGGCCAGCCAGCCCTGTTTGTTTACATCCCTGGATAAGTGCGGTCTGCGAACCAGGGCCTGGCATCACAGTGTGTTCTCAACGGGGCAGAAACAAACTACGCTGCCCTGATGACTTTATTTCGCATAAGGGATGTGCCAAGGTTTTTCCGTCGCCTGACAAGATCGCTTTGCCTGTTAACGTCTCGGTGTTTGTCATGGGGTTTAATGTGGTGCGGATGGCATAGCCAGGCCGATTCAATCCAGCAGGGCCGGTTCCCTTCATCTGCAGCCATGTTCCAACGTAACGGAGAGAAGGGCAATAATGAGAATATTACACACAGACACATTCAGTCTTGCCACGGGGAAACATCTGCTATATTAGTTGAACATCTATGATTACAGAACTATATTCAGGGTCCAAGTGTGACCCAGTAGCTTCTTAACCTTTGACTTTTGACTGCAGATTGTATTCAAGTCAATGCGTTAAAGGGGCAGGAAGTCAAGTCAATCATCTGCAGCAGACAGCAGCAAAATATCAGGCTGAGCAAGGCATAGTTTCATATTGAGCCATCAATCCTCTTTCATAAACCAATAACAAGAGAAAATCTGCTTGTGGAGTGAGATAATTTGATAATAAAGTGGGTGGCATTTCCCTTGTGTCAGGAATTTTCTAGAAATTAGTTTCAGCATAAAACAAGACAGAACAAGGCAGCCCAGAGCACAAGTAACAAGAAAATGACTGTTTTGAATTGGAACCAGATTAAATTATTTCACTCAGTTTTTCCTAAAACAAGCACATTTGCTACTAAAAAAAAACCTGTGACCTTTTTTGACATTTCTAACAGTGCAATTGTTCGACCTCAACGCGAGCTGATTAGTGAGCATGTTTGTCCTAAAAGTGAAACTCTTTATTACCATTAATTACACACCACCACATGCTCGGCCATAAACCTGTTAATGCTGCATTTCCACGGTCTGTGATAGCCCTCCCTACCTCTTTACGACACGGCACTAGGCTCTATTTAACTCAGTGTAACTTCTATTTTCCCAGCGTGACTATCCACATCATTCACTGCATGGGTAAATTATACCATGGAATAATATGTGTGGGAATAAAGAGTGAGAGTGAAAGAGGTAAAGAAAAAAGAGGAGGACGGAGAGAGGGAGGGAGAGGAGTGAGGCGAGCAGGCTGTGGTGCTGCTGCATTAAAGTGTCTAATGACAGAGTACAGAGCTCCGGGCCTACAGGTCTGAGGCCGACTCGCTGCTCTGTCATTTCTCCTGACTGGCCCGGCACACTGGAACCATTACTGAGGGACTGGGACACGCCGCATGGCTAAATGAGGAGCAGACGGGGGCGATAATAGGTGGGCGGGTGGGGGTAAAGTGGCATTGAAAACAGGTGCAGCCTCAGTTGATGTTATGGGCATTGTGTTTAACTGGGCGTCCGATTTAAAGTCTACAGGATGTGTGCATCTCTGCTGGGCAGCTGGACAGGGGGACAGGAGATTGTAGGACTTAAAGCAATTAATGAAATCCACAGACGGTTTTGAGGTTTGCCAGTTTACGTCTGACATGATGAGAGCATAGACATCAAAATTGGCAGATTGTTGGCTCAGTTGCTTGATGCAATCTCTCCAGCATTCACTGTTAGGTAGCATTACCTTGAAAGAGACAAAATGTGAAATGGTAGCACTTGTAAGGTTAATTATAAGGCGAGCAAACAAACACACTGATGTTTACCATGTTCCCCAACTTAGTTGATATATTAAGTACAGCTGAGGCTGATGGGAGTGTCACTAGTTTTGCAGGTATTTGGTCATAAATCAAAGTGTTGGACAAAATAAAATTTGGACCCAGTGATGCTAGATGAAAAGACAGAAAAATAGACATAACTATATTCATTAATTTGGAACGACTGGACGAATGTCTGTGAACACACAAATGATTTTTGTGTCTGTGTTCTCATCATTTTAACCTGAAGAAATTGCAATGTTGTCTTGTAATACTGGAATATATTTGTGCACAGAAGACAATTTCTAATGGTAAGTGAGGTGGATCATCACAAGTATGTTGTCCAAAGGGCCAGTTTCAACAGTGGTACTCAGTAGGTTGTCCAAGTAATATTCTCACTTTTCCCAGTCTACAAATATAGATGGCAAAAAAACAAAAAACAAAACATGGATCCTTGGTTTTCATTAACATCATTACAGCTGATTTATCCAAGATCCACAGTCCATCCCACAGAATGTGTAATTCTAAGAAAGATTATTAGACAACTGTTTTGCTAAGAACACACTTAACAACATAAGATAAGAAACAGAAAGTTTCTTTCAGTGACTACATTCCTTCTACTTTTATATTTTTCTTTTCTGGTTCACCTACATAAATGTTGAAGTAGTTTGGTGAATTAAAGCAAAACTAACCAGAGCAACACAGCGCTGCTTTAAATATTGTTTAGCTTTGAAGCTGTATATTTAAGTCTAATTGTGTGTGAATAATTGCTGCGTGTGTGTGTGCTGTGTGATTGCCGGGTGCTCGCCACTGACTGAGCGGCAGTTGAGTTGGTTGGAGGAGGGAAGGGTGTGGCCCTGCTGGGTATCCATTACTCACAGGGGTGCTTTGATGTGGGGCTGCTGGAGGGGGGCGAGTAATGTATGAAGAGGAGGGGGAGGGCAGGCATGTCAGGGCAGGTGAGCAGATTCTACGCTCTCAGGAAAAGTATTGAGCCTGAGGGGGTGGGCCTGAATCACACACACTCCTCCTCCTTCTACCTCCCATTCATCCTGACACACACACACACACACACACACACACACACACACACACACACACACACACACACACACACACAGAAACACACAGAGAAACACACAGAAACACTAAATCCAGAAGCTGGGCTTGGCCACCTTTCTGGTGCAGAGGAGAGAGACACTGGAAAAAGTTATGAACCTGATCTGCCTGTCTGGAGGTAAGAGAGGTCATTTCCAGAACTCACTGTATTGAAGCTCAGCCCGCCCTCTCTCTTTCTCTCTGCACTTCCCTTGTCTCTCGCCCACTCTCGTCGGCAGGCCCTGGCCATACCGTGGCACAGATTTGAAATGCAAAGCACAAGGTGATGGAGAAAGACCAATGTCATCTGATACACTATCGCCAGCTAAACACAATCTTCGCAACATCAAAGAGGCAGGCAGCGAGCGCCCACAAGCCCGGGGGGCAGATGAGACTGATGTGGCTGCAGCGGTGATGGTGGAGCACGCACCATGTGACCCCACATTTCACTCTTTAAAACCAGCGAGCCTGAGATTGTTAACAGAGAGTCAACAGTCAGCAAACACGTCAACATGGCAAATAAGTGCAACATATCAAACTGTTGCTTCTATCCAGCTGGTTCCACTAGCCAGTACTAGCATTCTTAGCTTTCCAGGTTAAAATATATACTACACATGTACTACATACGCACACATCAGGAATGTGCAGCATGAAATCAGGAAAGAAATAATAAAAAGAACGATAAAACATGATGCAACATGTATTGATGTCTGCCACAGTAACTTTTACAGTACTACAACTGGGTGGCGCCATTGTCTGAAATTTTCTGCACGGAGGCTTTACATGAGAATATTAGTTTACTATCATAGAAGATTGATAAAACCGGAAAATATTCACGTTTGAGAAACTTTTTTTTTTTACACGTTTACTTAAACAATAAATAGCTTATCAAATGACTTGAATCATTTCAGCTCTAGCATACCTGAAGTTTGCAAAATTACATACATTTAGCACTCATATAGCTATGAAACTATATGATCCATGATGTGCAAATAAAAGGTTAGCACTAATTTCACACACATATCTATATAGATTCTTAGAAATAATGGCATTTAATTATCTCCAATTTAAAGCTGAATGCTGTAATCTGCTGTTTCTGCACATGCTTGCCCTCTGTTGTGGAAGCTTATGTTGAAGCCCAAACAGTAATACACTTGCAAGTGTGATACCACTGAACTTCTGTTTGATTTTGGTACATGACGATGGCAAATGTTATAAAACGTGTTGCCTCTAATGAGACAGCTCCGTTTTGAAAGGACTTTTTTTGGCATTGTGAGCATGGATACATTTGAAAACACCAATGACAAGTAGCAGTGTGTGTGATTCACAGCCAAACTGTGTTCACCTTTGGTAATAAGGTGCACTACTACAGTGGAGGACAGTGAATAACAATATAGTTGTACTGCTTCACTGAACAATCACTGTAATTAACTAAGGCTGTGTAAGTATATGAAATAAATTAATTACAGCTATAACTATCATGATATACTTTAATTTGCAGTACTTGACTGTAATACATATAATTAAGTAAACCACCTGGGTAACATGACAGATAAAGAGATGTAAGGGGGGGGGTTAGTTCCCTGGATGTATGGACTCTTCTGATCTCACGGGGGAACACAAACATACCAACGGTAACATACTGACGGTTTCTTCTCCCAACATCTAGAGGGCCTTTATATAAAAACTTAGGTGTGAAAGTTGCCACATGAGAAACCATCTGATCCCACAGAGGAGCCACTATCTCTTTATTGTTTGTATTGCACTCAATCAAGAGATTCAGGTGGGAATAATCCTCCTTTGAGTGGAAGAAGACACCCTTTTATAAGGCTCGGTATCAGTATGTTGATACATTCCTATAGTGCTGATGAGAGTATAACTAGAGGAGGGAGAGAAAGTGTCCTGGATAATTTCTCTCAGTTTGTGGCCGGGGCATGGCAGAGGATTTTTTCTCTCACCGACTGGCGGCAACACAGAGGCTCAGGGGAAGCCAATTAGAGGGCCTTTCCCGGCCTTTTAAGAGGCAGATAATGTTCTTGTTTTCATAAAGCATCCTGTTATTTAATCAGGCCTGTAAGTGAGAGCCCGACAACCCTCCTACAGTGTAGAGCAGCCTCCCTCCTCTCCTTCCCTCCCATCCTCCCATCATTCCTGCCCTGAGCCCTCCATCTCATTCAACAGCTCTTGTAAGCCTCCAGGAATTCATTCTTGGAACAGGCCGTGCAGTAAGCCGTGTCTTTCTGCAGAACACACACACACACACACACACACACACACACACAGGCAGCACAGCGATAACTGAACACATACACTGTCTGCAAATGAGGTAAACCTACACACATTTTGATTTCAAATAACACAGACCCTGCGCAGTACATTCTGTGGTATCAGACTTTCCTGCCATTTCTCAACCACTGTGGATCGATGCAAATCACATTTCAGTGAAGTCAATGGTTCGTTTGGTTATGAAAATAAGACACATCTACATACACCTTTGACATTTATGAGAGCTATTTACAAGCAGTGAAAAAAAACAGATTTTACAAGCACTGGTTCACACCTCAAGGCTTTAACACCCCTGATTAATATTGGAGATATACGAGAGAGGTACGGACTTTGTTTTTATTTTATTAGTTCAAATGATTGCTGTAACCACGGAAAACGTGTAAATTATTTATTGGCACGAGTGGAAGAAGTGTTTAGAGCCTTTACTCACCACAATACCACAGAGTAGAAAGTACAAGTAAGAAAAAGTGCAGAACGAAAATCAGCAAGACGCAGATATATTACATATATAGCATACAAATGTATGTACATATAAATATATATATTTCAAAAGTGTCGCTGGTTGAGGTGGAGCTTTTCAACATAATCTACATCAGCGTCATGTTTCATAAATCAATTCAAGGGGTTTTGAATTGAAATTCCTAACCTGCAAAGTAACTAGCAACTTTAAGTGTCAAATAAAGACAAGTAAAATATATTCCTATATAAATGTGGTAGAGTATAAAATAGCAAACAATTCCACATTTAAAGTACAAATAACTCAGAATTGTACAAAAGTACAGCACTTGAGTAACTGTACTTACTACATGATGGTGCTAGAGGAAAGTTCATCAATCACCAAAGTTATTAGAATTTGTCCCGAGGGGGATGAATATCTGCATCAAAGTTCAGGGCAATCCGTCCAATAGTTGTTGACACGTTTCGCTGAACACCACAAATGTCAGTCTCGTGATGCTCTGGAGGAAAAGTCAGGGGATCACAGGGGTCAGCGGGATTCATCCTCAGGGGACGTCGATGTTTCCACAAATTGCATTTCACTTTGAGTTTTTTTTTGGTCTCTAAAACACTTTTCTTGTGGGTCAGTATTAAAAATAGCATAGAATTCCGAATTATCCACGCTTGATGGCTATTAGACATTTACCCCAATCTGAGTCTAAATAGTCTCATTGTATTCTAGTGAATTACATACTGTAGAGCCACACTGTCTGCCCTGTGAATCTGTTTTGTCAAACCCCTGCTAAAAGCCAGAGGGGAGGGGGGGCACTTGGCACTAACCTACCTGAGTCAGAGTTAAACAGGTTCATACTGCAGGAGGAGAAACAAGAACTCACTCCCTTCGCCTGCAGTGCCGGACTCACAAGACCTGTTTGCCGGTTTGCTCTAAACTGGGAGATGCTTCGTGCTCGCTCGCTCGCCTGGGGAAGTAGTTATTGGTAACACAAACCTGTCTACTTTCCACTTCACTGTCAGCAGCAGCGTGCCCTTGCCCAAGCCCGGGGCGAGCCAGAAAAAAAAAAAAAAAAAAAGAGAAAGTAAAAGACACAGAGACGAAGACAGAAAGAAAGAGAAGGGCAAGACAGAGAGAGAAGTGAGACAGTGGAGGGTGAAGGGACACGGGGGAAATGTCTTTTTATGGGAATGTTTGACTTAATCTCATAAAGGCAGCGTGAAAACCTCCATCTGTTTGCCGAGCAGTTCAAAAGAGACTCCACATGCCTCCGCTTGCTGCTATATAAAAACAACATTCTAATGCAGATCTTAAAGAGGGCCAGCGGCTCAGCCTGCACAATGAGAACTGGGATGTGCCAGACGAACCGATGGAGGATGGGAGGGTGGAAAGGGAATTAGGTAGGTAAACAGGGGGAGAATGTGAGCAGCAGAGAGGGGCTGGAGACGACAAAAAAAGGGAGGAGAAAGACGCGAGAGAGTCAAATCAAAGCAACAAATTTTCCTGTCAACAGCCCCGTTGCTGACCTGGTAGACCTGACCTTGAAGCACGAGACAGACGGGACCGGCGTGGGTCGCCCTCTGGCCTCGCCTGCCACTCCTCTGAATCAACCCGTTCACCTCTCCACCTCTCTCTTCCCCTTCTCTTCTGCCTCTTCATGTTTCACCAGGAGGCTTACCAGTCGCCTTTGTCATTAATGGAGGAATGTCCTGGCTGAGAACGACATCTCGTGTTTTATCATAGCTCTCGAGCGAGGGATTCAAGGGCAGCACCCTCACCCCGAATTTTGATGATCTGTGCAGACAAAACTGGGCTTTCTCTTTTTCAATTCAATCCAGTAGACTCTTCTTGCATAAAATACTAAATTATTTCTTTGATCCATTCAACCACTTGCAGGCAAAGGTCCATTAGACTGCACTGTGATGCCTCTGTAGTCAGGTTTTCCTGCACACTGGTGCCTCTGTACACCTCCAGGCCTCCTCTCCTCATAGCCGGGACAAGACCAGGCCCGATCCCATCTGCAAAGCTATTTTGACAAGCCACCCCTCTAAAAAACTCCAGGGTTCAAACTGCTGGAAGATCAAAGGACTAATACAGCAGTAATAATAAGTTACTGCCCTATGAACGCCTCATTCATCAGGGAGAGGCAGCGATATAGTACAGTTGTAACTTCAGGGCCATTAGGCACTCGTCATATGATCCTATTTGCCCGTGTGGAAAAACATCTTCAGCTTTGCAGGCAAGAGCGAGAACGAAGAATGAACTCCTACCAGTAATGCCAAAAATCTGAGCTGAGAAGGAAGTCCACAAACATCATGACGAAATCTCCAAATCTGTCCTTCCACTCTTTGTGCATCCCTCCCCACATCACCTCAGGCTACGACTCCACACAACCCCCCTTGCAGCCAGCTGAAGGTGTCTCTCTCAACCAGTTGGGATGGAGGCATTTTAATAACAGCCATTTGGCACAGAATGGTATCATCTGGGCTCTGTCAGTCTTTACGAGCATGACACGGCGTTCTATTTTTAGGGCGGCATTTTTCTCCGATCGTCTGCGCCGATGACAGCCTGATGAAACCCTGACCCCTGCACGCTCCCTTTGAAGTGACAAGTGAGAGATGTGTCGCCCTAATATGAACGCCTTGAGACGCAAACACTTTGCATTCTCGAATACCGGGAGCAGCCCTGCGAGAGGGCTGCGTGTTCGCCCTCAGGGAGCAGATAAGCAGCATAGACGCTCACATGGGCGAATGTACAGTGTTAATGCATGCTTGTGTGTGTGTGTGTGTGTGTGTGTGTGTGTGTATGTGTGCAAAATCATAAGGACAAGATATTTTTTACTTTCTCCTACAGTAGATATATTATCTGGCTTCATTGGTCACTAAATCATAATTGCTTTTAAAGAAGTGTGTCCAACAGCAGAGATAATTTCACGTTTTCTGCATAAATTTGCTCATTTCAAGGGTCATTTATGTGAAAGTATACTGTAAAACATTTTAAGCTGGTTCATCTTAAAAATGCTTCCCTGCTGCTTTACCAGATCACTGAACTTAACTTGAGTAATTAAGTTCAATAAATGTAATTGAAATGGAACAAATGTTAGATTCACTTTCCATTTTGTCAGTGTGAAGAGTCCTTCATTTGACACAAAGAACTTACAGCTGTGGCTGCTGTTGAAGCCACTTTTGCAACAGAGTTAATACAAAGACTGCATATGAGACTGCTCTTATTAAATCTGTAAGTGTACAAATGTAAGACAATAGTTGGCATTGATTTCATTGTTGTGATTTTGCATGAACAGTGTGAGATGTTGAAATTCCCTGCTTCAGAAACTTAACTTGACAAGTTGAGTAAACATCAAGCTGCACATTCTTTTAATTCATCATTTCAAGTCAAAAGACTTAAGTGAAGTATTTAGTTCTGAAATGGTATGAAAATTAAAAACTAGATATTTTATACGGAATGAACTTGAAATTAATAAAACAGATACTTAAGTTAAGTTAATGGAAAAATATTTGTTGATTCCTCTAAATTCCTGCATGATGTTTTTACAGTGTAGTCAAAGATCTGCCTATTTTTCCTTGTTTTAAAATGTCGAGAGAAAATTTGTGCAACGAAGATTTTTGCAGGTAAAACAGGATTCTGGACAAAATATTATCCAGAACTTTTTGCAATCCACACATATACACATGCAGGTGATATTCCAGCAGCTTCTATTTTGGAGACGTACTTCCAACCGAGCGGCACTGCAGACATCTCACTGTTTGTGTATAAAAGTTTTGCGGCGAGGCTGTCGACAAGTTCAAATTGGACCGCAGAACCGGAGAAGGCCGTGTTCGCTCAACATGCCTACAGTAACTATGCAGAGCCGGTACACAGCCCATGTGTCACCTCGACGAGGGGAGAGAAAAAGGGAAGAGCAGAAAAGTGAGAAAGGGGGAACAACAAGCTGCTAATCGCCAGTCGCTGGGAAAGGAGAGCCAGCATCTGAAAACACCACCTCTCAAAGCAAACAACACATCTTCCAGATTGGATGTATGTGTGTGGGGAGGACACTATGCTCAGAGTCAATGTTTAGCTTAGCAACGCTGGCACCAGGCAAGAAACCGAGCGAGGACAAGACATGCGGATGAGAGCCGCGGCCACAGCTGGGGCGTGTTACGCTGAAAATATCCCGACAGATGCCGCAGGAGTAACGCACGCACCTTTAGGCCAGAGAATTTTCCACCTATTTAAGGTGACAGGATGAGTGGAGAGAGTGCAGCGGGGAAGCACACCCTCCGCAGATCACTCACACCTCGTTGGCTGGAGCGATGACAGCGCTGAACTGAGCTGAACGACAACAATGCTGCAGGTCAAGGTGACATCTGTTAAGCTGTGACCCGCAGGCCTGTCGAACTTCGGAGTTTCCAGTCTCGCTGTGTTGTGATCCTGTAAACCTGAGGACCTGCAGTTCAAACGCTCCCGGTCACCTGGAGGTTGAACTGAGCATGATTGATTATTAATACACTCGCGGGTATGCTCGCTCGCTTACAACTGTGTCAGTGTTGTTTTGTAAGTGCATTGTAGGAATGCAGATGTACTTTTCCTCCAAAATCTGATCCATGGTAAACTATGACATAGCTTCCCCTTGGCACTAAGCTGATTTAACCTGATTCCTCCTCCACATATCTTTGTGAAGACTCACCTCATCGCTCCAAAGGTCAAACCTAGCAGCCCAACCCACTTTCCTACCCCTACAGTGAGACCTGATTCCATCCATCACCTGTGATTTCTGTAACCACCTGCTCACCTGAACAGACAAAATTAAACTCAGTACTTGTTTTCCAATTCGCTTTTTTGGGCCTCACGGAGAAAACCCCCGTTCCAAAAACCGCAAATGACTGCGAAATGCAAAACATACCACTTGTTTCTGAAGTGTTGACAAAAAGAGGAATGCACTTTCCCACTGAGGAGGGGAACCTGAAGTATTCCTCTCATTGTTGAGCCGCTCACAAAGCCAAGCTCTCCGTGAAAGGTCTCCCCCAGCGATAAAGGCTTCTTCCTATGCTTGCTAATCCCCCTGAATGCACAGGACTTGTGTTAAAAGTAAACTGCTGTACAGTATAGTTACCGTCCACACATCCACTATGTCTTCGCACCTCTGCACACGCCAGCATCAGCAACACACAACTGCATGAATACAGCAACTATCTTTAACTGATGAGCAGAAAATCTTCCTGAAATTGTGCACAAGCCCTCCCAGACAAGCTGAGGTCAACAATCAGCAACTCAAGGTTCATTTTGACGGCTGGAACTTGAACGACATTCCTGCTGCTCAGGACTCTTCCCTGTCCCTGTCTTTGGCTGACTCCCTTGGGAATGTGCTCTCCTGTTTGTGTGACGACAACAGAGGACTTTTCACCCTGTTTTCCCGTCCTCTGACTTCTAACACAGCAGACACATCCATGAGTACGGCTGATTTTCACTCTCAATCTTTGTTCCAGGGGGAGTTGAACCAAGAACACTTTGGATGACAGTATTTTTATGAGTACATCTTTGCACTTCACTTGAGTGATGAATTCTGCAGGCAGGTGCGCACAGACCAAAGTGACTGTGTTTTGGGTTGGAAATGAGGAGTGCCTGGGTGAAACCCTCTCAAATGTCATGGTTGAAGGCTCAACAGGTGGAAAGGACAGTGGCTGGGAGAGAGCTCAACATACTGCGACTTCAGAAAACAGGCAAATACACAAAACACAAGACAAAGCAATAGCACACTGAGAAAAGAGCTTCATCAATTTGAAAACACTACTGCAAATTACAGCTGCAAAGATTAGTCGAGCAATCAATTAGTAGATCAAAAGAAAATTAATCGTCAAGTATTTTGATATTCAATTAATCGTTTCAGTTATTTTTCAAGTAAAAATGTCAAACATTTTCTGGTTCCAGCTTCTTAAATGTAGGACTCTGCTGCTCTTATTAGTCATTAATGAAGGTTTTCGACTGTTTGTTGGTCAAAAGAAGCAATTTGAAGAGAGGCCGCTTTGGGCTCTGGGAAATTGTGATGAGCTTTTTTCACATTTTTTTGACAATTCATAGACTAATCGATTATTCGTGAAAATAATTGGCAGATTTATTGATAATAAAACTTGATCATTTTTATTTGGATGCTGCCCCACCACTGCTGATTAAGGTGCTGATTGGTGGTGATGAGGGACTCTGGGTGTCACAAAAAGAAATGATTCACCAAATGTTGACAGGCTGTGTTGTGGCAAGGGTTGGTACTTAATAACATATCAGTGAGGGCAAAATATTTCACCAGTGGGTTTAATGCAGGAAACTTTGCACATTGTAATAAACACTATTTATGTGCACTTGGTCCCTTCTATGTTCAGCCAATAGATGTTGAGTCATTCTGCTCAGAACCACAAAAGTGAACCTCATGGTGGCGCTAGATGACCAACCTCTTTAGGACTCATCCTCTGGGAATGTCTGTCGAAAATTTCAAGGCAAAATTTCTTGACCAAAGTGGCAGTCTGCCAAGCCACCAGACCAAGGTTATAATAGTTTTGGAATGTTAATTAGTTTTCATTTTAATGTAGTCTTAGTTTAGTTTTCATTTTTGTTTCAGTTTTAGTGTCTGATAACAACCCTGCACCAGACCAACGCTGCCACATGTAGAGGCATGGCCGCTGGCTAAAAATCAGATAGGTTTTAACTGCCTATAACATCCTGGTAGTGATGTAAAAGAGGCATAAAACTTTGTGTAGAGGACACAGCCTATCAGGAGGAACCTGTTTGACATGGAGCCATTGTTTTGCTGTGAATTAATCATCACAGGTTGTACAGTAATCAACAAGGTGAAAGTTTGAAGTGTGGCCAAAACCTACCAACACATATTCCAGCTGTTGTCCTATACCAAACCTTACAGATTTATCTCAAAAGCAACCATTAAGTGATATTACAGTGCTTGACAGGCAGTTATTTCATGCACAGAAAGCAGTCGTGTCACTGTCAGGTTGGAACTTAATACCACCAGCTTCAACAGTATTGTTTTCTATATTCAATATTTTGAACTTGGCTGGCCTTTTGTTGAATGGCAAGAAAAGGAGATTGAAGCACCACAATTTTAAGTTAGTTAGTTAAGTTAGTTTAATTTATTGAATATATTGCTCAAATATGTGATTTACTTGGATTTTTCAGTGATTATATGCCACAGCAGTAGTTTAAAAATGGCTGTCACTGTGGAATAATGTACAATTTGTGGCGTTTTCTAATTCTTACTATTGATAATCAATTAAATAGTTTGTGTTTGTCTTTGACCACACATGTACACAGGTGGTACACATGGACACGTGTGCAAACTTATGCATCCCACTATTACCAGCTCCGGCACAACACCCCAGGAAGAAAGGAGTCTGCAGCTGACGTTAACATTGTGCCACTGATTCTGCTAGTGTAGGATGATGGATAAGGGAACGGCCTGACAAAGGTGCCTATTGTTCGGCTTCATTAAAAGCCCTGTGAGCGTGGTTTCCCTTTTAATATCTGCATCATCATCATGAAAGGAACAAGAGGCAGAGGATGCTGGGTCAGGAAAATAACTCCACAGCCACAACAGCACCTATCTCAAAATAAGAGACAATCCTGAGAGGGAGGGATAATCAAACTACAAATTGCATCATGGGTACAGTAAGAGCCTTAATGAGTGCACTGACTGAAAAGAAGGCCGTCATTAGGCTGCTGGACTCAAAGTACTTCCTACTGAGTTATCTCCACATTGATATGGTGAGCTGTGACAGTGCCTAACTTTAGCAACAGAGGAAATGGGAGGGAAAAGTCTGCGTCGTCGGGGTCAAACAGGCACAAACAGAGGAACGTGGTTAGTTAAGTCTTGTTTCTTAAGAGAGAGAGGGAATGACAAATACAGTGCCAAAGGGAGGAAATATCTGCAACGGCACAGCGAATCTCTGAAGCAGGAGAAATACAGTATTTGGAGCATTAGTGGGTGCAGCACCGTGCCCCGATAATGAGGCCGCACCATTCACACTGCTGTTTGATAGAAGGCCTGAGAAAGATAAGCACAAAGCTACTTTGACGTGACTTTTGAAGCTGCTGCTTTCAAGATGAAATGATCACAGCATTGCAAACCTGACAAGGAGCAGAAGGAATATGAAACTCAGGATAACAGGAAGAAAAGGCCTTTTGCTCAGAGGACTGAAAAACAGATTTTGAAACGTCCCCACGTGGTTTTCAAACTTTATACGCAGTGAATTACAGGTTATCTCATATGGGAAACAGTATGAATGCTGTGATGTGTGTGTGTTTCGTATGCTTTAAAGATTAAAGAGAATAATCTAAGGTGCATGCGGTAGTTTGAGAGGTGCACGGTCCGCTCCATTAGCAAAGCATGGCAGAGGTTGCAAAAGTTGAGTCCAACTTTGACTAACAGAAGAAAGAAAGAGAAAGTCATAGTTTATCCCTTTGAAGACGACCGTGCAACTGTCTGGCACAGACAAGCAAATAATGAATTTTCTTGGGCAAGAAATCAAAGCGAAACCCAGAAGGCTGCTCACACTGATGCATTTCATACTGGCCAGAATGTCCATTGTGTACCTGCTGCTTTTTGCATTTACTCTCACAAGCTGAAATATCCCCCTTTTTCCAGATGTTCTCCTGTGTTCCTCCTCCTCTACTCGTCTCTGATGAACTGGAGACGTTGGACTCGGCTACTGAAGGAAAAGAAGCCAAAGGCAGCTGCCATTGCATTTCCAGCCCCTGTCTTTGCTAAAAAACAGCAGGCAGGAATAGCCTGAGGTCAGTGTCACCCCCTACAGACAATCAGACACAAGAAGACAAAAACATTGTCAGGAGGACCGTGATTTCTTTTCCTCCCTCGATGGGCTTCCCTTGTTTTCAACCACTTCCTGTCACTGGGCCTTCTCTTCCTGGTCTTAAAGTTTAGGCCACACCAGAAGACAGATTTGACCATTTGTTCAAAGTTTTCATGACTTGTTCTGAACAAAGTATACATAATGTTATTTATTCTTTAGTTACTCATTCAATAGCTACAACAGTACTCTCTACATTATTATCACTTAAATGATGAAAAGTGTAAAGCCTAAATATAAAGTAAGTGAACTTTTTCTTTAACCTCCAGTCAATTTGGAAACTTTTTTTTTTCTTTTTTCTTCTTCTTTGTTAAAATAAATGAAAACTTAATTTATTTTAATCTTCTATTTGTATTTCACCAACTCATTTTATTTTCAACTCCTTAGTTTTCCTATTTTCACATTAACACAAGCTTTATTATTTCTCTTGTCCAACTAAGCATTTGCCATTTTCTTTATGTATAAGATACATGGGCATATTCATATTAGGGACTGCAAATGAAAATCAAATGAGAAATAAATGAAAGTATTAACACGGAGAAACACTACAACACATTTACGCATTCCAGTAATTACACTAAGGTGTCATATTTAATTTGATATTCATATATTGTAATGACAATTCAAATACTTGACACTGTCAGTGACATTTGCCTCTTGATCCCTATGACTGACCCAGTTGTTGGATCTGCAAGCCTGCCTCCTCACAAAGTGGCCACCTTTCTATAGCTTGAGAAAAAAATGGTAAGGCACACTTGAGGTAATGTGATCCAATAACACATAACACACGCACACACACATATACAGTATGCACACACACAGGCACATGCACTTTTAAACCCTAGTTAAAGAAAACAGGATTACTGCACAATCAGGCCAAAAGCCTTTTCATCTGAGAGGAGCAGAATCAATAAGCAAGGCTTTCTATGAGAGTCAACAAGTTCAGACACGGGCCAAAGACTCAACCACTGTAAAAGCTGTTTTCACAAAACCCTGGATTCTTATTGATGGTGATTCACAGAGCTGCAGTTTGAGTGGGAGAAAGTCAGCCCAGCGTTTCAAAAAGCAAAGATTACGGCATTTATTCAGGACACCATAAGCCCGGTGTGGAGTTTAGAGTAGCCCTCCTGGCACCGCTGCGATGCCTTTTCTCGTTGAGTCATGTGTCGCTCTGCGACTTCGCTTGAGAACCTTTCCAGGGCTTCAGTGTAAACAGCAAAGGCAGGCTGGCTAGTGGAAAGCAGACGGATCGCTCCCAGCGCAACATGCTGGCAGTGAAAGCCGCACGAGAAAACTGCTTGTGTTGTGTTGTGTAATGATGCGAAACCGCTGGAGCGTTGGAGGGTTTTGATTCAGGCAAAGAGAGAGCCGTATCTGAGCGAGAGAACGGTAGGAAATAACTGCACAAAGAGTAGCGTAAGTGTAGATTTGGATGCATTTGGGACACTTGTGGTTTTAGGTTTTTCTTTTGCTTCCTTTTTTAAGTTTAGATTGCAAAAGTGAATAAAGAAACAAGAAGCCACGTGAGAGCAAGCAAGGTGAAGCAGCTTTTAGTTTTCAGGCTCACCTGTGGAACAAACTTCCTCAATACCTGAGGTCTACTAAAACTGTCGGCTCACTTCAAATCAGGGCATAAAACATTATTGTTCACTGCAGCTTTCCAATAAAAAAGATGCATAACTTCCCTTTGACCTGTAACTACATAGTTTTGTTTTTGTTTTTATTGATTTTTAAATGCAATTTTAATGTTTTCTTTTTATCTTACTTTCAGTATATTTCTACTCTATGTCTATCCTTTGAATTCCCTTTGTCTGAATGGTGTGATAAAAATAAAATAAATAACAGAGTTAAAAAAGGGAAGCCCATCATAATTAATTTAGACTTGGGAAAAACACCCACTTTAATGAGCAGCATGCAAGAACATATTTCAGGATTTTATATATGGGTTCATTTGGATACAATTTTTCTAAATATAATGAGAGAAATCCTGATTGTATTCCTTTAAAATTTGTTGAAAATGAGTTTAATTTATTTTCCTTACAGGATAATAGGATTATTGGATTTCTAATGAGGCAGCAGTAGCTGTGCTGAAGAAAACTTTGGATCTGTGAATGTGGGTGAGAGGTGGTGGCAGTGCAGAGTGTACCAGGAGAGGGCGATGGTTAGAGGCATAATGCACCGCTTCTTATGAAGGGCATCTGGAGAAAGTGTTTGACATGTTTGATATTAACCTCTTCATCTGTAGACATCCTTCACTGTCAAAATGTTTTTAGACATTCTAGGAAAAAAACTTCCTGTTCAAAAACACCGTGCGATCCATTGAGTTAAAGAGCATTAGAGAGACCCTACAAATCACTGCAAATCAGCAAAGGAATCTCTCTTGCGCATGATGTCGCTGAGGATAGGAGGCTCTGAAAACCAAAATAAAAACAAAGGACAACAATGAAACCTTATCCTTCAAGGTTTTCAGCTTCACTTTGTTTGGTTTACAGTCTATTCTGAGTGTGTGTGGTGCAAGACGAACCCTCTGTGGCCGTCAGAGTATCTATAGATCAGTGGGGCGGGTTTACAGTCAGACTAAACTGTAAACAAGTCCCATCCAGAGAGCACGGCTGACCCGGCACCGCACATCCCCAACCATCTGATTCATCCTCTTCAAAAGGCAGAGAGCAAACTCCTCAACAGCTGCACGATGAATCCCCAATAAATCCACCACGACCAAAAGCTTTGAATCTCGCGAAGGAAGTAAGGATGCAGGTGGCTGGAGTGGAGTTTATTGCAACACATACTTTCCAGAGGACCAAAACAACAAGAAAGACCCCCCCTCTCCTCTCCTCCCCTCCTCTCCTCTCCCCTCCCTCCCTCCCTCCTTCACTTCTCCTGATTTCAAAGGCGATGTGCAGGGAGGGAGAAAGCACTCGGAAGCAACAGCCTTTTGTTCAGGGGTGCTTTCGCATGAGGGAGAGACTGTGTTTTGTTTATGGGACAACATAGTGTTGCCATTAAGGCTTTAATCAAAACTGTTTTCTCGAGTCAGCCTTGAGTGACACCCCTCTTCCCACCCCCCCTCCCCCCTCCTCCTCTTTGGCCTGCTTGGTTTGGTTCCCACTGCAGGAGCAACAGGAGGAGGAAGAAAGGAGCGAGGAAGTGTGGGAATGTCTCTACATCGTCGCCACGGCGGGCGAGCTCCTAAACATGGCTTTAAATTAGGGGAAAAGAAAACAGGCTAAAAAAAGGCAGTCGCCTAACTATACTCCTGCCTGCTAATTTGTCACCACTTGAAAAACGAGGGAAAAAATAGCAACAGTTTTAAATCACACTACTTTAAAGTTAGGATATGCCAGCCAGTGTGTGTATGGTAGAATACTTAAACACAAGGGAGATTTAGGTCAACTCCATTGCACTGCACATACATTTAAACCATTGTGGGTGGAATCTATGGAGCTCTGGCTGCGTTCATATTAGAGGGAAGCAGAAATAGAGAACACCGAGTGTCTGGTTCTGGCTGGCTGGGATCGGACCAGTGACAGCTGGGGCTTGAAAGCCTTACATCCAAAGCCAGGGCTCACTGCCACTTGCTACATAGCAGCGCTGAGCTAAGCCCACCCCCTCCTGTCCAAGCACTCACTCTGAAAGATCACTGTCCTGAACAAAACATTGAGCTACTGCCAAATAATTCCCTCTAAAACCATCTTCTCTTTAAAGTCTAAATCCAAGAGCGGAAGAGGTGCTGGAGAGAAGACAAGATGGCAAGATGGTTTATCTGTCTGCTGCCATGTCTGAGAGGGGAAGAGGTCACAGAGAGGGGAGTTTCTCATAGGGTCCAACTAGGAAAGAGGCTTGAAGCATCTTGAATGCCATGCGTGTGTGTGTGTGCGTGTGTGACTGTACCTTATCGAGCAGCGGCAGACAGCGGGGTACCCTGTGCTCCAGTTTGACAATGGTGATGAAGTCACTCTCTTGCCGTTCATCCTCACTTGTGTTGCACAGAGACAGAGGGTGATACTGCAAAAAAAAAGTGTGAGAGAGAAAGAGGTTAAAATAGGAAAGTAATCAGTTATGGAAATCTGAAGTTTAAAACAATGCAGATATCTCTGCTGGGATCATTTTTCTGGTTGGGAGATTGAAACGAATACATTTTTGCTACTGCACAGTTTCAGATGTGCAGTCCTCATGAGAAGTGGAAGAAGCATGAACATCATCTCCAGCTCCTGTCTGTCCACGTAACCACACTGATGCATCACTTTGTTGTTCTTTGAAAATGTGATCTCAAAATCTAGGGACTGATGTTCTTAAAAATGCAGAACATTTTCACGGATTTGATTTTTTACAATGACAACAATAACATTCACAAAACCTCATTAGAAACTAAAATACTTTCTTTTGAAATGATTTCAAAGAAAATCACTGATGGATCCTAAAGTAGAGAATGAAAACTACAGCCATTATTGAACCCTTACTATTATCACAGTTATTTCTTACACAAAGATGGAGAATAACTTGAAACTGAACAATTTAAACCTGGTGTGAAACCTGACGGTACAGTGGAAATATGAATCGCCAATGATCGGTGCAACACATATGACCATATAAGAGAAGAACTATATGAGAATATTTCATATATATTTGACATACTTGAATATGTATTAGTGGGAGAACTGCTCTTCTTTTCTACACTAATATTAAAGCATTACATTTTAATCATTTTAATTCTTAGTTTAAGCTTCATAATTAGAGTATTGTGAGTATCTAAAAGGAGGAAAAAAAAATCATTTTTAAAACAATAACTGCAGTAAAGAACAGAGGTATTTGTCCTCAGATGAGCGGAGGTGGAGGTGGGGGACAACTTAAGACTTAAGAGGCAGATGACACTGAAATCTGTCTTACAGTAAAGTCCTGCAGTATATCCTATAAATCTATCCATATATACCAAAGACACAGCACGTAACCTATATTATGTGACCTAATGGAAGTCAAAGGTTGGACCAAATTGTTTGAGACGAGCTTTTATAAGACAATCTAGACAGAGGTACGAAAGCTGGTTTTCACACCATCAGAGCAAGCTCTTAATAGAAGCCTTTTATGTGTTAAAATTAAGGCGTTTCCTCTCTAAACTGTACCCAGTTGATATCGAGAGGAAAAACTTTGGCACCCTGCAAAATCAATTACATGGATGGCGATGTTCACTCCCACTGAAAGCCTGGAGGACTGAAAGAACGAGAGATATTCTTTGGTAGGAACATTTGATCCCCTCTGAAAGGGAGGAAATTCGTAGCTGCTGAAAGGCTGCATTTAAGAGCTCAAGGGATAGCAGCAGTGTTTGCAAGTCACAGACATGCTGTCACGGGTACGAGGAATTGCACGGCAGTCCAGGAGGGCGCAGATCGCTCCTGAAACACCCCCACGTATCACTAATCTTCTCGCACGACATTAATGAGGGCCCCGACACAGCGCTCCGAGATCAGTCCCGGTCACAGCTCGCAGATCAGCCTGCAGCGCCCCGTCCCTGCGCTCACCCACACCCCAGCAGAGCGGTCCCACCCTGCCCTGCCCTGTACAGGCCCGGCCCAGCCCGGCCTGGTTCTGCCCCGGTGGGCCTCTTCATGTGGCTGTGGGCTGAGGTCATGGGGCTCCCCCTCATCTCACCCAGCGGAAATCCCTAAATTAAAAAGACCCAAGGGTGACATCAACAGCTGGCACCCCGGTCCAGGGGAATTGACGTAATGTGCTGCAAAGGGCTGGTGCATGTCTGTCAGACGGCGCGAGAGAGAGAGGAGAGGAGAAGGAAAGCAGACTTGGGGGATCGGGGTGGGGCACAGAGGTAGAAAGGAACGAGAGATGGGGGGTAGATGGAAGCACCTTGTGTATAGAGAGTGGGGTCACATACCACAAATAATTAATATGATATCTACTTTGAGTGTTGACATAAGTAACAAGAGCCTACCTACAGAGCAGGGATGACCGACCAGGGGCTCATTCTGCAGTTATCAGTATATGGAAATATTATGGAGTTGCTCAGCTAATTTGAAAAAATATAAATGATGATTAAAATTGATGGTCGTCCAGCTTCTGCAACTCCAAGAGGAAGCAGTATGAATTCAAGCTTAAACTACTAAACATCCACTTGTCGGTGAAGGGGGACTTGAGCCTATCTGACAGGGATGTGGGGGTACGTCACATAATTAAAAACATCCACATCAACTAAAACATCCTGGAAACAACTCCAAAACAACTCTCTCTAGTCAGAGTTGAAGCTGAAATAGAAAAATTAACCAACTTGATTTTAGATTCTGCCCTGCACAACATTCTCAGACCCCTCACATGTCGCCTGAACGGCAGCCCCTGTTCAGGAAGGCAGGCAGCAAGACAGCATGAACCCCTGGCCTGGCCTGCACGCTGCACTGCCAGCTGCCTCTACCAGTCCACATTTACTAGGCCCAAATTAAAGGCCTACAGTTGAACTTGGCCCTTAACAAAGAAAAAGAAAGAAAATAAAATAAAATCCTTTAATGACACTACTCCACTGATGCCATGACCTCTGCTCTTTTTTGCTGTAGGTTTGTGGGAAATGTCGAACGGGAGCTGCGTTCAGCGGGAGGAATCCGATTTTGGCGTGAAATTCCGAGGCTTATTTGAGTCTTTGGGCTTACCTGCTCGTGTTTGGATCTCGTTTTGATGTTAAACACGTTGATGCATGGGCCAATTATACCTAATAAAGCAGATAATAATCCCAAAGCTGAGCCAAGCGGGCTCAGAAGGAGCGGCTGGTTTTAGTTTCCTCTGGCTCTCTGAGGCTCTGAGGGCAACCACCTCGATGGTCACAGTGTCTATGTTTTGCATCGTTGACAAAACTAAGCATTATCTTCTATTTTAGATATGCCCACACCACTTAAAATCAGATGGCTGTGAACACTCTCCATGTGCCACCATGGGTGCCATCTACCACTTAGGAACATGCTACCGCCGGACTATAAATGGCAACCAGGACAGACTCAAACGTCTTCATTGGTTCATGGTTTTTGTACGGCCCTGAGAAAAAGGGGCCTGGGAAACCAAATCACTGAGTCTCCATTTCACAGGGACTAGAAACCACAGGGCACGCAAACAGTTCCCCACAGACTGTTAACAATGCTCACTCCTCCTCCTCCTCATCTGTCTAGATCTGTTGCAAAACTGACGGGGACATGTCCCTCGGTTCCTTTGTAGCCACGATTAAAGGCATTCCTTTCCAGCTCAATCAAAGACTACCCCAAAAATATTCCGAGGCAAGAATCTAACAGCCTCAAAAACAAATACATGGACAGAAAAAGGGGAGAATAAATAGTAGCTGCGGTGAGAAGTCAATAATATTTTTTTTCCACTTGCTTAGCCCCACGGATCTTCTTTTTTCATCTGCCAATAATCAGCAAGAGAGCTTTCTAGTTCATGTGCTGCCAGCAGGGAACCAGGCCCAGGCAGTTATGTCAGTGTTTGTTAGAGAGGGGGAAGCAAAAAGAGCGTGCACCTCTCATCAAGCTCCACCACTCAATTACCAGCTGCTCAGGTCACAGGGTTAAGAGCCGTTGGATGAAATGCTATATGTAAAATTATCTAAATGAAGCAGATTGGTTTAGTCAGAGATGAAAGGTAGCTATCAGTATGTGATTATTCTATCATACAGTATAAATCAAGACTGAGAGCGAGGAAAAGCAAAGGGCTTCTTCAATGGAGCTCTGCCCCTGGGGCCTGGAAAGCCTGCCAGGTTAGTGCATATCAGGGAAGAATTCAATCAACCCTTCCACATGCAAGCCTGCAGGCGCACACACATGCGCACACACATACACACACACATACACACACCTAAAAGTACATAGCATCTGAGTTCTGACTGACCCACTTCTTCAGTGAGTGACTCAGCCTCCCGTGTCTGGGCTCTAAATCTAATGAAATCTCTTTGTCTCTCTCTTCTTGAAACGCCACCATTAAACACACACCTGTTCTGTGCGCACACACACTTAAAGTACATGCACTCACATAAACGGGTCAAAATCTTCCATGCAGGCTGGTAAAGTGAGCAACAGAGCTTAGCAGCCAGTTTAGAAATTGAGAGCAGGCTGGCAGCCAGGCTTCAGCTTACAGTTAACAGAACGGCTCCCATATTTTACATAATTGGCCAATGTTTTATTAGAATTGAAATTCAGCATTGAAAAGGAAATTTGTGTTTTGATTCTCGCTCACGCAGAGGTTCAAAAAGTGATTTAGCCTCACCCAACATGAATCACTTTTATTCAGGTTCTATATCTGTCACTGGAGGTGTAAATCAAAGCTTTCTCTTATTCAACTTGGCAGAAGATTCTGTAATGAGGGCGAAAGTTTGTTTTTAAGCGGCTGCCAAAAGGAGCAACGAGGCTGCATGTTACCAGGTTACTGGGCAACACTTACTGTGGAGCCCTGCTAAGATTTGGCTCAGCGTGTGTGTGTTCGCTGAGGGAAGAGGGGAGGCTGTGGTGACAGGCCGGCCCGAGACACTGACCCACTGCTTCCTGTCCTGCCGCTTTGGAAACACATGAGCTGCGCCGGTCCGCCTAACTAACATCACTGTGGGGGTTTGTGTAAGAGCATGGGTTAATGAATGAGAGCACAGCTATGTATTGTTGCTAGAGGCACCTGAGCATGTGCTTGCATGTGAACATACTGTTATGTGTCTACTGATCTACTGGTGCAAAAAGGCCCTCTGTGGTCCTGCAGGGGAGTGAGTAACTCTGCTGGGTGTAGGAGTGTGCGTCTGAATCTCAGCGGTTACTTTAGGGGGGGCGCTGAAAGCCGAGGCACTCAGCCTTTTCTCGAATGTCATATCTGTCCTTGGACCGATAATCAAGCAGCGCTGGCTTCTACACACACACTGTGGTCCAGCTCCCAGTGCCATAGATGATACAGATACACACTCGTCATACCACACTCCTCAATCAAACAGCCTCGTATCTCATGACCCCGCACTAAGTAGATTTACATGAAAGGCTGATGCGGGAGCGACGCCGGGTTGCCCGGTGCCAAGGGAGCGGAGCAGAGGGTCTTTCTCTGTCGGAGCATCTGGAAAAGTGGGCTCTGAGGCCCTCGCCTCTCCTCTCTCTTTGCAAATGCTAACGAACAGGACGCATTACTGCTTTGGTCCTGTCAAAACAAAAGGCGTGTCATCTTTCCCCCCGCTTTATTGACAGTGTCAGCCCCATATCCAGTAACGGTTACCACAGAGAATGACTTGGGGAAACGTGATCCCATAATGAGGCCCAAATAATTACCACCAGCCCCAAATTTGCCCGGGCGCTTTCTTTAAGTAGGAGAGCTTCCCCCCAACTCCAGGCCCGTCAGACTGTCTCTCTGTTCTATAAAAGGGATTAGACAAGAGAGACGAAAGAACCTGGAGAGGGAAGAGGAGTTGGTCTTAAAGAAAGGAAGCTGAGGAGTGAGCTTGAATGTTGTCGTTAAACAAAGTCGCTGAATACTTGTTCTGGAGGAATACCACATGGGGGAATACATTTTTCTGATTCTGCAACACACTAAAACAGACCATATTGTGATATATTGAAAATCAAATCTGTCTGCCAGTCCAAATTTCCTCACTTCTGTTTCTAGACGTAAAAGGGTTTCATCAAAAAGCACAACACAAAAGTCGAACTGGGATGAACGAGGCTCTGAGCTAGGTACTGCCGCACCTGCGCTTTGATCAGCACGGAAGATTTTCATCCAGGCACGGCAAAAGTCATTAAAAATACTGGATTTTAGAGCTCAGTGGGACTTATAACGCCCCATGTGAAAGCGGCTTTAAATCTTAATTTGGCTCCAATGCATGTACTTGCAAAGATGTGGTCTTAACTCTTGAAGTCATGTTTTTCACACGGCTGCTGTGAGCAACTTTACTCAGTATTCAACAAACTCACGTTGCAGAGAGTCAAACAGGATTTGGTTTTAGACGAGAGGATGAATGGACAGTAAAAGGGACACACCCTGCAAGCACCTCTGAGCTGTATTTGAAGTCTAAAGCCCAATGTATGACAACACCCACATGCAGTGCACAGAAAACAGTTGACATGATGAGAATGTATGGATTGCAAATTTACCTTACTGCAGAGTCTAATGTGCCAAAAAAAAAGAAGGTGAATATGACATTTATAAGACAGTAAACTGAAATGTATGGATATACATGGATAAACTACAAGAGTAAATATTGTCCAGCTACTGATCAGCTGCAGAAGATGATACATGAGGACATTTGATGGTATATGATGTAACAGTGAGACACTTTTTAGTTTTTATAATTATAGCCGCTACAGTAAATCTACAGAAAGAGCACCCATCTCTCTCCGTGTCTGGTGATTAGACACTTAGAGCCAATCAACAGGCAAAATGTTAGTTGCATCATGGAAAGATCTTAAAGATGGAGCCCTGTGTCCTTTCCACACTTCCTGCGCAGGTTCTTACCCGAACGCACACGCTCGCATATATATATATACACACACACACATCACCAACAACTAAGGCCACTCCGTCAGCCTCAGGCCAGCGCTACACTATACATTTCAAAGCTCTGAGTTTAACATAAGCACAGCACTTCCCTGTCATAACAAGTCAGTGGCTTGGTAACCCAGCAGTTTGTTAGTATTGCAGTGATCCTTCTTCCCCGTAGACATGGGGGCCACATCCACACGTCCTCCAGGCTTCCTCCGGCCCGTCCCTGGCCTGCAGGACGACTCTCCGACTCTCTCAGGTTCCACAACATCAGTCAGGGAGAAAACCAGCTCTTTTCAACGTGTCAATCACTCACGGATTGGAACTTAAGGTCAGCTATGTGGAAAGAGATTAGCCGGGAGAATGAGGAAGGGTGTTCACAAAAGGGAACTCCAAATTATAGAAGACAGAGAGACGGAGGAACAGACAAAAAGAAAATATGAGGCAAAGACACGGGAGGATGAGCTGTCTGTTACAAGCCAATATGTAACTTTATTACTGCATGATGAGCTCTTTATTGACAGGCATCCTAACAGCTGTCCATATTAATGACAGTGGTGTATAAGTGAATTGCATTAGAAACTGTAAAGGTGCCAAATCACAATAAATACCAATTCTTGCATAATGTTGCTTTAAATTGCATCTATTTCACAAACTCTGAATTAGAGTGCATATTATGTAGACTCTAAAAAGTGCATAGTTTCAGTGAAAACCACAAATGTGAATCTCATGGTGGCGCTAGATGAAAAGTTAGGGGATCACCAAAGTCATCCTCTGGAAACTATGGATGCCTCTATAAAGTTTCATGGCAATCCATTCAATAGTTGCTAAGATATTTCAGTCTAGCCCAAAAGTGGTGGCCCAACCAGCAGACCGACAAACACTGCCATGAAACATATGTGACCAAACCCAGTGAGCTAAGGCATATTTAAAAATATGCAAACTGAAGCCGTCGGTATTCAGGAGGAAACATTTCAACCAAAGCAACTGGTGCAGGACCTTCACTGGAGATAAGGATCTGACTGTAGATCAGTTCAAACCGACAGAACAGAAAAAGTCTCCACAGAAAGTTAAGGACGGTGACACCAGGGGATGGCTGCGGTGTGATTCTCTTTAACGAGAGACAGGTGCCCTTTTAAAAAACAGTAGGCTGCTGGGGGTGTTTTTAACACCCCTCTTTCATTTGGAAATGCAATCCCATGTCCTCCTCCCCTGAACCCACCCACCAACATGTCTCTTTCGCAGCAATATGCTGTTCTTAAAGAGGGGTCAAACTTTATTACGGCATATGAGAGGGAGCCGTTTTTTCTCTCTCCTCCCTCTTCCTCTTGCTGCTCCAGCTTTCCAACTGTTCTTCCAGTCAACCTCATAAAGCTAAAACCCTAAACGCAGCTTGTGGGCTCAAGCTGAATGCCACTGTACGGTGACATACGCAGCCGATGAGCTTCTCTTTGTGCATGAAGCCCTGTGCGACGACGGAAACAGCCTGAAACCCCTGATGTGGAAGTTTAACTATACAACTGCTTTTGAAAATCGATAACTGGATAAAGAGCATGAATGAGATCTGCTTCTCCTGTGTATCGTCATATTGTGATATATTTCCATATTCTGTAATTGTTGGTGACAAAGTATTATTAAGCCTTTTTCACAAATGTCTGCTAACAGTGCTTCTTCATCAAAACAAGTTTTCTATAATGGATATTTTAAAATACAAAGTACAGCTTTTTAAATAGATTTGTACGTGGGCACGTTATATAAATGTTTTGACTGAAATCAAAGTTCTGGCCTGTGGCTCTGTATAATGATCACACTATTTTAAGTCTCATCTACAAGTTTGCAGCAGGTGTGGTTCACCTTTTGGCTGCTGAACACAACTCAAAAGTGAATTAACTATAAACGGAGAAATGTAAAGCTCAGTTATCGAGGTTGGAACTTACACCATAAATCATTTCCCTGAAATACCCTCCGAGGCGTCCCCATCCTCCCATCTGCTCAAAACAAATGACAGACAAAATAACTTAACCCACTGACTTCCTTCCTCGCAGTTGATTCTTTTAACATCTGTACACTTATCATACGCTGCAAAACCTTTCCATGCGAACAGGTCAGGAGTTGCATGTCCAGCCTTAAATCCTAGAAAGAAGAAACCAGCCATAAAACAAAAGGGAGTCTAGAAAATAACTTCTTAGAAAAAGTCCCCCCAGTGGGGGAAAAGGATTGTAAGATGAAAAACTCCATAGAAGTACTCCTTCAGGTGATTATTTTTAGTTGTCATTACCTCCTGCACACCCGTCCTAATCCAGGGGAGGATCCCGTTTAAAGGCAAGAAGAAAAACAGTGACACGTTTCTCCGCAGATGTCACTGTCTGCCACTGTCCATCCACTCCACCCTAAAGGGAATCCCATAATCACCTGTGGCTGATGTCGGAGAAACGCAGTCATAAAGGCAAAGAGCGAGTAAACACAAACACAAACTAAATAAAGGCCTTCTCTATGTTATTTCTGCTCTTTGCAAATGTTTATGTGACCATATTGCCCTGGCACACACACATGCTGCATCCTTAGCAACCCCACTAGTAAATAGTCAGAAAAACATCAGCAGAGAACTTCTCTGATGTGGCCGCAGACTGCTTGCAACACACCTTGTAATTGGCAGCATAATTGTTTTCTTTTTGCTGCTATATTTCACTTTGGCTCTGAGGCAGGCGTTGAAGCAGCCTGATTTATGGTCCGGGAATGTGCTGAGAGCTTTTCAAGACAAACCAGCGCAGATGTTTCTGTCCGACGGTCGGTGAGACACGGGCTGACATTTCTGCGTCTGGATATCCACCTGAGTCCGTCGGTGGAGGAGGGGGGTAGAGAAGGAATGAAGGAGGGCAGGAAGGAATCTCCTGCCCTCCTGCGGAGCTAGGGCGCATGTGATCCCGTCTCTTCGCCTCCTCCTCCTCCTCTCTGAAGGTGCCCTGCTGGTGGGAGCTGCGTGCTCCAGCCCCAGCTGGGTCCCGTCTCGGTTTAATGGCCAAATGGAGTGTACAGTTGTGTGTGCACAAGTATGCATGTACAATATGGCGAGGGGCGGAGGGAAGGGGGTGTTAGGGTAAACGTCGCTGAGGCGTGGGCACGCAGCCAGGAGCGGGGAGCTCCTCGTGGAATGCCATGGAAAAATGAGACAGAGGAATGCAGACTCCACTGAGCAGTGTAAACAGCCCGGGCTGAGAGAATGCTGCCATGCCGCTTTGAAGTCGCCTCATCTCCCTATCACACACGCACATATAGACACACACAGACACGTGACCTCTCGCTGTGCGACTAACCAGGGAAGCATGATTTTAACTTGTGACCACTAAGTTTTGCTTTGTTTGGGTGGCGATGTGAACACAGCCTCAGCAACACAGCATGTACAGTATGTGTGCGTTTTAAGCCCAGCTCAATGTCTGCTGGGCCGGAACTTACACTCTATTTATTACTCAAACACAGATGCACTCACTTCAACACACGAGCGCACAAATGCACCCACGCACATGCCGGCTCAGTCACATACAGCACGTCCACACACACAAACATATACAGAAAGTGACACCTGCTCTCCCTCCGCATGCACGACACTTCAAGGCTTCCGGGCCCCGCTGACGACAGTGGATTTTATGAGCCGAGTCCATCTATCTCCTCAGACTGCTTCCCTCCCTTCTCTGCTCCCCCGCACCCCTCCACTCCCAGCCCCGCTTCAATATGGCCTTTCAACATCTTTGTTGAGCGTGCGGCAGTGATATCAGGCTAAGAATGTCTCCGGTGTAGACAGTAGACACGCAGGCACCGGAGCCTCTACCTCAGCGTCTGAGCCAGCCGGCTGAGGAATCCACTCAAGTGGGCAGGTAAACACTGCTGCCCTTTGGAACGCCACTCTCTCTTACAACACTATGTGTGTGTCTGTAAGAGACAGAGAGAGAGAGACTGTGGACATGAGTGGATGAGTGGTGCATCAAAACCACTCTCAACTTGGGATATACAGATATGCAAAACTGAAGTTCAAAACATTCTGGTGGTTTTGGAGTCATGGTTAGGTTTGCTTTATGTACAGTAAAAAAAATAAAAATTTTAATTCATTTTGAAAAAACTGATTCATTCCAATTTTTGCTTTAAAATAAAGAGATAAGCTTCATAAACGGTGTAAACATCTGCATATGATGAATTAATGAACTAAAACAAAACAAAGGGCCTTTAAAATGATTACTGCAATTTAATTATATACATAACATTTTAATTATACTGTTTCATATATACAAATGTATTTGAGCATAAGCATATGCTGAGTATTGTCATATAAGTACAGGGACATAAGTAAATTAGCATGTTTGATGCAGTTCCACCAATCTTCATCTAATGTTGTTAAGGGTGACAAACTTCCTGGCTTATTTGCTAACTTACTTGTGTTTTTCCTGCGCAATAAATTCCTAAATTCATTACCTAGCTACATTTCGCAAGCTCAGTTTCAAACTAGTGGTAGGGTGACTAATGTAACATAAATACATTTAACTGTTTTTCCAGCAGCAGATGACAGAGCGAGAGAGAGAAGAGAGAGAGACAGGGACAGCAGCAGCAGATGATGGAGGACATTGCACGCAGGACATTGCATGAACTTTACCTGAAAGTTGTGTTATTAATTAATATTCCAACAAACTAATGCAAAAAAACCATATATAAAAATACATAAATAAAGTAAAATAAACTAATAATATTTGAACAAATTTGCTAAAATTTTTAACATCACGGCTCATGATTAATCTGAAAGTTTTTGAGGTACACATTTCAATTTTTCATTGATTAAGACTTGCAATTTGAATGTAAATATGGTGCCAGAGTCCATTAAAAAAGCATCAAAATAGAGCTTGTTTATCAAATAAAATTTCCAGATATAGAGGTCTGGGCTAAGCCTTGAATGTCCTCAAATACTAGAAATGAGGAACAAGTTATGTACAGTAACAAACCAGACTTCCTGTATCAAGTGGTTTAGGATAGTATAATCTCTGCGCAAGTTGGAGCTAATTGAAGGCAGGATTGGAGGATCCTCCAAAAGTCAGACCTATTACTGTAAATAATAGTGCTTATCTTCAGTGACGGAAGTCTTAAATACTGCACTCAGAGGGTTGTACGATAACATCTGCCTGTTCCAACAGCAGCAAACACTCGGCACCGCAACCACGAAACACTCAACACATCCATATATACAGTCATAAAAGTCTATATAGTGTAAATACACATAAATCACTTGTCCCACTTGGTAACAGTATGTATACAGTACACACACAGACACTAACAAAGTAAAGCTGAGCTGCGGCTGCTGCTGTCTGCCGTTGGAGGGCCTTCGTTTTCACAGAGCTGTGCTATCTCAGGAGGAAGAGTCTGAGCGTCTTTGGACAT
The DNA here is from genome assembly GCA_025331565.1 of Holacanthus passer. Taxonomy (NCBI): domain Eukaryota; kingdom Metazoa; phylum Chordata; class Actinopteri; family Pomacanthidae; genus Holacanthus; species Holacanthus passer. The sequence continues at coordinate 11,421,136 of JAFREQ010000005.1, forward strand.
CAGCACACAGTCCCGTGAATGAACTAGGCCGCATCCACCTACTGTAGTTCTGTCTGGGCGCCAGCAAAATCAAAAATTAGACAGAGAAACATCCAGAATACACTGCAAAGTCTCAACAACAAAATGCCTTCGCATAAATGACATTTATTTAGACCTCATTCCTCATTAAAATATATTTGGCACATAATTACAGAAGGGGAAGAGTATGTTGAGTGTATCGAGCCAGACTCGATGTGCCTCAGACAGCAAAACACAAGGCGTCCTTCTACCGCAGCTTCAACATTATGGTGCACTACTTCCTACTATAAAGGTCTTTCAGCAGTCTTGTGCTCTCCCTCTATATTCTGTGGGATGAAAGGTAAGGAAGCCCGGAACAGAGCGCGGCCTGTCATCACCGCCGCGCTGTCATATCATAGGGCAGTTTTTAAATTGGTACTTATGCTGCCTGGTGGAGCAGGTCTCCTGGGTGTATTCTCATACCCGCTAGATAAATCACTTAATTCAGTTCAAATTTTATGCTGCCATCGCTGCTGTTTTCTGGCACAGCTTTTGTTTATTTATTTTAATTTAAATAGGGTGAGAAGCGATGCAAAATGCTGTTGTGCTTGAGTATAAAGACAATTAAGATCATTCATTCAGCAGGACAGTCTGGGTGTGATTTTGGGGCAAGTGCCACAAGTATGCACTGTTAAACCACCGACCCCCAGTGAGAGAGACCTTGGTCAGGTAATGAACATAAACCCCCAGCAGCAGCTCATCTACCTCAGCCATGCCTTGCACTAACCTGCAGCTCTATGGGCCTGCAGACAAAACATTGCTGTTTTTCTGCAGATCACTGGCAGCGACAGAGAAGGCCTCTCGATTCAATTACAGGCAAACCCAGACTGTAGAAGTCTTGCGTGCATTTTTTCTTTTTACTATTGTTGGCGAGCATTCATTGTAAACAGACATTCTGAATCCTCATGGTGTCCTCTGTAGAGGAGAGAAGGTCTGTCCCTGACAGACAGTGTGCCTTCCTTTACTTTATTCTTTCAGCCTCTGAGAAATGACTAAACTGGTCTGGGGTCAGTTGCAGGGAGTCATTTCCTGATGTAATATTTACTTCAATCTCAGCTTTTCATGGGGTCACCCTCTTCAGCCGCGAGTCCTTTCATCTTGGCCTCATTAAAACACTCTCCTTTCTGTTCTTGCCTTGTCACTAGGGGTGGCTCTATCGCTGGCACTCCCTTGTTTCCTAATATGGAGGCTAACCCAGTGGCTCTGGACACAAGCCTAGGTCGTCACTGACAGACACAGAGAATTGGCAAGCCTCCCATAGCCCTCGCCTACAATTTGACAGGCCTGACCAACCAGCTCTGAGCATGTAAACATCACAAAAAAACATACAATATACATTTTTATAACCACCATTTCTCGCTCTTCTCTTCTAATTGTTCAGAATCTGATCACAGTGCTGTCCCTGATATCTTACACTTGGGGATTATTCCACTCAAAGACAAATACATGATGGGGTGACCTTAGCAACCTTTCTTTTACCTAAACCTTAAAACGTGACCCAAACGTCCTGGTTCATGTGTCAAAATGTGTCAAACCATGGAAAAAAAATACAATGTCGCGAATCGTATCTTTTACGAGTCAAAAATTCATGAATGGGATTCCTCTGTGATACAAAAGAATTCAAATTTCCACCGCACATTCTGCAGTTAGTGCCTCCGGGGCAGGTCCAGGGGTCTACGACACAAACAGGACCCCACTGACGGAGACGAGACCCATTCACCGAGACAGATCAACTCATCCTTACAATAAAAGACCTGGCCGGCCCCCGCAACCTGATCCATTCTCTTTCCAGAGTCACTCAGCAGTCTCACATTAGACCTTTACACTTCCTCTGCTGGGTCTCCTTCCTCTGGCCCTGAGGGTGTGAGGACCTGCGAGTCTCTGTGACACTGTGCGTGTGTGTGTATCGAGGTGCGAGTGTGTGCGCGCAGTAGGACACAAAAGATGGTGACCTCATATGACATGAAAGCAGACTCGAGGATCCTGTCTCAACTGGAGTCAACTGGAGGGTCCACAATGCTGACAGTCCTGCAGTTGGCTATTAACTGTCATCTGAGTCAAGTTCGTCTGCTGAAGCGCCTGCAGCACAAACACAAGTGCAAAAAAACCTCCTGTATCGGGTTTTTCCTACCGTCTGTCCGACTGATCAAATCATTAAAGCTCAGCGCTAATTGAAGACTACTGGAAAGGAATGTTCTCTAAGCAGCGGGCAGGTGACAACAACAATGTGGCAATAACTTTTCATCACCTTTTTCCCGCAGCTGTGGGTGGGTCAGGGGGTTGGTTTGAGGCATTTACTGCCATGCGAGGGGAGGGACCCAGTATAAAGTGGAACCAGAATTTCCTGATCCATTTTTATGTCGGAGCCTTTGTAGACAAGCCAACACATCTCCTCGGTCGAGCGCACACACACCTGCACCCGGCGGAAAGAAGGAGGAGAGAGAGAGAGGAAAAAAAAGCGATGGAACTCGACTGTAGACGGCAGTAAATAACCGCATAAAATTAAACTCCTGGCAGGATGATGATAAAGACCGAGGGAAAGCACTGAATCCCCTCAGCTAGGTCCATTCAAGCTGCGCTGCTATGTGGGTGGGCTGCAAATCAGAACCAGCTTTTACAGGCCTGTCCCTTAGAGGAATGAGCGCTGTGTGGCAAAGGCCAGCTGCCACTCCGCCAAACTGCATCACGCTCCAGCTCCCTCCTGGTAAACCACATCACAGCCAAACCGACAGCAGCCCTGACCTTTAAGACCACTCATCACCTCCCGATTGTCACATCCCTCCCATTCCCATTCACACCTGCTTATCATTGCAGGATAATGGTAAAATAACAGAGCTGCGGATAGACGGGGGCAGTGCGTCGACATTAAATGGTTTAGTTAAACAGCTCAAAACAAGCTCCTGTGGGTGTTCTGTTGATGTTAAGAAACTGTCTGTGGGCTGAAAGGTAACAATAAAGGAAAGGATTAGCCGCCTTTTTCAAATCATATTAATCTTTTTTTTCACATTATCCACAGCACATGTGTTTATTTTGTGGCTTTGCTATAATATAAAGAAAGATACCTTTAAAGCTCTTAAAAATAGACAGTAAAAAAATGAAGTAAAAACATTTCACCTCACTGACAATGAATGAAACAAATGCTGTAACTTAACACAGCTCTCAGCTCCACTTTTTTTTTTAGTTCATAGTTTTTTTTAGTTTAGTATGTAGGTTTGAGTCTATAGCTGCAACTAATGATTATTTCCATTATCCATTAATCTGCCAATTATTATTTCGTTGAATCATTTGGTCTATAAAAAGTAGAAAAATAGTGAAAAATGTCCTTATCAGTTTGTCCAAGTCCAAGGTTACATCTTCAAATGTTTTGTCTGACAAATAGTCCAAAGTTAGATAAAAGATAATCAGTTTGAAATGATATCAAACAAAGAACAGCAACAAATCTTCACATTTGAGAAGCTGCAACCAGGGAATGGTTGGAGATTTTGGTTAAAAATAAATAAATGATTAAACGGTTATCAAAGTTCTCCGTCAATCAATTCATCCACTAACCAATTAATCAAAATCCATCTCATATATATATGTAAAATGTATGTCACAATGTTGACATCTTTATTGTGTTAATATTCGAAAAACATGAGCTGTGTTACAATTATAAATCCATAATCACCTTTATTTTATTATAAAATCACCAGTCGTTAATCTGGCATGTTTTAACTGCTCTTCTATGAACCAGTAGGAACAGTAGGAGTAATATGTCTGTCTCGCCCTTCTACCCCATCCTATTCGAGGTGCTGATTTTACCACGCCGCAAAAACACATACACATAATGAAAAGCACTCTTACTTTTCAGCACACAGCTCCACCAATGTGACAAATGGCCTCATGATCGCAATTTGAACACACTAATCCTCCTGTTTGTTTGCTGCTCTGCCCTCTATTTAGTTTAATTGATTTCATCTGCCTGTATGAAGGTGTGACTCATGGGATTGAATAAGCTCAATAATTGCAGAGGAATTAATGCTGTCTGATACCCATAAAGCATTAGGTAAGCTGTAGGTGTGTCCCTCTGTTTCAGTGTTCAGTACAGTCCCACAGCCTGGAACCAGCAGTTAAATCAATACTAGCAGACATGTGTGATTCAGGCAGATGTTTAGTCATGCTGACACTCTGCCAGCCTATTATCATTGAAATACTGAAAGAGCTTGATGTGAGTCACCCTGATAGCACAGGCTGTTGTGCTGTTCAAGCTTAGGCAGCATTACGATGAACTTAAGTGGTTATCTCTACTCTCTCTGTGATTCTTGGCACACAAACACGCTTTAGACATGCTTTACGCCGAGGTGCCAGCTAAACACGTCACTCAGGTTAACAAAACAGGGAAATATTATTAATCCTACTGTCCTACTCCCTATGCCCTAATACACTGATAAACAATACATAACATATATTCACTAGTCACCTGTTTGATGTTAACCCTGGAAACAGAGTTGGTTTTCAAGTTTCCTTTTTCAACAGTGCCTCTTTAATTTCCAAAAACATGTCAGAAAAGGAATGCAGACACTAAACAAGTGAAAAGAAATCATCAAGATTTTCCTGACAAAAACCAGACCTCGAAAAGAGCCTTTCTTGTTGTGTTACTCAGCGCTCTCGAGCCCCAGGGTGTCTTTCATGTGATGGTTGTTTTACTGGCTGTTCTTAATTCCTCAGAGCGGGACACTCAAGAGTAACGAGCCACTGATTTACTATACTAGAGGGAGGTCTCAAATCAGCCTTTCATTCCCACTTGTTTTAATGTAATCAATTATTAATTCATCATTAATTTAGTGTGATTTTTTTTTATCTCATAGTGTGGGTATTCTTAAGGCAGAACATCAGCCCAACCCACTAGACCTCCCGTACAGGGAAACATTTATCCCTGTGCCTGAAGGTATACCACGAAAACCCCAGCGCTCACACTAAATATGGTAGTTCATAAATAAGCTGAATATGAAAAACCATTTTGTTGGTAGTTGTCGGCTACATCAAAGCAATTGCAAGATTCTTTCAAGCAAAAAAAAAAATTACATACAAGGAAGCTGGCTTCTTCCAATTTGACACTTAAAGGAATAGTTCACCAGTTTGGGAAGTATGCTTATTCGTTTTCTTGCTGACGGGAAGATCAACACCACTCTCACATCAGTTCGTTCAGTATGAAAATACAGCTACAGCTATGAAAAAGCTAGAAAATCATCCTGCCAGCACCTCTTAAGCTCACTACCAGAAGTTACTGCTCACAGATGGATAGATAGATAGATGTACTCCTGTGCTAAGAAGTAGTGTAACTTCCAAAATACCACCCAGCAATGTGCCATTTTCACATTTTGCATGAATGAAACTAACAATATAAAAAGTTTATTAGTGAGTATTAGAGGTGCTGCTAGGCAGATTTTGTTACCTGTTGCCAATCCAGGCTGGCTGTTTGCCCCTGCTTTCTACTGGTCTCACTGTTTCTATCAATGTCGATCAATTTTTTTATTATTACAAGGGCTAAACACACAATACTTGCTGTGTTGTTGTGGAGGCTTTGGTGTTTAAAGTCACATTTGACAAAGGTGGGCTGAGTAATAGAAAAAAAATTAAAGCAATCTAACTAGATTATACTATTCATAAAGTAATGTGATTATATTTTCAATGAATAATATGTAATAATGACTGATTAGTTTGCCAACAATAGATGCAATGATGGATTCCTTTGGTGGCATTTATTTGAGTGTGTATTTGTGGCATGGATGCGACCCACACTCAGGTCAAAAGGTGCTGTTGATAAAAGCTTGTGTAGTATCAGTGGTATCATAATCACAGTGGGAATGGAAAGAAATGATGAAAAGAAAAACTAGCTGTCCTCTTAATTTGCAGAATAAAGGGAAGGAAACGGATATGGGTGAACCATAGATGAGTCATTGTAATTTAATACACCCCATTTGCAGGGGCCTTAAATATACTATATGTGGTTTTTGTGTAATAGTATGATGCAGTAAGGAATATCCACTGCCATTGGTCAGTGTTGAGATACAAGCAAACATCTGTGTCAACAGCGAACCACAACAGCTGCTAAGACCTCACTCTCTATTGATGGTTTACTTTAGACATTCCTCTGACATACAGGAACACACACATTTATAGGCACAAGAGCATGAGAAAGTCTGCATTATTTTGGAGTGGTGAAGCGATGTTGGCAGCGTTTCACGGTGAGTGTGTGTTTGTCTCATTGTGTGGACCCCACGGGCCAGACAGTTCTGGTGAAGGAGACGGGACTGTCGCCTCAGGAGAGATGGATGGGCTGGGAGATCAGTGCAAGGGGTGTGAAGGGAAGGCGGGAAGGGAAGGAGGGGAGGAGGGGAGGAGGGTGTCTCAACATGCAGCCCCTCTGGGTAGACGGGCAATAACATCCAAAGCACTTCCTCCCTCGTACTCCCTCCAAAGGAACATGTTGTTAAAGCAGAGAGAGACAGACCGAGAATCTCAGACATTCATCACAAGGGAGCGCCATATTAGTGGTAAAGGCCCAGAGGAAAATACACCGGCGTGATTGTTGTTTATCAGGCCACACCTATTCGGTCACTGTTCAGCATCATTTTATTAGACGCTTTCCAGTTTTGCCACAGGGGCAAATTTATTTCCTTTAATTCATTTCCTTTAAATCAGCTTGACTTTTTGACTTTGTGCTTGATGAGCATGTTCAGAAGCAAACCACAAAAAAAAAAAAAAAAAAAAAAAAAAATCTAACGTGCCGCCAAGCTGCGTTTGCGGCTGATTTGATTCAGAGAGAGCAAAACAAAATGTAGCAGTGAGGGAATATTTAACATACCTAAGGTTGAATTCAGTGGAATAAACTACAAATCTCGAGGGGATTATAAAAACCAACTGGCATGTGAAACCCCTATCGTCTGAGGAGGAAGTGGAGCCGGCTCAGGGTGTTTTCCACATTACATGCAGCCCTAATATCAAAGGAGATAACAATTCCAGCTGCGTCGCTGTTGGTGCTACGCACAGGATCATCTGGAGGAGTCATCCTCCAACCGTGGCTGCAGCCCCTCGTCCACCACCACCACCAAACACGATGCATAAGATCCACACACTCATACTTCTTCATGCACAAATGTAACGTTAGTATTAAGCCTATGCTTCGGATGCACAAAGCTACAAGAGGTTAAAACAGGGCCTAAATGGAAATCCCTTTTCATTTAGTTTCCTGCCTTTGTAGCAGCTGGGGCGTGGAATATGAAGGAGGCAAAAAAAAAAAAATCTCCATTCTTAATAAAGGCTGTCGCTCCCTTCAGAAGCTTAATTAGAGGCTGAAGTGGTTGCATGCGATGGATCTGGCCCTAGGCATAGACCTGCGACAGCTGAGCTGCTGCGCTCCTTTGGTGAGGATCTGTTCAGAAGCATGCCATCTATTTGGCCCTGCAGGCCAATCGGGCAGAATGCGGGGGAGGAGTAGGCAGGTAGATCACGTATGGATCAAAAACACGAACACGCCTGTTGAGCCGCGAGACCCCCAAGGAGAGCGAGATTCATGGTAGGAGTGTCCTGTGTTCTCCTCACGCATCTGTGGTTTAGTGTTGAGCGAATGGAATAGCTTAAAGGCTTAAAACGATTCAACATGTTGGGAAATTGACTTATTTGCTTTTTGTAACAAGTTAGAGGAGAAGATCAATATCACTTTTATGTCTGTACACTAAATCTAAAGCTCAAGTCAGGAGAGGGTTACCTTAGCTTTGCATAAAGACCAATAGCTCTGACCAAAGGTAACATAATCTTCCTCCCAGCACCTCTAAAGCTCATTATATAACAAGCTGCTATAACTCCTGATTTAATCTGTACAAAAAAGAAGGGAGTAGTTTTATGAGGAGCTATGTGTGGGACTACTTCTTGGCCAGTAGAAGCGCAGCAACTTCATCTTCACCGCGAGGATGTCGATCATGCTCGACACTCCTCCGCATGAAGTCAACAAGAGCCACTTATCTGGAGCCAGCGTGCAAACTCTGTCTTTAGGAGGCAGTAAATCGGACTGATAATGTTATTGGGTGTATCACTTGGCTGATTTGATCATTTTGATCAGTTCAGTTCAAAGACTCGTAGTCACTGAGTCAGTTCACTTTGACAATGTTATAAGAGACATGACTGACGACATTTCAGAGTCCATAAACACTGACAGAAATTATTTGTAACCATTAAGGTCAAAAATAGTGCATCAGAAGTCCACAGCATGAAAGGAGGCCAGAATGTGTCGCAGTCTTTTTAGAAAAAAAAAAAAAAAAAAGGGCAGCATTTATTCAAAATTTGGAATGGACTTAGACTTTTTTTTTCATTTTGGTACAAAGACATAAAACACAACCCTGCAAACAGTTTGCATGCTGCTGTTGTATCACATCACTTGAAAATAAGAAAAACTGTTCTTAATAGTGTGTGGGCAGTTTTTTGAAGTCACATATAAATGACTCTTTTTCACACATTTGACAAAGTGATGCAGAGCTAGTTGGCTCTCTGCGAATGTGGAGACCAACTAGACTACAGAGAGAGGGCACCAGAGATCTCTCACACACACACACTTCAGAGTCAGTGCAGTCAAACCAGAGTACAGGTGGATTTTGGCCAATAAATCTCTCTGGATTGTAGACTCACTGCACTGCTAACTAAATTCATCTGAAGAGAGGTAAACAGTACGCCCGTGACCTGAAATACACCACAGAGCGAGTGTAAGCTAGGCTGAAGCAGTAATGGACACCTCAGTCAAATTATATAACTTATATCACTCAAGTATCTTTCCAAGATGTTGTTACAGCGAACTCCTGAGCCAACTCTTTCACAAGTCAAATGCTACTCTGCAACACTTTGATCATCTTTAATAGCACAGGCTATCTGGTTCTGCTGCATTGATTTGGATACTTTTTAAAGAAAAAAAACAAAACTGACCATCGTGGTTCCAACAGGAGTGCAATGCTAAATCAGTGGAGCACTCTTTGAAGTATTTTGTTCATGCATGAAGAGGAAGAGAAGCTCTGACTCCTGACCACACCTTCCTGCTACACCTGACACTTGTTTTTCTTCTGATATTATACAAAATATAGGACAATATTAAATACACAGTGGGAAAGCATTACAGGGAAGCTCTGATTCAGGCTGTAACTAACTGTATGTAAGTATATATGTTATAAAGAGATCAGCAAAACCTAACTCATGAGGCCTGCCTTGTTTCAGGTATTTTCCTGAACTGCAAACATACTGTAGGTTAAAGATTCAATCTTTATTGGAGAACACAGAATGTCGACCTGCAATCCTTAGATAAAAATGGTGAAGAGAGAAACTTCCCTGGCCTTGGAGCAGGACCTTCCTATGAAGGACTTTATTATGAGCGACTGTGGAAAAATAAAAGCATGCCGACAACAGACAAGGGAAAAAAGAAAAAAACTTGCACATAAAAGGGGCCTGATAAGCGAGGTAGATTGGTGATAAAAGACAAAGACTGTACATGCAGAAGCGCGCCAAGACCAGGGAGATGAGGGCCTTCGATAAAACACGCTGAGCTGAAGGTGGCGAAACACAAGCGTCTAAAACAGAGAGACAGGAAGAGAGCGATATAGAGAGCAAGAGAGAGAGAGAGAGAGCGAGAGATTGGGGGTGAAGATGGAAATGTGTGTGTGAGTCTCACAGTTGCACCTGTGAGTAATCTTGGGTTTGTCAGTGTGCTTCGACAGGCATCTCTGTAGGCTTCGCTTCCTCTAAATGGGCCAGATGAATATGTAATCTGTCCCCTTTCATCCGCATCCTTTATTTCCACCCCGGCCACTTACAGTAGCCGGCTCTGCTGCTGATCACAGCGGCATGAAAACACGATATACTGTACACAAGAGAGACAAAAGACAGGTCGCAGGGTCAAATCTCCCCCAGCAGCCAAACCACTGAGCATGAAGGCAATCTTAAGACTGGGCTTCATGATACCCATCTCTATAGGAGTACCCCTGTGTATGTGACAGTAAAGGAAAGACAAAAAAAAAAGTATCCTAATTTAAGGCCACATCAGACTTTTATTGCCGCCAAGCACAAAACAACACAATAATATAAATGCTGATAAATGCCAATGACTCAACAACGACTTCTCCAGGTGCTCAGATTTTCTGGCTTACTGTCCAGCCCGTTCTCTGTTTTGGAACAAATATAAAACTCCCCAGCTATTGGAATTTCAGGACTCTCCCAACACACACGTACACACACAGTGCGTTCGCTGAGATCCTCCCCGGTCCACCTCCTGCTCCACATGTATTCGGTTTAGAAGACAGTGACATGTGTTACATGACAAGCTCAGATACAGAGTTACATTCAGTTACATCTTTCAGTCAAAAGCTGACACAATTGTTTCCATGTATTATGACCAGTTACAGCCAAAGTGATAATGGCACACATCTATCACACATTTCAATATTGAAAATTAATGTTTGAATAGGGTGAATAATTATCTCAAGCAAGGGCTTAATAATTAATTGTTTTTATATTGAAATAGTGATTTGAAAGAGGGCACAATGCACAAGAGCTGCTATTTTAATTAGAACTTAATTTGTTACTCATTATCTTAATTATATCGTAAACAGTTCAAACTATTTCAGGCCTGATAAGATGTGTAGTTGTGTCAGAAAAGATCTGTTTTTAATCAGTTACTGTCAAATTAACTATTCAACTAACTATTTAATCTGATCTTAATGTAAAGTGAAAATATGACTTTATCATATTGAACTCCAGACAAAGGTGACTCGAGATGGGTGGTGCCTGGGTTCTCACTGAGCTCAACAAAAGACGATTATGACTTCACACAGCACACATCATCTGATTTGGGTGATGTGTAATATGGGAGTTCCAAGACATGGCCTTCATAAAGCTGAAATGAGAACCCTCAGCTGATGTCAGAAAGGATTTATACTACAAGGAAGGCCCATGACAGACTAACCCCATTGGGAATAACAAAGTACTACACCAGGGGGATAAAATGATAAGAGATCTCAGTGTTTTGACTGTCAGTGGCATTTGATGGGCCTTGATAATGACTGAGGGGACAGTGGAGCCCACAGCTTAAGACAGAGTTTACACTGCAGTTTGATGTTGTCACACACTAAAGCATGAAAACTGTACAGTATGAGATTATACTGACATCAGAGACAAATTATGGAAGAGCCATTGACAATCAATGGAACTGTGAAAAAAAAGTACTGAAATTACTTTCACTTCAAGCTGTGTCAGCCAATCTCTCATCTACTGTAACTCCCTGTCCCTGCATTTGGTTTCCATGGACTCGGTTCTAAGTAGATTAGGAAAGCACTCTTGTTTTCCTGCAGACATGGCAAGCTGTCTGCTGTCCATCAGTCCACATCAAGCACATCCAATGTGCTGGCCTCCACCTCTTCCTCCTCCTCCTCCTCCTCCTGTTAGAAACTGAGGCCGAAGACGGGCGCCATGCCAAATACACCAGATAGTTTCATCCACAGCTGCAAGCAGGCGGCCGGCCCAAGTAACAATGGAGCCCACTCATTAAAGCTAACCCGACTCCGACAAAGAGAAATGCGGAGAAAGGAAAAATATATTGAAAAATGAGACACAGATGTGAAAAAACTCCTTAAACTGACACTAAACAATGTTAAATCAGAAAATCTTCATCTTTTTCTATTAAAAAATAGGATTCCAACTTAGAAATAGCTTCAGGTGTCAGGAAAAACAGTAATGCAGCCTGTCATGGACCAGACTCAAGAAGTGATATGAGCTGATATCAGATGCAAAGATAACTGGTTTTGTGTCCTCGGGCTATGCAGAGCATGCCTCCCACGTGCGGAAATGAAACCAATCTCTCCACTCCGTCAAAAATGCCACCATTATCTGCAACAACAGTGTGGTATCAGTCTGCTCAATGCTGTTTTGTTGCCATGCATTATGTAATTAAATATATACCATAAAACAGATCATAAATCTATCTTGCATACTATCCTAGATGGGTAATAAACCTTTATCACTTGTGAACAAATAAAACAGCAACTTTTTCCTAAACCTGGAAACCATTAAAGGGTGACTCTGTCCACGTTCTTTTCCAGGTTTTTCAAACGAACATGCACCATCAGTCAGTAGCAAAAAGCAGTGATGTAGGTGAGAGTGCTGATGCTTGCACCCTCCTTGTCCTCCAGTCGTAGGAAAGCATGTATTGCTTGCACACATTTGGTTTGAGGGGTTTTCATGCAAACCATCCTGAGCCTCCTGCAACTGAACAATCGCCTACTAGCACTGTACAGATTAATGTGTGGGCACTAAGTTACTTTGTGAAGGCTAATGAAGGATAAAGCTACAAAAAAAGTTACAAGAGAGTGCAGAACAAACGGGTAGAGAGAGAGGAATATCACTAATTTGGAAAATCAATAACACTAAATTCTCAAAGAAGGCTTGGCTCAGTCATGAAGAGGAACATTAGGTGGACCAGTTTATATGTAGCAATGTCATCATGCAGGAACCTGCATAAGGTCATGTCGGAAAACATTTTTAGAATGGCTTGGAAAAACAGCATATTGAAACTATAACATGCATACTTTGACCAAAATTTGAATGTTCGGATTTCAGTATATAAGGAATACTACTACAGAACGATACAAAACCTAAAAATAATGGACCAACGCTAAAAAAGAAGGGTGTAATCACATTATCATCAAGAGAATTCCAGTTACAAGTCTGACATATTATAGTATATAAACCATTATGGGAAACCTAATACTCACATGACTCAGGTACTCATGTTTTCAACAACAATAGTGATAATAATAATGATAACAGAGCCTCAAATAAACAACCAGTGTAGCATAATTATACATTACAGATGTAACCAAATAATGTGCAAAATATTCATTAATTTGAAAGTGAACTGTTTAGATCCAAATTTAATAAAAGGTCAAAATAGTAAATCTAAATGCATTTAATGGACTTACATACTTAGCTCATTAATGTATGTGATTTGTACTTTTTAAAAACAAGGCTAAGAGTTTACAGCCGTGGGTCAGCATCTTAACTTGCTCACAATGACAATGCTAACATGCTGATGTTAAGTTGGTAAAATGTAAAACGTGTTAATCATCTTAGTTTAACATGTTAGCATGCTAACATTTGTTCATGAGCAGTAATAAGGTAGAGCAGAGACTGATGGGAATGTCATTAGTTTTATGCTGCTAGCATGGCTAAAAGGCTAAATAAAAGGAAAATACTCGTGGTCAACGCTGTTAATGATTTAAAATGAGAGAACATGGTTTAGATGAGCTGTATTTATATTTCACTTTCTATAGGCTGTTATTGGCAGTGACATTCCTCCATGTTTGATTAGCCACAGCTTCAGTCAAACATCCCTCTCTTACAGTAACATATGAGCTGGCCACACAGGCCTTCATTTCTTCCAAGGGGTCCCACCAGTAGCCTGTGTTTTGTTGAGGAGACTCCAACATTAAAGACTGCTCTGTTTCTATTTCTGTCGTATGGTTAAGTTTTACAGAATTGTGCCTCACCATCCAGGGGCCCCGAGAGCTGTGTGTATGTGTGTGAAAGAGAGAGCGCAGAGCCACAGGGCCGTTAGCATGTAGCACATGAGTTTCTTCCACATCCTTCGTTAGCAGTGGGGACTTAGCTTGGTGCTGTGCCCACGTAACCTGACGCCTGCTGGTAATGGCATTTCATTCTTTCACACCAGCCCGGGCTGTGTGTGTGTGTGTGTGTGTGTTAGCGAGAGAGTGTGTGAGACTGGGGGGGGTCGAACACGGAGGCGAGCATCTATCGGAGGCCCGGTCAGGCCGGCAGAGGGTGGGGAACAGCTGGCCTTTCATTGACAGGCTCTGAGTGCTAGATTTCAGTCCAAAGAGGGGGGGGGCTGACATTGTTCCAACGGGAGCCAACTGTGCTTGGAAAAAATATAAATACATGCTCAGGAACAGAGTAGCTTGGATGACTGTTGGGGGTATTGTATTGTCAAGCAGGGATGCTGTTACTGCGAGGACTGAAGCTATTACCACAATGACAGAGCAGGCTATTTCCAGAGAGAAGCAAAGGCTAATCATTATTTGTAAGCAACGCTAACTGCGCCAAAGCTACAAATAACAGAACCAAGACTCTAATCTGTGATGTTTTGCCAACATAGCGCCACCCAACCCACAATAAAAGACGGACTTTGTGGACTACGGTCGTGTTAGCGGAGCTGAAATATACTGAGCCAGCTGGGTACATCTATCACATCCGGGTAAAGCACAGGACAGTGGACTCTCGTGTCAACCAACAGGACATGTTAGTAAATGTTTACTATGGTAGAAAACATCTAAAGAAGAATTATGTTGGTAACATCACAGAGCCAGTGTAAGTTAACATTAACAACCATAAAACTTCCAGATTTCGATCCCTTTTTTGTCCCAGTTTGGAATGTGAAAAGTTACTGAAGTATTAGTACTGAACTACAATTTTGAGGTACTTGTACTTTACTTGATAGAGGGAAATATTGTACTTTTCACTGGTTATTTTTAACTTAAGATATTACAATAAGCTTAAACTAGCCAATCACCCAACCTTTTGGCCCCTTACAAAAACCAGTGTGACGTTGGGGCCTCATTGTCACATTTCATATATGTCTATATGTTGTCCACAGTTCCACCAATGAGGCAATTCCCCTCTAAATTTCTAACACGGTTTCATGTAAATGACTTTTAAGGGGATAAAACAGGTAGAATTATCCATTGTTTTGCAAAAAGAGAACATTAGAGAAAAGTCAGAAAAATTAATATAAATGTGTGCAACAGAACTTCACCCTGTAACCTGGCTTCTCTCCTGCAAAGGCAAGATCACACTGGAGATACCACGGATAGGAATTGAACTGCAGGTCTCAGCATGTCTTTTGCATATGCTTTTAATTTACATATGTATGTCAAAATCTAAAAGCAAGGTTGTCAGTTCAGCTATGCTTTCATCAAATGTTTTTAATGTTTCATTATAAACTGAGTGAATAAAACATTTATTTGTGGACATATACAGTTGGAATTGAATTTCAACATTTTCAATGCCATTCATCAAGAAATCACTGTATTTCTCCTACAGTCTCAAAACACATGTGCCCAACAACCCTTCAGTTTATTTGCTACATGTTGTTGGATTCAGTATCAAGTGGAGTACATATTTTGACACCTCATGGAATGATTCCATCTTGTTATTTTTAGCAGCGAGCACAGCTCATCCATCATCCAGCAGGATGGTGCTGTGTGTCGCTGCCCGGAGCTCCCATGGCGCCCTGAGACCCAGCGACCCGCTCTGTCCTGCAGCCCCCATAGAACTAGGCCACCCAGTGAAGACATCAACATGCTGATTGTTGGGCTCCAGAACATTTACCTCATCTTTTACCCCCACCCCCATCCTCTGTGCACCGGCCAGTTGGTTCCCACACTCCTCTTCTGTAGCAGGCATCACTGCTCCCCAACCTTACCCCCACAAAAGGGCCAGTGAGCGATGACCTCACCATGTAGAGGCTCAGCGCTCGTGCACTTCACATGCACACACTGTCACAAACATCTACATTTTAGCACACATAAATCCACATCCACACACCTACTCCATCGATGCCACCATCCCCCTATCCCACAATGCCACTGTCGTTCACTCCAGCTGATACACTCGCCAACCAGAGCTCAATTACTGTGCCTAAGTCGCACTGACATGCACAACCACACAAAGATAAACAAGCAAACATGCCATTGCCCGCAAATGTTGCAGACAGGCCTCGTGTCAATCAGTAACAAGATGGTTCAGCCATTTACCAAGTTTCACCAAACACCAAAAGTGCATTCACTTTCAAATATTGCTGTAACAAGAAACTGTCGTATGGAAATATTTCATTTCTCTTGTGAAGACGGTGCTATGGTCCTAAACTAAAAGAGACAGGAAAGGAAGCAATTACGACCATTTTGTTAGTATTTACAGAATTTGGCCAGCTCTTACCACAGTAGCCACTTATGCCAAGAGCAGACCACATGATATTTAGGGGATCATAGAGTCATAAATACTCGCTATGACTTTGCTGAGAGACATGGCAGAAAACACAGACCAAAACAGCTCTGCATCAAAAAAAATGAAAGGGGCTGCCTTGGTGGAGGCTTGTTGCATCAGGTACTACTGTGATAATTAAATCTGATCCAGGAATTTCAGTTTGAGTCATAGATTAACACATTTGAAGGCTTATCAGATACCAAAACACTGCACAGAGGTTTATAATTCAGCTAAGAATGAGGCAGGATTTGATTTTACAATGTATTTTACAAGACGTTACGACGGTGTCAGTTATCTTTATCTTTCGTTGCCATGATCGTGAGGTAAAAAGGAGAGGAGAGCTTACATTACAAAGTAATATACCAGAAATGTGCGATTGCGTGTATTTGATTGGCCATCGCAGCACTTTGCTGGATGATGTCACACAAAAATTGAGCCCGGTTAAAAATCTTTGCCAGGCTGCATTTTTTTTGCTGGAGCCATCTGCGTTGGCAACCCCACCATGTTAACGGAGTAGTTGAGTGAATGAGGCAGAACTGTTGCCTGGCTGAACTTGGTGTAATGTTCATGACCCGAGGGTGACAGATGAAATATGTCATTTCTCTTTTGTTTTGCACAAAACAAGCAGTTGTCGCACCTGACGCTCATGTTCCCCACATGTGTTGGGTCATGCTCTTATCAGAAACAAATATATTAGGTTAGATATATTAGGTCGTTACATTGCAGTGTGTGTGTGATAGTATCGTATGTGACAATAAAACCTGATTTAAGATTTAAGATTTTAGATTTTAAGACTGATATTGTGTAGTCTTAGCCTGACATTAAAGATACTTCCAGATCAGTTCAGTTAAAAGCTGAAGAGTCGCAAGCTCTATTCCTTTCTCCTCACATTCAGGGAAGAGTCATGGCACACCGCTGCCTCATTGTCGCCCCGGCCCCCTCCTGGCTTCTCAAGCTTCTTGGCAGAATAAAAGGCCTCTCTGATCAAAGGACTCTGGAACGGGTTCCAACTGAAAAACCTGCAGCTATCAAAACAGTTTGTTTATTCTGCATTGCCATGACAATATCAGATAAGAGATCTAAAAATATAAGAGGCTAAAGAAGCGGGTAGACGATGACAGAGTAAAGCATGCAGGTTACAATGACTGAATCTGTATAG
Organism: Holacanthus passer; assembly: GCA_025331565.1. Lineage (NCBI taxonomy): Eukaryota > Metazoa > Chordata > Actinopteri > Pomacanthidae > Holacanthus > Holacanthus passer. Next base: position 11,438,423 of record JAFREQ010000005.1, read on the forward strand.
CGGAGGAAACAGGGAGATAAAACGGGGAAATGCCTGTTTCCATTGCTACTGGATACAAACACTGACAACAACAACGCAGGCCTGGGGTCAGCTCCTCAGCTAACTTTGCTATTGATTAAAGCCTGTACATGTGGATTATCCTTCAATGAACTGAAGATTCTGTGTCACTTCTAAACATACTGTATATAAACACAACCTGAATGCCATTTCTTTATTAACATAATCCGTGTTGCTTTAAAGAAGGAGGCAAAGCTGACTATTTCCACGGCTGGAAAAACAAACTGTGATTGTGGTTTTAAAATAGCTGGCCGATATAAAGAACTTTTAGTCTATTTACACTAGATAAGCCATCTGAATAACAGTAAAACAACGAACAATGCAAAGTTTCCAAGCCATATCTCGAGCACAGTCAATAAAGTATTGTGAGACTTGCAATAATGTAAATTAATGCAGTGGATTTTGGTAAACTGAGGCAGCAAAGTCTACATCTTCAGCAGCCTGCAGCACAGATACACTTCCCTCCAAAGTCACTGCTGAAATCCTGCACTCTTTTCTTTCCAGTATTCACTTTTCCCCCAGCATTTACTGCATTAAGGTGTGATAAATGTGTGTTTCTGTTAAATGGCACAATCATATTGGCAAGCATAGCACAAAAATAGGTCACTGTGTTTCCACAATGCCAGTGCACAAAGTATCCAAGAGTCAGCCGAAGCAATAGGTGGGGCTGAGAGGGAGAGCTTGTAATGGGCTGTCTGCTGGAACACACCCCTGCTCCGGGTGGCCAATGATCTCTAAGGAAAATGTCACCCTGAAAAATGATTGACAAGCCACAGCTTTGACTGTTGGTGAATGCTAAGGAGGGAACAAGTATTGCATACCCGTGCAGCTCGGAAAACATAACTCACAGCTAGGGTTGCCTCCCATGTCTCCGATGCCTCCCATTCAGACCACAGCCGTGCAATACTATACCTGCTAACAAGGCGGCCTGACATTCTGCCTCCACTATTTACTTTCCACTGTATTTATGATCTCTTGTGTATTCTGGAGCCAACCCTTCTTATATTCCCTTTTGATTTCCTGGGACATTTCCTTCCATTAAAATGGTGTCGTTTACTGTGTCAATGATTGTCGGGCCCTGTGTCTGAACTTTGAACCGACCAGGCAAAGGCGCTCTCGCTCGTACACTGTAGGGAGGTGAGGCGTGGGGGGGGGGTTTGACTCGTTTACGATTCGCACCATAAAGCTTCCTGAAAGGTTGGTCGGCCTGAATAAGTAAGGCTATGTTAACCTTTCACCTTCCCACGCACCAGCAGTACAGGGTCACAGGAAATGGCTACACACGGGTGTATTCTTTTGAAATTATGTTTGTATCACAGAGTGTGTGAAAAGGTAACTAGACGTGACGTGTCTCTCTCCTCCTAAGAGCAGGTGTTTGTGCAAGCTGTCCCAGGAGAGGCACCCTGGCTACAGTGTTGTGAGACCGCTCCCACCTGTGAAGATCAAATATGAGACATTTATTATACAGGGGGGACTTATCTAGCGCTCCCTATCTGATGTGCTATGTAATGGAGAGGCCTTGGAAAGATCCACTTTCACTGCCCTAAAAGGCTGGAGAGGTGACCCAAAAGGAAAACATTATGCGAGAAAACAAAGGCGTCGTAGGCGTGGAGGAGAAACCCTCTGAAGGGTACTGCCCTCTCTCCTCCCTGCTCGCGGTGCAGACTGGAACCACTGGGTCGCTGCGGGGCATGTTATGTCTGTGTGTGCGTGTTGTTAGTGTGTGGGTGGTGTGTTTGAGATCTCACTAGTCACCAATTTTCAAGTTGTGCCTAATTAGACAGTTTAAAGCGATAGCTCTGTGTTCAGGAGGTGGTGAGTAACTGTATGATTTACACATAATTATGTACTGGCAACAGCAGACATTTAAACTGGAGAGTTGTAATTTTACCATATTGTGGCCTGCATATCATTGTGCATATTGTATTGTGAAGTCTTTAGCAATACCCAGCTGTAAAGTGCTGCCACTGTTTGTCCTCTGGGCACCAACCAGACACCAGTTAAATGATGTCGGCCTCCTTAAAGTCAAAGCCAACTCTCAACTTACCAGCTCTTCAGCAAAGGTCTCATGCAACCAACACTTGCTCCAGTGCTTCATGCAGGCTGTTATACCACGAACTACAAAGAGCTCTGCAACACAACCAGGCTGAAATCAGGATTACAGCCCATAGGCACAGAGCATAAAACAGGTACTTTAATTGTAGTCAACGCCTGTAAAATCAGTACCTGTTTTGTAACTTTCAGCTTTCACACTGTGTATGACACAGCAAGATGACATTTGCATTCACACACTTATTAAAGTCAGATAAAGAGTCAAGAGTCTGTAATTAGCCATGCAAGCTTCAGGGCTCTATGGATGGCCATGTTGGTCTGTTGCCCAGTCCAGACTACTGGGTGAACTACAATGAAATTTGGTAAAGGCATTCATGATTCCCAGAGGAGGAATTCTAATGACCTACTTGACCCCCTGACTTTCCCTCTAGCACCTTCCTGCGAATGACATTTGTGGTTTTGGCCGAAATGTCTCCACAACATTTGGATGGATTGGAATGAAATTTGGTTGAGACAATCATGTCCCATTCCTGATCAATTGTAATAACTTTGGTGATCCAACATGTGATGGGTGTTTTCCAAGATCAAATACCTGAAAAAACTACTGTACTTTGTGTTTAGTGCTAAACAAATGTTACCATGCTAACACACTAAACTATACCAAATGCTCTGGTACAACAATGCAGGGTCTGGGAAAAAAGTTGAAACTGTTGCTGCAATGCAACACAGTGTAATCAAGGTGCTATATTGGCAGATAAGACTCATACAAATGCACATTCCCGCTAGATTACTTTGTAACATGAACACTGTATTCCTACTTCATACCTTCGACAAAAGATAAAATGAATTGCTGCCATGATCAATAGAATCTTGACCCATCGTATTATAAATCGGCGTACAGTATTTTGGTGTCTCAGAAGCCTTCAGGTTCATCAATCTGTTCCTAAAACTGAGCTTCCTGGATTGCATATCATGTCTCACCCGTACCTGAAGTGGCACACCTACAACAACCATCAAGGCCAATTTTGGTCTGCACGCCCACTCAGTCTTGTTGACAATCATAAATTCAATCTGCTGCTGGTACAATATGTTTGATCTGGCTACTGAAGCAGACGCAATCAAACTAGGAGCAACACGAGAGAATTGCAGGTGAGCTATCATGTATCTACAATAACTTTAATATACACCATGAACCACACTCAGGTCAAGGATTAGAGCCAAAGGGTTGGTGCTTCTATTGTGTGGCCAATCATTTAGTCCCTGGCATTAAAAGACAGGGATGACAGGGCAGATGGCAAACACCTCAGAGTTAATTAAAAGCTGCAGAGATAAGGCTCCGATGAGAGGCTACTGTCTCCACTGCTTTGTCAGGGTATAAAAAGGCCAGGACTTCCTGCTGGGGAGAGGAAGTGAGCTTGGGAGAGGTAGAGGTGGTGGTGGGGGGGGGTGAAGGATTATCTCTCCACATTAACAGGCTTCACTGAACCAACAGAGCAGTGTATGGCCCGAGGATATCTGACATCACACTTTCAGATACAGTCTGCGCCACACACACACTTCAAAGCATGTTGTGTTTACATATCAATTATAAAGAATCAGATTCCAAGTTTAATACACACACAACTATCCACACTTCAAAGTGTGTTTACATGCCAGCAAGAGTGCCATGTGTACAGACAGATTCAACCTAATATGGGTGAGCACCTGGTTGAAGTATGATGAGGCTGCCACCTGGTCAAATAAGCAACATAATACACTATAATAAACACACAGAGGGACACATTCACAGAGTTCACCTGGCTGCTGTCAGCGCCGACATTTCTTTGAAAATACACAACAGAAAATCTTAATAATGCAAAAATGTTGCAGAGTGGATCCAGGAAATATTGCTCACTTTTTAGACTTTTTAAAGGGGATATTGTCAGAGTACTGTTCTCTATGCAAACCAGAAGTAGATGAACAATATGGCAGCCAGGTATCAGTATGAACCAACAGGGGGCATAACAAATACATTACATTGTGAACTCTGGTTGACCAGAATATGATACAGTATTTTGCTTCACTAGTGTGATGGTCCTACATTATTCAATATAGGGAACCAGGTTGTAATGAATCACTTGTGACATCAAAGCCGCCAAATCTACTTTATATAACTTGAAATATACTGTACAGTATGTCAGGACTTTCATTTGAAGCATGCACATTACATTATATGAAAATTGAAATATCAGGGGAAAATAAGCTTGGTTTGAAGTTGGTTTGAATACAGGTCACAGCTCTGTGCATAAATGTTCCCCACACTGTGAAAGACTAACTGAGACAAACTCAGATCACTAATGCAGTTAAAAAAGTAAAAACTTAATTTGAAATTAAACTGAAATTCTCCCTGGTTTCTCACAATGTTTTCATCCATTTATGTTGAAACTCCTTATCTTAAAATGGGATAATTGGGATTTTCTGCTCCTCTGAGGCCTGGTTTAATGATATCACTATATAATTACCTCCACATAAAATTGTCTTCTTGTGATCATGATCTACATATCTCACTATCTTGTAAAAGCAAATTTATGGCATTGCCAGCGCCCAATTGGATTGACACAGATTAAGAATCTAGATCTAGATCTTAGAGTCGGCTTACTCATTATTTTGTCATTAGACTATTAAGTCAATAATTGATTGATAAAATCTGATTAGCCGATCGGCCATTCTTTCTTCTGTCCCCGGCTACTTCCTCGTGGACAGACTGTGAAAGCCAGATCTTGGCAAAACCATGAATCTGCCATTTCAAGATAACGTGATAATAAAGTCACGATCGTGATGAGATATTAATGTTTGGTATCTTAAGATAGCGCTATAATTGAATTGTTATCTCAGAACAATGGACTGACAAAATAGGCTGAAATAGGCACGAAAATGTAATTTGTTAGACGGAATAATGAAAAAATAAAATGTGACAGCAGGTTCCAGCTTTGTCATTTGGTTTTAGGAGGAGGGACGACTGTTGTTTTTACATTTGGATCACAGATGCTGTCTTTATGATGTGATCTGAGAGAGCTGGTATAAAACATTTATGAGCAACTACATCCGCTCTCATCATGGGTATATAGCAGCAATCTTAACAATATTATTAGTAGTTTCACACTAGCGCTGCCTTCATATTTATTACTATACGTCTATATCTACTTTACAGTGACCAGTACTTGATTCATTTATTTTCGGCTACTTTTTCAGTTACAGAATTGAAAAGCTCAAGTCAGGATAATCTGATCAAACTTTCACATACCGACCCACAGAACTTTTGGTACTACAGCTGAAATGATTGGTCGATTAATCGATCAGTTGATTGACAGAAAATTAATCTACATTGATTTTGACAATGACTAAACAAGAGTTTAAGTCATTTTTCGAGCAACCATATGATTGTTCTCTAATGACTAGGTTTCTATAGTAGTAAACCGTTGGTTGGACAGAATATGCAATTCAATTAAGTGTTACAGATCTAATCAAGAAAAAAGTCAACAATATAAGTTATCTTTAGTTACAGCCCCGTTTGGTACTATGGCTAAAAGCTTCAGCCACATGAAATGTTGCGTTTCAAGGTCTGGAATAAGAAGACGGTCATCAATAAAGACTCACTTGTTGCTGTTATAACTCTATGCCATGTAAAATTACTTGTGGCATGACATGAGAGTAGCAGCATAACTCGAAATCGAAAGACACTTTTAATCATACAAAACTACAACAGATCATTTCAGTCCTAAAAAACAGTAATTTCGTGGGTTGAGGTGAAGCACTCGTGTTTTTACTCTTTCACTGTTTTTGTACTGTAACCACAATGGGGAAAATGAATGCAAACATAAAAGGAACTATAAAAAGACGTGTGAGTGGGTGAGGTACCTGCCAAGCACAGTTTAACCAACATGTGCATGTTCAAGCAAGGGGATTAGGAGAAAGAGAGAATGGGAGGAGGAGGAGGAGGAGAGAGAGAGAGAGAGAGAGAGAGAGAGAGAGAGAGGGAGCGATGGAGAGACAAAACAGGAGGGAGTGCTCAGATAGTGCTGCAGCGCTGGGATAGGTCTTGAAGCAGAAACTGTGGCTGTGGCCTTTTTGGAAGGACTCCAGGGCTTGTAGTGCAGGTCTCCTTTGATAATGGGCCACAGTATGTGTAAGAGTGTTGGGCTGCAGCCAAGGTACACAGCCTTTTGGTAATAGTTAACAGAGTGGGCAAACAGTGGAAGTCAGCGGCATGGAGGTAGGTCAGAGAACTGCAGTAGACACACTGTTGCCCCCCTCCCTCCCTCTCTCTCTCTCTCTCTGTCTCAGATAGATCTGGCATTGCACTGGGACACTTGGCTCAGCTCCTGGCTCTTAGGTTTAAACTGGAGCTTCATAAACACGCTGTTGACTCATATAGGACAAGTGAGCACTCAACGGGACTATCTGCATAAAATACCGTGGGATATAAACAGTCCCAACAGGATCACAGTATCTAACTGCCCCATGTTGACCGCTTTGAAAGCTTGTCAATTTCCAATTTCATGTGATGCAAAAACATTTTTGGAAATTTAGGAAGCAATCGTAACATTGTGATGTAGCAGCATTGGCATTTTTGCTGTGAGGGTAATGGATCACATGAGGAATGACATCAATCAATCAAAACTGTGCGACGGCTTAATTTTCAGTGTCAAATGCTGCGAATACACAGATGAAAATGTGAAACCCTCACTAGAAAACATTCCAAACTAAAGACAAACTAAACACTGTATTCCTCTAATATAATTCTCATTACACAACTTGTAGTACTGGCACTGGCACCGTGATGTTATTTATAGTAATGTGCTATTGGGCACTACACACTTCTTCTCATGTTCTATTGCTTTATTTTCATACTATTATACGCATTCACAAAGACTTAATGCTCTGGAAAATACGACTTTGACTCAGTGGCATGAGTGGAACATTATGTGTCATCTGTATTAGTGGCTGACCATGTCACATCTCATTTGGCAGAGGTTACAAATGTTATGTTGTTTCTGTTACCACAATGTTAGCCTGTCTCGGTGATACTTGATGGTCAAATTTACCCTGGTAGAGGAAGAAGTGCGACGCTTCTGTGTGTAGGTGTGTGTGTGTGTATGTAAGAGTCTTGCTTTCAAGTATCCCTGCAGTCTCAGACAGTCCAAGGACTCGAGAGCGGTAGACATGTCATTACCCAATCCTCTGCCAACCTGCTGCTCTAATCTCAGAGTGAGCAGACCAAACACCAAACCACACACAGCTCTGCTTTAGTCTTCAGAGCTGGCTTTCAGGGCTGCTGTGGTGTAATGCTGTGCTAACCCTAACCTAGGGCCCAGAACAAAGAGCAACACCATGCTCCACTCCACTCCCGCACAGCAATCTGGGGGTTTAAATAGTAGGCTGTGAGGGAATGAGGCTTGGCAGCTATAGTCACCAACGGACCGTCTCAAAGTAGAAAAGGGGCCCATATGACTCCATACGGCCCTAAAAACATGCTTTGTTAGCTGTGCTACTTTTTTGCTGCTTTGGCAGAGGAGGAGGTTATCAGGTGAACGGCCCTGATGAGACATCATGGCCCTGTTCTCTCAAATAAAGACTGCCTTTTGATCCGCCCACCTGATTCCAGTGAACCGCTCTGCACCAAGGGCAGCTGACATTGAAACAGCTAGGATCTGTTTTTTTTACTTCGAGGCTGCAGGAAGCCTAATGCCGGAGTAAATGTAAATACGCAGGTTATGTAACCCAGATGTAGATAGATATTCCGCCCGCTCTATCACTTCCCTACAAAGTCCCAGTCCGCGGTCAAGGCCATTTGAAGAGAATAATCTGAACACATTCCAAGTGGAAAACCAACACAGCATGCTGGCATGAAAAAGCCAAGATAGTAATGCATATTTTGAGTGAGTTCAACAATGAAGTCATTTGTGTTTCCGTTGCTGACTGGAGTTAGTTGTTAGTGTTGGCTGCACAACGCTCCAGAGAGTTAAACATGAGGGGGAATCAGTGACTGTCCAAAGCTCTCTCAGAGCACCCTAAACAGCAGACTGTCAGCATTCCTGCTGGGTGCCAAGGTATTTACTTTGGACAAGAGAGGGAGGCACTGTGAGGGACTGCTTCTAATTAGGAGCAGCCAGTCAGGAGGTCATGGCCAATTGGAATAGGTCTCCTAGATACGCAGTCCTCTCCTGAGGGCTGTTGGGACGGCACACCAGGCACAGTAAAGTTTGGGTTTAGTTGTTTTTGAAGCGTGGAGCAAGGTCACTGCATGGCTGTGCTGAATCACTTATTCCACCTTGGGTAAGGCTAATAAACGGCTGGTGGCAGCACTGTTATCGCAAAGGAGTAAGGGAGCGTCCAAGTGTTTGCAGTCAACAGAGTATAGAGCTCTTAAATGGCCTTACAGTGGCTTTAGAGCCTATGAAAACATTGTTATGAAGAACATGCAGTGCAACAGTCCTAAACAATCTTGTAATTGGAGCAATATTGGCATGCTACATGGGCAATAATTAGCCTGATGCCAAATGCAATTGACCCAAACAGGCCCTAGCAGAGAGTGAACACCAGCACCGATAGCAGCATGATGCTCTATAAAGTTAAATGCAGCAGCGGTCATGAAAGAGCAGCATTATATTAATGATGTTCTCAGAACTAATGCAGGGTCATATGTTTGCATGCTTCAAAGACTAGTTTAGTCATATTGGCACCAAGCCAACTGGGAGCAACAGACAGACAAATTTTTCAACTAATATATTCTCTGTGAACAAAATTCCACAAAATGATTGCATTAATAGCATAAATTTCCTAATTTTCTTTCCTCTGCGATTGATTGTGATGCACCGTGTGACTAAAGTAGACAGTATGATTTGAACCTGTCTGACCGGGGTCCTGAGTTGGGTCTCAATGAAACAAGCGAACCATGCAGAGATCTCTACTGCACATACACACTCTGCTGCCTTGGATCAGGACCACTGTGCAGAGTAACATGAACACAAATGAACAAGTAGAGGCAGGCTGAGAAGTGGTACTGATGGCAGCGAACGGACTGTGTAAAATGCATTTGTGAGCACATGCATATGTGCATGTAGCGCCCAAGGCCATGTGACATCAGTCAAAATTCTCCCAGCAAGTCACATGGGTCATTGTCTCAGCAGGCGCAAGACTGCATTTTCAGCAAAGAGGAAAACTCTCCCTGCAGGTGAGCAGAGATGAACGCATCAGTTAAATGCACTTGTCTGGCAGACATACTAACCCTTTGTCTGATTCAAAAGCAAGCACTTACTTGTCACATGCAGGCATGTGACTGGATGTATGGTGATCAGCCATGTTCACAGAGAGCAATCATTCACCTTCCACTTACACAGCAGTCATTAGGAACAGGCAAGCAGCTACAAAAAGGCAAAAACAGGGTCCTATTTCAAGCCAAAAATGTAAATGACAAAGGAATTTCCCATTTTATATTGTTCTCTAGATAACAACATTCTCTTAAAAACATACTTTCCCAGACAAAATTCTATTTTCTCACTCTCAGTGGCACTGCAAGTTTTGTAATTAACTATGCAAAATAGTGCAATTGGCAAGCAACACAAATAAAGTCATGCATCTTTCCAAAATAAGTCCTGAAACTGATGATCCTTAAAATTTTCCTGAAATCAAAACCTCTTTTACTAGTCTGTTTTTAAGTAGCAGAGTCTACAGCTCCTATGCAAATTACCCACCTATGTGCAAGGATTCACAGGAAATGATGCAAGCATATAATCCAGAGTTACCGTTAGTAATTATATCCCATTGACGTAAGCCACGCTATCTATTGTTCACTCTCAGAATGCTGTATCAGAGCTGTGTTATTGCAAATGCAAACTGATTGCTGCGAGTTTACAGTCAAAACACTCAACTGGTGAAACGCAGAGTGGTTTTTACTGTGAAGCAGTCACAGGAACCACAAAGTATTTGCCACCGAAGTTGGAACTGCATCAAAAACAGTTTGTTTGGCTGCGCTGTGAACACACCAGTTCCTCTTCTGTTGTATTTTGATGGTATCTGCTCAACAAGTGTTTTTTGTATTATAAAACTGTAGTTGCACTGCAACTGCACAGTGACCACAGGTGTTAACAAATCAACCTGGACTGAAATCTTATGACTGATTATAGCTTTAACTCACTCTATTAGTCAGGCCCTACAGCACTAAGTCCACGGAGACATGGGCACCTTCTGTCTTTACTTTCTGTTACAAAATTGGCAAACAAGTGACAGCAGCTTTGAGCGGAATCATTTTCAGATTTTCTTAGAAATTGGCATTAGTGGAATAGACATTACAAAACACTAAAGATATTTGCTGGATTTCACCAACTGGACTCAAATGACCACAAAGGCACATCAATACATTTTCAGTTTAGCATTGGGCAAGTTATTGTGGTTTTACTTGTTCATTACCATATATCCCACATTAAAGAGAACAAACACGTCTACCTGGCTACAGTACTGCATCAACAAACACCAACGCGATGGGTGGCATGTGGCATTCATCATAGTGATAGTGTTATATTGATATTACAGTGCGGCAAGGCCACAGTGGAAAGATTCTTTACAGCCAATATCTCAACATGTTGAGATTTTCTAATTCAATAAATTAAACTCTGAATGAAGCAGGGGAGTATGAGGACCATTATCGCAACTCACACTGAAGCCTTTCTGAGAAGAAGGCCAAAAAAAAAAAGGTCAAAAATGGGACATGTTGGTTACTGTTTGAAGTGACCATGTGACTTTTGGAGACATAAAGCATTTTTTGTCAGCAGTGTTATCTCCCTGGATCTGGGGTTACAATATGGCTTTTGTAGTCATGCAGCACTGAAAGATCTAAGTCACTTTGATCCCGCTTAATAGAGTTTGGTAAATGATCTCAGTATGGGAGCTCCGCCTCCTGTGCGCGCACACACACACACACACACACACACACACACACACACACACTGACAAAGACTCACACATGCTTGTACACACATACATAAAGAATCAGACCGTCACACAGGTGAAAGCTCCTCTTCTTGCGGATCGTTGAGCCAAGCGTTCAAGCAGAAAAGTAGAAAATTTGCTTCCACTCACAAGACTGCTCTGTGCTTACTCCAGATTGTGCTTTTTTAACAATATCACTCTGCAGCTCTGATGCAAAAGTATTTTTCATAAACATGTGGTACAAATAGTTTTCAGCTTCTCATACAGGAAGCAAACAATTTTGCATGAAATGACATTGCTGGGAGGTGTTATCGCTGCTTTTGCCAAAGCTGCAAGCGCAAAGCCATACACAAAAAGTGACTGAAGGAGCCACGGGGAGCCACAGAGAGGGAGGGAGTTTGTCAGAGAGCATTTATCTGTGGTATGGTGATGACTCTTTTCCTCCAACCTCTCAGCAAACTAAGCGCTTCCTGCCTTTTGAGTGCACGTAGCCATATTTGTCCTTGAAACTAAAGCACATGCAATGAATTACAACCATTTTAAAGAGCTGTCAAGAAACAAGAGAGGGCTGGTTAGAGGAGAGGAGGTGAGGAGGAGGAATTTGAAGCTGCGCTGTGGGAGAAAGAGGAGCAGGACAAACAGAGAAATGAAAAACTGAGCAGAGACGCTTCTGAGCCTTTGATGTTAGCGGGAGCAGAAGAGGTTGCTCTTGCCACTACAGGCAGGGCAGAAGTATGAGTGAGTGACTATGAAGACGTTTGACTCAAACTGACAGAATGTTACTAATGATAAGACAACTAGCATAAATGAGATCCAAAGTCATTAGGATACATCCTCTGGGGAGCATCAATGTCAAACTTTTGTGCCAATCCATCCAGCACATGTGGAGACATTTCATAGGATAAGAAAAAACTTTGACCTGTGAATAAAAAGAATTACCAAAGTCATTAGGATTCATCTTCTGGGCACCATGAATATCTGCACCCAATTTCAGGACAATCCATGCAACAGTTATTGTTATATTTCAGCCTGGACCAAAGAGTCATGTCATTAGCAAGTCTTCAAATTGGAATGGTTGTTTAATTATTATGTTTTAATATTTAGCTAACTTTGTCTCAAAAGCCTGGATTAGAAGGCCAGATGGACTATTTAATGAGTATCTATTCAGATTTCTCCAGTATTTCACAGGAAATGTTTTGTCAGTGAAGATCTGGTCTGAAAATGACTTGAATTGGTTTTCTAAATTTTGGGATGTTTTATATAGTACTGTTGGAAAATGTATACGCAGCATTTTGCATCTGACTTATATATCATTTGTGGCATCTTGTTAGAGTTGTATGCATGACACACTTATAAAAACTGATTCATTTATAAATTGTATAAATAGTGAAAATCCATCCCAGTGATCATAAACCTTCACCTGGGGGAGAAGACAAAACAGATACAGTCAACTTGCCACAAGTACGGTATGAATTCTGCTGCCATGCAGTGCAACTGTAATCTGCTGCAACATGGTTCTCTGTAAATCTCTATAAATGTGGCCTTGATCCCCAGGGAAGGGATAGCTTGGCCTCCATGCCTGCTATGGATCAGCAGACTTTCCAGCAGACTTTTCTGTGCTCCCAGTGGATCGGTTTCAACTGGAAGGTTGAGGACAGGTGCTTCACTTGACCCGCACTGTCAGGGCAAATTCGGAAAGGTCGCACCAGATACCCATCTCAGTGGGAATGCAAAAATGCCAATGTATTCTTAACTGTTTAACTGTAGACATTTTACATAATTGAATTCCACTGACCTGGAACGCACCCTTGCCCCGCCTGGCCCTATGTCAGGTATGGTGGCATCAAAGGAAAATGAACGTATGTGTGTGCGTGTATGTCTGAGTGTGTGCATGCGCTCTTTTATAGTCAGCGGTGACTCACTCCTCTCCATGGTAATGGATACGTGGCTACATAATGGCACAACTTAAAAGAGCTGCGTACATTTGCTACTCCTTCAGTGCCCTGGTGGTTTCTCAGAGGGACACACAATAAAAGCTCTCAAAACGAAGAGCGAAACAAAGCCTGTATCATTAACGTTTAATTTAAGTGTGTGTTTATGTGTGCATGCGTGTGTGTGCCATTTCGAGTTTTTCCTCCTCTGAGATCAATGAAGTGTGTGAATGTGAAAACACACACACAAACAAACAAAGTAGTAATGTAGGAGGACAAGCCCTTGCTTTAATGTGAAACTTGGTAATGCTGTTTGTTTTTGCATTGATGTTCCCTTTTTCCTCTTATGTCCTCTCCGGCTCACCCTGTTTGTGAGCCGGTTCAAGGATAAGTCCAGCGGTAATGCCTTTACCATACTGCATTGTGTGTGTGTGTTTGCATGCTCTACATGGGTGTGCTACAAAAAATGTGGAATCACTGTAAGTATGTGACTCTTTTGTAGAAATGTGTGAGAGAGGCACTGGATGAGTGAAACGTGTGTACTGAAGAATCAGAGACTTTCCCTTGTTATTTGCATGAGGAGAGCTATGAAAAGTAGAAAAGAATGTGTTGTATAACATTCAAGAATTCCAGACCTGGTCTAATGACTTAAAAAGAAGGGGGCCGGCAGGATTAAGAGATTTGCCATGTTTCCCCTACCTGCCTCTCCCTTCTTCCCAGTGCCCGAAGAAACATCTCAACAGCCATCTCTTGTGGAAGAGGGTGGACAGGACAGCACTAGCCCCTGCTTCCTGTGCTGCAGGCTGCAGCTCTGTCAGATCCCTGCTCAGGAGAAACCATTAGTCCAGAGCTTGTCTGATAGGTTGGACACACGTGGGGGTCTGTTCAAGGCAAGAGCCAGAGGCAACATGGAATTGTAGTCTCAGATGAGATCACTAGAGGAAGGAGACGATAGAAAAGCAACGGCAGGCGGGCTGAACTGATGACCATATGGAAATACAAAAGACAAACGCGTCTTGACAGCAGATCTGTGTGAGCTGGCCACATGAAGGAATGCAAATGATCTCGGCATTAGCGGGTTCCTTCTGTTATATGCCGGCTTTAAAGTTGACGTTTTGTCCCTGAATGGCTTTCCTTTCTACACAAACAGCAGTTAATCACAGAAAAGTCAGCGTTCTTTCTAACAGCCGCTGTGGCGAAGCGGGGGGAAATTGTGAGCTTATAGCGATTTCATTCATACCTTTATGTATCTGCCAGTGTCGCCGAGGGGCAGACAGGACAGATGGGGACGTGATTCTACTGCTGTTTATGTTGAGGTCTCATATGGTGTCCATACCAGTGGACATGGCACAGCTTTGCATGCCAGACATGAGCACCGTGAATGTGCACTGAGGCTTGCAGCACAATTCAGACCAGGCCTCTTCCACTCTACTGCTACTCTCACTGTTACTGCACTGTAGACATAAGAATCTGACTTCAGGGAGTGAATCTGTTTACCAAATGTGGGTTTACACCTGGAGGTTGTTCTAGATTCATTGGCAAGCACATAACTGGATGTTTCTATGCAATATAAAACAAAGTTTGATGTGAAAATGTAGCACTTGTCATCCCACTAATCTTTTAGTCAGCCATTTTACTGTCAAAATATTCCTTTCAGCATTGCAATTCATCTACCTGTTGCTGCATATATCAAATCTTGCACAAAAAAAAACCCTTCATGGATTAGAAGCCAAACCCATTGTCAAAGAATATAAAGTAACCCAAGGGCAGAGATTTACTGAGGATTGTCTTTATTTTTAACTTAAACTAAATTTTCATCCATCCACTCCAAAGTTCTCACACAGCAAGATTGATATAAAACTAAAAAGCTCCAGGCACCTGCACACACTTCAGGAAAACTTTCAAAAAACACACCATATATATTTTTCAGATACGTTTATACAAAAGCGAAACTATGTGCAGCAGCACTTCCAACAATGTAAAGCAGTGAGGAGCCCCGAGGAGCCCTGGCCAGGCTGTTATCTCATCCAGGGAGATAGGAAGTATGGGCAGGAAATCTAGAGGGAGGGGGAGGAGAGGGCCCATATGGGAAGTGCAGTGTAAACAGTCTTAGTTTTTAATCATCCCAGCTCACGTTCGGAACTGGACACACTTTGATGTTCTCCCTCAGCGCCCCCTCCGCCCTCCCATCCCTCGTTCCCAAATGGCCATGCTAAGGGCCGGCCAGGGAAACACACAGATAGTGGCCTCGGACGAGGAGGCGTTCAGTACCTTGTGGGACACTGAGAAGGGAGATGAAAGAATGTGAAGTGGTGCAGAGTTAACTGGTGTTCAGTCAATTGCCCGGCCGGCCTTAATTATAGCTGATGTATTTAAGGGAGCTCTCAAAGGTCAATTCAACATTTCAAAGTACAAAGACCCAAAAATACAGCCCAGGGAAAAAAGGAAAGTCAAGATGGCTTTTACGATTCCTTTAATAGGGCACAATGCCCATTGAAGGATAAACTCCAACTCCTTCTCTCAACAGAGGCCAGAAGACAGTTGACAATCCTCTCAAGTTCAAAGTTATCCCAGAAGCCTTTGCACGTCTCCTCTGGTCACAGTGTAAGCTTAATTTTGGAAAAGGGGGAGAGACTCAAAATTCCTCAGCACTTGTATTTGTCCAAATAGTGCTGGCCAGACCCCAGCCAGTGTTCCAACGAACGTGTTCATTCAGAGGACAGGGCATACTTCCAGGGAGATCACAGTTTAACAGATCAGAGGGAGAGACGTACCAAAGCAGAGTCATATGAGTTGAATACACAGAGGGAAACTGGGAAAATCTCCTGTCCCAAGTACTCTCTTGAGTTTGTTCCTTACATGTGTTAGCAGACATAATCAAAACAGGATCTGATGATTTATAAAAGAACTCCAGTTGCACCTCAACAAAACCTATTTCTGCCAAAAGTCTAAAATCCATGTATCTGTACTGTTTTATGTAACAGCACAGTGCGAGTTGATCTTTTTCAGCATAGTACCACTGATACAAAAGTCACAGTTTTAAATTAAATATTTGTTTAACTTCTAATGCCAGATGTTTCTTTCCTAGATATCAGTCTCCAAAAAGTCAATCTCTAAGATCAACAAAAGTCCAGAGTAAAATCTGGGGTAGCTTCTGAGTACACTTGTTGAACTCACTGCCAGGAGTTGAGCTTCATCAAAGACATGCATCAACCAATTTGGAACCAATTTAGAAAAAGCACAAAGGGAGAGTGAGGCAGAGAGCCTATCTATGGAACTTAACCTCCTTTCCAGCCTTCATCCCCCCCTCATCCACTAGAAGACAAGAACATAAAGCGGGACCGTAAAGCAGCCTGCAGAGGCAGTGAGGACCTGTTGGAACAGGCCTAAGCTGCAACAAAGAGCATCCTGCAGCATAACACCACCTCTGTGAACTGTGGGAACAGCCTGGGAAGAGAGAGTCTGACAAAACTACACCTTCCTACACTTGGACAGAACCACAATCAATGGTGTGACTTCGGGAAACAAGAAAACAGAAGAGCGGACAAAACCAACAAAGTGTAAAGACTTTTTAGCCAGCAAAAAGAGAAAAAAAAAACAGGGATCTTCTCAGCAGAGGATGTTGCCATTCTGACTATGGAAGAGAAAGAATATTAGTTTGAATGTGGCACCTTCATTCACACCTTTAGGGAAATCCGGGCAGATATCACTTCAACAATCTCAATCAAGCTTGTGTGTTTCCTCTACAGCACATTTTTATTTTGGCCCACGGAGCACTACCAACACATACCAATCAAGGTTTTATAGGGAAACAATACAGAAAGCTGGAAATCCCAGCAAGCTGGAAGTGTCTTTGATCTCAGCTGCACTGTGATATGCATCCGTAACTTGTCAACCTCCCACACAGACATTAAAGCCAAATCGGTTTTAAATGCAGAGGGAAACAGCTGAATACTGGGCTTTCTCCATGGACAAGCCATGCAAATCCTTATCAATTATAGCAAACTGCAGCATCTGGCCTGCCATTCACAAAACCTCCCACGCCCAGTGAGTGAGAAGAGACGAGCCCCTGTAGTTCCTCATATCTGTCGTCCCGTTTCTTTGGAGACAGTAAATAAATTGACGCAGCCGATCTTTATGGCCCGGGAACCCTAATCCACTCGTGAATCCTAAATATGCACACCGAAAAGAGCACATATTTGACATTTGCAGGGCGTGCTTGTTTCTAAATGGGACAAAAAAAAGCACCTTTGCTTAAATTATAGGTCTGCATAGGTCTAAACATGATCTGCTGTGTTTTTTAACAGTCCTCGACCACGCCTTGATATTATAAATGTTGGAAGAACATTAGATGCCATAAATAGTTACTGCAAAACAAAGCTATCACCTTAGAAAAGACAGACATAAAAAGGTTGGCAACCTCAACCAAGCCCTGTTTTTCAGGGATGAGTAAAAATAGACCAAAAACAAACTAACCTCAATAACACCTGTATGTCATCGCTACTGTTAAAGGAATTTAGATATTCTGTCATCACATGCTGAGTGGGAAGTGTGGTGTTGTGTGCGGCTCTTGGAAAATATAGAGTGTACTGTAACCCATGGTCACTACAGTATTTTGATGGCGTATGGCAACAAGTGCAGGTGTTAACAATGTTGGGTTTATCAGACAGTGGATGCAGTGTAAACTGTTTTCTAGGTTAGAGAAACACGCAGGGCCGGGCCGTCACCTCACAGAGGGACTGATGAACTGAAAGGCAGGACAGTGTCTTCTGAGAACTTCCAAATGAGTGCTTTTTACGTGGAAAACTTTAACTTTCAATGTTGAGTTATTACTCTGCAGTCAGCATAGTCCAACAGTGAAGTTAGCAGAGATTAGTCCAGTGGATCTTTTGAGGGGGGCCCAAAGCATGACACCATTCAACACCACACTAAGAAAGAACATTTAAGTTTAGTAATCCTGATAAAATATCTGAATCTCTTCATTATAATAATAATAATTACTCTACTTGTCCCCTTAGGGAAATTCATTTTTTTCACTGTTAGTAACACACACACACACACACAGGTCTGAGCACACTCGGAAAACTATACACATGCAATTGAGGTGGGAGATGTCAAAACGATGGGCACAGTAGAACACAGTACAGTGCCCTGAGCGGTGAAGGGGTTAGGTGCCTTGCTTAAGGGCACTTAAGCAGTGCCCAGGAGGTGAACTTCTCCCGCTACCAATCCACCTCTTTCTGGACTTTGACCAGCTATCCCTGAGTCCCAAAGCCAAGTCCCTATCTGCTGAGCTACTCCTGCAGTGATCTTCTATCTGTCTCTTGGTACAGAACCATTTTAACAATAATATTTTCACTGGAAACAGGCCAGTGTACATGCATATCATGGCACAAAGGATGCCAAGTGGTGAGGCTGTCCTGCACACACAATGCATGGGGTGAAGAGCAAATCCTTCCACTTATTCACATTGCTTAAGTGTCTTTGAGCAAGGCACTCAATTCCTCACAGCTCTGAGGGCACTTTTCTGTTGAGCCTGTAGAAACAACTGAACAACAACCTGACAACATGTGACCACCAGCACCCTGTGAAAACCTGACAGGACTCTTTTTTTATAAATGTGTGGATGTAAATGAGAATAAGAAGGCCTGGGGTGCTCACACACTGCAGATCCTCTTTCATGACACCTTACCTGCATCAGCTTCCCCTCCGCGTGGCCGGCACTTCCTCTCACGAACACCCCCTCCAGGGTGATGGGCTTCCCCGTCGGCTCGTGGTTCAGCAGTGCCACCTTGATGAGCGCTCGCAGGGCCGGCTGCTCGGACTTCTGGCCCGACTGGCCCAGCACCACCTGCAGGGCCGCCATGAGCAGCCACGGCCAGAGCCCGGCCAGGCGCCGCTGGGGGACGGTCATGGCCTCGGCTGCAGCGGCGGTGCCCGGCCGCACATGGTGGACTTCAAAGCAGGCAAGCACCGCGGGTAGACAAAACAAGAAAATATGTTTCTGAGTATGTACGATCCCACTTGTTCTCTCAGCCTGGACGATCACTGCCAAACAAATAGGATCCAAACTGTTAAATGCGGACTGCCATCACGTCCCAAAACTTCCATTCAGCACCAGAGTTAATGATCAAACTACACGTTTTAGGAAAAGCACATCAGTCAGTGCCCACATGGAGCAACTGCGTTACACAAACCCCCCGATCGGCTTCAATGAACTTTTTATCCAGTGTCATTAACGTGTTTGCTCAGATGCAGCGTGCAGACACGTTGTGCTGTGTCAGATCTTGAAGTGTGCATTGGAGATAAACAAATGTCCTCATCTGAAACGTGTTTGCCTCAGAGCTGAGCTGCTGTATCCTTTCCCAGAAGGGCAGGTCCGGGCAACAGTGTATCGATCATCCGTATCACAACTATTAATAATACAGTGTACAACAGTCACTGTAGCTCACGATCACATTTTGCCACCAGACGCGAGTTGACATCCTGCGGGCGCCACATTTTCTGCGTAAATCCGCAAAAAACGCACGGGAGAGACTTGATCTTCAAAGGCTGGGTTACAGGTTGCCGCCGGAAAGTTACGAGGCATGCTGACAGATAATGACGTGCCAACAAGTTGGGTAATATATATATATTTTTTACAACCAATGAGTTGCGAAAAATAATCCTCGAAGAAGAAGTCGTTGAATTCAGCACGCCGCTTTATCTAATTATTAACTCAAGCTAATGGATCGTTGCCTTACTTCATTTATAACTTGGCGATTATTCTGGATCCGAAACCACTTCTGTAACAAACCCAGACTCATTCTCTACAGCCGATCTTCAGATTTAAACCTAGTCGCTGTTAAAAGAAGAAGAAACAAACACACATTCCTCTGAATTTTGTTCCTCTGCTGTGAGACATGAGATACGATCCTCCTGAGAAACACCGAGAAAATGAGTCGTTCATCAAGATCATGAGCGATCAAAGAGTGGAAACACTAGAAAAAGTACGGAATAAAAAGTGGAACAAACTCCTTGGGATCTCCAGTTAAAGTTGATCTAGAGGAGAGACACCGTGTGCAGTTATGACACCGTCCCAAAAGTCCACCTCCCGGACTGTCTCTGCTCCCCTGGGATCTCATTGACAGTCCCTACCTGCTCACTGTCCTGCCGCATTCACGGGCTGTCGGAGATTGCGCTTTTAAAGAAACGGCGCGCACAACATGAGTTATGTTCGGGGAAGGGTGGATTATTGTTTTTTTCCTGACTTGTTCACACGAAGAAAAACTGAGTAAACAAACTGTCTTACATTTTTAAAAGTTGTTGTTATGACGCTAATATCTAAATCCAAAATAAAAGTTACAACAATTGTTTACTTCTATTTTCGCGCATTCTGATGTCAAATTGTAGTCTACAATAATAATCACCTATCAAATACCACTTTCACAATCACAGATTCCGTTTCAAAGCAAAGACAATTAAATGTTGCAGAGTTAATAATAGTTAAATAATTACTATAACAGGAGCTTTTCAGTAGCACTTGAAGGCCACATTGGACGCTGAGGGAGGAGCAGCCGCGCAGCAGCAGCGCGCGTCAAAACAGCGTGAGTGGCTCCCTCTAGTGTACAACATGCCACAGAACCAGCACACACCTTCAGCACACACCTGCAGTCTCAAGAAGAAATAATAAAATGCACGTGAAAAACATCCAGCTGCACTATCGAAAATATATTTAATTTTAATGATAATAATTGTATACATGTGCGTCAGTTACACTTTTTAAAATCACTGCACCTTTGAGGTGATTTAGTGAAAAATAAAAAGGTGGGGAATTGTAACCCCCACAAAGCAATCAATCACTAGTAGATTAAATAATGATATATTCATTCATCAATTATTTAAAAGCTTCTCCCCATTACAGAAATTACACACATACTACCAGCTATGTTATTAAAATAAATGGTAAATCAAAAATGTGCACATGGGGAGAGGCTGAGTTTAGGTTAGGTAGGCCTACAGCTGCAAATCTATATAAATCATACATGAAATTATAATTCTTTAAAAACATCACGAGTTGGTAAAAACATTTTAAATAATACTGTCTTAAAAATAATACTGTGTTAAAAATGTAGAGGTTTGCTTGCTTTAAATGTACTGTGGTACAAGTCATTCTAATTCTTAGTGAGACAAAAAATATGACTTTAAGTGTTACTCAAATTAAAGTATTGTTCAATGTCACTAACAATAAATAAAAAACACTACTATGAAAATGCATTTAAATGTAAAATATTTAAATCCTGTTGTTTTTTACATTTAAAAAAAAATAAGACTCAAATGAGAACACAGCAACAAAGTTCTACACAACTAAGAATCACTAAAATAGAGAATAAAATCAGGTGATATCTTAAGGTCACGTCCTGAAGTGAATCACGACTCCCTGTCACATGCCAAATCAAAGCGACAAGTTGAGATCTAAAATGAGAAATACAACCAACTGTCAGTAAAGTTGTTGCAGTGATGACCTGCAAACAGACATTTAAATTTTAAGTGCCTGTCCTTCCACTAGTTTTATTATGAATGTGCTCACTAAATGTTCAGTAATGTCTTACCTTCACTGCAGCTGCTGTTGTCAGCCTGACTAGTAACCCTGGGAGAGTTGCTAACCTCGACACCTATGACCTCAGGTCCATCGTGACCGGTAACCTTGCCAGGGCACAGAGGAAACCACAGCAGATAATGTATAGGTCTAAGCTGTTACACATTCTCTATAATATTAAAATACACGTCATAGATGTTTGCAAACTGCTGGATTGATCTCACCCAGCCTTTAGAAAAGATAAGGCTTAATGCCTTCAGGAAATCTACAATATAGAGGCTTACCTCAATTACGGCATCTTCAGGCATTTGCTCAGATACTGAAAGCACAGATTCCTCCTGCAGTTTGTACATCACTAGATCAGCATTGCCTGACACAGACACAGGGCCTGGCTTCTCTGGGGTCTCAACTTTAACCAGGGAGCTATTGGATGAAGTCTGCATCACCTCATCTGCAATCTGGAAAACTGTGTCCAAGTTAACATCACATTTTTTCACTTCCTGTTGTTCCTTGCTTAGTGGGTCCCAGTTGCGATCCCCGCAATGCATCATATTCACAGGATATCTTGCCTAAAACAGTGAAATAAAAATATGTTTTAGACACAGTACATGTTAAAAATACTCCTCTTCCATGAGCAATCACAGATTTGTTATGAACAGTCATACACTCCTATTCACCGACCTGGTAAAAACGGTGTGGGGTCAAGGGCCCTGTCTGAAACCCACTACCTGTCAGATGTGATGCCACGTAGTTCGGCTGGCAGCAATGAAAAGCTTCAAGATGCACAAAAGATCATTTTTAGATTATCAAATGCAGGGTTTTGGTTTGGGCTCCTACTGGAGTCAAAAACAACATTTTTGCATTTGTAATTCATAAATAATATTACATAAAGATAGTTACTAGTACAAGTACTCTTTTTCTAATCATGTACAGTTTAAGTGAAGTGACATAACAACTGTGGTTTATACCTTATGCCACCCATACTGTACTACTAACAGGTCAACTGATGTCATGCTCACCTGGGCAATAATAGCCAGGCTGACATTGTGCATGAGGAGGACTAAAAATGGCAACATTTGGATTCCCATGGTTTGCATGGGCCAGTAAACCCTGCTGAATGTGCAAAGGATTGGAGCTTGAGTCTCCTCTTGTGTAGTGGTGGCTTAAAGGTACTGGTGTCCCTTTGTCTGTGGCAAAGACAGTAGGAGAAAGAGGTGCACTATGACCCCTTATCAGGTATCGTGGTGGGACTGGGGTTCCATTGTGCACTGTCATGGCCTGGGCTATAGTTAAATGGTAAGGATGAGTTGACTTCTGATATGTGGGCCTAAGTGAAGAAGTGCCTGCAGAAAGAGGAAAAAGCAAAGCACAATAACCTGTTGCTGGAATTTAAAGCAATGGTTTGCAAAACTAAAATTGCAATGATGAAGTGAAGTGAAGTGATGACACATTTAGGAGTAAGGGTGATTTTCAAAGTGGGTTTTGTGGACCTCCAGTTCTTGAAAGGTTTAATGAATGCTGTGATTTTACATTATTCACTAGTTTGACTATTTCTACAGGGTTCCACAAGTCCCTAATTGAAAGACAGAAGTCAAGCAGTGACACTTGTCTCTTTTCACATGACCATCTCTGCCATAATCACCTCTACTGAATCGCTGGTATCGACTCGGGGGTCGACAGTTCACATTCCGACCAGCTTGAATCTTGGCCTTGTTGTCGACGGTGAGTCTCCTCAGATAGGCAACGAGCTCAGGCTGGTCCCGCTTGAAGCTTGGGTTGTGAAAGTGATGAAGTGCCCCGGAGCCCCCGGTGAGGTTGCGGCTCTCTTTCCCCGCCGGATCGACCTTCCTGAAGCCGTACAGATTGAGCTGACGGACGAAGCTGGAGAAGTTGGATGTTTTGAAGACGTCGGCGCTGTCCGAGAGGATGGTGTCCGGAGACAGGACCTCTTTCTCGAACAGATGCTGGTCGATGATGATGGCCTCGCCCAGGCTGTCCCAGGCGATGGCTTTGTTCGTCGGGTTGTTCACCAGACGCCACAGTTTGGCAGGGAAGTTGTTCGGGTTGATACAGTCGGGGAGCGGTCTTCCACCTGCATCCATGGTTTTATCTCTAGAGGTGGAAACGTCAGTGAAATCAAGGCCTCACCACATCCAACTGTCAACATTAGCCAGTTAGCCATGTAATAATCCACTACAACACTATTACAACCAGTCAAACAGTTATGAAGTAGCTAGCTAGCATAACGTTAGCATAACTTTCTTAATGCTAAATATTGTTTGGAGTTATTAACCATAAAAATATCAACACTCTTAATTTTATTTAATTTTAATTTAACACGAAGTTAACTCAACACAATTCTTAATTTCTAATGTTAAAAAAAATAAAATACTGTAATTTTCTGGCTGTACTCAAAACGCAATACCTGAAAATGCTAACTTCAGGCGTTACTGGTACCCCAGCTAGCATTAGCTCACCAATAAACTGCTCTGTATTTGAAATTAATTTGAACACAGTTACATTAATTAAGGTTACATACGGTTCTTCTGATGTTGCCTTATATTTTTCGGGTCATGCTACAAGAAGAAGAAACACCTTGATAACAGGACCTGATCTCTGAAGATGGCTGCTGCTCAACCGTTGGACGTTCCCGAACCGTTGAAGCTGTTGGAGCTCAAGTGTTTTAAATCTGATTCTGGTGCCAACTGACTTACGGGAGTCTGCAACATGCTTCAGCTACAGAGGACAGATTATAACATGTTTCCACTAATGCAGGTTCATTTGTCTGTTTGATGAGAACAGAACTGGTGGAAAAAGTCTTTAAGTCCAAAGTGCAATACTACAATTCAAAAATACTCAGTGACAAACTTCTGTATTCAAAGTGTTACTTACAGGAAGTAGAAAAATAGATCTGCTCCTTCTGTTGTTATATACTGTTATAATAGACATTCAATTATCGGCATATAATGTATTTGCTGATGCAGTAACAGGTGCAGCAGGTCATTAATAAGATATAACGTGTATGAAATGTTTTAATCTGCAAAGTAGTAACAATAGCTGTCAAACAAATGCAGTCAAAAATAAAGTATCAAATTTAACTCTGAACTGTTGTGGAGTTTAAGTATAAAGTAGCATAAAATTAAAATTCAGTAAATGCATTAAACTACTTTCCACCACGTGGTCAAATGAGCTACAATTGAACATTTTGAATAACCTACATTTATTAAATAAGGGAGTAATTGTAGTAAATAGAGGTAGATAAAACCTTCTGTCGAGTCTGTTGTTGATATTGATATTTAGTATAGATAGATAGATAGATAGATAGATACTCAATGAGATTGTGAGGTCCATTACCTGATGAATGTGCAGCGACTATTATCAGACAGATATCAATATCCACTTCCTCTCAGGAATAGTCTCCAGCCTTACTGTTGTGCATAGTCTGCATAGTTCACACCTTTTAGTCTCCATTATACACAATGATGTCAGCCTCAATTTATATAACTTTAAAGATTGGTCTGTTCTGTTATGCCAGTGAGCCAACATGCCACATAGCAGGACACTGGAAATGCTGAAAGTGAACTTGCAAGAAATCCAATTACTGTAGCCAAAATGTAATTAATGAAATTTAAAAAATTGTATTTGGACAACAATGTGAATTGTATAAAAACATGGTATTCATCTAACCTTGTTCTTAAAACAAATACCTAAATAAATAAAACCACAAATGAACAAAGAACAGCATTAATATACAGTAGCTTTATGAGATGGTCATTTCTCTTCACCCTTATAGTCACGCACAGTTTCCCTAAATTATAAATCTAAAGAGGGCAAAATGTGTATTTTTTTGACAGTTGTATTTTAAAATGTAGTTTATTTGAATGCATACATACTGTACATACTTAAATAAACTTCTGATTTAATTAAAATAGTAAACAAGTTGAAGTATACAAAAGAATGACTTAGTTGTACTGATAAATGATATAAGAACACCATGGTATAATATTAATATGAAGAATAAAAATAAGAATTAAAATGAATAATATATTCATATATGCAATGTAATGTAAGACCAGTTCATTTAAAATACATACAGTGATACAGTCAAAAACCATAAAGAGGAAAAAAATACAAAATGAAATTTGAAACTTTGTGAATATGTTCATAATTAAATGGTAATGGACTTAACAATAACAACTATAACAGAATGATTAAAAGATGAATGTCTGATCCAGAGAGTAGTAATATACAGGATCTTAATATGTTGTCGAGGACAAACAGGGAGTCACAATTTTCCTGGATTAAAGTTATAGACATGTGCTTATATAAAGCAACCAGATGGTCTTAATTTAGAGACACAATTAATAATTCACCCAGTAGTCATTCATCTGTCCCTCCATCCATTACATGACGGAATAAATGTCCTTACTTTTGTATTTTGAATGTCTCTTATTTTAGTATAATCAAAACATTTGCATTTGTCTGAATCCTAGAGATGACCAAATAAATAACAATCCCTGTTTAGTATATTCATGAGACGTTTCTGAACACAGTGGGAGAAATATAAAAATTTGTGATAATACAAAACAATTCATGTATAATCCCTGTGGCTGAGATGATTATTGTATATGATAGAGAAAGATTTTTATACAGGCGCACTACAGGGCCGCCTCTGTGCGCGTCCTCTAGTAGGTCCTCACAGACAGTGACGTAATCCCCCAGCGACTGGAACAGCCTCAAAACATTAATCCTTTTGATATTTCAGTATTATTGGAGTATTTTCTCCAGGAGCTTAACGTAATGGCATTGGAAACGGTCCCCAAAGACCTTCGCCATCTGCGAGCTTGTCTTCTTTGTTCTTTAGTGAAGGTAAACCGTGAATTCCGAGAAGGAAACGCTCGGGCTAGCTTTGTGCTAACATGTAGCCGCTTTCTGCGTTGTATTTTCTTCATTTGTCTTTCACACATGAGCTAAACCTTTAAAGTAACTGTTTGTATACTCGTTTATTATAAGGTACTTGATCATAGTTTGTTCGTTCACAAGCCAAAAGTCAAACATGTAACACTACACAAACTAAAACCCAACAGTTGATTGACGTTAGTTGACCTAACGCTATTATATGGATTCATATAATCTATCATCAACTCACTCCTCTCTTTCTTGTCTTCAGACCATCGACCAGTTTGAATACGACGGCTGCGACAACTGTGAGTCGTATCTTCAGATGAAAGGGAACCGAGAGATGGTCTATGAATGCACAAGTTCCTCGTTTGATGGGTAAACATTGATTATTCAAGAACTTTCACAAGGAATTTTCTCATGGATTTGATTGTTCTCTTAATGTTCACCAATACTGTCTGTGTGTCCACAGTGTGATCGCCATGATGAGTCCAGAGGACAGTTGGGTAGCTAAATGGCAGAGGATAGGTAAGGATATATACTTATACTTAAAGCTGCATTAATCGATTTTGACCAAGAGGAAGCTGAGGAAATCTCAGAGACACACAGCCCTGATATAATTATTAAAGTTGTTACAGCTGATCTGTAAACAGATGCTGACTTACTCATCCAGAAGACACAAAGCAACATATCATAACATATTGGAACCGTGTTTTAGGCAACTTTGCAAATGAAGCCCAGTATTCACTGTAACTGTATCTCTGGTTTGGTCTCTACCACCTCTTGACAATGATATCTGGCTCTTTAGCAGCTGCATCTCTCTTACTTCACCAGTTGGTTGCAAACTATGTCTAGCTGCTGTTTGGTGTTGGCTTTCGCTGGAAACGAGGTTGATGAATGACACAGATAATATGCATCCCTATGGCAAAAACAATGAGCTGAAAGAGATTTTTAAAAAGTTGTGATCATGCATATGTTTATAACTAAATATGATGTCAATATGAACCCTATTTACTTAACATGTAGTCATTTGTTAATTCAAAATCAAAAATCCATTAAGCTTTAAAATTAGTATGCTTTTGAAAACATTCTTATTCATCATTTTTCATCCAACAGGCAACTTCAAGCCAGGTGTATATGCAGTGTCGGTGACAGGCAGACTACCTCCAGGTAAACTATATATACCTGTACTGCCTCAATATGTAACCAGTCACACACACTTAGGAAGTAAACTTTTTATCTTTAAAAATGGAGTTCCTTCCCTATTGAGTGTTACATTTACTTTACACACCTGCTGTTTTCATTGCTAATGTTGTTCTTCTCCTCTGAAGGTGTGGTGAGAGAGCTGAAAAGTAGAGGAGTGATCTACAAATCCAGAGACACAGCAGTGAAGACATAAACCTGTCTACTTCCAATTTACATTGCCTGATTTGACACACAAGAGCGGTTTCTTACAACAGCACCAACTTCAGGAAGATGTAACAACAGTGGGAGTAAATGTGATGATGTCTGTGATTTCATGTGGAACTGTTCAATTTTGTCTTTTGTTGTTAACAGAAATATTAGCATGAGGACTTATAGGGGAGAAAAAGGATGTGGTTTTTTATTATTATTTTGAATAATTCTGAAAAAAAATAAAATTCAGTTTTATAAAAAGTATGAGCAATTGTCTCATAAGTCACTACTTATTTTTGATTCATTTGCTGCACAGACAGCTGCTGATTCAGGGACAGGAATGTGTACCATGGAGCACCACAAGTCTGCATCTTCTTACCCTAAGCAATAGCTGGGGCTGTCTCAAAGCAGTCTGTTAATTCAGTAGACAGTGAGTGTAATCAGCGTCAGATACGTTCTCTCTGCCAAACTTAAACTGGAAGTTCCCCAGAAAATGTCCCTTAAAAACAGCAACTGTAACAAACACAAAACACCACACTTGGTGGAATCATCAACGAAAGCAAACCTAAATTAATTTCCAAATGTATGATTTTGTTTTAGCCATGCTAGCAACATAGCCCTGTTGATGGTCAGACAGTTGGCCCACCACTTTGATCCAAACTGACATAACTGTTGTATGAATTTCCATTAAATTTGGGTCAGACGTTCATGTCCCCCTCAAAATGAATTGTAACCGCTTTGGTGATCCCCTAACTTCAATTCAGTGACGTCATCAGGTCAAATTTTTAATTTGTCCAAAACTTTGGTTTATGATCATGAATGATGAAAAATCCCTGTACTTATTCATTTGGGCCACAGGATGGTGCTTTTGGCTGAGTAGCAAAATGACATGCAGTACCAAATAGTGCCAGAAGGGGGAACCATAAACCAAACGTAGTGGCATAAAGCTAGTTGCACGTTTCTCATCTCCTGTGTCTGTGTAGTTTCTCCAGTTAAATTGTAAGCTCTGTCCAGTTTGAGCCACTGCTTCTGTTTCTCTGAACAATAGTCTGTAATAACACCTCAGGTTTGCAGGTCCTGCGTCATCCTGTGTGTATCAGGTCCTGTTCAGCTGCAGCTCTATTGTTGACTGTGTGTTGGAAGAAACAATATTTGTTTATTGCCAGAGGGTCTAAGCATTGTGTCATTTCACTGTTGCCTGATGGATTGGGGTCATGCACACTGAGGACTCTCTGAATCTCTGTAAGAGAGCACAGGAAGCTCTCTGGTCTTACTAGAAGGTTTCATTGTAAAGGCACCTGGTGCTGACATTTTGTTATAAAGAGGTAGGGAAACTACTCTGAAAAAACCCAACTGATGGTTTAGTGAAGCAGATGGTTTTCACCTCGGGGTCCTTCATCATGCAACTATCTGAACAAGTGTACATTATAAAATACACATTCCCTTATATTGTCAAATTAGTTCATAATAGTCAATGATGTGGAGCTCAGACAGACGTAAATGGAAGGAATTCAAAGGTCCACTTTATGACTTACAGATCAGAGTGATGAGAATTTGCCACCACAAAAATGACTGAAAATGATTACCAGGCAGGATTTTAAATTCAGTAAAATAAGATGAAAACAGTCTAAAAAAGGCAAAGATGTCTGTAATGTGATATACAGGAAAGTTGACCCAGTTTCATGTTTGCAGGAGCATTTCTCACTTTACTTTTCTGGACTGACTACAGTGGGTCACGGAGGGAAAGGTGAGAAAGAGGCGATAGTCTTTATGACGATATAATCACTATTTCTATCTACAGCATCTCTGCAAGGAAAGATACAAATGTACTGTAACTAGGTCGCCTGCTTCCTTCGAGACACATACAAGGTATTACAATAGTCTTGCCGCTCACTACATTCTCTGCCTACAACAATACTTTCATAACATGTCTGGTACTACAAGATGTGGACAAGTGGCACACGCAGATTTGTCCTTTGCAGGCCGGGACACTGTGAGCAGGTTTCCACAATAAGCAGGTTGTAACAGTGTGTGAGGCCTCAGTTATTGAGTTATTCTGTGGACTGGAAACACTCATGCAGCAGTTTGCACTTGAAACATTTATCTGTATTAACTTCTCACTGAGGCTCATTTACTGTCAGCTGTGATGCAGCAGTGCAGATAACTGATGGATGAATTTTAGGAAACAAGCTCTGATAAAGAGACACAAATTTTATAAACTTGTAAAATAATTACAAAATCTCTCTCATGGTGGTGACCAGAGAAACAATTTTAATTCCACATTAAATGGACAATTCATCAATCATAATTTGCTGTGATAATTCTCTCATAATAGGAAAAAATAATAGTTAGAGAAAATGTGATGTTCATTGAAGTCAGAGGTCAAAGTCAAAAACCAAACAGCAGCCGTGGAAGCTGCTAAACCAACAGACAGACACAGTCCTCAACCATTCGCTCACAAAGCCTTTCATTAATGTCGGTCATTGCTTTGTCTCCTCCTAGTTTATTTAATCTTATTTCATTTTCACACTTTTAATTGCTGGCTGTTCTTGTCCTATTTTTCTTACTTGTTTACTTGTTACAGTTGTATAATTGTATAGATTTTAGACAGTAATGTTTCATATTTTGCAGCTGCTGCCACAAAAAGCACAAGAGGGATCACAATGGAAATAAGTTGATGTTATGACACCTCTGCGTTGCCCTCAACAGTTTTCAGGGTAGACATTAATGTGTGATGTACTATATATGTTTCCATTGTGAATATACCGTATATATGAATTGAGCTTTGAGCATAATACTGCATTTCCATTGTAACACTCACCCAACTTTTGCCCCATTTCACCATCAAAACTAACTTGTTTCAATTTGCCCATGTAAAACACCTCATAAGTTTGTTTGGAAATGCTGTATAAATAAAGTTTATTTGTAGTATAAGATAAATCTTAGGGTTCACAAGATGATTCATGGGAGAGGAAGAAAGAAAATCAAAGCTCTGATACAGAAGTTTATATTCATTTTTAGAACATCTTTCTAATTGTTCATTTTTGTGAAATAGTGGATATTTTGATCTTTGAACAGTTATTTAATTGGAGTTTGTTTTTTCATCAGTGCATTGAGAATGTTTTTTTTATAGTGACATAAATGTATGTATCAAGTAGAGATGAGCTGAGAAAACCAGTTCAAAGTGTGGAGACGGTGCTTTCACACGCTGCCTCATTTATGTCTGTAAACCACTAACAAATGCTTTTCAAAGACATTTTAAAACAGCAAACAAAACATTAATAAACTCAGTGATTTACAGAAATACAGAGACCCTAAATGAGTCATGATAAAATCATTAGACCGCATGAAAGTGTTATTTCTTAAATTGTTCCGCTGTGCATAAATAGTTAAACAATATTTTTATAACCTTGAGCTGTTCTATCATGATATTTTCAAGTATTAGTTGATCTTACTAGATTAGTTAGTATGATTAATTATCACGAAAGATTTGTATATTTGTGCATTTTTTAAAATTTCTGCTTCCTGGCAGCTTTATTCTTTGTTAAATTGACAAAATGAGGAGTCAGATTGTAGCTGAGTTTGTGCTAGAAGATTGGATACCATGCATGTGGAGGACTGTGTGAAACAAAGTCAAGACAGAATGCAGAGAAAATAGATCTGTAATATTAAAGGTTCAGAGGTGACATGTCTCTTGTGATTTACAGACATGCATAGACCCAGGAGTTGTGATAAAATCACTAAATAGACTGTATTCAATTTTTATTTCTGACATTTTTCTGCTGTGCATAAATAGTGAAACTATATATTTTTTAAAACCTTGTTGAGTTCATACACTTTTGAAGGCCCAATGTGAAAGGACACATTGTCCTGAATGGACTTAACTTACACAGGTTGGCGTCGTGGCTCTGTGGACATTGACCGGACGGCCTGGTCCTCATTGTGTTTGTGTGACACAGGCGACATGTAGCTCAGGTAGACAGAGACACTGAAAGTATAAATAGGAAATGTGAGTGACTGTTTCTCCTGGAATGATCATCTATTGAAGATTATTTCTCCATCTTCTGCCCAGTGCATGATGGAATACCTTCATCCCTGTGAGGAAAACATGGCTATAAAAATATTCTTGCATCTGCAGCCACATAAAGTCTATTCAACTGAAACTCACAGTGACGTGTTTAACATGAATTTAAAATGATTCAAACTTACTTGACAGGCTAAGGAGTCACTATTTAATCTGATTGACATTTTAAAAGTAAAAGAAGGTCAAGCCACACATATCTTAGAGCCAGAACCTCAGTAACACTATGATCCATTTAACTAGCAAAGGCCTTCATCTCCTCTTCTACTTTAAAATATGAAACACACTTTGGTACAATTGCCACTTTGTTCAATTAAATGTTTTTTGCAGTTTTGAACGCAACACAAAAGCTGAACTGAAAATCCTCCAAATCAAATATCACTGTCGGTCGAATGTATGTGATGTTCAATATTTCTCATTCTTTCCATCTCAAGCGGAACAGAGACTTTGTGCACTGAGAATCTACCTACGGTGGTTGGAGGCAGTTTATAATCAAATGAGAAATAAACCACAAGAGTCACTCTGCACGCCTCCACGTGGGTTTGCAGCTCAGTGCAAAACGAAGTTCATGTGCAGGAGAGTGCAACATCATTTCATTGCTCAGTTTGAGCCCTTTTTCCCGCCATGCAAAACTAAACAGATTCCACACAAAAGCTGAATCTTTTAGTCACATTTTTTTTCCGTGTGATTCCACCCTCTTTTCTCTTCAGGCTGCATGTGGGTGAAGTCATTTCACGAGAGCCGCCGACTAAAAACAAAACCGAGAACTGGACCCGGTGCTGCGAGACTTCCACAACCACAGGCGTTGTCAGGAAGGCTTTCGGCTCCGCCCCTGCGCTCTCCTCTGTTCATCAAGTGCTGTGGCAGCATCTGAGCGAGGCGAAGCCAAGCACGCCCTTCATTGTCACAGTCGCGGGGACACACGGGCCTGTCTGCCACGGCCTCATTGGTGCTCACTGCTGTGGCTTTTGCCCTTATTTGGATATGTCAAGGCTTTGAGCTGAAGGGAAAGTATTAGATCAGAAAACTAGGTGTTGACTCAAGGTTTACGGTGCCTTCGCTGCTTGGTGACCTCTGTCAAAACAAGGGAAACAGCAAGTGGAGGTTTCTTCACCTCAGGCCAGAAATGGGCTCTGTGTGACAGGGATAAAGTGGAGATAGGGAAGTAAGAGGATGTATTAACACATGGGGGGGGACATTATCAACAGAAAGCCTCACACACTCAAACTGCTGTGTGTGTGTGTGTGTGTGTGTGTGTGTGTGTTTCATAAGGCTGACAAAACTTCCTCTCTTTTGCAGACTAGAATACGGCAACAGAACCGAGAGCAGCTCGTCATATTCAAGGATTTCAATTCCTTTTACGAGTGATGGCATCTGTTTCACAGTGTTGGTGTGAAATGTGTGTGAAACAGGAGAC
Organism: Holacanthus passer; assembly: GCA_025331565.1. NCBI lineage: Eukaryota > Metazoa > Chordata > Actinopteri > Pomacanthidae > Holacanthus > Holacanthus passer. The sequence continues at coordinate 11,471,800 of JAFREQ010000005.1, forward strand.
ACAGCCACGTGGTGCTAGTTTGAGCTACTTCACAGACAGTTAGCCAGTTTTGTCCAGTGATTCCTGGACCTAAGGGTCGGGCCTGTCTAAAGGGTCACCACCTAAATCCGAGGGGTCATGAGGTGATTCATGAGAGAGGAAGTAAACATATACAAATTTTTATTAATTTTTTGGACGTTTCTAATCTTTGCTTTTTGTGATATAGTGGATATTTTGAGCTCTTTGTGCCTCTAACAGTTACTTAACTGGAGTTTGTTTAATCATAGGTGAATATATTGAGCGTGTTTTATTTATAGTGACATACATATATATATAAATGAAGTGAGCTGAGAAAACCAGGTGAAAGTGTGATGTGGTGCTTTCACACGCTACCTCATCTATGTCTGTAAACCATAACACAGTTTTTTGGAAGACATTTTTTAAACTCTCATGAAAAAATGGATAAACTCACACAAACATAGACCATAAACGAGCTGTGATAAAATCATTAAATAGACTGTATGAAAGTTTTATTTCTTTAATTGTTCTGCTGTGTATAAATAGTTAAACAATATTTTTACAACCTTGAGCTGTTCTGTCATGATATTTCAAGTAATTAGCACTAAAGATATTTTGAGCATTTATCACTAATTACATTTTTCTTTTATTTCCGCTTCCTGGCAGCTTTATACTTCGTTAAATTGACAAAATGAGGAGTCAGATTGTAGCTGTTTTTGTGCTGGAAGAACGGATTCCATGCGTGTGAGGTGGGGACAGTTTTAAAAAGTCAAAAAAGCAGAGAAAGTTCATCAGAGTGAGTCTGGACATGTGAGAAGTTCAGAGGTGTATAGAGGTATAATATTAAAGGTTCAGAGATCAAATATCTCTTTCATGGCTAGTGACAACAACCCCGACATCTAAAAAGTGGCAAAGGCAGCTTTTTGTCAATGGTCACAAGCCAAATTGTGTAATCTCTAACAATGCGTTGTATTTTATGAGCTGTTGATTTTTTGACTAAAATCTTAATCTGACAAGTAACTATAGCTGTCAAATAACTGTAGTGTAGTAAATATTCCTCTCTGAAGTGTATTTGAGTTGAAGTATAAAATGCTGGGAAAATACTCATGTAATGTACAAGTACCTCAACACTGACAGCCTTAAGTAAAGTTCTTGAGTAAATCTACTTTCCACCGGCGCTCTGCAGAAGCCGGTTTACAGCAGCTCAGGCCTCAGCCGAGCTCGCAGGTCTGGGAGGGATCTAAGCCTGAGGGCGGCTCGGCGGCGTCGACACCCGGCCGGGGCCCAGGAGGAGCTCGCAGAGCGCAGGCAGGCAGGGAGGGGAAATGGCTGCCGGCCCAGATAAGGTCTATCATGAGAGGCAGCGTGGGCTCGGGAAAGGCCCCAGCTTTGAGTGCACTTCTCACACAGGGAGTTAGAATCACTTCCCCACGGGCACATGCACAGGCGCTAGTGGTCGTCTGCCAGCAGCGACACTTCGGTGGAAGCCGGTGACTCAATACGTTGAAGAGGGCAGGGATTAGTTAAATGTGGGGCAGGGGTCAGGAGATTGGAGGGTTAAAGGCTAAAAAACTGTGTGGCGTTTAAAGACGCCATATGCTGGCAGCAAGTCTTTATTGTGGTTGTTTTATTTGTAATTGGAGCATCATTAGTGACCTTTGCCTTTAATATGAATAAACAGACAAATACCCAGAATCCTCATACAACAGGCTTCTGTTTAGGCTCATGGAGAATCACACAATCAGTATGAGAAACATGTTTCACAGTATTAGACACAAGCCCTGTTTATCCGTCAGCTGACATCACCTTCCCCATCTTTTATGAATTCTGTATCATAACTGTGTCATCTTTTCTCTCATGTCTTTGTTGTGTAGTGGACACACACACATTTACATTCTGTAAGAGGAAGTATTTGTTTCCCACATCCACGGCCCTCAAAGGGATGTATGTCAGAATGACGTCCGCTCGCTTTCCCTCAGTCCCAACAGAAACATGGGGATAAAGTTATAGAAGACCAAACCGTGTCACTTCTTTTTACACACAGCCATGTTGTTTAAAATCCTCGATGGGAAACTGTGAGAACACAACTGAACCCTGCAAACCCTTCAATCCAGTGGTGGAAAATTTTACTCAAGTACTATGCTTAAGGTACTTGTACTTTACATGAGTACATCCATTTTATGCTACTTTATACTAATACTCCACTACAATTCAGAGGGAAATATCGCACTTAGCTCTATTTGACAGCTATAGTTAGTTTTCAGATTTTACATCAAGAAAAATATGATGACCAATGAGCACATTACTGTTTTGGCTTGTAACCTCCAACACTACAGCAAACACTAGTTGTCACATTTCATTGTCACAAGTCTGTGAGTTGTTAGCTGTTCCATTAAATAGTGATTTCCCCTCTTAACTCATGTGGTTTCATTTAAATTATCATTCAAATTAATGCAGATATTTCATCAAACAAAGCAAAAATTCTGTCCAAAGCCTTAAAAAATGAATATAAAGTTGTGTTTTTTCTTCTTTCCTCTCTCATGAATCATCTCATGTCCCCTCAGATTTATCTGGTGACCCTTTGAAGGGTGCCCGACCTCTATAATGGGATGATAATATATATATATAATTATGTATAAAGTAGAAAAAACTAGCTCCACCTCGAGCAGCTTACATCTCAGCTTATATCTAATAACATGTTAGTTACAGGGACGACACCAGTACTTGTTTGGTTATAATACTTTGGCTTAAATATGATTTTGCATGCAGGACTTTAATTTGTAAATTTTGATTTATTTAAAAAGACTTTACAATTTGTTTTTATTTCTACACTATTGGCCTGGTACTTTTACTTAAGTAAAGGATCTGAGTGAATCTTGCACTACTGCCTGAATCCATGTTACAACTACACATAATGGATGTCTGTCTTTGCACACACTCAATTACATTATTACATTGATACAGGGCTTAGAGACTAAAAGTGTTGCAACAGGAAGAAAAAGATTTGCATATTGTCCTGCCATAACACTTTGCTTAACCCCACCACCCATATTTAGCATTTAAAAGCAGCACTTAGCTAATTTAAGTAGTGATTGCATGTATATGTGAGCAGCTCTCTTATTTGCAGCTAATAGAACAAACCAAACTGAGCTTTATTATCTTGCTGTGTGTGTTGCTGTGTGATCAGAAAATGAAGCCACCTCTCATCAGTCTGTCTCACAGAACCAGGTCCATTCATTATCCTGGAGCTTATTCACACGAATGTTCTGGTGACCTAAGTTAGGATGTCAACTACCAGAGGAGCAAAAGTGAACTCGCTTTTGCCTGATGCGACAAAAACTGTTTTAAAAGGCTGCGTTTATGCTGTACATACAGCACAACACTAAATACTTCAGCGGCCTCTAAATGAAACTCACATGCTAAAATGTAATCACTAAATGTCTTCAGTGTAACTTTAATCCTTCATCCTCAGTGTGCTTTAACCTGCTTGTTAGTATTATGAGAAAACCACACAGTTACGGTTGGACATTTACATTTATCGGGAATTGAAACCTACCGCCTTTCACTTTAGAAAACCAACAGAAACGTAATGGTGATCATAGTGACGAACATGCAAACAAGCTGACTTTTGAACAAGAGGAATCAGGTTAGAAAAGAATGGCTTTAGTTAACTTTCACATTAGAAGATCGGTTCACATCCAAATCTGTCTTAAAACTATTCTCAGAAGCCCACATTTACATTTGTTCACTGTAATTGTGGATTTTGTCCTCCATCACCTGCACAGAACAAATACAGCCAGCAGTAACCTTTTCAACGTTCAAATGAGTGTGCGAGTGTTATATGAGCAAAGACTTGAAAAAATATGAATTTACTGATGCAGTTTTTACACCGTTCAAATGGTTTCATTCTGAACAAACTAAAGGAAAAAAGGTCTTTCTACACCACTCATCTGGGAGCTTCTGTCTGAGTCTGTGTGCTTTGCTTCAGTCAAACCAACACTCATCACTCATGATTAACTCATCTGACAGAAAACATACTTGGAAGACTTTACTGTTTCTAGCAAAGGAAAGTCAGATAATCAGTGAAACCATCATCTCACAGGAACTGTTTTACTCATCAGGTTCTTGACGTACATAACTAAACCTTCCTCCGTCTCTTTGTTGTGTAAGCAGCAACTTGTGCACAAATGTGAACAGGCATGCTCTTAAAGATGATGTATATTTAATGTACCATAACGTACAGTCATGATACTGTGAATAAAATCAAATGAAATGTAAATGTAAAATGTGCTGTATTTAGTTCACATTCACCTGCTGGGAGCACAACAGATAAACTCACTCTCAGTGTGTGTTGTAATCTCTCAACTTCATTCTGGGCTTATTACCCAACTTCACGTTGCACTGTGCTGTGGACAAAGCTACATGAAGCTGCCGATTGTCTATGTGAGTATAATGACATCATGACCTGCAGCACAGCATCCCGGACATGGTCAAGGTGGAAAAACTGAGACTTAAATGAATTTGATTTGAAGTTGATTAAGATGAATGAAATGATTAATCTGGTATGTGCTAGTGTTTGTATGTAACACTCAGAAACTCAAATGATTATTTGCTGCCAATGTCATTTGTGTCATTACAAAGTCTGGAAAAATGATCTTAGTTGCCGTCAGCGTTTTGAAAAAAGCATCTGCAGAAGGAGGCAGAGAGTGAAGACGGAAGAAGAGAAAGAGAGCGGCTGTGACTGTTAGACCTCTTCCTGTGGTTACATCACGTGGTTGTGGAGGGTTCAAAAGGAGACAACTTCTTCTTCTTCTTCTTCATCCACTCCTTGGACGGACAGAAGACACCTGTGGGGCTGCCGGACAATCGTCACTTAAAACAAGAGAAAACAAATGAAGGTTGAGGTAAAGTATGAAGGAGGACGACATCTATTTAATGCTACTATTATTTGTGACGACGTGATAAAAACATTTTTTATCTGTCAGATAATGACAGATACGCCAGTGTTTAACTTTTCCTATTAATTCTGCATTTCTTTGTTCTGCTTTCTGGTCAAGTGACCTCTGTTCAGTAATCCAATAGGAATTTTGATTGAAAAACATTGTACTTTAAACTGAACAATCTTTATTTGCTGCTGTAATATTATTTGTTTCAATGTTTTAAATTGATCTACTGGGTCTTTGTATTTGTGCCAAACTGTTTCTGATGAACTGATATTGTTGGATTTATTTTACATGACTTTTTGAATGTACCAAGTGATCTTTTGCTTGGACAGAAAAGCTTACTCATGCCTGCCAAAATGGCTTCCTCAAGATAGCGCTTCCTGACAAGCAGTTAAGTTCTGACTTTTACCTCAAGAACTGCACAGCGGCACAGTTTGAGTCATTCAGGTGGGGTCCTTGAGATGACTTTTGTCTTGTACAAAAATGTTACCAGGCCTCACTTAGATCTGAACAAACTGTCTGTTATGCATGCAAATGCTTCAATACAAATCAGGAAGTGTGCATTTTCTGGTTTGACAAAAACGCGAGGGCTGTTTGAGCGTTGAGCTGAGAGGTTTCAGTTTGAGGTAAAAGTGTGTGTCTGGTGGGGGGGTGTATGTGTGTGTGTGTGTGTGTGTGTGCAGCTGCAGACACAAGTGCAGGTGCAGAAGAAGAGAGAAGTGGAAGAAGACAGAAGACGGAAGAGGAGCAGTGGATGTACAGTGCAGTCATCCATAAAGTAGAAAGCACTACTAAACTCCTCGCCACAGTGTAGTGTTTCCTACTTTATGGATGAGTGTACTGTTGGCTTCAGGGAGGACAGGCCCGACACAGAGCCCACGCAGGAAGTCAGAAAAGAGGAAGCTGCTTTGTCTCACAAGGCCACGCATTACCCAGAGTGTTGCCCCAGTCAGTTCACATGGGCGGCGTGTGGCGCGGAGCAAAGCTCGCGACTCTTTCCTCCATTTTAGAATCTGTTTAAACTGAAAGAAAAAGTGATAGTCACATACATATGATGTGTAATTTGAATGATATGCAATAAAGATGATTAAAAATGATCTTGGGTTGATTTCTGTTTTCCATGAGCACCACATACACAGCAGACTCAGTGCTTTCTGTGAAAATATACATACTTTATTCCTGTAAAAAGATCCATATTGAAAGAAACCATCACAATTTCAAGTCAACGAGTCCTCTGTTTACTACATCTTTAGTTACTGTTCCTCCATCGACAATGCCTGGACATGCAAAGAAAAAAAAAACATTACGAAAAATATTTACAGATGAGCTTCCAAAAGGGTAATAAAAACATGAATATATAAAAAGGTAAATCTTCCACTGGTTTCAAACAATGAATGCAGGTCAGGAAAGAGAGAGAAAAAAAAAAGAAGAAAAAAAAAAAAAATTCCCGCGCTGTATGAAAATATACCACAAGTCCCAACACTGTTCATTATATACAGACAGCTCCTACAGCTTCCTTTCCACTGCATCGAATATCTACAAGTCAAACATTGTAGACAAGTCAGCCTAGAAAAACAGAAACGTGACAGTAACATAAATAAGGCCGAACATGGGTATAACATTGGTATGCATGCAGTCAATAAACATCCTGTAAACAACATATTAAGACTAAACAAGGTCTTCTTGTAAGGCTAAATATGATCAACTGAGCTAAAACACTACCTATGTGGGTCTAGGTCCTATTCAGTCAACAGTGGAGCCGCCTACTCACTACACAGCAGGTAGAGGATTAACTTGTGCATTAAAGGCCGTCAAATACAAGATCAGTACAAATATTCGCTGTACATTTCGGCAACTTTTGAGCATCCACCCCGGCTTTAAATACAAAAACATAAATAACATTAAACACGCAGTCTCAGTCTTGCCTCTATCCCGGCTATTCCACATCTAAAGTGTCTTTATCCATCCGCCCTCCCTTTTATTCTTGGCATCATCATGCTCCCTATATGTAACACTGACGAAAAAAACATTCATGACATTAGTGAAAAAAATTTGCCTCCAACTTGTGTCATCAGGTTTGACTCCATCTACTTCAACGTCGTGAGTGAAATCAGGCCTCAACCCAGACTAGAGTGTCCCCTGTGCTGCCGGATGCTCGGCCTCCTCACAGCTGTGCTAACAGGCGAAGCACCTAAGAGTTTGGCATATTCTGCAGTTTTTGACAGCCTGAGTCAACAGGTGGCTCGGCATCAATAAGAAACTACGAGTAAAAACCTGAGAAGTTACCCAACAGCCCTGTGTCACACAGATAAAAGATCAAATCAGACTGCGTGAACAATCACTGCATGTGTGGGAGCTGACTGACTGGATACTAAGGCCTGCTCCACACATTCACATCACAAAGCTGTTACAAGCTGTTCAGCACACACTATATTGCTAAAGTTGCATTTAGCTTCAACCAAACAATCTATGATGCAAATGTGTGGACAAGAAAAACTAATCACCACTATGCTGCATGGGCTGATGGAGATGTTCTAACACTGTTTAGCCTGTTTGACCTCACACACCGCAACTTCATTACACTCTCAAAAAGGAGGCAAAAAAACAAAACAAAAAAAAAACAAAACAGGTAGAGAAACAACTTATTGCAGAGTCTCATCACAGTACAGTAGTGCCACAAACCACCAGTGCCATGACTGAAAACTGTTCGAATGCAGTTCTGCCAAGTGTTGTTCCTGTTAGTCGTGTTGTATGTAAGAGCACCCAACACGCTGAGTCCAAACCACACTGAATCCCAAAGGCTGACACACTGTATGTTTTAGCATCAGGCTGCTAATTGTTGGGGTTTAATAATGTGACCAGCACCGAGGACACTGCTTCACTCAAATCTCAATTATTACATTAAATGAGAATATTTTCGGTATTGAGATTTTGGAGTATAAATTAGCTCGAGCTGCAACAACAAATCGATAAATCAATTGATCCAGAGGTTTTCTAGCTTTGAGATTTGAAATTATTTCAACTGTGGGGAAGGGTGGGGGTTTTAGAGGGGGGGGGTGCAGTTGTTTCGATCAAGTATTTTGATATCTGATTAATCGTTTAAGCAAAAACGCCAAATATCTGATGGATTTTAGGTTCTTAAATGTGAGAATTTTTCTTCCTTCTCTCACATTATAGCAAATGGAATATCTTTAGGTTTTGAATTGTTGCTTGGACAAATTAAAAAAAAAGGTGACATCACTTTGGGCTGTTGGAAATTGTGAAACAACAACAAAATGATCAAAGAAATAATGAAAAGATGAATCGATAATGATTTTATAATAATCATTAGTTGCAGCTCTATTAGCATTCTATTATAATACTACACTGCAGGTCTCTCTCTCACACTCGCACAGAGACGGAAAATATGTCGTATGCAACATTTAGGCCAGTTGTGACTGTGGTCACAAACATGAAGAGTTCTTGTGTTAATGTCTGAAAAAGGCATCTGTTTTCAGTCTCACCAGTGGACTGGGCAGCTTCATCTACACACACACACACACACACACACACACACACACACACACACACACACACACACACACACACACACACACACACACACACACACACACACACACACACACACACACACACACACACACACACACACACACACACACAACACACACACACACACACACACACAACACACCAGAGAAGGGCAAACCTTCACATTCTTTCCATTTATCGGTATGTTCTACTTCAATCAACAGTCTTGACTGTTAACCTCAAACCCCATAATTAGATTAGCTCTAAACTACACAAAGTGGATCGTCACTGTCTCTGACAGCTCTATATGACTAACCTCCTGCCCCGATGTCACTTCATGCAATGTGGTGATGATTAGGGCAAGAGTCTGATACAAATAAATAACATGTTCTGTACAAACTACGGTATAAATACTCTTAAAGACAAGAAACACATGTGAGGGACAAGCAGACGTGTTTTAAATACATCCATTCAGGAGGGATAGTGCATTCTTTATAGTCACACAGAGGAAGAGATAGACTGCTGCTTCTGTTCGCTTGCTTCTAATAAATAAAGTGGCACCAGTACATGAACATTAAAGCTAATATTTAATTAGCTCTGTCTGGGCTGAACTGTGGTCTGCTGTTCGATATCTTTCAGTATCACATTGTTCTGAATAAGCCCAATCCAATGAGAGAGAACTCTTTTACATCAAGCATTAAAGCCTCTAATGAGCTGAACATTTGCAAATGCTTAGATAATTAGGAAGTACTTAGAGAATATACTGTATTTGTGAGTTTGCACACTTCAACATGCACGTCTACATGCTCTTGTGATGCTGTAAGCTGTATGTTGATGTGTTAAAGTACTCTAAATTTAACAGCCGGTCTTGCAGTGCTCTAAGGCAAATGTATAATTCATAAAGCATCAGTTATTAGATCTGATAGCCACTAACCGCGCAGACTACCAACTGAGACTAACAGTGAAGATAGAAAAAGTGCTTTCAATGTGACGCGAGTATTCAGAGCCAGATGTCCTGACTCTCATTCTTTCTTGCTGGATCCCAGCTTTTTGAACAGCTTCTTGCCTTTGGAGAAAAAGCCTTTCTTCTTCTTGCCTTGCGCAGAGCAGTCTGTCTGTGTCGGGCTACCTGCTGGGAGGGGGGCCGGAGCGGAGCTGCAGGCCTCCGCCGCAGCTGGACCTGGAGCTGGAGTCAGACTCGGGGGAGGGTCTGGGTCTGATGTGGGGCTTGCAGTGGGACTTGCCAGTTTGGGCATTGGGTCTGTGTGCTCTGTCGGGTCAGGGAAAGGAGGTTCTGTTAGGGAGGGCGAAGCCTCTTCTAGTGTTGAGGGCCCAGGATCTGGCGGCTCTGTAGAAGATGTCCAGGTACCCTTCAAGAAGAAAGGGAGAGTTTTCGAATGAGCAATATGCAGAATACACTGCACTCAATTAAAGAATATTTAAAAGGTAGTTATGCCTAAAATCATAAAACCAAAGGGAAACACAAGGATAGGACACACACAAAGGAGGAGGCAGTGGATTTGAGATCTCAACTTTTTGATCCATGCAGGTGCAAGATTCTACACAAAGGAGCAGTGTAGAACTACAGCTAAGATGGAGGGAAGAGGACCTAAACAGGAAGTGAACAGGGGGCAGTAGTGTTGATCTGCTATCTTATCTAAATACACTTACGATCATGTCTCAAAGTGTACAGTTCGTTTCTGCTTCTGCAAAAGGCCATGCAGGAAACAGTGAGGCGACAAACAAAAAAAAAGTGACAACGGACAAGTAAAGAAACAGAACAGAAAAAGTCAGCAACCACAATCTGGAAACTTACAAGAGATGAGAAAACAAAGTAAAAAAGAGCTTTCTGATGTCAGTGGTTTGTGAAATGAGGTCGTCCACAGTTCCATATACAGTAACGCCTGCTGGATAGACAGACATGCTGATACCTGTGATTCCTTCTTGGGTTCTGGTGCAGGCTGAACAGACACAAGTTCTGCTGGAGCATCCTGTGGTAAGGCCTGCAGGAAGTTGGAGGGAACTAAGCCTCTGTGTCCATTCAAGTCTCCCTGGAAGACAAATGCAACATGAAGACATGAGGACTATATCATAGGGCTGGAATGAGTTTATTAATCAAGGTATTAATCAACACCATTTTCAATAATCGATTGATCATTTAAGTTATTTTTCAGGCGAAAATGACAAATACTTGATGGTTCCAGGTTTCAAAAATATAAGAATTAGCATCGTTTCTTGGTCTTACGTTAAAGCAAATTAAATCATTTTGGGTTTCAGACTGTTGGTCGGACAAAACACGACATCTTAAGGTGTTACATTAGGCTTAAGGAAATATTGATGATGATTTTCCAATGTTTTCTGATGTTTCTGATCAAGATAACTAAAGATTTATCAATGATGAAAATTACTGTTAGTTGCAGTTCTACTATACTGTTATCATCATAGATTTATTTTCAGTTTACATATCTATATACATTTCATAGTATTGTATTATTACTGTATAGTGTGTGGATATTACACATCTTATCTTCGCCTAAGTCTTATCTTCTTTCATCTTATCTCATGTAGGTTTGTTTTTCAGAAAACCTCCTCTTTCACACAGGAAGTATTTAAAAAAATAAATACAGGAAAAACTGCATAGTTAGCAGAGCTGCCGTGCTATTTTAGGATAGTACATAAATAACTGCTTATCACTAATAAGTGGAAAAAACAGACTACTCCACATTCTAGACACATTAATTAACACCTACGTAGAAGAAGCCGTCTTCGTCCATGTCACCAAACACATGTATGATATCTCCTGCACTGAAGGTCAGCTCAGCCTGAACCCAGAAATAAAAAATGAGGCAGACAATGAGCAAAAATGACTAATGTACTTTTTCTCAAAAAAAGATATTATGCATGTGGAAGCCTGACCTCTATGTCAGTGTTGGGGGAGCTCTCTCGTGGATCATAATCAAAGATGGCGACCATCCTGCGAGCCCCCGGGGCTGGGTCCCCCACAGCTGCTGTGGCGGCGGCGGCAGTCTGGCTGGGATCTGTCAGTCAAACAGAGAGGGCCATACAGTACAGTCTGACATCTCCATAATTAGGAGTAACACTTGTCTCTGCAATTCCAATCAGCTCATCGGCATGCAGCTCATCGTGTCTGCATGTCCGACCCACTCAGCGTCATGCTAAGCCGAGGAAAAGTCGCACCACTGCAGTCGAAACGTGAAAAATAAAATAAGAAGAGATGAGCAATGAGAGTTAGCATTTTTATTTCCATGAGAAAGGTCTTGGTAGCTTGGGCTGTGTTGCTGTTTTTAAACATCAATCAGAGCATTTGCCACTGAATAAAAGTTCTACACTTTGTAACGCTATTAGTAAAAATGAATTATTGGATGATTAAATGATGCCACGTGAACTGTGGAATGAAAAGAAAAGTTAGAAGAAGGGACTGCTTGACTTTTAGATCTGGGGTTAATAAAAATTTAGGATATAAGACCTTAGCTGTCATATTTTAATTTATGCTACTCTCAGAAATACCATTCTATTGTTTTTGTTTTAATCATTTACAACCCAAAGAACATGCATTAAATGCATAAAATTTTGTTTATATATATATATATATATATATATATATAATTAGGATCTTTAAAAAGTTCAAAAATCTTTACTTTAACTCCAAATAATCAAACAGTCCCTCGTGAGGATGAATGGAGGTGGGCCCTGCTGTTATCAGCAGCTAGAAGACAGTCCTCATGTTTGCAACCATAAAAGAAAGAGGTCACATAAACACATGCCGTCCTCCAATGGACACAGAAGTGCTCGTCTGGTCATGCAGGTGCAAACAGAGAGGTGCTGGGTCAAAGCTCTAACTACAAACCTTGGCTGGAGGAGTCTTTGCTCTCCTCCCAGAGCGCTGCAGACTCCACTGGAAGAGATGAGGTGAGGGGATAGAGCAGAGCACAATCACAGAAGGATCTGGGAATAATCCTGAAGTTACAGCATGTCTCACACTGGAGTTCACAAAGTCACAGATGGAGATCAGAGGGGATGGATGCTTCAACAACTGGACTTTCGGTGATCATGTAATGCATTGCCGACATGGGAGCAGAATACTGGCAATCAATCTTTTATCAATCAAGAAGAAGTGACAACCTGCCACATTCTGCTGCTATGTCTGCTCTGTATTACATGAATAGCCAATGACAGCTGACAGGACCAACTCAGTACTCATGTATGTGCCTGCTTACATTTGTGAAGCTGCCAATAAAATCAAAATCATAAAAAAGTCAACCTGTGGAAAGATGAAGTTACTCTGAGTGGCCTATAAGCACTAAGAAGGAAAGTGTAATTATAGAATGTGAAACTACTGTAAAGGAGGTCTGCAGCAGTCATAGTAGTACAATTTTTACATAATGCTGGGAAGCTGTCTGATTTCATTACTTCAGCAGCTGACCTAAAAAATCCCCCCTGGTCGCTGAGTGAGAAGCAGCAACTGAAAGAGCAAAAGCTCAAGTGAAAGAGACAGAAAGAGAAGCAAACCAGAGAAGAGAATAAAGGAGAGAGGTGGGAAGCCACAATCTGCAGCGAGACACACCTTTCTTGGATCGTCTCGGTTTCGGCGGTGGAACAGGGCGACGAGGAAGCTGTGCATGTGTGCGAGTGCCTTTATGGAGTTTTAGAAAGGAAAACCAAAAAAAAAAAAAAAAAGAATGAAAACAAAAAGAAACACAGAGGTGCAAATTTTTGAGAGAAGCATACCAGACAAAGTAGACAATGAAAAGCCAGTGAAGAGCAATTTAAAAATGACAACCAGTGAGCAGCAGACAGCAGCAGTGAGAACAAGTGGAAGTGAAAAGGTTAAACCATCTGCATATAACGCTCTGGGTAGAAAGCAGGAAACAGAAGCAAAGTGTCAGCTTGCTGTGTGGCTCGCTACCACTCACCACAGGCCAACACTTTGACTTCAGTTTATGTTTTAGAGACCTGCATGAAAACACAGTCAGTGACTGAGAATAGATGGTTATGATTCCCTTAATAGCAACACAGTGAACAAGAACCCATAAAAACATACAAAGTAATGCCACAGGGAACATTTTGGGCCCACTTTAATTTGGGTCAACTGAAATCTAGTCTGATCTGATGAGAACTTTCTTTGTATTTCCTGTTGGTCCAAAAGGTCAACAGACCAGAGGGAGTTTTTACTCCTCCTCATCTGGAAATTGTTTCTCCAGTCAACTACAGACAAAATATTGCTAAAATCTCTTTATAGATCTGGCCAATGTAAAATATATTTTATATTTTGGATATTTTAGGTCTGGATTCTGCAACACTTGTGCTGCTATTTTCACTTACCACTTAAACATGAACAGCGGTGATATCATGAGTAAAACATTATAATTTACATCTATGATAAAGGATGTCCAAATGTACCAATTTTTAACTGCAACAAGACGCATTTGAGCGCACAGCATAGTTAGGATTTATACGGAAAACCTGTCATTTGGTCTGAAATATGCCAACAGGCACATGTTGATGTAGCTGCTAAATCTCTGACTGACAGTGTCACCTACCTATCTTCTCAATGGAGGCCGCTGTGGACAAGAAGCCCTGCTGCAGTAGCTGCTGCCGGGTCTCCTCATCCTCCACCTGGATCTCAGACACCATATTACATGGCACGAAGCCCAGGCGACCACCAGACTCTCCTCGGTAGAACCCGTCTGGGTCTTTATCTCCGTAAACCTGGAGAGAGGAGTGTAAAAATCTATTGAAAATTCTATTGAAATGAAACAAGCTAAAATTCTAAAGCCTCTTTCACATACGGTGTGTGTGAATAATGCTGGCTATATATATATATATATATATACATATAATATATATGTGTGTGTGTGTGTGTGTGTGTGTGTACACACATAGTCTGAGACCACATTGAATATTTCTAATATTTTCACATCATGCCTCAAGTTTACACCAGACCACTGCTTACTAAGCATCGTAATAGTGGGAAAAGTGGCATCAGAACTAAGTGAAAATGTCAGAAGTTATATTATTAAGAGGGACTTTCTCATCAAGTCATAGCTAGTCTAAAGGTTTCTAAGAGGGCAGTGCATGAAACTCTAAAACCCTTTGCAGAAACTGGATCAGTTGTATCCAAAGCAAGATCAGGCAGAGCAAAAGTGAGCACACCATCAGAAGATCAATACATCAAGCTGAGTTCACAGAGAGATAGAAAACCAGCTTCATCACAGACACAGATTAACACAGATTACTAAATAAAGAAGACAGGATTCCAATCAGTAAAAGTTCTGTCGAAAGAAAGCTGTCTTGTTGTGATATCAGAGGATGAGTGTCAGTTTCTAAACCTCTTCTCAGGAGGAGAAACAAGGCCAAAAGCTTGGGGTGGGCTAATACCAGCATTTCTGAGTGTGAATCCCAGTTTGAGATTCATGGCAGTAAGAGGAGGGTGTATACATTATATACCTTCAATGTGTCTCTACAGTATGCTTATTAAGCCTTGTGCATGCTGTAGCTTTTCTGTTACTATGAGCTGATCAGGGACGCTTTGAATGAAAAACATGCATGATTGTCAAGGTTCTTCCAGGAGAGTCTGAGCTGTGTGGGGACATACTTTGATGATCTGTCCTTCAGTGAAGGGCAGCTCTTCCTCAGCAGCATCAGGATTAGGTGACATCGTGGCAGGATCATAAGGGAAGAGGGCCACAAAGATGCGTATGTCACCGTCTCCTTTCATCTTTGGTGAATCAACACCACCTGTAGACACGCACACACACACACAGTCACACTACTTTATTTGCTACCCGGGAGCGCTTGGTCCAGGATTGACATTAATTCTGTTCTCAACTGACTGATTCACACGCGTCATTCCTCTTGTTTAGAGCTCTGGTTGTGTTATGACCCCAATATTAAATTAGTTACATCTTAAAAATATTTTCTATGGGTTTAAGAAGCTTAACTTGTTTCTTAAAATGAATAAGAGTAAATACTTGTTTTTATTTATACATTATTTCTATAAGCTTTTGTTTTCATGCAATTAATTTTTCTCCTTCCATTCTGTTGCTATGCAAACTTTGGCTTTCTAAATTTTTAATGTCACTACTATTACACTGCACATACTTTGCACACAAGCCACGCATTGCTTGCAACGAGTTCTGCAAATGGTATAGCCAGCTCACCCCTCCCCCACCACCCACCAACTGCAGTGCTGCTATGAACAGTGTTCGCCGAGCACAGGCATGTCCTTAAAAGAGGTAATCAAGCTAAACCACTGATCCTAAGCTGTGTGAGCCGTTTGACAAACGTGCACTCGTTCATGATCTGCAGCAAGCAAGCAACAGGGGAAACAGTGTTTGACCCACTCTCTAATCCAAACCTGAGGACCTTTACTGACAACACAGAAAAAGAATACTGATATTATCAGAGGTGCAATGTCGTGGATCAGGCAAAGCAGCCTTTACATTTGCCTAGCAGCACTGTCTACAGCAGAGCAGGCATGAAGTATGACACCGGTGTGGCTAAAAGCATTACAACTGGAGCCTATTTGACAGCGAGCGACAAATTTGAAGGGCTGTAGTGAGACTTTAAGCTGCAGCGAAGAGACGTGTTCTCTATCTCATTAGGGAGAATCAGCCCATCTGTGGCAAGAGTCACGGGCAGACAACTTGCACACTTTCACATCCTCACTGATGTTCTGGTAGATAGAACAGAACTTCTCACTGCTCCCTTCCTCTATCTGTGTGCACATGTACAGTTGTGCATTTGTGTGTGTAGTCAACTGTGCACCCACGCATACACCAGAAAGGTCTGGTTGACTGAATGAGTGTGTCATGACAGCAACGGACAAGAAAAGAAGATAGTGAGGGGAGGAGAAGAAGAGAGGGGCTCATACGTCCACGCTGCAGGCCGTTTCTTTGCTGGCTAATCGAGGTTACTATTTTAATGTCTGTCACTTCCTCCTGTCATGACAAGCCACTTTGGGTTAAGCCGGTTCTCAGCTTAGCAGGCTCTCTCCCTCTACTTCGCTGCAGCTACACCATCTCCTCCTCCCTGACACGCCCTCCCCCCACAAGGTGCTAATCTGACTACCATCATGTGTGAGAGGGGGAGGCTTGCCAACAGAAAGCACAGGTGTGTCAGCGTTACATTATACACTGCATGCTTTAGTTGAGAGAGGGAAAGAAATCAAGAGACAGAGGAAACAGGAAGACAAAAGAGGAAAGAGTCTCTGACCTTTGAGTTGCCTGGACTGCAAGCATGCTGGTTTAGAATGGAGCTCAGTCTGGGCTCCCCACGATGGACCTGCCTCAGCTGGAGGGATCTGACTGGGCTCCTGCTCAACATAGAGAAAATACAACAATAAGAAAAACATCTAAAACATAAACACATTCACTACGGGGGAGGAGAGGGCTCACAAAAATGAAAACCAGATTCAGCTGTTCAGTTTTTAAAACAATAATGTACACTTCATCTAATGATAATGCATTTGACTTGTCAGTACAGATGGAAACCCCATCAAATACAAAAAGCCGCAACAATCTACTGTTACACGTATTTTGCATTGTGCTGATGTTAGCAGAATTAAGACCAAACCACATCCACTCTAATGTAAAGCAGGACAAGGCAGTACTGACTATTTCAACACAACTCAAGGCACAGGAGTATTACAATGTTAGTGCAGTGAGACAGAGGGAGAACAAATTCAGCTACACTCCAGCCAACACAAACTGAAAAAAGATTAGAAGTCTGAAGCCACAAGGTGACAAAGAACTGGTTTAACTTCTTTGTAACCACTGTCTGGCCACATATTGACAACTCAACCAGCAGGTCGTTACTAAATAATATACTGTATCTTGCTTGCTAAATATGCCAGAGCATGTGCTCCCTGACCTCTGTCCACTGCAGTGATGATGAGGGAAAACCTAATTGTCTACTCAGCAGTACAGTTAAGTGATATCCACTAAAGGTTAGCTCCACTGCTACAGGGAAGAGGAGGGGGCTGGGACAACAAGTCCACTGCAGCTGGCCTGCAGCAACATTTACCAGCGGTTCGGCCTTCAGCCCTCGGCGGTGAGGAGGTCTGCAGTGCTCCATTTGAGCCCCCTCTACCCACCACTCAGAGCTCATCTGTTCCACCACCACCTCCCCAGGACCGTACTCCACAGGCTCCTCGTTGTCATCCGTGCCGTACTCTACGTCAATCTCCATCCCGCGACTGATAGGTGACCTCACAGTCCGTACTGTTTTGCTGACTGGGTAGGGTCTTGGCGGGGTAAGACCATAGCCGGGGTTGGCTGCCGCGGCGACAGCCATCTGACTCCTGAGCATGGCCTCCCTCCTAAGGCGGTCCCCTAGCCCTCTGAGCAGTGCTCCTTCTTTGCGGTTGGGGGTTGGTTGGTGAGAACAGCGGGCTAAGACCCGCCTGCTGGTGGGACCCTCGTATAAACTCATGTCATCTTCTTCTGGGTAACTGATGGTGTCAACTGTGTCTGCGTAGTGCACCCTGTGCTGCGTCTTAGGCTTGACCTGTAAAGGTCCATGTCTGAGTAAAGGCTCTTTGGTTAGAGATCTGGGATCCCTGTTGAAGTGGTGATGGTGAGGGGGAACGTGTGGGTGTGGGTTTGGGTGATGCGGATGATGTGCATGGTGGAGGCGTTCAGAGTCTCTGGGGTGAGGGTGGCCGGGTCTGGGCCGAGGCTGACTGTGGTGGGCTAAATGCTCCTCTTGACTGCTATCTTCCTCTTCTGTCACCTCAGGGATGCTGAACAGCTGCTTGTCATGGCTGATCTGAGGAGGCAACTTAAGGATCCTCTCAAGAACCTCCTCATCACTGTCTGGAGGCTCCACCTTGCATGACTACAGGGCCCACAGGTCAAAGCAAGCAGGGATGTGATGATGGGATATCATATTGTTCAGTGAGAATAAGGGAAGTGCAGACAAAACATAGGACAACCCAGGGGTGCAAAGGAAAGAGAAAAGAAAGGTAGAAAAAAAAAGAATCTCAATCATGCACGATCAAATATATGACAGAAGAAACAAGGACAGTACATGAGAACTGCAGACAAACTGAAAGAAGCATAGAGAAAAAAAACTTCACAAAGCACCTGTGCAAACGTGGGTGCGTATGGCCGCAAAATATGTAGTGCACTCATTCCTTTACCCTGTTAGCTCCAACTGTGTAGCCCCTAGCCTGTACGTCTCCGAGGTGGTCAGAGTAAAGGTCCTCCTCCTCCTCCTCCAGGATGTCAGACAGATCTGAACGGCTGTTGTCTGCGTGGTAGTCACTGGGAGGCTCCACAAGTCCTCTGCTGTAACCCTGCAAAAAAAAAATCTGTGGACATTCTAAAACAAACTATTCATTTACATTTTAGATCTTTTTTAGTCATTCCATTGAATATTAAGCAAAAGAATTACATCTGCAAGTTCAACAATAACATGTTGCACATACAAATGCACCTTGAAACAATATACTTTTGAGATATACTTATAACTAACTAACTTATAACTTAATCCAGCAGTATAAAACAATAAATCTTAATGACATTATAAATTAAATTAATGCAACCTAGACCTAGATAACCAATTAAAAATGATGAATCCTTTTAAGTTCATTCAACACTTGCCCATTATGAGCATCATCATAATGATGCTACTGTAGTCAGCAGGAGTGACAGTGCTATGCTGTTGACTGAAACTCTATAGAAAAGGACTGAACAGCCTTCCGCAGCACCATTGTTGCAACAATCCCACTTTTAGTTTATAAGCTTTTAACTGACTCACCTACATGCTGCATACATGTTTGTAGTGAAGAGTAAACTATTCCAAATAGCAGGCGAGTGTCAATAAATGGCGGCTTACCTGCTGCGTCCTACAGTATGTTGGCTCTTGGTCCTGTCTCAAGAACTCCTCGATAGACACCAAGCGGGTATTCTCTCGCTCATCCTCTACCTCTGACTCCAGCGGTGAAGTGCAGGGGGGTCGGAGGAGGTTAGTGTCCTGAGGGTTAAGGAGGTCTGTGATGGGAGCTTTGGGTGGGGTAGGGATGCGCTCAGGTGTCCCGAGCTTGGCACTGGGGTCCTCGATGAACTCTGTGATAGACGGGAAAGGACGTATGGTTCCGGGGCTGTCGGTGTCTCTGCGCTGCTCCACCACTGCTGCTGCTGCCATTCCTGGTGACTGCGCAGGCGCTGGTGCTGCGACTGGAGATGGTTGAGGTGCGGAGTTGGTGGGGGAGGTCACATTAACCTGAAGATGAGACAGATGGTCAATAAAACACTAATTAGCTTTGTTATTCTAGAACAGGGGTTTTCATAGTCTGACAATGTGGCCCCACAAAGGTTTGCAAGGTCCCCATAGATGTACAGATAACTACTGGATAACTAACTGAAGAAATTTTAAAATCATGATGATTCTCAGGCATATTCTGGATCTATAAAGAGCTTCATTTTCTATGATTTCTCAGCAAATTTCTAGAAGTTTGTTTGTAATTGAAAATATCCATGACATCCACAGAAAGTACAAGATTCGACTGAGTTATGACTCAGAGGAAGAGTATGAATTTTGATGGAAACAAGCTGGCCAAACTACCTCCAACTACCTTGCCTCAAGTCTCTCCCTCCACGCCCTCCTGAGAGGCGTGACTCACAATTTAAAAATCTCTGATCTAGAAAATAATATGTAGGAGGAGAGCAGAGTGAGGATTACCACTGGTGTAATGGTGGAGGCTACTGGTAACGTGGCCTCACACACAGCCAAGGCAGTACCAGAAGAGGGGTCGGCCCAGGCCTTCACATATGAGGCAGATAAGAGAAGATCGTCTGAGTGAAGAGCATGAGGAGGGTTGGCAGCAGCCTCCACTGTGAGGCCAGCGATGTGTGTGTCTGATGGCAAAGAGCCGGGCAGCATGGAGACTTTGGCAGCAGAGTTCCCGTAGGACGGCGGTGAGGGCAGGTTACTGGAACCTGCGGGGGTGTAGGGTAGGGGTGGCACAACTGGGGCGGCGATAGCTGGACCTGCCATGATGGCAGCCAGCTTGGAGGGCACATTGACTGGAAAAGAGTCACAGGACTCCCCGTGGGCAGACATGGTGCGGACAGTGAGCTCCTGAGCTGCCTGCAGGGACTGGATCTGAGAGGGGCCCAGCAGGGCACTGCCGGCTGTTGGGGAAGACACCTCCAGCACCTTGGATAGGAGAACAACAGGTATGTTTTTTTTTTAAATTCCCACATCACATTGACATTTTAAAACCATACACTAGCTTACAAAAATCCATTGACTGTGCACTGCTTGGCTGAAAGAAATGTTAAGGTCTCACAGAAAATGCCATGTTCTCACCTTTTTCTTGTCAGCATATATGGTGTATCCTGTGACACGAACTCCGTTGGAGGTCCCGGCAGCATCTATAGTGACTGGCAGCCAGCTGATGAGGGCGATCCCTGGGGAGGGACCGTGCTCCAGCTGTACATCCAGAGGAGCATCGGGGGGACCTAAAGGGAGTGAAAGCATCATACCACAGCCAGTGGCAAGCACAAGATAGAGAGATGTTTTTTGTTAATATAGAATCAATATGATTCACTCATAAAATAAAACGGAGATAAGAAATGATTATCACAAAGGGAACATGATTCTACCACAAAAAATGCCATCTAATACTACTTAAGAAATTTAGAAACCATATACCTGCATTCCCAGACTGTGGGCATGAAACTTAAGCAAATTTGAATGATCATTTAGAGAAATACAACTCAAATCTAATATGACACTCATCACAAATATGCATCTTACAGGCCTAAGGTTTATTCATGAAAAATATGGGACAACAAGCTGACATCAAATTATTTTTGGGATCAAAAGCTCTCCAGCTCCAGCCCCATAATGCATGTCTACAGGTCCTGCATGTGTGCATGTGCACGTATTTGAGGCCTATATCAAACAAAAGGACAAAGTGCACTTCAAGATCAAGAAAATACCAACTTGCCATGGTAATAGTACCCCTACTTCTTTCTAAATCATATCTTCAGTAGGAATACTTGATCAGTAGGTGCAGTAGAGGATGACATCAGTCATGATCAATCATGACAGCCCTAGTCACCTATTTTTTTCCCTATTTAGACAACACATTCTGTGCAACAGTGCTTTGCGTATCTAATAAACGAGAGGCAAATAAGAGCAGCTGATAAAAGCAGCTCTCATGAATAAACTGGTGTCTTTGTGTGGGAGGCACAGAATGACCAGAATCTTACTCCGGACTGCAGGATACAACACATAGGGCTAACATGTAGCTCTGCTAACTTTAAGTCAAGAACTGCTTTTGGCTATGGGAGAGGTCGGCTACAGACAGTCCCTAATGTTAACAGTGAATGCCTCAACAATCCCCGGTGAGAGTGTGTGGCACATTCTAGCATTGCTACCGTTTATAAAATGTCAATCACTAATACCTTAGTCACATGTGTGAATGGTTAAAAGTAAAAATATTTCAAGGAAATTGCTCATCATATTATCCACACAATGCTTCGGAGGGTTTCTGAATAGGATCTCGAATCTCTTTCATACACACACACACTCACACACACAAACACATAAACACACACAATAGAGGTTATACACAAAAATCAAAATGAGTTGAATGTGTTTTTAGTCGATGAATTTCAGACAATGCAATCATCTAACTGGGATGTTTGTGTTTGCATATTGGAAAGTAGTTGATGTTTGATGGAAGTACAACAGAGGTTAAGGGTACTGTGGTGCATTTTCCATTTTTTTGATAGATTCTCATTTGCAATACTGAACACATACATGCGTATCTAGATCTTATGCTGGGCCCAGTCATTTTATTCCACGTCTTCTCTGAAACCAATAACACACTTCTAAATTGCCACATTGATGTTCTGTGTAGATAAAATATGTATGTGCATCTGAATGGAATCAGCTGTTGTATTGTAGAGCTACAGTATCAGGCTGCAATTATTATTTTGAAACTCTTATTCTTGTCCAACTCTGGAACTTAATTCTGAAAGGGAAAAAATGACTCTTTGACCCATAGACTGTGTGTAGGTGTAGTCAGCATTGCACCTTTAAAGAACATCTGACATTAGATGAAATAGTGAATCCTAACCTGCCATCAGTGTAGTGAAGGTGACTGTAGCGCTTCTATGTTCACGTCGCTCCACAGGTAACTCCCATGGCGTGCGGTGCGGCCGTGCCTCCACTTTGACTGTGTACTGCAGGCTGGGCAAGAGGTTATTGAGGCACAGCGAGTAGCAGCCAGCCTTCACCAGCTCACACTCCTCCTCATTCAAGGACACAATGTGCACATAGTTACTGTTGCTGGGAAGCCAGGTCAGGTTGGCAGAGGTGGCGGTGACCCTCTCCACGCGCAGCTGCGTGGGCGCCACACAAACGTCCCGACCGACCAGCAAGCTGCAGCGCAGCTGGTCTGAGAGGCCCTTCTCTGTCAAGCTTTGCACCGACACGCGATAGGCCTTGAGGTTTACATCTAGCCGCTCCAGCACCGCTTTGGTCTGGGAACCGAAGGGCACATTGAGCCGCAGCTCCTGGTCCACATACACATTATAGCTCCACACATTGCCCCACCCAGCCGGCACCAACGGAGGGTCCCAGCCGATGATGATGCTCTTGGCAAGCTGCTTGATGAGGGTGAGCTTACGTGGGTAAGGCACAATGTCCACTCCCACCTCCTCCAAATCCAAGTCCAGGCCGTTGGTGAGGGGGGCTGGGACAGCCAAGGCCGATGCTGAATCTGAGGGGGCTGAGGCAGGGCCAGAGGCAGCGGAGACCTCTGTCCTTTCTGAGGCGCTGACGCCCATGTGGAGGTGATGCTGGTGGCTGGCACTGTGCAGGCTGCTGTCTAGCAGGGAGTTATGGGACATGTCCCCCGTCTCTGGATGGTGAGTGTTCATGACATCGTCGTCCGATACACGTTCCACAAAGTTAGAGGGGACCAGCCCTCTCCGTCCATCCATCAGCTCACCTGTAAGGAATCACAATTAAACACTGAATACCATAGAAAGACAGAAATAGAAAATTGTAGATGCAACAAATTAGACTTCAGACCTTACCTTCATAGAAGCCATCATCATCCATGTCTCCATACACATAGATGTATTCTCCAGCAGTGAGTGGGAGCTCCACTTCAGGGTTGTCATTGGGACCATCATATGGATTATAGCTGTTGAAAATCAAGGTATATTTATTACATATTAAGACACTGTTGCCATAATGAGTCAACTCTTAACTTAGTTTAATACCTACCTGTATCTGGCAATGAAAACCTGAAGCTTTGCTGCTCCTCTGCTGGCTGCGTAAGGTGCCGGGGCTACGTCAATGTCCAGCTCCTCTACTTCACTGGCAGTGTCCACCTGAGAACACAATGAAAACACGGTGAAACGCCCAGATCGTTTACTCAACTAATCGGAAAGGAATATTAATAAAATAGTTTTTATTCATTCGATACAGTAAATCCACATAAGCAGAAGTACATGAACTGTTGTGACATAGCTTGAATAAACAGTGTAACTACACATTTTCTCTAAACATTTTATTTTACACATATTTTCCATATATTTTCTGGAAAAATGATGGCTTCTCAAAAATCTATTTACTACAGAACTAGTTATTAGCTACTAAACATGACTGCTCAAAGGAAAATACTGTGTACAATAGTCTTGTTATATGGTGAGTTACTATTAATGACTCACTGTTATTAGTAGAGAATCACCTTGATACCTGATTTTATGGCTGCAATTAACAATTATTTTCATTATTGATTAATCTGCCAATTATTTTCATGATTAATCATTTAGTCTGTAAATGTCACAATGTTGTGAAAAAAGCTCATCAATTTCCCAGAGCCCAAAGTGATGTCTTCAAATTGCTTCTTTTGTCCAACTAGCAGTCCAAAACTGTCATAAAGGACAAAGAAAAGCAGCAGATCCTTATATTTAAGAAAATGGGAGCAGCAGATGCTGGACATTTTTGTTTGAAAAATGACCATTATCACAATAGTTGGCAATTCATTTTCTTTTGATCGACTTATTGATTAATCGACTAATCGTTGCAGCTCTACCTGACTTAGAGTTTGATTTCCATTCCTAGCGGTTACATACAATATAATAAGAGAGCTTGTATATTTATAGCTCCCTGGGAAAACCTTTTTAAGGATAATCACTTACAACTACTACTGCATAACCTTCATAATCCGAGTGGCGAGTGGATTATCTCACTAAATATGAGCTTTATTGAACTGTGTGCAGATGAGGGACCAGATGAAAAGACCACCAACCGGTCTGCCATGCGAGACCAGACACTGACTGTATGGAGACGTGGCACAACAAAAATACTAAATCATGGTGGCAGATCCGACCTCTCTTATGAATGAGTAGAGAGAGGGCTAGCATATTCAGCTATAGTCTGTACTCGTGTGAGATGACTAGGTTAAGTTAATCCATTAAATCCACACAATCAATGTGATCGTGCATGGCTGTCTTGGTAATCTTAGCGAGATAACTGCCTGTCTATGTAGAAACAAAGAAAGCAGAAGAGCTGCAGGCAGGAGTCCTGCACAATGAAATAACATTATTACAAACCTACAACCAGGGCTTCAAATTAACACTAACCTGCCCACATCAAATGCAGATAAAAAGAAAAAACATTTAGTTTGCAGATATTAAAAGTGGCTGGCACCTTTCTAATGTTGCAGCCATTTGACTCAGGTTAAAAAATATAATTTTAGGCCATGCATATAAACTGTTTTATACTGTGAGCGGTGGCATATACGTCACATTATTGTTTCAACTTACATGCAAGTGTATATCACTGACTAATAAGTGCATTCCATCTAAATCAATTTAACTACAACTATTAGGAATAACTACATTTAATAATCACAATCAGTGCTGTGTGGTAAAACATTATTAACTCAATGCAATAAATTCAATATAATATAATTTTTTTCCCAGTGACAAATTACCATTTAAAAAAAAATAAAAAAATCTATTTGTTGTTTTGTTGGCTTTTTTTCTGGTTAAGTGACCTGTGTTGCCCCTGATAAATAATAAATTAAGTAAGGAAAAGTATTAATTCTGAAGCGATGCACTGCGCATCCTCAAGGCCGGTACCTCATGTGTTGGGCTTGATTTGTGCGGACTGAGGTGGGTGTCGGACTTGGGGGTGAGGTGCGTGGTCTCTGACTTGCTGGATGAAGACTTGCTGACACTGATGGTGGGCAGCTCTCGGTGCTTGGTGACAGGTGAGCGCTCCACCCTGGACAGCCCTGCAGCGTGGGGGGTGGCCCCCATGCGCAGAGCTGCGGCCACATCTAGCAGGAGGGAGAGAGGAAGAGGATAATACGTAATCCATGACTTTAACAGACGACCCCGGCCCTGTCGCTGGTTAACCTGGTGGAATCCATGAGCAGCTAGGTGGGTGAGGTCACTGGTTGACATGCAGGAGGCTCAAGGTTGAACCTTGCTGATTAAACAGTGGAGGAAAAATCCTGTCTCCATCTGTCTGAGGTCAGAGATCACACTACCTTGTGGCAACGTGTGTCACACCAGCACTGTTAAGGGGCTTAGCTGGTTCATTTCTCATCGCAGTCCACGAGCACCGACCCTCATGTGATGGTGAGCAGCACAGACAGTGTTGGACTTTGATGGCGTGGGTGGGATGATGAGTTAGAGCATGCCATGCTTTTGTGACAGTGCCCAACACCCAACACATATCATGAGTGACAGAGAGAGTACCGAGCGGATCATTACCCTCAGGGCAGGAGAGAGTGTCACCTCCCTCGAGACTCCAGAAGGCTATCTCACCCAGAGACACCATATCCCATGAGCCACCAGTGCAGTCTAAAACACATGAACAGTGTAGGAGAAAGAGCTTGAATACAGTTGTGGGATACATACAGTATATGACGTACCCTTACTGTATACAGGAAGTCTTAAAAGCTGAAAGGATGCTTCCCTGTTGGGACAGTTTAAAAATGGATTTTAATGCTTTTGAAGGTATTTGTCCATCAAAGAACTGATGTGTTTGTCTGCATTTTTCCAAGCCACGACTCTAGTCCTCTGTTGGTAAGAAGATGTCCTTTGAAAGTGAAAGAATCCAAGAACACCAACAAAGATTATACGTACACTACAAAAGTTGTTACTTCAAAATAAACATGGTTGTCGACGCCAACGTGCATTTGCAAATTTGCCAAACATTTTGCTAACATGCAGTTATATGCAGTGAAGCATTTTGTGGATATTATAAATTAACCAAATCAGTCCATTTAAAAAAACACCCAAAAAGCTCTGATGTACAGATAATTGTAGTAAAGAAAAAAATAATGAGAAAAAGACCCCAACAACTAATATTCTCTTGACTGTAAAGGTTGGATTTTTGTTTGTGAGCACATGTCAGGGTGGCATTGCGACTGTGATGGTGGCATAGCTCACCTCTTTCAGTAGTCAGGCCCACCCCATTGGTCAGAACTGAGAGGCTGGGATTGTTAAGGAGGCTAGAGCCAGCCAGGTCCACCTTCGAGGCCTGCAGTCGAAACTTCTCCAGCTCTTGGGACAGCAAGCCAAACTGTTCACTCTGGCTGCGACATTTCTCCTCCAGATCTCGTACCTTTGACTACACATAGGCATAACAGACATGGAAACACACACACACACACAGACAGAGTAAAAACACAGTTTTTAACAAATTGCCTTTAAATGGGAGAATCCACCTTTCAACACCATTATATGGGACATCATCAATTGATGATAATAAATTTCAAAAGTAACAGTGAGTCTTGCAGTGTTATAATTTGCTTTTGTTGTTTACGAGGAGCTTGTTTAAATACATAACTGAGGTAAGCTTTGATTAATAGGTTGGCAAAGTACTGTGAACACAAGTGTGTGTGTTTTAAGGTGGATTTGTGTTTTAACACATCAGTCATGTGGAAGGATCTAACCCTGTGGGACCTATTTTCGTGGCAGCGCAACAACCAGTGCAGACAGTGCTTCAACCGCTTGGTATTTTCCTGACCTTGAAATTTGTTTTGCCTGTCTGCCCGCCACACCATCTGCCTCTAGCTGCAGATACGTGTTCACATCATGCCGCTCTACACCATCCAGTCAACAGCAGAATTTCATAACGTAATAGAGAAGCCGGTTCTTTACTTGTTGAGCTGTTGTCATCTTGCATCACTGTGATTGGCTTAGCTATTTCAGAGCAATGAGATCAGTGATGTGACTGGCTGAGAGCATATCTATAAATGCCCACATTCTCTATATCTACCTTTGTCAAGCCAGTTTGCACATTGTCCACTCAAGATGTAGAGCACTGTGTTTGTCGTTGCACCTGCACGATTAAAATAGGACCTGTATGTAAAAGTAACGGTCTTTCTAAATCATCAGTGTCATGCAGAAACCTGTCATACCTACAGTCTGAGGAAGTATGGATTTGTTCTTGTCATTTAACAAATCAAATTTCAAAAACAATTATTACTCTGGTGGACAGAGTACAGAAACATAGTACAACCTTGATTCCAAAAAAGTAGGGACATTGTATAAGACATAAATAAAAACAGAATGCAATCATTTACAAGTGAACTGACTTTACTGATACAGATTTTACAAAGTGTTAATGAGTCCTTGTAGTAATCTCCTTTATACAACCCTGTGTTTGACAAAGTGGTGAACCTCTCTCCATCCTTGCTTGTGAACGAGTGAGTCTTTCCTGAACCTTTCATACCCAATCATGATACTATCACCTGTTACCAATGAACCTGTTTACCTGTGGAATGATCCAAACAGGTGTTTTTGGATCAGTCCACAACTTTCACAGCCTTTTGCTGCTAAGTATATATTTACAAAAATCAATGAACCTGATGAGGTTAAACATTAAATATAGTGTCTTTGTACTGTTTTCAATTGAGTTAATTATCACATTCTGCTTTATTTATGTTTTGAACAGTGTCACAACTTTTTGGAATCAGGGTTGTAAATATATTGCAGCTACCATGAGATATAAATAATGCATTATTAAGTGATGTATTGCAATATAAGGTTACGTTTCTGCAAGACAGAGAATATAAACTGTGAAACATTAGCGTCAAACACAAATGGCAAAGAGTTAAAGGTTCAGTGGGAAGAAAAAGAGGGGGGAATCAATGCAGGTAGTTTTCTGGTAAAATGGGAAACAGGAGTAAAAAACAGATTTGGAGGGGTAGCACAGGTTCTGAGAAAATTTATGTTGAGCTTCTGTCTTACACTGCATTCACTTTAACAAAGCCACTAGACAGCAGGGTTATTTGTCAGAAGACTACAGAAGTTTGTCGGAGCCCCACTGACTTGCTGTATGTGGCTGATTTCATTTCAGGTTGCGGCGGGAGTTTCCTGTCAGGCTGATCTGGCAAAAGCCTCTGCACGAAATTGTCTGAACAACATTTCCTGTTAGCTCTTACCTACAAGCAAAGCCTAGTCAGCAGGCAGTCATTATCTAGTTACACTGAGTTGAAATGAATTCTCATTTACAAGCATCAATCCAACTCAGTGACGTGTTGATACATGGATATTCTACCTAAATATAATAATATCAAATAACAAGCCAGCATGATAAGTGTGGTCAGTGCAGCTGTGCCACACATACACACTGTTATCTGGGCTCATGTGAATGGCCTGATTTATACACACTTTGGTATCCTACAAAATTGCATCAGCATCAAATGGGTTTCTGTGGCCACATGAGCCTTACAAGTACAAAGCACCAATGATGGGGTTTGACGTTCTATCTGTAGGAGCTAAGAAGGTTTTGTGACAGAAAGAGAAATAATTTGGCCCAGGAGGTCAAGCAGTACCTGCATGCAGTCCAGTGTACTCTGGTTAGCAAAAAGATAGCACAAAGGACAAAAAAGGTATATCAAAGTAAACACATGCTTGTGAAACAATGAATCTGGCAAAGACAAAACATATTAATAAAGTAGAAACACAGCAGTCTGAGAACAGGTTGGCAAGAAAATCCTGTCAGGACCAGAATCACTAGAATGTGTCCTGGCCATCAAGCAGCCAACACCTGCCTTTTGAATAAACACAAATATTCTGATTAATCTTTCAAAAACTGATTGCAAAAGGCAACGTGTTGACTAGGCAGCAGAGCTCAAGTTCTCAGGAGGGAAAGAGACTTTCTCCTGTAGTGCTTTGGGTTTAAATAGAGACAGAAAGTAAGAGAAACAAAGCAAGAGGAAGGAAGCGAGCATTTTTAAAAACAGGAGCAACTATACTCTACCAGCTCCCTCCGCAACACAAGCTGAGTCAACTCCTAAAATAAAATACACACTTCGTTTAGGAACAAACTCTCGTAACAAAATGCAAAGCACGAAAATGGACACACACGTACAGTCATCAACTGTGGATGATGAAATTTTTGAGGTCTGGTCGTAGGCTGAAATCTTTTTGATCTTTTTTTTTTTTTTCATCATTTAAAACTAGCAGCCAATCAGACAGATGGGGACTTCAACTGTCATCGACTGTCTGGATTCATTTTGAATTCAAAGTGTGCTACACCGAGAGCCAGTATAAACGTCACACGGCAGCAGAGAAGCCATCTGTTCAAACGGTTATCCAGGCCCATGAGTGCTATAAAAATACGAGCATTTTCTGCAACAGCTTCTCTGCAGGTGCTTAGATAAGAATAAGGAGCCCATTGTATTGTATATCCATGCTGCTTCAGTAGCAATGGGATGTCGTTTGTCCACTAAAAACAGGGAGATAATTAAATATTTATACTCTTTTTGCTTGGCATTGGGGAGATAGGAGACCTTTAATAATGAATTCGATTTTATCTCGTCAGACAGGAATTCACTAGTTCTAAGAGAGAAATACTGAGGAAGTCTGAACAACACTCCTCCTCTCTCTAATATTGGGGCTGAGTGAATTTACTTCCACTCTCTTGTGGAACTGTAATAAACACTGGCACCTTTGATTTTTGTTCTGGTAAGTCATCCGAAATTCCTGAAAGCAACTCAGGGCTCTACTGTGTGGCAATAGAAGCACTACATGGGATAAAAAACATTCATTTTATTTTCTTCTTTGCTGAGTAGTCACTGTAGCGTGATGCACACTCACCTCCAGCATCTGAACCACTCCCTCATGTTCCCTCTTGGCAAATAACTGAGCCTGAAGATGAAGAAAAACAGTAAAAGTCAATGTAAAGTTGGTTGATTGCTCATAAAAGTCTAGTTTTCAGCATAGAGAGCTCCGTTAACAAAACTTGATGCTTTATTGGTGCCTCCTGCTGGACAAAGCCTCCTGTTTCCCACAATGAGGGTTTAATTTCAACAAGAAAAATATTTGTCAAATATGTGAAGTGCACTGTGGTTCTTACCCGCTGTAACCGTTTGATTTCATCCTGTTTGAACTTAAGGATAGCCAGTGCCTGCTCATGTTCCAATTCCAGCTGCTGCCTTCGCTCGGCGACCTCTCGCATATGCTGTTCAGGAAGAAGACCATTTTTTTCAAGGTGCAAGGTAAAGAGTGAAAACTAAAATAATCCATAGAGTATCTGACCCCCAGCAGTACCTTTAGGACCTGCTCTAGGTTCTCCAGTTTGGCACGGAGTCTCTGGTTCTCCTCGAGAACTGAATTGTGTTGAGCAGTCACTTCAGAGAGATCTTCCCTCAGCTCCTCATTCTCAGCCCGAGTCTGAGAAACAACAGCAGGTTAACTGACTGGATCAGTTTATAGGAATGTTATATTTTTTTGCAACCATTTTCATAGTTTTGGTCATCATTCCTATTAGTTATTTGGGATTTTACTCCACAGCTACATGAAAATTAAGACCACCTTATATTGCCCCTTTCTAGTGATGTCACCGCATCACCAGATCTCAGCATTAAGTTGGTGAGTAACATATTATCATAACTGACAGCTATGATTTCCAAAACTATACAACTGACACCCACTTCACAGAAAAAAATGAAGAAGGGCAGAGAGACACTGACCTGGTCGAGCAGCTGTGCCTTCCTCCTGAGGAGATCTGCCTCCTCCTTTAGTTGCTCATTTTTACCTTGCTCATCCTCAAGCTGGCTCTCCTGTTACCAAAGCACAAGACAGCGTTCAGATAAAGCTGAGAAAATACAGGTTATTCCCACTACAGTAATGCTTAAACTAGACGGGAGTGCCGCCAGACAGCATGTGAGAAGGAAATACAAGAAGATTGCTTACCAAATCCAGACATCTCTTCTGTCGCTTCTTTACTTCATGCTCAAGGTTTTCACATTCTTTTCTCTTTTTGCTCAGCTCACTTTCCTGAACCGACAACGACGACAAAGCAAAGATAGTTACACTAAATCCCTATTCTGAAATCTAATACGGCTCTAAAAGTACACATAGTTCTTTGCATGTTTTAAAGAGAACAAAGTCTCAAACAAATAGTAGCATACACAGAGCAAAACCATGAAAAACTATCTGTAATATAATGACAAATGATTTGCATTTATATTTTTGCAGCGCAGAATACATTGGCTTTAGTGTCCATTTTGACCTCTGACACGATAGCTACGAGGTATTACAAAGCTTAGCATCCTTTAATTATTCTAAATGCAGCTTATATGCAGGAGCAGCACTGGAGAAATCAGCTTATTCCAGCATGGTCACAGGACCTCAGTCAATCACTGCGACTGTGTGGGGGGAGGCTACAGAACAGACAGGCTAATTGTAGACCACCAGCAGCTGACTGGAAGAGATACTGTAGTCTCAACAGTGATGACACAGCAAGACAATAACGATAATTAAACTGCAATCTGTGGTCTGATTTGCTTGATTGTGTATCGGTCACGGCTTTAAAGGCATGAATAATGCGTATCAAGCAAGGATGTTCTGTTGTATAGTCAAATCACGACTGCAAAGCTTAACTGCCACCACTGATTGGAACTTAAATGTATACTGTCGGTTGTTCCACAATCAACAAAGATACATCTCCCTGAACTGTTAATTTGTCTTGAGTCCAAGTTCATTCTTGTTTTTTATCCAAGCTTGGATTGTTCAGAGGATATTTTATGGGACTTTCAAAAGCGCCCAGGTTAAACAGGTGCTATGAGAGTGAAGGGGAGCTGAAAGTCCACAGCCATTCTAGAGGCTCTGTGAGGCAAAACAGTGCTCTGAGCTCAATGGTGATGTCAGTCAATGACAGTGCTAACACGCTGATGTTTATATAAATGTTGACGATGTTGATAATCTCAGTGTGTTCGCATGCTAGCATTTGCTAATTAGCACTAAACACAAAGAACAGCTGAGGCTGATGGGAATGTCAGTTTTGCAGGTATTTGGTCATAAAAGTATAGGATTCAAATTTTGACCTGATGATTCATCCTCTGGCCAATGTGAATGGCTGAACCAAATTTTATGGCAATCCAACCCTTAGCTGTGGAGATATTTCAGTCTGAAAGTTCTTTCTGGGCTGACACTGTTTCTGGGTCAGCTCAGTGTTTACTTAGCTCATGTGCTTTGTCCTTCATCTGTAAATCATTTAGCTCATCCAAGATATCCCACTGTCTAAGATCCCGCTTTTCCCCATGACCCAAGTCTTGCTCTGTGAAAAATAACTAGTTAGTCTATAGTGGAAGGACAAGATCCATTCAGCAAACCAAACATAAAAACATTCAAGCTACATTTAAGTTCATTTCACCATGCCAGTACTCCCTGTGCAGCTAGATTGTGCAAAGTTTCAAATGTAATGATAAACAGTATAACACTCACTAACCCTAATTATATACTTGTTCATTCCCTTTAGAATGTTGCAGCTTTAATCTTTGCAAAACGAGAAAGCTGCATATACATGAAAATCATTTTGGAGAACAGGATTTTAAAGCAGGACATCACTTCACACATCACATTAATTATGCCTTCTTCCCACTATCAGAAAACTGCACCACTGGCTTTTCAAAATTCTACTGAGTCATCAGTGAGAGCGCTGAGGGAAGTGCCAATATGATCTTAATGGACGCAAATCACAGTCGTGAGAACACAATAATTGCTAAGCATGGCTCACAGAAGGAGGTGAGGAGACATGCAGCCTGTCATGGATTCTATTACTACTGTGCTACTGGGTCTGCATATGATAAATTTAAGATGATGTGATGGACAAGGACAATGCTCTAACAACAAACAAAGCAACATCAATCAATGTCTGGAATCGACATTTTCCACCCTGTAAAAGAAAGTCAATACAGAGCTGAGAGGGAAATATGGTCTATTTAAGCCATGAGACCCACTTGTACAATCAGCAAGGGCAATGTGCTACTGTTCCAAGGGACACGATCAAAATAATCCCAGCGTTACATAACAAATCTGACCATAGTTTTCCTTCAGTGTCAGTCAGCTGAAGTCAGCGATGAATTCCAGCTTCAGTTTCACATGGAAATGCAAAGCGGGCGGCAAAGCTAGATACCAGCAATTAGGCACAATGTAGTCATTGCTGCTGACTACATTCCTGATGTGCAGGACTCTCATGAACGACTGTATGGGGGAAAGGATTGATCTGAAAGTCGAGCCAGTGACATTTAGTAACCCTCTGCATTACAAACCCTCTAATTTCAGCAACAATCATTATGCTGAATTACAGTATTGAGTATTCACAAATTGTTTTCATGCACAATTTTGAACATTAAACTAGATTTAATACTGAAATTCAAACAGAAAAAAAACACAAATGTGGCACGTATGTTAGTCTGACTCACAGGAAGTAGGCTGTTGGTCTAAGCCTGCCATTGGCCAACTATTTCAGTTGGCATTCTTCTTCCCTTCTGAGCATAATAACCTCCAAGCTACACACTGCAAATGGCAAGTTACCCTTGAAACATGAACAAGCTATGAAGCTGTTGCCTTTTCTTTTGCCGGGATTTAGCCCTTTTAATGCCAAGGCTCGCTTCCCCACGTTTAAATGTTCCACCAGGGTTCCCCACCACTATTTTGCAAGGGCACTGTCACTGCATCCTGGGCTTAGCATGGCCCAAGATGATTGTGAATAGTTTAAAGAAATACCAACAATCCAGAGTGTTTGTCCCTCATAGCAGATTGACATTGAGTTCAGCCAGACTTTTCTCTTAAAGCAACGTGTGGACACAGGTCTGGCTGTGTGAGACTACGCGTATGTTAAATATTGTGCTACATGACAGTGTCAAGATAAAATGTCGGATGAGTATACTATGAGATGCTCTCACCAGAAACTGTAGGCGCTGCTCCTCTGTGTGTTCCTCCTGATGGGAGGGGGTCGGGCTGAGGCCCGGTTGGGGCGTCACTCGCAGCCCCGACTCCTCCTCCTCTCCGGGAGTCTTCTCACACCTGGATGGAGCTTCATCTAATACCACACACGGGGTCTCTCCTCCAACCTGACAGGGACAGGGATAAGCATTCAGTCAGTTACTTCACATCTACAGAGGTAATCTAGAAAAGTCCAGATCCAAGGAATGGTAGTAAAAAGCTTCTGTTTTTATCTTAACATGACCACCTACTGAGAAGAGAGGTAATGTATGATTGTTATACTGTACAGTAAGACTTAACACTACACCCCCCACTGTGGGTGAAGGATTAGCAGCAAGCCTCCTTCTCAGTGGTCCTACAATCAATGAATAATCCAGGAGGGAATCCCTGTAGCCAGCAACATGACTACAACATACTAGCAGGAAGTATGTCCTTTCTACTTAGGAATGCCTTGTGTGGAATGTTTTACATTAGGTTGCTTTGTTAGTTATTACTATCATACATTCATTTTTAGAAATGATATGATTTGTCTAACCTGGATCCAGGTGGGGGACAGGCTGACATTGGTTAAGGGTTAAGAGTCGGGAATCAGTATCTAATTTTAGAGCAAACCTACTTATGCTCAGAGTAAACTGTGCTAGTGCAGCCAAGGCCATGACCCAATAACAGGATCAGAGGCACTCAGCCACGTGCTGCAAAGGAGATCTCTCCTTTACACTCTCCTCTCTTTTACATTGTTAGTCACTCAAAGGCATGTCACTCTAGACTTCAGACACATGTTCCACTTGTTACAGTGTTGATTTCTCTAAGGATTGTAGGAACACAGCATGGAGATATTTTATATGTAGGGGTACAATTACACCAGCAAAAATACAGCCCAAAAACTATTACTACACACTGTTACAGGTCAACTACAACACCTGCAATAAGATATAGTGCAGTATAGAGAATTCTCATTTGTCTTTTGCTTTTTCTGATCCATGCTGTCAAAGTTTCCATTAGATGGTATGTTGTCTTGCAGGGTTTCAACATGTAAAAACAAAATAAAAAAAATCATTGGTCTATCAAATCTAGCAAATGCAACAAAACTAATTTTGTATCTCTATGATCTGCTTATAATTATCTGCAATGCATCTTTATTTATACTTTATATATATATCGTATTATTATATTTGATAAAAAAAATTTAATTTAAATTCCATTAAAAATAGTTTGCACAAACAGTTTTTAGTATGATGACATTGTCATGCTAGAGTCAGTAGAGAAACACACTATGGGGGATACTTTGGGAACACATACTGAATGCTGCTCCTTCACACAGTAGATGTATATCTTACAAGCATTCATCTATGCAACTGCAGTGGAACGGTTTATGATTGACAACCAATTCACCCTTAAAACATTGAATCTATCATGTTAGAGAAGAGATATTCTGAAGAGGCTAAAAGAGAGTTCTGACCACAGTCACCAGACAACGCTTCTATAAAGACAAACTTTCTATAAACTATAAACACCAACATACTCATTAACTGCATCCTTTATTTCTATCACTTGTATTACTGCAACTTCCAGCATGAAAATCACGTGAGTTTTCTGGCAGCACACTGTTAACTATCTGTTAAATGTTTGTTAAACATGCAGGTGCTTAATGCTGTAAGCTTGTATTGCTTTGACACGTAAAACAGCTTGTATAAAGGAGGGTGAAGGTTTGTTGCCTCTGAGACGTATGTTCAAGCGTCACTGTGGACACAGAAGACCTCAATATGGGGCTGATAACACATTGTGACTTTCCAGCACCAAATTAGTGGCATGTCTGTGAAGTTAAGTGAGGCTGTCCCTGGTTTATCTTTTGGATAGGAGACCAGATGGTGTCAGTAGTGGTGACGAAAGGCCAGCAGGAGGCACTAATTCCATTGGCCCCTGTACAAAAACAGTGCACAGGAATGAAGGCTTTGAACAAGTGCTCTGCTGATTTCTCTATTCCTGATTTATGTTGGTGGTCATTAAAGATCCCGGCAAATCCATCACAAGTGCAGACGTGCCTGGTGAGCCCAGCCTCCTGGCCAAATGCCCACCTTTGTATTTGGTCAGTCACGCTTAAACCAGTCCGTCTTCTTGTGACTCTTAATTAGCTTGTAGCGCTTCATACCCAGTGAGTGGGCTGGCTTAATTGTGTAGAGTTTGCTGCTACAATCTGGCAGCCATGTGCCAAGGTGGGAGTGACACTTGAGCGGTGGCCAAGCTGACATCCCTATGCAAACTTAAACTAACCTCATCCTTTTCAATTAGAATTACACTACTTTTGCAGCTCTTCTCATTTTCACAACTCCTTCTCTGCATTAAGCAGTGATTCACCTTAACTGCTACAAAAAAGTGAAGTTAAGGAGAATCTAAACCTTTCACAACATTACTAAGATGTGTCATTGTGTTTACCTTTCTTTGAAGAAGATGAGATATTTTCATATAGTTACACAGATTACAATCAGTATGACATACATCGCTGTCAGTCTACAGGCCAAATCCCTTAAAAGAGCAATCCTTTTTGCGAAAGGAATGTGAGAGCTCACAATGATGAGTTCAAAGCAAATATAATCAGTGTTCAGGCGACGTGTGATATAATTCTGACATGGTTTTGACGAATGAGCACACAGGGGGAATATTACATAATGCCTCATTTATACAATGTTATGAGGAATAAAGGGACTGTCATTGAGAGCATTAGACCAAGGCTTAGGCTTTTATGAATCATTTCAAAGGTTTATGTGCCAACACACTAACCTAACAAAAACAAAGTGTGACCTAACGGGCTGTGTATGTACTTGGTCATGATGCAAAGTTTAAGTCTCTATTCTCATATGGACCATTAATGAAAGCTCAGCCGGGTCAAACCTTAGGGCTCCAACAAATTAAGATAAACCTTACATTTTTGAGCAAAAACAGTGATGCATTTTGAAATTTTGCACATTTCGTATACAGCAAAACTATAATGCATTTAGAAACAAAATCAAGACTTGAAAGGTCTTGGCATAGTGTTATAACTCAACTATTAATGAATGAAAAAATGAAATATGTGAAATTTTTATTTAATATTATTGTATAATTTAAAATACATGCGCTAAAAGATCAGGTTTTGAGGGGGTATAAAAATGAAACACTTTTATTGACACAAATTTTGGCATTCCTGTACCTACTTCATAGTCCTTGAATTCAAGTCATGTCTGGGCAGTAATATATTCTCTTCCTAGCGAGAATATGAGTAAAGATAAACAGTTGTTCAGATGGTTTTTTGGGTTGATTTCTTTCAATGAAATCTCAATGAATACTCAGTTAATTCTCATCCACATTGAGCAGCAGTGATTGTTATGTAAAAAGATAAATATCAAAGTTTACTGTGCAAAAAAGGACAAAATTGTCCTTCATAGCATCAGTTGTTTCAATTCTACCATCAAACAGAAGAAACGTCCATTACCTTTAACTACGTGATAAAGTGTGAATCATGTCAGAACATGATTCAAAGAGGACACATTTGTCATGAGTCTCCAAAGGACCACTTAACCTATAGACTATATATTAAATAGATAAATGATCCAGTGTATTTGCAAGAATTTTGCGCTTGAACTGGCCTGAACTGGTCACAAACAGTCTATCTGTTAAAATGAATCACAATCTCTAAGAAATTATAAGAAATATCTGCTGCTGTGTTTTACAGAAATAATAACATCTGAACAATTATAATAACACATATTCTCCTTTAAGGGAAAAGGGATGGTTTAAGGATTGGTACAGAGACTAGTAATTTCACAAATAGTTTTTTTTTAACATTTTGAATAGTTTGATATTTGAGGCCTTGTAAAATACTAAGCACAAAGCTGATTCCCGCTCTCAAACAGTCTCATCAGGCAGATCGAAAAAATTTAATGATATAATTAAACAATACATTGATTTGCTGATTTATTGTGTGCGTGTTGGTCCTTCAATAAGTACGAATGTCAACCAACCAGACAATGTCATGCTGAGCAATTTAAATGGTCAAAGTAAATGGTCACATTTAAAGATGCCATGGTTAGCATTAGCTTCAAATATAATATACCAGTTCCAGCTCTCAAAAGCTAATGACTGAATTCCCCTTAATTCAGAGTGTGATGAATACACACACAATGAGATATTGTGCAAATATAACAGACGTTCTTATTTATTTTACACGAGTATTATTAAATTCATTTCTACTCAGTGAGCGGCACAAAGCATTTAGTTACACTTCAGACAAATACACTTTGTTCCCGAAGCCACAGGAGTCAAATTAAATCATCAATGAAAATAATTTGGTAGGACAAAAGCTGGTTGCAGCTCTGAGTGAAAGCGTGCTGGGTCCATAATTATACGACACTGCAATTAATATATCATCAATTACAGTTAAAAAGCATTAATAGTCTACAGATTAATGCTACATGTGAAGCTAAGATGCTAAAATCAAATTTAACATTTCCTAGTATGCAAATTGCTTTATTTAATTAGAGGAATGTGGTTAGTAACATATTTTAACCAAAGTGGCACTCATTTATTAGTGAATATAACTTCTATATGTACTTTTATTTTATAAAATGTATGAAATTCAGAGAAGTGCACATGAGCTTTAATATTTTAAGTGAGTATACCTATTTACTTTGCAGTGACAGAGCTCTAAGTCAGGCTTTCATACAGCATAAATGTATAATTATTCAATGACATTTGACATTGAAGAACAGCTCCAGCTTGACTGAATGTATTGTTCACTTCCTACATTCGCTGGATGTTTGATTTCAGTGTAGATTTTCAGTTAAATTTCACAGACTACACTTGATGGAGGCTTCTTGCTTTGGTATGTCTTTCGGCTTGATTGGGTTATGACAGAAAGGATAATAGGTAATGTGACAACAGAAAACACTAGTGTTTGTTTAAACTAACGCCCTCTCCTGTTGTATCTCTACCCCTGTGCTCTTTGCAAATGCACGTTTAATATGACATGATCAACTGAACTACATTTATAACTGAAATGTTTATTTTAGGATTTTAATGGTTATTCTTAGATGCAAAATGTGATTGTTGGCTTCTCAGTTACAGTAAAACATACTTCATATGTCTTTTAAAAGCAAATGGAACTGATCTAAAGCATTTAACAGTGCATTGATAAAAACATAATAATTAAAGCTATGGACATTATAAATAGTAGGTAAATGCTCAAATCCTGCTGGATGTGTAAAGACAGCCATATAAATCATTATAATTTACTGGCTGGATGCAGGATGCAGCCATGTCTGTCAGCCATGATCCATCGTCATGTTAAGGCCACAGTGGGTGCCACTGAATGTGTTTTTGTCAGATGAGGTCCTAGCTTAGAGGCTCACCTCCACTTGCACATTGTTTCACACAGTGAGGTGCCATTGTGTACACATCACACTAATGTGGTCTATGTACACTAAAGGATCAAGTACACCTTGGGCCCATGCGTACTAAAGCAGGGTCAGATCCCATTCAGCAGGCCCTGAATGCCATAAGCACATTGGTGTAATCCCTGCAGACTACTGAAACGGGTAACTGGATCACTTCTTTTAAAAGCACCTTAATGGATTGGCCTGGCCGTTGATTTTCTTTTTAATACGGAGCATATCGATGTCCACCAATCAAACGCTCTACCACCCTGTCACTAAGTCGGCCCGTCTAAAATCTACATCTGGAAGCTCCAAAATATGACTGTTATAAAACCGGGTTTCTGACAGGCTGCCCTTGACTAGGCCTCATGTATGTCCCATCTTTCTAATTTGTAAGAAAGTGGCAGTCCATCACAGACAGGGGTGGGATTTACCGCAGGATTATTTACTGAAATGAATATTAAAACATCTATGAGACCTAAAAGAAAAATCCCCTCAGCCGCGAGTCATATTGCTATACCAACATGGGGCATGTAACATACTAATAATCTTTCAGAATAAGCCAGCAGTTTTAATATCTAACACAAATTCAACACTCACTGCCTTGAGCCAATTCTCTCGCACTCCCAATTCGTCATGACACTGATTAGTTTTCAGTGTTAAGTCTCAACTTTGAGTCCTGCACGGCTTCTGTCTCACATCCAAGCAGACACATATGAGGTTAGCCAAGGAGATCTCCAACTGAGACCTATGCAACAGAGACAACAAAACTCACAAGATGACCTACCCCTTTCGTGTGATCTGTGGCAACGTCAAGGCTTCCCCTTGGCCTGCTAGTTATCCAGAGCAGGGCGAGATAGAAAAGTCTTTAGTGCGGCTGGAGTCTTACCTACCACCCAAAACCCTCTCACCGCTGCCACAGCAACAGAGAGCGGATTACTGGACTGTACCATTCTGTTGTTAGAGGGGATTAGAGTTCACACAACATGGCCCCTTTCTGGGTGTGCGCGTGCCACTGGGAGTGCGTGTGTGCGTCCCATAAACGAGAGATTACCACAATCGGCATTCTCATTTGAGCTTCACAGGCAGAGAATTTACTGTACTTGACAGGAGAATTTTACAAAAATATTCCTTAAATAGGATGTCTGCCTTGAAGTAATGTAAACTGGTATAATACACAGAAACTGCAGCTTGTACCACTCATGTACTCAATGTACTTCCTGTTACAGATGTTCACTGGTGTGGCCAGCTAAATTTCACAATTACAAATAATATCCTCTCTGCATTATGTAAACTTTTCATATAGTTAAGATATACAGTGCATTTTTCCACCCTTCTGGCCAGGGACTGATTTATGTGGGCATCATTTCACCAATCAAAGAGCTGCTTCTAAGGAATGAATAGAGAGAAGATCAGTATTAAATGCAGGGAGGATCAGAGTGTGTGACTTTGGTATCTTTGATCAGGCCCAAGTTCAAGACAGGGAATCATCTCATTATGGCTTGTGGCAGATTAGTATCGGGTCCAACGACAAGCCATTATATAACGCTGCAAAACAGCATCCAAGCCAACATAAACATACACTAGGTTTTAGAAAAACTCTGTGGGCTCAATTTTACATCACTGAGCAACATCTAATCCAAACTGTACTGTAGTACCATCATCATCAGTGCTTCTAGGTGTAGAAACATGATCTGTGTTTATAATAATATAAACTGACCAGTGTCATCATACCAGTTTTTCAGTGTTACAGTTTTCGCACCTTTCCATTGGCTTAGGTTACAGTATATGCATAATTTTGGTCTTTTCATTTTCAAAAAAGATCCATGCTACACAGCAACTATGATGGCATTTGCTTATTTTGATTTCCCGTTTAAAATTACTGTTGATTTAATGTCATCACTTTTAGTGTGCATAGAAGAAGAGAAGTTCACTTATTGTAGTTGTGTAAGACCAACAGGGGTCAGTATAGAGTTGTGCTGTGTTCTGAAATGAAGGGATGACTTTACCTTCTCTTCCCCTTCCCCCTCCTCATTTCCGCCACACTTCTCTGGGCCACCAGGGTCGGGACTATGGTCTTGCTGCTGTCTGGATGATGTGACCGACAGCTGCCTCTGGAGCCGCAGCACCTCCCTCTGAGACTCCCTGAGAAGCCTCTCAAATTCCACTCGGGCAGATGGAACAGGGGAGCCCTACACAGACACATGCATCAAAGACAGCCATAAGACAATAGCATTATCAATTAAGCACATTGTTGCTTTTAATTCTAGTTATTTACATTTTTAAACTATTCCAAGTACTAAACTGAAAGATGAAGATTGATAATCTCAATCAATATTATATATGTAATCATGTGCACTGTGAACTTCAGAAATTTAGAAAACAGAAAGTTAGAACAGACTTCAAAACACTCTTAAAATGGGTTTAATAATTCCGCATCAATGAAAACAGTAGTAAATATAGGGAGGGGACATTGCATAGCTAAAAACAAAAACATGCAGCAAAATTGATTCTGGGTCATGGACATAAAAATATTTTAGTTATCTCTTCCATACATTGTATTTAAATTTTCCCAATCAAGTTGAGGAGACCACTTCACCCTCTCTCCCTGTCACCCCCATCTCACGGTGAAAATATGTTTAAGTTGAACATAGGTTCCTGCACAGACAGTCTTATTAGATCAATGCACAGCTCACCCTGTAAGACCTCTCATTATTGAACCCAGCAGATGTTCACATTCAGGAGAATGAGCTCCTAAGTCACTGGACCAGTAATTAAAAACAGGCACTTAGAAAGGCAGCCTATTCCTGCACTGTCATCTAGTCATCAGCAGTGACGCAGCCTTTGTAATACGGGCTTAGGATGAGTTAGGATGAGTAGTACCCATGTTGTCCAGCAGAGAGCGAGCTTGTGGCATTATGAGTGTGCGGCAGGGATGATGAGCAGTGTCACAGGGAATGCTGGGACAAATCAGTGACAACAGTTCAGTGTGGGCTCAGTAAACTAGTTAGTGAGGAGTATAAATACCTTAGTGGTGCCCAGCCGTGCCTCCAGCTCTCTGCACTCTTGCTGGAGGGCAGCAATCTCTTTGTCCTTAGACAGCAGTGCGTCTGCGTGCTGGGCAAGGTCACGAGCTCGCTGACGGGCAAACGCCCTCTTGTACTGTTCCACTGACCCGGGTCTCATCAGTGATGGTGAGTTCACCTGCACAGGAGCAAGAAGGAAATATGTATTCATCACCGGGCCTTCAAGGAGAATGTCACTCTTATTGAACACCAGGAAAGACTATCAAAATGACTTGGATTTATCAGAATATTTTTAAATTGTCACATACCCAAGTTCTTTATTATTATTATCATTAACATTATAAGTCTTTGCAGTACTGGCCAGTGGTACAGGGAAAGAAGAGCTGCTGGTACTGCCCCATTGAAGACAGTGGCAGCATTATAAACAAGGCCGAAAACAGCAGTTTAACAAATGTGGCTGAGCTCTAACAAGTTTTTAAACTTTTTGTTGGTGTCGACTTTTCAGGACTACATTGCTTTGTCCTTCAGAGAGCAGCAGGAGGTGAGGGGGGGTGGGGAAAGGTCACTCCCTCAGTCTGCTGAACAGGTGCACTCAGAATACACAGCAGCCAGTGAGCGTAGCGTTCAGGACATAGATAGGTGGTCCTTAAATTGTTTGCTACTGTACTGTTCGCTACTGCTCTTCAGGAGAGACTACTAATACTTATTGCTTCAGACTTGAAAGAGAGGTACCGCGCATCATGCAGCTTTTCGGAATAGTGTTGGAGTACCATACAATTGCATTGGATTATATTGACCAAATGAATAACAATACTACCTATTTGCGAGTTGCAGCAACATACTTTTTTGGTGCTACATCTCTATAAAAAGTGATCTGGAAAAATCTATATTCTGTCAATAAAAAGATGCAGAGAAATATTGTATGAGCATTTGTACCTACTATATCAAAAAGTAGCCAGGGATTACAGACACACATTTTGCTGAATCTATGTGTATTTTTGTGCTTTTTTTAGCCACTGACGAAGTAAACAACACACTGTATTAAACAGCATATCTTCTCAACCTTCTTCTATTTGTAACCTATGATTACATTTTTCACACCTGATTCCCTGATCTGAAAAGTTCAGGTCTCTTTAGAAGCACTGATGATACCTGACTGGCAGGCTATGTTGTAAAGAAAGACATTTACAGAAAAGATCATTTACAAAAAACATCTATTTGCAGGAGCAAATAGGTTTCCATATATCATATGAGGTTTAAAAATATTGCATTACAAAGTGTTTCATAAGGAATGTAAATGC
Organism: Holacanthus passer; assembly: GCA_025331565.1. Taxonomy (NCBI): domain Eukaryota; kingdom Metazoa; phylum Chordata; class Actinopteri; family Pomacanthidae; genus Holacanthus; species Holacanthus passer. Next base: position 11,516,258 of record JAFREQ010000005.1, read on the forward strand.
TGCCATAGGTTTTCATACATCTCAAGAGACTTCCTGGACTTCCTTCTGAAAACTGAGTTCTTGTAACTATTCTATTAATGCATTCAATTCTGGTATATTTCAAACAGGGCTCCTATACATCGCATCCTGAACTTTCCCATTCAACTCATTACCAGACATTATAGCGATGCAGCAATTTCAATGGTGGTGCTTGATAATGAGTCACTGGCAGTATTTGGGTCAGAGTGAGGGCAAGCACGGTGGGCAACGCAATTTGCTGTGAAAATGTTGGAGCTATTTGTGCAGCATACCACTTTGAGGTTGGCCTCCTGCAGCTTTCGAGCCCTCTCTTCCAGCCTCTTAGCAAGAACAGCCAGCTCTGTGTTCTTTCTCCTCAGCCGCCTGACCTTCTCCTCGGTCTCTGGGGCACTGCTCTTCCGCTAAACACATGGGAAACAAATATCATCATCAGACAAAGCCTGAAGCAAATCCTAACACCAACACAGCAATGTCAAACAAGAAAGTCACAATAATAGTTATTCAGGAAGGCTTGTTAGCAGTTTGGAGAGGGATTCAGTCCTAGCTTCATATCACCTGCCCGTGTTGGAAATTCATAAGAGACATGGGGAAAGGCCAGCATGCTGACAAAATGCTGATCTATTTATAAACTGAATAAATTACAGTGAAGAAAGAAACAGAGCAAGTTACAGCAGCTAAGTGAAACAATGCACATTTTAAATGTTTTGCACACTCTCTCTGTGCACCTGGCCTACTTTCTCAAAAGCGTTCAGTCAAGACTACAAAATCTCTTGTTATTTTTAGTCTTACCAGCAGGCCATTCTCCTCCCTCAGTGTGGTACAAGTCTTCTCCAGTTCATCCAGGGCTCGCAGGAGTTCAGAGTTCTGACGCACCAGGAAGCCATAGTCAGTACCATTCTGAAAATCAAGCACAACAAAGACAGATGCAGAGTTTACTAACTACTGGCTTTTTTTGTTTTATTAAACACTGTGAAACACAAGAGTATCTGTTTTCTGTGAAACAAGGATCCAGTTTCATTTCTGTAGAATGGGTCAAATCATATTCCATCAGGAAAGCCTCCTGCTGTCATCCAGTGTTTACATAGAGCTATCTAATGGTGGCTGACAGATGACAGCTCAATGAAAAGGCTTTTCATTAGACCATCTCAATCAGCCTACCACTGGCACTCAACACCTATTATACCACACTAACTCAGCAGAAGAGGAAGGAGAGCTCTGCTCTCATATTGAGCTATGGAGCGAGGGGAAAGAGAGAGAGAGCAAGGGAGAGGATAACAAAGATGATTACATACAGTGGATTCAGAAAGTATTCACTTTCTTACTCATTTTGTTCTTTTATTTATTTAATTTAAAACCAGTTTACACCCTGCACCCCATGATGACATGCTCTTAAAATATATTTGCTTATCCCTTGCAGATGCTCTCAAGCTCTTTCAAATTGGACAGCAATACCAATTAATGATGATCTTCAGGTCTCTTAATAGATTTTTGCTTGGGCTCAAGTCCAGGCTTTAGCTGTCCCTCAAGAGAACATTGAGCCAGTGCTTCGGTTTGCTGTTGTGAAGACAGATGATGCTTCACTTTACTTCATTTTAAACTTCTGCTTTACTGATGGTCTCATGATGACTACATGGCTGAAACATTAGCATGTTAATAGGATTGTTCTCAGGCTTCAGGTCTGTTTTGTTACTTGCACATTAGGGCTGTGATGACAGTTGTTTGGATTAAAACAAAAAAGAACTGAGAAAGGCATCCAAAGATACTGTCCAAACTCAGTGTATATTTAATGACTGCTGAAATGCTATATACACATTCTGAGGTTTTATAGTATTTTTATATAGTGTGAGAGCCCTGGGTTTTACAATAATAAGCTTGTTACCTTGTGAGCTGTTAGTGAAGAGACAGCTCAACAAAGCAGCAGTAGTTGTGGCAGATATTCAATGTGGTGATCAGGACTGTTATTGATGTTTATCATCCAAGTGGAAGAAACCAAGAAGTGGTGGAAAAATTCCAGCTGGTCTTTCATTTGAATAGAAACGATACAACTCTGCATCAGTGACATGGATGCTCTAAATGAGCCGTGGGGCTCAGAGGGAGGGGTTCAGAGTAGATCTGGCCCAAATGCATATAATGCTACAGTGAGAGCAGATGGGCAGACAGGGTGAACAGATAGGCTGAGGATGGAGGGAGGGTTTGTCCTCAGAGTGAAACACATTCAACAAAACAGGGAACTAGTCTGACTTTGGCCGCTTACGTATGATGAGATAGCAATTACTGTTGAGAAAGGTAATACCGCCTCATGTGGCCAGCCTGACCAGGGGCAGTCTGCATGTCCCTACTTATAGCTACTGCAGCATCCACAGACAGATGAAGAGAGGAGGAAGGAAAGTGTTTCTCCAAGTGCCAGGACTGTAGCAGATCACATATTTCAGAGTGACAATAGCACACAGATGGCTCCACATGTGAAACACCAGTAAACCTGTTCAAATGTCTTCCATTACGTCTCCATGATGCTCTTGGGACCTAATTACTAACCTGAAATAACCCTCTGCTACAGTGACAATTATAACAGCTGAAAGACTAATGTTGTGTCAAACATCCAGATGACATGGTGAGGTATGAAAATCATGTGACCATCATCTTGTGAGATTATGTTGCCTTGGTAACGGCAGATGATGGGTGATCTGGTGGCTCTCTGGAGAGTTTTTAATGCTACTGTACCTGTTATTTAAGTCAACACTAATGACCAGCTGTTTACTAAACCAGCAGCTGAGGCTCCTGTGTGTTCATCTTCCAACGCTATTGTAATGGTAACACTGGTCATCCTGTCTGAATATCTGGTTAGTGGGTTACAAACTAGTGCGAGAGAGACCATATGTTTTCAGGGTAACACCATAAAGACTAGCAGACAGAACATTTTGAGTGAAATCATTAACACGCAATCTGGTGAGGAAAACCCTTCACAAAATTCACAAAAGGGAATAAATTAAAACTGCAGAAGTAGTAGCAGTAGTATTAAGTTGCGTCATGCGACACAATGCAGCTCTAAAGGCAAAATCACTTGGTGATGGCCAGATCCACTGCTGTTTCCCAAAATAACTGCATGTTTCAGTAAATTTCCAATACAGTCTAAATTAGTTGTGAAAAGCTTGCAGTCAAAGCAAAGATGTGTTCACTGTTTGTCACTATAGGCAGAAAAAATGCTTCATGGACGACATTTATAATCAATGCAGGCACTGAGTCAGCACGTACATTCTCCTTAAACTTGAATGCTCTCTTTGGGCAAATCTTGGCACCAGCTGAGATACTGTGAGACAAAATTTCATCTCATTATTCTGGTTAAGCATGACTGCACCTCATATATTTGACAAGGAAACTGCTGAGGCTATTACACCACTTCACACTGAAATTATAGCCTTAAGACTTTCATAAAATCACACCCCATTTTTGATACTATTAATTATAAAATTATAATGGTCTTATTAGCCATGTATTTACATTCGGAAATTAATTATCATAATATGGTAGTTTAGTAAGTGGTAGTAGAGTAAAACAATACATACATGTAATCCAGCACAATTGTATCTCACTGATAACAACCTTACTATTAACTGTAGATATAATGGTTTTTGTTTTTTCTTGATTCTTGATGCTGTAGAAATGAATGCATCTAAGAGCCATTTCTGGTACTTTGATTTTTACAAAGTGAAAAAGGTACTACTGTAATAAATCCATCCATCCATTCTCTGTACACTCATTTTCTGGTCAGGCTCACAAGCACAATGGAATCATCCTTAGATGATGTATTAGGGTACAAAGAGAAACTGCACACAAAATAGCTTGTCATAAAAACCTATGAACAGCAATTTATGACTCTTTGCTTTGCGGACGTTACATGAATTTTTCAGGGACAAGGGGACGGTGCTTATCCAACGATCTTGGTTTGATTTATCTCTTGTACTGTAGTATTAGGGAAAGGGAAGTGCTTGAAGTTAAAACAGCTGATAAATTCTAAAAATCTATGCAAATGTAATGTGACAAGATTACCTTGCACTTAACAGTCAGAAAAACGTTCCATAGGACAGGCATTAATACTAGAGAGTCAAAACATAAAGCGACCAGCTTAAATGAGACAAAAAAGGCTCCGTCAGCTAAATGAAGATTTTCCACATAATACTGAATGTCCTCATGGTTGGAACACTTGCACCATGCTGTGCTGTAAGCGCTGTGATCAGAAGTAAAGACACAGGAAAGGTGCTTTCTTACATCACAGGAATAATACAGTTAAAAGTATAAATTTGAATACCAATGGAAAGCTTTTAAAATGAAGCAGCAGGACAAAGCATTTAGTTTCAATTACCAGCTGTTAGCACAGCAGCAGACTTCATGACAGCAGAGGAGGGTGGATCAGAAAACAGTTAGCTATTATCTGTGAAATAAAGGTAGGAGTTGTAATGAAGAACTGAAACAAAGCCCCCCAAAATACAGCAAGTCTGATGTTACAGAGGAGAAGTAAGAGAAAGAGAAGAAGAGTAAGAGAAAAGCACTAAAAAATGAATGGAAAAAGTATATAAAAATGCTACTCTGTCCCTAGATGACCTCTTATTGCAGCTCAGTTAAGGGTGGGGAACATGAAGCAGTGTCATTGCATAAAAGTGACACACCACATGATTCCACTATTTAAGTATGCCAATGGCAAAAATACACAAGACACCCCTTTCACTTAATAACACCACCAAATGTCACTGAAGTGAAGCTTAAACACTAAATGTAGCAGAAATAATTCAAACAGAGATGTTATGTTGAATTTTTCATGCAGCAATCATTCTTAAAAGGCTCAGAGAGAGTTCGCCTCAGCTCTTAGATAAACCTTTGTGTCCTTGAGAGTTATTTTACCATCAGTTAGAGGACTCAGCTGGTCCCAATGTCCCGTTCTTCCTCTCAGGAGGACAATGCTAAAGCCCAATCAATCACCTCAGAGGAAGGCCAGCCAGAGTGAACTCAGCCTCCGCCTGCCTCCATTCTGATTCTAATGATCTTGGAGTCCGTCCATGTCTTGTAATTGTTCCCTGGGAATCGTAGTGAAATACACCGGAGGCTTTTCTTTAGGCATGAGGTAATGCTGGCTTCTTACAAACTAAAAAACCATGCTGCCCTTGTTTCTCTTGCTGCCACAGAAAAGGGCTGCAGGTGGTGAGGTCCACTCAAGGCCAGTGTATTAGCATTCAGCCAGTTCTCCTCTCTCACAGTACTCCTGATTTCACATGGGCCTGGCTCAGTGAACAAGGCAGATGTAACTCAGTAGCAGGAGGGCAGGGGTCTGCACACAAACGTCTGTCAGCAGAGGATGGGCCTTTGGGCTGGGCAGACGGACCTAATGGAGCCATCTCCCTATGCTCTGCTTGAATCAGTCTACAATAAATGTGGATACAAACAGATAAGTGAAACAGAGAAATATACACACTACACTGACACTTGTTTCCCTAATGGTACTGTCTACATCCTGCAGACTGTAGAACACATCATCATGTACCATAGATACAGATTGAATTTTCTGAATCATTTTTAATTTATCATTGTATTATACCGTATCACTAATCACTGAAGCTGATTATTCTATTTGATTTTTTTGTTTGTTTGCATTCATAATTCAGTAAGGCAGAATTCATCTGAAATTCCAAGTAAGACATGATTATGCAACAGCTAAAATGAACTACACAGATAGTCACAGTCACCCATTCCCATTAAAGTCCTACTGGGCTGATTTTGCTGTGAGAGCTCTTGTGCAGCAGATAAAAGCAGGGTGTTGTGTGAGATATTTTGTGCTGTGAAAAACCTCTATGGCATCTGGGTCAGCTTTTCATCCGAACACCATTCTCTGGTGCTGTCTCTACCTGAGAAGAGGAGTTGAATCACTTTGGGCTTTTCACATTATTACAAAGACAGTTATACTTTCAGGCCTTTATAACAGCTTTTCAGTCAGATGCCCCTTTCACACAAACATCTTAACCTACAGTGAGACTGGGTTTTCTGCACAGGACATCTGTATGTGTGAAAGACACTATCTCAAGATAGCTCACTGTGAAAAGGAACTATACTTGTACTCAAAACTCTAAGAATACCCACTGGAGGACAAACTCTACCATCACATGGCTGTCACAGTTTGGCAACACAGCAGGTGGTTCAAGCACCAACATATGTCACTGACCTTGTTAGTAAATGCAACTGGAGCAATGCAGTCACTTTAATCCTATTTATCATAAAGTTTTAAAGGTCAATCAGAATAACCTAACTTGAGTTAAGTACTAAAATAAGAGTAACATTAAAGAGAAACATCACAAGTGACACTAATTATCCACTTGCATTACTTATATTTCTTCTAACAAGCAGACACTGACAAGATCGAGCTTCATAAAGAGAGCAGGCTAAATTGCCTCTTTATTATCTGGGTCAGAAGCTGTTCTGTGTGCCTCCAAGGGTCTGATTCAAAATGGCTTAGGGTTTTCTGGAATTCATCCCCTTTCTTGAGCAAGCTCTAAAGTACAGAAGCAACACAGACACCATCAAAAAATAGCACATAGAAACCTTTTCATTACGCCAAATTGTCATGTTAAACTGACCACACTCGCTGTATGACAACTTTTAATTGGAGTTTATAAAACTGCTGATACGGAGAATATCAATGTGTGAGGTTGAAAGGAAAATCAATATTAGCAAGATGCAAAAACAAAATACACAACTAAATTCAGATTTGTGTTTTCTGTTTTTGCAGCATGTGTCTGGATTTGGGTGTGTTTTGTCTTCTTGTGTGTCTGTCTACATGTGTTTTCATAAAGCAACAAGGGACAACATTTTGTGTTGATTTTGGTGACCCCTGTGGACAAAAGCAGTAGTGTTTCCACCGTCTTGTGACGAAAATATACAACAGATTCAGTTGCTCGAATAATAGCACTTGTTGAGAAAGTCATCAACATTCTCCATATAACATACCAGTCTAGGAGGAAGAGGGTCAATTCAGGATTGGTTTTGAATCCTTTCAAATTTGCTCCATCTGTTGAATGACCGACCAAGGTTAACTCGTGTTTTAACCCATGCTCTATTACTGTCCCAGTATCAGCCATAAACACAAAATATAAATTAAAGAAAATCTCCCTCTGCCTCCTTTTAACAGGCTGACATACTACTCACTGTGAAACTTTGCCTGGAAAACGTAAAACATAGCTTCTTGGGTTCTTCTGGTCTGTGTGTCGTAAATCATTTTGTCTATTTTTGGGGGTGAATGGGACACAGTGACAGGCATTACGAATAACTGTCTAGAAATAGCCAAACTTCTCACTGATGGTCTTGTCTGCTTATGTGGGTCATATAGAGGCATTGGTATTAAACTAAGACTGTTTCATAACCAGTTAAAAACTCCTTGTAGTACATTTAAGTTGTAGTGTGTTGAGCTTTTAGATCCATATTATTCTGTTAATTTTTTCCTAGCTTACTAGGCACCCCGTCCATCTCCAGTGTGCTTTTATGTGATTTAGTTTTACAGAGGGTAAGCTGTCAAAAAAAGATATTGGTGGTTTCTTTCTGTTAGAAAAAAATAAAATATCTTTGCAGTATTAATTAGTATTTAGCGTATTTGGCAAAAAGAAGAGTGGAAAAAAATGCATGTTGACGAGAAATGTAAGTGCACATTAAAAGCTATGGGGAAAGGAGAAGAGCGGGATGCTCCACTTTTGTTATATCTTTGAGAGGCTTTAGTTACCTATCAACAAAGACTAGAATAGATCATTAAATGTCCGCAGACTTATTCTTACATATTAATAAGGTCTCACAACCAGATTATCCTTTTGTCTGGAATCCATGGCGAGCTTTTTTTTCCAGGCATATGGAAATGTCTACAGTCTGCTTTCACAGAAACACCAACATCAGCATTTTTAGCTGACAGCTAGAAATCCCCCACTATAAGCCTCTGAGGAAACAGCAAGACAAAGACACAGCCATGCACATAGGCACACACACACACATTTTGCCATTGTTAACTCTTTGTTGGACATGACATGTGCAGTGGTAGTATTAAAGCCACAATTTGCAATTGGTGTAGAGCATCGCTTCAGCCAAGCCCATGCAGTTTGTGTTACAACCGCAGCCCATGCAATCACAGGGTCTACTACCAAAGTAATACATCAATACACCACTAATAATAGATTGGGACAAAAATGTGTATTAACTTTTGGCTAGAACTGGATGGAAAAAGGATAACAGAGAGTAGCAACTGAATACAGAGCTACATACAAAAATCAGTCAGTCTGCTCCCTGGATAAGAAAGCAGGAACACAGTACTGAAGCAGTAAAGGGAATTTTTGCAATATGATTTTCATAGCAATGTCTGTCAGTGCTACCAGTAGAGGCTTCGTTCAGAGATGCATAAGAATTTGCATTGTTAAAAATAGTCCTTCAGTTTCCCAAATATAATTACTGTGAGAGTTTCTGGAGGCAGGTTATTTTATTTTCTTCATTTTATACATTGGCTTTTCAGAAAGCTACAGATTAATTTTAATAAATGCGCAATGCACAACCTGCAAGCACTTGCTGCTGAGCTTCATTCAGCAGTGCCGCTCAGAGGACTGGCGTAACGGAGGCGGTCTGCTGAATCTGGAAATGTGCCTTAATTAATCCAGGCCTTGTCTGCTCTCTGCAATAAAAGGAGGGGAAAGACCCAACCCTCAAATGCCACATGGTCGGAGAAATTGACTCCTGAACGCAGTTTTAATTATCAGCAAAAACAGAAAAACTACATCCAGCAGATACTGGGAGTGACCGCCCTTCCGTTCATGTGAATACTAATGGACTTCACAATATCAGTGAAGCGTTACAATTTAGAGCCAAATCAATGACTCTTTATCTCTGTCTGCTACAACATCAGTGGTTTTCTAATGAGGTTTCCTGGACTGCTCTGCTGTCAACCATCCTCAAGAGACATAAAGAAGTTGAAGAATGTTTTGATCTCCAACAATAGAGATTACTTTGTAGTCTATTTTGTTTTACTCTATTATCACCTACATCTCTTGTGGTTTAACGCTCCACTGCCTGTTCTGTATGTGCACATGAATTTGCCAGTGTAAAGAATGCTCAGAAATGTTTGTCTAATGCTCTGATATATATTTTTTCTTTCAGCTTTCCAAGCCTATGATGTGTTCTATATACTATGATCAAAGCAGCAATATCCACTTTATTTATAGGACAAAAAAACTGATGAAAAGATGTGCTTAAGGTCATGCAAAACTTTCCTATGGTTAGGAAACAGAGAGGCTGCTACCTACAGTGGTCTCACACAAAGCAAAGAAATATTCTTTAAAAAACCACACATAAAAAGAACCACATTGCTGTTTGTGGCCCGAGGTAGTTTATTAACAGCAGCTCTCTCCCTACACTCATATATAAGTCATGAAGGAGCCCTCTTAAGTGTCCTCTCAAATCCCCTCCTGTATTTATCACGACTCATCTCCCCCAGGGTACCTGACGGTGACAGATTAGGGGGTCTCTCTTATGGCGTTAGAGAACAAAGAGCCAACACGAGACACCCCTTTGCTCCCCCCAGGCGTCCAGCAATCTACCTCTACCACCCCTCATACAAACATCCTCTTGGTGAGGTGGTGCAAAAATAAAATGCACTGTCTGGAAATGCTTGTTAGTGCCTTTTCCCTTCCATATGTTGAATATGAATATAGGAGGTGCATAAATTTTAGCACATAACCTTTACATGGTACAAACTATTTAGTTTACATCCAGGGATGGGATTTCCAACCATGTCATGAGTATTTTCATGCAACATGCATGCCAATAGCAATTTCATGCTTAATCCAAGTAAAGAGATCAACATGGAAGCAATAAGTAAGCATGATTTAGCATCTGCAATACACAGTAGGTGTAACATGAATTAAGATAACCCCTCTTCAGCCTTCAGATCTCGTCTCTATTATGGCTCGGACCTTCTTTCTTACAAAGCCATTACAACGCTGCCCTACAACACAGTAATTAAAATCCATGCCAACATGGCTGCCTCATCATGTCATAGTCCACAAATAAAAATGTCACAATCCCTGAGCCTCCAGGGGCTTAATAAGGCCTCAGACATGCAGAGAACATTTGGCTTTTAAAAAGCCAAATGGTGAACAGAAGGAGGGGTCGCCAAATTATTCCATTTAGTGCAGTGTCAGCAGAAATGGACAGAGGGGAGACAGAACATAGTGGAGATGATTTGTTTTCCCCCCGACCCTCCACAGGTTCAACCCTGAGAGCTTCAAAAGAACATAACCCTTCATCTTGTCAAAGAAAATTACATATGCATACAAGCCCCTCGACCCCCGCTATCACACCAGCAAGAACTTAATTTGTGGTCTAGCACAACAGACGCACTAAGAAATGGTTTTATTGAAACTGCTTTAACATTTAAAACCACATCAGTCATCATAATAGAGAAAAGAGGCAATATGTGGCTTCATTAAGTGTGAGGAAGACGTGTAGATTGCGCCCACATCATCCCATACACAACTCTGCTTTGTGTATGCACAACAATGTAATATTAAATTACATATTGACTTACATATTGAATATTGTATTTTTCCCAGAACACACATATTTTGAAATTTATGTTGCTTCCTTTGCTACTTTGTCAGCACGATATTATGTGTAGAAAAGTTATTATAGATGAATAGTAAAAGTTATGTGACTGAGGTTAAACTGCCTTCGTTGACTGGAGCTTTGATAAAACCAATCAAAGTGAGCAAATAACAAATACGGACACACCATTTAGCCAATTTCATTCTACAGATTGGGCTGACCTCCACAAGCTACAATGCACTCAGCCAGAAATGGAAGTGCATAAAATTAATTGAGAAACATGCATCCAACCTGGCCCACAAGGACCTTGTCACCATTTTTGATGTTGCCAAAAATCCCTCCTCCCGCTCAGTCACTGTCATCACTGCAGTCTCCAGCCAGCACCTCATCACCCAGAGCTCACTGATAAAGAGCTGGAAAATTCCCCCGGATGTTTCCAGTGTACAGACATATTCTTAGTATAAACTGGAAATTCCCATTCCCATATCACCAGACAGGTGCAAAGCCTGCTCAATCATTGTTATTTACAGAGGTATTCTAATGTAGTGTCACAGTAAATGACTGAACACTGCTGTACTTGTGTTTAGTCAATGGCTGATCTAGTCAAGACTTCACAGCTTATTGATGGGTTCAAGTATTTGTTGTCTCTGTTATCGATGTTACAGAATATTGATTAGACTGTCCTTGACACTAGGAGTTAACACTACCTTTAAACTACATAACTCTTCATTACATTGATTTAGGGAGCATCGCCTTTAAAGGTAACAAAATAAACAGGTTGACCTCAAAAACACTGTATATCTCTTCACAGGGATCATGTGATGTCATGATTTACAAGTAGGCTTAGCCACGAGGCAGATGAGGCCTGAGCGATAAAACAATAGCATCTACCAGCGATAGAAACTTCATCAATAACAATAGCAAAATTGTTCAATAGAATGTTTGATAGTTTCACTTACATGCATTACATGCAAACCGCCATGAAAGCACATAACAAATGTGCCATGGCTCATAAACAGCCAATCATTTAACAGGTGTTCTGTTCAACTGCACCATCGACATGTGGCACAACAATGAAAAACAATGGTGAGTGAGAAAATGAATAGATGGTGAGGAAATTATAAATAAAAAATGAAGAGGTCAGCTCGACAGTATGGCAGTTTTTTGGTTTGGGGCCAACGTTGTGAAAACCACTTAACAACTGGACTCGGCTGCAATGTTTTGACCACTGCTTGCCTTTTGGTGAGTAGCGCTGACATTTAGTAGTTTATGTTGTCCACAGACAGTTTCTTGGGTCGTATTAGCAGCAATAAGAACATGAATATTTTCAAAGTCAGTTAGAAAAGCACAATCAAGACAAACAGACACAAATAGACACAAATTTGAAAGTACTTACTCTTAATTTCATTAGTAAAAATAACTTTTTAATCATAAAACGAATTTATCAAATAAAGGTCTCCTGGTAATTATTAAAAATAGATTATTAAAAATTAGGTATTGACTGAAAAGAAACATTCAGAAGATCATGGGGCAGACCAGGCTTCAAGATTAGTTTCCCAATGACATGTCCATTAATAAAACACACACACTCTGTCTCAGACAGGACAACAGAGGATTAAGACAGTCAATAGGTCTCTGACTACAATGTTGCCCCATTCAAATGTCTAAACATGATTACAGTGTTCCACAACAGGCCTTTACGAGCCACATTCAATAAATGTACAGCTGGTGGAGGCACTCCAGTAATGAAAGGTCTAAGTGACCTTTCTTGACATTCAGTGTGTCTCCCTTTCCTCCTCCAGGCAAAAAGAATTTCCCATTGTGAGGGGGAACGCAGGTCATCACGGGTCTAAGCTGGCCAACAGTTTGGGAGCGGGACCAAATGATGCAGAAATGTCAGACATCAGAGAGAGCCCTTGGAGGATGCCGAATATGTAGCAGCCTGGATGCAGAATAGTGAATATAAATGTGAGAAGACAGAGCCGTCTCACGTTTACCTAATATATGTGTACAGGTGTAAAACAGATGAATAAAGTAATAACAACAGCTGATGACAGAATTGTCACACAAACTGTTTCCCACCACGTGACTACTGTCTAACTACTTGAGTGCCACTTCTCACAATGAATTAGCCGTCATAATTTAGGTTTATGAGAGCATTAGCGGGAGGCGCAGTGATGACAGGAAAATGGGAAACAATAAATGGGCACTTTCCCAGTACCCACTGGGTGAATAAAGCTTAAGAAGCAAATATGTAAAGATGGCGAAAGATAGATAATAGAAACTAGATTGAGATAGAAAGATGAAGTAGAATATGCGTATAATATTTTCTGTCTCCTGTGAAAGATATGTAAAAAATGTTCTGAGGTGTTGTCAGGGTGTTAGAATGTGGCTTATATTTTCATTTTCACCCGTGCTTTATAAAAGCCTTTTACACATTTCAATCTTGGCTACAGATCTGTGCAACAGTAAGCAATACTTTAAAGTAAATGCCTCAGGGTCCTACTAATCAACAGGATATATTCTCCACACATAACAATTTCAGTGCAGTATATGCTGTGGAAGTGACATTTCCATTTCTTGGCTCCACAGTTGTGAGTAAATGCAACAGTGAACACAATGTCTGACCCCTGGTCCATAGAGAGAGTCTGCACATGGATGCAGCCAGACAGCAGACAGACAGACAGACAGCTATGTTTGGGCTGGGATATGGTGAGAGACTAATACTCCAGAGATTCCCCTCTCACTGCTCTATCAATTATTTACAAGTCATTACATGGTCAGCCTATAAAACACACTCATATGTGCACACATATACACACAAATTGGACCTTGTGGACAAAAGTTGCCTTATAAAATCAGGAATATTACACAGATATTATTAATATATTATCTGGATTGTAAATTAATGCAAATGATTCTTCCCACCATGCATGACCTGCAAAATACTATGTACAGGGCTATGTAGAAAACAGCATTTTAACTGAATAAGAAACAAATGGAAAACCATTCAAATCTTGATAGAAACATGTGTGTGAGAATAAAGCTTGCAAATACAGCCCATGTTCATATCTCATCATCACTTATATAATATAATGCACAATCTTAGTTGCCACTGTTTAGCATTGTGATTATATTACAGTTCATTAACTTGACAATAAATTACAAGATTCATAAAAATCATGTGACTAAAGACAAAAAAAACAAAAAAAAAAACATGTCTTTTAATCAACTCTTTAATCTACTAGCCTCATCATCACTTAAATCATCAGAAGCAGAACAATAAGTAGATGACTCACTATTCAATGCCTCTACCATGAATGCATCCTCATTGAGATTCCTGATTACTTTCAGAAGATTATGAGCACAGCTCTGGTGAAATCAGGTCTTCTACACAGACACACTGCTCCACTTTCAGTTCTCCCATAGGTACAAACTGGGTCGGTGGTGACCTGTAGGGCTGGCGTCAGTGCGCCAAACACCCTACCCTCTGCATTCAGCAATAGATCAGCATGAAAACGGCTTTTAATGCTGCATTGTACCCTGAGAAATCGGACTGCACTTGTAACAGAGCTTAACCAGGCTAAAATAGCTCTGCAGAATTTTTGCTGAGCATCAGTTATGTCATTTTATCCACAGCAGGGAAAACGTTGATAATGTAAAAACACCTATATTTAGAGGCTATAAAACAAGAGCTGCCACCAGATTGAGAGACAAGTACTCTTATATTTGGGTTCTTTTACAAAGCAGGAAATGCCCCCCTGAACTGGACTGACTGAGGTAAAGGTATTCCCTGTGTGAACGGAAGCATCCCAAATTTAAACAAAGAGAGTTTTTCAGGGCTGAAACATGGTTACACATTCTCCAAAGTCGACTGAAGTTAAACAGTGTGTGGCAAAGATACCAGGATCCCTTTCCACTAGACAAAGGTCTTTATACTGGTACAACACTGAACAAAAGACCACTTTCAACGGATATCAGACCGTGCCAGCCTGGCCTTAGCTTCATTAACATAGGGAGGGACCACAGCTAAATACAGTCAATCAGGAAAAATAACTATTCTTAGCAAAGTTACTGGAGAGAAACAGTGTTTTGTTTGTATGTCGTCTCTTTGTAGCTCCAGTTGGAACTTAGTGTGTAAACCTAACAATCATTACAGAGGCAGCCATATGGTATCCAGACAGGTGTTAAAGAGTTGGGATCACACAGTCAATGAGCTCATTAGTCTTTAGAGGAATCATACTTCTTTCTTCCATAAAGTGGAAAGACAGACATTGATAGCTGCTTCATGAAATTTGCACTCACAGACTAATATAGGTTTTCTATGGTGGTTCAAGATGACAGATGCAACTGCAGCCACTTGAATACTCATACCAAGGACATCATTTATACATCACCATCATCCTGAATCACTGGGACATTCAAACAAGACGGTTTTTCTTTCATAAAACACCTTTTTCAGCCACAGGAAAAAAGTTGCCTGAATTAACAAGAAAAAAAATAAGAGTAAATATGAAGGTATCAAAAATATTTACATAACCTTCATGTCCAATAAACAACTTGTTTCATGTCAGTAGATGTATACATTTAATGATTATCTTGTATATAAATCTGTACAAACCTATAAGCCTTTGTGCAAGAACCCATGAACATAGCAACAGTTACAATAATTACACAGTTAAAAATTAGTATTCAAAAATTTCAGGAATTAAAAACTCATATCTCTATAATGATCATTAACTGAATTTAAGAGTTGTTTATGCTAAGAGCATGCTCATCTTTCCTAATGGCTTCATCTTGTCCAAGCTTGTGTCTAAATATCCCCACAGTGCTTTACATGAATGAAAAAAATATAAATGCTCATTGGTTATTATAGAGAAGATAAATAAGATACATATATAAATTCCCAACAAATGTTTAGTCAATCAACAACTTTATGTTGAATACAACACATGGTATAACTTTCTGCTCTGTGGGCTAAGCTACACTGGATCATGAAGATCTGATGACTAACATCACCTACACAGTAAATCCAGCCATCTTTCTATATGGTCCATTTATAACCCAGTCAATTCATATGGGGGTTTGCACAACATGATGTATTTTCCAGCCACAGTTTCACCCACTTTGCTACTGCTGTACAATACCTGCTTTGGTCAATCAATGTTTTTTACTCTTCTTATATAAGACTACAGAGATTCATTATAGTCTCACAGAAATGCTTCCAGCCGTACGAACACTCATACCCACATCCCACACACACTCATCAATTATGGGTGGAACTGGAGATAAGAAAACAAAAGGACGATCAAGGTAACCTCCCTGTGAATAATGGCGTGTTTAAGAACAATAATCCAAGAGTGACAGCCCCCTGCTGAAAAACACAACTGACGACCCCCACCGGCCTGGAATGGCTAAATAATAATTTCTAATGCATCAATTAATGCTCCCTCTCAGCTTCTGCGGCCACAGATCTTCTCCCATGTTGTGTGTTGACAGTTCATTAGGGGTTTTTACTACGCTGTGATTGTGGTGACTGGGTAATGAAGTGGCGGGGGTGGGGAAGACAGTGGGCAATGTTGCACACAGATTACTACCTGGGTTGAATGATGAGATTCTGACTCAACTAAGGATACATTCAAACCATCAAACAAAGGAAAAAAGGACTGAGGTTTTATAGAGGAATTAGTGGTGGAAAATGTGGTACTAGTACAGACACAATATGGCTGATAACTATTAGCTGACATTATTTTCCAAATGATTTACCACATAATTCAAGTAAGATAATTAGCTAACCCAAGATTCAGCTGAAAATAAACATAATCTAATACTAAAATATGATGAAATGACAGTGTAGAGAAACACATAAGTTGATGTGTATGTGGTGGGTTACTGGGTGGCAGTTCCACATGGCTCAAGTTGATTTAGCTGCCTTCATTGCTCTTCACAGTCTGGGATGGAGACACTGTATTGCCTGTTTTAACTAACAGAGCACTATCTGTAACCTTTATGCTGTATCTACTTAATGTGTTCAGACCAGTTAACGAACTCACAATCAATGATTGCAGATACTTTCAATACAAACAATATAATTGAATTTTTGTATGTTATTGGTATATTAAAAAGATTGATTTAGTTAGTTGGATGGAGTGAACTCAGCAAGTTATTCCAATAGTTCTTTACAGAGATGTCTCTCATTCTACAAGCTATATGAGCATCCATCAGTGGAATGAAATGTGTTTGCAATTGATTTTCAATTGGCTACCATTAAGTGGATCTCGTGTGCTAACAGGATATGCAGAGGTGTGAAATCAGGGACAAGGTGACAAGATCAGCGTAATATCTGCCAACCCTCTGTTTCTGCTAGTGCAGCTCCAGCACTGTCTCAGATTAAGTGCCAAGACAATGTGCAGCACACAAGTTCAGTGTAACAACACAAATGACTGTCCAAATGCATTTTGTGTATAACTTAATCTGCACAATGATGTAACTTTAAGGTTCCTCTCCAGGCCCCATGTCTCCAGGCCCCAAACATTTTCATGTCAACCATCAACAACAAATGTTCCACACTTACCTTACGTATGCCTTCCACTTCGAATCCATTGAGGTTTGCGTAAAGTGAGTGGTGCCTTTTTCCTAACAGCGATGTTGAAGTGATATTAGCCGCAGTCGGGACCACCTTGTCTGGGGGCCCGTGTTGCTTATTATCCTGCTCTTCCGACCCCCTCAACTCCTGCTGTTGTTGTCCGAGAGCGTCAGCCACCTCGCGGCTCTCCATCTCTGTGTGTGCCGGTGCAGGCTCGGGCTGCTCGGGCCGAGTGCACAGGTCGTACATCACTCTCTGTCAAAGTCAAACGGCGCAGATGGGATCAATATGACCAAATGAGGTGCCCAGCCAAGACCAAGCCATCGCCGGCTTTTCATGTGCTGGAGGAGGAATTACACGGATCAGCTGTGGCAGGTTGACTTGTAAATGATAAAGATGTCACTGTCCTCCCTTCCTCTAACAGTTCATAAGCAGGAGTGATTGTTCACAGCTAAGGTGAAGTGTCAGAAAACAAGGAAAAGACTGTTATTGCCATGGTTATTAACCAAACACTGAGCCTTAAAATTTGCCTACAAAGTGGGAGTAAAAGATGACACAAACAGCACTAATGAAGGTGTAGTTCCTTGCTTAAAGTCTGTTACAGCAAGAGTCTGTGAGGCATATGCAAGACAAAACCAGTTACAGATAAACCAGGAGTTGTAAAGTACCTCCTCCTTCTCTGCACTGTGACGATTTCCAAAATGAGGACAACCAGCTCCAAAGGGATATCACATATTTTTGGCCTTGGCTTGTAAAAGAAATTCAATGCATGTCATCGTCTTGGTAGCATTCTTGAGCATACTGTGGTTAGTATTTATCACACTGATGATGTTCAGATTCAGAGTCCAGCTCACTACACTGACACAGCCTGTTTCTTCATGCCTTACCGCTCTGTCATCTGAGGGCCGCTTGTCCAGAAAAGGGAAAAGACACAGCAATCCACTTCCTTACCCTACATAACACACGAAACAGCGCACATAGGCCCAACTGAAATAGCAAACAAGAAGAGACGTGTGATGGAGAAGGGAAAAACAAGAGAGCGATCTAACTAATAGGTCTCCACTCCAGTCCCCATTCTCTCAGTACGGCTGAGATGTGGGTGGCATGTTGACTCTCGAGCTCTGAGTCCATCCTCATTGATGCTGCTGTGTCAAAAAGCATTTCATCCAGATGCAGTACGACTCGACAGGCTGCTTAATCCCATCTTGGTTACAGCGCCATAAAGGTGAAGAAAGAGGGTGAAGGGAAAAATGTGTGTGTGTGTAAGACGGCGAGTGTCGCTGAGAGGAGGGGGCAGGGAGGACTCCTTCCGTCGTCCTATCACAAAAAGGCAGGCTTTGAGACGGGGCCCAATCATTACCGCGACTAGAGCTCGTTTCCATGGAGATGACGCTGGAATGATGTTGGCTGCCTATTGATTGTTCAAGAGGCAGTACACACTGCAACACAGGCAGGCTGCGAGAGGCAGGCAGAGGAACAAGTGTGTCCTGTCCAGACTCATTTGAATGTTTTACTGCAGTTGTGCACTAGTGAAACAAATGTCTGACAAGCTGAAGAATGCTCCTCATGTTTTAGCGATTTAGCCCAGGACACGGACATTAAAAAACATATAAAGCCGCACGTCTGACGCTGCAAAAGATAGACTCTGTCACCACTCAGTGCTGGTTTACAACTTGACATTTAGTCTCACTCCATCTAACTGTCTATCAAATGAGCACAGCAGCTTAATAAAGCTCCTTAACAAGCGGCGGTCTGAATACAGGCAGAGGGAGGGAGGGGCATCTGGTTAAATTCTCACTCGACCTAGACAAATTATACATTGTTTGAAAGCTCAAAGCCTCACAATTCTATGTGGTAAAACCATTTTAAGATCCCAACATCACAGTTGGATATTTTACAACAGGCGTGTATATACACCAGTAAATTAAAGAAATAAAATCAAATAAAAGATGGGCAAGAAAAACCGTTTGTACCTGTAAATTGTGTTCACCATCACTAAGACTAAATCCGAATTTTTAAAAGTTAACTCCAAAGAGTTACATTTTAAAGGACCAAATCATGACTTCAATCAGAAGGGATCAAGAACAGTAAACCTTTCAGTAATTCTCAAGCTTGTGCACAAAAAAGGACACATTTGTTAAGGAGTTAAACAATCATGCAGAAGGCTTTCACACAGCGACTGGTTACCACTGCGTCTGCCACTGAAAAACGTCTGGAGCCTAGATTTTAAGGAAGCAGGGTACATCTCTACTGCCAGAGGTAATGGGTGCCCCCACTCCCACTAACAACCTGTATGATAGGCTACAGGCTGCTGTTACCCACCTACTCTAAACTCATTATTAAGTAGCTAAATAGGGCACATTGTAGTTTAAAGTAGAGCAGATGGTTAGCAATATGACACAATTAATAAAGCAAGTTTAACTAATATTATAAACATTGTCACTCTAAAACCCTTTTTGTTGATTGACATGTATGTTTACTACTGGTAAAGATATTATTTTAAGAACGTAAATACCAGTTAATTTAGATCCTGCATTGATTTCAAGTACCAAACCAAACCAGTGTTCTCTTTTCCACATTTAAATATATACCACTGCATGGAACTCATTTGGATAATTTTCATGTAAGGTAACATGAGGCCAGGGAAACACTTTTTATAATGACACTGACAAAAAAAAATCTGTATTTAATGTGGATCGATCAGTGCATCCCTAGTGGCAAGTTGAAAAAAGTTCAACCATCATCAACTCAAGCTACAAATAGCCTGTCATATTCACATCAACAGGCATTCTCATCTTGCTACTTTATCTCTAAACAGTTTATTAATTATCTTCCCAGATTTTCTTCAGTAAATGTAATTTAATTATCCCACTCTCAGCAATTACAGAAGATTTTATTCAGATCGCCCACTGCTAATGTATGCATATGTCACATTAAGTAAAAAGTAGTTAGACATTCATCTCAGGTATCACTCCAAACACCGCATTTTCAGTCTCAACTCATCAACAGCAGGTCAAGACTGACTGCTTTGACTGCTTCGTCACAAAGCTTGCTGAAGCTTTAGAGGGTGGCTGCTTTGATAAAGCGCAAACAGTCTACCTTCTGTTCCTTTAAAGGTCACTGATAGAAAACCCTTAGCTGGGTGCAGCAAAGTTAAAAATAGACATTTTGCTGTGATTCTTTTAACTGGCATTTTCCTGGTACACTGCTGGTGCAGTTAACACTGAGACTGCTACATTTCCAATGACTAACTGTGAAAATGAAAGTGATATGCATTTTCCTTTAGCTGTCTATCATCCCCATTTAAAGCACTGATAGTGATGTTCAGTGTGTACACTCAGTAACACTGGGAAAGGAGGTTGAGTTTGAAGAAGTCAAAAGCCTCAGGCCCATGCCACAGAACGAGGCCTACTTTGTGCTAACACTGCATTTCACAATTAATTACAGTGTGCTCACAAGACCATGGTAGCCTAAAGACTGAAACCAACCCTAATGTGAAACCACTGAACACTATTTCTGTTCTGCTTCAGCTCCTTTGATAATATAAATTTACTCTCTGATCGGGACCAGGGGTGCTGAAAGCAAAACAACCAACAATGAACATCCTATATGTGAGATTACTGCTGCAACGCATGGTCACCGCCACCGGCAAGTTCTTATCACATTCTACACAACAGCACAACATACAATAAATATTAAAATATTTTCCCTGAGAATAACACAAAGAATCCAGTCAGCATAACCTAGGGCTTGTCAGAAGCCTGCACTGTGCTCCGCACAGAAATGAGCTGCAGCCAGGTCCATCATGGTTCAGTGATATTGACATCCTATCACACTGACAGATTTTTGCCAAGGTCTCCCTGTCTGCCTGTCATGAGACTGAAAAACCGACTGCTGGTCAAATACATCTCACATTAAATGCACTCCATTAAATTTGGACAGGGAGAAAAATGAGCAATTCTAACTGGGAGCATTTGGAAAAGCTGACCAATTTTCAAAAGCTGTTAGCAGACTGAGCTGTTGGAGTGTCAGGACACCGATGAGATAAAACATCAGATTTATGGAGCAGATGCACCAAGTCATTTCTCATTTCTTCATTGCCTGCTTCCATATCACAATATAAATAATTGCTTTTCTTTGTTTTATCACAACTTTCTCTGGTTTTCTTTTGGGAATGTACAGATTTGAGCAAATTAGCATTTTATGGTAGTTAAGAAAATCATAAAAGCCTGTCATATCAATATAGCTGAAATACAAATGAAGTGAAATTTTTGTTAAATTTTCTTTTATAAGCTACATGGCTTTATGATAAAAAAAATTCTCCTAGTGAACTGCACATACACAGTTTGTCAGGTACAGTATCTGGCAGGTTACTTAGAAAATACAAAAAGGTTGCAGACTAACTGGAAGAAACAATATGGCATGTTTGTGTAATAAACAGATATACAAGAGTTAAACACGAATTACAGTAGATGCATTTTCACACACTTTAAAAAGACAGTGCAAGAGTGACATGATTACAACAAACATACCAGTCCATCTTTGTTTTAAAGGGCATCCCCGTTTGAACACCTTTTTAAAAATTAACTTCACCCTGATGCCAGTTGCTGTGATAACAAGGAGGATGCCTCTACAAGGCTGTGCAAGAAATACAAAACAACTCTGAGGTTTGGCAAGTGGGCATTGCTGTTTTAACACGGTTGAAGCTTTGATCAATTATTCAATTTCCTCGCTGTGAAAATTTGATCCAAAATTTAAAAGACTGAAGCACACTGACCCATTTCTGCCACTCAAACAAACAGATCCACCCACGTGTGCTAACCCCTCCTCTCTCCTCACACCCTGCACAGTTCTCCTCATACACACCATATCAGTCATATGAAATGTTTTTGCACATCATGCATCATAACGGCAACGGAAAAGGCTGCAGCCATAGCTAGTGGATCTTTTTCTAAAATAAACTCATGAAAATGCTTATGCTGGTTATGCACCACTGCTGCATTTGCAAAATTGTGGTGCCTGAGAACAGCACACACCTAGCTCAAATAGGAGCCTCACTTGATTGAGGCTATTTGATGTGTAAAAACTATTAATCAGAAGAGAGAATGACGGCTATGATAGCTTAAACAGTTTATGCTTCAGTTATTTTGCATGAATGTGGACATAACTCCTGGTACAGGCTTTCACCACACTGGTATAAAGGGTCAAATGATAAAAACTGGCCATTGATTTACAACAAATATGGTTTACATTATGCTATGTTATGTGATGCAGCCTATGCTGTGTGTGCTCAATCAATGTTAATACGTTGGTTTTGATTTGATTATCAAGGTGTTAGTTAGCAGTTTAGTTTCTGTGATGTTATCTTCCTGTATGATTACTGTGGTGATCAGCTTATACTTAAATCATCATACTGTTGTGGTCATGGCACACATCAACATCATCAAATCTGCTCTGATCCTGCTATGACACTTTCTCTCTCAATGTTTATTTTACATCTTGTGGATTGTACAAACCTCTGATTGTACAGACATTTTGTTGCCATTCTATCTTAAGGTAATATCATGAATAAACTGGGAGTCATGTTTTCCTTTTAAATCATAGGGCCAATCAGACAGTGTGTGTTCACTGCCAACACTTTCCTGTCTCCCTTTCCCCAGACAGTATCTGCCACTATGTCAGCTTTACCTACCAAAGATATACCATGGGAATACAATGTATGGCTACCTAGCTAATGTCCTCTTTTCACATGACTAAACATTTAGAGGAAAATTATGATGATTAAGAATGCATGATTGTTACAAAAAAATCCAATCTCATTGTATTGCTGCAGATCCTTCAGGGCTTCAGTGTCTATTTCAGTTGAAGACAGACACTGAACCACCCAAGTCTGTAGGTGCACAGACTTGGGTGGTTTGAGGAAATGCTAGCAATACTTTACTTACTAACTCACTTGGACATGTTCTATTAATTTTTGGAACCATGTGTGCAGTTTGGAAACATGAAATAGCTTACCTCCATGTTTCTGTCCATGCATTTGGAGGGCAGTGACTTGTCTGACCCAGAGGACTCAGCACAGCAGGGGGGCTGGTTGTCCCAGCCTGCATGGGGAGTGCTGTGAGGGTGACAAATTTTCAGAGAGCTGCTCCGACAGGTGTCCACGACTGCAGCGGTGGTGCAGGGGTCAGCTGCACGGAGCGCCCTCCCTGAAGGCTGCTTTCGCAGATCTTGTTTGGTTTTCTCCTTAGATGAGTGGGAGGTGCTGTGGGATCTCTGCAACAGGACCCTGGAGTAGGTTAGAAGAGGCTTTGTCTGACAGGAGTTATTGATGTCTTCCTGAGTGGGCTTTCTTGAGATATGTTTAAAAATGTAGCTGGGGTGTCCTGCTCTCTGCCTCCCCTGCAACAGCCTCCCATGGGCCTCTAGCAGGTGGCAGAGGAAGATGGCCTTTTCTAGCTCCAATTCCTGCCGGTTATGCAATTTATAGACTCCCTGCTCACCATTTAACTTCTCATACAGTGTCAGCAGCAACTCCTCCAGCTTTATATATGTTTCTCCACTGCCCAAACAAAAAGACTTCTTCTCTGTGGACTCACTGTGTCGTCCACTGTCTTTAATATTCACCTCCTTTGCCAGCAGACGCCACGGTCTGTTTGAGTGCCTGTCCTTTTGGCACGCTCGCCTGGCTGTCAGCTCCCTCACGGCCCTCTGCTGTTCCCTCTCTGCTTCTTCCCGCAGGTGCCTCAGCTCCACACAGAGCTGTCCATGGGCCCTGTGTGTTCGGTTCTTCTCTGCTTCCAAATCAGCACGCAGCCTCTCCAGCTCTCGTCCATAGTCCGTCTGGCCCTGGCATGGTTTCTTGGATGAGATGAGTGCCAGAGGGTTATCCCTGTCTTTCCTCATGATGACACACTCACAGCAAAACATGCAAGGAACGGCCAGACGTATTCATTTCTAAAGAAGGGCCATGCATTGGGACTGAGAAGAAATGCAGGTAGGCGGGTGATGGATGGTTATCAGACATGCAGCATGCAATTATCACACCAGGTCGCTGGAACGATGAGACAGTGGAGGGTGTGAGAGAATAGGAGAAAAAATAGTCAGGCATTTTGAAATGTTTTAGATGAATGTAGTAACAAGAAACACAGTGTTCAACACATGGTGCAAGCACAGATGATGATCACAAAAAGAGTGCACTTCAACAAACTTCAGGAAAGCAAGCACAATGAACACATCAATGAAAACTTGAGATTTTTTTGTTAAAATAAACAAAGAATTTGATCTTTCTTTGGATAGCCACTATATGCAGTGAGAAGCAAAGACATCTTTGGCAACAGCTGCTTTGGCTGTTAAGTCCAACCAATACATAGTTTGTGTTTGATCTATATATGTTGATTTATTCTAGCTAAACCTAACTAAATGAACAGATGTCTATATAATGCAGATGAATGACAGAGCTAACCACATGTAAACACATGAGATCATATAAACAAGTACAAAAACAGTGCACTCAGTATGGGACACGATTAATGGAGCTCATGCTTATGAGCAGGAGCAGAAACAGTCATCTGAGGACGCAACAAGTGACCTGGTGAACAAACAGCATAGCATCGTTAGCTTTCATGCCTGTAGCCAGTTTTACTCATCACAGCTCAACTTAGCGGTGCCCATATGGGACCCAGGTCATATTACAGAGGCTGGGGTCAGTGGCTAATTAACTAGCTTCATTTAACAAACTATTTTATGGTCAAGTAGCCGATGCTAGTGTAGTTAGCGCTGGTTAGTAACGTGAATATCAGTCAGGAGCATGTTGGAGCTGGAACAAGTCCTGACTATTAGCTACTCCGTCCTGTTAGCAAACGTTAGCTAACCGTTAAGTTTTCTCGCCACAACTTGGATAAAACTCACCTCTCAGAAGACTAAACTCTTCTGTATAACTTTTCATCAATGGAGACATCCTCTTTCAACCAAGCTGCTTCTGTGGGCATTAAAATGACCTGTCTGATAACAGTGAGACTGGTGAGGTTGGTGGTTAAATGTCCACGCAGGACGGGGTTTGTTTATCTGTCAGCCACCAGTGTCACATCCAGTCTGTGTCCGGCCAGGAGCACTGCTGCCTTCAGGAGTGCCTCGGCATTTAAAGCACCTGCTGGAATACTCAGCGATTTAGGAATATAGGAATATACAAACAGAATTTTTATGTCAATTTTGAAAGGTCAAACGATAGATTTGCAATGCCAACAACAACAGAATAAGACAATAATATGTATCGGCTGTGTTTTCATTTTCAGTAATTTATCTCTGAGGAATAATTGTTCACATCGTTGCAATTCCTTGTAATTACCTTTTCCTCTGCTTCTTAACGTCCTACGTTCTAGAAAGTTTCGCCTTTCTTGGCTGCATTTACAGATTTCTTGAGTTGTTTGTGTACATTTATGAGACAATTGCAGTTTTACCAACAATCACTGAAGGCAACATAATCATTGAGTCTAACCATCTTGTGAGAGATGGGTGACCACTAGTGGCTACAGGCTGCTAGTGCACAGTTGTTCAAGTTTGTAAATTGGCCTAGATTTTTGATTTTATTTTAACTGTTGTTTAATGCAAAGTTGTCTTCAATTGCTCTTTAATTATGAAACCACCTAATGGTCAGACGATGGAGCCATACACACATGCAGTATTTTCTTTTTTTTGTCATGATAAATGTATGCAAGGGTTTTGAGGGCTAATAGGCCTGTATATTTATGCACTGTGGAAAACAGTCTGAAACCAATATAATTATTATGTCCTCTGGGAAGAAGAATCTAATGAAACTGCTACAATATGTTGCTTTAAAAAAGCATCCAATGTTCTGACTACCATTAGGAAGAATTATCTGATTTTCTAAAAATCTGTGTGTCTAATTGTACATCAGGCATGCTTATCTGCAAAAGCCCCTTTTTCACTGAAGATATTTTGACAGTAGTGAAAGGACAGTGTACATAACAGGGTCCAGTTCTTGTGCACTCACTGTCACATTATCATAGTTTGAATAGATCTGAGTCATCATTAATGTGCTTTCCACACTATAACAGGTCAGAACATCTGCTGTGAAAAGGGCCTATTCTGTGGAATCCAGCCTCTCTGTAAAATGCAATATGAACACTAAGCTGTCTTTCATTTGTCATCTAACGTATAATTTTATTTTCTCAGCGCAATGTCAGGTGTCTGTGCATGTGTTTCATAGCGTTGACAAAACATCCCTTGTGCCACAGTTTTGGATAAGTGGCAAACAGGAAGAAGGAAGGCAGCAGACAAGCTGGGCTGAAAATAAGTTTACTAAATCAAAGTTCAAAGTCGTGCTTGTGGAGACCGCTGGCAGGCACACAGGATGGTAAGAAACTTCAGTAGTCAGACAGGAAACAGGATTAAGGAATGGCTGAAAATTATGACAGTAAAGCTTTGGAATCAAGTAGACAGAGGAAACAAGCCCAAGGTCTAAATACACCAAGGAAAGCTAATCAGGGGATGAGGAGGGAGAGAAGAACAAACAGGAAGAGACAGTCTGTAGGTGGTGATGAAGGGAGACAGATATGACACCTTGGCTGAGTTTTAATAGCTTTGATTACTCATCATTTTATGTTACCCGATCAGATGGATGATGACTAGGTACCATTTCCTTTTATCAGGAATTGAATCATTTATTCCTTTCTACTTATAGTCTTGTCATAGCAATATTTTATCACATCAGCTTATTAGTCTGGTACAGCTATGTGCTGCATTTCACAATATGCATTTCATCTAATATGTGATTGCCACTACAATCATCCCAATGTTGTATCTCACTTTGTTCTGCATGTGAGGATACGATGAACAGGAATGCACTGTTTAATATGATCCCTGGGATGTTGATAAAAAGCTTCCTGAGATTTCATTATTTGGCAATGATATTGAAATGTATAAATCCTCAGAGGTATGTACGTACATACCTCCTCAATATCATGTTGCCAGGATCCATCAAAGAGGCAAAGCATACCATGTCTGACCACTGGGTGGCATTTGGATGAGCAGAGAATGAGCCTGTGTTTTTACACTGTGTTTCTGTACCATTATTCATTTTACATCAGTATTATCATTAGGTGAGAGCATCCTTAATGGTTTGTCTTCATTGCGAGGGTGAAAGAGACGGCGATAGACCCAAAGAGACGGATTCAGCATACCACTGTGTGTTATCAGGGTGTCCTTGGGCCGCTCCCTCTCTCATTTCCATTTCTGTCTGCTCACGTGTGGCAGACTGTTGGGAAGAGGCAGAAACAGAGAGAGAGAGAGGGAGAGCAAATGCAACTGCACAAATCCCAAAGCCTGCTGCTCCTTAATCATTCAACACAGCTTGTCTCTAACAGTGTATTTTACATCCACAGTAATATTCCTAAAGACTTCCCTTTTCTGTCTCTGCCTCTGTATCTGCCTTGGCTGCATTCTGTACATGCAGTATTTACTCATATACCTTTGCTGGACTGATTCACATTTCTGTGTGCACACTTCTTGCATCAGCCCTGCTTCTGCTGCTTTGATGTGAGGTCATGCTCTTGATGTGGGCATACTTCTGCACCTATATTTTCCTATATTATATGTTCTGGCACATATAGCTTCTGTATTTTTGCACACATCTCAGTGTGATACTGTGAATACTAACTATCCCCATGTGCATTTCTAAATGTCCTTCCATAAATTTTATAATGTGAAGCACAGAATATATATTTGCCTATTTGAAACATATGTGTTCTTGTATTATTGTTCTCTTATTCTCTGTAGTTTCATCTGATGGAATCTGATCATTTGAAAGAAATAAAGTTTCTTTTGTGGCCATTTATCTTTTCTGACATCAGCTTTGAAACTACATGATGCATTACTGAATGTAATTTGTACTGAAACCTCTGTAAATTGTTTTCATTCATTCGAGCCAAATAACCAGAGGCAGGTATAATGCTCTTTCACGCTCTGTTATTTCCAAGACATTTGAGTCTCCATTTTTCATGATTCAGTCTGCATCCTGTCATGCACTGTCACTATGCTGCACTATCTATATGGAACATAGAGCTTCAAATGATAATTGTGCACAACACTGGTTTCCTTACCTTAAACATAATATCCTGGAGGTTATGTAACATACCAGCAACGTTTTGTCTTTGTCTTGCCTTTCTCTTTAAGACAAACATCAAATCAAGTTCCTTTCTTGAGCCTATATTTTATACATACTGCACATTTCACTGCTGTCATTAATTTCTAATTAAGGAATTTAGGAACTACATGGCAGTAAAGTCTTAATCTAAGTCGTGATGTTGGCATGATTTTCGCAAACTGTGTCATAGTTTTCGGCACCTGTGATACAGAACACTACCCGTCATCATGACCCACTTTAAAGAACTGGCCAAGACAAAGGCAACAGGATGTTGTGCTGCACTATTTATGTCAAGTTCAAATTCAAGACCCTCATAACTAGGGAACAAAAGCATTTAGATAACTCCTGCCTTTGTGAGAGCTGGACACTGTGACATACAGCCCCAGGTGATCAGTGATCTTGCCACCGATTCCAGGATGCAACGTTGGAGTTATGTAAAATAGACTCCAAGAACATGCACAATAGCTGACCTCACCAGATCATCGACACACTAACAAGACATCTGTTCCAGAAAGTTCTTAATTCCCAATTGAGAATGGCCCGTTGGCTCATATTGTGTCATTCAACTGGGCGATAAAGAGGCTGGTCTTCCTTGAGCCTTTTCTTCCGTCAGGCCTTTTCTTTGTGGCAGCTTCGTTTCCTCTTTTTTCACATCAGCCCTATAAACTGTAGCATAGACCAGCGCAAACATCTGAGCTTCTTCTTAATTGCAATATCAAAGTCAAACAGGTTGATGAAACGAAGTGGAATCTAGTTTTGATTTGTCACTGTGTGTTTGAGTGTGTGTCCGTGAAGCTCACATAAGCTGAGATTCAGATTCCAACATTAACAATACAAAGTGAGGAAATGAATGAGGAAATAATAAAGTTGTGTATCTGACAAGGAGACTGCTTTTCAAAGCCCCTAAAGAAAGACAAGAGACTTTTAATCTCACAGTCACGGCCATAGATCAGCCATGTCAGACCTGTACTGTAGCTAATCACAGCTGATCATCTCTTCATCATTGTACGTCTGGGTACAACTGGGAATACATGTAATATGTGTATGGGAGTAACACGTGAACCCTCCAACACATGCTGTCACAGGGACGTCACCTGGAGATTGCACATCAGCTGTGACTGTGTGCTGAAAACGTGGTTTTTATCTATGACAAGACAGAAGAAAAAACACTAGACAACAATGAAAATGATAACATGATAAATGATAAAAGAATAGTTTTCAGAAACATTAAGACCATTAACATGGTGACTATGAGTCTAATAGGCCAGCAATGATTTAATGTTGTTATACAGTAGAGAGAGAAGTCATAAAGAAAAAGAAACACTTTTGGTGGTGTATACATTTATTAGCACCTTGGCGCATATTATAATGCACTGTTTTCTTATTATCTTATTATTATTTAAAGTTCTGTGTGCTATCTATTAATAAGAATGAAGAATAACAAGTGGCTGGTTTCTCTCTCAGTAAACAGATAATGATTGGTGTCGTACATGGAATCTTTTACAGTAAGTGCTTTTACTAATGCTAGTATAACATTTATTATGCGCGTATTTCTTGAAATGACACATCTTTAAAGAATATTGGATCTTATACATTATTTGTAGAGACCATGACCAGAGCTAAAAGAGAGTGAATGTTACATAACATGCATCAGTCGGCCACAAACGCAACCCCAGATGAATGCTGATTTGTTTTTTTACATCTATTTAGTTACTCCAATGTGCAGTTTTCTCATGTTGTGCATGAAGGCCGGCATTTCCAGGTACAGAATTAATCGTAAGGTTTACTACAGGAGACATTTGAGCAGACTTCTGTTAATTGTGTCATTTGTTTGTTTAATGGTTATTTTTTCTATAATTTTAAAGTATCTATTATCAATATTTTTATAGCAATATATTTAGCAATGGATCACATGATAAACCCACTGTACACTATCTGCTCAACACCAAACAGCAGACAAGGTTAGTGACTGGTTGGTGCAGCATTTAGCAGCTAAAGGGCCAGATATTTTCCTCAGGAGTTTGTAGAGAGCAGAGGTAAAATGAGAATGAACATTGTACTTATATTCATCAGATTTCCTGGATGTGTAAAAGGGCAGCAGTTTACTAAGACGTTTGCTTTAACAATTTTACAAGGTGATAATATGTCAGTGTTGTGTTTACAGCTTGTTTCTGCTGCCCCCAAGTGGTCAAGAAATTGGTTATTGCAGGATACAAGTAAAAATTAGTAAGTAACTAAGGAAGTACATTGAAAATAATTCGATGATTTAATATCTCTCTGAGTACGTGATGAGTGATTGAATAATCAACCACATTTCACATTTTGCTGGCAAACACACTGATTCAAAACCTTACACATGTTCATATTTTCTAGCTTCTGACCTTCAAATTAAACTTCTTTACTGTTGATGATCAAATTTGATAATACTTTTGTAAAGAAAAAGGTGCAGACACAAAACAAACAAGTTTTCAAGGCAAGACAAAGCTACTAGTAAATCTAGAACTTTGGCTGTGTGGTGTTGTGTTTTCTCAATCTTATCCTGGGGGGGTTCAGAAAATTAGCTTAGTGTAACAGGATCCCTGTATTTTGGCCCAACCACTGATTCGGGTGACACCACGGGAAGGAGCCCTGAATTGGTCCTTGAAAACCCCGTCAATGGCCACGGAGGGCCGGCACGTTTCTCCATGGCTCAGGAAGGATTAATGTTTGGAAGCAATTGCCATTCGTCTGCTGCACAATTCACAGAGACCCCCCCGGCTTTTTACCTGTAAGAAGACGTGCAATAAAAAGAAACAGAATATCTTGTGTCTGGAATATAACCAGCTTCTTTCTAGGATGCTCAAATGAGAGGATTTTTGGGAAACAAATAAACAAGTTGGTGTGCAGGAATTCATGGAATAAGGAGTTTGTGGATTCATATTTTGAGGTTGAGATCATGTTTGTAACACATGAATATAACAACCTTTAAGACAGTGAATTCAGTCCATTCAGCTGAAAGATTTCATAGCTGCTATGGGGATTTTAAATGTCAAATGCAGCATGCCGACCTCACACTGAGCATAATTGACACGATCAGACACGATCAAAACAAAAAGCTGTTTAAAGCTGCATTATGAAGCACTCAGCTGAGATGTTCACGTTCAGTTTTTTTCTTTTCATTCCTCTGTGGTGGATCCACTATTATTTGTCACTCATCAGCTTTCTGTGGGACTCAGTGAGGAGGATTTTTGAAAACCTTCTTTAAAAACTTCTGCTCCCTGATTGATAACTTTGATTGCCTCATAATCACGGTCTTTTGCATTAGAGCACTTCTGTGTGGGAGAGTCCTGTCCACACACACACACACACACACACACACACACACACACACACACACACACACAGACACAGGACCTGAGCCACAGCCTCTGCGAGTGTGTGCAGAGATGAGCAGGACCGCACCTTCTGTGAGCACTACCTGAAACTGGAGATGCAGGGGTACCAGTGAAGGGTTACCTTTCATTGTCTTTGTCTTTTTTTTTTGTTGTTTGCCCCTCCTGCTTTTTTTAAACACAGACAGGTACAGGGCGTTATAATATTAATATTACAATGCTCTGGTATTTATTGTTTTACGTAATCCCTGTCACTGAAGCCAGGTACTTATAGTCAAGCAGGGTTAAGGAGATGAAAGACCTTAAACAAGTAGCGCTGGAGACTCTGGGTTTCCTGCCTCCATTTCTACACAAACTTTCTGTGTTTTCTGTGTGGAAATAAGCTGCCTGCCATTTGAGCTCTGAGGACATTTTTCAAACTTTTTTGGGGGGTGGAGGAAACCTGTTTTTATTTAGGTTTTTTTGGCTGTGAAGATAAATCCTTTCACAACAGGTACGTATTAATGGATTGCTGAGCTTGTGTTTGCTTGATTTATTTGCTTTATTTGATTATGATGATCATTTGTGTGACACATCAGTGGGTGGTTAAGTTTTCAAATCTTGCTTTTCTCTGTCATTCAGGTTATTTTGGCTGCAGCCGCACATTCATCATAATGTGAAGGGACAGTATAGTGTATAGTGTTGTTTCAAGACAGGGATTTGAAACAAGATCGTTTAATGTCAAACATGTTTAGAGTCTACGAATTATGACATTAAATTCTATCTATTAGAGAATAAGGACATTTCTATATTCTCCTGTCATTTTTTCTCACATTCTACAAAAAACAAATAGACTTTGCAGAAATAGGATATTGCTCATAAAAGGCTATGGTCAGACATATTGTACATGCTGACAAATGCATTGATTCTCTGTTTGAATGGCATGAAATTCTCTCGGTTAAAGAGACTGACAGCATTATTCTCTGGTTTATCTCAGACATTATGGGGTATTTTTGTGGGGCTGAGATCTTTCAGCTATTTCTCAGCACAGGGAAGTGAGAAGGGAGGGGAAGCAGAGCCGACACAAAAGGCAACATTATTCCCCAGCGGATCTGCGCTACATCCTACTATGAATGGAGTATTGAAAAACATAACATTGGGGACTAGATTATTTTTCATCCCTCATAACTGAGCCATTTGTCCCGGAGTTTCGAGTGGTTTGTTGGTACAGTCTGCAAATGAGACAGACGTGGTTCTCAAGTGCTGTGCTTGCCGTGCTGGTGTTAAAATGCCCACCTCCCAATTGGATGCACAATGACCTCTCTGTGGGGCTCTGGCCTTCTGCGCTGCACCTTGTGAGACAATGCACCAGTCGGGTGAAAATGGACTGGACCTGGATGAAGACTGCACTGTTCAGAGTTGGTTCTGTGGCTGCTGTTAAGTGTTTTCTAGTCACTAAAGGCCCTGCAGAGGCTGTGTGTTCAATCTATCTCCCAAAGCTAAAGATAACTGCATGTATAGAGTCCAACACACCCCGCCTTCTCCCCCTGCCTCCTGCTCTCCAAGGAGACTAGAGGCGCCCCCTCAGTGTCATCAGGTGCCTAAGCGTTTTGGAGGGTTCTAGTGACAGATTGCAGGAAGCAGTGTTTATGCCTGACGATGGGGACCACAGAAAGCAGAAATGTCTTTTTGTGCCCCCTGGGCTCGGAATGTCCACTATCTCGAGGGGCCAATATCAAATTCTCCCGTCATCATCCCCTAATACACATTCCTGGGTAAGGTCAGGGGGAATTCTGCATCAGCGAGGAGACAAACAACCCAAGGCCAAGCCACACACTGTGGCCTCCAAATGACAACATGCTTCTACCGTTCAATTAATTTCTGGCTTGTTTGCCCTGAGAGAATATTTGAAATTTGGAATTCCAATTTCCCCATGCAAATTTTAT
Source organism: Holacanthus passer (assembly GCA_025331565.1). Lineage (NCBI taxonomy): Eukaryota > Metazoa > Chordata > Actinopteri > Pomacanthidae > Holacanthus > Holacanthus passer. Next base: position 11,549,933 of record JAFREQ010000005.1, read on the forward strand.
AATATGCTGTATTCCTTTTTCTTTTGCTGCTGTGTGTGAAAAATTGAACTTTTCACGTTTTTAAGTTACATCCTCATGCTACAGGATATTTTACTTTCCATTCTTTATTTCTTGATTTAAATTCCATTCCATTATTAGAAATGTCCCTCATCTCAGTTTCTCACTTGAGAAGAATGTAGGCTATTCAGTGTCTGACCACAGCACTATCTAACCCTGATTATTGAGTGATTGTCAGTGAATCCCAATATTCTGTGTCTGTAGGAAAATCCCCTTGATTATCGAAAACCCCTCGCCACAGGTGCCTGCCCCTGTCTGTAACACAAGCCTTCCCCAGCTGCTGAGGATGCTGGGAGGCTTGGGAAATAAACAGTGCAGCCTCCGTTACCTGCTGCCAGGTTGGTGCACGGCGGCCATTTTGTGCTTATAAAACAGTGGCACAACTCGACTCTCTGTTCCCAATGTTTTATTGGTACATGCACATGTCTGGGAAACCGGCGTGACCTCATGTTTCTAACCTCTTCCTGGTTTGCTCCAGAAGTGCTTGTATGCCATAAGAACGTACAGATCTTTAATGTGCACAGGGAGCGATGAGCATCACATGGTCTCTGGAAACGATTTCTTTTTGAGCTACACATTTCCCAAGCCTGACCTCAGACCGCCATCAATACCTACTACAGCACAAAAACAACAGCTGCAGGCTCCACTGGAGAAAACAATCCAATACTATAATCAGGCTACTCTGAACCAGGACAAAAACTAGTGATTGTTTTTTAGTAGTAGAAAAGTGTCTACTACACTCTGGTCTAGTACATTTAGAAGTGTGTTCACACACAGCTTGGGACAGACAGTGTGTGAATGTGTGTGTTGCAGGCGGATGGTCAGTCAGGCAGCCATGCGAGGCCAGCGTGTGGTGGAGAGCGAGTGTAGGTGCTGGAACCCGGCCGTCTGGGTCCTGCTGTCCCTGCTGGGATCCCTCGTCTTGGTGGCCGTCAGTGTGCTGCTACGATTCGGTGAGTGTGTGGGAGTTGGACAGGGGGCTGGGGTGCCATGTTGGATTTGTCTAAAAACTGGTCAAGGCCCCTGGTCCAAGCTGCCTGACTATAGATGATTACCTGAAAAAAGTTTTTTATTCTGTTCTTGGCTCAGTTTTTGAAAAATATTGACATACAGTGATTTAGTGAAGTGACAGCAGATATTAGATTAACCACAGTCTGAAATACAGGCTAAAGGCCCTCACTCTAATTTGCATCTGTTTTTTCATATGCACTTATAAAATAATAACATCATGTTTCTGTCATTTATTAAAAGTAGCTAAAGGACAATGATATTTCTGATACATTCTTTTCGTTAAAGGGAACAATGTGAAACATATATGGAAAAGTAATAGGCCTTAAAAGTTTGGTGCGCTCAATGGCAAGTGTCAGATGGAACAGCTTATTAAAGTATATCATTTTCCTAAGGGGTACTTTTTCATACACTGGATCAGGTCCACAGGTTGGTTGTGTGAAGATTGAAACTGACACCCAAACTTTATCCAAAGCTTTAATCCCTTTCAACCAGTACTTTTTAAATAAGGGCCATCAGCATTTTGCTGGTCACTCTAGTCCACAGACTGAATTCATTTTGAAATGCAACTTTTAATATTTGAAAAACTGGTTACTTCCGTGGAAGTGGGAGGTGACACATGAGATGAAATCTCGCGTGTCAGTACATTTTTACGGTGTTAATAATGCTCCAGAACCAGGTGTACCTGCGAGCGACCTCCCTGTAGATTTAAATGCTCTCTTTTGTGTCCACAGTCACTGTCTGGCCCGTGTTCACCAGTGAAAGCTGGCTAAAAGCCCTGCAGTTAGTTTGCAGGGAGCCAGGATCAATTCCACTCACTGGACATTATGGATCAACAAATATATAGAAAGCAATTTATTCAAATGTGCTGACGACAGCTTATTGGATTTTTCTCTTGATAGAGCTAACAGATATGCAAATGTGTGCCTCGCTAACATTATTTTTATATTCAAATTTCAGGAGACATGAAAGTAAACAAACGAGGTGTATCAGGTAAGTAATATTTAATTTAATCACATTTTACTTTTCTGATCCTCCCTAATTTGAACCCTTTGAATTAGAATTGTTTTTTCCAAGAATAAAAACCATAACCTGCTTCTAACACTGTAAGCAGATGTATTACCAGCCCCTGGAGCTAAAATAGGTACTTTATATACATTGTACATGTTTCATGCGACAAACAGATGGGAGAAGCCTGTGAATTGACCCACATTGAGTATGATGGTTAGAAAAAATCCCTCTGGTGTCTTTGTGAGCTGCTGAAACCTGAGATATTATTCTTCAGGCGTTAGACTGTCCTTTATACAGGTCCAGAAACGACTTCCAGTGTGGCTCTTGGGAAAATATGCGCTGCGTCAAAACACTCACATCCCAGAAAAGCACACGGGGATGACAGCTCAGATCTATATAGACCCTCTGTGTTTTGCATTACAAAATGGATTGACTGTTTTATTTGATTCATTTGGCATCAAAGACAAGTATTAAATCAAGCTGCTATGGTTGACAGAAAAAAATTCATTAAATGTTGTATTTGTCCCTCAAATCTAAGTCCACAGCCATTAGTTTAGTGTGTGCACATACTAACATATGTACTAACAACACAAAGTACAAAGGCTGAGGCTGATGGGAATGTCATTGGTTTTGCAGGTATTTGGTCATGAAGCATTGCACAAATTGAAATACTGACCTAAAGGTGGCACCACAGGAAAGGTTAGAATTCATCTTGCGGGAACATGAATGTGTGAACCAAATTTCACGGTAACCCATCTGATAGTTGTTAAGACATTTGACTCAAATATCAACCTCATGGTGTCACTAAGTGAAAGTTTACCAAATTTAGTAGGATTCATCCTCTGAGGACCATGAATGTCTGTACAAATTTGAATGGCAATCCATCCAATAGTTTCCAGTAGACCTTCCTTTCGTGCTGCTGGGGCTAAAAAAAGCCAAATGAATAGGTTGACATATTTCCGTCGTAGCTGGTACAGCACATGGTCTGAACAGGCCTCCTGTTGTGGTTTCAGTCTGGGTCTAGTGTTACATGAAAATAGATATAGTAGATATAGAGAACAGTAACTATGGAAGGCCAAGAGCCTCCTTTCAACAAATAATTTGACCATACTCTCTCCTGCTCTCTCTCCCATATGCCTTCCTCCCTCCTCTTTCAGCCAATGGCTTGCAAACCTCCGTAAGGACGCAGTACCAAGGTAAGCATGAGCTATACCTCCACCTCCACATCTGAACAACATGTCTGCATCCAGGCCACGTCATGAGATCAGTGATCAGTGGCTGGCCGTGTGTCAGTGAAACAGAGCACAGAAGGTAGATCAGTGCCTGGGGCTTTTTTAAACAAGGTCACTTTCCCAGCTCTCCATTTCCCTAATCCCCACTTATTTGCTATGTAACCTCCCACCCTCCTGCATCCACCTCACTCACTTCCAAGGAGTCATGTGGCTCATTGTGTCCAGAAGGATTTTTTTTCTTGCTATTAACTGTCATTAAATTAGAGACGTGCTGGTCTGCCTTCTCATCTCATTTTCTTTTTCCAAATAGAAACATGTTGGTAAAATGTCTGTCAGACAGAAGAGCTTTTACCAGCCTCAGATTGTTCAGTGAGGTGGCACAATCATTACCTGAATATCAGCATTCTCTGTCTCATTCAAAGACAGAGAATGCTGTTGTGATTGAACACTGATGGCAAAATGAATCTCTGACCAAAATGTTCTGCTTATCTCTCCAAAGTACAACTGGTGAATGGTCATAACAAGTGTGAGGGAAGGGTGGAGGTGCACTACAACGGCTCATGGGGCACAGTGTGTGACGACGACTGGGACATGGTGGATGCCAATGTGGTGTGTCAGCAGCTGGGCTGCGGAGTGGCTGTGGCTGTGGGCAGCAGCTCTCAGTTTGGACAAGGCACAGGGCTCATCCTGCTGGATAATGTGGACTGCAGAGGAAGTGAAACAGACCTCAGCCAGTGCCATAGTCTGGGCTGGGGCGTCCACAACTGTTACCACTATGAGGATGTGGGTGTTACCTGCAGAGGTAAAGCCTTTATACAACTGAATGAATTGGCTGTGGTAGTGGTGAATCATCCCTTCATGTTTAACCCTAGAAAAGAAAAGAGAACAAAATGATTCAAATGCTTGCTTCCTTTTCGTTTTGCTGCTAGAACCAGCAGGGTTGGCGTCAAACGGTTATGAGGATCGGACCACACCGCCCCAGGAGAACACTGGTTTACGTAAGTGCTCCCTGCTTTTATCTAAATGAGACTGGTCTTCTGCCAACCTGAAATGTCAGAGAGATGAATTTGTCTTTTTTGGAAAAAGCATAAAGGCAAAGGGCCAAAATCCAGAAGCAAATACAATCATTTTGAGATGATAAACCAAGGGCTTTGTGAAAAAGGAATACTTATGTTAACAAGATGTGTATGACGTCAGGTAGTGAAACAACAGCACAACCTGGAAATGACTATGATAAACATGTCACCTTTGACTCTGACTAATGAGAGGAACTTGGTTGTGATTGGCCAGTGAGCACGCTCTCATTTACGCCCGACCGACATGCACAAAGAGAGGACTGGTAAAGAGACGGACTTGGCCAGACAATCGGTAAAAACTTTATGGATTTGTTTTGATGGCCCATCAATGTGGCGGCCCACCAGGATTTGTCCTGGTACGCCAGATGGTCACTACACCACTTGATCAGGCTGTTACTCATGTGTGCATCTCATTCCAGTGCAATTTTAAAAAATGCTAATAAAGCTTTCTTGACTGGAGAGGACACTTAAAAATGTGCTGTATATTGAGAGGAATTCAACTTCAGGCCAGCTTTTCTCTGTGGTTCATTAGATTTTTTTTTATACTGTAGGATCAACCCCCCCCCCCCCAAATATAGCAGACAGGTGGCACAGCAGATGTTACTACAAAATGCAAGGGCAGGTTTCATTAAATAATGAACCATGGCTTATTTTGTCATTGTGTGGGTCCAAAATGAAGGAATCCTCATGAAATGAACACACACAATCAGGTTTATTTAAAAAATAACTATTAAAAACACATTAATTGAATTGAAAGCATATATTATTTCATTTTTGCAAACCTGTCACCAAATTTGGCGCAACATTAAAGGCTTTTCAGTGGAAAGTATCTGTTGGACATCTTCAGGAACACTGTACAAAGGCCTCTTGAATTCCAGGCCGTCCTCATTGTTTGCTGGGTTCGCCCTTGTTGTGGTCGACCTGTTGTTTTCTCCTCCTTAATTCCTGAGAGGATCATGGGAGACAACTAGAACAGAGTCAAACTTAGTTAACAAGTGACGTATCTGGCTAATTCTCTGGTGGTCTTCATGAAACCCCACTGGGAATACAGGAAAACCATCCAGAGTCATGGATCCCTTTCAGGGGAAGAGCATTTTTAAATGACGGATACATGAGAATGCCGATTGTCTCCGTTAAAGGTGTGTTTTTGTCTGGGCCAAGGCGTAGGGTGACAACATCTGTGCTTAGCGCAATATCAGATGTTCACTCTAACTCTCTTGCTTCAGTTTTTTCTTGAGTCACAGTATGTATTGTATAGGCCCACACCCTTCTCCTCTCTCGGTATCATTGTCTCTTAGTCATTTATGTTTCACACTCACACTGATACCCACAGAGACTAAAAATATGTTGTAGAGCACAACACCAGTCTCTAAAATCCCTCCCTCTCCCTCTTGTTTAGGAGACGGCACCATCCGTCTGATGAATGGAAAGACCGCCTGCCAGGGCCGGGTAGAGATCTACTACCAGGGAAAGTGGGGGACTGTGTGCGATGATGACTGGGTCCTCAACAACGCCCGGGTGGTCTGCCAACAGCTTGGCTGTGGCACTGCCGTCTATGCACACACCAATTCCTACTTCGGCTATGGAACCGGCCGGGTTCTCCTGGACAATGTCAACTGTCAAGGCAATGAACAGGAACTGATTAAATGCAAAAGTCTGGGCTGGGGCAAACACAACTGTGGCCACCATGAGGACGCTGGGGTCACCTGCACAGGTACGCTGCTCTCAGCCAACACAAGTTGTGAAGATGTAAACCAAGAAATTATATTTATTATTCAAACAAATAACTAAACAGTCTATAGTCAATGCTAAATGCTGATGCTAATCTTGATGTTATATGATAATAAGACAATGTTCACAATCATAGTTTTATGTCTTACCATATTAACACTTGCTAATTAGTATTAAATATAAAGTACAGCTGAGGCTGATGTGAATACCATTAGATTTGAGAGTATTTTTATTCAGTTTTTCCCTGACTAAAGTTATTAACTACTCTGGAGGAGGACATCTGTGCTCCAGATATAATGACAATCTATCCAATAGTTGTTGAGAAATTTCACTCAAAACCACAAATGTGAATCTCATGATGCCGCTCAAGGATTCACAAAGGTCAGTAGGATACATCCTCTGGGTACCATGAATGTCTGTACCACAGACATAGTTGTTGACATATTTCAGTCTGGACGAAAATGGTGGATCGACTAACGAACCAACAATTAGTGTTAATAGTAATTTATTATCATGACTATTTACTGTAGACATTCCTACTGATGATACTTATGTTGGTAGTTATGCATACTGGTGGTAAAAATAGTGATTATACTAGTAGCAATAGCAAATACCAGTGGCAATAATTATAGTGGTAAATATTTGGATGGACCATGTTCATAGAATAAGTCAGTAATGTTGAGGCATACGTAAGATGAACTAGAATCTTAAGGCAATTTATTGATTCTTATTGGTGTGTTAGCAGCATATTAGCAGAAGTATAAATATCAGGAGTTGAATATATAAACATGATTTCTTTTTCATTTCTGCCCTCTTCAGGTTCAACTACTATCTCTCCCAATGCAACAGAAAACTTCAGAGGGGCCTGGGTAACATATAGCACTGAAGGTATATGAAGACAGCATGCAGTGGATGTTTATGTGCAAACAGGCGAGCACACACTGATTATTACTCCCTTGCATCAGCATGTCCAAGTGATTTTTGCTGGCTGTTTTCCACAGAAAAAAAGAAATATGCACTTTTGCCAAATGACCAACAGGGCGAGCCATTTCTCCCCCATTGTCCTTCAGTGTGTTACACCACAGTGCCACAAAGCATGGTGGTGAAAGAGTGCAACAGACTAACCTGCACCATGATCATTATCAGGTAACATGTAGCCTGAGCCCTCAAGTCATTATGTCATGTTTTACGTTTTCCCTTCAGCAACAGATAATGTTCCAGTCACCACGTTACCAAGTACAACAACTGTTACCACCACTGCCCTGACAAAAGGTAATACTATTAAACTGATCCCTGCTTTGTAAACACAAGCACAATTTTAATATTGGACTGACAAGGGAATATTATAGCCTCATACATTCGATCTGAGAAGATGATTCTGTTCTAAAACTGCACTGATGAACCTGTCTGCTTATTCTTTCCAGGCAAACCAACCATTCGTGTGATGAATGGCAACAATAGCTGCCAGGGTCGCGTAGAGGTCTTCTATGGAAATGTTTGGGGGTCCGTGTGCGACGACGACTGGGACATGCCCAATGCCAACGTGGTGTGCAAGCAGCTCGGCTGCGGCCCGGCCAGCGAGGCCAAGACCCAGGCCTTCTTCGGCTACAGTTTGGGTCCGATCCTGCTGGACAATGTGGAATGTAACGGGTCTGAACTGGAGCTGTCCCAGTGCTTCCACCTGGGCTGGGGTCAGCACAACTGTGGCCATCATGAGGACGCTGGAGTTATCTGTACACGTAAGAGCTGACTTGACATCACGTGGGGCTAAAGCATTAAACTACGACATGCACATATACAATAGTAAACATAGGGGCTGCGTGTATCACGAACCTCTATGTGAAGTCATCAGTTCCACTGGATGCTCATACTTCCTGTTCATTCAGTCGTCAGCGCCCGTCCTGCTGAGCTGTCCAGTTGCAATGCATGACTGTAGTACTCTGAGGAGGAGACAGCCCAGAGAGCATAAAAAATACAGTGGATGAGTCAAGGCACATCAGCGTCACTGCATGCCCGCAGGCCAAATTTCACTTCTAGAGGCTGAATCAAAAGCACACAGACTCCCTTTTTTTACTTTCAGGTTGATATGAAATATGATTGTACATTTGTTTCCGAAAGGCAGCAGTTTTTAATCATTTGTCTTGAGTAATTCTTCCTTCTGCAGGTAATTAGAATTGGCAAAATAATCTATGTATGACAATGAGGGCTATGAGCTTCAAAATCCTTACAAAAACACTTTTTGCAAACTATTTGAAATTGCCAAAAAATGTTGCTGCAAAGTATGTCTCTGTATTGTGGCCCTAAAGGAGCCAAGCAAGACACTTCCTGTATTAGTCACTCGGGTATTTACGTGAGAGGTTTGCTTTTGCTTTTGTCAGGACAAGCATCACTCTGTTTTTTCTGCTTTCCTCTGTTTCCCTTAGCTTATGAAAACCACACCATAATGGGACGTGACTTTGGAGTAACAGAATGGATACCCACCACCACCACCCCACAACCCACTGAAGGTAGGTTATCTTCAACCAGCAAGAAATCACCACCCATTTCCTATAAGCTCTGAATTCATGTGACCTTTATGGTTTTGTAGGAATGGTGAGACTGGTGGACGGACAGCACCGGTGTGAGGGTCGGGTGGAGATGTACTCAAATTCCGGGTGGGGCACAGTGTGCGACGATGCTTGGGACCTCCCTGACGCTCAGGTTGTGTGTCGCCAGCTGGGCTGCGGGGAGGCCACGGCGGCTCGGGGGGAGGCTTTCTTCGGGCCTGGCACAGGGACAATCCTGCTGGACAATCTCAAGTGCACCGGTGCGGAGGCCTCCCTGCAGGACTGCTCCCATATATCCTGGAATGTGCACAACTGTGACCACTCCGAAGATGCTGGCGTCACCTGCTCGGTGTCGTGATTTCAGCAGAACCACGCTCCCATCTCCACCGTGGGTAGGAAGTGGGCGTAGCATCCTGGGACTTGTGTACATTATGTAAATAACAGCTTTCACATTGCTGAAGGAGTACTCCACCACCAACAACATACAAAATAACTAATATGACAATATATGATTACATATTATAAACTATCTATGCCTATTAAGCACTTTATAAATAAATATATGATATGAAATACCATGTACACTGTTTTTTTATTTGATAAACAAAGGAAAAATTTTAACTGTCTGTCTCTCTTTTTTGCACCCAACATGATATTTACTGTACATGTGATTCTTTGATGATTAAGTAAGCTATACTGAAGGATATCCATCACTTATTAATAATGTGGAGAAAAAGAAACATCTTGTGGACATCAGCTCCAAATTTTGCAAATATGTATAATAAAACAAACATAATTACAGCTGGGGAAAAAATCATGTACTACAAACCACAAGAATGCACGAAAACAGAAGCATCCAAGAACAAATGTTATATCTTGTGAATATACAGCATCTCTCCATCTACAAATAAATGATGTGCTACTTGTGTTCTGTAAACCGTCACATAAATAAATGTAACTACTAATCATTTACATGTGACAAAATAAATGTTATTTTAATATATATTATTATACATATTAGCAGATGTTTCAATCAGTATCTGCATTTGTGATTGTCCTAAACATGTGCATCACTTTTCGTTTTTTATTCTTCGTTAATGGCACATGGGTCAAATATGGCCACTCCACATTTTGAATTTGTTCAAGGAGAGGAATTTTGGGAATGCACCGTCGGCAAAACAACTGTCTTCACTTAAAGGATCGGATTTAGAGTTGGTCTGTTTTACAGCAGGTGTTACACTTTACTTTTCAAGCCAGCTTATTTCCTTCCATTCATCATTTACTATTTGTAGTAATAGATGCAAGCAAATCATTGAGCTAATACATGATGTTTAGTCATGTAACATAGATGAATAAGAGTGTGTTTTATTGGTAATGAATTCAACTTTTCTTTTAAAAGAGGAAGAATGTGTAATTTCTTCTTTTTTCAAAAGTCACATCTCACTCTATTTATACTTTATATTAAAATGTGTTAAAGAATATGAGAGAACTGAAGAGAGCAGGTAGAAGACTTGACTGTAATGCCAACAAGCATTTCAAGATTTAATTCCTACCTCAGGCTCCACCCCAATTTGTGATGTCAGAGTACTTTGATCTTGCTGATGAAACCATTATAATCATTGTTATATATTATGTAAATAGACTTCTTGATTTTATTATGACGTGTCATAATAATTGTCATAATAATTCAAAACATTATAAAGACTGAATATAGAAATATTTTAGTAAATTATTGTAAAAAATGATTTACATTCGAAAATGATAATTTTGATCTCTTAAATCAACAGGAATTAAGGATATGTTATAATCAGAATTAAACTGGAGACACAGTATCTTGAATCTGAGATATGAGAAGTCATCACTTAAATTTAGATATTTGACATTCACATTATAGATCATCAAACCTGAACTACAGGTATCTGCATTAGGAGGTTTCATACACTCTGATAGCACAAGTAACATAAGTCTTATAAGTCAAATTGTATTTAGTGATGAATTCAGCATCTTAAATTTGAATTTTGATCAGAGATGCATTATTTTAAGTTGGTATTTCGACTCATTAATGAATTACAGATATCTGTATATCCAGTCAAAATGTGGTAAACAGGAAAGAAGCCACAGTGGCTTTCTGCAGTCTGATAAGGCCCAAGTGCAAAGTCGGAGCTGATTGACCAAACATCCAGTGTCTACATGGGCAGGGAGACAGAATGACCCATATAAGAGGGCGTGTTTGATGACTCATGATAAAATGACTCAGCATATCAGCATTATGAGCCTGCTTCATATCTACAATCACTATGATCAACAGAAATATTGGCAAATGGCGTATCAGTGGTTATAAAGGTGGGTTCATAAACAGTTCATAACCATTCGATTCATACATTCAAAAAAGCTATTTAATATTTATACGCAAAAAAGAAACATTCTGAATCTTTAGCTTTGAAACTATAATATACTTGTGCTTCTCCACTGTCGAGCAATAATGTTGCAGCCATGTCAAACAGAAGATATGGACTGTTTTATGATCACAGGTGTGTCTGTTCTTTATCAGCTAGACAGGCTCTGAAGGTGACTCACAATCACACCTGAAAACAGGATATCTGTTTCCTTGACTATTATCATTATTATAAAAACAATATGTAAAAAACGTGCATTCTTATTTAAATAGCACCTGTTAAAGACAATGCACATTGAATATTTGTCAACCTACAGTTGGTAAAAACAATGTGCCGCTACTGTTTTAAACAAAAAGCCACAGTATTTATGTGTGTATTAGTATGTATGTATTAGAATCAGTATGTATGTTCTCTTCTGGTTCACTGCTTTACAGACACTTCTTTAAATGAATGCAAAATGTTTTTTTTACCTCTCGGGAGAAAGATTTTATAATCTGCAAACAGCACGACAGTATCTTGTAGGAGCAGGATCACTATCTTGTGCCAAACTTGTGCACATCCTCATATGAGCACAGGTTGATCTGCTCTGAAATGGCCCCTCCTATTAACCCCAGGTTCCCCTGGCTCTCTTTGCATGGCGTCCAGCGTTCCAAGGCTGTGATATTGCATGACCAACTTTAATGCGTGGTTCTCTGATAACATGCAAATTGACTGAGGGTGATCGACAAATGTGAACATGACATCAGCTGAAATGATGGAGGTCAGATTTTGACACAGGGCCCCCTCTCTTGAAGAGGTAGGCCCCGATCACACCAGGCCTTTGGAGTGGCACATGCGGGTCTGGGGTCCAGTTGGCTCTTCCCTGCATTTGCGTGTGAGTCCTGAGCTACTACCACAACAGTATGTATGTATATAAGTGTAATTGTACATGGATGTGTGCAGGCCTCTATTGGCTGAGCGTGTGGCAGCAGTCTGGACTGTCTCTGGACTGCCAGGCTCGTTACATCACCCGGTGAAGACACGCCTTTCTGGGTGGTGACACAGCCGAGGGAGAGAGCGCTCGGAGGGGGGAGGGGAGTCCCGTCGGCAGGCAGGCAAGCAGGCAGGCAGGCAGGCAGACAGGCAGGGCAGGCAGGCAGGCAGGGCAGGCAGGCAGCAGCTGCAGCAGCGACAGGACCCGGCCACTGTTAACTCTGCGTTCAAAACATCCACATCCAGATCCTCCAGCTCCTGATCACCCAGGACAGAGACATCCAAAATGGTAGACCGCGAGCAACTGGTGCAGAAAGCCCGGCTGGCCGAGCAGGCGGAGAGGTACGATGATATGGCAGCAGCCATGAAATCGGTGAGTAGTCCCCGGAGTGACCTTCCTCCTCTAGATCACTTTTATCCTCAAGATCCTCTTCGATCTCTGTGTGTGTGTGTATGTGTGAGGAGTGTGTGAGTTGAAGCTAGCCGCGTTAGCATGAGAGGGGCAGTAATGCGCAGACAGCGGTGTGCCAGCACACATTGTGGCCGAAGCGGACAGTAAACGCAAAACTGGTGTATGAAAGTTATGATTAAAGGCCACGTTCAGGGGCAGGATGTGAGTGTGAGGAGGGTAAAATGCGGTTATGTTGAGATTTGAGCAACATGGTTTTTGAACAGGACCGCAAGGCCCGTGAAGCCTCTGATCGCCTTTGACCACTTTCCACCCATTTCACGTGTGTTAGTGACATGATTCGGACACGGGTGGGGCTGGATAGAAATGTGTGATTCAGGCTGATTTCCCCCGGTTTTCTCCGCGGTGTGCTGCGGCGGATTGTGGCTCTTGATGCGGACTGTTTGATCTTGGGGCGGTGCCTTCACGCCAGGCTCGGTTTAAAAAAAAAAAAAAAAAAAACCCCACCAGGCTGGTCGGTGCTTGTGAACGAAACGAGGAGGGGGGGATAAACCACCAAAATATGAATCAGACATTATTTTAACCATCTTGCCTGAATTAAATCTGAGGTTTTTAATGAGAGACGATCAGGTGTAATGATGCGCACGGTGGCGGATCAGGATGATGAGAGTGACATGATGGTTCCGGTTTACATGATGCTGGAAAAAACGAGCCATCCATTGAAGGTGGAATAACGTTTATTCATTTGCAGAAACAGCCAGTCTCCATCTCACTCCTCCCCCCCTCCTATTTGGCGCATTGTGAAGAGCAATGTTGGCTGAAGGTTGATCGATTTGCGCAGAAGCGGCGCACAAAAAAACCCGAAGCGTTCACCTTTCAGACGTGGGTGTCGGTGGACGGACAGCTCTTCCAGAAAGCTCTCCGGATGTCATATTGCAGCAAACGCTTCGTGGGTTTTTTTTTTCTTCTGCGATGTGTAGCATGACGCCCGTTGCTGATCGATGCCGTGGAGCAAACCGCATCCCTGCGCCCTCGACCTCCTCCGGCAGGTTCCCACACAGAGGCGTGCCGCAGCATCTGGCAGGATGCAGCACGGGCCCACCCGTAGTGCACCATTTCACAGGCAGCCTGTCAGCTCTGCCTCACAAAGGATGCACCCCTCCACATCGGCACTGTCCTCACTGTGGAAGATCACACCGGCAGGAGAGGTCCACGAGTGGAGTGTGACAAGGCCCACTGTCCTTTAGTATAAAGAATCATGCATGTGCAGGGCTTCAGATTGTGTCTGTGGTCCCTTCTTAGTCATAATCCAAGAATTTATAATAGCCCTTACTATTAGTTTTACATTACACTTGCAGACTAGTGTCACATTTTTCCATAATTTTCCTCCAATGAATGCTCACTCTTATTTCTAACAGTTGTATATGCTTGCTTTTATCAATAAGGCCAGTCCTGCCAGCAGCACGAGCCCAGGCTGATTATTGCTTGTGTTCAATACTAGAGAGAGAGAGCAAGAGTAGTGGAAGCCACTTTTTCTCCAACTCCAAGAGTCAACAAGTAAGAGTGGTTAAAGGCCGCGCTGTGTGCTGTGACTCTCTAGGACAGTAGTGGCTGATGCCAGAGGGGGGGGGGAGGCTCCACCCCTCCTGATTTGTGCCGAGTCAGAGAAGAGAAGCTCGCCCCTCACCCAGCCAGTCTCTCTGCAGCACTGGGCAGCGGGGTGTGTCTGCTGCCTCGCCCATCATCTGAGGGGAATCCCTCGCCACTGCAGACATGGTTACCGCCCCGGTGGCAGCCCAACCAAATAACCAGGATCACAGGAACGTGACACTGCACCCGGCCTCAGGAGGACTGTAAACGCCTCAGATTCAAGAACCAAGCCCAACCAGAATGAGCGATAGTGTTAATGGACCACTGCCTGTAGAGAGGATAATAAAGTCAGGACAGCATGCCTCACCATCAAGTACATTCTTACAGCATCCATCACTTAGTCCCTCATTTCCTTCAGAAGAAATCATGGTCAAAGGGAAATCATCTTTATTGAAGAGCATAGAAGCTATTATCATTAGCTTGGGCAGTTCATTATTCATTATTTGGGACTAGAAATCAAATAGCAGCATTAAGTGAGACACAAGTTAGGTTCTTTTATATTATTTGTGCGAATTTTTACATCAAACAAAAATATTTATCCAAATTCATTTTTAGGAGCCACGTGTGACATCACAGGTTTGAGAGCAGCATTAAATTCTGCTTGTCCTCTTTCTGTCTGCCGGGGACAGCTATGAACGATCAGGAACCGATCAGAGATGCACACCCAGTCGCCCGCAATACATTTTGAAGTGTCATTCAGCTGTACATTCTCCTTTAATCTACAAAGCACAACAGTGTCTATGTCTCAAGTGATTCTATTAGCATTGGACCGAGAGCACGAACATGAAATTACTCCTAGATGAAAAAGCCACATGAACTGAAAATGAGGTTTTTAGTCGTTGAATAGATGCTTCTGACTATAAATGATTCAATGTTAACAGCCAAAAATAAAAGTATCTCTGAGAACTGTGTGTCTTGTGCCCCAGTAATGTGGTACATGTTAGCACTTACAAATATTTGAAAGCTCTCAGCAACTTAAACTGTCAAATACTTGGGATTTGGAATTGACATACTCCCCATTTAACTCGCATAACTAACACCTATACCTATGTTATTTGAGCCACACATCCCAAACTTTGGTCCATGTCTTGGGCTATAATATAGTAGTGTGATGTAATGAACACTGAATTTATGTAATCATTTGTTGCAAAAACCTGTATTGAAGTATACAGCAGTACTCTGCACTGTGCTACTGTATTCTACTGTAATACATGCAGTTGACCTTTAGGAGTCATTTTGAAGAGTGACTGTGAATATTCATCTTAAAAGGCCTCAGTACTACAGTATGCATATCTAATGAAACTATTACATCATAGTATTCACATGGGCACGGAGCCTGAGCCCTTTGATTTGGTAATGATCCATTCTTAAAGGATGACCTTCGACTCCTTTCATACAATCTCGGGTATGATGTGCTTTATTGAACGCGCGTTCAGCCCAGGTTTGACCTGATTCGACTGAGACCGCTTTCACAAGATAATCCCTGGGCGTCACTCTCCGCAGAGACTCCAGCCTGGAACTGCAGCTCAATACAAATGACTGCTAAACCACAGAGTTACATAGTTACGCAGAATTAGATTATGTAAAGTAACTACACAACGAGGGTCAAGTTTCACTTTCTCGTTTTCCCTCTGTTGCTCACTCTTTTGCTTTTTTCAAACTAGCCAGGTTATACAAGGACACATAACTCACATTAGCTGAAGTCCCCATCCTGTTCAGCCTAAGTGGGCAGTGTCCAAGTCACCTGTGATCCTGGTTGGGATGAGGATCAAGAAACCGTGTGTTGTCCCACTCAGATCAACCACAGATGGGGGTTTGACCCACTGCGCTGTGTTGGTGTGAAAGGGGTATTACACTTCCCAGCATCTGGCATCCGAGTTACCATAGCAACAGCAGCTAAGAGGCAGTTTTTGGTTCTGGTCTATGGTTGATACAATACGGTCCAACCATTTACTGATCTATGTTCCAACCCCCACCTGTGGTTATGAGCTTTATTTGTGATTGAAAGACTGAGATTGCAGATACAAGTGGTAATAGAGTAAAGAGCTCAGACACCCAGAGGGAACACAGGGTAGATGAATGGATAGATACAGTATATACACTGCAGTATATACTATCTCTACTGCATATACACATAAATATATTCTTACACTAAGAAGAGCTCACTGTCATCATAGACATGCTGACAGGTTTGAGGTTGAGCAAGAGCTTGAGTAAGACTCTGCTTGAACAGAATCAATGCAAGATTTTCAATGCTGTCAAAAATACAGATTCTCCTCTTTTTTAGGACCGGAGATATACTTCCTGCCTCTGGTTGAAATGTTGGTTGTGCACGTCCTCAGCAGTTAAGGCTACACATACACAAGATGCAATACGAACATGACCAGTAGGGGCAGTGTGGGGATGGTAGCGTATGCCTGATGCTAGAAAGTGGAGGGTGCACCAAGCCGCTCTGCTGAACTGATGGCTGGCTCACTGAGGGTTTTGTGCGGCGAACATTTGAAAATACTGGTGGTGTTTCTCATGATCAATTTCTGGCATTGGCTGAACGAGAGAAACATGCTTGCCATTATCACGTTTTTTAATACAGGGGCCTTGCATCCCATCTACGATGAGGCAGCTGATGCTTTTTCTGCTGTGATCTCAGAATTAACAAAAAAGTAACCTCCTCGATTGACGCCATGTTTTTCGTTTACGTCATGCAAGTTCTATCCAGTTTTAGTTCCCTTTAGTTGTATCCTCCAGTAACACACATAATACATTGGCAAGTATGTGGACAATTACGTTCAAGATGCAGCCAGTTGTCTACGTGAACATGTGGTTAAAAGGCAAGTATATCTCTGACCTATTAAACTGGTGGAACAGGCAGCTGAGCTGAGAAAGATGGCGACTAGTAAACCAGTAAAAAAGAAGTATGCCTCTGCCCCTGTTTGGGAGTAATTTGGGCTTTTTAAAAAAAAAACAAAAAAAACCCCCACAAATATCATCATATACTGTGTACCCTGGTGAAATGTCAGGAAGGTATGAAAAAACAGATACCACCTAAGTCTAAGTAAAGCTGATTTAACCAAGTGGCCATAGCTGGTATGATTTGCTGATTTGCTGATTTGCTTTTGAATTAGCTTTCTCATACACACACATCCTATTGGGGAGCTGACTTCTTTGTCTTAGGAAGTGCATGGCACAGAGAGCCAAGGCTTCCATCACACTTAATGAACTGAATGCATTATTCTCCCTTGGACGTCCATTCAATGCATTAACAGATGCATTGTGCTGCAGCTGCCCCATACACTGAATGTATCTTTAATATGTATTGACTATACTTCATAATGTTTGCTGCATTGATAAAGAATCTTTTTTCACAAATGTCTATATATCTGTAAACGTCATGAGTCATTTTAAGATAAGCTGTAAAAACAGATGCTTATTTGTTAAAGCTTTGGGTTTCCTACATGTGTTCAATCATGCATACAGCAAAGCATGCTCTCAACATGCTCTATATCTGTACCATTAGTGAGGGATCCTGCAAGTTCTGCAGCAGCATTAATGTTGCAGGTGTTGAATATAGACTTGCTCCAGTGCAGGTGGGACTGCTCACATCATTCATTGTGGGAGTGCAAAAGTATAATATATGAAAATATACCAGGCTGTTACTGGGCTTAACATGTATGTGCTGTGAATGCCACTAAATACTGAAATAAACCAAACAACATTTCAGTTTCTCATGTAGATGGTTACACTCAATATCATTTATTAAAATGTATGATTTATTTATCCCTGGTCCAGATCTGATCTGTAAACTGTAACACTGTCATTGCTCTGCAGTCTGACACTCCAGCATCTGATTTGTCAGTTTCGAGGGGAAGCGACACAAACTGGTAGAAAAACAGGGCTTGATCCATAATATTTAATCCAGTTTTAATATTTATATTTTTATCCAACGCTTAAATCAAAATCCTCGGGCTACCTGTGTCTTATTTTTGCTGCAGGACATATTTTCAGTACAAAACACTGTTATATGCAGGAGTGATCAGAATCTCGATGGGAGTGGGAGTGAGTGGGATGATGCATCTTGTGGGAGATACCATCAAGATCAAGTGAGATATAGATATAGTCTCAAAAATGTGTCCATGGTGTGAATGGAAAAGTGAGATTTTTCTTAAATTTGGCACATATGAAGAGCTTCATTTCAGATACTGATTGCTACAATCAGTGTGCTAAACTAGGAAATGGGGTTATAGCCCCAGAAAATGTCTGTCTTCCATTTCCTGTTTTCTAGTTCATCCTCATCCATCATCCTCATTTTGGAGTTTTTGTCCAGGGGGCATAGGAAGCATAAAAACTTCTCTTTCTATATTTTTGAAGCATGAACATACTCCAGAACCTCAATTTAATTATGAATGCCGCCAGTGTCATCTCAGGACATTTCAGGGTGTCCTGAAATTAGTCTTGACTCAGTGGTGAGTCACAAAAGCACTACGAAAAACGCCCACCTTCCCCACCCACACACACTATAATCATGTTTATTTCACAGCATCTGAGAGCCTTACTTACATTTTCAGCAATATGTGCAGAATTGGACTGAGTGATATTCCTCTCCCAGTTCACCATACCTTATTATCTTGTAGCATCATCCACTTGCTATGATGTCTACTTTTCCTCTTGCTGACTCACTGTCAACGAGTGCAGGGACAAATGCTTGAGGCATTATAAGGTATCACACTGACACATCTACCCTGACCTGCAGTTGGAAAGAGCGGAAGAAAAGCTAAATAAGGAGCAAGTATTAGAGTAAGAGTATTCATGTAGTTCTTTACCGGTTACTGAAAACTTGTGTCGACTTTTAGGATTCACATCTCTCTTCCAGGTGTTGTCTCTTACATTTATTTATACACACCAAATTACTCAAAAGTATTATTGTCCATACCAAAAATCTTATTTTGATTTTCTCTTATTTAAAATCACACAACAATCATGTTCAGGGATACCATGATCCAAACTGTTAAAGCCCAGCTCATTGACTAGTCATCATTAAAGGTGCCCTGTGGAATATTCTTCTGTTTGAGGTCTAACAAGCATGTTGAGTACATTTCCTGTCTTGTTAAACATATACAAAGCCATTTTTAAAATACGTTTTAAATCGTGCATTGTTTGCTTGCCAGCAGTCTTATTGTAAAAATATTACTCTATAGCGCCACTAGTGGTTAAAAACACCACAGGGCACCTTTAAGCGATAAATGTGGCCACACTGTTAATGCAGGTGGATGCCATGGTAGAGATCTCGAGAATAAAATTCATGGTAGTCTGGGAAAAGTTGAACCTGGCTCAACTTTCACTGCAATGTAGTACAACCTCATACAGCAAGGTGCTGCTGTGTCCAATCAAATATGTGTGGGTGCACATTCCTAGTCAGCAATGTCACCGCCATATTTCTGCCATTTATGACAAGATTCTCACTAAAGAAAACTTTCAAGAGTTGTAAATTCCTTCTCTTGACAAGCCTTCACACAGAAACTGGACTTCCAAGATCTTCATCTCGCCAGTACTGAAACATTATGACCCCCACAAACACAGCCCCTAACATTTTTTGGTCTGAATGACCACTTACTCAAAATCTTCTCCTTCGTTCAAATGAGATTCTGTTTGTAGGAAGAAGATGTGATGTGATGTGATGAGATGTGGCAGCACATTTTGGCATTGTCCAGTGTCCACGGATGTTGAATCAAATCGTCTTATATGGAGACAGAATCACCCCTCAGTGAGACCCCTTCTCCCCTATTTTATTTTTGGCCAGGTTCTTGTTTGCATTGTGTTCCATCTTCTTAGTTCATGGAGTTCAATGCCACTTGACACCAAATTTTATGTTTGTAGAAGAATGGTTGAAGTTGTCATTTTATTGCTTTGGCAGCATGATGAGGGTTATTTGTTTGGGATTTCATGCCCCTGAATGAGTTTACAGGATTATTACAGATCTGGAAAGAATGAACAGAGTGATTTTCGGGATAGCTAGAGGATGGACCCACCCTGAAAACACGAGTGCGAGACGTCAGCCTGGGTCCGTGAGACAGTCCATGACAAAGTATTAGTAATGCAATTACACAATAATCTCAGTCATTGTCAGTAACACCACTAGTCAATGCACAATGAGTCTGCCATGCCTCCAAACTTTGATCAGGAAGTGAAGAATCTGAATAAAACTCATTTGTTTTTATTCACCTAATGTGACTTAGTAGTAATTGCATAGCAGGTAACTATTAATAGAAACAAATAACAGTGTGATATTATTATATTGAGGGAATTGGGTGGAGCCATCATAACCAACATTTGACCTTTAAGGTACGAGACAATCAGCCCACACAAAAAGTTGTGCTAAACATGACTGTACACCCATTTTTTTTCTTTAAATAAGCCATTACTTGCTTGTTTTGCTTTCACTTTTGGTCACTTTGTGTGTTGCCTGTTTCTCTGCCGTGTTTTACCACAGCAGAGGACTAACAGAGAGGCCCCAGCTTGCATCAACTTGTGTTTGGCCTCCCTCCATACCAGTCCAATAGCCTAATTAGGCTACATATTGTTCTCATTCCTTTCGAGTGATCAACCCTTTACGTGTCTTATCTTTGGATTCGCACATCAGCTGTAATCACAGGAAAAACTACTGTCATATGTGGTAGCGTAGCAACAGAGAGCTACTTGAAGCTGCCTCTCCACCGCCATTACTGAGACCCACACACACACACACACACACACACACACACTGCCTTGCATCCTACCCTTTTCTTAGCGGCAGGCTCTGGCCCTATTCACACCGCCAGTGACGTCAGGTAGTCCACGGCGCTTTTGTGCTCCGCAGCCTGAAAGAGGGTCAGCGGGGGGGTTGTCACATCAGGTTAGGAGAGATCGGGGAGTGAGAGCAAATGAGCAAGGAAAAGACAGAAGGAAAGCGTGGAACAGGAAGAAAACGGGGAGCTGTGGGACTGTGGCGAGCCTTCATTACGTGAATTGTAATCCATTAAATGGAAATGTAAGGCGGCGGGCATTGAGGTCTAACCCGGCCTCCACTTAGGCCCAACATATCCTCTCACTCTCCCAGCCCTGCAGCTCTTACCCCATCTCTCCTGTGGATATTAATGGCCATGCAGAGAGCTGTCAAAGAGGAAATTATTGATTGTCCTGCCTGGCCTTTGTTTGCATTAACACTCAGTTGTTTGGAAGTTTGACTGCCTTGTGCAAGGATGAGTCACGAGAGAGCAGGCGCGATTGATGAGCTTTATGGGTAGACAGAGCTCTATTGTCAGCGCCGCACCACAGCTTCCGTCAGGGCTTTCTGCTCGCCCTGCAGCCTTCTGAAACAAAGGCTGCCATGTTTTTACAGACGTGCTGTTCAGGCCTTGTTTTTCTGACCTCTCTGTTGCTCCAGCACTGACCTACTCTACTGGTTGCATTCTCTGCAGGTCACATACTCCTTTACACTAATTGTAATTTAATTGGCTAAGGTATAGAGTGCTGTAGAGCTGAGGCTGCTCTTCTGCAATGACTAATGGGGGCAGGGTGACTTTCTCCTGTGCTCGTAAGTGGGATCATTACGCAACGGATGTCATTTTATTGTTTGTCTGTCTTTATACTCTTCCAGTACAGGGGTCATTTTATTTATGTCAGTTGTAAATTTTTACAACACATTGTGTTGAGACACTCCTTAGTGAACAAGCAGAAAAGTCTACATTCCTGCTTGTGGCCCTGTTCATACTCATATTCAGAGGCTGCACCACAGAACACGTCATAGATGATAGGGGTGCTTCCTGTGGGGAGCATGAAGCTTAAACATTTCCTGGCAGTCTGGCCACCAGTTACATTTTGGACCAAGTTGAGTATTTGGTTTGAGGTTGGCACCAGAGGAAAAAGGTCATGCAATGCCTGAAATGGGTGGAGACACTGTGGGACAATGTTTTTTTTTTTTTTGGTTTTTTTTTTTTTTTTCTTTTAGCAAATTTCTGTAAGAAGAAAACAATAAACACTAGAGCTCATCTTCTGGTGGCCATGACTAGAGAGTCTAAAGCCATGCTAGCTGCTCTGTGAGATTGTATTTAGGTATAACATTGCTTTGAGCTGAATGCTAATATCAATATGGCAACATACGCACAGTGACAATGCTAACATACTGATGTTTTGCAGGTAATATCTACTAGCTTCTCAATAACAGCTTAGCATGTCAACATTTGCTAATTTGCACAAAAGTGTAGCTAAGGCTGATTGAATTAGTTTTGTAGATATTAGGTCATAAACCAAAGTATTGGTCAAATTCAATTTTGACCTGATGATGGCGCATCTGGGAACAATGAATATCTTGTGTTTCTGGAGTCCACCCCCTTTTTCATGAGAGGGCGTTGGCTTTTGAATCATTTGTGTCCTGCACCGAGCCAGAAATGACATGTCTAGGACCGACTCCCAGTACATGAGTTGGTCAAAAGATGTGAGATACTGTACAAAATGGCTTGTTTGCACTTATCTCCACCCACTGTGCTGCAGCTCTTTCCATACCATCAGCCGTGTCAGCATCCTTGCCATTAACAGCTTGTGGCCGGAGTCTCCAGCACAGATAGTATAGATAGCTCTCACAAACAAAGCAGATTTTGCAGTCACCATGGAAACAAGAGACAGCATCACTGATTGCTCTTTGCCCTCCTCTCCCTCCCTTTTACTGTTCAAGTGATATTATTGAAGAGGATGGTCAGGTCTATTGAATTGAACTGTCGCTGTGATTGATACTGAGCCTGCAAGATGGGTGTAGATGCATATGAGGACTGATGCATGCTGACAATGAGTTCATCAGATGAACACACGATTAGTCATATGTTTGTATGAATAGAGACCGTAGTAACAATTGGAACAGGGATTAGCAGGTAATGTGTGTTACTGGAGCCAAACCAACGCAGAATGACACAGCTGCTAGCTCACAGTGACAGTGATGCTCCTCAGAGGTCACAGGTTTAAGCTCCTGTGTCCTTGAGCGATGCACCGAGGCTCTGCCGTGTGTCAAGGATGCTGCACGTACGCTATGATGCAGCACAACCTCCAGGGAATATTTGCCTCATTATGTGATTAAAAAGTTCCAAAAGTGACCTGTTAGTGCCTTTGTAACACTGCGGCAGAAGAGTGCGACCCCGCCTGGGTGGTTAGGAGAGTGCAAGTGAGATGATACACAAACGCTGCAAATAGATTTAGCTGAAATGAAACAACAGAATAGGCCACATTACCGTGGTTTTATAGATGACAACGTTAGTCTGTTGTTCTGTCCTCCAGAAATATCCATGCAGAAATATCTATTGGATGGATTGCCACAAAATTTTTGTATAGGCATTCATGTTCCTCAGAAGATGAACCAGTTTAACTTTCAACGTATTCTAAAAGAATTAGCACAAAATTTTGCATTCATAGTTTCCAGATGATGACTTTGGTGACCTCCGACTTTTGCTCTTGCGCCACCATGAGGTTGGCTTGTGCTTTTATTGGAAATATCTCTACAGCAATTGGATGGATTGCCACTATATTTCCTACAGACATTCATGTCCCTTGCCTGATGAACTGTAATAACTTTGATGATCCTCTGACTTCGATCTAGCGGCATTCTCTGGTCAAAAGTTTGGTTTGTGCAATACTTTGGTTTATGACCAAATACTAAAAAACGAAATACAGTCCCATCAGTGTAAGCTCAGTCTTTGTGTTAACTGCTAATTAGCAAATGTTAGCATGCTACCATGGTAAAATTAAATGCCGAACATGGTAAACCTTATACCTGCTTAACATCAGCATGTTAGCTTTGTCAATGTGCACATGTAATTGTTAGTTCTACTGTTGTTGTTAAGAGACAGTGGCTCAATTAATTTTTGAATCTGAGTTAGGATTTAAGATTTAATTTCAGATTTTAAGAGTTTCTAAATGCGGAATGAATACACCAGTATTGCCAACACCAAGTAAGACATGGATTTTTAGGTTTGCAAGTTCTTTCTTGGGAACAAAAGGTTAAAGCAAGCATTATCTAATGGCTGGTTCTAACCAATGTGTTTTTTCAAGAGTCTCTTCAAAATTTTATTTTTTGTTTTTCTGGGGTATTATAATCAAAGCAAAACAGCTTTAAAATAAAACCTTTTTTTCTATTTACATATATAAAGAATATCAGCACAACCCCTCAGTTTTGAGCCCAGAATGTAGTTTTGTGTTCTGTGATACAGCGTTCAGTAAAGGCATTGTGAAGAGCCGTTCCATGTGATCGGCTGGGGCCCCCTGCTTTGGTATGCTCATGCAACTGAATTCTGTGCTGAAAAAGAAAGTAACAACAGGCTTTATACTCAGAAAAGGTCTGTAAAGATGCCTCTGCTGCACAGCCCCAGTGGGGTATAAAGGATTAAATCCTCCAGCCAGACACAGGCCTGTCCAAACAAAACAAAACCAGCTTTCAGAGATGCGGACGGCCAATCAGGAGTCGCCTCAGAGGATGATGTCAGCGAGCTGGAGGCGGGGTTTAGCCTGCTGGATGCAATGACTGTTGCTTTGGGTGTTGTAGATTTTTGTCCTGAGGCATTTGTGACAGTTTTCAGAGTTGTAGCTTTTTGTTTCTTTGCTTATCTTGTTTGATAGTTTGACATGTGAACCAAGGATTGCATTATTTTTTCTGTATCAATAATCATACTTTGTACATGTTACAGGTTATAACTGTCCCAATGCCAGCTGTTGAATGTTACTGAGACATATGTTGACATATTTGGCATAAATAAGACAATTGAACAATTGAGATACAAAGAGAAATGCTAAGACCTCCATCTTTTTTTTTCTTTTTGTCTTTTTGGCTCTTCAGGTCACAGAGCTGAATGAAGCATTATCCAATGAGGAGAGGAACCTGCTCTCTGTGGCCTATAAGAATGTTGTTGGGGCGAGGCGTTCATCCTGGCGCGTCATCTCCAGCATTGAGCAGAAGACGTCAGCCGACGGTAACGAGAAGAAGATCGAGATGGTGCGGGCCTACCGGGAAAAGATCGAGAAGGAGCTGGAGGCCGTCTGCCAGGACGTGCTCAACCTCCTCGACAACTTCCTGATCAAGAACTGCAACGAAACGCAGCACGAGAGTAAGGTCTTCTACCTGAAGATGAAGGGTGACTACTACCGCTACCTGGCCGAGGTGGCCACGGGGGAGAAGAGAGCCTCGGTGGTGGAGTCCTCCGAGAAGTCCTACAGCGAGGCCCACGAGATCAGCAAGGAGCACATGCAGCCCACCCATCCCATCCGCCTGGGCCTGGCTCTCAACTACTCCGTCTTCTACTACGAGATCCAGAACGCCCCCGAGCAGGCGTGCCACCTGGCCAAGACCGCCTTCGACGACGCCATTGCCGAGCTGGACACCCTCAACGAGGACTCCTACAAAGACTCCACTCTCATCATGCAGCTGCTACGAGACAACTTGACGCTGTGGACGAGCGACCAGCAGGACGACGAGGGAGGAGAGGGCAACAACTAAAGAGTCCAAAACCTCATTCTGCCAAAACACAACACGCGCGCTCACAAATGATGACAAAATAATAATAATAGTTAAAAAGTTCGTAGAAATTAAAAAAAAGGGGAGGGGGGGAGGGGTGGGCGGTGGAACATCGGTGGCCAATTTAGCCGATGGTACTAACGCGGCTGCTGTTCTTTATTTTTCAACAAATTAAAAGTGGAAAAAAAAGTAGGAGGAGGGAAGACAATTTTAGTTTGAGAAATAACCTATGATTAAAAAAAAAATAAAAGAATGAAACCCCCTCCTTGGTAGCCTCTGCAGCATTTGCCAAAATACCACTTTAGAAGCAAGAGGTATGTCATTCATCACAGTGTGACTATTGGGTAACGATACCTTCACACTGGCAGAGACTGGTCTTATCGCGCAAATGAAGCTGAGCTGTCTTATTGTATTTGGTGAGGGGAGGAGCATTCAGAAATTGAGTTTCGATGCTTGAGCAACAAGAAAATTAGAGTAACCTTGAATGTCATGGCCTTGCTTAGTGAGAGAGAGACAGACGGAGAAAGAAAGAGAGAGAGAGAGAGAGCGAGTGAGAGAGCAGATGGGTTACAGAGATGAAGACGGGCTTTTAGGGGTGTCGAACTTCATCGTGTAACTTCAAATGTACCGACATCTTTAGTTGCGCCACACTATGATCGTTGAGTGAAAAGCAGGTTGTCTCTGTTATTGAAGATAACATAAAAAAATGTTTTTGTTTGCTTTTTGTCAGGTATGTGTCCAGCTCAGTCAAACAGTCATACTGTAACTAAAAAGACAAATTCATAAAGTAAACTTAGTGCAGCTTGTCCCTCTCATGTGCTGATGTGCTTTATTAAATAAATTAACTGTTTTTGGACACCTAATTCTTATTGTCAGTATTGTCGTTACTATAACAACTTCTATTGGCTCCTTATGTTTGTAGGGAACGATTTGACTCACAGAAATCTAGATAGCAAAATAAAGTGAATGGAAATTAAAAAAAAAAAATTGTGGTGATTGAACACGATCATGAGTCCACCCTTGTTCTCCAATTATGCTATCTTCATAACAATCAGTAGGATCTCTGAAACGGCACCTGGAACCACAGACTTGATTAGTGAACTAAGTATAATTTGTGGACGGAGCACATGCAATGTTAAGTTGAAGCTCTAAAAGCAGATTTGAGGTTTGTGGATTTACTTTGTCTTCAGTTTCTTCTTGGTCAAGAAATGCACTTGCCTATTATACTGTTTCTTCAGTGTAAGATGATAACTGCTCCAATATTCTCCATAATACAATATTGTGCATGCTGGTGATGTATTTATACAGTAGCTTCAATTTATTAACTTATACTGTAGATGTTATGTATTCATATGAACATGGAATTACTAGACCTTAATCGGATTATTTTCTATTTATTTCTTTTTATTGCGATTGTTAGCTAGACCTTATTTTAATCTGTGTTTTCGTTACTCCATTTGCTGAAGTACGCTATACCAAAACAGTGATTGTTAACAATAAATTGATCTGTTACGGACATCACTATGGTGACATGCAATTCTTGATAAGCCTGACAAAAAGCGAAGAAAACCTATTGGCTTGTGATATTTAACAGTGGTAGTGTGTTAACAGAGGAGTTCCTTTTGCTCGTGTATTAGTCCATTGGCAGAAATGCAGTCAAATAATAATTAAAATACTGTAGATAGAATTAAATGGTAAAAAACTGCAACATTCTTCATGTGCAACAAACACATCTAAATTAAGTCAAATAAGTCACTTCAGGACTGACGTATTAATATATGACATCAGTGGATTATTATCACTGATGCATTGACATCAAAGCAACATTTTGGCAAAGCTCAATATGGTGGAGCTAATTTGAACAGTTTCATAAACTGTAGTTTTGTAGCATTAATTGAATTTGCATTCCCGTAAAGTACCTCCAAATTCTGCTTATATACAGTGCTCAGGTAAATGTACTTCCATCACTGTTGTTGGTCGACTTGGTTCCATCATTTAATTAATGCTGTCCTAAACGTAACAGCATATACATAGCATTCACACATTCACATACACTCTAAACATGTTTAATTCTTATCAAGCTGGCAGATCTTGTTCTCTAACAGGAATGTCGACTGTGATCTGGTCAGGAGGTTGTATCACTAACCTAATAATACAGAAGTCAGTGAAAGATCCGTTCAGGATGACGTCATTCCTATTATGACCCTTTATGTTTGTCACAGCATGTCTGGATTTGAGACAATATAAACTAAAATAGACATAAATGTGCAAGTTAGATGTAAAGGGTAGATAATCCACAGCTCACCAGTGCAAAATAGTGTTGGTTCGTCAACATCCCTGAAGTCAGGAATACAAATTACTGGATTTCTATTTCTCCCTCTTGCACTCTGAATCGTGATTCATTCTACACAGTGAACATGGATTCTTGAATTTTAAATCATAGTTTACACATATTCATTCATGGGAAAAATAACGAAAAAAGTGTTTGATAAAATTTGTGTCCCGAATATATTATTTTAAATGAATGCTCCTTATTTCTAATTAAAAAGAGTGCAGAGCCATGCTTTGAGCTAAATGCTAGCATGCGTGCAATGGCAAAGCTAACATGCTGATGTTTAACAGGTATAATGCTTACCATGTTCGCCATCTTGGTTTCGCGTGTTAGCATGCTAACACTTGTTACACTTGGACCTGATGATGGCACCAGCCGAAACATCAGTTGCTACAGTTCATCCTGAGGGGAGCATGAATGTCTGTACCAGATTTTTAATCATTCACATTTCAGTCAGAACCACAAATATCAACCTTATGGAGGTGCTAGAGGAAAATCACCAACGTCAGTAGAATTTGTCTTCTGGGGACCATGAATATCAGAACAAAATTTAATGACAATCAACAATGTTAATGTTGAGATATATTAGGCTGAAAATAAGAGCTCAGATATTTCTGGATGTCAGAAATGTGGCAGCATTAAGGAATATGCAACAAATACAGTTTCAGTCTAAACGATCACCTCTGAGAATGAATGGGACGGTTTTCTCATTATCTGACTATTTTCAAGGCCTTGATTACATTGAACTTGGTGATGTCAAGCTGAAACAAATATCTATCATCTGAACAACGTAATAAATTCATGAGTCAGGCCATCAGACTCATGCATCATTCATAAAACACTAATTGGACAAGGACATCAAAGTGGACCAAGAACAGATGAAGACACTTCTACTGGTTTTAACGCATTAAATATAGAAATGTCTTTGCAGGTAAGTCAACATCTGTGAGCACAATGAATCCATTTCATCAAACCAGGAGTGACTGTACTGAAACGCTGTTAATTGATGTCAATCAGGAGCTACAATTGGACTAATTAACATCTGAAATCACTGAGACCGAACTAATTATTGAAGAGCTGCCAAGCGCTAATTGGTCGAAAGGCAATCAACACCCTCGCATACGATTGGACGACCCCCCAGTCTTAAGGTGTTGTCACTGGCCAATCGTGTGCTGTTGCTAGGGGAAAAACCAGCACAGCACCTGCTCTCCTCATTGTTCTGATCTTCAGTCCAAACACACTGAAGGTGTCAGAGCTTCTGTGGATCTGGTTCATGTTCTATGATCCAAAAAATGTTTCAGAGCCTGCTTTAAAGAATTAAATGGACGGTTAACGTCTAAGATGAAGTTTCACTCTACAGAGCAACATTAGTTGTCATTTTCTTTACATGTGAAACCAAATGATTTTACCGCTAGTAAAAGTTTAACATGCATGGTGAAAAGCTGCTAATGACCATTACTAATTGAAGAGCAGGATTTGCCATAGTGAAAATAATCTTGGTGAGAATAATTTATTGCAGCCAAATCCGGGGGCGTAACCCGTTCTGATCTGCAGCTGTTCCTGTTGTTCCATGTTTATCAGTGTTGGACTTTGCTCCATATTCACTCTGCAGTAACATCATATCAGCAGGCCTCATCAATAAACACAGCAGACTGAGGTGAATCAGTGGTGAACTGGTAATTATTAAAGATGGTCAACTTTCAGAGAAACATTGAGAGGATATTTTTTTAGGTCTAAAAAGGAAATAAATTAGCTGACAACCATGAATATAACTTGGTCAAAAGACCTCTCTGACTTGTCCTATATTAAGTTACCATCACCAACAGTAAGACAGGCTTTCTATGCTCTACAGTTGATAGAAAATGATTTCAGTCCAATGAACCACAGTGTAAACAGTGTGGAATTTAGTGTGATCCCAACATGCAGCTTTGAAATCCATTTATGTAATATTTTTCATAGCTGTCAAATTTTGCTGTTTGTATGTAAAACAGAGCATTGTCAGAGAATCCATCTAATGTGTAGTACTTTAGGCTCATATCAGGTCCACATAAATGGAAATAAGATGAGCCGATAATTGGCCAGCCAAGCCAAAAACACTTAACTTTGTCACAGTCGACCACTGAAGAAACCATGTTGTGACGCTTTAGGTTCTCTTTATCTGGACCCAGTGGCGAGACACAGACGATGGTGAAGGGTCGAAGGGATTCATTTAATAAAACCTTCAGAAAAACACAAAAGATAGGTATTTCTTCAGTGGTTGGAGGCTGGGCTGTGGGTGGTCAGGGGCTGAGGCTGAAGGGCAGAAGGCAAACAGGTGGAGCAGAGTGGGAAACACATGGCAGACACAGGAAACACTGGAGACATGAAGCACTAGTCGAAAGGGAGTATGGAAACACCAGAAACACTGGAACCACTGGAAGACAGGGAAAACAGGGACGATGTGGCAGCTTGCAGGAGCAGCTGTGTCCATTGAGAGCCCTGGCACCTGAGACCACCCCCCCAGCTACTGAAGCAGTGAATGAACAAAACACTAAAGAAACTAAAATGCAGAGAAAATAATCAAACACAAAAATAAACCAAGAATTCAAAACCATGACATGTGTATCAACAAGCTATGGAAACTAATGTTACAGTATCATCCTTTTTTAGACAGTGAAGAGTCAAAAAATAAAATATCAGCTATAGGCTTTTTCCACAGAAGAGATTTTAGGATCTCATTGTAAGAAAAGTGCAGGTGTGAATAATACATTTAATGGTGTCTCCTGGTATTATACAAGCTGACTCACTGCCACAACTCGCCGTGACGCATCATTAATGTTATTAGTAACACTTGTGCTTTTACTATTATCACAAGTCAAAATGTCTGCTGTGACAAGGCCTATTTAAAAAAAAGGACACTGACAGTAATAATTATGTTGTGTACAAAATAATGCACTTTCAGACTCCACCGACAAAACACAAACATCTCTACATCTTTTCCCAAAGTGAACACACACATACGCTGCTCTTATAATTGTTTGGGAACACAGAGAATATTCACTGTTTATTTTCACATTTGATGAATTGCCTCTACTTTGAGATCACTTAGCCTCTCAGGGGAAAAAGAGGCCCCTCTTCAGCCTGTCAGCCTGAGCGCAGGGACAACGCAGGAGTCCAATCAGAGGCCTGGTAGCAACCAGCGAAGGACTGGATGGCTGCTGGATTGATGGGGATCGGCATGAATAATTTAGGCCTGCATTAAACTGGAAGGAAATGGTGACTCATGGAAGAGGAAAAGTTGAAATGCTAAGTGGTTTAGAGAGTGCTGCCTCGTCTTAAAGCAGTGCCTGCCTGGCTCCCGGGAGTGCCAGAGCTGACTGTGGAGCAGATGCAAGCACTGAATACATCTGGCTGTGCATACAGTATAAATGCATATATATTGAATATGATGTTCAGCAAATATACATATGTCTTGACAGATGTTTAAAACTCTATGCACACGCACACACACACACACACACTCTATGTCTTTCTTGTGTGTATATACAGTCAAGTATTGTAGAAACGTCTGAGATGAAGCTAATGATAGCTGATGAGCAGCCTATTAGTCACTACAGGTCTGGGACCATAGGGGGAAAAAAAGCACCAGTTCATGTCTGCTATCTAGCCTGTGTAACTATACAACTTGCTGGAGGCTCAGTGCATAGCAGAGCGCTCTATAAATAGATCTCCCCTGCAGCTTTAGAGTCAAGAGTAGACTTAGAATGTGCATTAGTGGGCTGGCACGCAATATGAATGACTGGAAGTTGACAGGGAGGAAGAAAAAAGAGGTGATGAAAAACCAATGGCCCAACGTCACCAGTTGTGTTCTTTGGTTTCATCCCGCACTGACTGGTGATGAACTGGAGGGAGGCGAGCTTTAATAAACATCGTGTAGTATTAGCCTCATACGTGCAGCTGTGCGGTGTATTGATCGCAGCAGGGCCCTCAGCTGATATGGTTCGGTGATGTAATTTCCAGTCGCTGCCCCTGGCCTAGTTCCTCCACTTACATCCTGAACATGTGTGTTTTTCTACCTATATGTGTCGCAGTTCACATCCAAACTGGGCAGGATGTTGATGAAAATCCATGCCATCCATTATCCTTTCTCATGCCATGTTTTTCATTTACTGTTTCTCTAAAATAATAAGATAAAAAAAAAAATCACATGAATATATAATGAAAGGGGCTATAAGACTGGATGGTTATGTAACTCTTGTTAAAGCATCATGGCAGATCGCAGACAGTACCAGTCATCCTATTTCCTTAAAGCCAATATAAAGCCAAGTATACCACATTTTAAATGCTTCACCAATTAAATTAAATTCATATGCATCTTGAATTTTTTTTATCATAACTTACAGTCTGTGCAGTCGATATAATACAATGGAGAATGTGTGGAAAACACCCAAATTAATGCTTGTATTTTCTATACTTTTTACATGTGAAAGCTGATGATAATAGTCTGATAGATGACAATTTGATGATGAAATAATTATTTAATTTCTTCAAGTGAAGTAAAAAATTTTTTGGATTCTCAAATGCAAAGATTCGCTTCATCTTCACTGTCTCATATCATTTTAAAATGAATAACTTTGAGGTTTTTGTTTTTGTCGTTCAAGCAAAAGTCTAAGACATCTTTCTTCGATAACTTGTCATATGCAAAGTACCCAAAGTATTTCACATGTCTCGACCTCATTGTGGCGATACAGGAAAAGATGTTAATCCGTCCAAGAGTTGTTGAGACATTTCCGTGTGGACCAGTAGTGGACTGACAGACTGATATATATTAGAACAAAGCCGATAAGGTGGCTAAAATGTATCAGTAGATTAATCAGTGATATAACAATAAGTGGTTGCATTAACAGTATCATACACACTCCTTTTAACTCGAGCAGGCTCTGTAGTATTTTCACTCCCCCTCCAGCATCCATGCCTGGTGCAATTGTTTTAAATGACCTTGCTCAGTCAAGAGTAGAGAGCACATCTCCATCAATTATGTATCTATCTGGCCATGAATAATTCATCAGAGACATTCTCTATGATGGAATTATGCAATTTTGGGCGTGATGACACATTTCAGTGCACATACACGGCAGAAATGGTCGTATTTCTCCGTACATATGACACCCATCTCATACATCGACTGCCTTGTCGGTTCTTCTCTGAGTACTGAGCCGGCCCTGGAGTCCACGGATCAGGGACCGTGTGGACTTACATCCTCTGTACACTGAATGAGACCTTAATGCTACTTAATTGGGATTCATTTCTATAATATTAACTCTATAAAATATCATGTTATACATGTAATGAATGTTACAATATCAGCTCCTTTTTAATGTTAATGTCGTGTCACTGATCGGCTGGGTGGAGAGGCTGTGATTCAAGGACTCAATGTTTAATTAATGTTTTAGACACAATTTTAATGAAAGCTGGAGCATGATGACACTGTGAAGGGATCAGACAGCCTGATGGGGGCACTATTCTTAAATGTCAAATCACAACCTTTTAAAGGCAGCAGTGATGAAGACTCTTGATCGTGACTGGCTGCATCACTCATGGGGGCCGACATGTGTCACGTGCTCTCTTTTGCATGGTTGACCATCAGATGAATAATTAAACATATGATACCACAACATTAAGAAGCTTAACATTTCCATTTAGTTGTTATCTTCCTGTTTCCAGACACACAGCTCACAGCGGCCTCGGGATGTCATGTCACCAGCATGCAAATAAACAGTTCATAAAAAGAAAAGAAGAGATTCAACATGTTTGTTCTTTATTCTGCATTTGCATGACACATGAGTTTTATTTCCAAAAGGCAACAGCAGATACAACCAGTCTTTTTCCAGTCCGGGGAGGCCACAGTGTGATCACTACCAGGCATTGTTCTGCTCTTACAGTGGAAGTGTGCATGCTCTCCTGGGACCTGGCTTCTTTGATTTACAAGATCGCTGCCATTACAGTCCGCTTTACTCTCTTTAGTGTGTCTGCAGAGGCATCGTGGAGGGGATTTACACAAGAGACACGAGAAAGGTGTATGTGTGTGTGCATAAGTGAGTTAGAGAAGAGAGAGAGAGAGAGAGAGAGCTGTGAGCGGGGCTAAGCTGAGATTTCCTACATTCAGATGAAGAGTGTAATTACAGCAGAATGAGCAGGCATATGGCAGCGGTGCAGATGTGTTTACACAGAGCACTCAGCTGGGCTTGGCTCATTACCAGAGACAGAGGGGAGAAGGGAGAACAAGGGCAATCCCTCGCTTTCCCTGCGTGTCAACATGTCTGCTTTGGGAAGAGCTGCTTCCTCAGTTCTCTAGAAGCATGTCGTAGTGATAAAGTGCATATTTGAAGATGTGTGTTCGTGTGTGGGAGATACTGGTTTTCCTCTACTGCTTCACCACGCTGCCGTCGCTGCCCACCTTGACGGGTATCGTGGTCTCTGAGGACTTGATGGCCGGTGTCATCAGAGGAGCCTCCACGGTCAGCACCCCCTCGGGAGACAGGGAGGAGGTCACCTTCTCAACGTCGACTGCAGAGGGCAGGCTGGAGGGAACACAATCAGATTAGAAGTCTTCATTTAGATCTCCAGAATTGATGGGAAAAAAGCATCACTACTTTAACTAAGGCTGGAGCATGGATTCCTGAGTCACCCTAGCTGGGGTAAAATCAGATCTGAGACCAGCTCTGTTCGTCCTCTCAGTGTGTGCTGTGGCCCCTGGATGGCAGCAGAGCCCTATGAAAGCGGAAGCTCAGGCAGGAGGAGGGATGATGATGGAAGGAGGTGGAGGCTGCTGTTGCTTTTCAGAGCATGAAATTTAGCTATCAGCAGCAGCCAGCCGTCCACAGGCTGGACCAACCCAAAACTAAAGGGACTCACGGCAGAAAAGCCACATTAAAGGGAATCACAGGAACCTGAAGCCGGCCTGAGAAATGCATTTCCCCCGTGAAAATTCACTGCAAAGCCTCCATCAAAGAGCCACAACAAACCTTTTTAAAAAAATAAGAACTCTGTTAGTTTTGAAGTGAGTTGTTGACATATTACACGGCCAACAGCTGCCTTTCATCAGCTGGAATACATAGTTCTAAAAAGTGATCAAGACTTAATTTAGTAGAATTATATTGAAGCTTATTCTTTGATAATGAGCCTAATGATCCTTAAACCATTGTGCTACTTACGTATATTTCCTGGTGAAGGTTCTGGACACAAAACCGTGCTCGTCCTTCCTCTCCTCGTGTTTGCCTGAGGACACAGACAACATGCTTTTATCTAAATGTGGCACTAATTCCAAAGATACATTTATTCTGAGGAGTTATAGCCAAAAGAATGAAATGTGATGCACCAATGCTGCAAGAAGACATCTTCTATGTATTTGTAAAATGAATAATAAACGGAAATAAAAGCAATAAGGGTTGAGGAGCACAGCATGAGCAGAGGGAATGATTGCATGGAGGGGAACAGATTGCACATTGACTTTGTAATCCATTATTTTATACCATTTATCTCAATCTATGGTACTTAATGTGATTATTGTCTAGGGCTCATGTCAGGTGTGTCAACTTTTATTACCATATAACAATACAGCAATCAAACTAAACTAGATTCAGTATTTTGAGGATTCTCAATATTTAGATGATGTTTAAATGCTCTTTTTAATTTTGTCACAGCACTAAAAGGACTAATGTAACTAATATCATCAATTATGGCTCAATTCATGTATGTCACAAAAATTGAGTCAGCACACACAGGACCAGGACCCTGGAACTGGTACACCTGAATGGAATTCAACCAGGATTAATCTAATTATTACTCCATTGCTTTTGCTGCTACACAATATTTGTCATAATTTGATCTGGCAAACTCTGTAGCTTTTATATTCTGCACGTCAAAGGCAAATGTAGATACATTTTTGGAAATATGCTAATAGGTCTTGTGTCAAAGTCTGTTCCCCTTGGAATAATGTGTTCTTCCCATTAAAGTGATGGCAGTGATAACTGGTGAGGATTAGGGTCAGATTGGGGTCAGAATAAGCATCTGGGAATATGACCGGTTATGGTTAGGGATGAGGTTTGGTTTAGATTAAGATAAGGAAGAACACAGACTGATATTTGCTTTCTTGCTCAGAGTTAGATGAGATAACTCACGCCATGAAAGTCTTGACATTTATCTTCGTACTCTTTATATAAGTACTACAGTGGATGTGTCTCAGTAACACATGACATTGCAGACAGTACAAAGGCTGTGCTATTTTGTGTCCTGTGGAGGATTTGGCTTCTGGTATTTTTATCCTTAATAGCTGCTGCCCATGTAGCCAGATCCATACCAGCCACAGAGGATCCTCACTGGTCCTGTCAGTCTCCTCACAGGCACTGAAATGACTGGCTGCGATGTTGAAACCTTCATCCTGGCTTTAACACAGCGACATGTTTGTTGTGACGACGGGCTGGTGAAGGCCGCTGTCCTCGGGGAGCTGTCCCCTTTTCAACAGGATGACACTGCTGGCGTGAGCGTGGCTCGGGCCAAATGGGCGTTTTTTTCAGTGACCACGTGGAAGGTCATTAGTTCATGAAAGGACTGTTGCATCAAGAGGCTGCACTTATATGTGTATACAAACCTCTTGACTAAAGCAGATAATACTTTAAACATATCTTTCATGTTCTCTGATGACAAATGAGAAACATGAGGTGGCAAATTCCACTTGGACCCGATCCCGTGCTTTGTTTATCTTTGGTGTCTCTCAGCAGTGAGATACTGGCCATAGTCAGACCCTGGATCCCGGACCTGGACCAGATCCAGCAGTCCTTTTAAAGTAGCAGACACAGTGGGTG
Source organism: Holacanthus passer (assembly GCA_025331565.1). Classification (NCBI taxonomy): domain Eukaryota; kingdom Metazoa; phylum Chordata; class Actinopteri; family Pomacanthidae; genus Holacanthus; species Holacanthus passer. The sequence continues at coordinate 11,586,720 of JAFREQ010000005.1, forward strand.
AGTCACGGCTAAACCCCTGACTCCGAGAGCGTGATTCTTTGTGAAATGGCAGACAGAGACGGCCGAGAAAAGACTCAGAGAAAAGGCTGCTCACGGCCTCAGAGAGCTGAGCTATTATGTGATCCATTCCACACGCATTTCTTCAGCTTTGCCCATTTTGCTTTGGTCCCTCACAAGCGTGGACGGACAGTGAAAACATTTCACGGCGAGGAGCGAGACCAGCAGTGCAATAAAACTGTGAGTTCATCCGCGAGCTGCTGCAAAAGTCGACTCCCACATGTTGAATTGTGTGTTGTTTTGCATCTCGAGGCGTGCAGCCAAAAGCCCCCGCCCTCCAGTGTACTGGAAGTATATTGTCTCAAGATATTACGTAACTCTGCAGCAATGCATCTAGGTTGTGCTTGAGCCAGCAAAAAAAGGTTTCCTGCCTTTTTTACCTTGTGTCTTTTTGTTCAGCACTGTGCAGTTTCTCTCATACAGGGAAGAGACAAATCTAAGTGTTGTCTTCTGTTATCTACTTATCAATGCATCTATCCTGCATAGAAGCACAGTTTTAGGGGTTATGCTGTTTGATTGAGTGGCCCAATCAAAGGACAGGAAATGACCTTCAACACCTCAGGTTTTTAGTCGAAGAGGTTATGAAAATTCTGTCCTCCCTGAATCATCATGCAATATGTAACAGCACAGTACAAACAGGGGGTGAGTGAAGGAGAAATGAGTGCTCACCTGTGATTTCCACCACTCCGTCCTTGGTCTTCACCACCAGCTCCTCAGGCGAGAAGTGGTTGACATCCAGGGACACCTTCCAGTTGTCTTGGGTCTGCTTGATCTCCGACATGCCGCTGCTCATCTGGCGGGACAGGGCGGCGCGAGCCTGCTGGGCCATCACGGCGCCCGGGTACATCACGGGCATGTGGGGCATCATGGGGCTCATCTCTGGAGCCAGGACGGAGGGCCGCAGGTACCCCGGCCAGTGGGTGCTGGGGAATGTGTGGAAGTCCTCGGGCAGGGCCGGCATGCCGAAGGCCTGGTCGAAGATGCGGCTGTTCTGGTGCCAGTCACGGAATGGGTCCCAGCTGGGGGTGCGGAGCAGGGTGAAAGGAATACGTCTCTCAGTCATGGCTGCTGTGTTCGGGGTGTTGCTGTAGCGCTGTAGAGCTGCTGGCTGCAGATGAAGAGCCCTTTGGCCTCTCTGAAAACCTTTTCCCAACGTGCTATCTGGCTCACAGCTGAGAGCTTTTATACACACTGACACCCCCCCTGTCAACAGAGCCCTCCCTCCTGACTCGAAGCCATGAGCTCACACCCCCAACATGTTTATGGAAAGTACTAGAATATCTATTTGTGGCAGACGTAGCACCGGAATGGAATCCAACAGGAAGGCCCTCCCCAGTAACAGCTGCCCAGTGCGCTGTTAAACCTGTCTCTTTTCCTGCCGTGTGTAATCCCCCCTCCCCTCTCAGGACGTCCCAAAGTGCCAGAAGAATCCAGGAGGCTGCTGGGAAGACAACCAGGCCTGCTGGAGACATACCGACTGAGACTTAGATATGACTGTCATGCTATTTGTAACATGGCTCTGTATAGGCCATGATGTGATATGCAGGACAGCTAATACTATGAGCCTCATATTAAATACACAGTGGAACTTTAGTTTGTGATATGGATGCAAATGAACATTGCACACACACTTATAGACACACACGAGCACACTATTAATGGTAAAAGCAAGAAAACATGGATGTGATGTTTCTTCAGATTTCAAGGCTCATCCTCTGGTCCCATGAGAAATAAAAGCACTAAGGAGGATCCAGTGTCGGAGCTGAGGAGACAAACAATTTGCATAACACACACAATATTCAGCTCACATTCACCGTCACAATTTGCTGTTATCAGATCAGTGTCAGTGACATTTTCTGCAACCCCGCATGTTAATAATATCACAAACCAGGACCTAATAAGCTGTGGTTTCTCAAAGCCACTGACAGACTGACAGGCTGATATCGCCCCTGCGCGTGGCTTTATTATATGTCACAGATGTGTTCCCAGCAGCCTCTCTCTCTGGCACGCTCATGAGATGTTCTGCTTTTGGAAAAGGCTTCTGTATTGCATCCCTGTCACCCTGCGCTTTGAGCAGCCAGCTGTGATGTGAGTCAGAGGGCTCACGACCTGCAACACACTCCTCAAAGTTACCACTGAGGTTTGTTTACTTCAGTGTAATAGTTCACTTCTCTTAATATTCTATTAACAAAGTTAAACAAAATTTCAGAAGAATCAAACAAAAATGTGACACCAAAAGTTTACCTTAAACTAAAGCTGTACCACACTAAAACTGTGCAAGAGTGCCCTATTTGAATACAATGGTTTTACTTTTGCTGTCACCTTTTTTAGTTTCACAGCTCCGGTTTTCAGTTACATGTCTGACACAAAGCTTTGGTGTGGGTGGTTACATCCCTCTTGGTCGACATCTGTGGACGGAGGAGCCAGACTTGGTATTAGGAGCCAAGTCTGCAAAACAATGTATCACTTATATTGTTTTTTATTTTATTTACCAGATTTGAAAATTCTCACATTTCGGATATAGTATGGTTATGAAATTAGAGTTGTAGTTTGGGATATGTAGTAGTAAAGTTCAGCTATATAGCACAGGGGATGATAAGTATATAAGTATAGTAGAGTATAAATGTATAATAGTACGATATAGTATGATATAATATAGCAGTATTTCTATATATTTCTATTTATTTTTATATATCAGTGTCTCAGGTGTCTCTGTGTGAGATGGGTTTGTGTGTTGAGGGTTTATCCAGGATGATCTTGTCCTTCGTCCTCCTCTCTGTCACTGACTCTGGACCGTCCAGCCTGGCCGTAGAGCTGGTCTTTCTTACCATCTCGTTCAGACTGCTGGCCTCCGCAGCCTTAATGCCACAAACCCCTCCACAACACAGGAAAGAGCAGAGCACTGGCCACTACAGACTGAGAGAAGGTCTGCAGGAGCCTGTTGCACATAATGAAGGATCTGAGTCTCCTCAGAGGGAACAGTCCACTCCTTCCTTTCCTGAAGAGGGCATCATTGTAGTATCATTTATCCTCTGGAACCAAACTGACGACATAAACCTCTCTTGTGTTGTTAGTGTCTGTGTTTGATTTTAGTCTGACTGAAAAACACATAATATAGTATTTTTTAAACTCTTTTCCACTCTGTGCACTTCATTGACAAACACAAAATCACCTTATATAATAAGCTCATCTTTAAGAGCAAATTAGTTGACTAGTGTTTAATTTCAGAATTAAGTTGGATCCTACTCTTCTTTTGTCGTATTGCCATCAAATGGGGCCCTATTACAATATTATTGTAGGATTGCTTTTGAGGTCATTTTTTTCATTTTTGTTTTGGTTGTTCACTCTCATTTTTATTTATTTATCCATGGAGGATTTGTGCAGTTCTTATTGATATAAATATCATCCTGTAGGATTACAGTATATCACAGCAGAAATGTATAATGTTGATAATGATGTTGATGATCTGTCCTGGTCTGACTGGAGGTTGCAATAGTTTGGTAGAGCTGAAGAACCTTCCAGTCCATTTTTGTGAGGTTTCAGGTTTTCAGTTATCAGGTCCTGGAAGGTTCTAGTCAGTGCCACCTGTAGGGAAATATATGCACAACGCCCGCATGACATCGTGACACTTCACCTGAAGTTAGAAAGAAAGAACAACACAAGTAGAGAGTAGAATTATTTTCCCATTGGTTTCTGTTTATTGTCAGGTATAATAACTTGTACACTACAAAGAATGACTTGTAGAACCAAAGGGGCAATGCTATACTTGGAATAAATAAACAAGTTTGCAGAGTATCATAGTTGGGTTAAGTCTGGTTACACTGGGAATGCAACACTGTGTGAGTGACATGAGACTGGTAAGGAAGACTTAGGGTGATCCCTGATTGTATCGCCAGTTTGTTTACCATACTATACAAGTTGTACGGTACAGAAACATCGTGCGGCCCGTTATACAAGGGATTAGAGTATGTGGTGGCTGGAAACATACAGTAGAGTAGAATAATGGACTCTCCTCTAATCACAGGGAGATGTTTTGGTTCTGTTTGAGGCTGATCCCTCGCTCCTCGTCGCAGGCAGAGCCACAATGGCTTGCATTAAAATGAACAGTTACAATAAGCCGGGGGTGCCATAATGGCAGTCGTGGGAGTACCTGTGGGCGAAGACTCGGTTCCACTGGCTAAAATCAGAGTGCCTCAAACACACGGCAGTGAATAGTGAGCCTTTGCCACAATAAGGAACCCATTTTGTGTCAAACATGAACATATTATCAAATGGAAATACATTTGCAGCAATCTCATCTTCAAAGCATGATCCAACTGCTTTACAGCTCCAAATGATCAATAAATTAAGTAATAAATAACCCGATAAATAAAGGAATAAATAACAGTAGAATTATAAATAGCTGTGGTCAACACAAAAGTGTGCATGGAGACTTTTTGCAGACAGTTTTCCTGTACAGCACCACACAGCAGCCTGAGGTGCAGGCTACAGCAGTGCACACATAGATGGCTACCTCGCTGGTCATTGCAGAGGAGGTAGCACACACACACGCACGCACACACACACACTCTCAAACATAAAGTCAGGATTAGCAGAATTAACGTAATAATTAAAACAGGGAAGAGAGTAAAAGTACATAATACATAGTTCCCCCCCTTTTCCTTTCACCTGTGTATGCAGGTGGCTGACATCCTGGTGATGTCAGAGGGGAGGACAGATGCAGCCTGACACCTTTCATTTCGGCCAGGTCGTCTCCTTCGAGCAGCAAGTCTCTCCTGATGCATCATGCTAAACAAGCCTCTTCAAACTAGATGGAATATACAGTGCATAGTTTACAAAGCCAGAACTTAAGAGAGTTTACATCTATACAGACAAACCTATACAATACGATTTTATCATAGAAAAAGTTCCTTTTCTGTTTCGCTTCCTGCTTCGTCCGCCGACGTCTCTTTTGTTCTCACTCCTGTTGATCTCTGTGCTTCGATGAAATGGAAGTCTTTGGGGAGATGAGTACATGATGAGGGGAGGAAAAAAAAGAGTCTGATTCTGAAATGTACAGTAAGTCGTTGATGTGTCCTCGTTTCGTCTTCTACTCAGCTCCTATTATTAGGATATATATTTATATATATATATATTTATAGTATATAGTTTTTTAATGAATTCATTTTTGGTTGCTTTGTGGAAGAAGAGAAAGAAAGTGCTAACATACAGCAAGATTTGTTCTTTGGGCTCTACCAAATTACTTTTTGACATATGGTAACCCATTTCCTTTAATACCTTGTATATGTGAAGACATGAACAGTGACAGCCAATTTCATAGTAATGTGCTATATCAAAATACATTTCTCCTCTTTGATCCAGGCTCTGTATTAGAGAGGGATAATGGTCTAGTCGAGGGCCCTGGACTGTACAGCAGCGAGGATGCTGTCGAGGGCTCATTATAAAGATACATCGTGACTGAACCGGAGCGCAGTAGATTGAACTGTTTGTCTGTGTCTCCCTTCAGAAGCCAGGGCTGTCGTAGCTGCTGCGGCTGTAGTAGCTGTGGTGGCTGCGGGAGCGGCTCCTGCTGCGGCTCCAGCTCCGGCTCTGGCTGCGGCTCCGGCTCCAGCTCCGGCTCCGGCTTCTGCTGTGGCTCCGGCTGTGGCTTCTGCTGCGGCTGTAGCTGCTGTAGCTGCGGCTGCGGCTGCGGCTGGACCTCGACGGGCTGCTGTCGTAGCTGGACGACGAAGGACTGGGCCGGTAGTACGGGATGGGCCGCTTCCGAGCACTGGGGGGAGGAGAGAAGCGTTAACAGTCACAGCAGACAAAGATGACAGCTTGACAAGTTAGTCAGGATTTTATCTGATGCTGATGTCAAACGTGTGGGGTATTAAGACGAGATCAGTTGGTTGAGAGCAAATCAATGTTAGGTTACACAAGTGGTAGACAATCAGTACAGGATCTGAAAGAGAGCAACTATGTGGGTTAAAAAAAAAGTCCAAGCTGTTCACCCACTCAAACACACACTCACACTATAATCGCACACACACAGCAGAGAAATGCATGTCATGTTAGTTTAAGCTTAAGCTTAGATTGCCTTGTTAATAGCCACCCTGCAAGTGCTTCCTGTAAGGTAATTAGCTGTTAGCTCCCTAAAGAACCTCTTCTTCTCAGTGGAGGCCAACACCCAGAAAAATCAACAGTCAACAGTGCAGGGAGAGATAAACGCTATCAAGGTATCCCTGCTGCTACAAGGTGTGTTTCACCTTGTCATTTCAGCAGCGCTGAAGATTACTCAGCCTTAGCTTTTGTCTTCCGTATCTGCGGTGGGAATCCACAGCCCGTGCAACAGAGGGCTATCCACTTAAATAAACCTTGATAGCATTTTAATCTCCGTCTCCCTGGGTTACAACATTAGTGCAGAAACGCAGCGGGGTGTAGCTTTAGAGTCGGTGTGAGTTTCTTTGTGTCAGTTTCAGGGAGGAGATGAAGGAGCAGAGAGAGGACAGAATAAAAAACGGGAGGAGGCCAGGTTTACTCAGGGGACCTCTGGTGGTTTGCTGTTCGGGCCGAGCTTCAGGAGTCAGAGGAGCTGCTACCTGGGTAACTAGCCTGCAGCAGCATCCCGTTGTCTTGGCGTCAGGACCTTCAGGACTAGAGCGGAAGATGACATGGTACACACATTTCACCCAGGTCTGTTTACACTTGTGTGAGACGGCAGAGAGGTGACACGGAGAGTCTGCTTCTTTACACCACAGAAACGTTATTAACAAGGATGTGAGAGTTTTCTCTTTATGTTAACTGCCACAGTCCTCAAGAATGTTTCTATAGGACAAGATAACATGAAACATCAAAATACGCTTCTAAAACGTTTTGATGACTCGAGTTTTATAGATGTATGTTAACTTGTGTTCATAACATAACATGTTTTCATCAGCAGAGGAGGATACAAGTTACAGATCTGCTCACAGTATGGAGGAGCCTCTTAAAGGATTACTAAGCAATTCATTGATTCATATTTCTTCACCGAGACACATTTAATGGAACAATAAACAACAGGGTAGATCAATAATTAAAGAAATCAAAATGGCTAAATAAGTCAATGGATATTAATTCAATACATAGTTCCTATGGGACTTGTAATCGTACTTCAATCGATTTTACATTCTTATCGTTATCAGTTGCCACTTTATTAGGTACAGCCAGCTAAAACAAATGCTGTCCTGTAAGAAGACTGCAGGGACTATTCAGCGCTGAAAAAAATCATCTGCATGTTTTCAGGGTAAAAGAATCAACAAAACAACAGTTAATCTGTTTTTTTTTTAATTTGGATTTAATATTCTCCAATGTCAGACTTGACCCTCAAAGATATGGCAATGAAAGACAGCACTGCTCTTTGTATTACAGATGGAAATCTGTCATGTCTCTCAATGAAAGTAAACGTGATTATAGGATCATTAGAGTTATAACAATCTGGCGATTTACATAAAATTTCTAATATTGTTTAGCGATTAATCTCCACCCTTGTAAACGCCTCATCCATTTGTGCCTGCAGTTTTTCATGTCTACTTCACACAAAGGACTTAAAGGATCCAAATGAGGTTGTCAAAACTTCCAGGTGTGAGTTAGAGCAGGAACAAATACCCTCATTTTATTCCTTTTGCTCGTCATCGTTGTAATTTGAAGCTATAAAAGAGCGACTTTTGCCCCAGCATGAGTGCAGTGCAGTAAAATTATTGGAACATGTTTTAACTGCAGAGTGCAACAACTGTTAAAGTGTGTAATGTTTAAGTACTGTTAATTTCAGACATATAAAAGCTGAGAATAAAACTCAAAAGATAAAATGTCTCATATTACTCTGGAGTTCTGCTGTAGGAAAGTCAGTTGTGATCACATGTATGTCCAAATGGAAATCTTAAAAGTATCACATGTGTTACCTGGTGATCCTGCGAGCCTCCATGAAGCTTGGTGAGTCTCTTCTTCTTTTGCGAATGGGTGAGTAGCTGCGTGAGCGGCGGCGAGCTCGGCTGTCCGTGTCAGAGCGGTTGGGGCTGTCCCTCTCTCTGCACGACATGCAGAAATCAATCAACAGTGACAACGAGAGAGCGCATGAGATCAAAATCAAACTATGAGCTGAAAGACGAGTGTGACAGAGAATGAGGCCTCACCTGGAGTTGTTCTGTCTGTTGTGTGGGGACTTGGCCTTGCTGGGGCCTCTGTCTCTGGAGGCGGAGCGCGAGGACGAGCGCCCGCTGCTCCAGGAGCTGCTGCGCTGTCGGAGGTTGGTTTTGCTCCGAGACTCCTCTTTCTTCCTGCCCGACGTGTGTGAGTGGCGTCCTGGAGATGCCGACGGGCTCCGGTGGTGCGGCTGACCCCGACTGGAGCGGTGGTGACGCTTGGAAGAGTGGCCACCTTTTGTCCTGGGGTAATTGGCAGTGTAACACAGCAAATGTCAAATAATTCTGTCTCAGTGGCAAAGCTGAAGTGGAACGTTCCAGCAGTGATAAGATCCTGAAATTGTTGGCTGCATGAAATCACACAGGAAAGGAAGTGCTTACTTTCTCTGGTGCCGAGAGTTCCTCCCTCTGTGAGCGTGGTTGTGCTGGGAGTGGGCCGAGTCGCTGCTGTGAGCGGGGGAGTGGGAGCTCTTATTCTGGCCTCTCTGGCTCCCTCTCCTCCCAGACGTCTGGCTCACGGAGCTCCCCACAGCCGCGTTCCTGCCGTCCACACTCCCAGCCTCTCCAGCTGCGCACATCTGTCCGGCTTGGCTCCTGCTGGGGGCGCTGTGGAGCTTGTGCTCTCTCAGCAGAGCGGACTGGATGCTTGCAGAGCTAGCAGTCAGCAGACGGAGCTTCTGTAGAGAAATGATGACCAACAAAGGGAAAAAAAAAAAGAAAAAAAGAAAAAGGACAAAAAGAGCATTAGAGTGTTTTCAGGTGGGTGATTGAGTGCTACGGTGTACTTGCCAAAAGAAGATAAACATCTAAAAGAAAAAGATCTAGGTTTTCTCCATATGGCTTATAGATAGTCCTCTATGGTGCAGCGCATGCAATACTTGGCATGCAAAACCATAATGAGTTGAAGAAATCATAATCGCAAAAACAAACAAAAAAACTAGGAGGAGGAGGAAGAGAGGGAAAAAAAATCAAACAAAACTGTGAACCAAATAAGTTTAAGAGCAGAGGCAGAAAGTACAGAGCTACAGATTTTGTAGAGTAGAAAAAGAGGACTTCTTCATTTTTTATTTTTTTTATTTTTTTTTAGTAATGGTTAAAAAAATGAAACAAAACAGAAAGAGAAGACAACTTGACGGAACATCACAGAAATGGAAGGAACAAAATAAAGATCACAATTATTGAATCAATCGAATCAGAAAACAAATCGTCTGCTACTCAATTTTCTCTTTCTGGATTTTTTTTTTCCTGAAGACAATTGCTGAGATGTGAACAGCGACCCATTTTCTTTTTTTTTTTTTTTTTTTTTAATGGTTACTCTTGTTTAACTCCCTTCTGGTTAACATCCACTTACCAATAAAGTGGTATTCCCTCCTTTAGTAGGTAAGGTATGAAGAAAAGGGAAAAGTGGGGCAACATAAGTGCATCATTAGATTCACAAAATGCAAGAGAAAAAGACACAAAACCCTTCCCTGCCAGTGACTCATGAGACAATGCATGGAAATCAATGGAAAAGAACTCAAAAGCAAAGAGGAGAACCACAATGTGCAGGGAATCCCTCACACAGAGAGTAAATCCTCTGGGCCCAGTCACCTTCCTAAACATCAGAGAGCAACTGGCTGGCGAGAGTTCAAGGTATTTTCTTTACCATTTTTCTCCCCATGTAGTATCTACCACAGGGCAGCTGGTACTTTACTGCCTGACACATTTACAGCCTCGATACTTTAGCTTCTACAGGTTACAGTCGGTTTGTGCTCGTGGGCTCCTTGAGAACAGGACACTTAAAGTTATCACAATAGTCGACTTTTCTCTTAATGTAGTTCAAGGGAGTTGCTGCTACATTACTTAACTGTGAGTGTTGTATTATTACTGTTATTGATTTGGGTTCAACCACATTTTATGGCAATTTTTGGGGGGATTGACTGATGTAAGAGCCCGGTGAGTGAAAGTTCAGTAAAGTTTTACCTGAGAAACCAGTAACAATATGATTGGATACTTTTAAAAGTGAAAAGCTACTTTCAGAGTAATGAATAGACTCAATTACCACTGTCTAAAGGATAAGGCTGGCAATATTCTCTGTTTCTCTTATTGTCAATACAGCCTATAAAAAGACCAAAACCAACAATGAACTGATCTCCTACCATCCCTCTGTGCCATTGAGCATCATTGCTGTCCAAATTGTGTCCAAAAATGATTACAGACACTCACATGAATCGTCCTGGTGCTGTAAATATTTAGTAGAGCACAAATTGTGTATTAATACACAGCACTATTGACTATTGCTTGAATGATGAAATTATTGAGTCTTACCTAGACTTGCAAGACTCTGTAGATGGCTGTCCGCCAGACAGCTGGTCCACTTTTGGTCCAGACTGAAATAGCTCACTGTCCAATATAACCACTGGATGGATTGCCATGAAATATTGTACAGACATTCATGGTCCCCAGAGAATGGATCCTATTTCCTTTGCTGATCCCCTGATCTATCTATCACCAGATCTAAATGTATTTTCTTTAATACTTCGGATTATGAGCAAACACCTGCAACTTTCCCATCAGCCTCTGTAGTATGTTTAGTACTAATGAGCAATTTTTGCTAAATTAAGATGGTGAACATGGTAAAAATGATACCTACTAAACATCATCATGTAAGCAGCACATATTAACATTTAGCTCAAAAGGACTACAGTATCAAACATAACTGAGCTGCAACTCTTGTTTAGTAGTAAAACTACATGTTTGTGATCAGTTTTGGAAAATATTACATCTTCAGTCGATGAATTCACAGATTTGAGGCTGAGTGTCACAGACACAATAGGGAAGTAAAAAAGTATTGACAGACTAACACATTGTTAATTTAGGTCTTTTCAAGGGATTTTTTTCACATAAGAAAAATACAGAGTAAAGCCAGCCTTATTCTATGAACTGTGTATGGTAGAGGGTGAGTTAAAATATATTCTAAACCTCTATTTGAAGCATTCAACAAAACATAAGTTGAATAAGCGATTCAATCGAGGAGTTGGGGATTGAAACTTGTGATGCACATTTACACACTGCTCATTGTAAGCAGGTCACAAAAGAGGGTGAATCTCCAAAAGGCGTTTTGTATGAAACCAAATACAGCTGACTCTTCTGCATGCATTATCGTGTTTCTGTCTGAACTGCTTCATAATTTGAGATACAACAAAAGCACCGGCTGGTCCTTGCAGAAAGAAGAGCCATTCTCCACTAGAGAGAAGACAACTAAGCGGTAGAAGAAGAAAACACACAACCACTGGTGCTTATGACAGTTGTTAGAAACAGTTGTGGAAATCAATATGGTGAAAATCATAAGACGAATGTACTAAGTCACCAACAAACAGAGAGATGCTGGACAAACAGGAATGCATTCTACCAAAACAGAAAGAAAACAAAAGAAGAGAAAGAAATGGACCTGGAAGATAGAGCGGGATATTGGACTTCAGGATGAAGTTAAGGAGGAAAGAGAAAAACCAGAGCTCTACGTAATCCAATCTTTTAAGAGTCAAATCATAATTGATGAGGTTAGATTAATTTGGTTAAAGACCATTGGTAAATAACAGAAAGAAGAGAGAGAGAGAGAGAGAGAGAGAGAGAGAAAGAGAGAGAGAAACATTGACGTCACTCAGGCTAGGGTGCTTGTCACATTCTCATCTGCATAAAGATCACGTGCGTAGGCAAAGCATTACCTACCTTCCATTTCAATCAGTGACACGTATGCAATATCAACAAAAAAAGGAAAGAAAGAAAAAAGAAAAAAAGGAGAAAGGAATGTTCTCCGCAGCGAAATGGGAAAAAGACAATGACCTCTTTTAGTATCAAAGCTACATATTTTGTTCAGAGACTAAGGAGAAATAAACAAACCAAAAAGTAAAAAGAAAAGAGAGGGGAGAAAAAAAATCCAGATGGAATTCAAATCAAACTAAAATTAGAAACAAAGGATGAGTCTATAAACTACATGATTTGCTTTGTCTTTTTCGCTTGTACAAATGCAGCCATATTTGTATCAAAACGGGGGAGGGGGGGAGAGGTAAGCGGATAGAGTTAATTGTCATATTAGTGGACATCCATGTAGAGTAGAGTAGCTAGAAGGACGGGAGGGGGGAGGAAGAGGAGGAGGAGGAGGAGGAGGAGGAGGGCATGCAGAGCTGGCAGATGTGAAAGATGTGTGGGAAGAAAAATGCCAGGACAACAAGAGTGAGACGTGAGTCACACATGACACAGATGTACAGGTAGGACAGAGGGGGAGGAGGAGGAGGAGGGGGAAGAGGGGGAGGTAGAAGAGTGTTGGAGGGGCAGTCACCGCTAAGATGGACAACTAGAGAGAGTCAGCACATTTGAAAGGGACCCCAGTCACATTTTGGCCTGGGTCTTCTTCAGCAGCAGCGCTTGTCTACTCTGTACTTGTTTTGGACGTCAGCCCGACTTTCTTCTGGGCCATCTTTTTCATTTATTTATCACTATGAACACAGGTACGGTAAGAGAGAGCCTGGACGAGCTTTGTCAAAATTTAAACTGTCTGTTGTGAGCAGGGAGCTTACATTCAAAATGGCTTGGGTCCCTTTAAAATAACAATCATGTTAATAAATATGTGAGTTGTCCTAGTTGTTTTTGAGAGTCCATGTGTTTGTGTTTGAAGTGTTTGAAGACATCCATTAATAATGAGCAAGAGGACGACCAGCCCCGTTTGGGACAGTCTCATTCGCTGTGCAGGAGACAGTCCCGGAAGCTTCCCGCTTAATCGGCTTTATGCTGCCTTTTATTGGAGATGGAGAAGCAACTACAAGAAACTTTCCTTTTGTGTTGATTTTGGCGCCCCCTGTGGACAAAAGCGGTAGTGCTTCCAGATCTTGATCTGACAAGCACATGTATTTGTTTGAAGCAAGTGAAATAAAGGCACAACTTTTTCTAAATTTAATCATGCAATGAGGTGATGTATCAATTTATGATCATGGTGAAACTAAGTAAACTTTCTTTTTGTAAGCCTACAACTAACAGATTGCTCATTCATAGCACTTATTGAGAAAGCTAAAGTTAGCAATATTCCTTATTAAATACCTGTCCAGGAGGAAGAGGGCCAATTCATTCATGATTGGTTTTGAATTCGTTCAGTTTCTGCAAGTCCCGTCATCTGCTGAATGACCGACCAAGGTTCCCTTTTAGCTTTTTTTGTTTTTGTTTAGGTCATTTCTTGTCTCATAGGCTCCTTCTGTCTGCCTGCTATAAATTGTTTCATTTGATTTCAGCGAATCGGACTTGCTTGCTTATGCAGGTCATACAGAGGTATCACTATTAAATTGAGACTCTTCTTTTACCAGCTGCAAACACCTTGCAGTACAAAGCCTGATAGTCCTCATCTCTGAAGCCTTCTCTCTTGAAAATAACAAAGCATGGTATTAGAAAACACACACACACACACACTCCTCTTTGTGCAGCTTTTCCAAGAATGTTTGTGAGTGTAATCATATTCTGGTGCACCAAGCTGTACTGGACTCATTGCGGCCCGCTGTGGCCAGAGAGCAGTAAACACCCGGGAGACTCTCGACAGGCCGCTACAACCTGGGGTAGCAGAGCTAGCACTACCCAACCAAGTTAACATGCTAGCATGTTTACTGCTGTGCAGACAATCACTGACTGTGGGTTTGCATGCTGTTTTGTGAGTTGAGAGCTGTGCCCTCTTCATCATCTGATATTTGTATAGACCTCAGACTGTATTTGCTCTGGACAGACAGAGCACTTGAAGTCTTTTGCTTGGCGACAGACCCACATATTGAAGAATCGAGGGACAGTCATGCATTAATCTAAATGTAACAGCAATTAAAATGTAACTTATAATGAAGGGATCCTTCACTGTGGTTTTCCAAAGCTGATTAACTAGAGGTTGTGTTTGCGTGAATAAATCAGGGTGTTTTTCCCCCATTGGCCACAAGGAGCATCAAGGAGCCCATTCCACATCCCAAAACAAACTTGGATAAGCTGCACAAAAGTAAACGTTATGCTTATTTTCTAACACCATGTTTCACTTTTTTCTAGAGAAAAGGACTCAAGTAGAGGGACTAACTTGTTGGTTTGGCAAATGCACATCTGCTTAACTTCTCCACCTCCGATAGCGAGTGGCACACTTTCCCTGAGCTTCTCGATGGGAAGCGTCCAGGACTGTCTCCCACACAGTGGGTGAGAGAGATCCAAACGGGGCTAGAGGACGACTACAGGAACACAAACTGAGATGATAGAGACAACCAGAGCTGCTATACAGAATATTTGCTAAACCACACAACTGCTGCAGTAAAATCAAACTTCAGCTGCATCCAGGATCTGTCACGCATAACCATCCTCCTGTGCAAAGATTTCAGCTGGAGGATTATCATCAAACAAATATTTTAGCTTTTGGTGGAGATTAACAAGAGTGGCAACATCACCTTACACTACAAAGATGCTGCTTTAAAAAAAAAAAAGCGAGCCAATTAAATGCTCCTCTATCACTACATCCCAAGTGAATGGCTCAGATGTACATGATCAAACAGAGCTCCCTTGCCATTCTCCACTGGCCTGAGCAGATAGAGTACAAACAAACGTCAGGGACAGAAGAGATACTGCCACCTAGGGGCAACATGCACATCGACATGGTAAAGTAAAGCAGTAGAGAGGAGCATGTGTTTAACTCCTGGTGGTTTGGCAGGAGCTGACTGGACGCCTGGAGGAGAAGAGGATCTATCACTGAGCAGAGCATGTGCTTGAGAAGAAAGACAACTGTATTGACAAGAAGAAACTATTACACATACCCAGTTAACCTACTTGGTCCAGTTCCAAAGCATTTGAGTGCTTTTTATATAAACGAGACAGAAAGATTTGGGCATTTATTCATGGGTAAATACCACTTAAATTGATAAGGAAAAAAAAGAAAAAAGAAACAGTAATGAATGAAATAAGCAGAGAGAGAGAGGGAGAAAGAGACCAGATAAGACCTCATAGACACATGCAAGCTGCAGTAGAAAATAGAAGACATCAGTACTCTGGAGTGAGTGTTTACAGGGTGTTTGCAGCCCATTCAGATGCTTATTCATGAGAAGAAGATTATTTCACAAGTCATCCCTTTGGTCTAATTCTTTGGTTTTTATTCCAACATAATTGCTGTCATCCTACTGTAGCTCTGCCGATCAGTTTACAGTGCAGAAGGTTGTTTCCACAAAAGCATAACGCGATTTAAAACTCATCACAGGCGGTGTGTGTTTTAGGTAATCAGAGACGAACATGGTTATTTTCAAAGGAGCTGAAACAAACAAGGAACAGTTCTTAATTGAACAAGAGGACTTTATAAATGATTTTTTACATTTTATGAGCCTATTGTGGGCAAGTATGTGAGCTGTTTTTATTTTAATAACAGAGTTGTATGTCTATTATTACTTAAGTGTCTACTCTGTGGCAATGGATTCAGTTGTAGCACATCACAGTTTTAGGACAGGGCTCACTGCTATGGAAGATTTAAGATGCCAAAATAAAAACAAGTCAAACAAAGAAACAAAGGGAAAGACATATTGTTATATGTATTTCCTGTTCATGTATGCATTTACTGAGTCTTAATTATTGAGAAACATATGTTAAAGGGTAATTATTTAGCTGCAGGGATGCGACTATTGACTTCACATTTATCTATATTTGTGATTGACCATCAGCAATTTTGAGAATTCTCATTCACAAATGGTGAAGTGACAAACTAAAGCTAAAGTCAAGAGTAGTGTCCCTGCAGCTGGCCAACCAACATAAGTTTTAATGTGAAAGGCTGTCTGTCATTGTTGCCATCAGCTTTTGCCAGCAATGATCTAAGCAACGGTCCGCCCAAGGTTCTGCTCCCAAGCTTGTTTTTCATTTTGGCATGAATGACGCATCTTCTTTAAGAAAGGCTCCCTTGCGCCTCCTCATTAAAACTAAGTGCTTTGTATTTACTATTGGCAGAGCAATGCTGCTCTCTGCTGGACAACACTGAAATGCAATACATCTCTTCATTATGTTTTCTGTGTTGTGATTTGATTTTAGAGACAGTGAAATGAAAATTACAAAGAAAAGTATTTTTATATCAAAATCAAAAATGTTCTCTTCCTGTAAATGTTTTTGATGACTGATCTTGAACTGGGGCCGTTGTATAAATGTATCCAATCAAATGTGCCGTATAAAACTGCACTTGACTGTTAGCTTGTAGGTAGCTAGCAGAGCAATATCTTTGCTTACATTTCCAAAGAATGTGGCCTTAACCCTTATCTAACAACACAGGTGAGGGATGTGTGTGTGTGGAAGCTAATCGTCCTCTACAGCTCCACTGCAGAACCTACGCCCACATTGAGTGATCCAGTCAAATCTCTAGAACTTGATCTGAATCCCTCTTATAACTAAACCAGTTCAGTTTCATATGAAAATATATCACATCACAGAATCTAAAAAAATCTCTAGCTTCCACTTTCACTTCAATGTGGAATGAAAAATTCCTGTAACAATAAAAAACAATTACTTTAGTTATTAAAGACAAAAAAGGACATAATTGTCCTTTTCACATGTTTTTAATTTAATTATGACATAGTAAAAGGCATTAAAGGGAAATATATATATATAATTACTTGTATGTGTGTTGTATTTCAGCTTATTTCTTTGTTTGGTTTGTTTTTATCCAGCATTTTAAATCTTCCATACAGCCCACCAGAAACAGCTGTTATGGAGAGCTGCACTTTGTTCACAGACATATTTTGTTAAAATTCATTTTGGCATGCATGGATCAAGACTTCCTATTAAGTAATTGGATTAGTCAGTTCAAGGAGGAATCGTAGATTGTTATCACATTAAAGCAGCATGATGTCTGATCACGACTCTTGACTCAACATTGGCTAATTAAGACTTTATCTGCAGTAAAACTTCAGTTCTCGTTCCTGATGGACACATTTCCCTTTGATATTTCTTCACAGGCGTGGACCTTTGGTGGGGAGCAAATGTTTGAAGTAGTTATACCTGTCCCCGGCTCAACTTTATTTTGTTTTTCTTATGCCTTGGCAGGCACCCGCTCAGAAGAAATGACACATCTCTTGGATCGTTCATTTGGAAACATCGTGTGCCAGTGCGGCTTATATTTCCATTCGAGGTGTGGTATGCTAATGCTGCGCTTCGACTCAGAGGATGTGTGTTGAACAGAAACACTAGAACTTCTCTTCTCTTTGCTCCCTCCCTCTGTTACCGGCAAACAACGAGAACAAACAAAAAAAGATGGCAGAGGAGTCAAAGAGGGCCAGAAACAAAGCAGCAGGAGCGGCAAGGTCTACACTGGAGTATCTTTTACACGTCAAAAATAATAATAATAATATTAATAATAGCTGGCCTACAACCTAGGAATAATTGATAAAGGAATGAAAAAAATCTTTCAGTATCAAAGGAGATGAGAATTCATGTCAACCAACACAAAAGAGCAAGATACAACTCATTTGTAGAGACTGTGGTAGATACCATTGGAGTGGGCGGGGGGGAGGGTGGGGGTGCGGGAGCAAATAGATGAGATTACATACATCGTGCCCTTTCTCGCCCTCGGCGTGGTTGAGTCTGCCGGCCTTGCCGTTGCGGCTCCGCTGGGTGTGGTCCCCGTTGTGCCACGCCGCGGGAGTGTTGGGGCCCGGGGACAGCGGGGTGCTGGACGCCTTTTGTCCGTCCATCTTGTGCTTGGAGTTCAGTCTGGAAGAGCAGAGCCACACAGTGACACACAAGGTAAAGCACAGCCACCCTGGGGAACACCTGGACTGAAGCGAAAGATAAAAGTGACAGCTCTTTTCGTTTGACTAGAAATACTCTTGAATTGAAGAGAGCTCCAGAGGTCTCTGAAGCTGGTTAAGAGTAGATCATATAGGCGACTGCAGTGTGGCAGCAGAGGAGAACACACACCTTGCAAAACATGTTCTGGAGGGATTGGGCAAAATACCACTGGTGATGATGAATAACGTGACTCAATATGTAGAGTTCAGAACAGTGTCAGCCTACTATTTGTATTTGATAGAATGTTACACCACTTTTTTTGGATTTAGAGGCGCAAAGAACTCAAATAAAGCTTCAGTGATTTTGTTTGCACTGTATCACTTTCAGCTCATATTTACACTTCTGATGTACCTCGGCTGTCAGCTGCAGAATTTATTTCCTGCTCCAGGTTACTTTTCTCCAGGTTTTGTTTCCATTTCAATCAGTTCCCTATTATTTCTTCACCATTTCTATATTTACATAAAATGGTGTTGTTTTAATTGCTTTTGGACCACTAATTGTTTTCACAGGTTTACAGTTTAGCATATTGTTTTGATTTAAAATTTTGATCATGAGGAGAGGGAGAGGGTAAATCCTTGTCTCTGATTGGATGTTCCTGCTACTGGGAAATTTGTGATTAATTGTATGATCACCTAAGATCATATCCCTTCATATCATTGCTTTCAAACTGGAACTCTGATTTTACACATCAAAGTCTGTTTACTGTACTATACAGTACTACTGCATACGTGAAAAAAAGTTGCGTAAAACTTTTTGTGGCTCCAGAGCTGTGTGAAGTCTGATAAATGACCTCAAGCGATGTCACTTGAAAATGAAACAAAACTGGGAGTGTGAAGTTAGAGAGAAGTGAGTTTGCCAGACCTCTGTAGCCCGCTGCTCATCTCTGCTTGAGGCTATCACCTCGAGGCTAAAAATCTATTTGGTCAAGTAGCATTGTGGGTAATGTAGGCACCAAGTTTTGACAAAGGAGGAGGATATGTGGAATAAAAAAGATGGTATCTCTGGTTCTCCTGCATCGATTTTGATCCTTTCTGATATTACTCTTTGCTTTAAGTGGCAGTAAGTCCCTTGATAAATGTCTTATTTTTCACACTCGGCAAAGAACCTTTTCTCTCAACAGTCGGCTCTTTAGATCATTCTGAAGTGTAATTCTCTGAGGCTTGATATATACAGGCCCAGAAACTTCAGTTGAATGTAACATGTCACAATCCATAACACCTCATGAAATAATCATTCTGCTTTGTCACTGTCTATTTTAGAAAAATAATACCTTGCACAGGACAGTAGAAATCTAAGTAATTGCCCATTTATGGTCTTATTTGCCATAAGAATAAAAAGATCTGAGGCCATTTAACATGTCAGAACATTAAAATTTAAATTGACTTAAACACATGTTTAATTTGGCTTTCGCAAACCAAAAAAAATAACATGTTACATCATACATAAAATGACTAACAGTGTTATCAACAATGAATATTTTTTTCATCACACTCAGTTTGACTGCAGAGTGAGATATCACAGCCTCTTAATGGGGGTTTTATAAGACATGGAGAGGAGCCCCATTTGTATCCTGATCTATCCCCCGAGGACCGGGACTAAATGAGAGAAGAGAATGACAGTCACCAGGGCAACTGCTCGACAGTGAGTTGAGCAACATCAGTGTGTGATGTGAGGTGTATGTGTTTATACGTGTGTGTGTGTGTGTGTGTGTGTTGAGGAGTCTACCTGGCAGGAGATTTGGAGGTGCTCCGAGTGGAGGACAGGGAGGCGCTACGGGAGCTACAGCAGCTGCCTTGACGTTGCGAACTCCTACTGGGGGTCTCACCAGGGGATCTGATGAATGACAACAGATGGACAAACACACACATGCATACACATACACACATAAAGTCATGTGTGTGTACACATGTACGCATACGTCACAGGGACACACGAGCCAAAGCTTAGTCTATCTCTATATGTAAAATATTTCATGCACCATCAAACACTTTCAATATATATTCTAATCAAGACAGGGGGCAATGAATGGCATTGAAATTGCGTTGAACTCACTCATAATGCTTAGAAGATGCACTAGGTGCTTTACAGTCATTAACATTCTCTGTGAGTCTGAGCCTGAGATAATGGATGTAAAATACCAATATAAATTTATGAGAGACTGAACGGGAGTCCAATTGTACCCACTATTGAGGACGCAGACTATTGTTCACTGTTTGTTTTACTGTGTGCAGAGGACGAATTGTGCTTCACGCATTCTTACACATTGCATACTGTATAAGCACATGAAATCGTACTGATAATGAATGTGAAACTTTGTTATAAGCAGACATACAGGTTTTTCTGTCAGCTCAAAAAGGCAAATGGCATTAGAGAGACTTCATGCGCATCTCACCTCTTCTTCTGTTTGTTCTTGTCTTTGTGTTTGTTCTTTGGGCTGCCCGATCTGAAACACATGTCATACGTGAGACAGTGAAGCTGTGTACATTAAAGCATGTGAAAAGGGAATGTACCACTCACCGATATGGATTGCATTATCTTTTGAACAAACAGTAATCAATAGGCAGAAATGAGGATAACATTGCACACACCTTACACGAGAAAACTCATTTGCAGCATAGTGCTTGTTGTTAACAGTGCTGATCACGTATTGCTTTCATACACACCTGTATCTCCTCTTTTTCCTGGAGCCAGAAGCAGATCTATAAAGATAAAAACAACATGATCATTATAACGATGGCAGCTACATCACGTCAACTGAATATTTCATACGATATGATACAAATGTGGACCAGGGGCCTTTTCCCAGAAGCAGGTGTACTGAGCGCTCTGGTTAACTTTTCCAGATTTACCTTCTGCTCAGAAAAGGTATTTTTACATCAGTCCATGTTCCAGATTTGAGGTGGTTCTGGGAATTACTAAACCTGCTTCTTGAAATAAATTCTAGGACATCGGAGGTAGTATTTTGGACAAAGGCTGGAGGCCGAACCCAAAATTGAATCTGTGCTGTCATCAGCCTGTGTTTCACATGTGTTTTTGTTCCTTTTTTTAATGTATTTTTAAATTCACCTCCAAAGAACATTGAAACTACATAAAGTCCCTGAAGGTGTGTAAGTTTCCCAAGCTGTTGAGATTCATTTAGCAGCAGTGTGTTTAGGCAGAGTATACAGACAATACCTCACAAACTCACTAAAATATTTGTGTACATTTGAAAACAAATACAGCATATGAATGATAAAATAAATATTACAGACGCTGACACTCAAAGCAGTGTCAGGCTACAGCTACCTGTCACAGAATATAAACATGTTCAAGTGACTGTGAACAGCCGGAGGATCATGTGTTTTCATGTGCCAACTGAATACGGAATATTAAATGATGTGCATGTGAGTTCCCTCCCTGCTAACCTGAATCTGAATCACATGCATACATCCATATGTGCAGAGAAATCCCCAGGGAGCTCTCACAGCAGGCTTTTCCACTTGGTATTCTACAGGTGCTGGATGTCACGCTCATTTATTTATTTATCTATTTTTTTCCTGGCTGTAGAAGACGCCGCTCCCTGTGACAAAGCAGGGATAATAACCCGGGAATCAGGTTCCCATCAACCACCTATTTGAGCATCCGGTAATGATGGCGAGGCCGGCCATTCCTCAGTCCTCGGCGTTCGACTGACACATCACCTCCATATCACTTTCACCCTCATTGCAGTTTCCATGGTGATTAGTCAGGCCGGTCTGTGAGAGCTGTTGCTATTTTCCTGAAGAGCCCTACATCTCCTCCGCTGTTTTTGCACACCTACAGCATGCAGTGGAGTGGGAGGGAGGGCCGGCACAAAGTGTGTCGATTCTCTGTAAGGGGAGTAATAAAGCTGCCACAGTAATGCATGTGGCTGATATGTGACTCAGAGCTGCGGGCCCAGGAGCAGCCCATGTTTCCCCACTGGAGGGAATCAACTGGGGACTACTGTATACGAGCCAGGAGAGCTCACCATTCTTACCCAAGCTTCTACTACAAGGACATGGATAGACTGTTATTTCAAAGTCGTATATGACAAACAGGCAGTGGTATGAATTTTAGCAGGAGGGGATCAAAGTAATCTCCCCCTCCCCTTCTAATGTCCACCATAAAAAGAAGACTAGCATCAAGGGAGGCTGGCTACTCTGGGGAGGAATCCTGCTTGTCCCCCCCCTCCTGCTTCATTTATCCATTATTCATATATCAACAATACCTGCAATGCAGAGCAGTTTTGGTGTGAGGCTGGGAGGGAGGAGTGGGGGGTGAGGACGAGGGGGACTTGGATGTGCGTGGATGGATGAGAGGTGGGAAACAAGAGCGCGGCAGTGCAGTGATGCTCGGCTATTTGGTGAGAGGCTCATTTTTCTTGTGTTGTGCGCCCCCATACAGGCTGGGTTATTAGAGCAGCACATTTAGCACCGCTCCCCCCAAGTCAGGCGCAGAACGAGAGATATTGAAGGAGGAGGGCACTCGACAATTGCTTATTGTCATTATGATATCCCAAGGCATCGCACAAGCATTTGTTGAAGATTTCCTTATTGTCTTTCCTCTCTTCGTTTCCTTCGTTTCACCCATTCATTTTCTCCGCTGTCTTCTTCTTCCTGTCTGTCTTCCATACTTCTTACTTCTCTCCCTTTTCATCTTGCCTTTCTTCTTTTCATTCTTCTCTTCCTTGAATCCAGTCTTTCTTGCTCTCCTTCCAGTCGTTCTTCATTTTATTCATGCATTGTTTTTCTTCATGTCTTCCCTTCCTTTTCCTCCTGTCCTTCTTCCCTTTATTCCTCTTTTCCTTAAATTCCATCTTTCTTACCTTTCTCCATTCCTCTTCCCTTTTCCTTTTACCTTTCATGCTTCGATTCTCATTCCTCTGATCCTTTTTCTTCATGACTCTCTTCCTTTCTGTTTTCTCATCTGCTTGTTCCCTTCATTTTCCTGTCTTTCCTTCTTTCTTACTTCCCTTCTTCACTTCCACTTTCATCTGATTCTTTCCTCCTTCCCCTGTCTTCCCTTTTTATTCCCGTCTTTCTTTCACATCCATCACCGTGAAGGCAGCTGTTGACAAACCCTTGAACAGTCAAGAGTTTCTCTCTTGTGATGACATATCTCTGATGACGCTCACACACAGCATGTACACACTCACCTGTCTCGCTTGTGTTTCTTCCCACTCTTTTTCTTCTTCTCTCTGTGAGTGGGTGAGGAGCTGCCAAACCTATTGATGGAGAGAAGGGAAACATTCACATGCCATGACTGCAAAATGAACCTCAGATTGCTGTTAAATTCTGGCTTTCCCCTCATCATTGTGTTACATTACATTACACCTCTGAGGGATCATTGTTAGCAAAGCTGTCACTCTGTAATAGCTCAGCTGATTTTTCTCACCAAAGCTTTTAGCTCTCTTTATCCCTTTGCCTTTCTCTTCTTATTCTTCCTCCTCTTTTGCACCAATGTACCTTTTTCTCTCTCACTCTATTTCTTTTGCTGACCTTGTCAAAAGAAAATGGAAGATGAGACTATGCTTTACTAATGACTCCCTACAGTTTCCCCACCCCCCTCCACAATTGCAGTATCTGATGGCTCATTTGCAATATTCACGCCAAAATAATTGGAATTCCATTTCACGAAACCACAGTGTAATTATTCTGTCAACGAGGGTGGAAAAAAGAAAAAAGAAAAAAAGGAGAAAAATCGAACCACTTCATCAGCGGAAGCTATTTCCACTCACCGGCTCCTTCGGCGGCCAGATTTCTTCTTCTTCCTTTTCTTTGGACGAGGGGATGGAGAGCTGCTTGATTTCCTCTTCACTCTGAATTGGCCACAGAGAGAGAGAACGAGAGGGAGAGCGAGATCAAGAGCAAGATTGAGAGTGAGAAAGGCAGAAATAATTTGCAATGATTGTTATTATAATAATGTTCAGAAAGAATAAATTTGTGATTATAGTTATTTGCTATGGTGCCGATGACAAGGAGATAGGTGTCTATTTCTAATTTCCTCAATTCATTCTGCCATAATACACAATATTTATGCAATATACCTTTACAATGGAAACAAGAAAATTGCTTCAAGGAAATTAGGATTCATCTTGTCCGTGTGACACAAGCAGGAAACACAATCTAAATGACCATCTACATTAGGGTTTTCAAACAGAAATAATAATAATGTTTGTCTGTGGGTGCATGTTGTTACACTGAGGTGGGAGTGTTACTGGAGGATTTGAAGAGCATTTGTATCCTGAGATCCATTTTATGGATATTATCAGAGGAAACACCCAGAGGCCATGTGAAGGAGATAATAGGTGGTTGATTTAATTCACCACTTGAGGGGTCAGAGCTGGTCAACACATCGCCATTATACGGTATGTGTGTGTTTGAAGGTGTGCTGTACCTGTTGTCACTGTGATAATCGTGGTCATAGTCTCCATCTTCGTAGCCCACCAATTCAGGGTCCTCTCCATACTCGTCAGGCTGATAATGCAGGTGGTTGACCCTGAAATCGCAAGAGTTCAGATTATAAATGTGGTGGTGTGTGTGTAGGAGGAACAAGTCTGTGGATGTATGGCAAGCCCCGGTCAAAAATGACTTCTAAACAATTCTTATTAGAGTCTGCAGTCATGCCAGCAGCTTTGTGAGGCTTGCAGATGCACAGCTGTGTTTTGAGCTGAACGGTAACGTTAGCATGCCAGAACACGCTCACAATGTCGAAGCTATCATGCAAATGTTTCAGATGACCATGTATAATGTTCATCACCTTAGTTTAACGTGTTGGCATCCTAACTATAGTCTGACTGATAGTGGATTTGTAAACCGATTCTGATAACGACATTTGAGTTTTTAAAGAACGATATATTGGCTGGTTGTAATTTAAAAAACAAAACAAAAACATAAACAAACAATCTTGAGACAGATCCCCTATGTTTTTTTTCTATCAAGGTACAAGCTAAGCAGACATTTTACAGTTGAAAAATCAACTCGTCGGTGCCCTGTGGAGCACAAACTATGACATGGAGACACTGTTATAAACGATCACTATTCTAGATCAGCATTCCTGTATTGAAATTTCAGTCATGGTGGCGCTACACAAAAAGGTTAAGGGATCACCAGTTTTATAACAATTCAATCTGATGGAGACACAAATATCTGCACTACATTTCATGGCAATCCATCCAATAGTTGTCAAAATATGTCACTCAAAGCCACACATTTTAGACTGCTGGTTGTGGAAAAGTCAAGGGGATTCATCCTCTGGGGAACATGAATGCCTGTAGACAATTTCATGACAATCCATCAAATAGTCGCTGCCATATTTCAGTCTGGACCAAAGTGGTGGACTGACCTTGCCAATCCCTTGAGCAACACTGGAAGCTGAAAATTTCCACCCGTGTTGAAACGTCTTACAGAATGTACCAAACATGTACCTACCCATCTGTTGGCTAACTTGGGTTAAAAACACAATGAAAATCGGATGCTCACACACTTAACTGTAGTTCTATACTGACATTTGTAATCTTCTCTCACCCCAGCAGTGAGAATATCATCATCTCTCTCGCTTGTACAGCTCAGCTTGAGGGATTCATATCTTCCCACTGGTTTCTCACACATACTGAATTGTATATACAGACAGATGGCAGCAGCCTCCTCCCTAATCCTCCCTGCCCCGCTGCCCCCTTCCCTCTTATGTGGCCTTCTCTGATCCGCCAGATCTGACCTTGCAGGCTCCATGTGGACTAAAGAAAGAGATAAAAAAAAAAAAACACACCACACTGATTATTTTTTCCCTTATGCAGTCCTATCTCTCTGACCTTGTCACGTCCCACTATTGTTACAAACCCAGCAGTTTTTACACAGAGATGTACATGCAAGTATATGTAGAGGTTATTTGGATTAGAGTGGCGATGACAGAGACATAACCTCGATGACTAACCATGCAGCCTCAATTAGTAGGAGAGAGATGAAAACAGGCAGGAGTAACGAGACGAAGAGAGTGAAGAGACACACAGAAAGAAGCTGACATAACGAAGGTTAGTCCATTTCTAGTAAGGAGAACAAACACACATGGGGCAGACTATAAGAGAAAATCTTACATCAGATCAAGAGGGGAGGTGCAGAAATTAAGTGGTGTGAAATGTGTGGAAGGAGAGTGTGTGGAGGATTTGCACAGGGCACAGGCCTGATGGTTAGTTAGGAAGAGACGAGGCAACAGAGCCCTTAATTGGCCGAGCACCACTGGGCACAGCAGGGATACTGAGCACCAGCAAAATAACCTAACTTCACAATGACAGCCCTTTCTGTACACATACAGAGGGAAGTGTTGGAGGTCACACACACAAACACACTGCAACCGCTCGCTCTGACGAATAAACTTGCATAACAAAAATCATGTTAATTCAAACTCAAGCAACAAAAACAACAGTGGCAGAAAACAGAATCAATTGAGGAAAGAAACAAACAACTGTAAGCAGTGTGGGTGTGATACACTTCACACGAGAGTAGGAATTTTAATTTGAACAAAGTTAGGTAATCTGTTAAATGAGAAACTGTCTGAGCGAATACGGAATAGATGGCGTTTCAGATACTAATGCATACACTGCGAGTTGATGGCACTCATTTGTCACTCTAAAAGAAATGAGGATATCTAACTTATGATTATAATATTGAGCTGAGAAGACACACACACACACACACACACACACACACACACACACACACATACACACACAAGTTATGTCTGCAGCCTGAGCAGAAACCTTTAGACACTACTCAGAGCATAAAAAAACACTGAAAAGTCAGCTGCGTGTTTTTGGGGTAAAAAAGAAACGGTTTAATGTTAGTTTTTTTCAGGCAATATTCCTCTAAAAAGATGGTGCAACTGAACATCAAACGCATATTAAAAATGAGACATGGCAGTAAAGGACGGTGCTTAAATGTGATTTGAAGTAGGGTTGTAAGTAAGGTGTGTTAATAATACAGCACTCTAATATTATTGTTTATTCGATATTTCTATTTTTAGCGTCATGGCCAGTAAACCCCGGGAACATGCCTGATTTTTCAGAAAAACAAGTGAAAGAAATGTCGGATGAGACATTGTTACAGAAGTTAGTGGAACAGAGTGTCTAAAAAACTATGGGGTATTTACTTTTAAGAGTTAAGTCCACTAAAGCTAAAATAGGCTGGAAAACTCACGAGGATGAGACCTTTACATTTACAACACTTGTCAAATTTGCATTTAATTTCTCCTTTTTAAAACATGTTTCACTCAAGCCACAAATCTTTGAGCCTTCTTCCTACCACTAGTGTCCCTGTAGGTCCAGGAATGAATCACACTGCCAAAAAGAGCAATTAACAACAATTGAAACTATCTAGTGGTCCCTGTGCTTAGTCATTAGTGATAAATCAACTAATTCCCCATCCTGTCTCTAATCTCTTAATTGATGCCACGCTCCAATATGCCGGAGACATCTGTCCAGCCTGGTCGTGATCAGCACAGCGTCCCTGTTAGGCAGATGAGTAAGTGTCCCTGTGCTTAATGGTGCCCTGGTGAGGCAAGAGACTTCCTAATTCAGCCACTGTCCCTGGGACCTGGCAGTGATGGACTACGGCCAAGGCCCTCCTCAGGGCCGGAGCACAAAGTAGTGCAGCTCATTCATATCCCCGCTCAGACAGCCACTCTGCCAATGAAGGCCTGGATATATTTCTATTGCTGCAGAGAGTTATAGTTTGTTTTTCTGGGAGGAGGTGGGTGGAGGTTGGATTGATTACTCCTCAGTATGAGGGTGGGGGCAAATCTAGTAGCTGCTTTATGGCGGTTATATTAAGATGAAGGATTGACCAGGCTGGAGGTTTAAGCTGAGCTGATCAATTCTGTGATCATAGGCAAAAACCTTGAAACTGCACAACAGTCAAATAGTAGGTCCATTTATATTGAAATGGAATAAATTTCTGTTATTTCTAATGAAGAAAGGCCTGTCTCAAGCATTTTAGATACTGAATGGCTATGTGAAGCCCAGGGTCAGCTTCCCCATTGATCCTGCTCTGATCAGACAGTCCTGGTGTGTAAAGCCAAACGGCTCTGAGAGGCTTTACACACTGCATTCCTTTTTCTCGGCCTGTGTCCCCATCCATTCTGCGGGAAATCAATGTGGGACATCGGTAAACAGAGTTATGAGCTAGCACATCCGTGCTCACTGCTGGCTGTTTATTGCTAGTTTGTGAGTATTAAGCTACAGCTGAGGGGCCTAGCCTGTCAATAGTAATCGTCCCTGTGGAAAAGATAGCATCTGAATAAAACCTCCCAGCTGAGCAAACTCAAACACACTGAAGGCAGCAGTATATTTGAGGTTGTGACGGAGCCTCCTACCATGTAGCAAATCTGCGTATTATCTTTATCTATATCTACATTATGTATATATCTTTTAGCAGGAAGTTGTGCAGCATAAATTTTTACCTACATTACAATGAGCTTAACTGCTACAAGTCACAAAGTAAAGTCGGAGGCAAACAGTAGGATCCACAAAGCCAACAGAGATGTGTAAAATGTGTGGTTCTTTCTTTTTAAGTGTTTTCTCACATTCATAACACAGTTAAACTACTTCATTAAAACTTCACACTGGAGTTCAAGTCACCTTGATTTATTATATTTGTTCTCTAGTTTTTAGCTTCATAGAATAATTACGTGTTGAAACATTTGTTAATTCACACTACACCCAAAGTTCAGGTGTGGCTGGTGGGAAAGTCATCAGTTGTGCAGGTAAAAATAAAATTGGTAGTGTTGGAAAAAAGTCAGTTATCAAAGTCACCAAATTTATTACAGTCTAGGGGGCTTGAATGTGTGTATATAATGTCAAGGCAAACCATCCAATAATAGTGGAGACATTTCACTCGGGACCTTATGGTGGCACTAGAGAAAAAGTCAGGGGATCATGAAAGTCACTGGGCTTCATACTCATGAGAAACATGAATATGTGTATAAAATGTTGTGCCAACCCATTGAGCAGATGTTGACCTGCTGGTGGTGCTACAGGAAAACAAGGGGGTCACCAAAGTCATTAAAATTGATCCTCTGAAGAGCATGAACATCTGTAGCAAATTCCATGGCTATTAATCCAACAGTTGTTGAGACATGTCAGTCAAACTGGTGGACCTGAAGAACTGACTGACATTACCATCTCTAGAGTCATGTCGCTAGCATGGCTAAAAAGCACCAGAGGGCCAAAAACAAACCAGGACTGTGGTTTTAGAGACGAAGAGGGCCCTGACACAACCTCTCAATAAATACGTGATAACCCAGCACTAGCATACATGTATACTGTTGGCTGTTTCATACAACGGTTTAGGCCCACATGAACTGATATGAGAGTCCCATACCGTCTCACCTATTCATGCGAGGGACTGTAGATCTGCTTATCATTGTTGGCAGTGAGTATCAGGGGAGTCAGTCAGTTAGGGTCTATAGCACAGTTCAGCCCAGGGCCGACCCGTGGGTTCATTAAGGAACGCTTCACATGGCGCTTCAGGTTTAGGCACTTCACATGTAACGTCACAGTGCTGGGCAGACGGACGGACGATTACTTTAGAAACAGGTCTGCAGTTTTTTTTGTGTGTGTGTGTGTGTGAGAGTGCTGAATGTGAGGGGCAGTGGGGGGATAACAACCCTGCAAATTACAACCATCTCCAATTTTCCACATCAAGGCCTTCCTGGAGAAGGAAAGTTGCAGAATTTGAGGCCGGCTCTGACATCCCAAATTGACCTGACTCAGAAGTGCCCTTGAGATTGAACTAATGCGAAAAGCAAAACAAACAGCTCTTTCTGTGTCTTCATAGTTTACTTTCTCTGAACCACGAATGTTTGTTATATTCATCCGACTGTGCATATTTGTCCTCTATAACTCTCAGCCTTCCTCCTCATTTAAGCGTGGTCTGGTCCAATGTCAGACACCGGCTGAGGTGCAGAGGAGGGAGAATCATTAGTCTAGTCTGTGAGACAAGAAGCATCAGCGTCATTACCAGTCATTAGTTCACAGACAGCGGGTCACGTCGCCACCACCAACGCTGCCACTCTCAATCATTCACACACACAGTACGAGGGACTGACTCTGGAGGGCCGCCACGCCCACATCCTGCTGTTGCTCTTTCTCATGCTTTCTGACGGCTGAAGCAGCTGCCTTTGTGAGCGCGCGTCTCTCTGTGATCTGGACGAAGACACGCAATCATTTATTTTGATTCCTTTAATTTCATCTGCACTCGCCTCGGATGAGACGCTCTCCCTCCCACCTCGCGCTCAAAGCCAGAGCGTGGCTGAACACTAAACAAATTGACAATTATCATGCCAATCTTCGCCTCATTGGCTTCCAGCAGAGTTTAGAATAGACTTTAAAAAGCTGCTGATTATTTTCAGAGCACCGGGGTTTAACCATTCCCTGTGTGCTCAGAGAGGGGCATTATCAGTCAAAAGCCAAGGATTTAAATTAAAATTTATTGCACTCTTGCAATTACGGTCCATATTCTTTGGAGCCCACTGCCTGAAGACATTATTAGACTGGCAGGCCATTTCTCATAACCTCTTTTAAAATCAATTTCTGCTGGCATTTGATATTTACTGCTGTCTAGCTTTATTAGATTAATTTACTTTTAAGCATTTGTATTAATTTAGTAATTAATTTACCATCCAGGATTCAAAACTCTTTGGGTTTTCTAATAAATTGGCTGAAAATATGCTTATCAAGGTCTTATTTTTACTTCACGATCCTCATGAAGCTTGGCACTCTTATTGACACTTCAAACAAACTATATTTTTGTCTGGGGATCCTTCAATTGCATCACATCCCTGAGTTTTTAAAGACATATTCAGTTTTTAAAGAAATATTCAGACTCATTTTAGACTTACTTTTTTCTAAAGGAGGGATTCAAATAAAAAACAGGCTGCTTAACTTATAGATACATGTACGAATATATGTAACAATTCCTGATACGGCGTTGTGTTACACCCCTAATAGGCACAGAGATTAAACTTGATGCACATTAACTTACACTGGTTGTGTGTGTGAGCCCTCTCTGGTGATGACGCCCTCCTTGTCCATCAGCATTTGTCTGAATGTGCTCACTTTCTGTCGAATCTCTTCTTCTGTGTACCTGTGGATGGACATAAAGACACAACGGTTAGTAGAGGCTCGTGCACACACACATTCATCAATAATCTGCAGTTTCGATTACTCAGCTGAGTAGTGAGCAGACAAGCAGCAGCTTTTAATAACAGCACTGAATGCAGCAGGGGCACTGGCAGAGCTAATTGTCATCTGTCATAACTGCCAGATGCCCGTGTAGGAGCCGTGTCGTCTCCCGCTATCGAACAAAGTCCAAACAATGGCAAAGAGCGTCTTCTGACCACATGCTAACCAGAAATGACACTTGGCCGAATTATGTACATTCTGATGACTCACTGTCAACCTCTCCCGACCCCGGCGGGTTCCTTGTTCAGGCCCGGACTGCATGTCATGTTTTATTCTGCAAGCAGAGCGCCGCAACTCACTGGGCCGAGAGTAACTGTGGGGCAGCATGAGGAGATTTCAACAAGCTGACAGAAAGAATACTGCGGACCTCTGCAGTGACTCATGGAAGAAGTTACTGTCTGTGTCACACTGCAGATTTGTAGCCATATTTTCTAATTGAGAACATCTGCCTTTTTTTCCTTTTCAGGTGTATTGTGAGAGTCAAACTGTCATATAATCTGTTATACTTTCATTTCACTGTGATTTTATTTGGTGCAATGGATAATGAATAAATCAATCTTTCACGCATGCAGCTTTGGGCCACAGTAACAGCCTCTGACCACAGGCCTGCTACTGTATGACTGGCATCTCTGCGAGGAGACATAAATAACTCAACCAGCCTGTCTGAACAAGCGCGACAGAGGACAAAGTAGCTTCTGTCCTGTGCTTTTCTACAAATGTATGCCCGCGAACTCGACAGCGCGCTGCCTTTTCAATGCACTGCACACCAAGCTGATGTCCTGGTGTATTCACACCATCTTCACACCATCTCCACATTCTGCTCTGGCTGCGGTAATGGAACGTAATGAGCTACAGAGGCAGAGAAACATGAAGGGAGGGAAGGGGACGGAGGAGGGAGGGGAAAGGGAGAGAATTAATAAAGCTGTGAAAGTGTGGCCAGGAGCCAGACATCGGCGAGTTAGACTGACTGGAAGCCTCAGCCATTAATAATGTACTGTAGTGTTCAGATAGAGATTCACTAATAATCCACAATTAAAAATGGCCTGCATTCATAATAAACTTTGAACACAAAGAATACATCCTAACAACTCATCATCTCTTTCAGTCTAAACATACTGATCTGTGATATTTGCTTATTTGGTAAAAGATAACATCTGAAATGTGAGCTCCACTTGCAATAACCAACGTACTCAGGAACTGTCCATCACTCAGTGCTTGTTTTTGTGTCTAAGTGACTAATGGGGACAACATTTTTTGAAATTGGTCCAGTATTGAGCAAACTACTGCAGCCAGCAGCTGTGGCAAAAGGCTGCAATGTAATCCCTCTGGGCAAAATATCTGCGAAAATATCGGGAAAGGAGCGAAAGGTAGGTTGGACTTCAGAGAAGTGGGCCAGAATATTTGAACTCAGTGATGCAAGGGTTTATTTTAACCAAATCAGAGCTGGTGAGTGTTGCAACACCGTAAAGACTAACCCAGATGGCTTTGGTGAGTTTTAGCTTGTTTCTGTCAAGTTTGAATGAAGTGAGTTTCACGATGACAAAATCGCTGTTTCTGTAAATGGGATTTGGAGGACAAGAGCGATAAAGTAACCGCTGTTTCTGGTTAATAAAACAGGATCTTTCCATTTAACAAAAAGGCCTATCTCTGTGGGGATCCTTCCCATAATGTTGTCAGACAAGTAGAATGACAATATGAGCCTGTCAGTGGCAGAAACAAGCACTTTTAGGGGATGTACACTGAAGATGCACAATTGGACTCCTTGCTCAATGCTTTACCAATTTCAAAAACTGTTGTCATTTAGACACAAAAACATGGGAAAACGCATTCACTTTGAAAAATACCAAAGATACCCTTTACAGGAACAATTCAACATTTTGGGGAATACACTTAATTGCTCTCTTGCCAAGAGTTGAGATGAGAAGATTGATACCACACTCATGCCTATAAGTTAAATATGAAGCTACTCAGTACTACTGAAGCTAATTGGTTCCTTGTGATTCTTTAGAGGTGCTGGTTGGCAGATGTTTTGCCTTCAGATAGAGCAGAGTAGCTGTTTCCCCCTGCTTTAAGTCTTTATGTCATGCTAAGCTAACCAGCTGCTGGCTGGAGCTTCATATTCAGCTTACAGACATGAGAGTGATATCATTGCCCCAGTTGCATGTATCCAAAACTCCACTCAGAAATCATTGAAAAAGATGCTCCTTACAACTCCAGAACTTGCATGAGAATCATCGCATTTTAAGTTTCCTTCAGTATCAAAGTAATTCAGTGATAGTCGACTGTACATGCATGTGTACATTGCAAACAGGAACTTCTAATATCTAATTCAGCATACTTTTAATTGTGCCAATTTGCCAAAATGTAAATGAATATAGGCTAAAAATAAGTGGGACTCAAGTTGTAGCCCAGAGCCAACAACTCCATGGCAAAATTATACTTTTGTTGATATCCCCTGCTGAGGGCGCCAGACAGTGTCAGACTTTAAAAACCCTCCTCTAGCATTAAGTTTTCTCTTAATTGGAACTAAGGGACCTGACCTACATGAAAAAAGTAAAGTATGTGGCCGTGCAGTTCATTTACCTGTTTAATACTTGATAACATCTGACATGTGAGCTCCACTGTGAAAAGCTCCAACAGTGAAAGTGACTGGGGGAGTTGTCCATCACTCAGTACTGAAACATAACCTTTGCAGATTCTCTTTCCCTCTCTTAGCTGGGGCTCACGGCAAGACCAGTTCTTTAAACTGGATTGTAAATTAACCAGTGGCTCATTTCAGCGTGGAAATAGCATTAGTCTGAGGACTGTTTGCCTTTCTCAGATTAAATATAGCAGCCGATACCATGTATTCTGGGCAGGGTGCTATCAGCGCATTGACAGTGCGGAGAATGAGATTAGGAGAAGTGTGATGGAGAGCTGAAATGGCTGGAAGATGGCCCAACAGAGGAGAAGTCAGCCAGTGTGACAGCACCATCAGGTCCTGCTGTCCGGCAATCTCTCAACCCAGCGGCTGTCAAATCAGCACAATGGAGGCCACAAACACACATTTTATATTCATGGCTTTCCATGCACAGGAGCCATCACCATACGTTACCTGCTGCCTGACAACTCTACAGTGATCCCGGCGCGCTCTAAGCTGTCTGTTATGGATCGAAAAAGGGTGTACAATAGGTTAAAAAAGGCTAAGAAAGGATACTGGCTGTGAAGCTGAATGTGCTCTGGTCAAACAGAAGCCATGGCTGTAGGGCTTCACATTGTTGATGGTAAAGATGTTAACGCCTGCAGCTATCTCTGTTGACACTCCAGCTGAAGCAAGAAAAGAGGGGTCAGAACTTGTGAAGCCAAAGACTCGTTTGACATATGACCTACAGAATCTCCTTGTTCTGCTTCTCCGTCTCCTCTCTAACTGTCCACCCACTGAATTGCTCTATTCTGAGGCTCTGCACAGCTTCACAACATGAAGCACAGCAAAGTTGAGTTTCTTGATTTTTGATAGGTCTAGCTTCTAACCAAAGTCGGAGAGTGTATGCCCAGCAGTGGTGCTGCTTCAACAAAGAGCCTGGGGTTTACAAGTATAGGCCGGGAGAATCCCCCACAGCACCTGAATGCCTGCAGGAACCTGGTGAGGTTCACCTACAGAGACAAAAATCTATGGACAAAAGAGGTCTGAAGAGAGAAGCCCACATTTGACACCAAAGATTCTTGCCAAACTATTGAGTTGCATTTCAGAGAAGCTAGACAAAAATCCACAGTGAACTCGGAATCAATCTATGTAAAAGGCCACATATTGGATGTTTGTCAGAAGCTATTAGGACGAGCACACTGACATGACACTTCTCTCCTCTGCACATTTAATTAGCACTTCCTGCAGCTGTAAAGGTAGCTGCTTTCTGCCTAACACACCATCTGTTCTGCCCTGACACAGTGCAGAGGAGCGGCTGGCTGGAGCGGTCACTCTCAGCAAGGCCGGGGAACACTGGATTCAAATTCAAATTAATGTTAAACTGAGCATGGCACTTGTGTACTTTCATTTATGTGTATATGAGGTGGGACTGTTCAGAGGCCAGAGTTAGCCAAGTGGAGCCAAATGAAAGCCATTTAGCCCAGGTCCATTGAATACAGCATGCAAAGTCCCAGTGATTTGAGCGGAGAGAGACAGGGGACATCAATCAGGGCGAGGGGCTCCCCGTCACCCCGGCCATGAGAAATCACCACGATTAAAGAACTTGATTGGAGTAATTAGACAGCTCCAAGCACCCACAGATTCCCCCCATTAACTCCCGATCCCAGAAAATGAATAGTTGTGGCCCAGAGACCATCCTTGTGCTGATAGTCATCGATTTGATGAGGACGCGCCTACGTGCGGGCCGCGTGGGTTGTGCGTTTGTGTGTGCCAATGATGTTTCTGCGTCTGATGTGTGAAGAGCCTTTTTCCACAAGTCGTCCCCAGGCGCTGCTGTACACCTATGAAACTCTGCAGCCATCAATCTCACTGCAAAGAGTACAGAGGCAAAGTGATGCCGATGTAGTTAGTAAGATTGATTGGCACTGGGAACATGGGAAGGCAAACCCGAACGCCCCCACATTTCTATTTCAGGGGCCAAATTAAAACAACCTACCGAGTGCCACAGTGAAATAGTTTAACTCTCAAGTGGAGAGGATTTTCAATTGATGCTCTCTACAGTCATAGATTTTCTGGTTAGATAACAGATAACTGGACAGAACAGACAGAAAGAGGAGCAAAGAGAGACTACATCTTTCTCTCACTATATAAAGCTGCTCTTTTCACCTCCCCCACAGTGTAAGCAGATCAGTGGTCGGACCAGCACAATCAGCCATTGCTCCTCTTTCTGATTGCTCATCTGCTATAAGACCTCCTGTAACAACAGCATTTGAAGCGTTTTTGTCTGGACTTTCTATATTGGCTTGGGAGCCCCCCAGTGACAATGTATAAAATGGGTCATTCTCCCTGAGATGCTTTCCCTCCAATTTTCACTCATATAAGGCTCAGGCTTATCGTCTTATGACACAGGCTTTGGCTTGCAGGAAAACCTCCATCAGACAGAGATAGTTATTTGCTGTGGCCTGAGAGGCTCTGAGAGCGGCTCTCTTAATAAGATCCTCGCTACTCATGTCTCTTGCAATATGTCACTGTAGATGTTATTAAAGGAATACCGCAGCAGTTGTGGCCCAAACAACAGCAATTTAGCTACTACAATTATCTTCTTTTCTTGCTGTCTCAATTTACTGTAGACTGTCGTATATTAAAATTAATTTGCTTGTATGCCCTTATGTACATGTACAAACACAAATTCAGTTATGCTTCTCTGTGTTGTCTTTTTTGCTTGTGCCAAGATGCACCTCTCTACTCAACTCAAAAACCAACAGACATTAATTTTTCAATATGCACATGCACATCTAATTTTTCTGCTTGGTGAGGCAGAAGGAGTAATATCTTCTGCCTCTTATTTGAAAAGCTTACCATTGGTGGTACACACAGTTGCATGCATAAGAAGGGCGTTGCACACACTTTGTTGTGGGTGGGCAATATCATCTTGTTGCCTCTCTGTTGCCAGCCCGTGTTGGTGTAGATAGATAGATAGATAGATAGAGATAGATAGATAGATAGATAGATAGATAGATAGACAGATAGATAGATAGATGTATTTTATTTGTCCCAAACTGGGAAATTCGTTTTTTTTTTTTTTTTTTTTTTTTAGATAGATAGTGTCTGTGAGTGCATGCATTGCGCAGCTGCATATACGGGGTTCATGTGCTTAAAGGGAGCTGGACGTAGCCTGCAGATTAGAGAGAGGGAGGCCCTGTGAAGAGAGCTCATTAGAGGGCTGCAAAAAGGCTCTGACACCGCAGGAGTTCAAATCATGCACAATCGTTATGCTTCAATTAGCGTGGAAAAACACCCCTGAAACAGAATCTGGACTCTCGCATGCAGAGGAGCCCTCCAGGTTGAAATCAGCCAGTGAACTATGTTGTCATACGGTAGCCAAACTTAGACGCTAAGCATTCATTGAAACATTCAGTACATGTGGTGTTAACTGTTGGTGCTTCAGGTATGTAGCATCTCCTCAAAGAGCCACTCTAACAGATCATTCCTCAAATGGTCCGTTGTATGTAACCTCTAGCACATCTAATATGCATAAAAGGGTAATGTTCCCTGCAGCCGTGGAGCAGTCTGTGCACCAATGAATGGGGGACGCTGCCAGGCCTTGAATAGCTTAATGAACAGACTCCTTTAATTGCTGAGCCCGTCTATGGCTCCCGGGGTGAGGCCATCACTCATGACAGACTATTTATCCTGGTCTTATCTCTGGAGAAGAGCATAGCTATGATTGGGGCTTGCTGTGTGCAAAGTGGGGGGAGGGGTGTGTCTGCCATGCTGGCAGAGTTAGAGAAGGAGGCAGGCATCCAACCTGCCTCCCAGCCTAATCCTTCACCGAGGCCTCAGTCAGGACGGGGACTCGGGGGTGACGTAGAGGCTGAGCCCGCTGGCTTAAATCCACAACAAATGAAAACAGACTCCAGCCACCATTTTAATTGTGTCTAATGCCTGGCATTGCTCTCTGCCTCTCTATCCCTGTGTTTCATCCCCCGCTCTATCCCTTAATCCTGCACACATGCACACACACACACTCTCTCATTTAAAGAGGAACATTAGAAATTGGAGAGGCAGGGGGAGCTGTGCTGTGCCAAGCTGGCAAATGAGATTCTCCTTTTATTATAGCTTAACAAGATGACTTGAGTCCGTCCAGAGCTTTAACACTCAGCTGAGCGGCCGGCGTCCTTCAAGTGCGACTGTCTGCCAGCCGAGCCCGTGCAGTCTGACGAGTGAGCGGAGCTGGTCAGCGCGGGTGTCTGCTCTTCTTGTATTCTGTCATCATTAGCCAAGCTGCTGCCTGCCACTACACCACTCCGCCAGACATTGTGACTCTTTTACATCGTGCTCAAACCAGGAACAACTGTATCTACTCCACACCAGGAGATGAGTGGACCTTGACAGATGGCTGCAGCGCACCCCCTCTTTTTTTTTTCTTGGTAAAGTCCAGTAGTTCCCTTTCAGCTACATCAATCTGTCGTAGCGCCACCATTATCCAGGAGTCTTAATGAGGCCCCACTGCCTGACAAGCCAAGTCACACTCGGGGAAGGAGGGATGGGTAGAAAAAGGAGTGGAAGAAAATGGAAGTCTAATGCATCTTCACTTTCTCGAAACCCCCCTTCACAGGAGCATTGATTTAATTCATCTCTAAAATGGTACAATCAGCAGAGGGAATGAGAGAAAAAAAACTGATCTACTTTCCAGAAATTTGAAAATCAACAGCCGCACACACTGGCATTCAAGTTTGTGCCTGTCACCTCTCACCTTGACCAGAAAAGAAAAACCAACCCCTTACTAATTAGCTTGCCCTTTATTCAATTAAATCACCCTCCTCTAATGTATCAAGGATTAGCTGCCTTTCTACAAATGATGAATGTGATGTGGATAAAATGTCACGAGGTATCAGTGGGAAAGTGAATTTTCTCCGTCCTGACACTGACACAGGATTCAGGGGCTTGTCTTTAATTACAGTCTCAGCTAGCCTGTAAAGCAGTGGTTATTCAGCCAGCTGTGTGTGTGTGTGTGTCATTTTCATCTATGAGGTACAATTTGTGTCATTGCTGTAATTTATGAGGAAGCTACTTGGTGTATTCGTGCTTCTGGGGATTACCAGGATTTGTTGTTCCCAGCTGCTCGAAAATTCAGATAATAAATGGAATTCTTTTTAATGATGAGACGTTTCTGCAGTTTTTACTTGTTTCTCACAATTTCAAAGGCCGGCGCATTGAGGTTCTGGTCACAAATACCTGCCACAGTTGGAGCGGGGACGTGTAGAATCCCCTAACACACATATAGTCGTCTTCTTTTTAAGCCCGCAGTGAGGCTATTCGCCCCCTCCCTGCTTCTCCACAGGTTCCCCCAGCAAGCAGGAGCCAGTAGAACAGTGACAAGGACATGATCTTTCACCGGGTAGCTGATTGTGAACATTGCCAATTATGTTAAATGGGCCTCCTGGCCGAGCAGGAAGCACCTACAGTGAATCTCTGCCAAAATGGTCCCTGTAGAGTCCTTCACTTAAAATAGTGTTTCTTATTCCAGGAAACACTTATCTTCAGGACCAGATCTGTTGGCAGATTTGTTTCATGTTTCATTCTCTCCACCACAAACTTATCATCATAAACATCATCATTTTGTAAATTTCCCAATTGTGGGACTAATAAAGGAATATCTTATCTTATCATACAAGGATACACTGCTTCTAAAGGGGACAAAAACAATGGCATTATTGATATCATTGTCACAATAGATGCCAGCTATCACAACTACTGATAATGCATTCATCCACCCTGATGCCACCCCATTTCCATATCATGCTGCTAAAAATGGCCAAATCAACAAAGCACAGCTGCTATGCACCACAGCCCCTTATGTTTACTATACTCCTCTGCAGGGGCTTGTTTTGTTTTTTGTTTTTTATCCCAATATTGAAACGAAAATGACTTTTGGCAGGTAACAGATTTTGAATGTAATGTTTTGGTGCAGCTTGTGTACTCAGTACCCCTACAGGTACATACCTGTCAATGTCAAGTTCTCTACTACATGGAGCAAGCTTTCATGGTTTGCACTCCAAACAGCTCCACAATAACTGAATTGTTAAGAAAAACTGTTTCGCTGAATGGTAATGTCACTTGACATCAAATACCCAGTACAACTGGAGTGCTTATTTGCTTGTTGAGTCTTTGTGCTTAATACATCAGAATCAGAAACAGCATGGGTTTATTGCCAAGTAGGTTTTCAAATATGAGGAATTTGCCTTGGCAGCACGACTCCATATCGGGCTTCATGCAAGAACATGCTCATGTTTTTATCCTAAAATTCTGTCACTTTAATATATGTCTCGTCCAACTGTTCCATGTCGTATTGATAGTAAATGGACTGCATTTAATGGACTACATTTATATAGTACTTTTCTAGTCTTCCCAACCACTCAAAGCACTTTAAATGCTTTTAACCAGCATTAAAGTCAGCATTCACCCATTCACACACACATTCACACACTGGTGGCAGAGGATACCATGCAAGGTGCCACTTGCTCATCAGGAGCTCTAACCATTCACACACACACACTCACACACCGATGACGCAGCCGTCGGGAGCAATTGGGGCTCAGTATCTTGCCCAAGGACACATGTAGACTACATCACCGACCTTCTGATTAGTGGTTGAGAGCTCTACCTAGGTCACGCCCAACTAGCTGTGCATTTGTGAGATTTGATCTTTAACAAAATTATTTTATTCGTTTTAGTTGATTGTGGTATCATATATAAACTCCATTTAATTCAGATTAGGGCATTATAATTCTTAAGTCAAACATTTGTTTTCTGCAGTTACAATATCATTTATTTGGACTCATATTTCGAATGTAAGTCCAATATTCACTCATTCACTTTTTGGTAACAACTCCTGAGGGAAATATCTCTTAAGATGCTAAATGCTCCACTATGTTCACCAGCTCGTCTCTAACTGTCTGTCTGCTGCTGGGTTGGTAGAGCTTTTTCACTGAAAGTAGCTGCCTTGTGTGTCCAAAAACAGCATCATGAGAGCGATAAGAGTGAACTAAAACAGTAAATATGGGGACCTGACAGCCAAGCAATGAGCTGAAACTCACTATAAAGCTGAATAATACTGAAGGGAGCTGCAGATTCCTCTGATAATTGTCTGTAGTTTCATCACTATGAGTGACACCTTTCACATTGTCACATTGTTTTCACATTGCCATTTCATACACTGTTATTATAAAAAAATTGATGATAACTGCTTTAAGCACGAGGCCCATTGTATTGTGGTCAGTGATTTGACTTACCCCTGCTCCTCCATCATCTCCTGCAGCTCCATACATTTGAGCTCTACCCTCCTCTTCCTCTCATGGTCCAGAATCTCTCTGTGTGGCTTTTTTACCAGGACGGGCTCTGCTTTGGGCTCCTCCTCCTCCTCCTCTGTACCTGGCTGTCCCTCCTCGGCTTTAGCTTGCAGGGCTGCAGTCGGCGTCAGGCCTCCCGATCCTGCAGCTGTTCCTGCTCCTGCACCAGGGAGCACGGGCTGAGCCATCCCGTTGGCGCCGTCCTTAGGAGATGGCACCCTCGCAGCATCGTACATGATTACTGAACTCTGTGGAGACACAGGTGATGGAGAGAAACTGTCAGATGAACACTAGACAGACAGTGGAGTTTGTCTGTCGTAGACAGTCTCATTTCATGTAAATGATTTAATACTCAATCTTTCCAACCTCATTTGAGAGGATTTATGACTGAATTCTATGAACTGTTAATGGTGGTGAGAGTGAATAATTCTTATACACATGGCATACATTTAGTAAAATACAATCTAAAATTATGCTTCGCTTTGAAGACGGTGTAGAGCCCCCCGGAGGCCCCTTTTGATCCCTGAGCCTCTGTTTGACAACCACAAAGCTGCCAACTGATACGCATTTAAATCCTGTCTGTACAACAACATATTTGGATGGACAATAAGCCACAAAGACTCAGAGACTTGACAATACACATTGAAAGCTGAGCTGAGATATTAATACATCCAGACAGGCTGCAGTGTTTCTGCCTGAACTGAGCAGTACCTTTTGCTAACATTCATACACATCAACATACTGTACACTCATGTGCACACACACACACACTTTGGGATCTTGAGTACATGTTGACATGCATTGGCAGCGACAGTGCTGGCAGCAACTTCTGCTCCATGAGTCAACAGCCCAGTAGTGCCTAGAGGCAGGTTAGGAGGGAGAGAGGGAGAATTAAATTCCTCTTTAAAAAAGCTCTTATCTCCTGGACCAAATTGAAACTGAAAAAAAGGTCATATATCGCCCATACAGCTTGAGAGCTAAAGGCGGATGACGCTAAGTAGCTTAAGGACACGGAGACTGGGATAAATCTCGAGCAACGAAACAGGTGATGAAGAATGTGGACAGTATTGATTCGTCTTTAATATAACCTGACTGATTTTATTGTATCAACACGGACTGCCTTCTTTGTTTTTGACTTGCTTGACCTTTCTGTTTCTGGCTGGTTTACTGATGAAATGATGAGCTTGTCAAATAAAAAGTCATCTGCTACAAGTGCTGCGTGGACCGGGCTCTGATTAAGATGGATTGTCCTGTTGAGGCCGGTGTAGAACATGCAGGCCTTCATGTGCCCACGAGCCTCAGCTGCCCAGCACCGGTCCTCTCCCTGTACAACTAATGGCTTCATTTTTCACAGAGGAGCCAAAACAGCCCAGCTGAGGCACTTCATCACTGTCACACATGGAGCAGTGGAGACAGGATGACAATGAAGCTGGATGGAGAAACCTAAAGGACTTCATTCGAATCTTATCCCGACTTATTTCATCTGATCGTTGCGATTGCGCGAGCAGCTTGCGCCGTGTAGACAGGCGGTCCACTCTATTGACGCTGGTTCTGGAAGTGTTTGACTGGTTAATGGGGATTGTTTTTGAAGTACTGTGCGCTGGTAAACGAGCCGTGGATCTGTGCGTAGCGACACGGCTCTCGGCTGACAGAACAGGTGGCAGGACAGCAGGAGGCATCGTCGCTGAATCTATTATACAGTAAATCAGCACTTGATATTCCATGACAGCAATCTCTCATCTGCACACGCTCGTCACAAAACAGCTCCGTGGAAGATTCTGGGGAGAAAAGCTCTCACTAGTCTTTTAAAATGACACTCAGGTAGACAGGAGGAACAGAAAGGGCCTCTGTGTGAGATTGGAAGGAATCTATTAACATGACCTTATTTTCTGCTAATTGAGCCGAAATGTCAGTAGAGAAACAATGGGTTGCTCTTCCTGTTTCCTGTTCCAGTTTGTTTTAATTAGACCAGGTGGTCAGTGGCTGTGAAAGCTTGAGCTGGTCTGCTCAGGTCTGAATCTTTTAACCAGAGAGGAGGACCATTGCTAATCCCATTTTTGCTTGACATCATGGTGACAAACCCCACGATTTTCACCATGCGCACCCAACCGCACAGAAGAAGCTGTTTTAAATTCTGCAGTAATGAGCTCAGATGAAATGGAGATATTATCTGAAAATCTGCAGGAATGGACCCTCCCATCTCAAATGAAAATCTCCACATCGCCAGATGTGGGAGTCAAAAGCTGCGGGCCAAGCTCCAGTCTGTGTTAAACCATGCTGTAAATATCGAGCCATCTCATTATACTAATGCATCATTCCACAGTCATTCCTTTTGTTCCCTAAAGGGGAGGGAGGGGGGGCAAAAAAAAAATCTGTTCCCTTTCAAGTTAAGACAACTAAATCATTTAATTGTGTAATGAAAAAAATC
Organism: Holacanthus passer; assembly: GCA_025331565.1. NCBI lineage: Eukaryota > Metazoa > Chordata > Actinopteri > Pomacanthidae > Holacanthus > Holacanthus passer. The sequence goes on from JAFREQ010000005.1 coordinate 11,630,371, forward strand.
AGAGCAGAAAGGGAGAGTTGTCAGTGAGCTGATAAGGCAGCAGAGCACACAGTTAATTGTGTGTGAGTCCTCCACAGGGACTGAAGGTTATCTGGAGCTACTGTATTAATTGTGGCACCAACCTATTCTGCTATTATTGCGAGGGCGTATAAGACTGTCACATCCCAACAAACACTGTTTGTAATTAGTCATTATGCTAAGTGAAGTTGTTTAGCCACATGATCTAAGTGTCACCATCAGTTATTTCAAATCACAAAAGGATAATGTGCAGTTGAACATTCAATATTCTATTTTGAAGCGAAGACACGGATTGGTGTTAGAAATAAAAGAGCCATTAGCTCATGTCTTCTCTCCATCGAGTGAAAGAAGATGCTTCCTGCCGTCTGTTCTTAACCTTTGCCGGTGGTTTCCTGTGCTGTTTGCTTGATTGGATGCCGCTGCTGTAGACGTCTCTGCCGTATCACTGCAGCTCATCTTCTGCTGACATCACACCACATAAATCATAAACCGAATCCTCGCTAAATATTGAAGGATTTCCATACAAGCATCATGATCTCTCAATGACACAGTCACTGGGTGCCCACACACGACTGACTCATCTGTATATGGATCACGCACTTAAAGCTCAATTACTAAGGGTAACATTCACCGTGGCCACACAGTGAAAAAATCTTAGTCTCATTAGGAATCTAATGTTGCAGTAGGCTAATGAGACATTAGAGAGGGGACTGCCTGGACTTCAGCCAGTGTGATTATAGCGATTTAAATTTTATCTAAATATATCATTAACAAAAAGCAAATGACATCCCTGGTCCTATACTCTGTGGCCCCTGTGAGCTGCAATCTTTTTGGATACTAGATTATTTTACCTTTCTGATCATTTGGATAGATGGATTACCAGTTGACTGCCTAAGTCATTAGAATTAGATGTACACAAGGAATTAACAGCAGCAGTTCCCAAATTTGCAGAAAGGAGAAAGCAGGTCAATGATAACCTGTTTGTAATGCTGTGATTTATTAATTTATTGCAATCTATCACTGCAATACATTTTACTGATGAGAAAAACCCACTTAGCACCTTTACAACAATATCTACTGTATGTCTACATCTATGACCACACAAGAGTGATACACAATTAATGCCAATTTCTTTAACCAGGCTTGCAGCGTAGCTCTATGGACGACACTGTCGATGAGTCGGTTGGCCAACTATTGGATGGTTTGTCATGAAATTCGGCACAGATATCCACGGTGCCCACACGATGAATTCTAATGACTTTGGCGATCCCCTGAGTTTGTCTCCAGCACCATCATGAAGTTGACATTTTTGGTTCAGCATGAATTGTGTTCACAACTATCGGATGGATTGCCATGACATTTGGTACAGACATTACATTTGTTCTGAAGTAGTGATGTAGAGACTGTAACTTTCTCACGCGAAACAAAAATACCAATAAAAGTTTGACCAGCACTCTTTTAATTACGTCATCTTGTTGTGTCCTCTACCTCTGCCATGGTTTTAATGGCACTAGCTGCATACAAGCAAAGCCTACTCAAACATGATTGGCCAACTCATCAGTCAATCAACTACTTGAACAACAATCGGACTACAAACTGAAACCAGAACGCTTCTGATACCAAAATCTTGTCCCTCGCCTACAGATTCTGCATTCATATGCAGACATCGTTTTACAGGAACGTATTCTTCATTAGCTCCATCGGAGCTAGTAGAAAATGTGCAGCTTGTCTTTGATACACTATGTTTTCTGTATCTGAATATATGAACATATTGCAGTTTTTTTACAAGGTAAATGTACGCAGCAGAGCACTTTCAGCACAGAACATATGTATGGCCATCTGTACATTTAATGCTGTTAATGTAAATACTGCAGATACAGCACGGTATGCATTACCAGAAGAGAGACAGAAGAGAGTCAGCAGATTCTGTATGTGCAGTCTCCATCCTGCAATAAATCTTTGTGGCTACAAATGAGTATTGGGTATTGTAGGTAGTGGTTGACTATAGTCTGCACTTGTCTGTAAGCAGGGAAATTAGATTTTTTTTGAGGCAATATTGATTTGCATACCATCCAATACTGACATGACATCAATAAGGAAGGTAGAAATGCCTCTTAAATACTGTTGTATTACTGCAACAATCCAGTTTCATCCACGGGAATAATTTTTGTTCCATCATATCATAACTCCTGCTTCTTATTTTGATGTCTAATTAAAATCTACTGAAAGGTTAATGGCACTGACTTCGCAGTTAGACTGGAAAAACATACAAAGACAACAGCATGCTTTTAGATATTTTGGCTCTTAGAAAATCTTAGGCTTGTTTAAGTGGATTCCATTTCTCCTGCCACAGTCAAGAGAGAAAAGCGGAGGGGTTGGACTGGTCTCCTTGGAGCCACTTTCCTCTCTGAAAGCCCACTCTCTCTCCCTCTCTAACCCTTCGCCCCTCTCTCATAGCACGCTGGGTCACTCTGTGCTGCGTACAAAGGCTCCAATGATTGGATCTCACTCAGCAGCGGCTGCACCTCAACCATGATTGCAGGGTGGCAGTAACAGGGGGCCTGACCTTCACTGAGACTGGAAGAGACAAGCTAAAAAAACATCCTGGGTGGCTATCTGTAAAAAAAAAAAAAAAACCTCCCCCTGTGAAAAGAGAAATATTCTGAGTCAAGGTCTTCTGGTTATACCTTGTGTGCACATGTCTTAGTAAGACCTGACTGTATCTCTTCTCACTAAAGTTCCCTCTCTTCCTCTCCCTCTGTCTCCTATCTCCTGCTTTCCATCACACCTTTCCTGCAAAATAATCTGCCCCTTGGCTGGAAGCTCGTGTTTTGTTCTTAGCACTCTGGCACCCAGAGGATGTGTTTAGCTCACCCAAGGTCAGCTGTCTTCATTCCAGGCACGTTGGATTGCTACTGGGTGCCGGGAAACAAGCAGCCTCAACTTTTTCTTTCTCTCTCTCTCTCTCTTTTTTTTTAATCGTAGTTGGATGGAAGGTGCATACAGAATGAGCAGCGGAGGCCTGAGGAATGGTAATAGAAAAGAGGGAAGAAATAGTCGTGCACAGAGGCCTTGTTTGAGGTTTAAATGGAGGATCAAAAGTTCTGACGCATGTAATTTCTTATTTACTGCTGTTTACCAAAGCCCTGCCACTTGTGCTTATGATATTTAGCACATCACAATGCGACCATACTTAACACTACAAAAAGAGATAGACTTCAGTCGAGGCTTTGGCACATTTTCACACAGCAGCTGCTCTGATTTGGTAAATTCATGCCCAGGCACAGCCCACCGTTCAGCTGACTTTATTAAAGAGACATGGGGTTAGACTGAGTATGAGTAGCTTCTGTTAAGTGTTTCACTTACTTTTCTGTTGGTGCTTTGGGAGCTGCTGCACAGAGTGAAATAAGAGCGCTGCTTCAACTGTAGTTGAGAGAGATTTCTACTCTATCAGGGAGAAAGAGAGGGCTAGAGCAGAGGAGGGAATAGCTGTTTGAGTCTATTTCATGCTGATGTGCTAAAGAATTTCAGCAATGGCATTTAGAAATGCAAATACCTCTTCTATCTGATGCACAGCTCTGCAAAAAAATTTTATGTGTAGAACTACTAGTAAGAGCCACTTTATGGATCATTTGGCTCTAAGTCGATAACACAAACAGGATGATAAAAAACATCAACATACTCTGAACTAATGAGAGAGATACAGAGTGAGGCGAGAAGAGGGCTGAAAATTTTGGCCTTTGGTGGAGAAGCATCCTTGGCAGCCTCAGAGACAGAGTGTGACAGAAATAAACCACCCCTGTCCCATTTTCAACACAGAGACAAGACTACGAGTCACCTCAGAGGAAGACAGAGATGCTGTCTATGAGGCGACATCTGGGCTCATCCTGGCACACAGTTCAACTGTGGGTTGACAATCCGGAGGAATGCACGCTCGACCTCGGAACAGGGCTTTGAACAGTTTGCCCCACTTCGCTCCTCTAGGATCAAACCGTGCCCTTTTTTTAATCTCTCCCCAACTCTTCAGCAGCAGGTTTACATCTGCTCCAGCTGGCTCATGGCGCAACTACATTCACCGTGCTCAAACTCATAAACTCCACGGTGTTGCCATGTGGAGTGTCTCAGGGGAGAAGTGATTAGCACAGGACTGCTTCTGATGCGATTAGTGGGGTCACTGGCAGGGGAGAGATGGGCTCAGGTCTGCGTGCCTGAGTCAGTCCCTGGCTGTCTGCGCACTGCACACCACAACGCATCATCCTCTGTGCAAACACTCGTCTTTAATTAGTGCTCAAATTTCCACTGCATGACAGAGGCCTGATCTTAGACGTGGAATTATTTTATTTCAAAAAATGTATTCCTCTGCAAAATGTTACTATTAAAAAAGTGGGTGCAAACAAATTTGCACAAAAAGTCACTTTGCAGATTCAAATGTTGTGGAGAAGAAGTTAGCGCCTCGTGTCTGCTCGAGGCTACTGGCTCAAGGCTACATTAGCCACAACTAGTATAACACAGCTGAATCTCCAACCAAACTGTTGGCAGTCGAGTAGCATTGTGGGTAATGTCTGTGCCAGGTTTTGACAAGGAAGAAGAATGTGAGAAATACATGATTTCTCTATGGCATTTCACACTCAGTCGTCAGTAAACCTGCCATACAGCCACGTCAATTACAGAATAATAACCCCTCTGTCCCTGCAGTAAAATTCACATAAAAGAGAGGTGATCTTACTAAAAGTGCAGTCTGACTTCTCCTATCAAAGACACATATGAGCAGAAGACAAAACTTATATAAGTTACACAGCCAAAAGGTCATTTTTCTTTGAGATATCATTTCAGTATAGTCTGTGTTGAGCGTATTAATGGATTCAGCCTCTATCATGTGTCCTTGCTTACTCAGCAGGTACATTATAAGTTGCATTTCAGGTTTCATCAACTGCTTTGGCCTTTGTTCCACGACTGTAAGCTTCAATATTCTTTTAGCAAACAAAGCAGTTTTTCTGACACAGCCACAAAGTGCTTCTGAGAGTGAACTGAAAATCTAGCTGCAACAAAACACTGTATGGTGTTGGAAAACCTCTTTCTAAACTCTTGTCTGTCGTCTTGCTGTGTTTTAAGAATGAGGCGACGCATGAGCCTCTTTCTTTCTAAAGTGCGAGTTAATCCCGGAGGAATGAAATGATGTTCAGAAAACTTCAGTCAAACTTCTCCATGTGACTCATCTAACTTAGAGGGCAGCAGAAATTGAACAGTGGAATTTAAGCAAAAAAAAAAACTTCTTCTATTCAAGGAAGAGATAAGAGCAATTTCCTCAACTGTGCCCTCTTTCCCTCCCTGTCTCTTTCTCATGAATGTCAGAGGGCCATCTGGAGATTAGCCTGCCCCATGCACCCTCCGTCCAAACCCACCATCCATTACAGAATTTATCAAACATCCAGCAGACACGCCGGGCTTGAATTAACTCATCCGTGTACCAGCAAGTTCTTCTGTGCACGAAGTCAGTGGCTGATGTGTTCTCACAAATTCAACTGATCTCCCAGCATCATTATTGCAATTTCAGATACTTTCCTCTTTCTGAAATATTATTTCCCAATGGTTAAACTCGTAATTCCATAAAACCCATCAGCGACAATTATTCATCCATAAATATTTCCGTGAAATTATCGCTGATTTGTATGATAATGATCAAAACTAACCGAGACTTCTGGCTCAGACGGAACGAGAAAGTTTCAAAGTTTCTCAGAGAGGCAATGCTGCTGGAGCACTTACAACATCCATTGCACAGTCAGCTTCAAAGAAAAATCTAATTTAAAAAAGTTAGTACAACCTGAGTGCTCTGGGTAAAAGGGCTGCTTAAAAGTGGCAGAGGTTCCTCCTCAAAGGGTCACTGAGGAGTGGTCAGGGTTACACCATTACACCGTCACACCGCTGTGAATTTCACACAGTTCAGGAAACACAAGCACAAATGCATTTTCATCGCAGGTGGCCTTTGCAAGTCAGATTCCTGTCAGCTATTTAAACCGCAGTGAAGAATCTTCACAATATCCCACAGTGATGCTCCTATTTAATCATGTTTTAACACTGTATGCTTTGAAGACATCAGAGGACTTGGTATTGATATGGATGAAATCTCTCTCTTATCCACCTGCCCGCTGCGTACGGGTGATTGAGCCAGTCAAAGAGAGAGTTGGCTGAATAGAGTCAGTGCCTGCAGCAATCTGAAGCCAATCTCCAGACTGCTGCAGCACAGAAATGAGGCTGTCCTCTTTTCCACCTGCCTGAGCTGCTGCTCTTTAATTGACACAGCACTCTGGAGCGCAGAGCGATCAGCTTCCTGATACAAAGTGATGCCTGTCAGTTACCAGCAGACGTTCATTCCCTGACTGCAATCACCCCTGGACTGTAGGGACATAACTCTGAGACTTCTGCTCAAAAGCACCTTCACTTCTGCAGAGCGCAGCCCCTACTTTCATCACACATAACAACCACCTTCTACCAATCACAGCAAAAACAACAACAAAACCTCTCAAACTTTCAGACAATGCCCCTTTTCATTTCCCAATGGAATAAAACTTGTCAGGAGTTTACAGAGGAGTTGTTTTGCTCTGAGCAGCCAAAGGGCTGATTCTAAATACAGGTTTGCTGCTTACACCTTTCCAGGATTGTAATCACCAGCAGCCAGCGGCCCTCGACTGCTGTCACACAGCTTTATGCATAACAAAACTCAGGCAGGCTGCTCAAAACTCTGGCTAATTACACTGGGGACTCAGGCTCTCTGTCACTTAGCTCCGGGCGAATGAACCAAATGATTTCGTTATTAGTTCCTTACCAGCTAACACCCCATTTTCTTTGCTTTAGTTCAAATGTTCCAATCCGAATGTCTCTAACTGATTACTGGAAATTGAAAGAAAACGATTCATGGCATTTCTCATTTATCAGTCCAAAATTAGCGGTTTGGAACTGCAGCGATGAGCATGATGACCCGATCATGGTCAGGTCAGTTCTCGCTTGAAAAAAATATTACTCTCTTTATATAGGATCAGTACATTTCATTCACTGCTCACAGTTTTGAGTTTTTCTTTTATAGTGATGAATATAATAACGCACAAGTCATGAATGGTTCAAGATACTGTACAACCTTGCAGTTAATTAAGTGAATAATGATATACAACGATCCCCCACACGCTCTCACTGATAGAAGGGAGGCATGGACAGATGAAGGAGGCACAAAGCCAAAAAAAACCATGGCCATGTTTTACATCTAAAATTATAACGGCTGGGATGTAAAAGGGCACTCCAAGCTGGTTTATTGACTCTCAAAGCCGTTTTATGTTGCATCTATTTAGATTAACTACTTTGCACCAAAATCATGGCAGTTCCTTACACTGTCAAAATGTGCAGTGTATCATCAATGCCTTTATAAACAGTGGTGAATATGAGCTGTAGCTATAGTTAATTTCGGCTTCCTGTAATACTTATGTTTATGTGACTTATGTTTCCATAATTATAAATGCTACAAACATATCATCCAGTTTAAAGTGGACTGCCAAATACACAAGTAAAGCAACGACTGAAATGAAACTACTGAAATGAAATTTGCAGTCTTAACATTTTCATTAAAAAACATTTCCTGATGCAATTACAATTCTACAATTAACAAAATGATTAATATGATAAACATGATTATTAAAATATAACTTTCATCCTAACCTGTAATTTTCTCCCCTGAGCCTCACAATTAGTCTTAGAAAACAACAAGAGTCTACATGTGGGACCAAAGTTATTAAAATCCTCAGGGGGACTTAAAAATATCTGCACCAAATTTCATGACATCCAGAGATATTTCAGCCTGGACCAAAGTGGCGGGTTGACCTAACTAACCAACCAGCAGATCGACCGACTCACATCCATAGAACCACGTCTCTAGCATGGCTAAAAACCTCTGGGGCACAGATGAAAGCTGTTTTAAATGGAAGAGAAACATTCAGGTCTGGGCCTCTGCCTCTTCTTGCCTCCAGTTGACAGCAGCCACAGCTCCATTTCCTGACACACTACTAATATTGTAATACGCGCATCTGCTGCTGGCGCATAGCATATGACTCCAAATGGAGCATCGCCAACAATGCATTTCAGTCCTTATTAAATGTGGCATGTTGACTGAGATGCCACAATCTTATTTATAGCTACAGCGTTCTGTGCCATGTCCATATGTATCACTACCTCCTGCACCGACTAATTAGGTGGTTGCTTTTTCCCTCAAACATGTTTACAAGCTTTAATAATAGCCAGTAAATACATTTTGGTATTTTCTAGTAAAGTAAAACAACACGTGCTGCCGTATAGGAAAATTCATCAAAATAAATAATCCAGCAATTCTGTTGACATTTCCAGGCTGATGTGTTCAGCATGGTCAAAACCAGCTGTGACAAAGTAAATAAAAGCTGAATTTTGATTAGTACAAAACTGCATTATATATTCAAGTTTGAGCCCTAACTGCAACATCTGGAATAACCTCAGTGCATAATGTCCAAGGTTTGTCGATGTTCAAAACTAAATATAGAATCATGACAGTAGGTTTTGTTCCGCTGTTGTGCTATTAGATAGTTTGCAGTATGAGCCCTCAAAGCTTTCATATCACCCCTCCAAAGACCCTTCATATTATATATAGAAAATCCACAGATGGTGCTGTCCTCCTAGTCATAGGGCTTGTAATGGACAGCAATGAACCCTCCAGTATGAACAGTGCTCCACAGCGAAGGCTTAAAATAGTGGGAGGTAGAAGAAAAAATGGTGGTGGATCTTAGGTTAGACAAGGGCAACTACACACCATTTATCAACAGACAGTGTGTGAAGGTGTTGAGAAAGCGCTTTGCTGGCTACCACTATAGCCAACATTTTAAAAGGAAAGAAAATCTCCATTCTTGTCAAAAAAAAGACAAACAATCGCAAAGGTTTAAAGAACTGAATACAGAACTCAGCTGAAGCAACAGAGGAGTGATTAAAGGCGTGGACAATATCTGGTGTCAGCGTCTCCATCGTTCCTCACTGCGCTCATATTAAAACATTATAATAATAGCCATAATTACGCTTTGTGTGTGCTGCTAACTATTTATTTCGAACTGTGTGTTTTTCCTAATGCTTCCATATTACATTGTGCGCGCTGGCTGCTGGTAATAAAATAATGAATGTTAAGCTGTAGTGTCTGCACAGCAGTACAACTGCAAATCAAACTATTTTCTTTTCAGACATTTTATGATACTCAAGGTGGCTTTTGGAAGAAGCTTTAAAAATTCTTTCCTCAAGGCCAACAAGAAGAAACACGCCAGAGTAGCTCAAACAACAATATGGCTTCTACTGCGGTAAGTGGAAGAGAAGGAATGTACATTTCTTTTTCATTTTCAAGGTACATTAATGTAGCAGTGTTTTCTCTCGTCATATAAAATGGATCTATCAAGCTTAAATCAACTTTCACATCAGCGTCTATGAAGATTTAATCGTGCAATCCAGTAATTATTGAAATGCTATTCATTTCATTACAGGCACACACAGATCCCCTGATGACCGCTGCCGCCCCCCTCACTGGGTGAATCAGACTTCATAGGAGGCATGAGCTGTTGGCTTGTCCTCTGAGTCATGGCATTCACAGCTGTCAGCCGAGGGCTCTCGAGCCATGAGCCTGCACGCAAATCAGATGCAGCTTTTCTCTTCCCCATCTTTAATGTAAGGACAGCTTAACACAAAGAGAGGAGAAAGAAGGAGGTAAAAGTGGGCCAGTCAGGGCCACGCTGGTTGAGGATCAGTCGATCCAAAGTTGAACAAGCAGAACATACTGTATTGCAACAGTCCACAAGGCTGCTCCAGATAAAGAAAAGAGAGGATAAGAATGGGTAAGACTAAATGAGACAAAGACCACACATGAGAGAGAAGGATAAAAAGAAAAGATGAGTTCCCGGGGGTTGCTACAGAGGATGGAGCAATTTAATGGGAAAAGAATGAAAAAGAAAATGCCAGTTTATGAGAAAGAAAAAAGTAGATCAAAGCGAGAGTAAGAACACCTTCAGAGAACAAGATCTATTGCTCTTTGCTGTATTGTTGGAATTGTACTGACAGGAGCAGTTTACACAATGCTTTTTAACCAGTGCCTGTCAGAGCTAAAGCCAACACACGGAGCGATAGCCGGTTAATTAGATACCGGCGAGACAAGCCGGTAAGATGGATACAGCTACACAGGAGGACGCTCAGCAAGCCGAGGTACGGCTGCAACAGCACCGAGACATCCGCAACATCAACAAGCTGCTGTAGAGGGATAGCACTGATGCTTGTGTCTAACAAGCTGAACTTGCATTTCCGCTTAATTAGAAGTTTCTTTCTTTCTTTTTTTTTTAGCAGAAAAGCCTGAGAGAATAGTGAGCTGAAGTACAGCAACGAGAAAGAACATCGTGAGAGAGATGTATGATTCATTAGTCAGACGTCCTGGATCAGCACATTGGACACGTGCCGACCAAATCACTTTGTTTACCTTCCTAAAGAACCATACGTGTTTGCAACTTTTGGCTCTTTAACTACAAATTATGTGTAGGCCACTTAACATTTCTGCTGAACATGTACAAATGCATTCCTTTACAGGTTTAGATTTTAAGCACATTTTACCTACTAGGGCATGTCATTTGTATCTATTAATTTCACTATGGTATGAAATTAGTCAACAAACTTATGAAACATTATAAGACATTTGACAAACGTAAATGCAGACTTAATGCTCATTGTAATGGATTACAGTACTCCAAATGATAACCTGTAAAAAGTACACATGATTTGTAGTAAAAGGTTAAAACTTGTTAGAAGTTAGAAAAAAAATACAATTAGTCAGTTAATCGTCATCAGAAAAATAACTGCCAACTATTTGGATTCATGATTAATAAATATTATATTTAAGCATAAATGGCAAATATTTGATGATGCCAGTTCTTAAATGTGAGTAATTGCTTCTTTTCCTTGTCTTGCATTTTAGTAAATGTATTCTCTTTGGGTTTTGGACTGACATTTGATTACATAACCTTGGACTCTTTCCTAGGGAAATTTTGATGGTCATTTTCACTGTTTTCAGATGCCTAAGAGACCAATAAACAATGAATGAATTAAATTGATGTGAATTAATCAGTAATGAAAATAATTGTGCAGGTGCGGCCTTGACTGACCAAACACTGACCAAGCAATCAAATGTCATCAGATTCAAACGTTGCTAAATCTTGATCGGTATATGGCAATGACGTGACATCACCCTTTTCTAACAGGCCTGTCCACTTCAAACCAGTAAAACGAACAGAGAGAAAAGAAAAGATAAACACAAATCTCTAATGTCAAAAAAAACAAAACTGATCTATTTTGGAAGATTGTGTTATTTAGGATCCCACTGCTGACAGTAAGAAGCTGATTGAGAAAAGATGTTTTCAGGGCCTTTAAATAATTACCTGTGCTGTTCTGTTATGCGTTTTGTGATTGGGTGTGTGTCCCTCTGTGTTCTGTTGTACAATACAGCAGGGGCTGTAAACACACACAGGCCCTGACAAATCAATGGCAATGACAAATCCCTTTATTATTACTGTTTCCTTTTTATTATTCACCCTCCTCGCTGCAACCCACAATGAAATGACTATTTCATTTCTTAAAATGTGGAGGCGGCCTTTCCTGCGACAGCTCAGGTGAGTTACAATGGCTGGCTTCCGCCTCACCGTGTCTCCAAGGCAACCCCGACATTCCATTTCAAATTAATTTGGACAGTAGCGCTTTTATAAATCGAGCACACAGCGGAGGCTTCATTCCTGCTTCAAGGGGGGAAAAAAAGACACAGGGCAAAATGTCAGTCTATTAAAGACTGCTCTGCACCGTGTGCCTCTTGAAATCATGAGGCGACTGCTTGAACGTAGCTGCAAATATAATTTATTTGATTGTGGTTGTTTGATGATGATGGTAAAAATGCCTGTCTAGAACCTGTGGTTATTTTTTTCTATTTCTGTAGTGGCGGTCCCTCAGTGCTGAATAAGTGGGGCTTGCCTGTGCATTGGTCAAGTGCTGGTGATAAACGCAAGGGTGTAACCTGTCTGCTGAAATGCTGTCTCCCGAGATGGCCAGCCTGACCTTGAAGCGTAAAGGTTTCCATTTCACGGCCGGCTGCTTGTGGATGTAATCATCTATAGGAATAAACACGGGTATAATTTGCATGCGTGCTCCAATTAGAGATGTCGGCTGCTGATATCTAGACCCAGGCCCCGCCGCTGGCTGACGCCGATTATAATAGACCAGACACAGATATGAGAGAGAACAAGTGTCACTGGGGGAGGCTTTTTGGAGGTAGTACACTGTGTCGCCTGTCATACACTGCCCTTCTTACCAAGATAAGACACACACACACACACACACACACACACAAATATACCTATCTCCTTCTACCTCCTCTCTCAGCCCTCATACGTGCAGTTCGTTCACAGCAGAGAAACAGGATCATGCATTGTGCTTCCTCCCCTCCCTGCGTTCGTGGTGTGTCCTGTGTATGTGAGGAGATGGGGGATATAGGAGGAGTCCACTGGGGCACCACAGATTGCTGACAGATCAGGAAAGCTTTCTGATGCAGCACCACAGGAGAGTGATCAGGGAAGGTTTTGTCATTTTTCTGATATTTTTGGGCCTATGTTGGTGTCTTGTTTTTCTCCCCGCACTCGCTGACAGGTCCACTGCCTGTCACGATAAGGAAGCTTTCTCTTCATAGTAAGGAGACGCACATTAGCTAATGCTAGAGGACAGATAGCAACCGCCAAATCAAGGTCAACCTGCAAAAAGCCCTGTTTTGACAGAATTTCTCAGTAATGGCTTCCACTGAAAAATGCAAAGCTTAATATTGGACTTGCTTGTGCAGACAAAAAGTACAGACCAAACAGAGAGAAACAGATGAGGACAAGATTAATCTGGCACAGACACTGGCTGACTGAAAGCAGAAACTGTAGAAGACTGAGTGATAGAAAGGCTGGGAGAGAATGTCAAACAGAGGGGGCCGTGAAAGAGAAGTTGATTGATTGATGGAGGAGTGAGACAATAGACAGGTCACCCTTATCATCTCTGATCTTCTCTGACCTCACAGCCCATCCCCATATATCGCAAGAAGAAAAAAAAAAGATCAGAGAGAGAAAAACAGGCCCCCATCAGAAGATGAGAGAGGTGGAGATGAGGACACACTGACAGATATGTCACTGACAGTGATGATGACCATCTGTCATCAGCTCCTCACACACCTCGCTGCTCTGCTTCGAGGCACGCGGATGGGCACACACGTGCATACATGACCCTGCAGCTGGGGAGATGAGCTGAAAAATATGTATTTTAGCAGCTTCCCTTAAACTGTCAAGGTGAGATCGGTCACTCCTCCCTCCTCCGCTGTGTTGCTCCCACCCCTCTCCGTGCCTTTACATCTCAATCTGCGGCACTCCCGTATCAGCAGCCATGCGTGAAGTGGCCGGGTCAAGGCAAAAGGGAGATAACATGAGACAAACCATAATGCCACAACGGACATCCCACCCCTCTCTGCCTGCTCAGATTTCACATCTCCTCCGGCCATCTGTCAGAGAGGACTACGTGCAAGTGGGCTATGAAGCGGCGGATATTTCAGAGTTAAAACAGGCTGCGCAGCACTGCCTCTAGAGACGATACACACATGCATATATGATTGCAGTAATGCCTTTGATATCTCATGAGGGCTGTATATTTTGGGGGTCCTGAGCAATGTTTCTGGGCTAATCAGTGTTGAAATGTGTTTACATGCCTGGGGAAGGAGCTGATATGGAGTAAAATCTTCAAAAAGCAGGGGCTTCTAATCTCCAAGCTGGGAGCAGGATTAAGGCACTTTTCAGAGGAGGCATCCTGCTATAATCCCCAGCGTCTGTACAAACAACAGTTTGTATATTCATACACAGATTGGGAAGTGAAGCAGTTGTGAAACACTCCTTTGCACAAAGTGAGCTGATCGGTGAGGAACCAGTAAAAGAAAGTGAATGAGCTAACTTTTACTCCAAGGAAAAGATTTTAATCTTTTTATGGGTGTGAAGTGGAGTGAAGTTATAAAATGGGCTTTTCCAGGAAAATCATAATGCATTTTAATCTCTCAATCAGGGTCTAATGAAGCTGTTAACACCAGCAAGATGTGTATTCATGTAACAGGCTGCGTGACTTATTATTATTGTGGATTTTCTATTCACTCCTCTCAAGGACCTGCAGTGATGGCTGCGAGGTCACCTTCATCTAAGCCTACTCTGACATTTCAACTGAATAATAAAAGCCCCGAAAACACACATGTAACACTGTTTACACTGCAAGGACACAAAAATCGTGATTCAAGCAGAAAACTATGACCAAAAGATGATCTTCAGAGTTTCTTTTTCACATTTCATGATAATGCAACGGTGGTTGTGGCAAGGAAAGAACTTTTTTTTATAATAAATTTGAGAGGATTTTGTTACTCACCCACACAGAGCAACAGTGATATGGAGCATAGCCCATAACAGAGTCTCTGGCCTATCTCCAGTAAAACTATCTATCTTCACCGTCTGGAAGTCAGGTTGCACTGTCTGCTCTCCTTTGCCATACTTGTCTGCAATCCTACACCTAGAGACAGACTGCGGAGGCCAGCCAGCTCTCTGGGGAGCCGAGGACAGCAGCAGATCCAGCTTGTCAGCACTAGACACGGGGATCTAGAGGAGCCAGCAGACTGAGAGTTGGCTGGAGAGAAGGTTGGGGTCGGGGTGGGAGGGGGGCACTGTGAAAGCACTTCTAAAGGTCAGGTGAGGTGGTGCTGCTCTTCCAGCGGGCCACCACTTGGCGCCTCAAAGGTTACACAGAGCCCTCGGCTGCACCGGAGGTGATGTGAGAATACTAGAAATGTCACCAACACCAATACAGCTCCAGACAAAGTCGATACTGACACAGCAGCAGCACAGAATGCTCCAGCCTTTGTTAGAGAGCCATTTCAGTCGAGGTGGTGGGTGCAATGTCTTTCTGTGGACAAATACACCAGAGAGGGGTTGCTCCTCCTTGGTTTTATGCCAATCATAAGCTGGGCCACCTGTTTGGCTCTGCTGGTGTTAAAATAACCGATGAACACCTGCAGTCTTCTAAGTGGCCTCAGTGGGCCGAGTCAGAGCCCTCACCTTTGTCCAACCCTCTTCCTCTGCCCTCTATTATTAGTCAAAGTGAAGCAACAATAACACGGTCCCGAAATATTACAGAGTCAAAATGAGGCATTGGAAGACAAAATGGCTAACCAGTTACAGTGTCACCCCCTCAGCGCCACATCACTTCTGTGGCTCCCCATATGGGCAGCGGCCACGATGGGCTTATTAATCCCCTGGGAGGCAGGGGACAGAGGATGAGTGCGTCCAGGCTTGCTGTAATATCCTCTGGCCAGGCACTGCGTCTGTGTGTGCTCCGCCCACCCCCCACTCCCCTCCACCAATGCCATCTGTTTCCTGCCCAGCTCTCTGGCTTAAGTCCCTGCTGAGCCTTGGTCTCTCCTGCTCTTCTGGCTCGCTCAGAAAATTTGCCCCAGTCAGCCGTTACAGCATCTCAAACACTACACAGAAACGTATGATCTTCAGGATACAAAACAGTGCATCAGTGTGATTTTCTGCCAGTAGTAAGAGCTCTGAGTGAGCGTGGATGCATTTCTCAGAAAAGGCTCTGGGTTTCCTAGTAACATTTATCAGTTAGATTTTTCATTAGAAAACCATTAAAATAGTAAATTAAAAATCTTTTATTGTCAGTACATCAGGGTTGGATTTTAGATTAATTTTTGGGTTTCAAAATGCAAACTAGAAAATTTTAAAACAAGAACAGTTTTCATTTCTGATTATATTGTGGGAGCCACAACTCAAATTGACAAACTCCTGACTGTTACGGCTGCTTACGACAGCTGTCAGTAAGTCACTGTGCATGTTGGGGCCCCATTTCCAATCCAGCATCACAAGGGGTCATTTCTCCTCCCTGGCTGTGAAGCTGAAAAGCATCCTTCTCACACTTCTCTGCAGCCAAGCACATGTTTCAATGAGTAATTGTCTGTCTTCAAGCCTTTGTCACTTGTATCAAACAACAGAGCTTTTTGAGAAAGAAGTGAAAAGCAGATGACATCAATTTACTGTAGTTACTCACAAAGGTGACAGGCCTTTGTGAAAGAGATGCACGCTGCTTTTTTTGTAAGAATTCGCCCAATTTATAAGTGATGAGAATTAATGCCTCTAACCTTGTGTGTGCTGTGTTTATCCTTGTAGATTGAAGTAGAAAATAAAGGCACTTAAAGCAAAAGTATGAGACGATCGATACCGCTCTCATATCTGTATGCTGAATATAAGGCCCACGGCCGGTTAGCTTAGTTTAGCACAAAGACTGGAAACAGGGGGAAGCAGCTAGCCACCTACCAGCACCACTAAAGCCTAATATTAAAACATTATATCTTGTTTGTTTAGTGTAAAAACAATTCGCCATTTTTGGGGGGATTATGTGCCAGACTATTTCTTGGCTGGGTGAAGTAACTTCCTGGAATCTCTGCTGAATTCCTGGCAACATCTCTCAGCCAAGAAATAGTCTGGCACATAACCCCCCCCCCCGATAAAACAGCGAATGGTCATATTTATACTTTGGTTTTTGGACGGATTAAACAAACAATGTAACATGTTAATTGGTGAGCTTTAGAGGTTCTGGTAGGTGGATGTTGTTACTGTTAGACAGAGCCAGGCTAGCTGTTTCCCTCTACTTCCAGTCTTTGTGTTAAGCTTAAGCTTCATACTCATGCCGCAGACATGAGAGAGGTATCAATCTTCAGCATGAAGAGAAATTCAGTCAGATTCTAACACATTTAACCTGTGGGTAACTTGATCACAGATCCATTTCTTTCCTTACTCACTCACTCTAATCCTGTCCATCTCCCACATTTCCCACCTTCTGTTGTTAATCATATTTGTTGCCGCTGAATAAACGGCTCACATCCTCACAAACCTTACCCTTTAAACAACAGCTGGCAAAGATAGAAGGCAAGCGTCCAATGCCTTGAGTGCTTGAACTCCTTGAACTCCATATTCATTATTGAGTTGCAGATGCGTTTCCATTGCTTTCTATCTGTCTCCGGTGAGCTGTGTGACCTTGCACACTTTCATAATGTGAGCCTTACAAGAATGTATAGGATTCATGGTTCACAACTTTTAGCTGCTTGCTCCCGAGGAGGTAGATTCTCACGTTTCTCCCTAATGGAAAAAGCATTGGGCATGAAATTTCCCCTGACAGCTGACTCTTTTAAGTCCTACACTGTGGGGTTAATCAATGAGGTTGGAGCTTTCAGGAGAGAATACAGATGAGAGTCAGATTCAGATGTGCAGAAGAGGACACATCATGAGAAAAAGCCAAACTGGCCCTCTCCATGTGTCTTTGGGAAAAGCAACAAATATGTGTGCTTCGTGCCTGCTTTTCTTCAGGCTGCAGCATATCCCTGTTAGAGCTCCAGGCCCGCAAATGGACATTTCCCATTGTGGAAAGGGACAAAAAAATTGCCAGGGTGCCGATCACTTTGGCAGTGACATTCATTTGGCCCCAGCCAGGCACCCACGGGCCACTTGCCTTTACTGTGTGAGTAAAGGTCAGACACTTTTCCTGTAGCACAGCTCTGGAGGAGGCCAAGGTCACTTTAAAACACGGTGCACTATTCTCCACTGAGAGAGAAAGTGCTGGCCCAGTAGAATAGAATGCGAAGCACACAGTGGTTACATTTGTTTTTGAGGTTTATTCCTTTAAAAAGCTTGCTGGACTTTATTTTTTTTTCCGTTTAAGAGGAACAAGAAGTGCTCTCCAACATTTCATTCTGGTTGAGCCGATCTCATGTTTAAAAAGCTCTTCACCTGACATTCATTTGCACCAAACCCTCTCTGCTAGTTAAGACTATTGTTGAAATAAAACTACCTTGCAAAATAATTATAAATAGTTTTAATTAACTGATATGTAAAATCGTGTCTCTCTCAGAGACACATTTACATTTCTTCCTGATCTTCCTTGTGAGTCCTCGAACTCTGTGTATTCTAAGGAGATGACACTCGCTGCACATTCTCCTTGCTACAAATCAATTATCAGCCAATAACAGTATTGCAGAGAATCAAAGGACAATATATTCTACTCTGCTGATTTAAGACGGCCATAAAGCCCGTAACTTCCTATTGCTAAGAAAGCCAGTCTTCACAATAACACCCGTAGAAAATGTGAGTCAACAAAAGCTCTTTTATGGCTGCCGAGAGCCTCAGAGATAGAAAGGCTGTCAGTGTGTCTTTTTTATCAGATTGGTTAATATAAGTGGGTCCCCGTGGTAAATAGCGACGCTGTATTGCCAGCGACAAATGCTCTGACTCAAACACAATAGCAATAGTAAAATGTCCCACTTTATCTCCATCTTCTTGCTGAAGCCCCTGCCCGCTATCACAGCCCTCGTAACTTAACAAGGGCGAAGCGGCAGCCTCTGAGGAGCGCCGCGCCTCGGCATCCTCTCACCTCGCACCTCTGCATTTGCCTCAGACAACATACAAATTTCCACTTCTTCCAGTAAATGTCCACGGAGAGCAATGAAGCCAAACATTCTCCCAAAAAGAAATTGGCAGCCAGGGTCCATAAATGTTCAGTGGCTCTCTGCTGTGTGAATTGCTGCAGCCCACTGCTGGTGTTTGGCCTTGCTGAGCTCCCAGAACAGCTCTGTTTCACTGTTCGTGTGTTTTGTCCTCTTTATTTGAACTGCAGGCTCTTTGTATTATTACAAATCTCTAGTTGGTTTGCTTATTATGAGTGCTATTGTTTTTGCATTGTATTCTCTTGAGTCTAATGTTCATATGCATGTAGATAAAGCTGAATTCTTTTAGAGTTTCTACTTTAACAAAGCAGAAAGGATTTCTGCTGCGGCTGCGGCCACAACTGGAAAATGATTTCATCTAGTTTAATCAGCCTTATTAGCATAAGGCCTTGGATATGGCATAATTTCACTTATGACTGAAGTGCAAATTCTACTGATTGCAGAAGTTTAAATTGCTTACTAAATCAAGGTTGTGAAACTTTGATGGTATGCTACGAAAAATCGGTATAAAGGAGCTGCTGCAGTGAGAGCATTTGTGTGTAACACAGGAGAAAATGGCAGTAAGTCACAAAGTAAGCCTGTTACAAACTACTTCTGTATTACAGATGACCACAATGACCATTTTATACACACAACCCCCATTTTAATCCTTAAATTGTAATATATAATTTAAGAAATTAATGAGATCTAACTTTTGAGTCACGACTGGAAAGGACAGTAACACAATCCATCATCCACCTGCTGGTAAATTCTGAAATAGTCCAATTACTGAGCTACTATATCTCCTATTTTATACGTATTTTTTAAAAAGAACATGACTCAGCTGAGTGATAATAAAAGTCTCTGGAACATTTTGAAAGTCCTGATGAGTCTGCTAGTAAAGACTGAATAATAAAGTTGTGAAATGAACAATACATTATTGAATTCCCGCAGGAAGAACCTCCACCATAACTCCCTAAAAGATGACTATAAATAGTTTGGGCAGGTAGTAAGAGGATTGGAAGAAAATGCAATTGCCTTATTTTAAGATTTCATACTGGTATAAGTTCTCCGTGTTTGCAAATATGAAGCATGCAATTGTACTCTCCAAGTGCCAAGTCGAATAAACACAATTATTCCCTTTATTTATGAGCATGCACACATGGGAAAGCAAAGGAAACAAACACAATAACAATACACCAGCTGAGATTCTACTTCGAGCAGCACCTGCCCAGATTAAAGACAACCTCGGGTGCAATTTTGAATTTCACAGTGTAAAAGACGAATTGAGCTGTTTGCAATGGCAAAATCATGTACTGTGATAGTACAACCATCACGCATTTGAACGCTGAGCAAGAAGAGAGGAAGCAACCGACTTCTCTGCGTATTCAAGTGTCAAAAAATATCCAGCGATCAAAACAAGAAAATCTGAATATATAATTGTTATAAAGTCACAATAAATGACAATTGACAAAACAGTTCTCACTGAATAAGAATAAGAATATTAGTTTATCAGGGGCCTCCTTTTTTCCTATGAGTTACATGGGTGAATATTTGCCAGTGGTGGAAGAAGTATTCACATGCTTTATGTACGTAAAAGTACTGATACAATTACAACATCCTGCATTCAAAGTCCTACTGAAGTAAAAGTAGTTGATAATACTGATGCATCCATAAGTATGCAGCATTTTAATGTTGCAGCTGGTGGAGGAGGAGCTAGTTTTAACTACTTTATATGTAATTGGGAGTTAGGCCTTCTTCCACCTCTGGTATTTGCTGGTACAGATCTCCTTGCAAACCAAATCAAATGAATGCACAATGCCAACACTGCAAAGGTAATCTGGACAGAATCTAGCTGATGGTGGCAGCGATTTTCCTTTCAGAGGTCTTGATGAACAGCCCTCACATGCTGCCGCCACTTTCATTCTGTAGACCGGGTACAATTAGCCTGAGTAATTGCTTGTGGTTGCTTGATCAAAGCGGTGACAGAGGTTTGGAGACATAAAAGGAGGTGACGGTATGAGATGTTAAGAGGATGTCCTCTATTGACAGAAGTAATGTGTTACTTCGCCATGCCTAATGTACCACTCAGCAGAAAAGATGCTTTAACATACCCACAACACATCTGACATCCTCCCAGACTGCACTTGAATACACACAGTCTCTCTCACACTCTCCATTTACACCTAACCTTCATGACAGCGTGCAGACATTAGAGTCAATTTGATTCCCAATGAAACATCCATGCACTGTATTCATGTTGCTGAAAGGTTGTTGGAATAAAATCATTTAACCATAATGTTGTATTTTGTATTGAACTAGCTACAAATTACAGCAAATGTATTTGTATGATAACCTTATTTACATTCAGAATAAACACTGCATGCACTTCACACCGATCTGTTTGTACAACTTAGTTTGAAAAATAGGATGCGGATTTTCCACTCAGAGGGTCCGTCATGCAGGAGACACAGGGCTCGTGGGGGCTGCCACCTAATATCTCCTCCTCCTTGCAGTCCAATATCAGGTTTGAATTCACAGTCTGGGGCTGTGGCTGGCAGACACTGTCTGATAGAGCTTCTAAATAATTCACTATCCACTATCCATGTCCATATACCTGTAAACTCTCTCTCCGAGGAGAGTAGTTACCATAGATACACACAGGCTACCCTGCTGTTTGAGGGTTACAGCCATGTTAGGCTCTCTCAGCGTCTGCCTCGACAGACTCAAAGTCCATCTTATGGATGTGATTTCACAAACAAGGGGCTGTTCTCTGCTAGTTTCGGCCTGCTTTCTCTTTGTGTGTTTTTACTGTGACTGACTTATTTTGTCCAATTTATTCATGCCTGCTTTTGTGTTTGTAAGAATGTTGGTAGTAAAATCAGTTGGTGTGCTATATGAATATCCACACACAGTGGGTGTACAAAATACCATTGGTCTTGATGAATTACACATAAGCTGAAGCAAAGAGGACAATTCAGAACACAGCAGTTTAACCTGATCGTTCGTATTTGAACATTTATAGGACATTACGTTTTCTTGCATTTATCAGGGGTACAAACAACATGAATAAAGCTGCATTGATTCTGTTTGCAATCACTTTCTGCTCATCTTTATTGTCTGCACTTGTCGATGTGGCGCTGCATTTCTAATATACCTCATCCATCAGCAGCAGAATCTCTTTCCTGCTCCAGTTTAGTTTTCTTTTTGTTTTCATTACGACCAATTTCCTATTAAATGGTTGTAAATTAAATTCATATTTGTATATTTAAAGTATATATTACAATTATGTTAAATAGTTATTCATTTCACATATTAATTCCAACTGCAGTTGTTAACAATTTCATACAAACAAAAGGAGTTTTTAAAAAATTACAATTAAATATGTTTTTGTGTAAAAACCTGACACTGAGCAACATGTATGATCTGTTTAATGGCTGAACATGGGGCGGATGTAGGGTGAATTCTTGACTCTGAATAGTTAAGTTTATAGGTGTGTTTAATAGTGTCATTATTTAAGAGCTCTTAAATGTTACTTTTACACTTTGCTGTATAAGTAATTTGCTTATTCCTCATAATCAGACTTTTTTTTTTTACTCCTAAATGTTCTCTTTAGAGCACTCTTGTAAGTGTAATTCTTAGAAATCTGATTAGTGGTTAGTCCTCAACCCCTGTACTTTGATTTCACTCTTCACAGGCATCATTTGTTCACTTCTTAGTAAAATATGTCATAATATTCTTTACATTTTCATATTGTGCTACAGTGTCATCCCCACATGTTTTTGTCACATTAACTATCGTTAACATTTATCTACACTATGTGCATATGTGTTTGTTACTTGTTATTCCCAGAACCCTCATTGTGCAAAAAAAGGCACCCAGGTGGTGCTAAGTGGCCATTAATCCAAATTATTAGAGCAATCAAAGGGTGAAGTAAAACTCAAGCTGCTGGAGAAGTAGCTGTGAATAATACACATGCTGGTACTCAGGTCTTTCTGTTAAAGAGGTTATTTATTATTTACCAAGAGCCATTTTGTCATAATGCTCATAATCATCTCACTATAGAGGCTTCAGATGGATGAACATTCAGTCACACACACACACACACAGACAGGCATACGTACACGGAGCTAAACATTCATCAACCACTACACGCACACACATACACACAATTTTATATAATCATAGAAAGAGAGCATGATTGATTCACCCCTCCCCCGTAGCAGCTGTATGACTCTCTGACAGGGGGGAGTGAATGGAACACACAAAGACGGAAATAACAGTGTAACTCAAAACCAAGCCCAGGTATATAGACTTCACACTGAGGTCAGTCTGCTAGTGGAATCCGTCAGTATGCCGACTCGGAGCAGAGGATAAAGGGAACGAACCATTATTTTAGGTCTGGCCCGCTCTAAATAGGGGAAGGCAGTGCAGCGACTGCAGCAGGCAAGGCTGATATGAATTCCCAGTGTGCCCCGCAAAGAAAAGATGGAAAAGGTCAGAGCCTGCATTCATCTTTTCAGCACAGTTTTTGCTCGCAGCATCACCTTTTCCGGCTTTTATTCCTCTGCGTCCTTGGCCTTTTTCCCATCTCTCTGGGGTAAATAAATGGAAATCTGCCATGCGGCGCAGCTCAGCACTGATGACATTTTGTCTGCTGGTTTCACTCGCGATGAACCATTGTCGCTCATTACACGCACCCACTGACAATGCTGTTTATCCGGAGCAATTAAAATGCTGTTTATTTAAAAGGCTGTACGTGATCGTGTTAAGATTGAACATGA